>OX336391.1:199601403-200851403 GCA_946902985.2 Meconema thalassinum | reverse complement strand
TTTTTTCCACATCTGCAACTTTACTTGTACCACGATTTAAATTTTAAATTTAGATCTTTAACTTGTTTCTCCATTCAAGCCTCTGTGGCTCAGGCGGCAACACGCCGGCCTCTCACCGCTGGGTCCGTGGTTCAAATTCCGGTAACTCCATGTGAGATCTGTGCTGGACAGAACGGAGGCAGACAGGTTTTTCTCCGGGTACTCCGGTTTTCCCTGTCAAAATTTCATTCCAGCAACACTCTCCACTATCATTTCATTTCATCTGTCATGCATTTAATCATTGCCCCAGAGGAGTGCGTCAGGCCTCGGCAGCCGGCACAGTTCATATCCTCGCCGCTAGATGGGGGCTTCATTCATTCCATTCCTGACCCGGTCGGAGACTGGAAGCAGGATGTGGATTTTCATTTCATTCAACTTGTTTCTCCGTTATTGACAGGGCTGCTCATTTACTAGAATTTAATACTTTCTGGTCGAAATATGAAAATATGAAAATAGGCTGTATAGTGCTTCACGGAACTACTTGTTATTGTTCTATGTGTCTTATTTATTTTAGCCTATATTCAATTTTGAAAAAATAGGCTTATGAGATCACCTTTTGACCGTGTGTGTGCGCGCGCGTGTGTGTGTGTGTGTGTGTGTGTGTGTGAGGAGTGTGTGTGCCCCCCCCCCCCAATAACTTTTAAACGGCTTGAGACGTGCCCCTCAAATTTTGTTACGTCTCACCAATCCAACATGGCGGCTGTGCGAATTATTTCATCAGCATTCAATATCTCCGAAGCTATTACCGATATCACCCTGGAATTTATTACGGTGATAAGGGAAATTACTAGAAGTTCATCTATGGGACTTTCGAAAAACTGGTAACTACAAAACCCACAAGCGGCCACGCGAATTTGCGACTTTTAAATAGACGGGCAATTTAACCAACCAAACGCAATAAAACTTGTTACAGTATATGTTTATATGTTTATACATATTGTAATGCACCGACATCTAACTTCGTTCAATTGTTTACATAACCACAAGACGGCGGATGTGCGAAATATTTCCGGCATTATATATCTCTGAAACTATTAGCGGTATCATCCTGAAATTTTGTACGGAGATAAAGGGCACTACTGGAAGTTCATCCATAAGACTCTCAAAAACCGGTTAACTACAATACGAACAAGGCGGCCAAGCGAATTTGACAATTTTAAATACACCTTTCTCGCGATGTAATGTTCCAAACGCAATGGAATCTGGTACAGGAAATGTTTATACACATTGTAATACCCTGGTATCAAATTTAGTTCAATTGTTTACATAACCTCAAGATGGCGGCTGTGCGAATTTTAAAATTAAGTTTTTTTTCTTGTGTCGTAATCATGCGATCGAAGTGAAAGTTTGAATAATGAACCTTCGCAATAATTTTCCTTTAATGGTACATGACTCTATGGCCTAAACATTTAACAATCCAACATGGCGACCATCCAAAATATTTAGACGGCTCTGAATATCTACGAATCTATTATAGCAATCAAACTGAATTTTTTATGTTCATAGGGGGCTATGAAATTAAGTTCACCTATTGGACTTTAAATAACCTGGTGATCACAAATCCAACATGGCAACGACGCGAAGTATAAATATTCACGTGGACGTTTCTCGCAATTTAACCATCCGAGTGCAGTGACACTTGGTACAGTAAATCCTTATTCGAATGTTAATCCACTGGCATCTAATTTATTTCAATTGTTTCCATAACCACAAGATGGCAGCTGTGCGAAATTTTATAATCTCCTTGTTACTTCTTGTGTCCTTATCATGCGATTGAAGTTTGAATGCTACACGTACACAATAATCTTCATGTAGCAGTACATAACTCTAGGAACTACATATATAAAATCCAACATGGCGACCATCCGAAATATTTAGTCGGTTCTCAATATCTACGAATCTATTACAGCAATCAAACTTAAATGTAGTATGTTGATAGTGGCTGTTAACATAAGTAGGATATATGAAAAAAGGCTGTATAGTTCTTCACGGAACTACTTGTTATTGTTTCTGATCATCCCCGTTTTTAACTGATTTTATTCAAATCAGGCATAGTTGTTGGGGCTCACTGTCTTTTATACAAACCATTTTCGTTATTCATCCCTAGCAGTGGGCTGTTATACGTATATACAAGCACGTTCTTTGACCTTTAATACCTGCCAAAACCTCTGAAATGATGACATATGTAATCAAATTACCTGTTTAGCAATCAATCTAACTTTCAGTAACAAAATAAAAGTTAATACGTCGGGGTGAAGGTCAGAGAGATGATAGCGTTTTGTGGCAGTGAAGTTCAGCAGAGAGAACAAAGTTAGTCTTGGAACAAACAAAGATCATATCAGCCACACTTAAAAGTTTGTGTGCAGACGATCTACAAACATACAGCCACTGCATTTTTAATGGCTGATTTTAATGACCAATAATATGAAACATATGTGCTAAACTTCCAAATATGGAAAACTATGGTTAATAAATACTCCACTTTTCAACTCCACATGCCATGATTCATGATGACAAATACAAAATATAATTAAGTTTAGCATCCTAAATAGATATGTATTTAAACAGAAATCCGTTCCCTGGTTTAAGACATATCAAAAGAGGGAAATACACAGAGGAAACAAATTAATAAACCAAAGAACTCTCTAATTAGTTGTGTTACCTCTTAAAAAGGAGAGCTAATAATTACTGAGGACGCGGCCTATTGAAAACTGTCAGCTTACCGTACCGTACACTCACTTTTGAGTGTGAAATACCTCTCTGTTCTTCCTTGCATATGTGTTCTATTCAGCCAATCGCTACACCGTTACCCTTCTGGAAAAAAAAGGAATGTAATCATAATTTTGCAAGATTTTGCTTCCATTATTCCGACGTCATTTGCCTCCCATGGGATTTGATAGACGAAGATCATCCTCTGCCCCATTGTTGATCGTTCATTACTGAGATCAACGAATGCAATGGACCCGCAAACAATGGAAATTATTGTTGAACTCGACTTGTACGCGTCATGCATTTTTCTCTATTAGTAGGGACAGACAGCACACCAAAATATTTAAACTATGCTACAGTTTTATTATTTCTGAGGTTGAATTTAATCCATATATCAATGATCAAATTAGCAACAGGATAGTCTAAAGAACATAAGGCCTATTTTCCCCTAAATGTACTGTATGAGTATACTGTAGTTATATCTCTTTGTCCTTTTCAAGCAATATAATTGAATGTTCTTGTGATGAAGGTTAAGAGTTGTATCCTATAGACTATAAGAATCCTCGTTTACTAAGTTGCAATGTAATTCCGCTGTTGCATCCCTACTTATTGTTTTACCCTTCTTGTGGGGGTAAACCTGGGGGTGAGTAAATGTGGAGGGTGGTGTGTGATCAGGGGAATTCTATCGGGTGTGATGGATTGTCGGGTGAGTGTTGGAAGGCGTAGTGGGTGAAAGGATAAAGATCTACGAATGAGGGACCACGATCAAGGGCTACTCCCTATGGGTGAAAGTAGTGTCTTGTAGACTAAAGTGGGAGCGAGCGAAGCTATGAATTGGCTGCTGACACGGCGTTACGAGCAATGCGCGCTAGAGGACAAGGTCGGCTGGCGTATGCAATCTAATAAAGCTGACCCAGTACTTTCTGGTATGAATAAAGTGTGAGTGGGGAAGCGGGCTGTGAAGTAGAGCGAGGACAACAATAGGGCTCTTATTAATAAAGGTGTATTGGCGTACTATGTGTTTAGGTGTGCAATGCAAATGCTTCCCTGAAAGCAGGGACAGCTTCAAACAAGTATTGTCCAAAGTAATAAGGTGTGGTAATGAGGAAGGGTAACATTTAATTAGGGAACCCGGAGATGTACACACTCACCTGCGGCACAGAGACGGCACTCTGCAATCGGGCAGCGATTCTGGAGGAGGCAGACCCCCTCTCTTGTCCCGGAAGTCCATTTATGTGTTTTAGGTTTGCTGACTGTGCATTTCCTCATAGCTGTAGCAGTCGGTTCCTGTGTTGATGTTTATGAGATGTGGTAAGCCTTTGTGCAAGAGATATGTTTTAGCTCTGCTGGCTTGTGTGGTAATAAGTGTGTCATTGTTGCTGTTGCTTCCAGCCTAGGGGTATTCTGAAGGGTGAGAATGTGTAGGGTGTTGGACAGATGGCGTAGATAGGGGTAGCTGGCGTAGATGTAGTAGATAATTGTAGATAGATGTCTGGAGTGTAGTAGGCGTATATGGATATCTCTCTTAAGGGCGCTAGGTGCCCTCAGGGCCCTAACAGTATTGATTCTAAAAATAGAAAAGTAAGTCCAGCCACCATTTTAATGAATAGAATCGTAATCGTGTGCCTTCAGCAGAGAATGGCTTGTTATGTGAGACTGCATGCTTGCTGTAGAGAATAAAAGACTGGCTGTGACTGTCAGCAGAGTAGTAGTCAAAAAGGGTCAGCTGTGCGGTTCTAATTGTGTGGTTTTAGTCACGTTTGTGTACGTCACTCTTAACTCTGGGTACGTTCCGTGGGGTATTACTTACCTTGAAGGGCAGAGAGATGCATTGCAATAAATCGACGATACATTGAGCCTCCTATGATCAAGTGTTCTGATCTCAGAAACTACGTGCTATAGCACCCATGTAAATAATATTTTTTAGCCTAGTTTCGATTTTTGCAAAAATTGAAAGAGCAATGATCTTTTTTAAATCATATTCAACATTAGCTCCTAGCCCTGCTATAAACATTGTCAAACCAGAAACGAACAATAAAGGGGCCAAACGTAGTCAGTCTTTCTGGCTGTGTGAGTAAGTGTGTATATCTGTCCCCTCTCCGCCCCCCCCCCCCCCCAATCAATTCAAACATGTCGAAACCGAATTGAACGAAATTTGGTACAGAGGTAGCACAAGCAAAGGACACCTCAGTGGCATGTATTATATCACCGCCATCTCGACGGAAACGTAATGGCGGCCACCCAAATATTCAAAGCTTATATCCAATTACGACTAGCCTAATCACCTGTTCTCTATCAAATTTTGGAACAACATGCCTTCATGTTGGAAGCGTCTTTCGACCAAATTACAAGGTCATCACCCAAAGAGTTTGAAAATGGTGGCCGTGGAGGTGTGCAAATCGCGTGTGTGGCTGTGTGTATTTCTGTCAACCCTCCCCCCACCCTATCTATTCAAACACGACAAAACCGAATTCAACGAAATTTGGTACAGAAGTATCAGTAGCAAAGGACACGTTAGTGTCATGTTTCTTATCGCCGCCATCTTGACGAAAACGCAATGGCGACCACTCAAATGTTCAAAGCTTAAATCAAATTACGACTAACCTAATCATCGATCTCTACCAAATTTTACAAAAATGTACCTTAATGTAAAATGTGTCCTTTGACGAGACAACAATATCATCAGCCAAAGGGTTTCAAAATGGCGTACGTTATGTAACCTAATCGTTATTTACGATTTAACAAGGCCCGGGCTCACCAAATCCGTTTACCGTACAGAGGGTGGTTTGAACTGACCTCAAGGAGGTGATCCGTAGGATATTAACATCTTATAATAGAATTATTATACCATAGCAGTGACTAACAGTTCAGGTCAACCGTGCCGTATCGTGCTGGGCTGTGCCGTTCCGTTGGGTCAACATGGAGGCTATTGTTTGCTCGCTAGTCCATATTTTAGGTGAGGATTCAATCAATCAATATATAATATAGCACGTTGTTACTCAACAAGCTACTACGACCAACATTCAATTATACTCCTTGAAGAGGACAATGAGTTACAGGGGCGTATATACAGTTTTATTTCGGGGGGTGCCCAACCGGGGGTTAGGGGGCATGGTATAGGCCCAAAGAATAGGGGCTCCAGGCTTCTCCCCGGGAAACATTTGTATAGTTTGGTGCAAAATGATGAGTTTTAAGGCTATCTGGCATCACTTTTTCAACCAATTTGTTCTGATGTTTTATGTTTGGTTAATGTCAAACACAACTAAGACCATTTTATGATACTTTTTATTAATACAATCGTCCTGCTCTCTTTATAGTATTTACATGGAAATAATTAATGTTGCTGTTTTGATTTACAACTCACACTATAATATATAGTCAAGATTTCTTGAAGCATTGCCAAATCGGTTCATAACTTCATCGTCAGTGAGATGTATGTATCTGTGAATAGATGACAATACTAAACCGTTGAGTCTGTTTTCAGAAGTAGAATTTCTTAAGTATGTTTTCAACCAACTCGAACTCCTTTCGGCAGTACCAGTAGCTACAGAGAGAGGCGAATTTGCCAACATTTTGATAAGGGTATAAAAGTTAGGGAAAAAAACGTATGTCACATGCTTCAAGGGCCCTTGTTGCTGTTCTTCGTTCGTTAATAAAAGCGAAGGCACTGGAGACTAATAAGAGGTTATGTTGTTACACATAAGATCAGAGCAAACTGATTGTCACACTGTTTACATCGCTCTACCTTCGCTTTGCTTTGCAACGTTGCCATACGTCGCTTAGTAACAATACTACATTATATTGGTTTTTAATGTTTTAATATTCATAAACAAATAATATATGTGACAAAAATTTCGGTGGGGGGGGGGGGGGGCCTCGGCCTCCCCCCCCCCCTCTTATTTACGCCCTTGATGAGTTATGACTATAAGCATGCATTTAGGAGAAAGTAGTCTATATGTTTTTTACTGAACATCTTGTTTGTCTTGTTTTTATGCATACTATCACCTCCTGAAACATTACTTGTTTGTTGACACTTTGTGTTTAGAGTATTCGGAATTTATCATGTTGAAAAATCAAAGGAAAATAATAATTTTTCACGTCATTATTTGTGAGTGTTAGTTCAAAGAATTCATATGTTTCAGAAATCTCAATTTAGCTGCCAGCGTTGCAATTGGCTTCTCAGTATGAACTAGCCAGCACCTTAATGAGTTCTTCCAAACCAAGTGACTAGCTCAATAATAAACTGGGGCAAAACGCTCGTAACTGAGGTCGGAAATACATGAATGCTTTCAATTTATCGCCGTAGTAAAGCCACAATAACTAACGAAGGCATATAAACTCAGTTCATTTCATTCCTACCAATACCATTACAGTAAATACTTTTCCCTAACAGACGTTGTTAAAAAAAACACCCGAGATTTATTCCCGTGATAATTTAATATAAATGATATTATATTTTATGTAAGTATGTTTTTAAGTTTAATTCAGAGTTCCTCGCATGATTGACAACCGAATCACCAGGAAATGACTAAGCTACTAACTTATTACGTGTGGAAGACCAAGGCTGTGCTTCGAAGAAAGAAATAAACGTTTCTGTGATGGGATTTTTCCACCCTTTCTCCTTACATGTAGTGTGATAGCTTTCTAGAAAATGCCATTCGATTCAATGTGCTCAGTCGAATTTGATTGCTTGTATCGTGAAATTAACTATAGGCTATGTACTTTGTATTGTTTAAAATTGTAATGAAGTCAAGCTGCAATTCCAATACGATCAGATTAGAACAATTAAAGTTATACAGTACATGCAATCATGAGCAAAATTGGGCACGCTAAGACATGTTATGACAAGCGTGGCTAAAGTACAAGAAAAATTCAATTCAATGGTCAAAATAGAGTAATAAATAAATAAATTAATTAATTAAAAGTTAAATAATTAGGGCGGATTCGGTGGCGTAGTTGGTAGCATGTTGAGCATCTATGCCCAAAATCGTGTATTCAAACACGGCCAAAGTCGTCGGATTTTTTAAGAGCGTTAAAATCCCTCTGTATGCATTCCTTCGGAAAGAAAGTCATAGATGTCATAGTTTTTTGGCATGTAAAAGAAACTTCCACTAACTTGGTAGGTTACATTTGATTAACGCTCTATTAAGTTCCAACGTTTGCCGCCAGGTGCCGATTGTGGTGGCATCTAGCAGCCAAGTTCACAGCTAGGTGTCGTTGACGGTAGCATTTGGTAGAAAAATGTAGGAACTACTTGAAATTGACCGTCTGCAGTACTTACCTGAATTACAGATGACACACACTAATACAGTCATTACAAATGACACCGATTATCAGGCAGATTCTACACACACCCAAAGTACACGAGGATACATGACCGCGTTGTCGCAGCCTCTAAATATAGGGACCAACCAACCAACCGACCAATGAATTCATTGTATGTCTACCCCTTATTATTCCCGTTTTTCCAACGGGGTCGGGAATGAGATGCGATGGAAGTCTTTGTGGCGATGGTTTTTACGGTCGGATGCCCTTCCTGACGCCAACCTCATGAGAGGAGTTAATGAGAGATGAAATGAATGATGGTGAATGAAACTGGGCAAGGATGTGGAAGGAAGCAGCCGTGGCCTGTCAGAAGGTACCGTCCCAGCATTTGCCTGGTGTTGAAAATGGGAAACCACGGAAAACCATTTCAAGAACGGCCGACGGTGGGGCTCGAACCCACGCGTCTACCGAGTCAGCAGAGAGCTTGGCCCCATGATCTTATGCTGCGCTTTAGCCAGCGTAGCCGACCAATGAATTCATTAAATAATTAATTTCCCGCTAACTGAGGGAACGGCGACAGTTTTAGTTTTAGGACGAGGTATGCTCTGACACCGCAACACACATTTTGCATTCTTAGAAATGTTTTAATTTACTGTCTATGTACAGCAAACTAAGAATCTTGAGACCAATCTAGTGCAAATAAGGGGAAAACAAGCATTGTGGGTTTAATAACAGGACGCATGGATATTGAAAGAGAGTAGTCGTAAAAATGAGCCTGTGTTGTTTGAGTCTTCAGTCTTTTGGCTGGTTTGATGCAGCCCTCCATGCTTCCCTGTCCAAAGCTAATCGTTTCATGTCTACATAGCTACCACACCCTACATCAAAGACAATTTGTTAAAATATTCTAACCTTGGTCTACCCCTACACTTTTTTTCCTCGACCCTTCCTTCCATAAGTAAGCTTGCTATTCCTGGGTGTCTTATTGTTAGTTGTGTCCAACCAACCTATCTCTTCTCTTCATTAACAGCCACCAGAGTAGATGGCAGATGACCTCGTAGTTCCTCCCCTTAACACAACAATAACTATCAGTCGCCAGAAATATCTCTCCTCCCCCAATCGTCTTAACTCTTCATTTGTAACCCTATTTACCCATCATTCTCCTGTAACACCAAATTTCAAAAGCGTCAATTCTCCTCTTTTCTGCTGCTCCAACAGTCCAAGTTTCACTTCCATTGAGCACCACGTTCCAGACAAAGGCTTTCAAAAAGTGATTTCCTAATACCTAACTCTATATTTGATGACAATAGATACATTCGCTGTAGAAATGAGCTATGAAGATAATGAAAGTACCGTTAGGAAACTAAATGGTCCCTAGGTTAATATGACGTAATTTTCAAATTTTGAAAAAGTCTACGATTTTCAGAATTACGGAGCCCTTTAATAATCCATTAGCGCAAGGTATCGATTATTCTGATAAATGAAGCAATAGCATATTAATAATATTGCGGTGAAACTAATTAATATTGTTCAATTACTTACCAATTACTTACCATTGTGCCTTTGTCTTTTCAGGTAAGGTGTTACGTTACCGCAAAAGAAATGTTTCTCTCTCTCCTACACCTACAATGAATTACTTCTAGGAAAGGTAAGATGATATCC
Organism: Meconema thalassinum; assembly: GCA_946902985.2. NCBI lineage: Eukaryota > Metazoa > Arthropoda > Insecta > Orthoptera > Tettigoniidae > Meconema > Meconema thalassinum. The sequence continues at coordinate 200,841,731 of OX336391.1, read as the reverse complement.
CGCTTTAAAATATAATGGAATTGTGTAATGATCAAAAGAACGGCAGCAGTACGGTAGCTATGCTTGCTAACGCGCACCGCTAAGTGAAGGGGCAAAGTTATCGGCGTATTCAGTAGATGTGAGTTCTATCCCTACCGTCGTCGGTCGTCTTTGACATAGATTTACGTAGTTTCTCATGTTGAACTCCAGGGGAATGCCGGTTCAGTACCTTCTTATAGGCCCCAGCACCAAACCAGTTAAGAGAATGAACTCTCAACCAAAAACAGAACTTCCTAATTAGTGATGTCACCTCATAAAAGGAGAGCTATGAATACTGAGGAGGCGGCCTATTCATAACTGCCTGGTTACCGTACCACATGTCGCAATTTGTCTAATATAGTCTAACTTTCGAGCCATACTACCAGTCCAGAGCTAATCATCTCATCTTTACATGATAGTAATCCACCCCGGCTTCGTCTGGTATGTTTAACAGTTTACCCAGCGTAAGCTTAAAAGGCGCACGGACGGCAGATCCCAGACGCTATTTAGAAAAGCTGAGGTGAACTGTGAAACTCCAAACACATATACTGTTCTCTGAAGTCTTAACTCGACACAATTTGACAGTTTGATGCTGGCCAAAGCTGGGATGATAGGCTCACTCGCTAGCTCATAACCTCGCTCCGAAGCTAGTAATTTAAATTTCCACCGAATGGGGATTTTTGGAAGAAACGAAAACGTAAAAACACTTACACTGTAGTGGACGATGTATGAAAGATAGAGATAGCCTATGCTGTCTCGAACTTTTTTGTAGAACATTTCATTCTGAACAATTCCTACACTCATAGTATATAGATATCATTAATGGTTTACCAAGTGTAAGCTTAAAAGGCGCACGGACGGTAGGTGTTTTCTTCCAATCGATTCACGTAAATCGTTACTGATCGGCTCCCTTTGTTCCTTAATGATTGTTTTTTCTACAGAAACCTTCATCGAGTAATCCTTTACAGAATGGTGAAAAACCGCATCAAAATCCATCCAGTGGTTCTCGAGATTGCCCGTTACATTCTAGAATCGGGGACTTTGTTTCATACTGAATAGAGATTTACTTATTTATTTATCTGCAAGGTAAACATGATGTATAAAAAGGGTACTACTGCATGTCAATCATTAAAAATGTCACTTTAAATAAAAAAGGAAGCTTGTAGTTTAACGTGACCGTTAATCTTGAGATCATGAGCCACGGGACCTCCTTTTTACGTGGAATCCGAACCACAGGACATGGCATTTCACTTCGAAAATCTCACATGCATTGACCGGGAATCGAACCCGGACCGCCTTGGTGAGAGGCATACAGCTAGACCGCTGAGCCACCACGCCCCTACTTTAAATAAACAAACGGCTCAATTTTGACCATGTGAACTTATAAACAGACCCCATGGCACCACAGAGAATGAAACCCTTGCGTACCAAGCGACCACTGCCCAGTATTTCGGCCTACAGATTACTGGATGGTCAGCCTGACCCTTAATCTTGGTTTCTGTGACTGGTGCTCACTGTCAGACAGCTACACATTTATCTTCACGAGGCTGAGTGCACCCCGTTCCAGCCCTCACGTCAGTCTCTAAAATCCCTAACGGAGCCGGAAATTGAAGCACCGTGTGAGAGTCAGATGTGCTACCGGATCAACACAGGGGATTCAAAATGTATAGCCAATTAAATTCTTAATCAAATTAATCATTTAAAAACAATTCCATTCCAATTTCAGTAATATTTAATTACTAGCGGACCCGTGCGAGAAATCTCGCATATTCATAAACCACACTTTCTCCAATAGGTTTATAATGAGAGACTTAAGGAGGAAGGTTGTTAAGTTTTTATTTCAACCAAATGATTATAGAACACTATTTATATTTCAGTTAGTATTCCAAGTTCTACGTTCCCTAACTTAAGAAGGCAATCACTGAAAATTGGATCATCATAACACTCATTGGTTATTCGATAATTATGAAATTATACGATTTGAGTGCTCATTCCTTGGATATACTGTTTCTGAAATCCATGCAAAATGACAAAGGAAACACCTCAGAATGTTAAAATAACATGAAACAGGCGTCACAGCGGCCAAAATGTGAAGTGGACAGCAATTATGGAGCTTGTTTTCCTACAGCAACAGAATATGCAAATCGCACACTTCGTACATTTTTTAAGTCATGTTTTAAAGAAATTAAAGATATTTATGAAATTAGAGTGCAGTTCGTCACCACTAATGTCTATTCTCTTTCATTTGAATGCTTATTTTTTGTCACGATCGATCGCTTGTGAGCGCCGCAGGAGGGATCTATACTGCTGACATAATATAAATGATGATGCATGTTCTAAGGATATGCCTCTGGACTTATCTGGTCAGATTTGTTAAGTATGGTATCTCATTTCACTGGCAAATGTGCAATATCCAAGAACCAGTGTGTTCGCCAGCAACAATTCGATATTCTTTCATAACACAGTTCCGTTCAAAATACATGTTAATTAGTTAATCCATAACTGTTCCATGCATTGTTATTCCTGGGTGGTGTTTCCTACACTTTATGGCCGATAAATTAAACAAGAAATAGGTGAACCCCTATATTTGAGACGAATGGATACATTCTAATTTCTTTTTTGCGAGCAGGTTTAGTGATTAACGCGTAATTGTGTCACTGGACAGTAGAAAAATGTCATTAGCCTCTTCCAAGCGCCACAGCCACGCCTAAAACCTGTCACCATGTTAGGCAATCATACGCCTCTCATTACGTGGTGTGGTGCTATGTCATCGATCAGAGTAGCGTTCGCACACAAAGCAAGCGTTTTTGTTTAAAACCATTAGACAGGAAGCTCGCGATAAATCATGCATGGACATTTAGAGAAGGAATTGCTTATTTATCAACCTAGCCTACACTTCAGAATTAATCAAAAACTACTAATGACAGACAGTAGCGTAAAGAAGCATTTATTCCGAAAGGAGTCCTAAACCATTGAGCAATAATTATTGTACATTGTTCCAAATTACTGTACCTAGATTGGGATTCTATTTTAAGACTATTTATTTATCAAAATTTACTTATCACAATTAATTTATTTTCGTATGTATGAATCTATGTTTTTATATTAATTATTTATGTAGGCCCACAGTATTTGTTTATTTAAAATACAGTCTCGTTCATGAATGAAAGAAATTATTTATTCATTTATTTATGGTTTGCATTCAATTTTTTAAATCTATTTATAGTTTTGTTTTACCTTTACATTTGTTTTGTTTAGGTTTTTTGTTTCTTGTATTTTGTTTTTAGTTTATTTTTGTATATTGTTTTACGTGTTTTGTATTTTGTGTTTTGTTTTTTGTGTTTATATGTTTTTCCTTTTTTCGTGGGTGTGTTAAATGTCATAGACCCTCTCAAGCTCTTAATTATTTGACATTTTATGAATTATATGAAATTATGAGGATAATAATATTGTATGGCCTCGGCTGCCGGGTGCAAGCTTTGTTATTTGACACCCAGAAGGTAGCTTTCATGTCGAATTTCGTTGTTCCTTGACTATGAAAGTCAAGGAGGTTAGATGTTAGATATCTAAGCTCCTTGAACACTATAGCGCTTTCTAGTAGAGAAATGAAGAACTTTGTGTTGGCGGAAAATCCCGAGATTAATTTTGCCATTATGAACTCGGCCTACTGAATTGAAATGGGTTCTTTGACATGCCAACATCGTATGACATGCGTACCGTATTTTTGCCGCCATTCAAAAATCACTTATCACGGCCAGGAGTGAACCTGCAATCTTGGGGTTAGTAGACCGACACGATATCCACTCACCCACCGTGGCAAGCTATTATGAGGATGGAACTACAAATATACATTTTGTAGAGTATTTCTAATGACCTGCCATCTGCATAGGAGCAGATCACCTTGCTGTTACTCCCCTTACAGCAATAACTAATAACATCTGCATAGGCGCGTTGGTCACTTCCGTAACTAAAATTTGTTCTATTCACTATTCCGGTGCACAGAATGAGTCGTAATATTGAGCAAGTGGTTTGACATGACTCACTCACCTCTCCAGAATTCATCGTAGTTGATTAGAACTCTATCAATAAGTTCAATTGCTCAATGCAAAGTACCTTACGCATCAGTGAAGTAGACCTATAAATATAGGCCCTCAACTGCTACTGAGATGGTGCTACACCTGCAATAGTGAGTGACGCGGCTAAGTGGCTGCCTTCCTAGGCCATGTCTGGTATCAATTACCTGAGGGCTGAGTTCGGATTTCATCCGGAAATCTGGGGAGTTAAAGTGAATTTGTAATGCCCCTTATAATGAATTACAGGAGCCGAGCTTAAAGGGGATGCTCCAGCCCGGTGGATAAGCTAGCACAAGATAATCTCGATTCTATGATAACAAACTTGGTTCCAACCCTAGGAGGAAAACAACTAAATAGTCTTCCATAATTCACTTATTGCCATTACCTGAAAAAGCGTGGAATATGAAATACTGACACCGGGGATATAAATATTTGACATAATCTGATTTCATTTCAGTGTTTGATTCGTTCATTGATTGATTGTTTGACTGATTCATTGATTCATTCATTCATTCAATCATTCACTTTAATTACAGACTGATTTGCCTTTCAGCGTTTAGTGTATTCTGCAAGGCTTTGTGTGTGAAGACATCGCGTCCATTTTCCCCTATTAGCAGTTAGCACTTTGTCTTCTTCTGCTTCTACACCTCTTACATTTTAAAAATCCCTCAGTAAGCCTTCCATCGGAGGGGAAGTAAAGCAGACGGGCCCATGCCATAGATTTATGGCATGTAAAAGAACCTTCCTTTAACTAAACTTGTGTGAAGCAAATTTGTAGGTTAGGTTTGATTAATGCTCTTAAGTTCCAACGTTCGTCACCAGGCGCTGCTTGCGATGACATCTAGTAGTAGCCATGTTCCCAGCTTGGATCGTTGACGGTAGCATTTGGTATCGAAAGTAGGAAACCGTCCGCGGTGGCCGAGAGTGCTAACGAGCTACCTCGTGCCTCGCTGGCATCGGGAGAGCGTGGGTTCGAATCCCACCTCCACCGTCCTGAAAATGGTTTTCATGGTTTCCCATTTTCACCACCAGGCAAATGCCGGGACGGTTCCTTTCAATAGGTCCACGGCAGATTTCCTTCCAATATCCCTTCCCTGACCCGTCCTGAAAAGAAAAGTACATGGCCATTGGCTGCATTAATAAAATTATTATCGAAAGTATGAACTAATTTAAATTTTCGTATACAGTCCTTACTTGAATTAAAAACAGATAACACACACTAATACAGTCATCACAATTAACACCGGTTATCAGACAGATTGTACACGCACCAAAAGTACACGGGGCTACATGACCGCGTCGTTGCAGCCCCTAGACTAAGGAACCAACCACCTCTTACATTGAAATCGTCGAACACCAAGTCTAACCATCACCTTCTTGGTCTACCTCTACGTCTCTTACCCTCCTTAGTAATGTCAATCTCATCACATAACCCCACCATATGAGTCGGCTGATGCAAATAGCTTCATCTCTCGTGTTCCTTTGTAACTTAACTTTTAATTCCTCTTTATGGGCATACATTAGCCATTGTTTCCATCCGTTAGCCCCAACAATCCTTCGTGCTACTCCCATTTCAATTACACCCAGCTAGACTGTGAGATAGTCTACTTCCACCCTGCTCTCACTCCCATAACAAGGTTGGTTTGAATATTCTAAGCGTTGTAGGGAGAGTTTTGTCACTCGTAGAATACAGTAGATCGTAACTAAAAACTCACAGCAGTAACGTTTCTACACCATGATTCTGTTTTACTATAGGCTACTTCCATCCTGGGAGTACAGCCGTCACAGCCACGGAATTTTAAATAAACATTGTGTTCCTATTTAGTCCTCCAAACTGGCAGTCTTTTTTTTTTTCTAATGTCTCTTCCCTACCGACATCACCTTTCTTGATATGCTGATTTTCTTACCATATTCACTACATTTCCATTCATGTTCTAACATATTAGCTTGTAAGTTTCAGGTAGAGTTTATCATTATAAACAAGTCATCAGCAGACGCCAGATTACATACCTGGATTAAACCTAACTGAATCTCAGCCAGGTTTGCCTTTCAGGAAATGGCCCATATATAAAACGACACAGTAACTGTGAAATTTTGCAGCTCTGACTCCCTGCCGTAACCATTTTAATCCTTGAGCGATCAATTCTCACTGCAGCCTAATATTCGACATAAATAATTTTGATGGTCTGTGGCAGCCTTCCCTTGACACTATAATCTTTCTCGATGCTCATTACCTCTTCCCTTGGCGTTGAAAATCCCTCAGTATACCTTCTTTCGGAGGGGAAGTAAAGCCGGCGGTCCCATGTCATAGATTTATGGCATGTGAACGAACCTTCCACTAATTACACCTGTGTGAAGCTAAATTAATTGTAGGATAAACATTTGACAAAGGCTCTTAGGTCCCCACATTCGTCGCCAAGAGCCGACTGCGGAGGCTATCTGGTAACCAAGTTCTGAACTAGTAGTCGTTGATGGTGGCGTTTGGCGGCAAAAGTAGGATACTTGAAAAAAAAAAACAATGTCTGCAGTCCTTACTTGAATTGAAAACAGATAGCACACACTAATACTGACACCACAATTAACACCGGTTATCAGACAGAGTTTACACACACCCAAAGTACACGGGGCTACATGACCGCGTTGTCGCAGCCCCTAAACTGAGGAACGAACCAACCAACCAACCAACCAACCAACCAACCAACCTTTTCCCTTGGGGCTCAATTCTCTAGATCTACAGTGCAAACACTACTCGACTATCTCTGTTTGTTTAGTAATACTTCTGACCTATTTGGCGGATGGTAAATACTCTATCCTGACATGCCCGTTTTGGTCTAATTCCACACTGGTTTTCAAACATCTTACTCTCAGCCAATAATCGAAGACTCCAACTTAGTGTAGAATGCCTCAAAACACTTAGCCAGGAGTAGTTATGAATGGACTATCCCTAAATGTTGTAGTTATTCCTGTTACCTCACACTTTATTTGGGGTGATAACTGTATCGTCCAGAACACATTTACTGAATCTCATGTCAATTCTATTATTCCATGTAACAATTTCATCCCGGCTTTGCCACTAGATTTTACATTCCAGCCGAATTTAAACTACATCTGTTGCTTGAAGCAGTTTATTTACAACCCTCTTTATTTCCCCAACAACCATTCTATTCCCGTCCTCATTATCCTCTCGCTCATAAAATTCGACAAAAACTTAAGAGGTATTTCTTGTCATTCTAACTATATTTTTGTTTGGTCTTGTTGTTAATTGCTTTTGGCGACCACCTCGTGGTATAGCGGCTAGTGTTCTTGGCTATTCCTTGGAGGTCCAGGTTCGATTCTTAGCTCTGCCAAAAAGAAATCTGGTGTGAGGGATGAAACGGGGTACATACAACCTCGTGGATCGATACCCGCCTCAGCCATCCTGGAAGTGGTTTACCGTGGTTTTCCACTTCTACTCCAGGCAAATTCAGGGATGGTTTCTAACTAAAGAACACGGCCACTTTCTTCCCAATCCAACTCTCAATGTGGAAATACACACACCATTACAGCCATCACAATAACACATGTTATCACACAAAATTTCACACACACCCAAAATGCACCGGACTATGTAACTGCAATGTCGCTGCCCTTAAAGTAAGCAACAACATTTTCATTTGTAAACAAAACATGAAAATACGTCTGATTTAGTAAGCTGAGTGTTGTTGCAATTAATGCCCCTCTACACTGTTAAATGTTGTGGTGTCGTGAATTGGAGCTTACCGCTGGCGACATGAAACCATTAAAACTCAACAATTACACAGAGAAGTAAAACTCTGTACTCCTGTGGCATTTATTTGACTACTGGCTAAATTTATACACTTTAGCACGCCTGCTAGCCACAATAACAAATACATGCGTGCAATCTGAGGAGGCCAGCCACTCACTACTAGTGTGTGATAAAGATTTGACATACATTATCAGCATCAGCGCATCTTTCAAAGTTCGAAGTCGGTGGCCCGTAATAGGATACATTTCACAGTCCGTCTCCACTGTTTTCCATATTCGGTATCTCGGAGTAGATGAGACAACGTACGAACATCGCTAAGGTGGTCTTCCACTGGATCTTTTCCTTCCAACGTGGCTTTGGGTAAGTATATTATTGAACATTAACGTATTGAAAACCATTTTTTAGTATTGCCTAAATAATCGAAATTTAATATTTTTCAGTCCGTCAATTGTAATGGGTGGATCCCTAATCCTGAAAAAATACATGATATTAATAAATACACTGGGAATGAGAGGATAACAGACACCATTCGGAAAAGGAGGATTTAATTTTATGGACACATAACACGCATGAGCCCGCAGAGACACACCTACAATATATTTTCCTACTTTGTTAACAAGAACACCAAGGGACCCTGGTTCATCGAAGTTGAAAAAGTTAGTCGAGGAGTAGGAATCATACATGAAGACATACTGGAACGAGCACCTCTCCAGAGAAGACGTCGTGCATACAAGAGCTTCCAAGAAAAGCCAAAATTGAAAACCGGCAACAAGTGGACTGATGAAAGACAGGAGGCTCACAGAACGCAAATGCGAGTTAAAGCTCTTGGGTGCAAACGGTTGAAGTATTGTGGTCCACAGGAGGCTGAAACGAAGCAAGAAGAAGAAGAAATACACTTGGATGACCAGTTTCGATCGTCAAGCAATCATCATAAGATCCCTTATACTTAGGCTATTACATATCTTTATACAGAATGTTTCAGAAAAACTTTTACAAATTTTAGGGATTGGTTCCTTACACCAAAAACAAGAAAAAAAAGTTCATATACACATATGTCCCAAAAACGTTCGTTTTCGCTTTGTTAATGAAAGAACATTGTACAGTGACACATTAATTGACAGCCTGGAACTCATATAAAAAAGGTTCCTATAATAATAATAATAATAATAATAATAATATTAATAAAAATAATAATATTAATAAAAATAATAACCTATGGCCTCGGTGCCGGGTGCAAGCTTTGTAATTTGACACCCAGAGGGAAGCTTGCATGTCGTTTTTCGTTGTTCCTTGAATCACTATGAAAGTCAAGGAGGTTAGATAGCTAAGCTCCTTGAACACTATAGCGCTTTCTAGTAGAGAAATGAGGAACTTTCTGTTGGCGGAAACTCCCGAGATTAATTTTGCCATTATGAACACGGCCTACCGAATTCAAATGGGTTCTTTGACATGCCAACAGCGTATGACATGCGTGTAGAATTTTTGCCGCCTTTCAAAAATCACTTACCACGGCCAGGAGCGAACCTGAAATCTTGGGAGATCTCCGTCAGTGCAGTGCGAACAAGGTGACTAAAGTGTGCAGGAGCCCCATCATGCATCCACCACATACGTTGTCGTATTTGCAGGGGCAGATTGTCATGCAGTAAGTCTGAAAGGGTGTTCTGGATAAAGTCTCTGGAGACAGCACCTGTAAGACGTGCTGGTAGAACGTATGGACCTACAATGCCAGGCCACACATTAATCCTAAACTGGTGCTGATGGCGAGCCTGTCTGGAACACCTGTGCATTTGACAGTTTTTCCATCTGTCGCTGTCAGGAACCTTTTTTATATGAGTTCATGTGTTAAACACTTCCAAACAGGCTGTCAATTAATGTGTCACTGTACAATGTTATTCCATTAATCAATCGAAAACGGAGGATTTTGTGACATATGTGTATATGAACTTTTTCCCCAAAGTTAGTATAAGTATTTCTGAAACACCCTGTATATATAATTCTTCGACACGTGTGAATATGACTAAACTCCTCCTCCTAAATGGCTGGGCTGATTTCGATGATCCTTTTAATGTATATTAGAGTGGGTCACTGTATGGTTTAGATTCACAATTTGTCCCGGTATGTGGAATGAACACAATTTTAGAACCACAATTTACAGAACCACAATATACAGCCAAAAACAGTCGTCATGGAAACCGCTAGCCTCAGTGAAAACTGAAGTCTTTGGACTGTTTGTCTCTGCACGTTAGAGCCACCTGTTTGCAACCTGTGCAACTACAGCCTTACCTTACACTCCGCCCGTGGTGGAAAGTTATGTTTTGTACCATAGGTGGCGGTGATGTCGAATTCTTCTGTTTGTCTCTGCACATTAGAGCGTTTCGACAAAGTCCCGTATGCATTCATATACCATTCATCCAATTACGACGAAACTTAGGTGAGATGTTGAGCGCACTCCAGGGGAGGTATCTGGCTTAGTATATCCATTTTACAATAGGTAGCGCACGAGTAGATTCAACAAATGAGCGACGACGCGCAAAGCGTTTCAACAAAGTCTCGTATGCGTTCAAATACCATTCGTCCGATATCGATGAAACTTAGGTCAGATGTTGAGCGCACTCCAGGGGAGGTATCTGGCTTAGTATATCCATTTTACAATAGGTAGCGCACGAGTAGATTCAACAAATGAGCGACGACGCGCAAAGCGTTTCAACAGAGTCCCGTATGCGTTCAAATACCATTCGTTCGATAGCGATGAAACTTGGGTAAGATGTTGTGTACAGTCCAGGGAAGGTTTCTGGACTAGTAAATCCATTTTACAATAGGTAGCGCACTAGTAGGTTCAACAAATGAGCGAAGACGCGCGAAGCGTTTCAACAAAATCCCGTATAAGTTTATATACCATTTTTTTAGCGTATGGCTTTTAGTGCCGGGAGTGTCCGAGGACATGTTCGGCTCGCCAGTTTTGTAGCTGCTTCGAGACGGACACCCAATGGGTGAGCTGCAAGTACCGTTGGGGAGGGAAGGAGGGAAGTTGGAATGTAAGGACGAGGAGTTGGAAGGTAGCGGCTGTGGCCTATAGTTAGGGACCAACCCCGGCATTTGCCTGGAAGGAAGATGGGAAACCACAGAAGACCATCTTCAAGGTTGCCGGCGGGGGGATTCGAACCTCCTCGCCTCCCGGATGTGAGCGACTGCCATCAGTCATGCCTTAACCACCACGGCTAACTCACCCGGTTATATACACACATCAAAAAAAGTTTTGCATCACCTCGGTTCCCAGATCTCCGGCATATAGACGTTGACTGTGTATATTGTATCCAAGATACAGTCCCTTTGACTGTTCATAGATGTCACTAAAACTGCTCAAAGATGTAAACAACCATGCATGAGCAGGGCCTATTAGACGGAGGGGGTACGACAGCCGATCAGTTCCAGTCATTCCACCAGGACGAAGGTACGCTGCTCATGTTGTCTGTAGTTCTACCATGCCTAGAAGGTCAATACCGCAGTTCGATCGCGTCCGCATTGTTACTTTGTGTCAAGAAGGGCTCTCAACAAGGGAAGTTTCCAGGCGTCTCAGAGTGAACCAAAGCGATGTTGTTCGGACATGGAGGAGGTACAGAGATACAGGAACTGTCGATGACAGGCCTCGCTCAGGCCGCCCAAGGGCTACTACTGTAGTGGATGACCGCTACTTACGGATTGCCGCTCGGAGGAACCCTGGCAGCAATGCCACCATGTTGAATAATGCGTTTCGTTCAGCCACAGGACGTCGTGTTTCAACTCAAACTGTGCGCAATAGGCTGCATGATGCGCAACTTCACTCCCGACGTCCATGGCGAGGTCCAGCTTTGCAACCCCGACACCATGCAGCGCGGTACAGATGGGCCCAACAACATGCTGAATGGACCCCACGGAATTGGCATCACGTTCTCTTCACCGATGAGTGTCGCATATGCCTTCAACCAGACAATCGTCGGAGACGTGTTTGGAGGCACCCTGGTCAGGCTGAACGTCTTAGACACACTGTCCAGCGAGTGCAGCAAGGTGGTGGTTCCCTGATGTTTTGGGGTGGCATTATGTGGGGCCGACGTACGCCACTGGTGGTCATGGAAGGCTCCGAAACGGCTTTACGATACCTGAATGACATCCTCCGACCCATAGTGCAACCATATCGGCAGAATATTGGAGAGGCATTTGTCTTCATGGACGACAATTCTCGACCTCATCGTGCACATCTTGTGAATGCATTCCTTCAAGATAACGACATCGCTCGACTACAGTGGCCAGCATGTTCGCCAGACATGAACCCTATCGAACATGCCTGGGATATGTTGAAAAGGGCTGTTTATGGACGTCTTGACCCACCAACCACTCTGAGAGATTTACGCCGAATTGTCGTTGAGGAGTGGGACAATTTGGACCAACAGTGTCTTGATGAACTTGTGGATAGTATGCCACGGCGAATACAGGCATGCATCAATGCAAGAGGACGTGCTACTGGGTATTAGAGGTAGTGGTGTGTACTGCAATCTGGACCACAAATGCTGAAAGTCTAGCTGTATGATGGTACAACATGCAATGTGTGGGTCTCATGAGCAATAAAACGAGCTGAAATGTTGTTTGTGTTGATCTCTATTCCCTTTGTATTTAACGGTTCCGGAACTCTTGGAACCGAGGTGATGCAAAACTTTTTTTGATGTGTGTATATACCATTCATCGATTGCGATGAAGTTTGATGAGTTGATGTGTACACTTACGTGATGGTGTCTAACAGTAAAACCATTTCACAGGAGGTTGCGCACGAGTTGATTCAACAATGAGTGACAGCACACGAATCGTTTCAACAAAGTACCGTATGTGTTCATATACCAGTCATCCGATTGCGATGAAACATTGGTAAATTGTTGTGTACACTCCAGGAAAGTTTTATGGCTTAGTAAATCAATTTTCCAAAGGGTGGCGCACGAGTGGATTCAACAAATGAGCTATGGCGCGCGAATCGTTTCAACAAAGTCCTGTATGTGTTCATATACCATTTATCCGATTGCGATGAAACTTAGATAAATTGTTGAGTACACTCCAGGGAAGGTTTCAGGCTTAGTAAATCTATTTTACAATAGATACCGTATGAGTAGATTCAACAAATGAGTGACGGCACTCGAATCGTTTAAACAAAATCCCGCATGCGTTCATATGCCATTCATCCGATTGCGATGAATCTTTGATGGGTTGTTGTGTACACGCCAGTGAAGGTCTTCAACTTAGTAAATCCATTTTACAATATTGGTAGCGCACGAGTAGATATAACAAATGAGTGACGACGCGCGAAGTGTTTCAACAAAATCCTGTAAGTTATGCGTTCATACTATTCATCTATTACGATGAAACTTTGATGAGTTGTTGTGTACACTAACATGAAGGTTTCTAACTTAGTAAATCCATTTCACAATAGGTAGCGCACGTGTAGATTCAACGAATGAGTGACAGCGCACGAATCGTTTAAACAAAATTCCGTATGCGTTCATATGTCATTCATCCGATTGCGATGTAACTTTGATGAGTTGTTGTGCACGCTCCCATGGATTTTTCAAAATCAGTTCATCCATTTTATGTTAGTTTAGAGGCAATTAACGGTAATTTTAAAAAAAATATTGTGTATCCAAATGTACTTCAAGAAGCAAAATTACAACGCCAACACTTTCTTTAATTGGCATTGCGACGCATGCCGAGTACATCTTGTATGTTTATAAGTTTGTATTATGATATTTATATTTTGTATATATTGGAAATATCATAATCCATTCTTTTTATAAGCATAGGTGTAATATCCTATGTGTAAAGGTTCTGATGATGATCGCTTGACGATCGTAACTGGTCATCCTAGTGCATTTATTAATCTCATGTAATTTTGTTTTCAGCATTAGGCAACTATGCTTTATAAGGTGCGTTGAAAAAGTAACGAGCCGGAGGCATAATTACAGAAACCAGTACCTCTATGTTAGAAGTATTGGCCCTGGCTGTTGAGGCACTTGTCCCACTGTGACACGAGTGGTGAATGGCTGTCTCATAAAATTCCCTGGGCTGCGATGTGCACCAGTTCCACACGTACAGCTGGACGTCGGCGTCCGAGGTGAATCGTTGGCCCCGCAGAGCCCTTTTCATGGGGCCTAACATGGCGTAATCACAGGGAGATAGGTCGGGACTGTATGGAGGGTGGCCGAGAACCTCCCATTTGAATTTCTGCAGGAGTGCCGCGACTGTGTTGGCCGTATGAGGTCGTGCATTGTCGTGGAGCGACCACGGCAGCTATGGCGTTCACTGTCACTTGGCGGTCCTGGGTAATGAGTGCATCAACCAGCTGGACGTTGTCATCGGTAATATAGGGGGGTGCCCCAGACCGGGCATCATCGGCTAACGACACCCGTCCTTCCCTGAAGCGCTTGTGCCACGCCTTGACCCTTGCAAGGGACATGCAGTGATCGCCGTACACTTGTGACATTTGGCGATGAATGTCCGTTCCCCCTACTCCTTCCGCTGTCAGAAACCGAACAACACCTCTTTGCTCTTCGTTTGACGCCTCCATGTCACTGTTTGCAATACGACTGGCAGCGTTGGACGATTGATGCATGCTGCTGCTCGCTTTGTATCGTCACGTGACGTGCACGCGTGCCCTCTAGCGACGGGCTGTGACCTCCCATGCTCTGGTCGGAACCACACCTCATTACACTCGCCACGATTAGCTGATGTAGTCACCGGTTTGCGCATTCCAGCCTCCGGCTCATTACTTTTTGAACGCACCTTATACATTTGGGTACAATCGTGTTCACCGACTGAAAACCCGCTGACAGAGTCGTGGGTTTCCTGAGTGTCTGTTCGTTCCCCTTTTTTTTCACCCTCTCTCCAGACAAGTGCCACAATAATGCCTTATTTTAAGCCCGGGGTATCTACCACATCCCTATTCCTAACACAGCTACATAATCTATTACACTCAGCACAGAAACACAGGATATCAGACAAGTTCATAAGGCACCCAGATACACAGGTCTGATGACAAAGATGTGCCAAGCACCTAATATGAATTAACTGTTTTATCCTACACAAGATTCAGTGGACATTTGCAGATTTCAGAATACTTACCTTGAAATTGTGATTTAGCCTATTTCCGATTTGTTTCAAACTCAGCCCAGGATTGCTGTTGTTTCATTTGAGAGGCTTGGACATCGTGGTTATTTGGCCCTATGTACCTGGGTGTGTGTATAATTTGTCTGATAACCTGTTCTATTGTGATGTCTGTAGTAGTGTGTGTATTTGAAATTCAGGTGAGGATTGGGGAGGAGGCAGCCGTGGCCTTCAGTTAGGAATCATCCCAGCAATTACCTGGAGTATAAGTGGGGAAAATACGGAATGCAGAGGTGGGAATCGAACCCAGTTTTGCCTGACGAGGCTCAGTGTATCCAGTTCAAATTCTTTGATTAGGATTAGATTTCAGTATGCCTTCCTTCGGAGGGGAAGTAAAGCCTGCGGCCCCACGACATAGATTTATGGCATGAGAAAGAACCTTCCACTAACTACACTTGTGTGAAGCCAAAATTTGTTGGTTAGAATTGATAACGCTCTATTAGTTCCAATGTGTGCCGCCAGGTGCTGACTGCGATGGTATCTAGTAGCCAAGTCCGCAAGCTAGGTATCGTGGACGGTAGCATTTGCTAGCTAAAGTAGGAACTACTTGCAATTATTGTCTGCAGTCCTTACTTGAATTAATACAGATAACACACACGAATACAGTCATCACAATTAACGCCGGTTATCAGACAGATTCTACACACACCCAAAGTACACGGGGCTACATGACAGCGTTGTCGCAGCCCCTAATTTCAGGAACCAACCAGAATTATATTCCTTGACAGCGCCGAGAATTGAACCCAACACCTTTGGGTTCGGAGTCTTGTTACGTCCCCTGAGACGACAGAAGGCAACCTAAATTACTGAACTATTCTCACAAGTATATTGGACCCCATTCCATCCTTCAGACGAGAATTAAAATAATTACGTTAGCGTGTTGAGAATTTAACTTAGGACTTTTAAAACAGGAGTCTCAATTCTTACTCCTAGATCGACAAAGTGGCTTAAGGATAACAATTACATATATGCCAAGATAATAACACTATAATACTGCATCTCCTTCAACTCTACTGCTTCATTCCCGCTGCTAAATGAGGTGGTTGTCAATAATTTGAGGTCTGTGCTCCGTACCTTCTGTTCATTCTTGCATGGTGAATATAACGAATGACGTCAGCAACGAGGAGGGGGAAGAAAGGGAGTAAAAGTGTAAGAAAATCGGAAATAACTAACTCTCATTACCAGTTGCGTTCACCAAAGATTCAGCGTAAAACAAGGAATATCCTGAATTTTGGGATATTATGGGTACAATTTTTCGGTCTATCCAAATCGTTATGTTACACATGCTGAGATTTGACAATACTGTTGTTCATGATTATCATCATATAACCAGGTGAGTTAGCCGTGGTCGTTATGGCATGACTGCTGGCAGTCGCTCACATCCGGGAGGCGACGAGGTTCGAATCCCCCCGCCGGCAACCTTGAAGATGGTCTTCTGTGGTTTCCCATCTTCCTTCCAGGCAAATGTCGGGGTTGGTCCCTAACTATAGGCCGCAGCCGCTACCTTCCCACTCCTCGACCTTCCATTCCCACTTTCCTCCCCAAGGGTACTTGTAGCTCACCCATTGGGTGTCCGTCTCGAAGCAGCTACAAAACTGGCGAGCCGAACATGTCCTCGGACACTCCCGGAACTAAAAGCCATACGCTAAAAAAAATCATCATATATATTATTTCAGTAGTATAGATCCCTCCTGCGGCACTCAAAAGCGATCGATCCTGTCAAATTTGAATTCAAATGAAAGAGAATAGACATTAGCAGTGACGAATTGCACTCTAATTTCATAAATACTGTATCTATAATTTATTTTAAAAAATGACGTTTAAAAAAAATTACCAGTGTGTGTTTTTCAGATACTGTTGCTGTAGGAAAATACGCTCCTTAATTGCTGTCCACTTCACATTTTGGCCGCTGTGATGCCTATTTCATGTCATTTTAACATTCTGAGGTCTTTCCTTTATCATTTTGCATGGATTTCAGAAACAGTAAATCAAAGGAATGAGTATTCAAATAGTATAATTTCAGTAGTATCGAATAACCGGTGAGTGTTATGATGATCCAATTTTCAGTGATTGCCTTCTTAAGTTAGGGAACGTAGAACTTGGAATTCTAACTGAAATGTAAATAGCGTTCTATAATCATTTGGTTGAAATTAAAAAACATAACAACCTTCCTCCATTAGTGTCTCATTATAAACCTATTGGGGAAAGTGTGGTTTATGAAAAGCGAGACTTCTCGCACGGGTCCGCTAGTTATATTTTATATTTGCCTATTCTGGGCGTTTCTGTCACCATTTTCGTCCTTGTTTGCTTTCTTTCTTTCATTAGCATATGCCCGCTCAGTCGAAGTGTCTTTCTTCAAGATCCTTCGTGATTAAGACGACTTTTAATCTTCTAATTCTTCTTAATAATAATGATAATGATAACAATAATAATGACACCTTAACTATCTGGTGTAGATCAATTGTGTCTTTGTTATGGAGACTATCTATGTACTAATACTCAGGCGAGCCGAACATGTCCTCGGACACTCCCGGTACTGAAAACCATACGATAAATAAATAAATAAATAAATATGCACTAGTGAAAACTTTCGGCGTCCACTACCATCTAGCAGAGAAAATTTAACTCTGTTTGAGTCATATGTGACTGATATTTTGTTTTACCTGGCAATTACCAAATTTCCTTAAGGTAAGTCCTCACTGATCTGACAACATACGGCTTAAAGCGCCGTTGATTTAACTCACCATTTAATATTCTGACTTAATGGGCCGGGAATCGTTACTACATTCTTGTGACCATAGGGGAGGGACAGTCTATCACTGATATACTGAGGAAGAAGTGGGACAGATGATTTATACTTTTGTTTGTTTAAACTGAAAATCAATCAAACACGTTATATTGCGCATATTACGATGGAAAATATATATTTAATTAAAACAAAATTCGCCAGCATATTTGCACGAGACATCTAGCAGCAAAAAAGTGAATTATCACGGCCAACTGGCGGCGAACTGCGTGCCAGCCTACAGATAAACTTACAGATTTTATTGAAAAGTGTATTTTTAAGGCCGTTAGAATGCACTCGCCCTGTTAGGATTATCTTGTTCGATACTTCCCCACTAGATGTCACGACTGGTCCACGTGGGACTCCATTGATTACTATACCATTGGCATTCTATGCGCATCGAATTTGAAGAATGACAAGATGATACTACGATACATTTTTACTTTTTATTTTAAAGGGTTTGTAACAGCCTATTGGGCGTTATTTGAAAATGTTATTTGAAGTAAAGAACCAAACTATTTCACAAAGTAACTGAATTCTAGCCCTTGGTGCTAGTTCGGGATATTAATTAATACTTTTATTTCAGGCAAATAGCAATCGAAAATATCCACATAGTTTGTATACACACGTCTCTGTAGGGTCATGGAAAGATTTGTTAATTCAATTAGGGTTGTGAAAGTCATACGCAGCCAGACGTGTAAAGACATGCCTCAACTCAAAGATGGATGTTGACCCTCAAATTCCAGCAGACTACGCCAGGATACGATCCAGCAACCTAGGGCCCAGCAAGCGAGAACGTTACCGCTGAGCCACGCAGCCAGTCCGGTCGATTATGTCTCCACGTACATTCTTGAGATAATTCTTATCTTTCTTTCTTCAATGATGGTAGCAGTTTTTTCAAGGTTGTGGTATTTGGTAGAGGTAAAGAGTTTCTAAGGTCTTCAACCAAGAAATGATTCTATTATACTTTGATAAAAACAACGAGTTATACCTATACTCATACATTTAGGAGAAAGTAGGCTATACGTTGTTTACTGAACATCTTGTTTTTTTAACTACTTCTCAAACAATTCACCTACGTTTTTCTCCATTTTTATAGTACTGAAAGTATTAAGTAGCATAAATGAAGAATAATTATATATATTTCCTGTAATGATTGACCTAAATTGGATCAGTTATCTACAAAATGTTTCGAGTATAAATCCATAGCCCACTTGTTATTTGCGGCTTGCAACACTATTATCATCCAAAACATTAAGGTGCATGCGTTTCAGGCGGGTACTTGAGTTAGATATGGATCCGTTCTTTAAGAGTTCTTCAAGGTAGCCATAAAATTGGTACCACATATTGCTTTCATATGGTTGCTCCGGAGCCTTCAAGATCATCGTCATTCAAATGTTACTGGGCCGTACTTAAGTTTCTACAAAAGTTACATCAGCACGACACAATAGTTATTGTTGACAACATTAGGACAATATGGAACTCGAGATATTTTACGCTACTAATGAGAACATTGTCTATACTCTAAATGTTTTGGCAGAATTTGGATTGGCTTTATAGGAGCTAGTTGTCGATAACTGGTAATAATATAGGCCTACCTATTAATTAGCGTCTTTGGTGGCGTAGTTGGTAGCATGCTGATCTGCGGGTTCAAACCTGGCCGAAGTCGTCGGATTTTTAAGAGCGTTAAAAATCCTTCAGTATGCCTTTCTTCGGAGGGGAAGTAAAGCCGGCGGCCCCATGTCATAGATTTATGGCATGTAGAAGATCCTTCAACTAACTAAACTTGCGTGAAGCTAAATTTCTAGGTTAGATTTTGTTGAAATGTTGTACCAAAGTTCCAACGTTCGCCACTAGGTGTCATCGACATCTGTTAGCGAAAGATGAAACTACTTGAAATTGAACGGAACTTGTAGCTCACCCCATGCGTGTCCACTTGAAGCAACTACAGCCTTCGGCGAGCCAAACATGTCCTCGGACACTCCCGGCACCAAAAGCCATACTCTAAATAAATAAATAAATAAATAAATAAATAAATAAATAAGTAAATCGATTCATTTTTGTGGGCATTATTGAATTTAACTTAAACTATTAAAATATAAAAAATAGCGTATGGCTTTTAGTGCCGGGAGTGTCCGAGGACATGTTCGGCTCGCCAATTTGTAGCTACTTCTAAGCGGACACCCATTGGGTGAGCTATACGTACCGTTGCGTGTGGAGTGTTGTCTGGGGAGGAAAGTTTGAATGTAAGGACGAGGAGTTGGAAGGTAGTGGCTGTGGCCTATAGTTAGGGACCAACCCCTTCATTTGCCTGGAAGGAAGATGGAAAACCACAGAAGACCATCTTCAAGGTTGCCGGCGGGGGGGATTCGAACCTCCTCGCCTCCCGGATGTGAGCGACTGCCAGCAGTCATGCCGTAACGACCACGGCTAACTCACCCGGTTATTAAAATATAGACTAGACACTATTGAAGGCCGACAAGAAACGATTATGTGCATTTGAAATATGGTGCTGGCGACGAATGCTACGAATCCCTTGGACCCTAATGCTAACTAATGAAGAGGTTCTAAGAAGAGCAGAGGAAATCATCAATCTGACAGAAACAATCAAAAAAAGAAGAAAGAATTGGATAGGCCACCTACTCCGGCATTCACCATCGTGCATCACACTGCTTGAAGGGAAAATGGAAGGCAAGGCAGAGAGAGGAAGACCAAGAGCAGAGTTCTTTGATGACATCGGAGGAAGATGTCCGTACCACCTGATCAAACAGCGGGCTCAGGATAGAAGATCTTTGGACGAAGACATGCATGCTACCCACCAACCGCCAGGTTGAGGAGAGAAAGAAGAAGTAGTCCTTGACGAGTTCTTTAAGTGTGGAACGGGTTTCTGGCATCATATTTTATTTAACTAGAAGGAACCATTCCTTGAGTTCATAATTGAACGTGGCTCGAAACACTAGCCATCAATTATTTACCTACAAGTAAAACATATTATCTATTCTTATGTTGAACGGATTCTTTGCGTCACTTATTTAACTATAAGGAACCATTGATTTCGTTTTCGGTCGAAATCTTTCTTGCATCGTGTACCTGGAGCATTGATTTTGGTTTTGTTAGAACGGGTTCTCGCATCATTATTTAACTGTAAGGAACCATTGATTTCGTTTTCGGTGGAATGGATTCTTTCATCATTTGTTTAACTACAAGGGAAATTGTTATCGTTTTCGGTGGAACGGGTTCTTTGTATCATTTATTTAAAGACTAGGAGTCATTGTACAGTATGATTTTGTTTTCAGTAGAACGGTTTCTTTTGTGTTATTTGTTTAAATACGAGGAAGAATTGTTTCATTTCTCTTTTGGTGGAACAGGTTTCTTTGAACCATGTCTTTAACTGCAAGGATTTCGAAATCTCTTTATATAATTTATAATTTATTTAACTACAAGGAACTGTTATTGATGAATGGCAGTGGAAGAGGTTATTTACATCATTTATTTATTGTACAAGGAGACCAGTGAGATTATACAGTGATTGGGATGTTTATCTCCTATTTGCTAATACTTGGCAGTCTCTCCCGGCGAGACTGTTACACATTAGAAGGCGTTGAGCTGTGTAGGAGCTGCGTGTACATTGATCGTCCCGCCAGGTGCTCGCACATGCCACGTGGAGGTCAAATAAATTATAAACATAAATATATTCCGGACGAAAGAGATTAATCCAGCTGGAGATACAAGCAACGCTTCCGAAACGTTATGATAGGCATTATCGAGAGTTACTGGAAACTCATTTTCAGAGTTACTGAACTTTGAACTGACATTAAACTGACATATGAGGGTGATGAAAGCTAATGTCAGCTTAACAAAAATAAATAAAAAAATCATGGTTATTTGTTGCTATGATATGGAGCATGATAAAAGATTTAAAGGCGATAATGCAGAAATTGAGCCAACGCAACGGCCTGGCCATGTTGAAACACCGGATCCCATGAGAACTCCACAGTTAAGCAACATTGGGCATGGTCGTAAGTTGGATGGTATGCTGGTTCTAGGTAATGCGCGCTGTTGGCTCACATAAGGAGGAGCGTAAAGTACCTGGCCACCCTACCGCACGTAAAGTCCGGGTGAGGGTAGCCTTTTGGAGGCTCGGACCTACCTTCGGTCAGAATACAAATTAATTAAAATGCAAACATTTTACTTTAATGGAATTTTGATTGACAAATCACCATTAATTTGATGTTTTCAAAAATAATTTAAATTATTATACAATATTGTCATCCCTTATCGGTTGAAATACAAGATATTTGGCTTCATATTCTCCTAAGATTTCTTCTTGTTTATAACCGCCTTCTGAATTAAGTGTGCAACATGAAGAAGCATTGAACCCTCAGTGGTCTGTACAACACAACAATAAATTCAAATCCAAATTCAAAAGATTCAAGTTGTAACAAATTTGACAATTGCAAAAGTTTCTAATTTTACAATACTATGCGATGCGAATGCATCTCATGCTAAGAATACAAGCCTCGATTTTCTCTTGAAGATAAAATTCTGGACTGTTCTCTTGCTTTCTACTTTCAACGCGGATTGAAAAGCAAGCACATCAATAATCGTAATGTAAAGCCGGTTTAACCCTGGCATCTGGCGTTAAAATCCAGGAGTGTACTGAGCTGAGACTTGATTAATTTTGTATTTATGTATGCATTCTTTATTTCCAGACAGATAGGCTCCACTAGTGACAATATAATAATTATCAATACAATTTACAAGTATAAAGATAACTAAAACAGCAAACACGAACAAAAATAGAAATAAACTATTATATATCAACAACAACAACCATACAGAAATGCACTCAAACATCCTATCTCTAGCATTCATTCATACAATCCCTTTGTTCAGGAAACATTAAAAAAATATTACAAAAAAATCAAAACTATCTACAGTAAACGGAAAAAGGCAAAAACATAAAATAAAAGATATGAAGAAAAAGTTCAGAAACTGGGGAAAAAGCAATACAAGAGGATCTAGATAACAGCACTAAATGAGACATGAGAGATCATCAAACAGCCATATATTTTTTGCCGCCCTTCAAAATTCCAACTTCCGTGGCCGGAAATCGAACTCGCAATCTTGGGATCTGGAGGTGGACACACTACTGCCGACCCATTGAACTAGCGAGTTCAAATACTGGGGAATGTTACAATTGTAACTCCCTCATAAAAGGCATTTTCTTCCCCAATTCGACTTTTCATGACACCAATGCAAAATGATAGTGGATGAGTGTAGTGTGTATTTACGTCACGGATGGCCATGCTGAGAAAAATTTCACGCGTATGTTGTGTGCTGCTCACGTGCGAGGTAGAAGTGACTTGTTTGGTGTTTACGAAACATCTCAATTAAGTTGATCGTTCCTAGAAACCAGTTCATTCATTCATTCAGGCGGAACGTAGACAGCTTTCCTACGAAAGTAGTGGGGTCATCCTGGCAGACTTCTGCACACGAGTAAATTTGCAAATCCTACTATACGAGATAATTTTGTCTTTAGTTGCGGCATGCCATTGTTAGCTGTAACTTTGATAATCTGCAAAGTGCCAGTGTTAAAACACGTAGCCTGCGTACAGGAGTGTCTCGGCTGACTGGTCCAATGAGGCGCGATACCACTGAACCCTCTTAGTGCCAAGCCATTTCCTGAAATACTTGCCAAGAATGCCAAGCCATTTTCAATGACCATGCAGCTATTCGAAAAGAAGTCATAAATACCACATATTCATGGATGGAATCATTATTTTTGCTTTGTTTTATAACCAATACCTCATTCATTCATACAATGTGTTCGTAAAGGTAAATACTGCATCTAAACCTTTTTAATGGAGGTTATTCTGATAATGGTTTAATTTTTCAATAAAAAATATCAATTTTGAGCCTAAATTAAAGGCACCTAAGAGTCATATTCGAAGAAACAGTACGTTTCCAGCTGTATAAAGTTCTTAGATACATCTGTAAGCAGAAAACGTCAACAAGAAGGAAACAACTGCGCCGCAATTTTGGCGGGAACGTGCGTGATTGGGGGAGTGCAAAGGGAGGGCGTGAATACAAACTCAAACCTATCACGTAACAGACTTCGAAGGAAAAACGTGGACACCGCACAGGCAAGCTTGGAACCTCACCTTCCCAACAGTATGAAATAATCACCGACATATGCCTACAGAAATCTACAAATATAAGACAATCAATCGGCTTTGGCACTTTTGGCGCGAGCAGCGAGAGCCGATCTGATCGGCGCGTGGCTCTGAGAGGGTGAATAATTAGCGCAGGCAGATGGCACGACCTTGGCTTCAACCAACTCTCGCAATGGCTGGGCTGCCGAGCTCCGCCCATCGCATTCTCTTTTCACTTCCTCCATGTGACGTTATATGCAAACCTACTTCACAGATTCCGTAGAAGAGGTATAGTTGTCCGAAAACGCGTTGGTTCATTGCTATTATACATCTCAACGTAATGGCCTCATAGCTACAGTACATCATGGATTAGTTGATACGCATGGTCCAAAGAGACTCAGGACATATTCGGACATCATCAGTGTGTACATAGAGTACACCCTGGGCAAAAAGTCCCGTTACCCCTATACATTTCAGGAAATATATTGATTTTTTTAACATTTTCTGTTTCAGATATAATCAATGGCTGATACTAGTGACTATAGCATTGAAGAACGCATTGTCACAAGCACTTGGGTTCATGAGAGACCAAGAACAGGGAAAACGTTGGAACAGGTGCGTACTGACTTTGAGCAGCGATTCGGACGACAGCCTCCTCA
Organism: Meconema thalassinum; assembly: GCA_946902985.2. Classification (NCBI taxonomy): domain Eukaryota; kingdom Metazoa; phylum Arthropoda; class Insecta; order Orthoptera; family Tettigoniidae; genus Meconema; species Meconema thalassinum. The sequence continues at coordinate 200,817,096 of OX336391.1, read as the reverse complement.
AAAGACAACACTTTTACGTTGGGAAAAGAAACTGTTCGCTACAGGCTCGTGAAGGACAAACCAAGAAGTGGTCGACCATCAACAAGAGATGAACAATGCCGAGAAGTCGCGGAGTCAGTGGAAAGATCACCAACGAAGTCAGCTCGTAAACGATCCGCGGAACTGGGTATACCCCGGTCAACTCTGCGCAAACACATGAAACATGACTTAAAGTTCCACCCATATCGACCAAAGAGTTGTCTTTTGAGCAGGCTGTCGTCCGAATCGCTGCTCAATGTCAGTACGCACCTGTTCCAACGTTTTCCCTGTTCTTGGTCTCTCGTGAACCCAAGTGCTTGTGACAATGCGTTCTTCAATGCTATAGTCACTAGTATCAGCCATTGATTATATCTGAAACAGAAAAAGTTAAAAAATCAATGTATTTCCTGAAATGTATATGGGTAACGGGACTTTGTGCCCACCCTGTACATTAAATGTGTAATTGTAATTACTCCGTTAATGTTTCAGTGTAATTACAGCAGAAATGAAGTTCCTAAGAAATGTAGCCGGAAAGACTAGACGGGATAAAGTCAGGAACCAAACAATTAGGAGGACCTTAGAAATTCAACCTCTACAAAATCAGGTTGAACAAAACCAGTTGAGATGGTTCGAACATCTGAACCGAATGGGCAGCAATAGTGGGTCAATACAGATATGGCAAGCACGTTTGGGAAGTATAGGAAGACCCAGAGGAAGACCTCGAAAGACATGGGACGACTCCGTGAGAGAAACACTCCACAAGAGGAACATCACTTGGGAGGAAGCCAAGCAGTCAGCCTTGAATAGGAAGAAATGGCGAGCTCTCTGCCAAACCTCGACACCGGAAGGTACAAGAGGACAGGATTAAGTAAGTATGTAATTACTTGGGGGTAACCTGTAGTTAGTGGCTCCGAAACGCGAAATAAAAATTTTACCACCCGGGAAAGAATGAGTTCTTTTTATTCAGCTTATGGTTTAGGTTAGGAAGTGGGATTTGTACCCTGGCTTAAAATGCCTATTTTGTACTGCACTAGTCATTCCTAAGTTAAGAGTAAGTGACATTTAAATCTACGATGAAAATGAAAATCCACAGCATGTTTCCAGTTGACCGACCGGATCAGGGAATGAAATGAATGGAACCCCCATCTAGCGGCGAAGATTTGAACTGTGCCTGCTGCCGAAGCCTGTCACACTCCCCTGGGACAATGATTAAATGAATCACAGATGAAATGAAATGAGAGTGGAGAGTTTTGCTGAAATGAAATTGTGACATGGAAAACCGGAGTACCCGGAGAAAAACCTGTCTGCCTTCGCTTTGTCCAGCACAAATCTCACATGGAGGGACCGGGATTTGAACCACGGACCCAGCGGTGATTAAATCTTCGAATTACCAGTTAATTGTATCATTTTCAGAAACTCTATGCCCCCCAGGGGCTCACATCTAGTGGGACGTGGGTTGGCGACCACGGGACCCCAGCTGAGTCTGGCATTGCTTCCACTTACTTGTGCCGGGCTCCTCTCCGTCTTCTTTCCTGTCGACCTCCCTTGGTCAACTCTTGTTCTCTTCCGACCCCGACGATATTAGATTATCCGAGGCCTAGGGAGTCTTTCTCTTTCCCGCCTTAATTGGCCCTTGTCTCATCTTTCCTGATACCCTCCTTCTGTGAGGGGTCAGCCTTCTTTTTCTATTCCTTTTACCTCCTGCCTTGTGCTCAAGGCCCTTAAGGAGGCAGGGTGTATGTAGCCCCACCACTTCTGGTGCACCCTAGTTAATGCTACACCCTCAGGGGCTCACGGCTGTTGAGTTCGGGAGTTGGCGACCCCGAGGGATTCCTGAGCTGGGTCCGTTTTCCCCTTTTGTCCCTTACCTTTGGGGCGGACCTTCTCCTCTCTCCCCTCTCCTCTCCTCTTTTCCTTATATTTCCTTTTCTCTTTAAGATCCCCGCACTGTTTTTGTTGCTTGGTTCACCGTGTATCTAAATTCCCTTTTAGCGATATTTAAGGCATTTTTGATCTACGTTGCATTTTGTAAGTTTTTTCGATCTAAATTACATCTCGCGATTGTTTTCAACCTAAATTGCATTTTGTAAAGATTGACAATCAAAATTGCTTTTTAGTAAGTCATTCAATGCAGGTAGACGGGCCTTTTAGTGAGTATTTTGAATTTCAATTGCATTTTGTAAGTATTTTCAACCAAAACTGCATTTTGCACGAATTTTGAATCTGAATTGCATTATGTTTGGTGGGCATATTGCACATATTTTGATTCTCAATTGCATTTTGTGGGTCTTTTGAATTTAAATTACATTTTGCAAGTATTTTTAATCTAAATTGCATTTTGTAAGTATTGTCAATCCACATGAGTCGTTTGAATCTTACGTACATTTTGTAAGCATTTTCAATTTCAATTGCATTTTGTAAGTATTTTAAATTTCAATTGCACTTTGTGAATAATTTGGATTGGAACTGGGATAGGGCCTATTTCAATCTGAATTGCATTGTGTATTTTCAATTTCAATTGCATTTTGTAAGTATTTTGAACCTCAATTGCATTTTGTACGTATTTTCGATCTCATTTGCATTTTGTAAGTATTTTAAATTTCAGTTGCATTTTGTAAGTATTTCGACTACATTGCATTTTGTACGTATTTTGAATCTAGCCTACGTTTTGTGGGTCTTTTTCAATCTATTCTTTTTGTGAATCTTTTCGTTCTAAATTCCCTTTTGTAAGACCATATTGTGAGTTGTTTCCATCTGAGTTTCTCTTTGTACGTATTTTCCGTCTCACATAATTGTCGTTCTGGTTTCCATTTCATTCTCATTTTCGCTATCACCCTGATCATTAGGGGCCGATAACCTAGATGTTAGGCCCCTTAAAACAACAATTACATCATCATCATCAACAGGAACTCGATGAAAAGCTCTCTTGCATAATATAGTTTTAGTTTACCTGCTTGATTAACAGTACTATCAAACTGGATTACACCCACTACCAACTTCTTGACTGTATAAAATATTAAAATTGTTAGTTAACAATTTAATAAGCCTCAAATTTAGAAAACTTACAAGCAGGTAGTATTAAGCATGCAGTCAATGGCCGTTACATAACAATAAGTACAATGATTTAGTCGTCAGCTGTTCAGTGCAGAGTTCTATCAAGTTTGAAGTTCATTTTGACCTCAGAAGAGCGCGGTATGTGCCACTTTGTCGATGACACTCAGGCGCGGGTTCAAGGAGGGGGGGGGGGTCATGGGGGTCATGACCCCCACCCCCAAACGGAGACCAAAATTTTTTGCAAACTCAAAAAACGAAAACACAATATCCAGACAAATAAAACTTAACGAATTTTAACTGAAAAACAGTTCTTTCCATTTTATTCAATACTGAAAATATCTTTATTGCAATTATTATGTTCTGTTACAACTGTACATAATTACAACTTCATACCTGTTTTGTAAAAACGATTATTTATATCAAAATCAACACGTCTAGTTTGTTTAGCAAATCTTGTGATTACCGAATCGATGTCTATAGTGATGTCACGATGAATGTGCAGCAATGCACGGATAGGAATTAGGGGCTTTTTTCGCACCAAAAAAATTTTGCCGACATTCAAACTGCAAGCTTGGTTGGCAATTTAAGCTGTGACTTTCTCCCTTTGTCGGTACCAACTCGACTTGCCGAAACTGTAACGTACCTTGATACTTTTCTCAAAGCTCGATGTAAAAGTCGCAAAACACGCTGTTGCAATGTTATTTTGTGATTGCGTTGTTAGTGATACCATTTTTCTTAACAATTTCGATTCTGTGCCCCCCCCCAAGCCAAACTCTAGATCCGTGCCTGATGACACTACTCACAAGAGCGTTTTAGTCCTGAGAATTAATACAGTTTTGTCGTAGAGATCTTATGGTGTAAGGCATGTACTGAAACGCGCATGGCGCCGTATGGTGGATTTTGTAGCAAGTGTCTTTCCATTCTGATGACAGCATGGCAACAGTGAAGTAGAAGTCGATTGGAAATTAATTCCTCCTTGTCTGGAGTTCGAGGAGTAGTTGCGAGTACTGGTCTGTAGATAGCAATGATATTCCTCATCCAAGGAATGGTAAAATTGATCACCCTTTGCAAATCTCTGCTGTTGATAAGCTGAAGTGGACTATGCGAACACACGTGCTTGTTTAGCGACAGGGTCCACGTGCATGTATGAAGTTCAGGTGTTTGTTTGGGAGGGGAGATGATCCATCATAGGACGTCACAGTGTCAACGCGAGCAACCATTCCATTGTTTTATTCAGTACTGCTTAATTGGGATTTTGCATAATCTATTCCTCTTTAACTATGCACTTTGTTGGGTGGGGGGGACGTAATATTTCACACCCGTGTATAATTGTGCTGACTAACTTACTCTTGGCATATGGCTGAATGCCTGCGTGCATGTTTAATACAACATAGTTGCGTTGCTTGAAGCTTGTAGCTTTCCCTTCTGGGAAACAAGTGTGAATTTGCCAGCATTTCAAGCCTTCATTATACGATTAAACACAGGCCTTGTTTCAGCTAGTCAACTAATTAGCAGTATTCATAGACTAACTAATCTCCCTTGTGTTAGCTCCAACATTTCCCATTAATCATGACACACTCAAATTTACCTCCAAAGGGATCGTCAATACACAGTTCCTCAAAGTCAATTGAGAGCGCTTTCAGTTCAAGACATGGTAATACACTCTCAGTTCTTAAGTAGTCTATGTATTTATCGTATGGCTTTTAGTGCCGGTAGTGTCCGAGGACATGTTCGGCCCGCCAGAGACTGTAGCTGCTTCTAGCAGACACCCATAGGGTCAGCTACAAGTTCCGTTCAATTTCAAGTAGTTCCAACTTTCGCTACCAGATGCCAATCATGCCTAGTGGTGACGTTGGAACTTTGATAGAGCGTTCCAACGAAATCTAACCTTGAAATTTAGTTTCACACAAGTTTAGGCTGTGGAAGGATCTTTTACACGCCATAAATCTGTGACATGCGACCGCCGGCTTTACTTCCCCTTCGAAGGGAGGCATACTGAAGGATTTTAAGTAAAATGCATTTGACGAGAATGTAATTTACTAACAGTAATGACTAAATTTTAATTTTCACTCTAAAAAGAATCGGGGGATTATGTATAAGACGGGTAGGAGTGTAAAACGTGGTATGTAACACATCACTAATTTCGGTTTGGTCTCATGTATTGTCACGTACCATAGTGTACCAGCAATGCGGTAGTTACAAACATTTACTGTGATGCTATTGATTGTCAATACCAGGTACTGCTTACACTACAGTAGATTGTTAGTGATTGCTGTTTTAAGGGGCCGAACTACGAGGTCATTTGCCTCTTTTCACTTGATTGTTTGGAACATTTTCTTACAGTACTATATAAATGAAGTGACTCTATTTTTAGCCTACTTTTCACATTTTGCAAAATTGAGGAAAAAGTAGACTTATGAGATCGGGCAAACGTGTGTATGTATGTCTGTCTGTCTGGCTGTGTGTGTGTGTGTGTGTGTGTGTGTGTGTGTCCCCTATCAACTTCTAAACGGCTGGAGCAATCGAAACAAAATTTGGCAGGAGTAAAGATCTATACCTGAATATCTCACGGCGATATTTGAAAATGATGTCAGTGCTACCAACTGCTGAAAAATCACAATTGAAATTTGAGCTCCATGTTGGATATCTTGGAAGGTATGAATGGGAGTTATTTCAAAATTGGCACACGTATAGATAATAATATTGCAGTTTAATTTCCAGGAGGCTATACATGGCAGTGTTGCCAAAATGATTTTAAGCCTGCTGATAGGTCCAAATTTTAAATGCATATAACTTCTACACTATCAATTGGATTTCAACCAAATTTGGTATGTGCTATGTGTACATAAACAGATATGACTGAGCATGTACTTAAGAGCCACCAGGGCTGCCAACAGTTAATAAATGCTCTCAATTTTTTAAATCCAAATACCCATATTTCAGAAAGTATGCAAGCCGACAGCTTTAAACTATGCACACGTATAGTACCTGATATTCCATATTAATTTGGAGTAACTTATATACGTCAGTGCTACCAACATGATTCTAAGTCTGCTAAGAGGTCCAACTTTAAATACATCTAACTTCTATACTATCATTTGGATTTCAAGCAAATTTCGTGTGTGCTATGTGTACGATAACAGGTATGACTAAGCGTATTCTTAAGATCAACCAGGGCTGCCAACTGTTAATAATTACTGTCTCTATTTTTGTTACCCTAATATCAATATATCAGAAAGTTTGCAAGCCAATATCTGAAATCTTTTCACACGTGTAGTACCTGGCATTCTAGATTAATTTGGAATTACTAATATAGGCATACGCCAGTGCTGCCAACACGATTCTAAGCCTGCTGATAGGTCCAATTTTATAATGCATGTAACTTCTATACTAATTAATGGATTTCATTCAAATTTGACACAACAATAGATCATATTATTTCAGATTATTTCTGACCAATACATGAATGTCATTGTTGCCAACATGATTTTACGCGCGCTGTTAGATCCAATGTTTAACTGCATGTAACGTCCATGCTATCCATTGGACTTCAACCAAATTTTGTATTCTGTACCTTATGAGATGGAACTAAGAATATATTCAGTCACCAGGGCTGCCAACTGTAGTTCTCTATTATTCTACATTATGCCATGTATACAGTATTTCGAACCAATTCGAAATTTCGATATTACCAACTTAATTTCGTAATTATTCTAGATAGATCCATATAGATTAATCATTGGCATGAATCTTAAATTTTAAGAAATGTAGGCTCTTTAGTTCGTCACGGAACTTCTTGTTTTTAATCAAAATGTAACTTACATTGGTTTTCACCTCAACGCTCCACACATATATAATTATAATTCAGGGCGAGTCACCTAAAACTTGCACCACAAATATTTTGGAAATGAGAAGTGCTATTTATTTATTTATTTATTTATTTATTTATTTATTTATTTATTTATTTATTTATTTATTTATTTATTTATCGTATGGCTTTTGGTGCCGGGAGTGTCCTAGGACATGTTCGGCTCGCCTGAATCGGTACCTGAATCCAGCGGACACCCTTAGGGTGAGCTACAAGTTCCGTTCAATTTCAAGTATGAGGTGCGTTCAAAGAGTAACGAGCCGGAGGCATAATTACAGAAACCAGTACCTGTATGTTAGAAGTATTGGCCCTGGCTGTTGAGGCACTTGTGCCACTGTGACACGAGGCGGTGAATGGCCGTCTCATAAAATTCCATGGGCTGCGATGTGAACCAGTTCCGCACGTACAGCTGGACGTCGGCGTCCGAGGTGAATCGTTGGCCCCACAGAGCCCTTTTCAGGGGACCAAACATGGGGTAATGACAGGAGGGCGGCCGAGAACCTGCAGGAGTGCTGCGACTGTGTTGGCCGTATGAGGTCGTGCATTGTCGTGGAGCGACCACGGCGGCTATGCCGTTCACTGTCACTCGCCGGTCCTGGGTAATGAGTGCATCAACCAGCTGGACGTTGTCATTGCTAATGCAGGGGGGTGCCTCAGACCGGGCATCATGGTTCCACACCGACACTTGTACATACTTGTACCAGTGGTAGCACAAACTAAAGAAGAACAAATGTGAATACAGTACTTATGTGAGATCTGACAAGTAAATAGAACACTGACCTTCAAAGGTTGGCCAGCCTGTTCACCGGATTCGACTCCTTCAAACTTTTTTCTGAGGGGAAAGCTAAAACACACTGTCTACAAAGACATACCAACTACACCGGACGATATGAAATGACGCATTACTGCTGCCTGCTCTTGACATTTCCACTGAAATGCTAGAACGTGTGCTGCGGTCTTTCCCCGGCAGACTGGAAGCGTGTATTGACACCGCCAGTGATCATTTTGAACACAATATTTGAAGGTCAGCGTTCTCTTTACCTGTCAGAACCCACATAAGTAGTGTATTCACGTTTGTTTTTCTTTTGAACATACGATATCTCGCCACCCACTTGCACTAGAATCCTCAAACAAGCGCCATTGACATTCTAATTTCCCTACTTTTATTTTGTTAATGTCGATAGGCATAATTCCATTTAAAAAGTGTTTGTTATCTCAAAGTACGGTATTATTAAAATATACGTATAGGCCAAAAAAAATGTAGTTCCGTGAAGAAATAAAGCCTATTTTCATACATCCTACTTATGTTAACTGCCACTATCAAAATACAAAATTTCAGTTTGATTGCTGTAATAGATTCGTAGATATTGAGAGCCGACTAAATATTTCGGATGGTCGCCATGTTGGATTGTATATATGTAGAACCCAGAGTTAGCCTATGTACTGTTACATGAAGATTATTGTGTACGTGTAGCATTCAAACTTCAATCGCATGATTAGGACAAGGAGATTTTAAAATTTCACACAGCTGCCATCTTGTGGTTATGGAAACAATTGAAATAAATTAGATGCCAGTGGATTAACATTCGTATAAGGATTTACTGTACCAAGTTTCACTGCACTCGGATGGTTAAATTGCGAGAAACGTCCATGTGAATATTTATACTTCGCGTCGCCACCATGTTGGATTTGTGATCACCAGGTTATGTAAAGTCCCATAGTTCATAGCCCCAATGAACATTAAAAAAATCAGTTTGATTGTTATAATAGATTCGTAGATATTCAGAACCGTCTAAATATTTCGGATGGTCGCCATGTAGGATTGTTAAATGTATGGGCCATAGAGTTCTGAATCATTAAAGGAAAATTATTGCGTAGGTTCATTATTCAAACTTTCACTTCGATCGCATGATTACGACACAAGAAATAAAAACTTCATTTTCAAATTCGCACAGCCACCATCTTGAGGTTATGTAACCAATTGAACAAAATAAGATGCCAGTGCATTACAGTGTGTTTAAAAATTGGCTTTATCTAGTTTCATTGCGTTTGTATGGTTAAATCGCGAGAAAAGTCTATTAAAATGTTTCAACTTCGCTTGGCCGCCGTGCTCGTTTTGAAGTTAACAGGTTTTTGAACTGTCCATAGGTGAACTTCTATTAGTGCCCCTTATCTCCGTACAAAATTTCAGGGTGATACCGCTAATAGTTTCAGAGATATAGAATGCCGGTGAAATATTTCGCACATCCGCCATCTTGTGGTTATGTAAACAATTGAACGAAATTATATGTCGGTGCATTAAAATGTGTATAAATATATACTGTACCAAGTTTTGTTGCGTTTGGTTGGTTAAATCGCGAGAAACGTCTATTTAAAAGTCGCAAATTCGCGTAGCCGCCATGTTGGTTTTGTAGTTACCAGTTTTTCAAAAGTCACATAGGTGAACTTCTAGTAGCTCCCTTTATCACCGTAAAAAATTCCAGGGTGATATCGGGAATAGTTTCGGAGATATTGAATGCAGGTGAAATATTTCGCACAGCCGCCGTGTTGGATTGGTGAGACGTAACAAAATTTGAAGGGCACGGTCAGGGTCGTCCGGAACAGTGCTATAAACTTACCGAGTTTCATTGAAATAGCTCCAGCCGTTTAGAAGTTATTAGGGGACACACACACACACACACTCCTCACTCACACACGCACACTCGCGCGGACAAAAGGTGATCTCATAAGCCTATTTTTTGAAAATTGAAAATAGGCTAAGAAAACTAGCCCCCAACTACCAAGCCAGTCGGTGAAAACCGCACATCAATAGCATTTCCCAATTCCGAAATATTTGCGGTGCAAGTTTTAGGTGACTCACCCTGTATAAAAGCCGACGTCGTGGTGTCGTGGCTAGCATTCCTTGTTGTAGTTCTACAGGTCTGAATTCAATTCCCGGCTCTGCTAACAAGTGTAGGTCTCCAATCGGGTACACTCAGCATCATGAGGAAAACATAAAGAAGTGGATTTGAATTCCACCTCAGATATCCTGGAAATGGTTTTCCGCGGTTTTCCCTCTTCTACTCCAGGGAAATGCTGGGATGGTTCCTATCTTAAGGCCACGGTGGCCTCTTTCCCAATTATCACAGAAAATATGTATTCTTTAGCACTGCTTCATTTATCTTTGCTCCTAGGAGTCATTCATCCTGATACTTTCCTGCTTCTTCTTTTTTTTTTTTTTTTCAGTCTAGTTTCCTCTACCTCAGTCTGTACTGTCCAGACTTGGGTAGCAGTAATTTTAAAATGCCCTATTTTCCTTAATTCTTTCTATGTTACTGGACCATTTGATGACATGATCTATTGAAAAATCAATTGTGAAAGCTTCTTTTAGACAACTGTTTTCAACCAAAAATCTGTAGCCTACCATTTTTCATTTTCATTAGATGAACAGTAGCCCATAGGGAATATGGTATGGAAACCAGTTGTGTATTGATAGGAGGAGAACGGACTGCCAAGTAAGAGACTAAGTTAATCCATCAACAGTTCATGTTGTGCCTTTCTCTTTAAGTACCGTACTAATATTGGGGTGTAAACAAGTAAGGTTCCGGTATAACAAGGATAATACAGGCTCGTACCATGATTTCCTTTGCTTTAGATGAGGGACCCAGAAATTTTATTTCTAGATGCTTGTTATAATTTTAAAGGGTTGAACGTTGAGGTCATCTGACCTTATTAGATAGGGGGAAGGGTAATGATCCAGATAAATACCTCTATACAGCGTCTCAACCGTAAAAGACAGTATGGAATTAAATGTAGTAGTTGCCTCTCACTCGCACTCCTGTGTCCTGCAAGTAGCTTCGTCCTCTTCCACCGCGGCGATGTTGCCATTTCCCAATAATTGAAAGTGACAAATCTAAGAAACTGTTTACGTGGTCTTATAGAGAATTTTTCGCTCTTTATGATGATGTAAAAATAAAAGCCATAAATAATTAACACATGTCCCAATTTTCACAATTACGATATTTTAGCGCGAATCTATATTTTTGCAGATATAAAACTTTTTTGTGATTTTGTATCGAAAATACACGCTGGGAGTATTTTACCCAACTCTGGGTAGGTCTAGTGAAGTAACGTAGCCTACACACTGGATTGCTTTATGTAACTTTTACTTAGGTAACACTTAAAACAACAATTATCATCATCATCATCATCATCTTATTAGTGTTTAAATCATTGCCTCTTCCCAAACACCAAGCTTGAGTTTGATATGTTTAAATTGATATTTCTGTGTCATTAAATTTGTTGGACAAAGAATTCTGAATATTTCGTGAGGTTGGTACGATGGTATTTACGTGAATATAATTCCATCCTTAAGCTTTGCTGGTACGAGGGACTCCAAAACTTACTTAAAAACGCCTCCTTGAATTTGTCCATCGTTACACCAAAGAAGTATTTTCTATCTAAATTGCATTTTGTAAATATTGTCAATTCAAATAACAGTACAGTAAGTATGTAGTTAGTTTTAGTTGTAAGTATGTAGTTAGTTTGTCTATTAGATATATGTCATTGTTCTATTAGACTGTGGTGTGTGAGTGTGTCTGGTAGCAGTTGCATTGTTTATTAGTTATAGTTCATTGTTTCAGTAGACTGTGATGTGTGAGGGTGCATGTGGGTGTGCCTGGTGACAGACTGTTTTAGTGGTAGTATTTGTTGTTGGTGGAACTTAAGTTTTTTTTTGTTTGTTAGTAGAATTTTGGTATTTAATTGTTAGTACGGTAGAAGGTTAGTATTTTTGTTAGTAGAATTGCTCTTTACTTATTCTGAAAGGGAGTAGCAGCCTTTCAGAATAAATCAAATCTTTACTAGTCTTATAGACGGTTAAGATATTGATAATATAAGCCAAATAATGGCTACACTGCGTCCTGCTGCACGGCTGAAAGCAACGGGAAACTACAGCCGTATGCTATTCCCGAGGATATGCACCTCTCTATGCATAATTACATGTGATGATGGCCTCCTCCCTTGTAAAATTCCAATCCGGAGGTAAACTAGTCCCCCGTTCGGATCACCGGGTGGGGACTACTCGAGAGGGGGTTAACATCACAGAAGTGACAAAGAGGAAATCTGACATTCTACGGATCGGAGCGTGGAATGTTAGAAGTCTGCTAGGAAGTGGAAGGTTAGAAAACTTATAAAGGGAAATGGATAGGTTGAGGTTGGATTTGGTTGGGATTAGTGAAATGCGCTGGCAGGAAGAACAGGACTTTTGGTCAGGAGACTATAGGGTCATTAGCACTAAATCAAACAATGGCCAAGCAGGGGTTGGCCTCATATTGAGTAGGAAACTTGGACAGCGGGTGGAATATTATGAGCAATATAGTGAACGGATTATTGTAGCAAAAATCAATACTAAACCTACCTGCACCACAGTGGTACAAGTCTATATGCCTACCAGTCAAGCTGATGATGAGGATGTTGAAAAGGTCTACGAAGAAATAGACGAAATTCTGAGGTATATCAAGGGTGATGAAAATGTTATAGTAATGGGAGATTGGAATGCTGTGGTAGGAAAAGGGAGAGAAGGGAAGATAGTAGGAGATTTCGGATTAGGTGAAAGGAATGATCGAGGAAGCAGGCTGGTAGAATTCTGCACCGAGCATGAATTGGACATAGCTAACACCTTATTCAATAACCACAATAGAAGAATATACACATGGATGAGACCATGAGATACAGGGCGTTACCAAATCGACTTCATTATGGTCAAGCAGAGGTTTCGAAACCAGATTTTGGATTGTAAAACATATCCTGGTGCTGACATAAACTCTGACCACAATCTGGTTGTAATGAAATGCAGATTAAAGTTGAAGAAACTGAAGAAAAGTCACAAGCCAAAAAGGTGGGCAATAGACAGACTGAAAGAGAAGGATGTAAACGAAAGATTCAAGAAGAGTATAAAGGAAGGACTAATGAAAAACCCTAAACAAACTTCAATTGCAGACGAATGGGCACTTTTGAAGAATGAAATAACAAAATCCGCAGAAGAAAACATTGGTAGGAAAGAAAGAATAGGTAGAAAACCGTGGATCACTCAGGATATACTAGAATTGATGGATGAAAGGCGGAAACACAAGAATGTAAGAGATGAAAAGGGGAAAGCAGAATACAGACGTCTGAGAAATGAGGTTAACAAGAAGTGCAAGGAAGCGAAAGAAGAATGGTTGAAAGAGAAATGTGCAGGTATAGAAAATTGTCTGAAATTAGGAAAAGTAGACACAGCTTATCGAAGGATTAAGAATACTTTTGGGGAAAAGAAGACAAAGTGCTGTAATATTAAGGACACAAATGGAAAGCCTCTAACAGATAGGGAAGAAAAGGTTGAGAGATGGAAAGCTTACATAGAGAGTTTGTATAAGGGAAAGGAGATTGAGAATCATGTAATGAAAAGGGAGGAGGAAATTGATGAGGATGCGAAAGGAGATTTAATATTGAGATCAGAATTTGATAGAGCTTTGGAAGACTTAAGCAGGAACAAAGCACCAGGCATAGATGATATACCGATTGAGTTGCTATGCTGCATAGGAGATGAAGGTCTGATCAGGTTATTTCACTTGGTGTGTAGGATTTATGAGGCAGGTGAGGTACCCCCTGATTTCAAGAAGAATGTAATCATCCCTATACCAAAGAAAGTGGGAGCTGACAGATGTGAAGATTACCGTACAATCAGCTTGATTACTCATGCTTCAAAGGTCCTGTCTAGAATAATTTACAAGAGGATTGAAAGCCAGATAGAAACGGAGTTGGGTGAAGACCAGTTTGGTTTCAGGAGAAACGTAGGAACAAGGGAAGCTGTACTAAGTCTTAGGCTGATTTTGGAAGGTAGAATAAGGAAAGATAAGAGAACGTTCATGGCTTTTGTAGACTTAGAAAAGGCTTTTGATAACGTTGATTGGACTAAATTGTTTGACATTTTGAAATCGATTGGAATAAAGTACAGGGATAGGAGGGTGATATACAATCTGTACAGAAACCAGACAGCAGTCATTCGAGTTGAAGGACATGAGAGAGAAGCTGGTATTCAGAAAGGTGTAAGGCAAGGCTGCAACTTATCACCCATACTTTTCAATCTTTACATTGAACAAGCAATGAAGGAAATTAGAGAAAAATTTAAAGTGGGAGTGAAGATTCAAGGAGAAATAATTTCAACTCTGAGATTTGCTGATGACATCGTCATCTTGGCCGACAAGCCTGAGGATTTGAATGAGTTTTTGAATGGTATGGACTCCGTCGTACGGAAAGAATTCATGATGAAAATTAATAAATGTAAAACAAAAATACTGGAATGCAGCCGAAATAAATCAGAAACCTCTATGGAGATCAAATTGGCAGGTGAAAAGCTAAAGGAAGTAGGAGACTTCTGTTACTTAGGAAGCAGAATAACCAGTGATGGACGAAGCAAAGAGGATATAAAAAGTAGGTGGCTCAGGCAAAGAAAGCATTTCTACAAAAAAGGAATCTGCTGACATCGAATATAGATTTAGGTATTAGGAAGTCATTTTTGAAAGCCTTTGTCTGGAGCGTGGCGCTCTATGGAAGTGAAACTTGGACTTTTGGTGCAACAGAAAAGAGGAGAATTGAAGCATTTGAAATGTGGTGTTACAGGAGAATGATGAAGATCAGATGGGTAGATAGGGTTACAAACGAAGAGGTATTAAGACGAGTGGGAGAGGAGAGATGTTTCTGGCGACTGCTAATGAAGAGAAGAGATAGGTTGGTAGGACACATACTAAGACACCCAGGAATAGCAAGCTTAGTTATGGAAGGAAGGGTCGAGGACAAGAACTGTAGGGGTAGACCAAGGTTAGAATATGTTAAACAGATTGCCTCTGATGTAGGGTGTGGTAGCTATGTAGAGATGAAACGATTAGCTCAGGACAGGGAGGCATGGAGAACTGCATCAAACCAGTCAAAAGACTGAAGACTCAAACAACAACAATCCCATATTTACAAATACACACACTGGTACAACCATCACAATACCCTCAGTTTATCACACAGATTACACAAACATACTCAAAAATGCACGACACACTAATACAGCCATTACAATTAACACCGATTATCAGACAGATTCTACACACACCCAAAATACCGCGTTGTCGCAGCCCCTAAACTGAGGAACCAACCAACCAAAAATACACGGAGCTATATGATCACGAAGTTGCAGCCCTTAAAATAAGCAACAACAACAAACACGAATTGTTGTTGGATTTAAAAATTATAAAAGCAATACGCAACTACATTCGTATACAAATGTTGTTTCCCACTTCTACTCCAAGCAAATGCCGGGATGGTAGCTAACTTAAGGCCACGGCCGCCTCCTTACTAGTCCTCATTTGTATTATACATATACGCATTACTACAGACACCACAGAAATACAGGTTATCATACAAAATAAGTACACACACCCTTGTACATGGGGCTAAATGACCAGTTGATCTTTCTTTCGAGCATATTTTTGAAAACTAGACAGAAGTTTGAATATTAGTTCCTGTATATTAAACGATAAAGTTAATATTTTTGTCTTGGAGCCCCTTTTATGTGATCGAACTCATTCGCTTTTCCATTCAGCAATTTCAGATATTTAACAACCTTAAATTCGATCGGTTGGGTTCTTTTTAGAAGTAATATTAACCTGTAATTCTTCTTCCTTTCGTGTCTTACTTTCCTTATTGCTGCCTACATTATACGGAAGTGGCAATGTTGTACCAATGGGATCACGCAGTATTGTCATCTTTACGCCGAGCGAACACCAGCACAACATCAAAGGCTTGATGCCACGGGGATTTTGCTTCAGTCTTCAGCTCAGAGATGGCTCAAAGCAGACCAGAGTTGCACACTGTCGGGCTTCCCCCAGAGGATAATCACCCTCCCGCATGTGTTCACTACTTATAGTAAATTAAAATATGCCTTACAATGTAATATACTCCATTTTTTATGAATTCCTTGTCAGTGGTATTCAGACTATTGTCTTGATATAACCCAGATTTAGTCTTTCATTTACTTCGTATGCACGAACCAGTTCACATCCATACACTAAGCTAGTAATGCCTAGGGCTCGGATTGTTAGGTAAATAACTATTTTTTATGTAAATTCATATTTTAAGCATTTTTCCATAAATATATAAATTCCTGTTTTTTACTTATTAGCACATAGAAAGATATTTTTTTTAAATCAGTATGCTAAATCTTTCAGTTTATCGCACTTTTGTTTTGTGTTTCTTCAACGAGGAAGAACCTGTGAGCTACCTAATCTACATGCAGAGCGTATGTCAGCTTGCAACTGTGATATCATTAACTTGTCACCTCGTGCCACTCACTGTGGAAGCCGGGATTTCCTTGTCCATAGCCATATTGCACCACGTGCTAGATCTACCTGGAACCAGTGTCACTCACATGCAGTTCATTTCTGGCACTGTGAAGTGTAATGCAGTTCTACGATGTCTAAAGTAAGAACAACTACAAGTTATCGTCTGTTGCAGAATTTAATGATAATGTTACTTCTGATGAGGGCGTTCTGTTCTGCCAACCGTGTGGGAAAGCAATCAAGGCTGAACAGCGATCTCAAGTTAAACAACACCTCAAGGACAAGAAATATATTGCAGCAGTTTCGCGCCTTCATAATAAGTGATTCGCGATAATCGTCGGTCATATTTGATAGACAATGTTGTGCATTGTAATGCTTTAGCAGTCAGTGAGACATAGAATAAATTGCATTGGCGAATACTGCATATTGTTTATATTCACATTAATAAACTAAACTATAATTAAATATTTATACTTTTTTGGTCACATATTTCAGGTATTTTTAATACATAAAAAATAAATATTTTCTCGAATTTTAGAACCTAAAAATCCGAACCCTAGTAATACCTTTAATAAGTAGTCTGCCTCGTGGTGTAATGGCTAGCATTCATGGCTTTTACCACGGAGGCCCGGGTTCGATTCCCGTCTCTCCCTAGAAATTTAATTCTGGTCTTAGATTCGGAACGGGGAACAACCTCTCGAGGCCGAACTACAGACTAGTTCGATTCCTACCTCAGCCTTCCTGGAATTGGTTTTCCGTGGTTTCTCAACGTATACAGCAGGCAAATGCCGGGATGGTACCTAATGTAAGGCCACGATATGTATTTGTAAAATAGATGATTACTTGCAATGTTCGAAAGTCTTTCGGATGTTCATAATAATACAGAGAATAAGACGAAGTTCAATTTCTAAAATGCTTGCATGTCAGTCACAGAGCTTCAAATATACTCTACCTTGTATACGCCCAGATTTATTGCTCGCAACATAATGTAGCTTGTTCACATTCGTTGAGTATATCGAGTAGAAATCTGGCTTTTGTGATGCTAGAGAAGGAGAAGCAGATAGGGCAGAATGTGTAAGAAAGAATAAGGGAAGTCAATAGTTTATTCCGAGCACATAAAATGAAATTGCTCCCGAAGGGGCTTATGTCAGAAATGAACTATAGTGCAATATGCTAGCCATGCGCTTTGAATAGGCACCGGTCTCCATTCTATTTGCAAAGGACGGAAGAGGCAATGGAGGTCAGAATTCTATTCAAGACCTTACAAAGCAGCGGGAGTTCAGCGCGATGAATAGTTAATTTTATGATATTAAAGAATTGCTGAAGTAATTATGTGTACATTAGCTACTTCATTAATATGAAATAT
This sequence comes from Meconema thalassinum, assembly GCA_946902985.2. Lineage (NCBI taxonomy): Eukaryota > Metazoa > Arthropoda > Insecta > Orthoptera > Tettigoniidae > Meconema > Meconema thalassinum. The sequence goes on along the minus strand of OX336391.1, from coordinate 200,799,443 downwards.
GTTAATCTACAACCTACAGTAATACTAGAATATTAGATTACATTATTCAGTGTTGGGTAGGCCATTAGATTAACATTCACCGCACTGAAATTAGTACGTACACCGGGTGCTTGTGTGAAGACTTCTCTGATCTCTTGCAGGATACATTCTTCTTTTGGAGAAATTATGCAATGATGAGCACAAAGTGGATATAATTTAATTGTATTTAAAATTAAAGCACCCTTGAAAATAACGTTACAAGAGTGATGTCAAACCTGGCCAGTGGTCACCAATAGTTATGGCCCTCGATCCGGTGCATGGTTATGCATAAACTTAACGATTTGTATCTCGCGGTATCTCTCAACAAATTAATCAATCAATCAACATGAGAGGCCTTGCTGGGGTTCGTGATAATTTGGATGGTAAGATGTAACATGTACGATATGTTTTTAATTCATTTAGGGGCTCTGCTACATAGTGGTTATGTAATACCGTGTACTTGGGAATGTGTACAATATCTCCGATAACCTGTGTTATTGAGGTAGTTGTGGTAGTGTTTGTATTTGTTACTGAGGCTAGGATACGGTACAATGCGGCCGTGGCCGTAATTTGGGATCCATCCTAGCTGTTTGCTAGGACAGCTGAGGTGAGAATCAAATCATTTATTTGCAGTTTTGCCTCACGATGGTGATTTTACCCGACTCTAAATTCAGAGGTATTGGCAGACCCGCATTGGACACATTCCCACTCGTTTAAGCATGAGCGATCACCATACACAAGTCAAGGGTATAATTATAATACGAATAGGCAAATAATAGTACATTATGCAACGAGCCTATAATGGCAATAATTAAGACACGAGTATGTTTATAACACGAGCGTATGCGAGTTTTATAATTTTCATACGAGTGTCTTAATTACCATTATAGGCGAGTTGCATACGACTGTTTATGTTCGACGATAATTATTATAACTATTTTATGTTCGAACACAAATATTCATAAATATCTGTCGAGATTTCGCCAGTTTTATGTACTGAACAGAGCGCATGAGACGCAGAGAATGCCTTGTACTTGAACATGGCCTCCTCGATTACCCTACTATGACACTAGGCCAGGCAGTGAAATTTAAATTAGAAGGCCATGGAACTCAGCGCACCTAATTATCTAATTGGTCAAACAACTGTTTCTTGAGCTCTGATTGGTGAGAGAAACTGTTTCATAATGAAAAATAGTGTTATAATGAGCCTCATTATAGTACAGTTTTCTGAAATACAGTAGGCTATAACAGTCAGGGTCGAACATAAAAACATATATGTGATTATATGTTTTGATTGATTGATTTATTTATTTATTTATTTATTTATTTATTTATTTATTTATTTAGCGTATGGCTTTTAGTGCCGGGAGTGTCCGAGGACATGTTCGGCTCGCCAGAGGCTGTAGCTGATTCAATGCGGACACCAATGGGGTGAGCTACAAGTTCCGTTCAATATCAAGTAGTTCCAACTTACGCTGCCAGATGTCACTGACACCTAGTGGTGAAGGTGCGTTTCTTAATTCACCCATTATTATTTATTATTCCGTTCGCAATTCAGAATATAACACAAGTAGCGCGCGAAGTACTGCATGATTTATGAGTACATTTGAAATTTGAATTAATAGAAGCCATTTTTCAGTTTTGCCTAGTTCAATTAAAGAAAGCTTTCCAGTCGTCTACACAAATTGTGCCCAATTATATGAGGAGGGAAAACAAGTATTTACATGCCATAACCTGAAAGAAATAAGATATTATTATAAAATAACATGCTTTTTTGTACAAAAATGGCGGTACGTAATTGGATGACATGTTTCGATCGTCAAGCGATCATCATCATATCCTGCTCACTTAGTTAATGTACGATGTTTATGAATTACAATTAAGCACTAATACATAGAGATAGAATGTTTGGATTACATACATTTGTAAAATCTTGCGTCAAACTTATTTACAGATAGTATTGCTCACTTCTATGTCTTTTGCGTTATTATCAACGTAGTTTAAGTATGATCTATTGAATTATTATTGTGACTAACTTCAGGAATGATGTTGTCTACATTATTATGTTCAAAATCAACCGTTCCTATTTAAACTAGTGGCTTATTTGCATGGTGGTGAATAAACGAAAGATACACTGCACTTGAATGGAATAAGGTTATGTCAACATATCTGGTATTAGAAACTTGAGTCTATGTACCGTCCGTTCCCGTTCTATGCTCTCCTCGGACTGAATGCTATGAGATCCGTTAGCTCCAAAGCCTACCACAGGTGGTTCTATCTACTTGTTGTTCTGTGTACTATGTTACTAAACGCTACGTTAAATTGCTGTTAGTGACATCTACTTGAAACATTACTTGGTTTAATTAGTTTGTGTCAGGGCCGGCAATGACCTAACCTGTGATGATGTATGCCAATTGTATAGAATGATCTCAAACTATTAAAGACCAATCTCTTGCCCGCCTCGCATAAACACTAATGGGTCCTCCTTAGCACTCCAGATGTCACTCTGGTCATCGTTGTGTCCCCCTCCTCGTCCCGTAAGGCTCCTTTTCCTGTAAACAACAAACTATGGCACAGCCAAATTCAGAGGCACTCGTTTATTGAAAGGCTAACTCTATCTTTCTCTCTTTTTGTTCGTGCTGATAAAGGAGTTTTCCCAAGTTTGCCATTTTATTTAATTATCAGGTAATTTTTAATGTAATAATCATTCGACAAATTAATTCGCATTACTGCATTAATTTTTATTTTATAATAATACAAACGTGAAAATGAATGTATTTCTGTTAAGTACCTTCAGGCTTAATAATTAGTAGCATACGGTATAATACTTCGATATTTTTAGCTCAATACAAATTCATTTATAGAAACTCATTTCAATTTCACTCTGGTTTGGAATATACCCAAGGGGTGTACTTTGCTTTCTATCTCGCAGCGGTATGTTTAAAATCTGTAGATTCCATCCGCTCCAGTGAGCAATCATTTATAATTCACGGAATACTATGGCGTGCTTCTCTGCCGTTATACACAGAAGTACCTAAAAAAAGACTAGGCCAGCACTTTCCGATGCAGTTCATCTGATACCAGCAACAGGACAAACAGCTGAACTACATTTGATCCGCTTCCACCTTTTATGTATGATCGAGTGGTTCGATTTCAATTGTACTGTAGTAGTCATTTTTGTGTTGTGTGTACAATATGTCCGCATGCGGTTACCCTAATATCCTTGATTATCAAATTGAGAAAAACTGAAAAGGTAGGAGGGACACTGCCGCATGATTATGTTGATCTGTTGAAGTAGATACCCACGCAAGCTATGTCAGCAACAATGATATACTGTCCGCTACAAATAACATGAACACATGCGATTTGCAGGATATTATTATGCTATTTAAGGTCATTTCTCTGGATATTAAGGCACTATTACACTTTTAAAGTTAATCTTAACCTTATGGAGTATAAAAAGTAGGAAAATTATAGTGGCAAAGTGGAAAAATGTCGGTCACCAAAAAAATGCAAGTGAGCATTTATTACCTCTCAGCAAAAAATCAGCTCTCTGAGTTTTTCGATGCTGGCTCGTAAAATGAATCACATTTCTTGACTACAGTTCAAGATAATTAATTCACATTAACAAATATCCCAACAGTGCTCCAGTTTCACGCTTAGGTAATAGTTAAAACGTAAAGTCACAATGGGAGAGTAGATTCCCTAAATGTTTGGAACTTAAAGGTGATATTATTATTATTAATAATAATATTAATAATAATAACCGACAGTAGTGGCTACGCTCGCTAAAGAGCAGCGTTAGGTCATGGGGCCAAGCTCTCTGATGACTCGGTAGACGCGTGGGTTCAAGCCCCACCGTCGGCCGTCCTTGAAATGGTTTTCCGTGGTTTCCCCATTCTCAACTCCAAGCAAATGCTGGGATGGTACCTTCTGACAGGCCACGGCCGCTTCCTTCCACATCCTTGCCCAGTTTCATTCACCATCATTCATTTCATCTCTCATTAACTCATATCATGAGGTTGGCGTCAGGAAGGACATCGAGCCGTAAAAACCATCCACCACAAAGACTTCCATCGCATCTCATCCCCCACCCCGTTGGAAAACGGGAATAATAAGGGGTAAACATATAAATATTAATAAAAGTAATATATTATTATTATTATTAATAATAATAATAATAATAATAATAATAGTAGATGTAATTATCACTATTATCATGAAATACTTCGACCACAGTGACATGGTGAGCAGTAGGCTACTTGATTTTGAAATCCTCGAATTTAAGCCATTTATGTAAGATTTACAAATTCATACGTTTAGTTTATGATTTGTGTGGTGATCTTTTAACTATGTTTGTCGACAACAATTACGATTTACTGTGTTTGTGGAGGTATCATTACCATAACTGTAAAAATGCCATTTCGAAGTGTTCGTTTATATTAATGGTTTAGTTGCTAGATCCTTAGTTTCAGCTTCATATAGCACCATTTTTCTTCCATGAATGTTGCCTTTGCTTTCTGTGTTATTTCTACGGACATAATTGATCTCCTTTCAATATACATGTGATTTAATATTCGTGAAGTAGGACGAGCATTAGTATTGATACTGAGTGAGATTAAGTATAGTTCTAATTATACTAGAACTTTACAAGGATAGAGATTTGTTTATTTCTGATCCGTCCAATTTAGCGTATTATATAGCTGGCTTGCACTTAAATAACCTCCACTACTGAATCGCAATTAATAACAAAGTTGCTAGATAATAAATTTCTGATCGTTAAATCTGATGCGAGTTGCCAGAAGCCTGTCAAATATAGTTATTATTATTATTATTATTATTATTATTATTATTATTATTATTTCTTCTTCTTTCCTAGCGTGTGTCCCGCGATGGTGCAGGGTCCGCTTGTTAGGTTGCTGTTCGCCACTTTTTCCTGCCAAGGGCATCTTCAGGTTTAAGTCCACACAACACCAAGTCTTCCTTGATTCTGTCCAGCCATCTTTTCTTTGGACGTCCACGGGGCCGATTTCCTCCTGGATCGTATTGGAGAGCAGTTCTTGCCACAGAGTTCTTATCACTTCTAGTGACATGCCCATACCACCGAAGCCGTGCTTCTCTAATTATATCGGTAATGGCTGCAACTCCCACCTGTTTCCGTATATGTTCATTCCTGACAAGCCGTGTAACACCCATGGACCAACGTAACATTTTCATCTCCATGCCATGTAGGGCTTGTTCATGCTTGGTTGAAGCTGGCCAACATTCTGTGCCGTAAAGTGCCACTGGTCGTATCATGGACTTGTAAACTTTCCCTTTCAAAGGGATAGGTACTTTCTTATCGCCCAGCACTTCTGTGACTTGGCGCCACGCAGTGTCAACTCGTGATCGAGCATCGAGAAGCGTTTCGCCATCTGAAGTGATAAGGGAACCGAGATATTTAAAGTGTGTAGTTTTAGTGAGATTATTATTATTAGTAGTAGTAGTATTATTACTATGATGTGCTATAAATATCGACGGTGGTTATGGAAGGAAGAAAGTAAAGCTAGCTGAGTCAGCAAGTAGGATAATATAGGATAATCTAGGTATTAGTGAAGCTCAGATCAAAGGAGATAGAGAGGACGATGTAGGAGATTACAACGTACACTAGTCGGGTATAAAACGAGGCCGGGCAAAGTGGGGAGAAGGGCTGTACGTCAAGAGAATATTAGAGCGTAACATAGTTTCTGTGAGGTATGTAAATGCACAATTAATTTGGGTAGATTTGGAAAATTCAGGAAATCGGGCCAGGATTGTTTGAGTGTACGATCCAGTGAAGGGGCAGATCAGGACGAAGCAGACAGATTTTATGAGGCACTGAATGATGTGGTAGATAACAATAAGGATAGTGTAGTACAGATTGGGGATTGCAATACTAGGATAGGAAATAGAACTGAGGGGTATGAGAAGGTAATGAGTGAGTGGGTTGAGGATAGGGAAGCGAACATCAATGGGAAATGTTTATTGGACTTGTGTGCTAGCATGGGGTTATCTGTTGCGAACTCATTCTTGAAGCATAAGGATATTCAAAGATATATAGATAGATAGATAGATAAATAAATAAATAAATAAATAAATAAATAAACGAACGAACCAAGAAATAAAAGGTTTTACCTCATTATTAGTCTCCTTAAAATTATATGTGCTGATTTGTTTTTGAAAGACGACAATGAATATATGGTTGGTTGGTTCTTAAGTTTAGGGGCTGCGGCAACGCGGTCATGTAGCCCCGTGTACTTTGGGTGTGTGTAGAATCTGTCTGATAACCGGTGTTAATTATGATGACTGTAATAGTGTGTGTTATCTGTTTTTTTTTTCTAATTTAAGTACTGCAACTTAGAATTTTTCAAATAGTTCCTGCTTTTGCCACCAAGCGCCACCGTCAACGACTACTAGGCCAAGTTCAGACTTAGCTACTAGACGCCACCGCAGTCGGCTCTTGGCAACGAACGTAGAGACCTAAGAGCGTTGTTCACATTCTTAACCTATCCAATTTAGCTTCACACAGGTGCAATTAGTGGAAGGTTCTTTAACATGCCATAAATCTATGACATGGGACCGCCGGCTTTACTTCCCCTCCGAAGGAAGGCATACTGAGGGATTTTTAACGCTCTTAAAAAATCCGACGGCTTCGACCGGGTTTTTGAACCCGCTATCATGGACAATGAATATAAAACAGTTATTAATATCGGAGGGAAAGTAGGCCTACTCCGCCCGCCCGGTCGCTAACCTAACCGCCGACCTAGAACGTTATAATAATAATAATAATAATAATAATAATAATGAATGAATGAAGTTGGGATTACATGTGATGATGTACTGGAACGTGTAAAATTTAAGGTGAAACTTACAACTCACCGGAGTTTCCTAGAGAAACCTAAGCTCAAAACAGGCAAGAAGTGGACAGAAGAAAGGAAGCAACAACATGGAGAATTCATGCGGCAGTACTGGGCGAATGTTAAAGCTCAAAGCAGAAACCAGTTGAAATAACGTGGTCCTTAGTTGGCCGTAACGCAAGAAGAAGAAGAAGAAGAAGAAGAAGAATGAATGAAGTGGGAATAATCAAGAAGGATATCTAGGAACGTGTTCCACTAAAGTCGAAACTCCAAGAACATCATGGATTATAGGAAAAGCCAAAACTAAAAACTGGCAAGACATTGACTGTAGCGAGGAAGGAACAGCATAGTGTACCCATGTGAGTAATTTCCATGGAAAACATGCTTCCGCCTCCAGCTAGCTTCAGGTCTCGGCGAGTACCGTTCTCCCACTGAGCAGTTGCATATTTTTGATTTGAGACTAAAAGGTATCAACTCTACAATGATAAAGCACAACTCTATTCTAAAGACTTTACTTCATCATTAAATCATGGCTTCAATCATTAAAGAACACAATCCCAACAAATATAATACACAAACAAAGCAAAATTACTCCCACAATCCACTAATTATTCACACAATTTTATCATATTAAATCCATATCATTATTCAATCCTTTACCCTTAGATTGACTTCAAAATTCACTCTAGTGCGCTGATGCACATGCAACTTTTATAAACAAAACTGTACTTTTACTCTTCTGTCATCTTGTGTGACTACTTTAATTTCACAAAATTATTTGTTTCTTACACCACATCTTACTTTGACATTATGTGTACCGTTGTGTTTGGTCTCTCTCTTCCCACCAAATGCTTTATCATGCATTAGCCAATTCAGGTGTTGCACAACAAATCTACGTGCAACTCCATAATTATGTAAATCTACCCCTACACTTCCCTCTTTTTATAGTTCCACTGCATGCCGTTGTGATTGCATCTTCAAAACTTTCGTTATCGCTGTGTCGGATGGTATTATTAAGCTACCCTTGCGAGCGTAGCCTGTGGCGTCAAGTGCCCAACTTCATAAATACGTGTCAGTGTCAGTATAAGATGCATCCTCCGACCATTCGTAAGATTGCTAAAATTTCAATCATCAGGATGCTCTATGATTACCAATGTGTTTTAAACCACATAAATTCATTACACAATATAACAATGTTTCCTTTCAATACACACAGGGTCTCAAATCTGCCCTTTCTAAACGTTAACTTTCACGGTTCGTTTTACAGCTCAGCCCCTCAGAGCGGCTCGTATACCATATAGCGGAGTGGCCTGGACACAACACGTGCGCCATCCCTCGCTTTCTGACTTCTGGCTTTTATTCCCCAAGCAGTACAAGATTCTAAATACAATACTGTGGTCACAATGGCCCACATGATCCCATATGTTTAAACTGAATGGTATGCAATATAGGTTCTGGACGAGTTTATACATTTATTCCTAACCTTAGAATATTAATAACTGGCCTCAATAGGTCCATTTCATGATATGAAGGCACGAGATTCATAAACACAGGTCGAGTTGGATAGCCGGTTTCTTAATAAATGCTACGGTCAGTCACGAGCTGCCGTCAATAAGATTCGCTTCACAAGAGCCAAATCATTCAATAACAAGTTCTCGGTCGATCAGGTATGGTGCAGAGGTGTCCATTGTTCTCCTCTCACCTACCACAGGATTCGAACCCGGAACATTCCATATCCATCATCAGAGTTAGGGTCCAACACTAAATACACTCTGGCACAAAATACATATCTCAGTATGCCCTAGGCTATACGAGATTTCACACGTCGAACAGATTACCTGGCTCCATGACCCGATGCCATGATCTCGTCCTGTAATTAGTAAGAGAACTCTATCAATTACTCTACAAGCTTATTCACAAGCTACAAATTCAATTCACAATTAAACTCTTCCATTTCCTTGCATAATTATATTCCCATTAAGACAATATATTCTGATATTAAACTCTTTTCTCATCCCTTAATGTATAATCTTACTGCTTGGATCGATAAATCTTCCAATTAACGTAAATATTTCTTGCTTACAACACTTTTTCCTGATGTATTCATTTATACCTTTTATTATTTATTATTATTATTATTATTATTATTATTATTACTGACATAAATTACCATAATCCGACACAACGCAACCATTTTAATAATCGAACATCCGTGTTCGTTACGTTAAGTTTACATAACTGATTTGCCATTTTATTAATAGTGGTAACGATTAAACCACTCACTGATGTATACAAACATCTCAACTCTAATAAAATCAAAACAACAATCATTAAACATTCGAGGTTCTACCTCCTAATATTGATTCTTACTGGCACATTTTATAATTCTGAAATCACATTACATGCAGTGGGCTATAACTTCTATAAAATCATGATTTGTGGGGTACTCACATAGGCTTATCCCGGTGGCTCCAACCACTCATATCTTCCAGTGTCACCTGCCATTTGCATAATTAGCGCGACATTTCTACACTGATAATACACATTTTATAAGACCTTTGTTTCACAAACCACACGGCACTTTTCATTTCTATGATGAAGCCATCGCTTCTTTACACATGACATTTTATAGCACTTGTCATAATATTAATTTAAAAGATATTTCTCATATGATCACTACAAAAACACACGTCACTATTTACATTCATTACGGTTGAAATTTCCTGGCAAGATATCAGAACTGCAGGTTGTTGACGGCCTCTTCCATGCTCCTACCAACTCCTGATTGAAAGTCTCGATTATCTGCCTACGGATTCACCAACTGTCGATCCATTATCCTACGATAAACTTCCTGCTTTGCATGAATATGCTTACATTCGTCCTGAGCGTTACTATTTGGTATTCTTATGACATTACACCAAACGCATCATAAAGTTTCTCCCGGCGCAGTCCGGCGTACTAAGACATGTATAACCAATCAATATATTATACACTGCGCTCAACATTGTACATAGTATTTACACAAATTACTACTTTCAATAGTTCTGCAAGTTATATCACACGGTACTTCCTATGTGAACACTAACAATTGCTCGTACTGCCGACTATACACATACAGCACGACTGTCCTTACTAAAAAGTATTATAACAGTTTTACTGCACGGCTTCCCAATCTGAAGTCCGAGCCTCCCTCCTTGACTTCGATAACGCACATTTCGCATAATAAAGTTCGTTGATTACAGTACTTATTATTACTTCATGACTATGCATGATTATATTATCAATAGGTGCATCACACTGCACGGCGAATATACTGATTAACACTAAAATGTTCAAGTCATTGTGCGCGCGTCCTTTCCTGGGCCAGAGCGACATACGTTCCGCGCTCGAGTCTGTTCCAACTGCCCTCTCTGACCTGAGTCCACATCCTTATATTCGTTTCACAAGAAAAAGTAGTTCGAGAATTCCCTCGCAGATTCATTTTCTGTCCCAGGATGATTCTGGTCTCGAAATAATGCTCATAGGGTTCCTTTTTCCTCGCTGGTCCCAAAACTATCTGCGTGCTGAAGGATCGATCGGCCAATTAATTAATATTAATTGCCTTTGCCATAGCGTGGGTACGCGGCTTCCAGTGGAAATCCCCGGTGCACTAGTAAGATCACTCCGCGAACACCAAAAGGCCTGTGTTCTTGCGCACTCCATTAAATATGCCTTGATTTCACAGTTTAAAGGCTTTATAATTAGCCTCCTGGCTAAAGATTTACATGTGTGCAACTTTCATGTCATTGCGTTGCTCCAATCACGAGTAATCAATGATTTTCACTGGGATCTTCCCACTCCATTCTCATTTCCATTCTGAAACGGGGAAGAACTGGGCCATTATTTCACTCCCCGACCTGCTCCAGACGACATAAGTAGGTTAACGAGAGTAACAAGGCTCCACGAGTCTCCACCCACAATTCTGGGGCTATTAGTAAAATGTCAAACTCCCCAACTTTGTGCTCAAATGCAGCATAGATGCCTTCATCCAGTCCAATAATGCTGTAATCCACTCATTTTCCCTGCATTATTTTAATAAATAATGTCAGCATCAGTTGATATCACACCAGTGATTAAATATTTACTTTCCTCTAGGGGTTTGTACAACTAAAACTCCCTCAACAGATCTCGGGTTCGTTCCTAGGTGGAACCTTCATTCTGATATCACAGTCTCTGAGATCCACTTTCGATACCAGTCAGCCTAACCCCCTCGGGTTCATAAAAGTCGAAACTCCAAGAACATCATGGATTATAGGAAAAGCCAAAACTAAAAACTGGCAAGATATGGACTGGAGCGAGGAAGGAACAGCATAGGAAACGAATGCGGAAATACTGGGCGAACGTTAAGGCCCAGGCGCAAAGACATGGAAAAGGATAGTTGAAATAGCGTGGTCCGTAGATGGCCGAAATGAAAGCAATAATAATAATAATAATAATAATAATGTTATTTGTTTTCCGCCCCTTTTAGCTACTGCGGCTTTTAGCGACGCCGGAGTGCCAGAATTTTAACTCGAAGGGTATCTTTAACGTGCCAGTAAATCTACTGACACGGCTCCCTCGCATTTCTGCACCCTCAAATGCCAGCTGACTGCACCAGGATACAAACCTTCAACCTTGGGCCCAGCAAGCGAGAACGTTACCGCTGAACCACGCAGCCAGCCCAGAATGTTATACACTGGACTGATGACCATGGGATTCCTAGAACATGGGCCTATTACAGAGTGCTAAATCTGCAATACTTCGTTGAGATGGGTAGAAATAGCCTATGTCCACCTGGTTGAATGATCCACCCGCTTTCATTTCATCCAACTCTAAAGTGTGAAGCCAGCTTTAGCATACAGTTATCTCTCTAATTCTGAAGTAGAAGCTAAGGAGATCATAATCTTGTGACTACTTACATGTTTGTCTGGGACATATGCATATGCTTTTCATTTTCTTGTGGCCTCCTGAGAGGCCGAGTGCAGGTCTTTCTAGTCGACGCTCGTGGGTAACCTGCGAGTTGGAATGAGAGATGAGATGAATGGATGAAAGTGGGAAAGGATATGGAAGGAAGTGGCCGTGGCCTCTCAGAATGTACCGTCCCAGCATTTGCTTGGTGTTGAAAAAGGGGAAACCACGGAAAACCATTTCAAGGACAGCTGACTGTGGGATACGAACCCACGCGTCTACCGAGTCAACAGAGTGCTTGCCCCCCCACAACCTAACGCTGCGCTTTAGCGAGCGTAGCCACAGCTGTCGGTATATACATAGATTGGATCGGGGGATGATGCCTAACTTAGTGTTTTGAGGATCAAAATGTAAGTGAAAAGTTAGTACTTAGGTTTGATACTGAACTAATATTCTCTGTCAAGTGTTTTCTATATAACGGCTAGATATCATTACCATACCATTAGTAATTTTATACTTTTCAACTTTTTTTATGGTAATTTGAATTTAGGTATCTCACCCCGAGCATTGGGGTGAGATGGCTATTGCTCTGGAATGAGATTCAAATGCTAGTTTTGTGTATCCATGGTATAAATTAGCTAAACATAATTCACAAAGTAAATTGATTATGATTTTAATACAATAAAAGTATAAAAAGTACATTACAATCACATGAAATCAGTCGTAAGTGTGGCTCTTGCATCAGAGAAATCTGTAGCTTCCTTATGTAGGTGACCAACTGGTTCTCGTTCTTTCACCAAGGGAGCCTGTAAAGAAATAAAATATAATAATAATAATAATAATAATAATAATAATAATAATAATAATGATAATGAAAATGAAAATCCACAGCCTGCTTCCAGTCTCCGACCGGGTCAGGAATGGAATGAATGAAGCCCCCATCTAGCGGCGAGGATACGAACTGTGCCGGCTGCCGAGGCCTGACGCACTCCTCTGGGGCAATGATTAAATGAATGACAGATGAAATAAAATGATAGTGGAGAGTGTTGCTGGAATGAAATTTTGACAGGGAAAACCGGAGTACCCGGAGAAAAACCTGCCTGCCTCCGTTTTGTCCAGCACAGATCTCACATGGAGTGACCGGGATTTGAACCACGGACCCAGCGGTGAAGGGCCGGCGTGCTGCCGCCTAAGCCACGGAGGCTTCCGATAATGATAATAATAGGCCTAAAATAATTATAATAATAATATTAACTACAGTACGTGTATGTTTACTTACCGTGGATAAATTTGTAGGTGAATAATTATTTTTTATTTTAAATGTTACGGTTAACAACCAGTTTCATTTTCCTCCACAATATAAGAAAACATTAAAATTATAAGAAATTACTTACTTTGTGGGCCCTTGGCATGCTTCTTGTCATCATTCTTCTTCAGAGTCGTTTCAGAGTACGGTATGGGAAGCCATAATTTTTGGAAGCTGCAAAGCCATTCATCCCACCGTTCCTTACGTATTCTATGGCCATTTGTTGACTTTCCTCATACCACTGGCTCCTGTTTGATGTCCTAATATACGTTCTTGGCATTTTCCTATTAAAAGAAAATTGTATTCGTGATCATTCAAATTCGGTTTCTTACCCCGCACATAAAGTGGCATCTCTCCCGTGGGTCGGGGTAAGATGCCACTTACCGTGCGTGACACGTGCTATATGGCACCCCGCACATAAAGTGGCATCTCTCCCGTGGGTCGGGGTAAGATGCCACTTACCGTGCGTGACACGTGCTATATGGCACCCCACACATAAAGTGGCATCTCTCCCGTGGGTCGGGGTAAGATGCCACTTACCGTGCGTGACACGTGCTATATGGCACCCCACACATAAAGTGGCATCTCTCCCGTGGGTCGGGGTAAGATGCCACTTACCATGCGTGACACGTGCTATATGGCACCCCGCACGTAAAGTGGCATCTCTCCCGTGGGTCGGGGTAAGATGCCACATACCGTGCGTGACACGTGCTGTATGGCAGCCAGGACATAAAGTGGCATCTCTCCCGTGGGTCGGGGTAAGATGCCACTTACCGTGCGTGACACGTGCTATATGGCACCCCGCACATAAAGTGGCATCCCTCCCGTGGGTCGGAGTAAGATGCCACTTACCGTGCGTGGCACGTGCTATATGGCACCCCGCACATAAAGTGGCATCTCTCCCGTGGGTCGGGGTAAGATGCCACTTACCGTGCGTGACACGTGCTATATGGCACCCCACACATAAAGTGGCATCTCTCCCGTGGGTCGGGGTAAGATGCCACTTACCGTGCGTGACACGTGCTATATGGCACCCCGCACATAAAGTGGCATCTCTCCCGTGGGTTGGGGTAAGATGCCACTTACCGTGCGTGACACGTGCTATATGGCACCCCGCACATAAAGTGGCATCTCTCCCGTGGGTCGGGGTAAGATGCCACTTACCGTGCGTGACACGTGCTATATGGCACCCCGCACATAAAGTGGCATCTCTCCCGTGGGTCGGGGTAAGATGCCACTTACCGTGCGTGACACGTGCTATATGGCACCCCGCACATAAAGTGGCATCTCTCCCGTGGGTCGGGGTAAGATGCCACTTACCGTGCGTGACACGTGCTATATGGCACCCCACACATAAAGTGGCATCTCTCCCGTGGGTCGGGGTAAGATGCCACTTACCATGCGTGACACGTGCTATATGGCACCCCGCACGTAAAGTGGCATCTCTCCCGTGGGTCGCGGTAAGATGCCACATACCGTGCGTGACACGTGCTGTATGGCACCCAGCACATAAAGTGGCATCTCTCCCGTGGGTCGGGGTAAGATGCCACTTACCGTGCGTGACACGTGCTATATGGCACCCCGCACATAAAGTGGCATCCCTCCCGTGGGTCGGGGTAAGATGCCACTTACCGTGCGTGACACGTGCTATATGGCACCCCACACATAAAGTGGCATCTCTCCCGTGGGTCGGGGTAAGATGCCACTTACCATGCGTGACACGTGCTATATGGCACCCCGCACGTAAAGTGGCATCTCTCCCGTGGGTCGGGGTAAGATGCCACATACCGTGCGTGACACGTGCTGTATGGCACCCAGCACATAAAGTGGCATCTCTCCCGTGGGTCGGGGTAAGATGCCACTTACCGTGTGTGACACGTGCTATATGGCACCCCGCACATAAAGTGGCATCTCTCCCGTGGGTCGGGGTAAGATGCCTCTTACCGTGCGTGACACGTGCTATATGGCACCCCGCACATAAAGTGGCATCTCTCCAAGGTCGGGGTAAGATGCCACTTACCGTGCGTGACACGTGCTATATGGCACCCCGCACATAAAGTGGCATCTCTCCCGTGGGTCGGGGTAAGATGCCACTTACCGTGCGTGACACGTGCTATATGGCACCCCGCACATAAAGTGGCATCTCTCCCGTGGGTCGGGGTAAGATGCCACTTACCGTGCGTGACACGTGCTATATGGCACCCCGCACATAAAGTGGCATCTCTCCCGTGGGTCGGGGTAAGATGCCACTTACCGTGCGTGACACGTGCTATATGGCACCCCGCACATAAAGTGGCATCTCTCCCGTGGGTCGGGGTAAGATGCCACTTACCGTGCGTGACACGTGCTATATGGCACCCCACACATAAAGTGGCATCTCTCCCGTGGGTCGGGGTAAGATGCCACTTACCGTGCGTGACACGTGCTATATGGCACCCCGCACGTAAAGTGGCATCTCTCCCGTGGGTCGGGGTAAGATGCCACATACCGTGCGTGACACGTGCTATATGGCACCCCACGCATAAAGTGGCATTTCTCCCGTGGGTCGGGGTAAGATGCCACTTACCGTGCGTGACACGTGCTATATGGCACCCCGCACATAAATTGGCATCTCTCCCGTGGGTCGGGGTGAGATGCCACTTACCGTGCGTGACACGTGCTATATGGCACCCCACACATAAAGTGGCATCTCTCCCGTGGGTCGGGGTAAGATACCACTTACCGTGCGTGACACGTGCTATATGGCACCCCGCACATAAAGTGGCATCTCTCCCGTGGGTCGGGGTAAGATGCCACTTACCGTGCGTGACACGTGCTATATGGCACCCCGCACATAAAGTGGCATCTCTCCCGTGGGTCGGGGTAAGATGCCACTTACTGTGCGTGACACGTGCTATATGGCACCCCGCACATAAATTGGG
Source organism: Meconema thalassinum (assembly GCA_946902985.2). Taxonomy (NCBI): domain Eukaryota; kingdom Metazoa; phylum Arthropoda; class Insecta; order Orthoptera; family Tettigoniidae; genus Meconema; species Meconema thalassinum. Next base: position 200,783,397 of record OX336391.1, on the reverse strand, counting down.
ATCTCTCCCGTGGGTCGGGGTAAGATGCCACTTACTGTGCGTGACACGTGCTATATGGCACCCCGCACATAAATTGGCATCTCTCCCGTGGGTCGGGGTAAGATGCCACTTACTGTGCGTGACACGTGCTATATGGCACCCCGCACATAAATTGGGATCTCTCCCGTGGGTCGGGGTGAGTTGCCACTTACCGTGCGTGACACGTGCTATATGGCACCCCGCACATAAAGTGGCGTCTCTCCCGTGGGTCGGGGTAAGATGCCACTTACTGTGCGTGACACGTGCTATATGGCACCCCGCACATAAATTGGCATCTCTCCCTTGGGTCGGGGTAAGATGCCACTTACCGTGCGTGACACGTGCTATATGGCAGTTGCGGAGCAAGTGCCGGTAGCAACCTACACTGCAAATTATTCAGCATGCTCCACATACAATAATATTTGTCTGTTCTACTTTTTTCACAAGCTCGTATGCACTTGAAAACAATTGTGACTTATTAACAAGGCGCTAATTTTAGTTCTTACCTTGCATATGTTGATCCTAAAACGGAGAAACAGTTCACCACAGCGTCATATGAATTAGAATAACTCGGCCGCCTGATCCAAACGCGCGCTTGCCCCCCACAACCTAACGCTGCGCTTTAGCGAGCGTAGCCACAGCTCTCGGTATATACATAGACTATGCTGAGTCGCGGTGAATGTTGAGAGATTTGCTGCCGTCTCCAAGGACATGTTATCAAAGCATGTTTTTATAATTGTTGTTGTTGATTCTTTAGAGGCTTTGCGACATCGTGTTCATGTATCCTCGTGTACTTGGGTGTGTGTAGAGTTTTATGTTTACCTGTGTCAGGCCTTAAGATATCTACCATCCCGTAATTTTCGTGGAGTAGAAGTGGGAAACCACTTCCAGGATGGTTGAGGTAGTAATCAAACCCGCCTTCTCTCGGTTTTGCCTCACTAGGCTCAGTTCCAGCCCTCGGACCAGAATTATTATATTTATTATATACAAAGCACAATGTGCGCATAAGGCGTGTTGACATGAATTTACAGGTCACTGGCGCAATCGGCGAGTGTAATAGTCCTATTAGAACAGTTACTCAGGTACCGGGTGAGTTAGCCGTGGTCGTTACGGCGTGGCTGCAGGCAGTCGCTCACATCCGGGAGGCTAGGAGGTTTGAATCCCCCCGCCGGCAACCTTGAAGATGGTCTTCTGTGGTTTACCATCTTCCTTCAAGGCAAATGCGGGGGTTGGTCCCTAACTATAGGCCACAGCCGCTACCTTCCAATTCCTCGTCCTTACAATCTGACTTTTCTTCCCAGGCAGCACTCCACACGCGACGGTACTTGTAGCTCACCACATGGGTGTCCGCATAGGAGCAGCTACAATTCTGGTGAGCCGAACATGTCCTCAGACACTCCCATGAATTAAAGGCATATCTAAAAAATACATTTAAAAACATTACAGTCAGTCTGAAAGACTAGACGTTATATCATTTCAATTGACGCATGCTACAAATGCTACACATGTTAGAAAGGCTCAGGAGGGCTTCTCGCTTCGCTCGAAGCCCCAGAACTCTTTCAACAGACTCCATTACCCATTAATTTAGGCTTCCCACGTGGGCACCTCTTTAAGGGTCACCCTGTATTTGAGTCTGACATCTTTTACAACTCTTTAAGGGTCACCCATTACTTGAATCTGATATCTTGCAAACCTCTTTAAGGTTCACCCTGTATTTGAATTGAATCTAACATACTGTACACCTCGTTAACTGTCACCCTGTATTTTGATCTGACATCCTGCACACCTCTTTAGGAGGCACCCTGTATTCTTATCTGGCATCTTGTATATCTCTTTAGCAGTCACCCTGTATTCTTGTGTGACATCTTGTACACCTCTTTATTAGTCACCCTGTATTCTTGTCTGACATCTTGTGCACCTCTTTAGGAGACACCTTGTATTCTTCTCTGCCATCTTGTACACCTCTTTAAGAGTCACCTTGTATTCTTATCTAGCATCTTGTATATCTCTTTAGGAGTCACACAGTATTCTTATCTGGCATCTTGTACTGTATTTTGCTCTGACATCCTGCACACTGCTTTAGGAGGCACCCTGTATTCTTATCTGGCATCTTGTATATCTCTTTAGAAGCCATCCTGTATTCTTGTGTGACATCTTGTACACCTCTTTAAGAGTCACCTTGTATTCTTATCTGGCATCTTGTATATCTCTTTAGGAGTCACCCTGTATTTTTATCTGGCATCTTGTACACCTCTTTAGGAGTCACCCTGTATTCTTTTCCCTTCGCTCGAAGCCCCAGGTCGCTCGACGCCCCAGGAATCTTTCAACTGACTCCATTAACCATTAACTTATGCTTCCCGCGTGTCTGCATGACGTCACGCACTCGCCGTTCTTTACCCATTAACTTAGGCTTCCCGCGCGGCTGCATGACGTCACAGTCTCCATCTCCGTAACGCAACCGTCTCCGTCTCGCATAACGCTAGACCCAAAGCATAACGAATGATATAAAAAAAACGTCCTCAGTTGGTACTGCGTGTATTTCAATCCACACAGTTGGCATTTGCAGTTGTCATCCGGTGTGTGGTGGCCGTGAGTCGTGCAGATCTTCCAGTGAAAGCCGTGGGTGGCGAATCTTGTGTAGACATGTCTGAGCTTAAAGTTTGGACCGTTCCATGTGTCTGTCTGTAGTGCTTCCGTGGAGTGGATGTCTACTTGTATCTGCAGTGCTTTTTCTCTTCTCTCTTCGAGGACGAAGATGGTGGCAGGTGTGTCCTGTAGATTGAAGGTGGGTTTGATGGCATCCAGGAAAAATGATTCGTTGGCTATTATGTATGCTAGTCTATTTTTGGTGAATTTGGAGATCTGGAGGATGAGTTTCAGGTATCTGGCTATTACATTTTCAATTTTACTCATCTTGGGTATGCTAAGCCTTTTCCATATTAGTTGTATGCCATATGTTGCTACTGAGGCAACTTTCTGACCAGAATTAAAATTTCCTTGGCTGAGATGGGAATTGAACTCAGACCTCCGCGGTGACAGCCAAGCATTCTAGTCACAACGCAACGAGGTGGGCTTTTAAACCTTGTGCAATGATTGACTTCCACATATATTTGATTTCTTTTTTCACTATCCCAGTGAGGGTTCGTTCGATTGAATGTTACTAGGGTTAAATTTTATTTTCTTGTATTTTAATTTTCATTCCCTATTCTCAAGGACTCATAGAAATTTAATTAAGGTGGGTCTCACCGACTCTACTAGAGTTGCTGTCCTTGTCATAGATTTATGGCATGTTGAAGAACCTTCCACTAATTCCACCTGTGTGAAGCTAAATTGTATAGGTTAAGAATGTGAACAACGCTCTTAGGTTCCTACGTTCGTTGCCAAGAGCCGACTGCGGTGGCGTCTGGTAGCTAAGTTCTGAACTAGTAGTCGTTGACGGTGGCGTTTCGCGGCGAAAGTAGGAACTATTTGAAAAATTCAGAAGTCTGCAGTCCTTACTTGAATTTAAAAAAAAACAGATAACACACACTAATACAGTCATCACAATTAACACCGGTATTCAGACAGATTCTACGCACACCCAAAGTACACGTGGCTACATGACCGCGTTGTCGCAGCCCCTAAACTTAAGAACCAACCAACCAAATATTCGTACGCCTTATTGTGACTCTGCAGTACGATATGAAAGGTTGCATTCATGTTAGCATATCAGATTATTATCAGGCTTAGACGTAGAGGATGTATTGTTTGAACCTGAGGATGATCCGTCAGATAGCAGCGAGACGCAAGGAAGCAGTTGTTTGTACATTTGAATATTAACTGTCACGTCAGAGAACAGACCAACCAGCATCGGAAACTACAATCAGAGTGGCGACGGTGCGATCTCCAGTGAGTGGACAGGGCGTATTGCTTGCTTAGTAATTAGTACTCTGATAACGTGAAATACAGTACTACGGTATGGTCTGTTTCCGTGACCGACTGACGGCTACATGTAGTTGAGTCATAAAGTTATCTTGCGATCAACAGGCCTACTTGGGACCTCTGTCTGTAGTACATACATTTGGTGCACGAAATCGTATAGCATTTAATGTTCCAGGTGACCCTTCAGCTCCGTGTTTTAAAAGCTGATTATACCTGAATACACAAGAGTAAGAAGTTCTGCCTAGGATTGTTTTTACAGGGGATATTATTGTGTAATCCTAGAACAGTTATTAACAAGAAATGAACATCTGCCTGAATCAATACTATACTGTATAGTATTGATTCAGGCAGATGTTCATTTCTTGTTAATAACTATTCTAACATATCAATACGGAACCACCATGAGTCATTTAAATAATGTAATCCTAGAACTGCTAAGACATGTACACTTGGGCACTGATGGGTGAATATATCTTACACTTATAGACTTACAAATATAGCTATCTCAAGTCAAGAGGTGACAGAGGTTTATTATGGTTAGTTTTAGCCATTACTGTTCTGTGGAATTTATTTGCTTTTGTTGCTGTTGTTGTTGTTGTTTTTGTTTAAGTCTTCAGTCTTTTGACTGGTTTGATGCAGCCCTCCATGTGTCCCTGTCCTGGGCTAATCGTATCATATCTGCATAGCTACCACACCTTACAACAGGGCCAGTCTGTTTAACATATTGTAACCTTGGTCTACCTCTACAGTTCTTATCCTCGGAGCGGTAACGTTCTCGCCTGCTGAGCTCAAGGTTGCAGGATCTAATCCTGGCGCAGTCAGTTGGCATTTGAGGGTGCACAATTGCGAAAGAGCCGTGACAGTAGATTTACTAGCACGTTAAAGCTCCCCTTCGGGGCTAAATTCCGGCACCCCGGCGTGGCGTCTCTAAAAGCCAGTTAAAAGGGACGTAAAACCAATCACATTATTCTTATCCTCGCCCATTCCTTCCATAACTAAATTTGCTATTCCATGGTGTCTTATACGAGTCCTACCAACCTATATATTCTACTCATCAGCAGTTTTCAGAAACATTTATTTAAAATATAAAAAAATTACGAGCCTTACAGTAGTCGCATATGATGTATAACATCTGACATAGAAGAAACCTCACGTGAAATTGTTGATACACCGGTATATTTTGCTATTATTGGCACAAATATTAATCTATTGTAAAAGGGAGTGTTTTACAGATATTGTAGTTTATACACACATCAAAAAAAGTTTTGCATCACCTCGGTTCCAAGAGTTCCGGAACCTTTAAATACAAAGGGAATAGAGATCAACACAAACAACATTTCAGCTCGTTTTATTGCTCATGAGACCCACACATTGCATGTTGTACCATCATACAGCTAGACTTTCAGCATTTGTGGTCCAGATTGCAGTACACACCACTACCTCTAATACCCAGTAGCACGTCCTCTTGCATTGATGCATGCCTGTATTCGTCGTGGCATACTATCCACAAGTTCATCAAGACACTGTTGGTCCACATTGTCCCACTCCTCAACGACAATTCGGCGTAAATCTCTCAGAGTGGTTGGTGGGTCAAGACGTCCATAAACAGCCCTTTTCAACATATCCCAGGCATGTTCGATAGGGTTCATGTCTGGCGAACATGCTGGCCACTGTAGTCGAGCGATGTCGTTATCTTGAAGGAACGCATTCACAAGATGTGCACGATGAGGTCGAGAATTGTCGTCCATGAAGACAAATGCCTCTCCAATATTCTGCCGATATGGGTGCACTATGGGTCGGAGGATGTCATTCAGGTATCGTAAAGCCGTTTCGGAGCCTTCCATGACCACCAGTGGCGTACGTCGGCCCCACATAATGCCACCCCAAAACATCAGGGAACCACCACCTTGCTGCACTCGCTGGACAGTGTGTCTAAGACGTTCAGCCTGACCAGGGTGCCTCCAAACACGTCTCCGACGATTGTCTGGTTGAAGGCATATGCGACACTCATCGGTGAAGAGAACGTGATGCCAATTCTGTGGGGTCCATTCTGCATGTTGTTGGGCCCATCTGTACCGCGCTGCATGGTGTCGGGGTTGCAAAGCTGGACCTCGCCATGGACGTCGGGAGTGAAGTTGCGCATCATGCAGCCTATTGCGCACAGTTTGAGTTGAAACACGACGTCCTGTGGCTGAACGAAACGCATTATTCAACATGGTGGCATTGCTGTCAGGGTTCCTCCGAGCGGCAATCCGTAAGTAGCGGTCATCCACTACAGTAGTAGCCCTTGGGCGGCCTGAGCGAGGCATGTCATCGACAGTTCCTGTATCTCTGTACCTCCTCCATGTCCGAACAACATCGCTTTGGTTCACTCTGAGACGCCTGGAAACTTCCCTTGTTGAGAGCCCTTCTTGACACAAAGTAACAATGCGGACGCGATCGAACTGCGGTATTGACCTTCTAGGCATGGTAGAACTACAGACAACATGAGCAGCGTACCTTCGTCCTGGTGGAATGACTGGAACTGATCGGCTGTCGTACCCCCTCCGTCTAATAGGCCCTGCTCATGCATGGTTGTTTACATCTTTGAGCAGTTTTAGTGACATCTATGAACAGTCAAAGGGACTGTATCTTGGCTACAATATACACAGTCAACGTCTATATGCCGGAGATCTGGGAACCGAGGTGATGCAAAACTTTTTTTGATGTGTGTAATACGGAACTCATTTTATTAGATGATTTGTAGCTTCCACTAGTTCTAGCCTAAATAAAGAATACGATATGGATCAACTAGATTAATAGACGTGACACCGCTCATAACCTTAAATTCCTTATAAACAGGTCCTCTTGATTCACAGACCAACACGTAATTTCGTATGGATTCTGTTAAAATGAGTCATATTGATATGATAAATATCGTTTAAAATGATAATCAGGTAGCAAAAATATCTACCCCATCCGGGATTCGAACCCGAGATCTCTAGATTCCCAGTCATAGGCTATTTCGACTACGCAAATATTCCACACAAGATGGTGACTTATTTCCACGTTCCAATAATACTGCATTACGGAATTAAGTTTCATTTATATTTTGCTTCTTTCGATAATGTTCCTGCGTTAAATTGAGTTTAAAATGCCTTATGAATAGGCCCTCTTGAGAGTAAAGAGAATGTATTCAGAAATAGTTCATGAAGACTTGGTCAATTCTCGTATAACCACAACGATTATATTATATTGATGACTGCATTACCGTTATGTGGGTTAATATTTGAATAGCCATTGTGCAGAAACATAATACCGGCAATGCCGCCTACTTATAATGTTTGATATTAAGGCATTTTACCATTTAAATACTGATACGAAGACTTCGAACACGTACCATGTGCTGTGTTTCAATCACTTGACACCAGAGTTCGCATGAGCGTTTACCGTTCAGTATGCCATATACAATCCACATGGCCGAGAGTACGTTATGGTATCAATTTCCGACACCGCGCGTTCATTGTTACTCTTACCATTGCCAGCTGGATCGATCGATCGAGTTGGCAGTGCGTCTTACACTTTCGTTCGAGCACACTTCCGTTCCATCGAACGGAAGTGTGCCAGCTGGTGCCACCTCGATCGTTCCGATCCACTTCCGTCCCATTTTTCAAAATCACTCCCTCAAAAGTATCCAGCAACCGAGTGGAAAGATGTTACACATCAATAAGTATTATATATGTTCTTAGGGACCTTTTGCATAATAGCAACAGTCATTTGAAAGTTCTGTAGTGAAGAAAACTGAATATGCATGCCTTCATTCATGAATTGATGGTGCAAGTAAATACGATTGATAACAGCTCTCTTGCCATTATGTAGGTGACTAAAAATACATACGTGGATGTATGAATTGGGATCTGAATGATCCAAAGACACTTTACCCCTAACCTTCTTGTTGATACAAGAAATTACGAGGTAGATTGTGCCTGGGTTTTTAACCCATGTATATTTAAATACCTTAGCCAGTGTGTAAGGGTCGTGTAGAGCAAAGAGGTGCACTAATATATGTACTTAAAAGATTGGTCGGTCGCTCCGCGACCGACGGCTGCCCCGGTAGGCTCCTCTTTTTCTTAACTCAAATTTATATCACTTAGTCCAATTTATCAAACTATTATTCAAACCCTTGTCAAATTATAACCCAGGCTAAGGAGCGCTTAGACGCACCGCGTACCTGGTCCACACGCCGCTGGCTCGCTCGCTTCGCTCGCGCAGCCTGCGGCTACTTTAAATGATTAGAGATAACAGGGTATTCAGAAATACTGAATAAGTAATCTAAGACGATTAACTTAAAGCGTCTGCTGATATTTCTGTTTAGTCCCAAGTCCTATAGAGAGCACCATAATAGCCACAGTGCGCCTATGAGTTGAAAACGGGCTTCCATCGTTTGTGGAAGATTTTAGTGGAATCGGTTTACATATTTGCCCGAAGAGTGTAGTAACTGAGTTATTCTGTATTCCTACTGAGACCTTATCTTTGACTCTTACGTTCAATTTCTTCGTCTTTAAATCAAAATGTAATGGAAAACTTGGAGTGATGTTCCTAACTGCAGAAGAAGCTGGATGAATCTATTATACGCTGCCGAAGTCAACGTCACTTCCGCTCCATTGCTAAGCAACTGGAGCAAGACAACATGGCTCCCTTGCAGCTTGCTTCGTCTTTGAGTCGTCATTATTTCCTATTTGTATCGTATAAAACTGTACATGCATGGATGTCCAGAGGCAAGAAAGCATAGAAAAGTATATTTTACACAGTAATTTAACATAATTGTCCAATAAAGTTGTAAAATATTGCATTCGAGATGCACATTACGTCTTAGAGCATAGGTTGTAGAGATGTTGCCTACGATATTTAACTTAAATTAAGTGAAAACACGAAAATATAACATTTCTGGATATTGTGAATCACGTCCCGTATGAATGATCAATACTACGGAAAATATAGAATCGTAGGCCCTACCAGTAAGTGACGAATAAAATGAACTTAAGGTCTATCAATGCATAAGGGAACAGTTTAAAATATTTTGCATGAGAGTTTAGGCCAAATCTCATCAACGGCTTTAGAAGAAACAAAGACTGCATTTCAATACAATTTGTGTGTTTACCACAACGCCTCATTTGTTTGAAAACACATCAAATTATACCTTAGGTTTGAGTTGAGAAATGAATTTAATGAGGTAGGCCTATACTAACAAAAACATTATATAGAAAATATGTATGCTACCCGCCCCTTCATGATTCAAAGTCATTACTCGACCAACAGAACTAAATAAAATCAGCCTACATTCCTGTTAGGGGCTAATGGCCTCAATAACCACCAACACCACCTACCTGCCATTTGGTACCGTATTACATAATTCACTACAACCTGTGATAAAATGACCTGTTACAACTACAATTAAACTCAGTTGCTCTATAACAAAAAGGCCTATTGTGAGGGGAGAAAAACACATGCACACTTCTGCAAAGCATGTAAGTTGAATCGCAGGGGAGTAGCCTACTTTCCAATAATATACCAGTACTTCCTGATATCTATTAAAGATGTTTGGTATAAACATTGCAGTTAAGTATTAAGCCTCGATATTTTGAATCGAATTATAATTTTATTATAACTCATAATAACTTAAAGGTACAATACTGTAGCATTCCATAACTTCATTGAACTAGCCTAATTTTACTGTCCAATGTTTGAAAAATTGTCCAGATAAGTAAAGCACAAGAAACTGACTAAGTACACACCTAGGTTATTATATTTCCACTTTTTTGATAACTTTATAGCATCACTGACTTTTTCACTAACAATTCATGCAGAAACGATTAAAACATTTGCTAACAATCTTGACATAATGCCATGATAGCCTGGTTCGCCACTATCCTCATCACCTCATTTCTTGACACCACTGACTTTTTCACCGAAACTTCCCTGACAATCACAACATGACTTGCCACTCCATCACTCAGCAATAAGCAGTATTCATTGGCTTGAATAATGTCACTATACGGTACTGTAACTTTGTTGCAGGGTGTAGGCCTAGGCTACTGGCAGGCCTACATGATAATTGTTTTCTGAAAGTGAAAAAAATAAAATATTTAGGCAGAAAATTTCAGTGTGGGATAGGCCTAATTGTTATTTGGAAACAAAATTCACTGCTTAAATAAATTAAGTGAAAAATCACCACTCAGAAAAGTTGTAGGATAATCAGCTGTAAGGTTATGTAGGTTGTCGATTATAATATTTATAGTACAAACCATATTTAATTACAACTACACACCCACATGAACCAAAAAACCCTTTATGTGACATATATATCCTAAATATCGCACTATATTAGATATACTGTATCCACTAAATGATGTTATAAATAAATAATTATAATTTGTAGTACGCGCCATGCAATTCTTACCTCAGGAGTGAGGTCAACTTTATTCATACTATCTCGCAAAATTCTCGTACTTTATCCATAAAATTTTACTTGTATTTAGTAGCTCCAACACCGTAGATGATCTTTACGGGAGGCGTTTGCCTTATTTCACGCATATTACAACTTTTTATCCACAAAATTCAAGACGCTGCGCAGCGTTAATGCAGCTTCCTATGTATAAATTTAAAAAAAACTAGCAACCAGTTGTTTGGGTCCAATGTGGCTTCGCCCATGTGGCTGCTAGGCGCGTCACTTCGGCAGCGTATTGCCTGAAATGTGCCACTTTCTGGACATAAATTAGCTCAGTCAGTAGATCCGGGGTACAGTTTCTGATCAATGATCCCAAATCAGGCAAATAAGTCAGATTATTCAATGGTGGGTATATATACTTAAGCGTTTAGCGGGGGAAATAAGGTAGGCTCGTTATGGAGGAGAATTGAAATTCGCTGCAGCCACCACTTGTTTATGCCCTATTCGATAGCCGGACAGTGGGTCTACAAGATTACATACTTTGGTCGTTATCAGTTCTTTACTGATAGATTCTAGTAGGGTTTGCAAACCAACACAAACACCTTCTTCAGCACCACATCTCTAAAGTAACAATTTTCTTACGCTCTGAACAGTGAATAGTCCCCATCTCAGCACCGTAGTGGAAATTGGAAAACACAAATTAATTATGGAACTAGTTTTGACTTTCTTGGGGAGAAAGAACGATGTGATAGCTATATCATTACACTTGGGACATAGCATTTTGCTTTTGATTTCTTTCTCACAATTACCTGGTATGGTCATGACTGACCCTAGATATAACACGTATGTTTGGTTAAATGTTTGGGTATATCAGCACGCAGGTAACTGATTCCGTGAAACTCACTAACTTTATTCAAAATAACCCACTGTCTGCACACCCAAGAACACGTACACGATGATAGGAATGACAGGAATAGAAACTCCGGAGAATCACCTAACTAGAAGTTTATTCTCGATCCTCCAAAATACTGTAAATGTCTGCAGGTATAATACTGTCTTAAAACTGAAGCGGCTTAGGTGGCGTAGTAGGTAGCATGCTCAACTGCTATGTACACTACAAGATGGCGGGTTCAAACCCAGCCGAAGTCATTGGATTTTTTAAGAGCGTTAAAATCCTTCACTATACCTTCCTCCGGAGGGGAAGTAAAGCCAGCGGGCCCATGTCATAGATTTATGGCATGTAAAAGAACTACCACTGCGATTGGTGGAGTGTAGTAAAATGTGTAGGTTATATTTGGCTGGTTAGGAAACGCTCTATCAAGTTCCGACGTTCGCCGGTAGTGTTAGTGACAGTAGCATCTGGTAGCCAAAATTGGAACTACTTGAAATTGAACTCGTTGGGAGCCCTCGAGAGTTGAATAATGCCCAGCTTATGGTCATTGGCTGAGATTCATATATCAATCAATACTGAAGCAATACTAATCGGGCCGTATAAATGACATCCCTGACGGGCCAATCAGTCTCTACCCCTGTGGGATGGTGTTAACAAGTAAGGCCACTCGAGATGGATTTAGCATTTTTTAAACTAATTTTGTCACTCTTCAACCTGTTCTGCTGGAAGGAGGAGTTCCATCTGTCAAAGGAGAAATAAATAAATAGCCTAAATCAATTTAAACAAGTAGTTCCGTGAAGAACTATACAGCCTATTTTCATTTATCCTACTTATGTTAATTGCCTCTATCTACATACAAAATTTCAGTTTGATTGCTGTAATAGATTCGTAGATTTTGAGATCCATTTAAATATTTCGGATAGTCGCCATGTTGGATTGTTATATGTATAGGCCATAGAGTCGTGAACCATTAAAGGAAAATTATTGCGTAGGTTCATTATTCAAACTTTCACTTCGATCGCATGATTACGACACAAAAAATAAAAACTTAATTTTAAAATTCGCACAGCCGCCATCTTGAGGTTATGTAAACCATTGAACTAAATTAGATACCAATACATTACAATGTATATAAACATTTCCTGTACCAAGTTTCATTGCGTTTGGATAATTAAATCGCGAGAAAGGTATATTTAAAATTTTCAACTTCGCTTGGCCGCCATATTCGTTTTGTTGTTAACCGGTTTTTGAAAGTCTTATAGATGAACCTTCAGTAGTTCTCTTTATCTCCGTACACAATTTCAGGGTGATACCGCTAACAATTTCAGAGATATAGAATGCCGGTGAAATATTTAGCACAGCCGCCATCTTGAGGTTATGTAAACAATTGAACGAAGTTAGATGTCGGTGCATTACAATGTGTATAAACGTATAATGTACCAAGTTTTATTGCGTTTGGTTGGTTAAATTGCGAGAAACGTCTATTTAAATGTCGCAAATTCGCTTGGCCGCCATGTTGGTTTTGTAGTTATCAGGTTTTCAAAAGTCACATAGGTGAACTTCTAGTAGATGCCTTTATCACCGTAAAATATTCCATCGTGATATCGGTAATAGTTTCGGAGATATTGAATGTTGGTGAAATATTTCGCACTGCCGCCATGTTGGATTGGTGAGACATAACACAATTTGAAGGACACGGTCGGGGTCGTCCGGAATAGTGCTAAGAACTTACCGGGTTTTATTGTAATCGCTCCATCCGTTTAGAAGTTATTAGGGGGGACAAACACCATCTCACACTCCATCATACACACACACACACACACACACAGATACACGGACAAAAGGTGATCTCATAAGCCTATTTTTTCATAAATGAAAATAGGCTAAAAATCACTCAATCAATAAAGAAATAAAGAAATAACTCTATGAAAACTGTGAGGTTAAAGACTAGTTATAGTAGTGCCAATGTTATAATAGGTGACCAAGAGAGTTTAAGTATTTAATAAAATTAAGTAACTCTTCTTATCTCCGCCTGGACCCCCGCCGTGCTATAAGATGGACCTAGAAACCATCCGTCCTCATCCTCTACATGATTGAACCTAGGGATCTTCCATTTTGATTTACTGTGTGGCTCAAATAGGGTAACTTAATAATTATGGAATGACTCCCCCAAAAACTCATTATCTTAATCTGAAATAATCCACTATCTCTATAACTAAGGAAACAGAAAACTACCTTATGATAGTAATACCGGAACATGAAGGAAGGGGCCATATAATGAGACTTCCGGGGGGAAAAAACTCCCCTAGAACTCTTGATCCCTATAAAATTTATGTTAGAATTATAATACTGTCTTAGAACGGGGGTGATGGTAATCTTGGTGTATCAATGGCCCGAGCACCCCTGCGCACTGGGGGAGAGTAATAGTGTCGGCAATGGGTGTAGCCAGCCACGCAACACGATTACACCCCCACAGGCTGGCGACTAATGTAGATTTACACTTTGTTATCACAATAAAACAGGGATTGCCTTCACACGTTCCCAATAAGGTTGTTAAGAGTGTGATTCATGTCCGATACACAAAATAAACACTCTGCGCTGGATGAGCCCTTCAGGTGCTGAGGCCTGCTGGTTTATCGGCCACACCCACGCAATGTGAACGTAACGGGATATGTGAGGCTTATCCTGACACAAACATTTCAACGTGGTTAAGTCCCATGACGACAAGTAAAGATTTAATATAAGACTCCCTCACGTTTTTATGTTCCCGTGAAGGGAAAAAAATAATTTGAACTTAGAAAATGGAAAATGAAAAACTATAAATTGTTGGTTACTCATGTGTTCCTTTCATGAAAACATTTTCCATTTCTTTATGTCTCTAACAATTAAGTAAACTTATATATGATATTTTTGAATTTTCGGTTAATACTTGGTATTTATCCCGGAAGAGGTGTAAACTGCCCAAATCTAGGCCTACTCTAAGTTTAAAATTTATCTCTTTGTCGTTCACCATCAATTGGCGTCAAAAATGCCGGAGCGAATGGAATAAAATTCGTATTTAAGGGACATTCGTAGAGCGCTGAGTTTTCAAACATCCATTCTTCTGAACAGAATCATTTAAAGATTTGACAGCTAACTCTAAACTTAGATAATATTATAAAAGAAACGTCTTATTCCTCAAAATATGAGGGCATCAGGAAAGAAAAATGGCGAATAATGTTAGGATAATGATGATGAAATATGAATAAGTGGAGTCCAGCGCAAATAAGTGGAAGCAATACTGGGCTCAGCTATGATCCCGTGGTCGTAAATACAGGTCCCACTATTGTGAGGCCAAAGGGATTACTGCTAGCTAGTATTTCATTTGCAGTTTCCTTGCGTGACACTGAAACGTAAAATCAAGATACATCTTGGTGGCAATAGGCTAATGTTATGGCAATATGGACTGTAAATTATTTGAAACGGACGCTGCTTATACGGAGTTATGCGGAACAAATCGTAAACACGTAGAATCAAGTGGGTGTTTTAACTGGGTAGGAAAAATGCCAGGGGAAATGCGTTTCCTCACGCAACTCTAAACCCCGTAAACAACAGTATTTGATGAAATGTCTCTATCAGATATTAGGTAATCTTGGTAAGACAGGTCTAGTTTGTCAAGGTGTCGGTTAGTCTCCTTGGCAATCATTAAAGACAGAGATATGCTGTCGTGGACTTTTTTGTAGAACGTTTCATGTTGAACTTACACACACAGTAGACTATAAAGATATTTTTTACGGTTAACCCAGCGTAGGCTTAAAAGGCGTATGCATAAAACGGCAGGTTTTTCTTTGACTCGATTCACTGAAATCGTTACTGCTCGGGTTCCTTTGGACATATATGAATGTTCTTCTACAGAACCCTTCCTCCAGAAATCCTTTTCATAATGGTGAAAACTGCATCAAAATCCAACCAGTGGTTCTTGAAATTACCCGTTACATCCAAGAATTGGGGGATTTTATTTTACACTATGTAGAGATAAAAGGAATTATTTGACAGCAAATCATCGATAGGAAATCATCGATAGGAAATCATCAATTTAGTTAATTTCCAGCCGCGTTAGCACAATTGGTTTGCCTTGGCTGATCTGGTTGGTTAGGATGCCACAAAAGCACATTCTCTTCATCACAGTGCAAGGAAATCTATACATTGTTGAAAATTCTCTGAACCAATTAACAATACACAACTTGGTTATACTGTACTAGCAGTAGTGCCCGGCTTCGCCCGGTGGATTTATTTGTTTTATGGATGATTATGAATACTATTACAGAACTGGAGTGCTCAAGGATAAGGATCGGAATAAATGAAAGTAAATTTGAAAGCACCAACGCTTATTGCAGCTGATAACCTCAGTATACTGCACCAACACCATCGCCCTTATACAGAGGCATACTATTGTCATGGTGATAACTGTTTTAAGGGGCCTACGATATCTTTTTGCACTAATTACTCCCCGTGAC
Source organism: Meconema thalassinum (assembly GCA_946902985.2). Classification (NCBI taxonomy): domain Eukaryota; kingdom Metazoa; phylum Arthropoda; class Insecta; order Orthoptera; family Tettigoniidae; genus Meconema; species Meconema thalassinum. The sequence goes on along the minus strand of OX336391.1, from coordinate 200,767,643 downwards.
TGCAATTTATAAGCAGTTCGCAATTCTGCACCAGAACACTGGTAGGGGCGACGTGATGAAGCCCGCATTGCCAGGCAACAATAAACTTCGGTATTATTGAAGCTGTTCTGGAGCGCTTGTTCCTCCGACGTACATAACAAAAAACAATCTTAAATGTTACCTGAGAGGTGTAGCCTAATGGTACATAGCCTAAACTATTCCTCTTGAATCAGGCTATCATATACAAAAATATTTTTTTGGATCCGACTGGTAGAGATTAGGGCGTTTAAACACACAAACAAACAAACTCTTCAGCTTTATTATCTCTTATATATAATCCAAAAATTGACTCATCACCGCAGGGCTCAAACCACTACACCTAGAAAGCTGAAATTTTGCATGTTGGTTGATCCGAGTATGTAGAGGCTCACTAAGAATCGGTTTTTGAAAATTCAATTTGTAAGTGACTTTTTTCGGCCCTTTGGCATTGACAATCCAAAATTGACTCATCGACGCAGGGCTCAAACCACTAGACCTAGAAAGCTGAAATTTTGCATGTCGGTTGATCCGAGTATGTAGAGGCCCAATAAGAAACGGTTGTTGAAACTTCAGTTTGTAAGTGACTTTCTTCGGCCCTTTGGCACTGAGCAAAGACAGTCGGTACAAAGTTCGGATTTAGCTCATTTTAAGCCACCAGATACGAGAAACAATACTCGGAGGTCCTGTAGGGACCCCGAAACACACTCTTTAATTTCCTAAAATAAACGGTTTCGGAGATAATCCCAAATAACTGTGTTCCCTCTGAGAAACAGATCAACGTTACTATGGCAACCGCTGAAATTTCGCAGACCGGGGATAGTTTTCTGGCAATATCTCGAAAACCGTTCGTTTTAGGGCCTTAAAACTCTGGGTTCGGTTCCCACTTCTAACCACGAACGTTGCTCCTCGCATTGTTACGCGTAAAATGAGATATATTTTATTTATAGAGGTTGCTTTTGGGGCTCGGATACGATCGTGATTTTGAGTCTAATTTTATACTCTTTCGGCTGGTTGTTGTAAGCGAGCTTTCAGAAATTTACTCGAATTTACAATGTTAGATACTTTCTATTTTGCACGGTATGCTCTCATTTTCTTCATACATTTGTTTTTTGTTAACTGAATATTTTTGTTTGCCAATTTTTATCTGCTCTTTTTCAATTTTAACCATGATCTGCAACGTATATTCACAGTCGAATATGTCGTATTCTACCGGCTGTCACGTTAATTATTATTGTTTCTTAATTACTCTTACGGAGGAATTGGGCAAACTTATTTCAATAAAGTTGGTATTTTGTCTTTCACGGCCATTGAATCCCCGCACAAGGCACGGCTTAAACCTAGAAAAGTTGCTGAGTTGTACTAATGGACTAATGGTGCAGCAGAAAAGAGGAGAATTGAAGCTTTTGAAATGTGGTGATACAGGAGAATGATGATCAGATGGGTAGATAGGGTAACAAATGAAGAGGTATTAAGACGAGTGGGGGAGGAGAGATGTTTCTGGCGACTGCTAATGAAGAGAAGAGATAGGAGGGTAGGACACATATTATGACACCCAGGAATAGCAAGCTTACTGTCGACCAAAATATTATGTGCACTCGAGTTTGAAGGTTGTTTGTGAAGTAACCAATAGGCCTTCATAAAATCCAATGACATCATCATTTTCGTCGTTCGATTTTACGTTAGTTCATGTAGGTTTGGAATTTTTAATTTATATTTTAATATTTTTTATCGCAGTTGAAACACAAAAAGTGCCCGTTTTTAAGCGTGTTTCAACCATGCGTCACATTTAAGAATTATTATCTCACAAACCCGTCATCAGATCGAATCCAAATTTTAACACAATATACATTGCAATGTTGTATAACTGGTTTATTAATTTCAAAATTTTGTGTGTTCAAGAACGAATGTTGTTATCATTTTTGTAAGGTAACTTTTTCTCGGCTCGGGGTCGTTGGAAAATGTAGTTCTTGGTTGCGTTGTAATCCTTATACATCAAAAATTTATGCTGTATGACTGAGAAATAGGTAAATTAATTCACTTATTTTATATCGGTTTGTATTTGTACGGAGAATTAAGACATGGTTCACCAGCTAGCCGCTCCGGGAAATGCTGTACAGCGTTGCTGATATGGAGCCCATCACTTCCGAGCGAGACGCGCCATGACGCGTGATGTAGCCCATGTTGTGAGATAATAATTCTTAAATGTGACGCATGGTTGAAAAACGCTCAAAAACGGGCACTTCTTGTGTTCCAACTGTGATAAAAAATATTAAAATATAAACTAAAAATTCCAAACCCACATGATCTAACGTAAAATAGAACTACGAAAATGATGATGTTATTGGATTTTATATAGGTCTATCGGTTACTTCACAAACAAACTTCAAACTCGAGTACACATAATAGTTTGGTCGACAGTAGTTATGGATGGGAGGGTCGCGGACTAGAACTGTAGGGGTAAACCAGGGTTAAACAGATTGCCTTGGATATAGGGTGTGGTAGCTATGTAGAAATGAAACGATTAGCTCAGGAGAGGGAGACATGGAGGGCTGCATCAAACCAGTTAAAAAACTGAAGACTCAAACAACAACAATCAGGAATTTTAATTACTTAGAGAGGCATGTGGGGCAAAAGGGTCGTTGGAGAATTTCAATCCATGGGATGTAACACTGGAAGAGACTGCATAATGCACATCAGCGGCCAAGGTGAGCGATATTTAACTATAGGTCTATTAATAGGGATATGTTTACGTTCAAATCATCAATTAGTATGGCCAAATTACATCCAGAATAGCTTAAGAAAAGATTACTTTTAATTCCCCATATTCCGATAGATTTGCCATTCCAGTGTGCAAGAGTGCAGTTCCCTCTTCAAACAATATTCGCAATTTCTTTAACAAAGCGGAATGACACACACTTAACAGTAGCACGTGTACATTTAGACAAAACCATTTTTTCCCATGGCTAACTGTATGTGGCATGCTCGCGAGCATCCGGACAACAAAATCGTTATATCTCAGCAGAAAATGGCAAAACCATAAACGTAATTTTAAAATGTGTTAACATAATGTAACATCGAACCCTGCAGACCTTCACAACTCTATAAAATTCCCACTTTGCTGATCATATCAATATACTGTATGTATCAGAATATTCAGAATTAGAATGGACACACCTATAGCCGCGATTGCTGTAATAGAATAGACCAATTATCAGCAATAATGCATCGTCCCCATTGTCTTGATCGCGGGCGAAGCCGCGGGTACCTGCTAGTATTAGTATAGATTTAGGTGTACCATAATAATATGGCAACCTGTGTAGTTCATAAAGAACATTTAATTGTCGTAAATACAGTATTTCAAATCCAGACACACATAATGAATAATTCTATGAATAGTGAAACGCCATATGGCCCCTAGAGTACAAGTGCTATTCATGAATACAGCGATTAAATCGAGTTTTACAGTTGACTGAAATACATTCTACTCCAAATCTCAGTACTGATTCTGATTCCATAATGAGTGTTAATGTTTATTAACGTTAGTATAGTGAATTGAATTTGTAGCATAAACACAATATATTGTAGCATGCTCACTTTCCATCAGACGTCGACCATTAACCGTTACAAACCCAGTGCGTTAAGTCACATCAAACAACATCCTTGCTCTTGTTGTCGTTGTTTCTTTTGAGGGGCTTGGACATCGTGATCCTTTGCCCCCGTTTACTTGAATGTGTGTAGAATTTGTCTTATAAAGCCTTAAAATGTGGTGTCTGTAGTAGTGTGTATATTCTTAATTGAATGTTAGGATTGGGAAGGAAGAGGCCGTGGCCTTAAGTTAGGAACCAGCCCTGCATTTGCCTGGAGTAGAAGAGGGAAAACCACTGAAAACTACTTCCAAGATAGCTGAGGAGGGAATTGAACCCATCTCTTCTCCGTTTTGGCTCACGTGGTTGAGTGTACCCTGTTCTAGTCCTCAGACTAGAATTAAATTCCTTGGCAGAGCCGGGAATCGAACCCGAATCTCCGGAGTGGCAGCCAAGAATGCTAGCTGCTACGCCACGAAGTAGACTGACAATTTCCACCAGGGGCAGTAATTTCGGAGACATGGAAGTTGAATTGATTGTTGTTGTTGTTGTTGCTAATGATGATGATGATGATGATGATTTGTGGTCATCGTGGTCATTTATTCCCATATACTTTGATGTGTGTGTAGGATTTGAATGCTAACCTGTGCTACTGTGGTTTCTCTAGTAGTGTGCATTTCTGGAATTTTAGATTAATATGTAGAAGAAGGTGACCGTGGTCTTGAGTTAGGAACCATCCCGGCATTTGCTTGGAGTTGAAGTGGTAAACCAGGGTAAACAACTTCTAATATGAATAAATTGGGAATCGAACCCAAATCTTCTCAGCTCTGCCTCGAGAGGCTGAAGGTTTACCCCATTCCAACCTTTAGACCAGAATAATATTTCTTGTCAAGGCCGGGAATTGGACCCGGACCTCAGCGGTGACGGCCAAGACTGCTAAACTCCAAACATTTACAGGGTGTTTAAAAAAAGTGTCCGATATTGCAGCAGAGTTTGGGATAGGTCAAAACGAGAAGAAATATTCCTATAATCATATTTCCAGATACAAATACCTGTTGAGATATGGGCCATTTTACTTGTGTTGTGTATTTACACTTCAGCCAATAGACGTCATCCTACCAGCTACATCTAATGAACACTCGACTGTCACACACTTTTAACAGAACACCCCTTGGTCAAACATCCATCAACACCACCAACCAGGAGCTGTGATGATTTCAGCCAGTCTGTGCGCGGGTACCATCTGCACGTTACAAGAGATGCTCCACTTGGTTACCACATGCTTCGGCTCTTCTTCGCAAGGAATCCCCAACTGTCCAATCACGCCTGGCTGCTCGCGGATGTGGGCACTCTCATTGGTCACACTCTCTTGTAACATCTCCACATTGTCGATGGATGTGGCATACACCAATGTCTTTAAATGTCCCCATAGCCAGACATCCAATGGATTAAGGTCCGGCGAACCGCACAGTCACATACTATGACTGAACATCCAATTCATGCAAAGACCTTCAACGGAAAGACGCCTGAACCAGCGAACACAACGCCTCCTCCACGCGGGTGAAATGGTGCATATCTCAACAGGCATTTGTTTCCGGACATATGTTTATAGGAACATTTCTTCTCGTTTTGACCAACCCCAACCCCTGTTACAATATCGGACACTTTTTTCGAAACACCCTGTGTACTCTTCCCTGAAGTCTTAACTCGATACGACTTGGCCGAAGATGTGGTGATAGGTTTGCTCGCTAGCTCGTAAACTCGCCCCGAAGCTAGTAATTCAAATTTCCATTGAATAGAGATTATTGGAAGAAATGAAATCGTAAAAACACTTACAGTGGGCGATCTATTAAAGATAGAGAGATATGCTATCGCGGACCTTTTTTGTAGAACTTTTCATGCTGAACAATTTTTACACTCATAGTAGCCTATATTGCTATTTTTAACGGTGTGCCCAGCGTAAGCTTAAAAAGCGCACGGACGCAAAGATATTTTTTCGACTTTTTCTCTGAAATCGTTACTGCTTGGCTTCCTTTGATCATAAATAAATTATTTTCTACAGAAACCTTCCTCAAGGTATCCTTTACAAAATGGTGAAAACCGCATCAAAATCCATGGAGTGTTTCTCGAGATTACTCGTGACATCCAAGAATCGGGGACTTTGTTTTATACAAAGTAGACATTATACGCCAATCAGTATAATTTAATATAATATAATCCCCCTTCCGTCCAATCTTAAATTGACTGTGAATTTTGCGGAATGAAAAGTTCACAGGCGAAATGAGAGTTGCACTTCCAGGGAATGGCGAGGTGAATGAATCTCAAATCCCCCTTCCGTCCAATCTTAACTTGACTATGTTTCACAGGCGAAATGAAGAAAACCCGAGTTGCACTTCCAGGGAAACTCCAAACACAACCACCCTTCTCAGAAATCTTAACTCAACACGACTCGACGGTTGGCTGCTGGCTGTATCTGGGATAATAGGTTCGCCCGCTAGCTAGGCTGTAACAGGGACGATAAGACTCGCCCTTAGCTAGCTCGTAAACTGTCGCCTTAGTAGTTGAATGGACATGGTTGGAAGAAATTAAAACGTAAAAACACTTATAGTGGGCGATGTATTGAAGATAGACATATGCTCTCGCGGACTTTTTTGTGGAACTTTTCATGCTGAGCAATTCTTACACTCATAGTATTTAGATATGTTTAACGGCTTGCCCAGCGAAAGCTTACAAAGCGCTCGGACGTCAGGTATTTTTTTCGACTTTTCTTCTGAAATCATTTCTGCTCGGCTTCCTTTGATCATAAATGAATGTTTTTCTACAGAAACCTTCCTCGAGAAATCCTTTACAGAATGGTGAAAACAACATCAAAATCCATCCAGTGGTTCTCGAGATTACCCGTCACATCCGTTACTTTGTTTTATACTAAGTAGAGATTGGTGGCGGACAATATTATATAGAAATAATTAAGACATACAACAAAGAAATAATAATTTGCCAGTTACAGCGTTTCTCACGTTCCTACTGAACAATTGTCTAGCGACAATGACTTAACTCCTCTTCTATTTCGGGGACATGTTAAATGTCGCTAGAGGTGCAAAGCTACACATTTCGCTTCCCGTGACAAGGTAACATATTGCCGTCAGCGATAAGCCAGCAGCAACGAAAAAAAAAAAAAAAAAAGCGACCTGCGTTATGTTTTTTATGTAATAGTTGGCAACCACGAATGATCGCGACCAGTGACATGTCAGGCCGATGCTTTATGGAGCATGTGGTGTTCATGTACTGCACTCATATATTTTTTATATTTAGATAATCGATATTTACTTTTCCTGGCGGTTTCTAACTGCAACGCTGGAAATGAAAATTCCCAAACGGCAGTGATATAAAAATGCTGATGACCTTTATGAATACCTCGAGCCCTGACTTTTGAATTATCAGCATTGCTATGATACGCACCATTTATTTGCTACAACCAGTTATTGTTGCTGTATTAGCCACAGTACTTGGTTCCGTTAAACTACTCCTACAACTGCTATAGCGACTAGCGGACTTGGCTGTCCCCCCGTAGGTCCTGGTTCGATTCCCGGTTCTATTAAGAAATGTAATTCTTGCCTGAGGGCTGGAACGGGGTATACTCAGCCCCTCCTGAGGCAAAACTGAGAACAGATATGATTGATTTCCATCCTGGAAGAGGTTTTCCGTGGTTTCCCACTTGAACTCCAGGCAAATGCCGGGATGGTGCCTAATTTAAGGCCACGGCCATCTCCTCCGAAATCTTCTCCTGAATTACAAATACACACTCTACAACAGCCACCACAATAACACAGGTTATCAAAGAAATTATATTTATATATATATATGCACATACAGTACATACCCTTGTACACTGGCGGCTTCGGTAGCGTAGTTGGTAGCATGCTGAGCTTCTATGCCCAAGATCGCGGGTTCAAGCCTGGCCGACGTTTTAAGTCTTCCTTCGGAGGGGAAGTAAAGCCGGCGGTCCCATGTCATAGATTTATGGCATGTTGAAGAACCTTCCACCAATTACACCTGCGTGAAGCTATATTGTATAGGTTAAGAATGTAAACAACGCTCTTAGGTTCCTATGTTCGTTGCCAAGAGCCGAATGCGGTGGCGTCTGGTAGCTAAGTTCTGAACTAGTAGTCGTTGACGGTGGCGTTTGGCGGCAAAAGTAGGAACTATTTGAAAAAATCAAAAGTATGCAATCCTTACTTGAATTAAAAAACAGATAACACACTAATTCAGTCATCACAATTAACACCGGTTATCAGACAGATTCTACACACACCCAAAGTACACGGGGCTACATAACCGCGTTGTCGCAGCCCCTAAACTGAGGAACCAACCAACCCTTTAAACGGGGCTAAATGAGCACGATGTCCAAGCCCATCAGATGAAACAACAGCAAATCTCTTAAACTAGAATTCATGTTGTAATTGGACTTGGCTAATAATTTCCCATATGGTTGGTAGGCCCTACAGAGGAAAACTATTTTAATATACACTACGTCTATATTTAACTTCACCATGTATCTGGAACGGTTTACCCAGCGTAAGCTTAAAAGGCGCACGGACGGCAGATCCCAGACGCAATTCAGAAAATACGAGGTGAACAGTGAACATCCAAACACATACACTCTTCTGCGGTATCATAACTCGATACGACAGTTTGATGCTAGCCGAAGCTGGGTTGATCGGCTCACTCGCTAGCTCATAATCTCGCTCCGAAGCTAGTAATTTAAATTTCCACTGAATTGAGATTGTTGGAGGAAATGAAAACGTAAAAACACTTATAGTGGGCGATGTATTGAAGATGAAGATATGCTGTATACATTTTTGCAGAACTTTTCATGCTGATCAATTCTTACACTCATAGTATATTGATATTTTTAACGGTGTGCCCAGCGTAAGCGTAAAACGCGCAAGCTTAACACGACTCGATACACTGTAATCGTTACTGCTCAGCTTCCTTTGGTCATAAATGAATATTTTTCTACAGACACCTTCCTCGAGAAATTCTTTACAGAATGGTGTAAACCGCATCAAAATTTATCCACTGGTTCTCGAGATTACCCGTTACATCCAAGAATCGGGGACTTTGTTTTATACTGAACCCATGTACCATTGGCTCAAAAGGGGTCGAATCCATGTATTTGGGGAAGAAATGAAAGAAACATACAGTTTCTAATGTAACATAGAGAAATTTCAAGCCAGGATTCTAGCCTAACGTTGTGCAAGCGGCGAGGACCAGGTGTTCAGGAGATGAGATCATGCCTCTTGACATTCAGAAGGAGCCAGTCATGGATATTAATAGAACGAGTGGAAAATTTTTACTGTGAGACAGAGAAGCGTGACTCGGAAATCCCGCTTAGCTTGCAGAAAAACGGCAACACCGCCGATGTGCCAGAAGAAGAATAATTAAATTTAACCCATTTGCGAGAATAAAAATAAGTAAATAATCACTGGACTGTGAATCATTTCGGATTAGAGATTTTTGTGTAAAGAAAAACCTTGTAATAATTGCACAGGAAAAAACTGCAAACGCAGTATACGTCATTGGGGATTCACTGATACCAGAGGAGTGGGGAATATTAAAAATGAACAGCAACACCCACGCAGCTGAAGACTACAAATTAATTAATATCTCAGAATTGCACGATCGATTCTTATGCGCAATGAGATTATTTGACCTTTGGAAGACGAGCTTTCTGGAGATATAATTTTTATAATTGTACGACAATTAGTTCAAAAGTTGGTCACGAAAAGGACTAGAGTTTTATCTTTTTGTGAATAAAGTGTATAAAACTCCTGGCAGAGCCAGACCAGACATGCAGTTACTAGTCCGTCCAGGGGACGTGACGCTGGAGCATCATAACCACGCAGTATTCAAGAGCCCAGGGGGGCGTCACTACGCATCATGCAGTTACTCTGACAGCCCGTGAGGGGGCGTCACTCTGTATCACACCAAGCAGTATTCCGAGAGCCTAGGAGGGCGTTACTCTGCATCAGTAAAAGCAGTATTCCGACAATCCGTGAGGGGGCGTCACTCTGCTTCATCATACATCGAATTCAGATAGTCCGTGTGGGGCGTCACGCTGACACACACCGAAGACAGTATACCAGCTTTCCTTGAGGGGAAAAACGCTGTATCACACCGAATGAAGAATATCCGATAGCCACGGGCGTCGCGTTATCAATAATTTACGTACCTCCGTAAGGAGTTGTAAAGAAGTAAAATTACAGTATCGCCGTGTTGAAAAATTAGGAAAATCCTAGTTACAGGATTTAGGTCCGACAGTATACAGTTTACAGTGAAAAGTTCGTAAAATACAGTCAGAGCAGGCTGCGAACTTAGGACTCAGGGCGATAGGTCTTTAAGTAAACGACCAAAAATACCATAACGTACGGAAGTACCGTAACAGAAAGATAAACAGTTTATCTAATTTAAAGAACCCGAGCAGGGACAGAGAAAATAAGGTTCGTAAGTATTTTAGAAGATTAGAAGTGCAAGAACCGAATAAGCAAAGAGGAAGACAGGAAACTAATAGACATCGTTTTATGAAAGCAGACGAACTATTCAAAAGCACTAAGACGCAAGAAGTATTAGTTGCTAAAAATCCGTAGGTCACCGATAAATTATCGAGTGGACCGTGAACAGAATAGACTTTCGCTAAGATCAATAAATAGGATCTAAAAAAGGGAACCGTTCGTGTCAGAGGAATAGCAGATCGTCAAGAACGAGATTCGAAGGAGTGCTATTGCAGGGAGGAAGTAGATGAGTCGAGACTTTCACATTCAGAGAGGATAGGAAGCCGACATTACTAAATTTCACCCTTGGAGACGGGAGGTCAAGAGGTCACGTGTGATAGGCTTAAATAGCGGCCTAGTGATCAAAATTTGTGAAGTGTAAATATATCAAGATTTAGTGTTAAAAATAATATATTTTCAGTGTTTTATTGTGTGTTCTAAACGGATACACCAGTGTATTTAAAATGTTAATAGTGTTAAATGTATACGTGTTAAATATGTGTCAAGATATGTCTGTACATGCCATGAATTTGTACACGATGGAGTAAGTTAAAAAAGTGGGCCAAAAATGACACATCGCACGAGGAGAAGGGTCAAGAAACGACCTTAAACATGTGAGTAAAGATTTTCATTATGTTTTGGCGTCGGAAAATGATTGTGTACAAATCCACCGGAGTTTTTGAGTAAAAGGGATGTTTCTAAATAACTAAATACAGAATAAGAACGCGGTCTGAACAAAAATAGAATTTTGAGAAATTATAAATAATTATGTGAAAGAATAAATCCTGTAGAGGAAATGTATGAATAAAATGTCAGTGTATTTGACGAATGTTATAAGAGCAAGCGTAATAATAATAATTATCATGAAAGATATTTAAATAAAGGTAAATTTGAGTTATATGAAAGAAATAACTTTTGAGCTTTTGTAAAGAATGAAGATATAATATGAATAATAATAATAATAACAAGGTAAAGAAATATAAATAAAGATCAAATTGAATATAAGAGCGTTGGAGCCTTAATAAAAAGTATAAGACATGATATTAGCGCATGTTATTAAAATAGAGCAATTATTGTCAAAGGAAAAGATTAATATAAAAATCGAGATATGTATCAATTGTTAATATGGAATTTATCAGTTCTTTGGAAGACGCTAGGCTTAAAAATAACGTATAGCGCATTGGAGCGCAATTAAAATAAAATGTCACGCTAGGAACGCGTAAAAGTTAAAAGTACTTGGTAAATTACTTATGAAGGGTAGTTGATTGCAGTGAATTGAGATATGTTGTAAGTCCTCCAATAGTGACATAGATCACGAGGCCATGTGTGTGTTATTAAAAAGGGAGCTAATGTATGGTATTATTGAGCGTAGGTCATGTAGGCTACGGCTGACCCTAAATCGCATTTTGTATAAGTCCTCCAATGTGGAAATGGTTCCCGAGGCATGTTAAGAGATTCGAACCCAGAATCCTCTTGTTGTTGAAGCCCCTAATTATTCGTCGTAAAATGTGTATTACTCTTCCCAATCAATGAGGACCCTTTATAATTAATAAATGCCAAGGTTACGAAAGTGGTTTATGAGCCCAATAATATTGTTGAAAGTAAAACGAGAAGTAGAATGCCAGGTCTCCCCAAATAACTGAAAATGAAAGGAAGATTTGTTTAAAAGCTTTGAAGAGAGCTCCAACCGTAGGCTAGACAGGGAGCCACCCTCCCCGGTCATAAATCTCGCTCGAGTATAACGGCCTGACCTTCATAGCATCAGGGTTGGTGGAGGCCGTCTGTAAGAAGGAATGAATACACCGTGAGTGTTTTAAAAGTTGTTAATGACCCGGGTTTTGAACCGAGGTCCTTGTAGATGAAATTATCGCTTGCAAGTTCAGATCGTAGTTTTCTTATGTGACAATGGTCTTTTAAGACAAATAAAATAAATAACAATCCCTATTGTAATGTTGTATGGAAGTAGGATTCCACGAGTTAAATGAAGATAACTAGGTTCCGGGAGTAATCATAGTTTTTGACTTTGTCAAGTAATCTTTACAACTCTGGAGTACACAAGTAATTTCCCGATCACTAATGGTGAATTTGTAAAAACTTGAGAGGGATGGTAAATGCTGAAAACATGTGAAGTGCCCAAATATTTAAGTAAAGAATTAACATGTACTTTAAATGTAATTATACATTTGTTTGATGATAAGAAAATATAAAAATAGTATTTGAGGTGTACAAAAAGAATGACACCATTATTATTGGAAAATATCGAGCCAAAGGAGCCCGTAGTTATATGGAACTTCAAGATAGATACTTTATGGAAGTAAAAATAATTATGAATTGTTGGTTTTAAAGGAAACCATGTGTTTTAACACAATATTTGTTTAATTCTTGTATTATTCCTTGTTCACTTGGAACAAGTAGAAGATTATTGGTCAGTAATTTAATTGTTTTATTGTTTGTAGCGCCATAATTTTGGTTAATTAAATGTCTTAAAATAGGAGTTGATTTTGTTGTTATTTTTGCAAGTGTATCCTCTATTTAATCCCAAATGTGTAAGTCACAGAGTGGGAGAACATACTACAACCCCGAAATCCCGAATTGAGCAATTCTGGCATACTGTGATTTGCATATTTCTTGCTAAAAGGGCACAATACTAAGTAGAGATAACTGAACTGATGACAAGTTTTCATAAGTTGGTTGAATTGAAAAATCTACGCTGTTAAGTTCCTTTGGTGTTGATTTTACATAGATGACTGCCCTCGAGGTGTTGTGGACAACATTGTTGGAGTCCCTGGATTCTATTCCTGGCTCTGTCAATAACTTGAAAAAGTCTTGATAAAGGCTGCCACGGGGCTCCAAGCCAAATAGGAACCTGTCGGATATTACAGCAGGAGAAATACTGAAAATTAATTCGCTACCCTACTGCACGGTAACTCCTGCCCAGGATGCCTGGTTCATGATCCCTCGTAATTTTGATCAATTAACTACGTCCGTTGTGGATATGGCACTCCGATTTATTTAAATAATGTAGTATTAGTACCTTTGTTTGACAACTGAAATTTTCATCAAATATATTTCTTTTGGGTATAGATTTTTGGAAGAACAGAAAAATGTCCAGGTATTAATTCTACGGATAATAATAAGGTGGATGCCCCCAATTCCAAATAGGTGTTGATATAATTTTTGAAAGCCTTTGTCTGGAGCGTGGCACTGTATGGATGTGAAACTTGGACTCTGGGCGCAGCAGGAAAGAGGAGAATTGAAGCGTTTGAAATATGGCGTTACAGGAGAATGATGATCAGATGGGTAGATAGGATTACAAACGAAGAGGTATTAAGACGAGTGGGACAGGAGATATGTTTCTGGCAAATGCTAATGAAGAGAACAGATAGGTTGGTAGGATACATACTAAGACACTCAGGAATATCAAGCTTAGTTATGGAAGGAAGGGTCGAGGACAAGAACTGTAGGGGTAGACCAAGGTTAGAATATGTTAAACAGATTGCCTCGGATGTAGGGTGTGGTAGCTATGTAGAGATGAAACGATTAGCTAAGGACAGGGAGGCATTGAGAACTGCATCAAAGCAGTAAAAAGACTGAAGACTCAAAAAACAACAGACCTACGAGATTCATCTAGGGTGGTCTACGTGTCAGTCCTTTTTTTTCTTTCTGTCCGTAATTGCATATGTATGTCTACACTAACAAGTCCCAAATGGTTCCATTATCGAAATGAAATGTGGTATGAGTGAATATCTATGTCAGAACATCTATACAGAATACTGAAAGAGCATGATTGAAATTTGAACCCGAGTTTGGATATCTTAGAAGGCGTGCAGGGATATAGTGTCAATCTTGGTATGCGTTTAGTTCATAATATTGCAGATTCATTTTGAGCAAGGCAGTCGTCTAACATGATTATGCAAGTGCTGATATGTTCAGTGTTCAACTGCATCTGACTCTCATACTGCCCTGACGATTTAAACCAAATGTTGTATGTGAAATTCATATCGTAAGTGATAAAAACTGTCACCAAGCCTGCCAACTGTCTATTACTGCTCTCCAGACTTTTGAACACTACGAACAATATCTCTGAATCTGTGCATGGGATCAACGTGTTATTTATATAATTATTTAGAGAGAATAGTCATTGAAATTAGGATCAAGGTATTGCGTATTTGACAGTTTATATTTGTACCCCTACCAATATAAACTATAAACTACGCAATACATTGATCCTAATTACAAACAAATTTTGTATGTGCATTTTATGCCCCTAGAGATATAACAGTCAACAGGTCTGCCAACTGTTGATTAATGCTCTTGGAACTTTTGAACGCTAGACTCATAAACTCGTATTTTATGCATGGAAACAAATTTAAAGTGTGCACACTGTTACCCCATAATGATTAGACACATTTAAAATGAATGTTCAGTGTTTTACAAATAAGTCTAAGCACAATATAGATTCAATTTTAACTTTAATTCAACAAAACTCTATAAGACTATATACATAACTCTTAAAACGTTCGAACCATGGATTCAATACCTTCTGAATCAATGCCTGGAACGAACTTGAAAACTAATGTTAGGCCAGGAAGATGGCTGTGCTACCAAAGTCAATCTACGCCTGTTCATAGATTCCATTTATAACTTCATGTAACATGATTTGGAAGTAGGAGAGAAGAAAGTGTCCTGAACACTGACCCAACACAAGCAGAGTAAGTGCGTACACAATCGGAATAAATCACGATGAGAATAGTTGTCTGAAATAATCGAAACAACGCCATAGAGATACAATTCAAATATGACCTCTCTTGTAACTGTCGAAAATCTCGGCTAAAACATCGCACCGAATTAGTTGATTGAAACATCCAAAGATATCAGCGAGTGGATATCATAACATACGGAGACTGCACAAAAGGAACACGATAATACGTTACTATTTAAACAGGCATACTAATCCCAGTATTCAAACGATATCTGAATTAATGCGGCCTAAGTATTAATATCAGTATTAGCAACCTAGTTTAGTTTAGTAGATTGAGGTAATATTCTGAATTATTGAATACAAGGTGTTGAATTCTGCATTTAAAAAACGTAGGCTCTCTTTTTATTCACATAACTAGTTGTTTCTTGTAAAGAACGCACATTCTAAGCTTAAATATTAATATAAATACAATCCTCATCAAGTTATCAGAATTATATCGTTAACAGTGAGCAATGTCCGAAGCTTCTGCATTGTCATGACTCTCTCTTATCCATGTGTTAGTAATGAACTTAGGTCAACAATGTGCATTACGAGACGGACAATCAAATGGAGTTCCTCGGGTGGTATCAATTGATGACAACCGCCATAACAACATACCTTACAGCATAGTTGGTGCACAAAACGCGTAATGCTGTCTGAACCTGGTGATGAATGGTCAGTAGCAACACGATGAAGACAATTGGGACAAAGCATCATTGCGTGTATACAGATTACAATGACAGCAAGCATGCTATGCACATTGCAACTCAGAACACTAAAACGAATCGTGTACCCACCAGAAATTGCAATACACTATGCCAGTGAGCTGGCATAACTCCAATTGTTTCCTAAGGAAAGAACATGAAAATAATCAGGAAGATATTCTGATGATGATGATGATGATAATTGTTGTAAGGGGGCACATACAGCTTAAGGAGCCACAGCAATAACGATTTTAATATTAAAACTGTGCCTGTCATAAATCTTCTACAACAATGATATACATTTCCAAGGAAACACACACACCTTGCTATTAGAAGCAAAGTAAAAAATTTTCAAAATTGAAATGGTAATATCAATTTTTTCAAAATTTGGTCCTTGTTTTGTGCTGACCTTCACCGTTTCCCTGATATCTCCCGTGTTTATAGGAATTTTTGGAGTTTTCTTTTTTTAATGTGAGTGTTAAACCTTCTGCTACAAAATGAATCTCACTCAAAACCGTTGTGGCTTTAATTAGTCTTTCTATGAAACGTTAACTTTTTTTTTGAGTTTCCTAAGAATAAAATTGGAAATAATGACGCTTAATTAATTAATTAATAATGTGAAAATATGCTGGATTCATTTTGTAGCAGAAGGTTTAAACCCCACATTAAAAAAATAAAACTCCAAAAATTCCTATGAACCCGGGAGATATCAGGGAAACGGTGAAGGTCAGCACAAAAAAGGAACCAAATTTAGAAATAAATTGATAAAAATAATTACCATTTGAATTTTGAAAATTTTTAACTTTGGTGTGTGTGTGTTTCCTTGGAAATGTATATCATTGTTGTACAAGATTTATGAGAGGCAGAGAAAATCGTTATTGATGTGGCTCCTTAAGCTGTATGTGCCCACTTAGGGCCCTCGCGTCTAGGTTATCACCCCTAATGGTTTGGGTCATAGTGAAAGATGAGAATGTATTGAAAACTATAATTAATAATAACTACAGATTTACATACCAGAAGAAGAAATGGTAAGCAAATAAAGAATAAGCCAAATAACGGACAGGAGGTAAAGAAATGCCCTCAACCCACGAAGAATGAGGATTGCGGGACTTGGAAGAAAGGAGAGACATGAAAAGCAGAAAGGGGAGAGAAAGAGGAGAGGGTTTACCCCAAAGAAACTGGAAAAAGGGGAAGAATCCGGAACCAGCTCAGGAATCCTTCTGGGTTGCCAACTCCCGAACTCACCAGCCGAGAGCCTTTGAGTGTGAAACACTATTGAGGGTGCACCAGAAGTGGTGGGGCTACAAACACACTGTCTCCTTGAGGGCCTTGAGAAGAAGGCAGGAGATATCATGAAGAGGACAGAAGAGGTCTGACCCCTCAAAGAATGACGAATCAGGAATGATGAGACGAGGGCCAATTAAAGCCGGAAAGTAAAAGACTCCCTAGACCTCGGATACCCTAATACCGTTTGGTCGGAAAAGAACAATTGTTGACCAAAGGAGGTCGACAGGAAAGATAAGAGAGGAGCCCGGCACAAGTAAGTGGAAGTAATCCCGAATTCAGCTGGGATCCCGTTGTCGCCAATCCACGTCCCACAAGTGAGCCCCTGTTAGTTAGTGGAAGGTTCTCTTACATGCCGTAAATCAATGACATGGGCCCGCCGGCTTTACTTCCCCTCCGATGGAAGGCATACTGAGAGATTTTTAATGCTCTTAAAAAATCCGACGACTACGGCTGGTTTGAACCCATGATCTTGGGAATAGAAGCTTAGCATGGTATCATCTATGCCACCGAAGCCGCTTCTTCGTACCTAAACCATTCATATATACAACAATATGGATGACAGAAACTACTATAAATACGCCGTCGTGATGGCGTACTTAACGATCATGGCTGCGTCGCGTAGTGGTGTCCGTCCATTTCTAAACAGGTTTATAGACACTATTTAAAATTCTCCGTCCGATATTCGTCTGCCTGGTGTTAGAACACGGAACAGCTCTGTTTCCCGCTAAGTCTCTCTCTTCCTCGTTAGCTCAATGTGTGCCGATCAATCAGCCCAAGACGAGTGAACCAATTAAAGAGCCTCAGGTCTCACGAGACACAGGAGCCGTTTATAACCAACACAGACATTTAAAGAAACCTTTAATTACGGCGTGTTGCGCCATTGTCTAAGGAAATCCACTTAGAAGTTGGAGATCTGGAGAGAAACGAAGATAGACACTGAAGGCTTTAATTATAAGTGTAGTGGCATTTTGTAATCTAGCAAATGGACGGATAAGGATTCGACCTAACAGCGCAGCCAAGCTCATTAAATCACGCTTGACTTCTGCAATGGAGAGCTGCAGCTTGAAGATCCAAGGCTCGAATCTCAGCACTGGTGATATCCATGCTTACATTGGTTTATCATCCAGACTTAACTTGGATATATTTTTGGGCTGTTGACAAATGTTCACATCAAATATACAGTAGATTAAGATATAAGGAAGTTACTTTTTAAAGCCTCTGTCTGGAGCGGGGCAAGGAAGTGAAACTTGGACTGTTAGCTTAGCAAAAAAGCAAAGCGTTTGAAAAGTGGTGTTACAGGAGAATGATGAAGATTAGATAGATAGATTAATTTCATTTCCATGGCTACATTTAGAGCATAAGAGCTGCTTTACAGTAATGCCTTACTGTATAAATATTGTACATGTAGTCAAAATTAAAATCCCATCGTATCATATTATTAGTTAAATTTCTACAATATTATAACATACGTTGCATATAACATTCACAATTTAAATAATAATAGTCTAACAAGAGGACAATAATAATAATAATAATAATAATAATAATAATGATGGAAGTCGCTTTTCAAACCACCCGCAACATATAAAACAAAAAGTGCTTTTCTATGAACATAAAAATTCGTCACTACAACACTGTCATCAAACCAGTACCGCTGAATGCATCTGAATGCCTTATCCTATCCGAGAAATGTTTGCTCGCAAAGTTAGAGAGAAAAGAAAGAAAGAAAGAAAGAAAGATCCTACACATCATACTTGGCCTGGACTACAAAAATGGTATCTACATCAGAAAATCCAGGCAAGAAATTTACTCGAGGATAGAGAAGATCACAGACACAATGCGAAAACGCCGAGTTTGCTTCAACGGTCATATACGACGGATGATCGACTCCCGATGGACGAAACGTATCTTCAGTATATTCGACTCAAAACCAAAAATGACAATGCCATGGTATGTTAACGTCCAGAAAGATCTGAAAGAAATGGGGATACGAGCAGAAGATGCACAAGACCGAAATCTTTATAGAGCAGCCATCAAGACGTTTGGGACTTTCCGGGACGAAAAAACGGACAACTGGTGCGAAATGGACAGAGGAACGTCGTGCTGAACACAGTGAGCTCATGAAGACAATGTGGATCAAGCGAAAAATGAGCAAATGCCAGAATGTAAAATGAGGCTTATCGTGGTCCCTAGTTGGCCGATTAGTGAAATTGAATGAATGAATGAATGAATGAATGAATTATAATTTTTTGTTCATTTTTTGATTTGTTTTTTGTTTGTTTTGTTTTTCGAGGGAAACCGTGGGGAAATCTTCAAAAGACAGATTGGAAGCTTCAGGACGTACAACTCTGCAGGATTCTTACCTATTAAAACCCCACAAACCCTATACTTGGTTTAAGGCCACCCCAGAACTGCCTGTTCAGCCTTACTTCAGGGTGGAGCCACTGTTATCACCAGAGGTCTCAGTCATTTTCATTTACCTTTATGATATTGAAATTACTCATCATCATCATCCCCACTGTCTTCATCAACCAATATTCGTGGTTCCTCTTCTTTTTTTGTTCTTAGCAGCTCAGAGATGTAGACAGCAATGTGTACCCAACTCTCTCTCTGCTGCTGAGCATTTTGTCCACAACATTGTCTGGTGTAATGACTCCAACTTTTGTCTCCAAAAGCCTTCGAAGATTTCTCCACCTCAAGCATGCAAAGAACGTGTGCTGAACGTCATCCCATTGATCATCACAATAATAATAGAAAAATTATATACAAAAGAGTGCATACTGACCCAGTATCAACCTGAAAAACATACACCATAGACAGTACAATAAAGATATTAACGTAGGTAGGTTGTCAGCTAGTGCCCTGATGCTATAAATTTTTTCTCTCTTTATCTCTTTTGCCTACATGCCAGGAGAATGAGCTATAGACCAGTGTGTCAGTGTACACACAGCTGTCTGGTCCTATTATAAATTAATTATAATTATTATCTGATACTTAACCCAGGACCAACGCAAGAGGAACGAATCACTACAAAGTAATAAAAGCCCAATAGTTTTGATTGTAAGTTTTCTACAGTTCCTGCTTGAAGTCTTGCAGTAGCGTGCCTGGGAATGTCACGCAATGTAGGACAGATCGTGATGAATTGCTTAACACGTATATGCGCCCAGAATATGATCTCAGTTAAAAGGTCAGGAGAGCGGTATATTTCTCAATAACAGTTTCAAGATCTCATGAGTGTTTCAATGAGCCACATATTTAGACCTAATGCAAAGTTACTGATATTATCACAGTGCGTCCGTAAAGTCTCTCCGCAGCGGCAAGGTACGTGGATCTCGCCTTGTGGGACGAGTTAGATTGGCAGCATATTGCTGTCGCTGTATACGCAAAGTCTCACCGCAGCGGTTGGCATAAGCATTCACTTGTTCCGTGTTGACCTTCAACTGGAGTGATAGGGTGGGGAATACCAGTTCATTATTGCTGACAGTGAGTGCCTGTACGTGAGTGTTGACGCTGTAAGTTGTGTTTCTTGTCAAGTTCTTGTGTACGCCGAGTCTAGTGGGAATGCTTCGACTACTACTGAAGAGCGTATGTTTTTGGTGGAAGAGGTTTTCCGTGCTGGTGGAAACTTTACGGAGCACAGTGTGATAGTGGTGAGTACGGTACCGTATACAATATACAGAATGATTCATTTGCTGCAGCGGGGCCGGCGGCCGGCTGCCGGGCGCGTGCACCTTCCGCCAACCAACCGAGCTCGGTCCGCGGATAGCGAGCAGCTGAAAACCGTAACAAAGTACATTAATTAATGGTAAATGTACCAGCAAATCATGATTAAAGAACTTACCTATCCACAGGAGATACTGAGAGTGTTCTCCTTCAGCTGACAGGCTGGCGTTGTACCGTGTAAATAAATTAGCGTTTACACGTTGTGATTCCCTTCTGTTCTGAGGGATATCTGCTGCCGTATATTGTTCTCCAGCTCCACTAGAGTACGGGTAATTGATCTGTACACTTTTTTTTAAATTAACCCACAATTGAACATGAAACGGGCTTAGGTCCGTGCTTCGATTAATTACAGTAAAAAGGCAGGGGGGTGCAGGAGTAGCTACATAATGTAACGATTTAACTTCCAAAGTTCCTGTCTGTCAGCTGAAGGAGAACATTTTTAGTATCTTCTGTGAAAAGATAAGTCCTAATCTTGAACTGGTGACATGAGGTCATCCAGATTCCCAAGAAAAAAAAGAAAACATCTGTGCTTATTTAATTAAATCTTGCAGCTGTTGTTTATGTTACCTTCTTATCTGTTCGCTGACACTACACACCCTCGTTGATGAATGTTTAGTGACTTAATGACTTTAATTACCCTGGTTAGTTCGTCTCCGCCTCGCCTAATCCTGCGGCCCAAGCTCGGTTGGCTGGCGGAAGGCGCTTGCGCCCGGCAGTCGGCCACCGGTCCCACTCCAGCAAAAGAATCTCATTGTATAATTGCATTACTTAATTTAATGTATTTATTTTTCCTTTTAACAACATAACATGAATGTAATGCCAACCCAACTACTCCCGCAAGCAAGACACGCACTGCGGAGAGACTTTGAGGACACACTTTAGCTTGTCAGATGGCATTCTTTCCGCCTACACTTCATTGAACTCGTGCGATGATAATAGTGATGATACAGTGTCACCATTACATGAACTCAGTTATGAACGTTGGATAGACCACAGTTAACATAGGGAGGTTATGAACAGTACGTCAACAGATTACACAATTTGCAATGGGCCTAATCGGGAAAGTGCCCTTATGAATCTTAGGTAGTGCTCAGAGTGATGTTAGCTGGGGATTCATGTCTGCTAGTTTAGCTTTCTCGAATTTCGTGAAAATAGGCTATTTAGTTCTGCACAGAATTACTTGTTTTCTTTAAATACACGACTTTTACGCTTTGCATTTTCTATTTCTTGTTTATTGCAGTTATTTTTTCTTGTTTTATGATCTTCCAAGTTACATTCGTTGCCAGATTAATAGTTATTTCTCTTTTATGTTCTAGTAGTTTACTGCACGCAATTTCTACGTCCGTTATTAGTCGTTTTTATATTGTGGGCCGTGTGTTTAACATTGATACCTCCTCCTTACGTAAGTTCTATTGTGTAGTATGGAATCCGTGGCGTAAAAAATACATAAGATTACTAGAAGGAGTACAGAAGCGATTCGCCAGATTTCTACATTATAAAATGAGCGGAAATTACCCATATTTGGTCCCATATAAAATTTTTATCGAATAATCAAAAAATTATTACTTTGGAAGATCGTAGGAAAATATATGACTCCAAGATCTTACACAAAATTTCAAATTCTACGGTAGACAACTCGTATTATTTATCGTTGCTGAATTTCAATGTTCCATGTCTATCCTCAAGAACGTGGACAACTTTTAGGAATAAGAAAACATGCACCACGTCACACAAACATTCACCGCTTTATAAACTCTGTAGTAGTTACAATAAAGCTGTATTGTGTAATAAAAGTCTAGACTTCGATCTTAGTCTCCAAAAATTTGTATAAGTATTTAAGACCCCATTGCCATGAGTGTAATTAATTAATAAAAGGTAGAATATGTAACAGCATTAGAGTTAAGCTATAAATAATATTATTATGTAATTCATTTAGATGTTAACATTAGTAAGATTAGATTTAAGTTAAGAAAAACATTAGAATTACTGTTTAAAAATTTGTAGGCTTACTGTTATTGGGGTTTAAGACCCTGTTGTAAACCGGCATAAATAAATAAATAAATAAATAAATAAATAAATAAATAAATAAATAAATAAATAAATAAATAAATAAATAAATAAATAAAATATTGTGAATTATAGCGCATTTGGTGTTCGCTTCCTTCATTGAAGAATACATGTTGTCCATAGTTTGATTGTTAAATTTCTTCTCTAACTAGCAACTCACCCCGGTATCTTGAACGGTTTATCCAGCGTAAGCTTAAATGGCACACGGACGGCAGCTCCCAGAAAAGCCGAGGTGAACAGTGAAACTCCAAGCACGTCATATACTCTTCTCTGAAGTCTTCATGGCTTTTAGTGCCGGGAGTGTCCAAGGACATGTTCGGCTTGCCAGAGGCTGTAGCTGCTTCAATGCGGTCACCCATTGGGTGAGCAACAAGTTACGTTCAATTTAAAGTAATTCCAACTTTCGCTACCAGATGTCACTGCCACCTAGTGGTTAACATTGTAACTTTGATAGAGCGTTTCAACGAATTCGAAGCTGCAGTTTTAGCTTCACACAAGTTTAATTAATGGAAGGTTCGTTCTTTTACTTGCCGTAAATCTATGACATGGTCCACCGGCTTTACTTTCAGACCGAAGGAAGGCATACTGAAGGATTTTAACGCTCTTAACAAATCCGACGACCTTGGCCGGGTTTGAACCCGCGATCTTGGGCATAGAAGCTCAGCATGCTACCGACTACGCCACCGAAGCCACTTCTGAATTCTTAACTCGACACGACTTGACAGTTTGATGCTGGCCGAAGCTGAGGTGTTAAGCTCGCTCGGTAGCTCGTAAACTCGGTCCGAAGCTAGTAATTTACTTTTCCACTGAATGGAGATTGTTGGAAGATATGAAAACTTAAATACACTTATAATGGGCGATGTATTAAAGATAGAGAAATGCTGTCCTAGCATATTTTGTAGAACTTTCATGTTGAGCAATTTCTACACGCATAGTATATAGATATGTTTAACGGTTTACCCAGCGTAAGCTTAAAAGGCACACGGATGACAGTTTTTTTTTTCGACTCGATTCATTAAAATCGTTACTGCTCGGCTTCCTTTGGTCATACCTTAATGTTTCTGTACAGAAACCTTTCTCCAGAAATCCTTTACAGAATGGTGAAAACCCCATCAAAAACTATCCAATGGTTCCCAAGATTACGCATTACGTCAAAGAATGGGGGACTTTGTTTTATACTATGGGGTTTTGATTGCCTGACTTTTAACAGTATCGTGAAGATGTCCTCAATATTATTCCCATTGAGTTGGATGCCAAGGTTACTTAATTTTAATTGAATGTTGAGCAGTTGGTGGTTAATTTGCAGCTTCTTTATGTGTGCAAATTTGATTTCGTTTATTATCCAAATTGACCTACAGTAGCTTGTTTGGTTGACAAGATTGTTGCAGGTGTTTTTTTTTTTTGGTTGTTTCTGATAGGTATGTTCTTAAATGTAAGTTTACGTTCAATGCATGTCTCATTGACCAGATTTTCTTGTTCAAGTTCATTAGTTTTAGCTTAAGAGGTTTGAAACTATTGACTTTTCAATTTGCCTGTATAACGATACCTTTGAAGCCATTTTTGTGTGTTATATTATTGAAAATTTATATTTTAACTCTCAGTCGGTCAATACAAAATACTTCCAATTACTGGAATATGCGAAACCTAGTCTGAAATACAGTAAATTACATGTAATTAAGAAATATATGTTGTTATGGACCCTTGAAGGAGACTTGTTTCACTTCTAAAGCGATTATCGTCACATCCAAATGTATAAGACAACTAGCTCTACAACACTAACAATAATAATAATAATAATAATAATAATAATAATAATAATAATAATAATAATAATACTATCGTATGGCCTCGGATGCCGGCTGCAAGCTTTGTTATTTGACACCCAAAGGGTAGCTTGCATGTCGAATTTCGTTGTTCCTTGAAACACTATGAAAGTCAAGGAGGTTAGATATCTAAGCTCCTTGAACACTGTAGCGCTTTCTAGTAGAAAAATGAGGAACTTTGTGTTGGCGGAAACTCCCGAGATTAATTTTGCCAATATAAACACGGCCGACTGAATTCAAATGGGTTCTTTAACATGCCAACATCATAAGACATGGTGTCGTAATTTTTGCCGCCTTTCAAAAATCACTTACCACGGCCAGGAACGAACCTGCAAGCTTGGGGTTAGTAGACCGACACGTTGACCACTCACCCTCCGTGGCAAGCTTCTACAACACTACCAAACCTATAGTGACACCCACAGACAGTCTCTGCTCTCCAAAACAAAACACAAACAAAGAACCCCGTCAGAAAACTTAGTAAGTGTGGTAACAAGTACTGATTAATTTTGAGGCATTAAGTGCCCGAAGTAAAACAAACTATTTTTTTTCTTTCTTTCTTCGGCTATTCCCAATGAATTGGGGTCGCCGGAGCCAGCCAGACTTATTTTGGTTTCGGCCACGGATTTAAGGTCGGATGCCCTTCCTGTCGCCACTTGATTTTTCAGTTGAAAATTCCACCAAGCTGTAAGCTGGATTCGAACCCCGGCTGTTCGGGTGAAAGACGAGCAGCTAAGCCACTGCGCCATCACGCTCCCCGAACTATTTATTTTAGTGAAGATCCACAGCCTGCTTCCAGTCTTCGACCGGGTCAGGGAATGGAATGAATGATGCCTTCATCTAGCGGCGAGGGTATGAACTGTGCCGGCTGCCGAAGCCTGTCGCACTAACAGGGCCAATGGTTAAATGAATGACAGATGAAATGAAATGAGAGTGGAGAATGTTGCTGGAATGAAATTTTGACCGGGAAAACCGGAGTACTCGGAGAAAAACCTGTCTGCCTCCGCTTTGTCCAGCACAATTCTCACATGGAGTGACCGAGATTTGAACCACGCACCCTGCGGTAAGAGGCCGGCGTGCTGCCGCCTAGGTCACGGAGGCTGTATTTATTTTAGTAAATTTAGTATATACAGTCAATACAGTAAATTATTACTCTTAAGTACACTGCACCGGTTTTGGTCAAATTGTGATCATCTTCAGCAAAATGTAGTTAATACAAATAAAGTTGCAAGTCTTACACTAAAATTTTATAAAAAGGCTGGTTTCATAACTAATTCTAAAAATACTACCTAAAATGTTCCAAATACATTAAAAGATTAAAGAAACAGATCTGTTACAATTTTTGATTAATGTTGAAAGATATATATCTTGAAGAAACAGCTCAAAGTGGAAAATATCAATAATCTCTTGTCCCCAATTTCTTTCACGGCCTTCTTTCTGCCATTTCTCAGCGTATTATAAAATAAAAAAATAAAAGAGTTGTTTGGAAAAAACAAGGTTAAATACCGGTAATCCAATGGATTGACGCTGTAGATTAGTAATAGGCTACTGATAACACAGGTCTGCGATGAAGAAATTCTTTCAAATTTTTGTAATGATTCTTATGGGATTTCTTGTGCTGAATACGGACAAAATTGTGAAAAAATTCCTTCACCCTATGATTACCAACAAATAACACGTCGATTTTTTTTGTTTTAAGTTTTCTTTTTAGCACACATACAAATTATAACGAAGATATCAAGGACGCTGAGACGCTAACATGATGGCCGACTATTGTTGTATGTAAAAAGAGAAAATCCTCAACTCCACAGCAGGAAAAGTACAAAAAGAAGTTTTGAAGGAAAAGGAAACGTTACTATTCAGACTTGTAATAGTATTGTAATAAAGCCTCATCAACATTTCTTACTCTATGTTTAAGATTAACCCATGTTTAATGTGATTTAATAACATCTCTACATACATTATACTGATATAACATTAGCTTTTCGGATTTTTCCTAGATGTTTAACCTCATTACGTAGACAAACCTTACGTGATAGAAAAAAAACAATATCATTTTTGAAATCAGCGCCAAAAACTACATAAAAATCACGTATCAAAACTAAAACAATTTTCAAAAATATTCATTTTTCAGGCCTGTGTAATCTACCAACACTAAATGAAAACAGAGGTATGTACTTATTTGAATAAATATTTAGTAACTCTCTTTTATTTCCTAACACAAATAAATATATAACCTAATCCAACTTCATCTTGGAATCAAACCCACAATCTTAGGAACACTACTCACCAGTGATTTACCGTGGAAACATGTGAACCTATAATGTTATCATGATGTTGTTGTTGATTAGTTTTGTCGGATTTTGCTGAAGAAGATCACAATGTGACCGAATAAAATTTACCTTACGGTATCAATTTCCTAATTTAAACTTTTTCAATACTGTAAGTTTTTTTTGTCCAGATATGGTTATTTTCATGTCTTTTCGTATTTATGTTAATGTTGTAAAACTTAGAAATGACGATCCCATCAACAAGACAGTCTTAAAACTCACCAATATTTCTAGGTTTGTGCTGTGTCTTCTGAGGGGTTTCTCCTAGGACACTAAGCTGTCTCATCAGCGGGCTCTTGGTGTCCCCACCCGGACCCCCACAGGAGTAGCGAACTGCGCGCTACCTCCCCTTTTATGAAGCGCACCTCCTGCGCCTCTTTACTGCAAGAACCAAAAGCTCAAGCAGCCATAATCTCCCTATGAAGGCTTCAAAAAAAGATGGTGTATTGGCTGTCAGGGCCTGTGAATTAAAAGTCAGGATTTTTCTAAGTTTGTGCCGTGTCTTGTGGTTTCGGTCACATTGTGATCTTCTTCGCCTATGACAACAAGCTGGCTCATCAGCGGGCTCTAGGTATCTCCGCCCGGACTCCCACAGGAGTAGCGAACTGCGCGCTATCTCCCTTTTTATGAAGCGCACCTGTGCCTCTTTACTGCGAGAACTAAAAGCTCAAGCAGCCAAACCTCCCTTTGAAGGCTTCCAAAAAGATGGTATAGGCCTATTGACTTTCACGGCCAGTAAATTAAAACTCAGCAACTAACTAAAACAACAACAGCAACAAAGTGATCTTAGTAGTGATAATGGTGGTGGTATTGGCAGCGGTGGTGGGGTTGGTGCTTCTGCTAGTGATTATCACCTTTAGTGGCGGAACTTCAAGGTGACCAGGATGTGCTTAGCCCCTAAGCTGAATTAGTAACAACAGCAGGAGTTTAGTGACATGACTAAAAGTGGAAATATATTATTGATAGTGCAGCATGAATTCTCGGGAGTATTTTAATCGTTCATGCGTGTTTATGTAAATATACATCATCTCCCTCATTTGCATAGTTTGATTAACTGTTGGCAATAATTTACATCATCACAGTATATTAATTCTGTATTACTGATATTTCCATGTACAGAAAGTTTACTCATCACACCTACTGTAAATGGTAGAGAACTAATGAAAACACGGACCTTGGGGTTCAATGATTATTGTGAAACTTAACATGACAATGAAATTTAGATCCTCAATTTCTTTTACTTAGTTTATGATACTCAATTCTTTTCAGACACCATGATGCGTAGTGGTTAGCATTCTTGGCTGTCACCGTGGAGGCCCGGGTTCGATTCCTGGCTCTGCCAAGAATTTTAGATCTGTTCTGAGGGCTGGAACTAGAAACACTGTGCCTCGTGAGACAAACCTGAGGAGAAGGGATTCGATTCCTACCTCAGCCATCTTGGAAGTGGTTTTCCGTGGTTTCCTCACTTCTACTTCAGGCAAATCCGAGATGACTCCTAAATCAAGACCACGGCCACCTCCGTCCCAATTCTCATCTGAATTACAAATACACACAATAACACAGGATACCAGTTAAATACGACACACATCCAAGTACACAGGGCTTCATGACCGCGATGTCGCAAAGTTCTTAAATCAATCAACGACAACAACACCATGATTAAATAATGGATTCACGTGTCTCCACGGTAAATCAGAGGTACAGTAATGTTCCTAAGATTGCGGGTTCGATTCTCAGATGAAAAAGTTGGATTCTTACAGGGTGACAACATTCATGGCACTCCTATCCATATGATGTCGCTTGTAAAATATTTTATTTATTTAATTATTTAATTATTTATTGACTTTTATTTTATATTTATTGTCACAACAGGGCAGTTCCCCAATTACAGTAGCAAACACTTGTTTACACACAGATAATATATGAAGATATATTAAAATACAAAATAAAATAAATTAAAGAAGACATTGTTAACAAGAAATATACACAAATTCTAGCAATAACAGTAAATGAGCATGATTTGGAATATTTGGTCACATAATGTCAAACAAATTCAAATTTGTATGTACTAAATACAATAGCAATGAAAGATGTGAAGTTGGCAGTAATGATTAGTATTGGTAATTTGAAGGGCCCGGATATTGAAGCCATAAAAAAGTTAAAAAATGCACTTACAATTTTCAAAAATGACTGTAATAAATGACCTAAAAAAAATCAAAAAATGCACTATAAAATGGAGAAAATGATCTTATAATAAACTGACCAATATTTCACAAATTCAAAAAATGCACTGTAAAATGGAGAAAATGATCTTATAATAATAAACTCGCCAATATTTCAAAAATAACATCTGAATCTCAAACTGAAAAGTCAATCAAAATAGATTTCTAGCACTTAACAAAATGTTTATGTTCAAAGCTCATAGCTTCTTCGTAACCTTAAAAGACGTAACTCCCTCATATAAATCTGTGTCGAGACTAAATTGTAATAAAATGACCTTAAAAGGCCGATTTCTCTAAAATATGACCAATAAAATCTACCAAACTTAAAAAAATACTCTTAAAATGGAAAAATAGCAAAAAATGCAAAATGATGCAAAATAAAAATGACATATTTGAAGACGAGGTGACCCGACAGGAGTTTCTATGTACTTCAGCATTGTTTTAGACAGCTCAGTAAAAAGATGACATGTCATCAACATCCGGGCCCTAGTAAGTAGTAATAATTGGAAACCTAAAACTAATAGCTAAATTTAATATCATTGCAATAGTGAGTCTCTTGTATCTCTGAATGTCTCTTGTATCGGATTCGGTGATTGCATGATCACATTAATTATTTTTTTGTACAGGGCGTCCGATTCTTCTCTGTATGTACCCGAAATTCACATAGCCACCACCTACTATCCTAGAGATGGAGGGGATCGCTAGGGATGTTGATACCCAGCTAGATAAACCAACAGTACCCTGCTAGGCGGATAGCTAGTAACTTCTTCTCCCAAATCGATACAATAGTACAGGGAAGATAATTTTTTGTGAAAAATATATTTATTTGTTTAAAAAGTGCGATTAAACAAATGAACAAGACGATAGCCTCTGTCGGAACTGTGTAGTGTCCAGCCCGAGGAACAAGTAACCGATCGTGAATTCAATAGAAAGGGAATTGCCCGCATCAGTGACTTATTCCACATGTGGTTGTTAGAGTCTTCAGTCTTTTGACTGGTTTGATGCAGCTTCCATGCTTCCCTGACCTGACCTAATGTTTCATTTCCACATAGTTACTACACTTTACACCCAGGGCAATCTGTTTTATATATTCTAACCTTGGTCTACCCCTACAGTTCTTGTCCTCAACCCTTCTTTCAACAACTATGTTTGCTATTCCTGGGTGTCTTAGTTTGTTTCCTACCAACCTATGTCTTCTCATCATAAGCAGTCACCAGAAACATCTTTTCTCTCCCACTCGTATTAATACTTCTTCATTTGTAACTCTATCTACATTTATGTTCATCTTCATTATTCTGTAACACCACAATTCAAGCGCTTGTATTCTCCCCTTTTCTGCTGCGCCAACAGTTCAAGTTTCACTTCCATACAGTGCCACGCTCCACACAAAGGTTTTCAAAAATGACTTTCTAATACCTAAATCTATATTTGATGTCAACAGATTTCATTGCCGTAGAAATACTTTCCTTGACTGAGCCAACCTACTTTTTATAAGGTGCGTTCTAAAAGTAACGAGCCGGAGGCTGGAATGCGCAAACTGGTGAAACCATCGGCTAATCCTGGCGTGTGTAACGAGGTATGGTTCCAACCAGAGCGTGGAAGGTCACAGCCCGTCGCTAGAGGGCACGCGTGCACGTCACGTGATGATACAAAGCAAGCAGCAGCATGCATCAATCGTCCTACCAAGACCAAGACAGAAGGCCATTCGACTTGCTTCCTGGTGTGGTTGAAGACTGAGGGGCACCCATTGGGCTTACACTTTCCGCAAGTGCAGTCGTTCCTTCATGATGGTGTGCACACTTCCGACGCTCAATCCGACCACGGCGGCTATGGCGTTCACTGTCACTCGGCGGTCCTGCGTAATGAGTGTATCAACCAGCTGGGCGTTGTCATCGGTAATGCAGGTGGGTGCCCCAAACCGGGCATGATCGGCTAACGACACCCGTCCTTCCCTGAAGCGCTTGTGCCACGCCTTGACCCTTGCAAGGGGCATGAAGTGTTCGCCGTACACTTGTGACATTCGGCGATGAATGTCCGTTCCCCCTACTCCTTTCGCTGTCAGAAACCGAACAACACCTCTTTGCTCTTCGTTTGATGCCTCCATGTCACTGTTTGCAATGTGACTGGCAGCGTTGGACGATTGATGCATGCTGCTGCTCGCTTTGTATCGTCACGTGACGTGCACGCGTGCCCTCTAGCGACGGGCTGTGACCTTCTACGCTCTGGTCGGAACCACACCTCGTTACACACGCCACGATTAGCCGACGTCGTCACCGGTTTGCGCATTATAGCCTCCGGCTCGTTACTTTTTGAACGCACCTTATATATTCTCTTAGCTTCGTCCATCGCTAGTTATTTTGCTTCCTAAATAACAGAAGTCTCCTATTTTCAAATTTGACGTCAAGAGGATTTTCTGATTTCTTTTGGCTGCCTAATTCCACGGTGATTTTATAATTATCGACAATTTGTTAACAAACAGTTTTGAACAAATAAACAAGAGGCCCGCATAACGGTAAGGTCAGGCGCATGGTTTGTGCACATGCAAGGTTACTCGAACTGATCCTCTAGTTATTATTATTATTTACATTGAACAAGCAACGAAGGAAATTGGAGAAAAAATTAAAGTGGGAGTGAAGATTCAAGGAGAAATAAGTTCAACTCTGAGATTTGCCGATGACATCCTCATCTTGGCCGACACGCCTGAGGATTTGAAAGAGTATTTGAATGGTATGGACTCCATCTTGAGGGAAGAATTCATGATGAAAATTAATAAATGTAAAACAAAAATATTGGAATGCAGCCGAATGAAATCAGAAACCTCTATGGACATCAAGTTGCCAGGTGAAAAGCTGAAGGAAGTAGGAGATTTCTGTTACTTAGGAAGCAGTGATGCACGAAGCAAAGAGGATATAAAAAGTAGGTTGGCTCAGGCAAGGAAAGCATTTCTACAGAAAAGGAATCTGTTGATATCGAATATAGATTTAGGTATTAGGAAGTCATTTTTGAAAGCCTTTGTGTGGAGCCTGGCGCTGTATGTAAGTGAAATTTGGACTATTGGTGCAGCAGAAAAGAAGAAAATTGAGGCGTTTGAAATGTGGTGTTACAGGAGAATGATGAAGATCAGATGGGTAGAGAGGGTTACAAACGAAGAGGTATTAAGACGAGTGGGAGAGGAGAGATGTTTCTGGTGACTGCTAATGAAGAGAAGAGATAGGTTGGTAGGACACATACTAAGACACCCAGGAATAGCAAGGAAGGAAGGGTCGAGGACAAGAACTGCAGGCGTAGACCCTGGTTAGAATATGTTAAACAGATTGCCTCGGATGTAGGGTGTGGTACGTTTGTAGAGATGAAACGATTAGTTCAGGACTGAGAGGCATGGAGAGCTCCATCAAACCAGTCAATAGGCTGAAGACTCTAACAACAACAACAACAACAACAACAACAACAACAACAACAGTAGTATTATTACATGTAATAGGTTCCCATCCCGGTCACGAAAAGACAAGATTAACGGCCGAGGTCCCCCGATGCGCTGACCACGCGTCACCCCAATATCTGCAGGCCAAATGGCTGGACAGCGGTCGCTTGCTAGGCCTAGGCCCTTCAAGGGCTGTAGTGGCAGGGGTTATTTGGGGTTATAATAGTTTCTCATCTTCGTATTCGCCGACTGATAAACAATATTTGCATAGGTTCCAGAGGTGATTTCATTGCAACGAGTTAATTATTTTGTAAACTTATTCATGCTTCATTCATGACAGAGATCAGTGTGTTTACCAGCTTGATTGTAAGATCAACATGTGGACTACTGTGTGTTTATCATAGCATTTCTGTTTGTTCTGTGCGATCCGCATACAAGAACTTGATACACGTGTGTGTGTGTGTGTGTGTGTGTGTGTGTCAACAGCGATTACAGAGGGACTCCTTAAATCAGTTAGGTATGACAAAGGAATGTCAGGTCCAGTACCAACATGCAGTTTGTGTGTGTGTGTGAATCTCCCAGCTGTTCCGGCATATTAGCCAGCACAATATCTTCCCCCCATTAGCGCTCAGACCCCATCATCACCGCAACCAAACTAGCGTGGCAATTCCAACTCCCTCCAGCTTGTTTGCCGCGGGAGTGCAATATTTTACTCTCCCCTACCGATGAATAAGAAACTCATCAGTGCATTCTCAACAGATATAGGTTAATCAAATCTATTATACTAGCGGACCCGTGCGAGAACTATCGCTTGTGTATAAACCACCCGCCTGGCTTTACTGTTATGCGAGCTTCTATAAATATGATTATTTGTTTAAACGACATTTTTAAAGACATTGTCGATAATTATGAAATCAGAGAGCAATTCATCACTGCTACTGGTTGCACAATGAGTTGTGTGCGCCCCATGTGTACAGACTACCCGCCCGGCCCTAGTACTTTGCGGGCTTTACGTGAAACCGTTCTGCCAGGGGCTATCGTCTTGTTTATTTGTTTAAAAACACTTTATATATATATATATATATATATATATATATATATTGTACCCGATTGTCATCATGTGGACCATGTGTTCGTATCCCAACTAACTCACGGTCTTTCGAGGTATGGGACGTTCCTGCCCACCATACGACCACATGCTCAGGATTTGAGTCTACCAGGTAACTACTCTACAGGAAATACACAATATTTTCCTAAAGGTAACACATTTACTGGTCTAAAATCAATGGCTACACAACAAATACAAAACAAAGGACAAATTACATTTAATTCCCACAAATACAATAGGGTTGTTCTGTGAGCTTTCTTCGTAAAATAGTGCTGCACTGCACTCAAAT
This sequence comes from Meconema thalassinum, assembly GCA_946902985.2. Lineage (NCBI taxonomy): Eukaryota > Metazoa > Arthropoda > Insecta > Orthoptera > Tettigoniidae > Meconema > Meconema thalassinum. Next base: position 200,733,778 of record OX336391.1, on the reverse strand, counting down.
CTAATTCTAACATCCTGTCAATGATATTTTCAGACTTCCATGGGTTTCCATAGTGTTCAACAACTAACACAACTTTAGTTAATGGGAGTATCATAACACAAAAATCACATATCACATAAAATTATACTAATAAAACATTTTCCCATTTCTTATGGCATTTACCTTGATTAACATGAATACATTACTTTCTGCAATCATTAACAGATATTTTTTTTTGTGTTGCGTGAATCGTCTTTCTTCCTTCCATGCATATGAACGCCTTAGGAAAAGTGGTACTTAATTCTATAGTTTCACCATATAACGATTTTCTGGGTCTTGTCGGGCTTATCATTGTTACAAATGTGTCATGTTCTGGGAAGAACACATACCCGTCTGCATAAATTAGCAGGAATGGCAAAATGCACTCTAAAAGAAGATGCCTACATTATTTTGGTTCAGCTTTTCTCCTCAGAGAATAATTGAGCCAAATATTATCTGATTTCTATGATTCAACAACGTATGTGAGTTGCAACCCACCGTTCAATTCACTTGGCATCATCAAAATAATCATATCTTACTTGCATATTTAAATATCGAGATTTCTCAGTGTCCTAGTGTGACTAATTTACAAGGGACCAGTCGGACGACCTTCCTCCCCCTTAGCAGGCAATAAAATTCGTTCCAGCCGGCTCTCCAAGATGGCCGCTACAGAAATGGTCTACCATTCCCCTCTCTCTCACTCTGTCAAGATCAAGGTCAGGTTTGTTTACAAAGTGCAGACTAGAGTAACACTGAGTGTGGCTCCTAAATAATTGAGTCAATTTAAATATTTAACATCTATCCTTATAGTGTCTTGGGCTCAAACTGGCTCCATAATTAACATTCATGGCTGGGGTGGCATTCTAGTGATAGTCTTGCCGTTCTATGGTGACGACTAGTGGCTTTTCGACGCGCATCATAGTGAAAATCCAACGACTTTCACCAGCAGCTGTCAATAAAATATAAGGAAACCTGCGTTCCTAAACGACGAATATGATCCTCACCTCACAGGGTGGGTCATTAACACACACATGCTCACAGCGTCTCGACGGACGTCAATAGTGCCATAATTCAAGCAAGCGTTGGATACAGACAGGCTCTGTCCAATTCGCTGCGAAATAATACAGTATGCTCAAGGGCGATACTACTCGTAGATTTGGCCAACTTCTCACCTAACGTGCAAGCTATACTAGTTGTCCCCGCTATATTTATTACGTAAATCACTGGATTCTACGTTAATTCTGCACGCTTACAAGCGGCTCAAACAATACTTCACATATATGACTCCATTATTAAGGCACTCGCGTTCTCTGTCATACCACTTAAGCCAAAGCTTTACATAGCTCCTAACACAAATGTATCAAAATTTACTGGCTTACTTTACTTTAATGGTCCTCAAACAATAATCCTAAGGATTGACCATATCAAATAGTCATTCATATTTCACTGACACTGAAAAAGCTCTCGTATTTCTTTATATTTCACGTTATACTCTCACTGTTTACCAAATACAGTATCTTTACATTAGACATGACACTATTTGAACACTATTTAGGCCAAAAATGCCTATTACTTTACTGTTTGCCGACCCATAATATTATTTATTATTATCATTTAACGTTACCGTTACATCCATCACTATTTTTGCCTGAATGGCCTCAAACAAATCACCTTCCAAGCCATATTTTATTCAAGACGAGTGGTGAAAACTCGTTCAGTAAGTGACTATTACATCTTACTCAAAGTGATAAATCGTTACATGGTGAACTACTTAGTTATAACTACATTATAAAAAATGGGTACTCACTTTTTTTCCTCTTTGCTGGATAGTGCCAGCGCCTCAGCTGTAGCGCTACCATGACGCTTGACTTAAGCCATCATGTTATCCTTGACACAACACTTAGATTCATACACTTTCCACATGATACACATATTTTTATCAGTGGTTTTTATCATTGCAATACACTGCATATTAATCACTATACACATGAACACCTTAAAACACTATTTCACAATTTATATACATTTATCCACTACTTCACATGTTGATCCTTAAATTGGACTTCTCCTACGCCTGATCTCAGAGATGCGTTGCAATTATGACAACCGCTGGTCTCCGTGACAATCTAACAGCGTTTTACGGACGTTCAATCCTCGTTCCCTGCAATCTTGTTCAGCTCACTATCCAAATTAGGTGGCAATGGTTTCCAAGCTCCCATCATTGTAGTGTTTCTGATGATGCTGTCATATATAATTCTGACAATACCTCCCGGTATAAGAACTGTTCAAAACATTATAAGTTCCTTTTCGCTGTGGCGAATTTATATTTGCGTCAGATAATATGTAAATATCTGTAATACTTTATTTTCGACGCACTTCATGATTATTTACGAAGCTTTATAACTTGCTTCTATTGTTCTCCAACGACGGCGCGTTGATACTTTAACATTTGGCGCGCTACTAGCAACGTCTTAGTTACGTGTGTACTGTAGAAGACTGGTAAAGAACTGGGATGAACTGCAGAAGACTTGTGATGAACTTAGAAGAAGACTGACTTGGCTTGCCTCGCTCCCCCTATATAAAGGTTTCTCGTACAAAATAGTCCACTGGACACACGAGAGCGACTCCTTTCTTGAAATAATACCTCTTCAGCCGAAATGACATCTACATCTTGTTTATTTAGGTGTGGAGGTTTCAAAAATATTCGCGTGCCGGCGATCGCTTCGGCCAATTAATTACAATTAATTGCCTTAGTTCAGCGCGTGGGCACACTATCATGGTACTTCCCCGTTGACTGGTCACTAAGTCAATGCTCTTGAGCGTAGGGTAGGTTGTGATGCATTCATTTGGAGATAAAGGCCTTAATTTAGGTGAAAAACCATTCCTAAATTACCTCTCCGTGAATATATTCACCTGGGTGTATATTTCAATGCATTTCAATGCTCCATTTAGCTGTAATCAATTTATTTCCATGTTCATTCATTCATTCATTCATTTATTTGCAATGGGGGGTGTGTCCCCCGGTGGCAAATTGGATATACATAACAAATACATAATTGTACATAACAATACATAATTATACATAACAATTCAATAACAATTATACACCAATTAAACTGGTGTATTTACACCAATAGTCAGTCTTTTCTTAAACACACCTATATGTTTGGGAAAAGGCTCTAAGACTGCGGCAGGTAGAGAGTTCCAGTTATCAATGGCACGGTTTACAAAATAATATTTACCATAATTCGTTCGCTGTGGTCGGCCCTTAACTTTGAAAGGATGATCGCTCCTACCCATGTAAGTGGGCTTTCCCAATCGTTTGCTAAGCTCACCCCATGCTGGTTGATTTGTATACGTGTTGTACATAGCGTAGAGTCTAGATTTCATCCTCCTAGCCTCCAGTGATTCCCACCCAAGTTTCTTTAACATACGGCTCACACTGCTCCTGGGATTAAAGTCACTGAGCACAAATCTAGCGGCCTTTCTTTGTACCATTTCCAACTCATTGATGAGCCCTACTTGATATGGATCCCAAACCGCCGAGGCATATTCCAGAATAGGTCTTACAGTCGATCCCGCCATAGCTTGCACCGTTGTCAAGCGGTGGATACCCGAGTCATTAATTCTGAGCTGTCTCTCCGCTCCAGACGTAAGTAGTTCGGTAGGCGCCTAGACTACTCCGCCCACTTGCTAAGGGTCATTTGTAAAACTTCAAACTGGCCTTCTCTCACTTTCGTATGCTCTGAAAATGTATATTTCCTTGCAGTTTGGCTACAGTTCTTCCCTTAAATTGCTATGATATTCACCTATAGATCGTGAAATCACGCTACCATGTTATATGCCAGTGTACCTCTCATTGCTCTTTGGGTTCCCAATAATTGCTCCCCCGCAGAGATCAATGGTTCGACTCTAGGCATAACCATGTGCCTGGTCTTCTCTCATGAGACATGAGTTCGATGCCAGACTGCCGTGGCCAGTTGGGCACAATATATATTTCCGTTGCCTTTTCAAGAAATGTAATATCTTTCCTGTACTATTGAGACGATTTGGAAGGTTTTGGTACAGACCACACATTCTAACTCCCTCTGGTTAAGGAGCTTGAGTTTTGTGAAACATACACCTTAGCGTATTATATACAGGGTGTTATTTATATACTTGAGTACCCTTAAGGGGCGTGTAGGGGATGGGTATAGGATCAATTTGAGATAGGCAACCTGGGGTCGGAACGGTCTTCTAACCCTAGAAAACAGGTTTGACTTTCAGTCATGTTTTCGTTTTTGATGGCTAATGAAGACATTTTTATTTTTGACTAATTATTGTGTTTGTTATCTTCTATATATTTAAAACACTAAGGCGATTTTTGTTACCACGAGATTGAGAGAACGACAGAACCGATTTACTTCGTAGAGCACTCTAACGTAAGCTCTTGGCCAGTAGATTTGCAGAGTGTCTATAAAATAAACGAATATATTACGGTATATTTTTAAATAAATATAGAAAATAGCAGAATTCTTTCCCCTCACGCATGCGCACAATCTGCCTGGGCTCATGACAAAATGGCGGTGAGAAGTCCATTTAAATGTAAGTTATTTAATAAGCTTCCATGTAATTGAAAACATACATTAACCAAGTTCTGACAATAAAATATAATAACAGTATGAACATATACGAATTTGCAATATTGATTTTATTGATAATGAATTGGATTATTTTCTTCAGATACCGGCTTTTGAAGATACTAAATGGTTGCGTCTGCGGCTGGAGGAGAGTGCGTGAATAGCTATTTGGTTAAGGCGATTGACTGTGGATCCAAGAATCACAGGTTCGATCCCAGCTCCTGCCAGTTTTTTTATTTTTTTACTACTGAAATATTGCTTTATCAAGGAGTATTAGTAAGGTTTTAAGTTATGTCAGTTAAAGATACATATTTCTACATTCCCTCTCAATACGTTTTATTTCCGTTTTACCTTTGCATTACAGCATGTGGTCAAAAGAGCTAATATCTGCCATCAGTTCCAGTAACTGACAACAGATGGCAGTACCTCGCCCATATAGTTCCAGTAACTAACAACAGATGGCAGCACCATTGCATCCATATATTTAAAACACAAGACATCGCGCGTTTTCACGTGATGGAGAATTATAAACGAGGGGAATTTTTAAGAAGGGAAACGTTGAAGAACATTAACTGACAGTTGAGTATGTAGGCTATGTTGTTTATGTACCTTAATATTGCAATTTCTTCCCAATGCTTAGGTGGTCAAGTTGGTAGCATCCTAGACTATAAGTTATAATTATGCATCGTCGATATACTCTTAAATTATTAGAGAAAAGGTAGTTTTCCAGGCCCTGGCGCGTGTCCACAATTGCATTCGCCACGAGAGACACTTAGCAAACATAATTCGTTTGAAGGGCTCCGACATCGTGGTCACTTAGCCCCGTGTACTTTGGTGTGTACGTGTACAATTTCCTCTGATAACCTGTGTTATTGTGATGGCTGCATTACTGTGTGTATTTGCAATTAAGGTGGGAAATGGCAAGGTGACGGCCGAGGCCTTAAGTTTGGAACCATCCCGGTATTTGTCTTGAGTGGAAGTGGGAAACCACAGAAAACCACATCCAAGATTGTCGAGGTGGGAATCAAACCTTCCTCTTCTTAGTTATACCTCAAGAGACTGAATGTGCCCCGTTTTTGCCCTCAGACAAGAATTAAATTTCTTGGCAGAGCAGGAAATGTAACACGGGTCTCCGAGGCGATAGCCAAGAATGGGTGGGCTTCCATGTGTTAATACGATTTTTGACATGCACGGGGCATAGAATTCTAAAACTGCCTCCATTAGGGTGACTGCCGAAGTGAGTATTGAGTTTAGACCTATGCTCATTCCAGAAGTTGGCGAAGTGATTCTATGTTCCCCTGCAAAATGTACTGCCATAAACTACACACATCAAAAAAAGTTTTGCATCACCTCGGTTCCCAGATCTCCGGCATATAGACGTTGACTGTGTATATTGTATCCAAGATACAGTCCCTTTGACTGTTCATAGATGTCACTAAAACTGCTCAAAGATGTATACAACCATGCATGAGCAGGGCCTATTAGACGGAGGGGGTACGACAGCCGATCAGTTCCAGTCATTCCACCAGGACGAAGGTACGCTGCTCATGTTGTCTGTAGTTCTACCATGCCTAGAAGGTCAATACCGCAGTTCGATCGCGTCCGCATTGTTACTTTGTGTCAAGAAGGGCTCTCAACAAGGGAAGTTTCCAGGCGTCTCAGAGTGAACCAAAGCGATGTTGTTCGGACATGGAGGAGGTACAGAGATACAGGAACTGTCGATGACAGGCCTCGCTCAGGCCTCCCAAGGGCTACTACTGTAGTGGATGACCGCTACTTACGGATTGCCGCTCGGAGGAACCCTGACAGCAATGCCACCATGTTGAATAATGCGTTTCGTTCAGCCACAGGACGTCGTGTTTCAACTCAAACTGTGCGCAATAGGCTGCATGATGCGCAACTTCACTCCCGACGTCCATGGCGAGGTCCAGCTTTGCAACCCCGACACCATGCAGCGCGGTACAGATGGGCCCAACAACATGCTGAATGGACCCCACGGAATTGGCATCACGTTCTCTTCACCGATGAGTGTCGCATATGCCTTCAACCAGACAATCGTCGGAGACGTGTTTGGAGGCACCCTGGTCAGGCTGAACGTCTTAGACACACTGTCCAGCGAGTGCAGCAAGGTGGTGGTTCCCTGATGTTTTGGGGTGGCATTATGTGGGGCCGACGTACGCCACTGGTGGTCATGGAAGGCTCCGAAACGGCTTTACGATACCTGAATGACATCCTCCGACCCATAGTGCAACCATATCGGCAGAATATTGGAGAGGCATTTGTCTTCATGGACGACAATTCTCGACCTCATCGTGCACATCTTGTGAATGCGTTCCTTCAAGATAACGACATCGCTCGACTACAGTGGCCAGCATGTTCGCCAGACATGAACCCTATCGAACATGCCTGGGATATGTTGAAAAGGGCTGTTTATGGACGTCTTGACCCACCAACCACTCTGAGAGATTTACGCCGAATTGTCGTTGAGGAGTGGGACAATTTGGACCAACAGTGTCTTGATGAACTTGTGGATAGTATGCCACGGCGAATACAGGCATGCATCAATGCAAGAGGACGTGCTACTGGGTATTAGAGGTAGTGGTGTGTACTGCAATCTGGACCACAAATGCTGAAAGTCTAGCTGTATGATGGTACAACATGCAATGTGTGGGTCTCATGAGCAATAAAACGAGCTGAAATGTTGTTTGTGTTGATCTCTATTCCCTTTGTATTTAACGGTTCCGGAACTCTTGGAACCGAGGTGATGCAAAACCTTTTTTGATGTGTGTATAACAGGTGATGGAAATAGCTTATTTAGAACAGTTTTGTACTGTTTATATCAAAATGAAGAACGTGATTCTGAGCTGCGTTTTCAAGCTATTGCAAAAAATTTCGCTGGCAGGAACAATTATAAGGATTTTATTTTAAGCGTTCAGTCTCATCGCATTCTCCTCACCAACCAACTTGAGTATGAAAGTCTCTGGACGGTCATGTTGAACTTCATTGTATAAGGCAATTGTTTAATGATTATTTGTTTAGAGTACTGAATCTAACTACGCAGTTGATTTCGGCAATGGAAGTATTTTTTGCCATTTAATATTTAGCGCCTCCGATATTGCAGGACACTATAGTGTTATCGAATAATACGAAGCCACATTTAAAATCCAATATAATTAGGCCATTTCAGAAACAATTCCAGATGTTATGCAGTACAGTGTAAGGTCTTTGACGATCAAATGTAAACATCGTTCTACATTGTATTTCTCTTGCGTAAAATCTACGCGCGGTTACTTTGGCCTTTGCTGTTGTGATGGTAAAATTGATCTACTGGAATATAAAATATTTGCCAAGCTGCAACAATGTAATGATATTAGTTTAAAAGTCATTGAACTTATATCCAGTAATTCAAAAACATACATCAGCGTTAACAAATTGGCGAGCATAATTCATTTGATGGATTCAGACATCGTGGTCACTCAGCCCCGTCTATTTTGGTGTGCGAGTGTAAATTTTTATCTGATAACCTGTGTTAATGTGATGGCTGTGTTGATGTGTGCATTTGTAATTAATGTGGGGAATGGGGAGTTAACGACCGAGGCTTTAAGTTAGGTATTTGCCTGGAGTGGAAGTGGGAAACCACGGAAACCAAATCCAAGATTGTTGAGATGGGAATCAAACTTTGCTCTTCTTAGTTTTGCCTCACGAGTGCGCCCCGTTCCAGTCCTCAGACCAGAATAAAATTTCTTGCAGAGCGGGGATCGAACCTGGAATCCGGGGCAATAGCTCAGAATGTAGTCTTAGGAGTGGGCTTCCCTGTGTTAATACGATCTTTGACAAGCACTGAACATATAATTCTAAAACTCCCTCCATTACGGTGGCTGGCGAAGTGAGTCTATGCTCATTCCAGTAGTAGCGAAGTGATTCTATGCTCCCTTGCATAATTTACTGTCATGGGAATGCAAAGTATTGTACTTTCAACAGGTGATGGAAATTGATTATTTACAGCAATTTCATTCTGTTTATTTCAAAATGAAGATCGTCATCCTGAGTGGCGTTTGCAAGCAAATTGCAAAAATTGCAAGGATTGTATTATTGGCGATCAGTCTCATCGCATTCTCATCAGCAACCAACTTGAGAATGGAAGTCTCTGAACTTCATTGTATATGTGAATATTATTGTTTATTGATTATTTGTTTAGAGTACATAACAATGGGTCTAACCACGCAGTTGATTTTGGTAATGGAATTAAGTTATTATTTGCCATTTAATATTTGGCGGCTGCGTTGATGCAGGCCACTATAGTGTTATTTAAAATGACGTTAATTTGGGGAGAAATTCTGCTATAAATAAACCCATTTGACGAAATGGAACACTAGCCGCAAAAAAAAGTGGGAAATCGGAGAAAAATACGAAGCCACTTTTAAAATCTAACATAAATATGGCATTTCAGAAACAATTCCAGATACTATGCCGTTACAGTAAACAAATGTAAACATTGTTCTGCACTGTATATCTCTTGCGAGAAATCTACACTTGGTTACTTTGACCTTTGCTGCTGTAATGGTAAAATTAATCTGAATAAATATAAAATATTTGACAGGCTGCAACAATTATTTTTCACTGGAGATGATATCTCAAGGAATTTCAGAGAGACTAATCGGCAGTACAATGCTATGTCCTTCGTTTCATTTGGTGCCAATGTTACTGTGCCACACGCACACGGTCCACATTGTTTTAAAATGTATGGAATTGCACATCATCGCATTTCTTCGTTATATTCCAAAATTATAAGCGACGGTTTGCGGCCAGTTGTATTAGACTCCTCAGAGTTCTTGAATTTCTTGGAACTAAATGACTGGCCGCCACATACTCCAAACGCTTGACCCGTTATTCTGCTTAGAAATCTGAACGTTTCCCAAGGACTCCTAAATGCAACCATATTGCTTGGATATGGAAATAATAGGTGCAGTTAAAATTAGGCAGAGAGGTCTAATCCTTCGACTTGATTTAACACCATCCGATAAAACACTATCATTTTCTTTTAAGAGGCAATATTTTCCAATTCATTTGGCATACTTTATCACTATCAATAAAGCTCAAGGGGAAACTCTGGAACGTATAGGCCTCAATTTGCCCCAACAATTTTTCAGTCATGGCTAGCAGTATTTTGCAATGTTGAGAGTGCAATCATTTGACGCCCTTATAGTTTCAATAGAGTCAAAAAATAATCGTACAAAAAATGTACAGTAGGCCTATATAAGAAAATTCTTCAGTAAATATTTTTCTATTGACCGTCATGTTTTGACGGGTTTCAACTAGTTAAGTTTTAATTTCCTGTTTTCAATTTTGCTGAAATACATTTTTGGACGGAGTACGTTTGGTTGTTGAGCTTTAATTTGTTTTTCGTTACATTTTGATAACAAGTGAAGAACATTTATTGACTGAATTACATTGGTTTCAAGAGTCTTAGGTAAGCTTACGAAGTTTGTACTAAATAAAGCTGCATTCCTCTTGCCTATCGATTGTTCCGTCGTCTGTAACTACTACAGAAATACACGTAACTTATTGATACTAATAATCAAAAGGCAATTAATTTACAGAATCAACGATAGTCTAAAAGATTCAACACAGAATAAACACGCACTGTAACCACGCCCCCTCCTTCCCTCTAAAATAAAGAAAAAGAAAAAGGGAAAATGAAGGCATGGCACCCCAGGAGAAATGAACCCGGGAGCACCGGGGCAACGCGCCTCGCCGATATCCTCTCGGCTAACACAACGTTGAGCGGAGCCTGACCCCAGTTAACTCATGCGCGCTTGCCTACTTTACAGGGGCGGAGGGCCTGAAACAAACCTGTTTTCTGGGGTTAGGAGGCCGTTACGACTCCAGGTGCCCTATGTCTAATTGATCCTATACCCATCCCCTACACGCCCCTTAAGGGTACTCAAGTATATAAATGACACCCTGTATATAGATTTTACAAGTGCCGGTTTGTGAACCCTGCGGCGTAGCCAAGCTTGTTAAATCGTGCACCACTGCCGTGGAGGCAGCTGCAGCAAGTCTGAATATTGCAGGTTTGAATCCCAGCGTTGACAGTGGGCACTCTGAGCGTGCTTTTTCCGCAGATTTATCACTCTCCCTCCAGGGATAGTACCTTACTTCAAGTCCCGGCGTGCCTACCTCATCCCTGGGTCGAATACACACACATTACTATAGTCATCACAGAAATACAGATATTCAGACATGTTCAAAACACAAACAAATACACGGGGATCATGACCAGGATGCCCTAGGCCCATCTAATGAATTAACAACAAACTGATTCGATGTCTTGTATATCGTCGCTAAACTTTCAATATCGCGTATCTGACAATTATCTTCTGTTCCAACATTTCCCTTATTTTTGGTCACCCCTCCCAGCCGTATGTGGATGTGCCATCCAACAGAACTGTTGTAGAAGCATAATGAACAAGTAGTTCCGAGAAGAACTAAATAGCCTATCTTCATATATGCTACTGGTCTTTTCTATTAAAAACTCGCCCGGCTATCAAAAGGATTTTCCGTGTGATGTATACGGTAGTACTACTGTCGGGGAAATAAGTATAGATACTCGAGTTTAGAGGTCAATAAAACCTTTACCCTTAGTCTTACATAAGAACAACCTACACCAATATTTTCCTTGTTTTATTTGTCGTTTAACGATATAGAGTAAATATTTGCATTATATCTCGTTAAAATTTTATAGCAGATTGAACAAAAAAAGTACAGGTTTTTCTTACCAAGTTCACGGAGCGCTCACTTAGAAGGATCATTACGTTAAAAGTATTGATCGGATCATAACGAAACTCTAATACGTCTTAAAGGAACTTATTGTTAACGCGTATATGCAGTTTTAATCTAATCTGACGTTTCTTAAAATAGTTGTTGCGAATTTTGTAAAACAACTTTTTCTCGGGCCTGGGTGGTCATAGCAGTATGAAATATGGCTTGTTATGAGGCTCATAGCAATGCAAGGCTTAACGTAAAACTACATTTTACCTACATTTGATAATTGCTTTTATATCGATTGATATTTAATCAGGTGGTTATGTGAGAAGAATGTATCGTAGCAAGCGACGGGAACAATGCGCTCGGTCGAGGAAACTCGTGCGACGTTGCCCTGTAAAACATAATACGCGCGCGTTCCAAGCCGTAAGGTCTGTGAATTTCTGTTGTTGTTGTTTTGTAATTTGTGTTAGGCCGGTATTACACTACCAAAGAAATTTTTCAAATAAATGTTATCAAATATTTCATAAAACTGAACTTTTATCAAAGTTATACAAAGCAATCATCACACCATTACACCGCATCAAATATTTTATCATAGTTCAGCAAAATGGATGAAGGACAGTTCCTTGTTCACTTAACTATATTACGGTAGTTGAAATTCTGTGGTGGCAATACCGGTATATAAAAGAAACGGAGAGATAAAGTGAATGTCTATGGGTTAAACCATGGGTCGCTCACATGACAAGGAAGATATTATTTTATACGAGTAAAATCTTGGTGAAGGAGCTGCAGTACGAGGACTTGAAAAATGACATTAATTAAAATAAATTAAAAACTATCAGTAAAATTGACGAATTATAATACAAATATTATAATAGACTATATATTCTCCTCCTTGGTGTAGTGGTCAGCGTGCTTCGATTCCCGGCTCTGCCACGAAATTTGAAAAGTGGTATGAGGATTGGAACGGGGTCTACTCAACCTCGGGTGGTCCAAATGAGTAGAGGGGGGGGGGGGGGGTAGATTCCCACCTCAGCCATCCTCGAAGTGGTTTTCGTGGTTTCCCATTTCGTCTCCAGGCAAATGCCGGGATGATACCTAACGTAAGGCCACGGCCGCCTCATTCCCTCTTCCTTGCCTATCCCTCCCAATCTTCCCATCCCTCATAAGGTCTCTGTTCACTTTGCAGGCGAGGCCGCCTGGGCGAGGTGCTGGTCACACACCCCAGTTGTAACCCCAATCCCGAAGTTTCAAAATGGAGGCGATAAATGTGGGATCCATCGCTGAGTCCAACCCTGGAGGGTAATACGACTAAGAAAAAAATAAATAAAAAATAAAATACACTAACATTCACGTCTATTTAACTTAACTATTTAATTCTTCTTTATATCCTGAAATATGCGTCCCTTATGTACAGCGCTAATATACTCTGCCAATTTTACCTACAAGTTAGAGAAACGTGTCTTATTTCATTTCCGCAAGAAATTAAACATTTCCCAACACCTTTTTAATGAGGGCTTTGGACCTCCATTGGCAGGTTTAAAAATGGTGTGTCAGCTGAAAAGCTATTATTAGTCTATAAGATTAAATGTTTGAAGTAATTTACACTTTGAGATTATAAGATTATAAAACTGCTCCCTTATTAACCGTCTGAATCAGATGAACTCTCATTTAAGTTTATAACAAGTGGCTCCACAACGGGGACGTCTTCTGTTAGCCCATCCTTTTCCCAGTAATGTTTCAACTCCATTGATCTTCGAATCTCCGCCTGGTTACTCATATTCACTTTAGCAATTTTATTTTTCACGTAGGACCAAACCAGCTCTATGGGGTTGAGCTTACAATGAGCAACTGGCAGCCAGACGAGTTCGACGTCAAGACGAACATTCTTGATTATCTGTTCCAGCTTCTTTTTAGGTGCCCTGAAGTGAGGTTTGGCGTGAACAATTAGCTCTGCTTACGTCATACTTTCATACTTTTGGATTCTGGGAGGAAGAGGAATATCTTTCATTGCAGCGGCACATCTCTTGGCCGTGGCTATCGACCTTCCAATACACTTGGATACTTTTTGCTAAACCCTCTTATCATTTTTACTTTCTCTCTCGCTTCTAAAAAAAAAAAACATATTGCACTTATAATCATGGCAAATTCTCCCTCCGTTAACTGCGGTTTAGCTGGCATCTTGATCGATGTGCAAACAATAGGTAATGCAGACAGTGATAGTTGCTGCATGTTGCTAATGACTCAACGAAGAACAAAGGTCAGAGTTTGGTGTGCGTAGGAACGAGCGCGCAGCGAGTTCGAAATACGGGAGTCAACTGGCAACATTGCGAGGCTGCTACGGTACTATCACCGCCCACAATGGTCCTATTAAATATCAATCCATATAAAATCGATAATCACAAGTAGATAAAATGTAGTTTTACGTTAAGCCTTGCATTGCTATGAGCCTCATAACAAGCCATATTTCATACTGCTATGAGGAAAAGTTGTCTTACAAAATTCACAACTATTTTAAGAAACGTCAGATCAGATTAAAACTTCATATACGCGTTAAAAATAAGTTCCTTTAAGACTTATTAAAGTTTCGTTACGATCAGATCAATACTTTTAACGTAATGATCTATCTAAGTGAGCGCTCCGTAAACTTGGTAAGAAAAACCGGTACTTTTTTTGTTCAATCTGCTATAAAATTTTAACGAGATACAATGCAAATATTCAATCTATATCGTTCAACGACAAATAAAACAAGGAAAATTTTGGTGTAGGTTGTTCTTATGTAAGACTAAGGGTAAAGGTTTTATTGACTTCTAAACTCGAGTATCTATACTTATTTCCCCGACAGTAAGTACCAATGTATACACAACCTATGCCACCACCTACACCATTACATTGAGAAAGTACTGTATGTGCCAGAATATATAATTTTCAGTATCGGTGAAAAAGTCTCCTCCCGCGATATGGCATCTTTCTGTAACACAACACGGAATTTTAATTTAAGTATAGTCAAATTCACGGCTTCTATGATTAACGAAAAGTAAAGTACAGAATTTAGTGCCACTAGATTCTGATTATTAAAATAAAATAAAGTAAAAATTGACTCAAAGACTTGTTCGTTTTTTGAATGATAATTTTTTGTTTTCCGTAATTTTTGTTTATTTTTATAATAATTATTTTTATTTAACTCTTGGTTTTTGTTTAATTAATTTTTGGCCTTTTTAAATTTTGGTGTCCACCTGAAAATTTTAAATTCAATTCCATAATGTATTCTTTAATCTGTGTTAAGAGGGGCAGATGACCTCGTAGTTCCGCCCCTTAAAACAACAATAACTAACTAACTATTAAAATAAACTGTCATACTAAAGTAAAAATTTGCTTTACATTATTAAGACCTGTGATTATGTATGGATCGGAAGGTTGGGTTCTGAATAGAAGAGAAGAATATTGGTTGCGAAGATGGAAAAGGAAGATCGTCAGGAAAATATACGGGTCAGTGAGAGAGGAGGAAGGTTGGAGAATAAGGACAAATGTGGAACTACAGTACAGGAAATCTTCGGACAGGCAGATTTTGTGGTGAAAATTAAGCAGGGGAGAATAAGATGGGCAGGGCACGTATAGAGAATGCCAGAATCACGTAGCGTCAAAAAAGTGTTTACACAAAGACCGGATGGAAGAAGGAGAAGAGGAAGACCCGGAGACGGTAGATAGATGATGTGGAAGACGACCTTAGAGTCTGGGAATCAGAAACTGGAGAAAGAAGGCGGTAGATAGACATGGATGGAAACAGGTGATAAAGGAGGTCAAGGTTCATCAGGGGCTGTAGCGCCGACCTGTAAGAAAGTAAGTAAAGCACAGAATTTAGTGCCATTAGATTATGATTATTATAATAAACTATCCTACGAATCTTCTTTTCAATCGTTTGAATACGGTACGTAAAATAAAAAAAAAGGTTTCAAAATTTTGAAATGTCATGTTATTTTTTTCAAAATTAATGAACAAGAGATGTCTCGGGTGATTAAATCGCTAGACAAATCATTTGGAATATTTGAAAATCACGTGGCCGCTATATTGTGATTGTGTTTCTCAGGGTTTAGAAAGTTACAAATATGTACTTAGTTTTTATTTATCTATCACCATTAACAATCAGTTGATTGCTTATATCGTTTCGGAGATATTGTGGATCGTTAAAGTATATTGCATGGATGCCATGTTGGATTTTTTGATATATACAGGCTATATAATTATATGCCAGCAGAAGAATATTCTAATGATAGTTCATTATACCAAGATTTATTTCTATTGCTCGATTAGGACACGAGAAATACAAATGATATTTAAAATAATTTACACAGCCGCCATTTTTTAGGTTTTGATAAAATTCTATTAAATTAGACCTCAATTTATTAAGGTATTTGTGAAAATACACGGTGCCAAATTTCACAGCACTCGGTTGAAAAGTCGCAAGAAAATTCCATACATATTTTTTTAAATTTCGCGCCGGCGCCATGTTGGATTTCTGCTCATCAGGTTATTGAAAATCCCATAGGTGAACTTATGCTTATAGTCTGTATCAACATACTACATTTCAGTTTGATTGCTGCAATAGATTCTTAGATATTGAGGAACGTCCAAATATTTCGGATGGTTGCCATATTGGATTTTATGTAGGCCATGTTGTTAAGTACCATTATATGAAGATTATTGTGTACGTAGATTCATTAATGAAACGTTGACTTCGATCGCATGACTAGCCCTCATAAAATATAAACTTAGTTTTTAAATTTCACATTACCGCCATCTTGAGGTCATGAAAACAATTTAATTATATTAGATGCCAGTGAATTGTGAAGCCTCCGTGGCTTAGGCGGCAGAATGCCGGCCTATCACCACTGGGTCCGTGGTTCAAATCCCGGTCACTCCATGTGAGATCTGTGCTGGACAAAACGGAGGCAGACAGGTTTTTCTCCGGGTACTCCAGTTTTCCCTGTCAAAATTTCATTCCAGCAACACTCTCCACTATCATTTCATTTCATCTGTCATTCATTTAATCATTGTCCCAGAGGAGTGCGTCAGGCCTCGGCAGCCGGCACAGTTCATATCCTCGCCGCTAGATGGGGGCTTCATTCATTCTATTCCTGACCCGGTCGGAACTGGAAGCAGGCTGTGGATTTTCATTCATTTCAGATGCCAGTGAATTAAAATTTGTATATACAATTACTGTACCAAGTTTCACTGCGTTCGAAAGTTTAATTTGCGAGAAAAATAAATTTAAAGGTTTCAACTTCGCTTGGCTGCCACGTTGTTTTTACATATAACAGGGGCTTGAAGTCATATAGGTGGACCTATAGTCGGCCTACTATTCTTTTTCACTGTACAAAATTTCAAGGTGATATCCATAACAAAATGTTGCGGAGAATGGCAGTGAAATAATTCACGCAGCCGCCATGTTGGATTGGTGAAGCGTATTAAAATTTGAAAGGCACGGTCAAGGTTAGACAGGATAGTAGTATGTACTTATCGAGTTTCATTGAAATCGCTTTGGCCGTTTACATTTTATTAGGGAGGAAATACACAGGAATAAAAGGTGATCTCATAAGCCTATTATTTCAAAAATGAAAATAGGTTTAAAATGAGCTTTAAATTCATTATTCTGCAGAAACATATATTTCGTGTAGTTATGCACTCCTACAGTACAGTATCTTTTTTAACGTTCATTTTCCTTGAGATGGCCACACGGAAAAAATGAACCTTACGTGAATTATTCTGTCGGACGGCACATCAACATTCGGCTGGGAGGCGTCTCCAATCATAAGGCAAATAATGGAAAAGGAAAGCAATATCAGATACGCGGTATTGCAAGTTCAGCAACGACTTATGAGTCGCTCCCCTGGGAGTAATATTGTGACAGAACCACCCAGCTGACAGACACATTTCAACCGCACCGCCTATGCCGGCCACTGGATTGACCTTACCATGATCATTCGCACCGATATATGTAGGGTTGTTCTGTTCTGGAAAGGACAAGGCTTAAGCGATGCAGCGACTTCACGCATTAGCTCTGGGGTAGCCGAGAAAGTACGAGAGGTGCTGTTAGCAGGTATTTAAAGACCAATAATCGGGAATCGAGTGCGAGCAGTGCCTGACGGCTATGACAAGTGAAAGTCCATTACCGTTGTAAAATGTGAGTTAATCGAAGAGACGGAATGATCCAGTTCGCTTGTATGAGTGATTGTTTGTACCAGGAGAGTTGTGTGAGGGTAGGAGCAGACACTGATGAAGGCCTTGGGTTCGACGCAGCGCGTGGACGTTCACTCGGACTACTTTGGTAGACACATTAAGGCGGAGCACCAACAAGCAGAGAAGAACTATGGACTGTGGATTTGGCAGCCTATTGCGTGACAAGTGACGATGTGTGTTGATTATTGTGTACATTAGCCATTTGTAGCCCATTTTCATTTATGAAATTATAGGCTAATGATATCATATTTTGTCCGTGTGTGCTTGCGTGTGTGTAAGTGTATGTGAGTGTGCGTATGTGTGTGTCCACCCCACCCCCCTCCTAATAAAATCTAAACGGCTGGAGCGATTTCAATGAAACTCTGTGACGATATAGTACTATTGTGTCCCACACCGACCGTGCCCCTCAAATTTTATTTTCTCACCATTCCAACATGGCGGCTGTTGCGAAATATTTCACTGGCTTTCTATATCTCCAAAACTGTTACTGATATCACCCTAAAATTTTGTATAGTGATAAATACCACTCCTAGTAAGTCACCTATATAATAGCTAAAACAGAAGATCTCTTCGAGAAACAGCCTCCTCCGTAGACTGGCAGCGACTAACTGGGGCACCCATCCCCTAACGTTAAGGACAACAGCATTGGCCTTATGCTATTCAGCCGGAGAATATGCCAGTCCTGTGTGGTACAAGTCAGCCCATGCAAAGCAGGTGGATGTAGCCTTAAGTGAGAGCTGCAGGATTATTACAGGTTGCTTGAGGCCAACTCTCATCAGTAAAGTGCACTATCTTGCAGGGATTGCTCCACCTGATATCAGAAGAGAAGTGGCTGCAAACAACGAAAGAAGTAAATCATCTGCTATGACCTCACACCCATTCTTCGGATATCGACCTGCTGAGAGGAGATTAAAATCAAGAAAGAGCTTCCTAACAGCTACTCAACCATTACGAGGAACAGCAGCAACAGCTCGAGTTGCCGTGAGGAAGGAGAGGACCAGCAATCTGTCTGAATGGATGGAACCAAAGGAATCTCTACCACCTGGTCACACAGAAAACTGACTAATCAAGAAGTCCCTGAACAGACTGCGGGTGGAAGTTGCAAGATCCAGGAACAACTCATATAAGTGGCATTTTCCGACCAAGACAGTCCTGTGTGATTGTGGCGCAACCCAGACAACACAACACCTCTCCTGTCCATTGTGCCAGTACAGATGCACAATGAATGACTTGACTGAAGCTAATTCAAGTGCTATTGAAGTGGCTAAGTTCTGGGCAGAAACTGTTTGAAGTCGTCTGTTCAACACATACTTTGTACTTTTGTCACGAATAAATAAATACCTATGTAATTTTTAAAACCCTGTTGAGTACAAAACAAACATGGCGGCCAAGCGAAGTTGAAACATGTAAATATACTTTTTTCGCGAATTAACCATCCGAGCGCAGTACAACTTGGTACAGCAAATGCTTATACACATTCAAATGCATTGACATTTAATTTAGTTCAATTGTTTACATAATCTTAAGATGGTGGCTGTGCGAAATTTTAAAATTAAGTTTTTATTATTTGTGTCATGTGATTGAAGTTTGAATAATAAACCTACGCAATAATCTTCATGTAAAGTTACATAGCTCTATGGTCTTCATATATAAAAATCCAACAAGGCCACCGTCCGAAATATTTGGACGGTTCTCTATATCTACGAATCTATTTGAGGAATCTCACTGACATTTTGTATGTTGGTAGAGGCAATATACAATACATATATAAGTTATGTGAAAATAGGCGATTTAGTTCTTCACAGAACTACTTGTTTTAAATTATTTTCGTTTAATATTGCCAGTTGGAAATGATCATGAAATTGCTGTTAAAATCTTGCCATAAAAAACACGAAATATCTATTCACTTATTAAAACAAGTAGTTCCGTGAAGAACTAAAACCTATTTTCATATAACCTCCTTATATTAATTGCCACTATCAACATACAACATTTCAGTTTGATTGCTGTAATAGATTCGTAGATATTGAGAACCGACAAAATATTTCGGATGGTCGCCATGTTGGATTTTTATATATGTAGGTCTTAGAGTTATGTACTGTTACATGAAGATTATTGTGTACGTGTAGTATTCAAACTTCAATCGCACGATTGAGAAACAAGAACAGAAAACGAGATTTTAAAATTTCGCACAGCTGCCATCTTGTGATTATGGAAACAATTGAAATAAATTAGATGCCAGTGGATTAACATTTGTATCAGGATTTACTGTACCAAGTTTCACTGCACTCGGATGGTAAAATAGCGAGAAACGTCCATAAGAATATTTATACTTCGCGTCGCCGCCATGTTGGAATTGTGATCACCAGTTTAGACTATTGAAAGTCCTATGAACATTAAAAAAATGTTTGATTGCTGTAATAGATTCGTAGATATTGAGAACCGTCTAAATATTTCGGATGGTCGCTATGTTGGATTGTTATATGTATAGGCCATAGAGTCATGTACCATTAAATGAAAATTATTGCATAGGCTCATTATTCAAACTTTCACTTCGATCGCATGATTACGACACAAGAAATAAAAACTTATTTTTAAAATTCGCACAGCCGCCATATTGAGGTTATGTAAACAATTGAACTAAATTAAATACCAGTGCATTAAAATGTGTATAAACATTTGCTGTACCAAGTTTCATTACGTTTGGATTATTAAATCGCGAGCAAAGTCTATTTAAAATGTTCAAATTTGCTTGGCCACCATGTTCCTTTCTAAATCAACAGGTTTTCAAAAGTCACATTGGTGAACTTCTGGTAGTTCCCTTTATCACTGTACAAAATTCCAGGGTGATATCTGTAATAGTTTCGGAGATATTGAAAACTGATGAAATATTTCGCACAGCCACCATGTTAGATTGGTGAGACGTAACAAAATTTGAAGAGCACGGTCGGGGTCGTCTGGAATAGTGCTATGAACTTACCGAGTTTCATTGAATTCACTCCAGCCAATTAGATTTTATTAGGGAGGGGGCACACTCACACATATGCACATATGCACAAACACACACACACAGACACACGCACAAAAGGTGATCTCATAAGCCTATTTTTCATAAATGAAAATAGGCTAAAAACCGCGACGCCACGGCCCATGAAGGGCTTAGGCCTACCAAACGACTGCTGCCCAGCCATTTGGCCTTCAGATTATAGGGTGACGCGAGGTTAGCGCGTCAGGCCCCCTCGGCTGTTAATCTTGATTTCCGTGACCGGGGCACTGCCTCACTGACCGAATGCTACTCAATTTCTTCACAAGGCTGAGTGCAACCAGATCCAGCCCTCAAGGCTGTTTCTAAACTCCCTGACGGATCCTCCGGGTGCATGACAGGCGCACCAAATCAACGGGACCAGTATTTAAAAACAAGCTGTCATAAAGTAATTTAATTTAATTTTATACCGTATGGCCTCGGGTGCCGGGTGCAAACTTTGTTATTTGACACCCAGCGGGCAGCTTGCATTAAAAAAAAAATTGTTCCTTGAAGCACTATGAAAGTCAAGGCGGTTAGATATCTAAGCTCCTTGACACTATAGCGCTTTCTTGTAGAGAAATAAGGAACTTTGTTTTGGCGGAAAATCCTGAGATAAATTTTACCATTACGAACACGGCCTACTGAATTCAAATGGGTCATTAACATTCCAACATCGTATTACATGCGTATCGCGATTTTTGCCGCCTTCCAAAAATCACTTACCACGACCAGGAGCGAACCTGCAAGCTTGGGGTTAGTAATCCGGCACGATAACCACTTACCCACCGTGACAAGAATCATGATGAAATACCTGAAAAACTACAATCAGTCTGAGACAATGGTAAATAAAAGATGAAAATTAACATGGCAGTATATAACATTCTGGAGCCCCTTAATTTAATTTATGAAGCTTGGGATTTAGAGTTTTTGTAAATATTCTATCTCCTTCTGTACTTTAATGTTTCGGCTATTCTTTTTTATTGGAGGGGAAAACTGTTGGCAGCTAGAAATGATTTCAAATTTCAAGACAGGTAGTACAGTAGTTTAATATACCTACGTAGGTATATTTCGTACATTTATGTCATTTCAAGCAGAAATTCTGTTCTGGTTCCGTTTCACAGTCTAATGGGCAGAATATAAATTGCAGTGCACCTGTTGTAGTCTATCTCGAGACAACGAGACTCTCAAACAAGAGCATCAGTCGAGTGTCTAACAATCTGCTGCTTATTTTAAAGGGAGAAGACAAACCTTCCTTCCATTAATATTAATAATAATGCCAATAATAATAATAATAATAATAATAATAAAATAATAAAACAAAGAGAGAATCTGTAAATTAAAAAAAGACCTATAGAACCATCTTGAACTCTCTCTTAAGCTAACTGCCTTGGGGCCGGTTTGCAGCAACTCGCCAATCTTCCCTATTCTCCGCCATCTTCTTCAATTCGTGATATGATTTTGTGTTCGTGTCTGTCATTATATGTATGATGTATTCAAGTGGTGGTCTTTCTCTTGTGTTTTCTTCCTTCTAACGTTCATTCGATGACTCTTGCTAGCAGGCTATTATGTCTGAGAATATGTCGCAACATATTCGCTCGTCTTGGTTTCAGATTCTTCATCAAGTTTCTAATTTCTCCTGCTCTTCTGAATACCTCTTCATTTGTCATATGTTGTATCCAACAGATCTTGAGATATCATCTCCAGTACCAAGCCTCAAAAGCAACCAACTTCTTATCTTCTGACTTCCCTATCGTCCAGGTATCACTGCCATACCATCTTGAACAGATACAACAAAATATCAATATGTCGCAACGCAAAATTAATACACCATACCACGGTAATTCAACCTGAAGCATTATACGCAATCATGAACCCTGTCCATTGGAGGCAGATTACTAACTAACAATTTACAAAAACAGGAAAGGCTAATCCTTAGGAAAATATTTGGCCCAATGAGCATAGAGGGAGTTTGGATAAAAAGGAGATCTCACTAATTATACCAACATTCCTAGAAAATATCAGACACTATTTAGAAAAGGCGTCTGAATTTTATGGTCAAAGAAGGACCTACTAAAAGGTGATTTAATCATGCCTCCTCATTAAAAGTCAAGATAAACTGGGTAATCGAAATTGAAAATTACCTTCAAGAAAGCAACGTAACAGACGAAATGTTATGGGACAGAAAAGCTTGGTGATCAAACATCACTTTGCTGTAAACCCCCGAATGAGAGCCACCACTTCATGGAAAGAAGATGATGATGATGATAATTGTTGTTATAAGGGTCCTAACATCTAGCTTATCGGCCCCTAATAGTTTGGGTGATAGTGAAAGATGAGATGAGAATGAAAACTATAACTAATACTAACTACAGACTTACATACTAGAAGGAGAAATGGTAAACAAATAAAGGATAAGGCAAATAAAGGACTGGTAGAAAAGAAATGCCCTCAACTCTAGAAGAATGATGATAGAGGGACTTGGAAGGAAGGAGAGCCATGAAAGGCAGAAAGAGGAGAGGGTCCGCCCCAATGTCAGTGAAAAAAGTGTGTGGGGGGGAGTGAATTGAACCCAGCTCAGGAATCCCCCGGGATCGCCAACTCCCGAACTCACCAGCCATACGCCCCTGAGAATGTAGCAATATCCAAGGTGCACCAGAAGTGGTGGAGTTACATGCTCCCGGCCTCCTTGAGGGCCTTGAGCAGTTGGCAGGAGATAACATGAAAAGTAAAGGAAGGCTGGCCCCTCGCAGAAGGAGGGTATCAGGAAAGATGAGACAAGGGCCAATTAAGGCGGGACAGGAAGAGACTCCCTAGGCCTCGGATACCCTAATACCGTCGGGGTCGTAAAAGAACAAGAGTTAACCAAAAGAGGTCGACAGGAAAGAAGACGGGAAAGAGCCCGGCACAAGTTAGTGGAAGAAATTCTGGACTCACCTGGGGTCTCGTGGTTGCCAACCCACGTCTCACAAGTTTTGAGTTCCTGGGGGGATGGACTGAAGAAAGGAAGAAAATCATAATGAGAAAATGAAGAGATTTTAGGAAGAGAAGAATGCAAATTCATATTCATCTGTTAAATAGTTGAATTGTGCTCCTTAGTTGGGCATTACTTTGTAATAATAATAATAATAATCTACATAGGGCATGGCAACCACACGTAGATTCATCGAGCAACGGATAGTCTGGATACTTATGGAAGACGAAGTGAAAGTTTCAGAAACAGATATGGTCAATCTGCAAGTTTTAAATAAGTTCCAAGTAGGCACTTAGTTTACTTGCCCAGACATGCAACTAGATTGAACGCTGAATCATATTGTAACGTTTTAAATTACGAACGAATGAATAGTAAATGAATATATGATATTAGATTCGTCATTAGCCAGTTATACCAAACTCTCTTTTGTAGTTTAAGTTTCCCCAGAAGTCTGGGTTCCATTCTAGGCTCAAGCAATACATTTAATACTGGTTCAAATATTGAAATGGGGTGCACTTAATATCGTGATTCAAAATGAGAAAAGGCGGGATTGATTTCCCACCTCGGGCATCCTAGAAGAGTCTTTCCGTGGTCTCCCATTTATACTCCAGGAAAATGACGGGATGGTTGCTAGGTTAAAGCCACTACTGCCTCCTTACTAATCCTATCCTTAATTAAAAATTAATGTAGATATTACTGCATATATTACAAGAACACAGGTTATCAGACTAATTCTATACACACAAGTGCAAAAGGCTTAATAAACTACAATATCCAAGCCACTAATTTTAAAACATTAACAACGCAGTTGAAGTTCTGCGAAACTTAACCCGTGACGGTTTTACACAATCTACATTGTAATTTACAATAGTTTCGAAAGTCTGTTACAACATTATGTTTGAGTAATTAACAACCATAGCCCTTGTTTACTAATGTTGTTTTTCTCTTTTCAGGTACGTCAATGTTCCGTTGGTAAAATGGTCTCTCACTTCATCCCTTGTTGATGCTAACACACCTGCGATGAATTAGAAGGTAAGTAAGATGAAATCCCGTCAATGTGACTCATCCAAAGAAACCAAACCTTGAGCAATCAGCGCAGCGCTTTTAAGTTCTTTATAACCACACATATATATGTTTCATACTTCGCACCTCCAATCCTAAACCAATTTCATTCAAAACATTTCATTTTCTGCTCTTCAATTCGTCGACACGAATATACCAAATGTTAATGGGTGTTTTCCTAATCCTGAAGAAAAATTACATGTGACCCACACACTTGTAGACATAGATTTAACGGCTTAAGGGTAAAGGATTTGATGATGATCGCTTGACGATCAAAACTGGCCATCGTATTCAATTTCTTCTTCTTTCGTTGAATTTGGCCTACTGTGGACCAAGGGAAACAATTGATTTGCTGGTCAGTTCCTTTTTCTTCACCCAGAATTTCTTCATCCTTTCGCTGTGGTTCCTCCTCCTTTCCTCTGACCAGGTGTTCTTGGTCGTTCTACTGGGTATTTCCTTGAACCCCTTGAAGTTATCAATTTTAGCTCGAAACACAGCACTATTCCAGATGTCTTTTGGATGTACGCCAACTTCCTCCATGTCTTTTATCGTTTCTTCCACCCACATTGTAGTCGCCTTTAGCTTGGTGATGTAATAAAGATTCTTTTCGTTATTCGATTCCCCTCCATTCTTATAAGGTGCCCGTAAAACTTCAGTCTCCTCTTTCGCATGGTGTCCGTGATCTTCTATGCCTGTCTATATAGAGTCTCATTTCTCCACTTTCTCCATGTACCATCGTTTCGTTTTTCAGGCCCTAGTATATTTTACAAGATTTTTCTCTCTTTCTTCCCTAATTCCTCAATTTCCCCTTTTTAAATTCAATATCAGGTATTCGGAACTGTAAAGGCTTTCCGGCTGGTCAACCGTGGTAGTGTGTTATCTTCGCCCAGTAAGATATAGATAGACCTCTTATTGTATCTATATTGTACTAATCTGTAGGCTAGCCCCATCTTCCTGGCTCGACCTTTATTTGCCTCCTTATCAAGCCCATTCAGCTGAATCCACCCACCTTAATATTTAATTTTCTTTCAGGATTAGGGGAACACCCATTACAATTAGTTACAATACCGACTGAAAAGCATTACATTTCGATTACTCAGGCAACACTGAAGAGTGACATCGAATACGATTATTTAATTTTCTAGAAAAAAATAATAAAGAAAATGTTATTCATCCAACGATGTTAACTACAGTACTTAGCCAAGTATCCGGCCAGTGATTAATAGTAATTCTTCCATTCTTCGCGCTCATTAAGCTATCTTATATCTATTTTACCCTTTTCTTTAAACTTTGACAATTTATTATTATGATATTGATTTGACACTCTGGTACTCGCAGGAACATTACTGTAATGGTAACCTAATTGTGCACTAACAGTTTTAAAATCACATTTTCGGAGTTCAGAATTACAGGGTTTTTGGGTTAAATTATTACATCCTATTGTAAGGATTAGACGTGTCACTTATTGCTTGAGAGGAATTATTATGGGCAAAAAATTACCGTGCGTTAAGATTTAAGCTGTTACGCACTGGTTCGAGAGTCAGAGAGATGTGAGTGTGATATGAATATCTCAAACATTATCCAATATTCAAGAATGAAGACATGGCGGGACAGAAGCAAAATGACCGGCGAAATTTTTAATATAATGTAAGGGATTAATCCGCATACTTGTCATTTGCAATCTGGAAAAGAAATATTGTTCATTGCAAGAGAAACTGAGGAACTAAAATAAGGAAGGAAGGTTGTAGTTTTACGTGACCGTTAATCGTGCGATCATGAGCCACGGGACCTCATTTTTACGTGGAATCCGAACCACAGGACATGGCATTTCACTTTGAAAATATCACATGCATTGACCGGGAAACAGCTGAGAAACTAGCTTTATTACACTCTATACAATAATGTCTGAGTATGCTAGAGGTATAACAATAGGCCACAACATTAACAAAGTAATAATAATAATAATGTAATATTATTAATGCCGTCTTTTTAGCCATGAGTAAACGAAATGTAAATACTTTTCAGTCAGTCAGTCAACTATTTGTCAGTCTCTCCATACCTTCCTGAAGCCATTCTTTCGGAGTGCTGCGTACCCATGCCTTGACAGCTGTGTTCATAGGTTTCTTCATGTTCCCGAACAGGTGACGATCATTTGGTGCCAAGTCGGGAGACTATGGTGGGTGTGGCAGCACCGTGAATCCTATTTGATCAATGGCAGCGGTGGTCTCTCGGCTAGTATGGGGGCGGTCATTGCCATGTTGTCATGTAGCCCATTTTCCTTGACGCTTTGTTTGAATTGCACCACATAGCGCTTAAGGGTTGCCACATATGCTGCACTGTTAATTCTGGTCCCCAAATCCAGCCAGTCAATGAGGATGATACCCTTTGTGTCCCAGAACACTATCATCATTCGCTTGCCAACTGATGACACTGTTCGACATTTCTTTGGCGGTGGACTGCCCCTATGCTTCCATTGCATGGTCACCGTTTTGCGGATTTTGTAGATCAGCTGTTAAGGCTTGGCTACGCAGCACTCCGAAAGAATGGTTTCAGGAAGGTCTGGAGAGATTGACACATCGATGGCAAAAGGGCAAAACGTTACAAGGTGGACGTAACGACTGATATAATGCACTTCATTTGGGTAGAAAAAAATCAAGTGTGAAAGAATATAGTACGCCCCTCGTACTAAACAAAACAGGGTTTCGATGGAAGGTTAATAAATTCAAAGGGCTTTATGAAAATGAAAGCTCATACATCAAGGTCATCTGCTCTGAAGACAGAAGGAGAAGACTTAGCGACCGTATGAAGATATTCTTGGAGGAGGAGAAGAAGAGAATAGTAGGTCGGCCGATTGTTTATCGTGGTCCACTGTAGGCTAAAATTGAGTGAAGAATAAGAGAATAATGGTAATACCATGACGAATAGAAGGACCTAGTGTGAGGACTCCGCCATTATAGCACGGTAGTTTGTGGTCCCACCGCTACAAGCACTGCAAGCGATAATGTCCAAAAACGTGTCCTGTTGTTGGGTCGAGCCGGGTCTTAGAAAAGTGAGCGAGAAGTTACTGTGTGAGATATTTGTGTGAATTAAATTGAATTTTCTTTGCTTTCAGTTCTTAAATTCAGTTCATTGTGGCTTGTGTACATCAGCGTTTTGCGTTGTGAACTTCAAACATATTTCTTATGCGGCTTTGTTAATTTAATAGTTCAACATGCCGTAATGTTTTTTGCCTGGCTGTAAGTCAGGGTATGGTAGAGTAGTTGACGATAAACGATTTTTTTCACCACCGAAGAATAAAAATCAATTTGAACAAGATGTTCAGTAAAGAACATATAGCCTACTTTCTCCTAAATGTATGAGTATAGTTATAACTCGTTGTTATTATCAAAGAGTATAATAGAACTATTCTTTGTTGAAGACCTTAGAAACGATTTACCTCTACCAAACGCCACGACCTAGATAAAAACTGCTACCATCATTGAAGAAAGAAAGAAAGATAAGAAGTATATCAAGAATGTTATGGATCTGGAGACATAATCGACCGGACTGGCGGCGTGGCTCAGCGGTAACGTTCTCGCTTGCTGGGCCCTAGGTTGCAGGTTCGTATCCTGGCGCAGTCAGCTGGCATTTGAGGGTGCACAAATGCGAGGAAGCCGTGTCAGTACATTTACTGGCACGTTAAAGATCCCCTTCGGGCCAAAATTCCGGCACCCCGGTGTCTCTAAAAGCAGCAGTAGTTAAAAGGGATGTAAAACCAATAACATTATTATTATTATTATTACGACCTGCCGTGGACAACATCCAACTTTGAGTTGAGGCATGTCTTTACACGTCTGGTTGTGCATGGCTTTCACAACCCTAATTGAATTAAAAAATCTTTCCATGACCCTACAGAGACGTGTGTATACAAACTATGTGGATATTTTCGATAATATAATCCTAACAGAGCGAGTGCATTCTAGCGGCCAGAATAAGAAACTTTTCAATAAAATCTGGAAGTTATCTTTTTGGCAGCTAGATGTCTCGAGTAAATCTGCTGGCGAATTATGTTTTAATTAAATATATATTTTACACCATAATGTGGACAATATAACGCTTAATAACATTTTCAAGTAACGCAAAATAGGCTGTTACAAACCCTTTAAAATAAAAAGTTAAAATGTATCGTAGTATCAACTTGTCATTCTTCAAATTCGATGCGCATAGAATGATAATGGTATAGTAATCAATGGATCCCCACGTAGACTAGTCGGGACATCTAGTGGTGAAATATCGAACAATATAATCCTAACAGAGCGAGTGCATTCTAGCGGCCAGAAGAAGAAACTTTTCAATAAAATCTGGAAGTTACCATTTTGGCAGCTAGATGTCTCGAGTAAATCTGCTGGCGAATTATGTTTTAATTAAATATATATTTTACACCATAATTTGCACAATATAACGCTTAATTTTAAAACATCTGAGTCATTACAAAACAATAAACATATAACATTTCAAGCAAAAAACCTAGCTCTGATCGGGTTTGAACCATAGGCATCTGAGCGACAGGCTATCGCTCTACCACTGAGCTAATTGTGTCAACGAATATTGTTCTATTTAAAATGACTTACATAGAACTTGTTAGCAAATAATGATTTATACTAAACGATTTCATCACTGGAGTATATTATTTATATATAAAGCATTTCATACAAAGTTTATTTATTTTTTATCAGTACGCTATATTGCATTCAATACTCAAATTAGTGAAATATAAGTCAGGCACAAGATATCCGCTGCCATCTTGTCTTATTAATGAATCAGCTGAGCTTTTTAAAATCACGTCTGCACTATAGTATTACAAAATAAACTTTTAATTTCGTACGTGCCTCTTCCTTTAGAACAGTTAAAACGATTCTCGGCTCGATAATCGGAACTGGTGGGTCCCATGATATGGATTATAAAGTTTGCATAATTCGCACGGCCGCCATCCTGAAATGGTATGGCGGACGACCTTGTAGTTTGGTCACAAGACGCATCCTATACGAAGGTATGTTGTTACCAAATTTGGTAGAGATTGGATGATTTGGTTAGTCGTTATTTGATTTTACGTTTTGAACGTTTGAGTGGCCGCCATTCAGTTTTAGTAAAGATGGCGGCGATATAAAACATGACACTGAGGTGTCCTTTGCTAGTGCTACCTTTGTACCAAATTTCGTTCAATTCGCATTCACCGTGTTCGAATTGATAGGGGGGGACAGACATTCAGAGTACACACACTCACACACACACACACACACAGACTCACACACACACATACACACACACAGACTCACACACACACATACACACACACAGACACACTTTTTTCGCCCTGTGTTGATCTCATAAGTCTACTTTCATTTTTTGCAAAAATCGAAAGCAGGCTAAAAATGGGCCAGAGCTATTCCACGAAAGGATACGGAGTTAACGCGAAGTATTAGAATTTGTCAAATTACCGACAGTAGTGGCTACGCTGGCTAACGCGCAGCGTTAGGTCATGGGGCCAAGCTCTCTGCTGACTCGGTAGACGCGTGGGTTCGAGCCCCACCGTCGGCCGTCCTTGAAATGGTTTTCCGTGGTTTCCCATTTTCAACACCTGGCAAATGCTGGGACGGTACCTTCTGACAGGCCACGGCCGTTTCCTTCCACATCCTTGCCCAGTTTCATTCACCATCATTCATTTAATCTCGCATTAACTCCTCTCATGAGGTTGGCGTCAGGAAGGGCATCCGGCCGTAAAAACCATCGCCACAAAGACTTCCATCGCATCTCATCCCCGACCCCGTTGGATAAACGGGAATAATAAGGGGTAGACATACAATTAGAATTGGTCAAATTCATTTCTCGGATGATTTGATAGTAAAATCAGGTAATTTTATAGTGAATGGTGAAGAAGTGGAAATCTCTCGTGTGTGGTGGAAGTTACGTCCTTGAGCAGTGCCTCATTTTTTCCCTAATTTACCGAAGTAGTGAGAATAAGTCCCGTAAAGCTCCCAACAGGGAAAAGAATCTCGACACCACCAGAAAAAGAAGAAAGAAGATTGAAGATGGGAGTGGAGCAACGAATGAGGCATTAAAAGGTCAGTCCAATGTTGATAAGAATTTGGGTCATTCTAGTGTACTTACTGATGCTGAAAAGACTATAATATTGCTCAAAAGGCGCCTAAAGAATGCTAACCGTAATTTAATTCGCGTTAGATCCTGCCTCAACTCGGCAAAATCGAGAATTAATTTGCTGGAGAAGCAGGTTCGAAATTCACAGGCATTTAATTACAAAGATAACGAACACCTTAGCAAGAAGGAAAAGATAATAGACACTATGCTCAAGAAATGCCAGGAAAAATCTCCCAATGGAATGAGGTACAGCAATTAATTCATTTTAGAGTGTTTATTGTTGAGAATAAAATCACCGAAAGGATTGTCATTGTCGGCGACATTATCTCTTGCCTCTGCCTTCAGAAAGTCGCTTGAGGAAACTTTGTAAAGGACTTAAGTGCTCTTATGGAGTTAATACGCCTCGTATAAATGCTATTTCAGACAATTTTAAGGAAGAAAAGAATGATAATTTACGTTACGGTGTTGTAATTTTCGAAGAAGAGAAGCTAAGAGAAGAAATCGAGTTAAATAGCTTTTCTGATAAAGTAGATGGATTAGTTGATTTAGGTGAACACACACCTGACCTCCAGAAGAACGTACTTGCAAATCTCGCTCTAGTGTTCTTGTTCGTACCTTTCATGCATATATTGGGTGCAACCAGTTGCTGTTTATGCAAGCAGAAAAGCTACTCCAGGGGACATTCTCGCAAAAATTCTAATATAGGTGATTTTGCAGTTAGAAGAGGCTGGGGCGAGGGTGGCTGGCTTTACTTGTGATGGTAGTCAATCAAATAAAAAGGCCAGGAATTCGTTAGGAGTCAGTGGCAAGACAAGCTCTCTACAACCTCACATCCTTAATCCTGCAGATGTTACGAGAAAGATCTGGGCTTTCTCCGACTGTATACTCCAGGAATCTGTGCGTTCCGTAACATGTAATGAAGACCGTAGTTCTTATATCCGTTAATTATATTTTCCATTGTGCCCTGCCATGCTTTTTTAATTGTAACCGCTAATTACTTTTTAAAAGAGTATTAATTACAAAGTAATTCGTTTCCCTTAGCACAATCCCTAAGACCAGCTGACCCCGGCAGTGTGGAACTTGCCCACTCTAGCGCTGCCTTGCGGGGCGCGCTTGAACTTCAGGAGTCTTCTCACTTTCTCCTTCTATTCGTCATGGTAATACTATAACATCGTATGATATTATGGTTAACCGGTGTCATCTCAGGACTGATAGTAGTCGACATTTTTAGCCTACTTTCGATTTTTGCAAAAAATGAAAGTAGACTTATGAGATCACTACAGGGCGAAACAAAGTGTCTGTCTGTCTGTGTGTGTGTATGTGTGTTTGTGAGTCTCTGTGTGTGTGTGTGTGTGTGTGTGTGTGTGTGTGTGTGTGTGTGTACTCTGAATGTCTGTCCCCCCTATCAATTCGAACACGGTGAGCGCAAATTGAACGAAATTTGGTACAAAGGTAGCACTAGCAAAGGACACCTCAGTGTCATGTTTTATATCGCCACCATCTTGACGGAAACGTAATGGCGGCCACACAAATGTTCAAAGCTTAAATCAAATTACGACTAACCTAATCTTCCGATCTCTACCAAATTTTGCAACAACATACCTTTATGGGGGCAGCATCCTTTGACCAAACTAATAGGTCATCAGCGTAATAGTTTGCGGATGGCGGCCATCTTTGTGTGAAAATCGATTGCCCCTATTAATTCGAACACGGTGAAACCGAATGGAATGAAATTTGGTACAGAGGTAGCACTAGCAAAGGGAACCCCAGTGTCATGTTTTATATCGCCGCCATCTTGACGGAAACGTAATGGCGGCCACACAAATGTTCAAAGCTTGAATCAAATTACGACTAACCTAATCATCCGATCTCTACCAAATTTCGCAACAACATACCCTTATGGAGGAAACATCCTATGACAAATCTAATAGGTCATTAGCCTAATAGTTTGCGGATGGCGGCCATCTTTGTGTCAAAATCGATTACCCCTATTAATTCGAACACGGTGAAACCGAATGGAACGAAATTGGGTACAGAGGTAGCACTAGAAAAGGCCACCTCAGTGTCATGTTTTATATCACCGCCATCTTGACGAAAACGTAATCGCGGCCACCCAAATGTTAAAGGCTAAAATGTAATTACGACCAACCTAATAATCTAGTCTCTACCAAATTTTGCAACAACAAATCTTTATGTGGGAAGCATATTCTGACCAAACTGCTAGATCATCAGCCCAATAGTTTGCAGATGGTGGCCAAGTATGTGTGCAAATCGATTCCCCCTATCAATTCAAACACGGTGAAACCGAATTGAACGAAATTTGGTACAGAGGTAGCACTAGCAAAAGGCACCTCAGTGTCATGTTTTATATCGCCGCCATCTTGACGGAAACGGAATGACGGCCACCCAAATGTTAAAAGCTTAAATCAAATTTCGACCATCTTAATAATGTGATCTCTACCGGATTTTGCAACAACATGCCTTTTTGTGGAAAGCATCTTATGACTGACTACAAGGTCATCAGCCCAATAGTTTGCAAATAGCGGCCATGTATGTGTGCAGATCCATTCCCCGGATCAATTCAAACACGGTGAAACCAAATTGAATGAATTTTTTTACAGAGGTAGCACTAGCAAAGGGCACCTCATATTCATGTTTAATATCCCTATAGCACGTTGTATTTCAACACGCTACTACAACCAAAATTCAATTATACTCCTTGAAAAGGACAAAGAGTTATAACAATGCCCATGCATTTAGGAGAAAGTAGGCTATATGTTCTTTACTGAACATCTTGTTATATGCTCATGGGAGTTTGAAAATAGTTGAGCTGTAGGGTTCTGGTTCCCTTACTCAGCTCGTACAGAGCGATCGAGGTGATGGACAGCTGAGAGGCCACTGGGGATGAACTCTCACTATCACCCCAAGTGGTCCACAGGGCCTACCAACCCCTCCTCACGATCTGTCACTCAAGAGGCAAAGGAGAAGCAGTAAATCAGAAACTACGAGATGAGGACATCATGAACTAAAATTATCGTGAAGAATATCATCTGTAGTTTACAGATATTGGAGTTCACTCGGCTTAGTCAGAGATATTTGTTGTGCTTGGCAAGATTAGGGCCATTGAGCCCTCTCTCCCATCTAACCAGATTATACAATTGATACATTTTAAGCAATAGAAGTATCAACAGAACTATGCTAGTTTAAACTGAATACAAAATTGATACAATAACAAGAAGTTCCGTGACGAACTAAAGAGCCTACTTTTCTTAAAATTTTAGATGTATGCCAATGATTAATCCACATGGATCTAACTAGAATAATGACGAAATTAAGTTTGTAATATCGAAATTTCTAATTAGTTCGAAATACTGTATACCTGGCATAATGTAGCCTAATAGAGAACTACAGTTGGTAGCCCTGGTGACTGAATATATTCTTAGTTCCATCTCTTAAGGAACAGAATACAAACTTTGTTTGAAAACCAATGGATAGCATGGACGTTACATGCAGTTAAACATTGGATCTAACAGCGCGCGTAAAATCATGTTGGCAACGATGACATACATGTAATGGTCAGAAATAATCTGAAATAATATGATCTATTGTTGTGTCAATTTTGAATGAAATCCATTAGTTCGTATAGAAGTTACATGCATTCTAAAATTGGACTTATCAGCAGGCTTAGAATCATGTTGGCAACACTGGCGTAGGGCTATATTAGTTACTCCAAATTAATCTAGAATGCCAGGTACTATACGTGTGCAAAGTTTAGAGCTATTGGCTTGCATACTTTCTGAAATATTGATATTAGGGTAACAAAAATAGAGACAGTATTTGTTAACAATTGGCAGCCCTGGTCACTCTTAAGAATCGGCATTGTCATATCTGTT
Source organism: Meconema thalassinum (assembly GCA_946902985.2). Taxonomy (NCBI): domain Eukaryota; kingdom Metazoa; phylum Arthropoda; class Insecta; order Orthoptera; family Tettigoniidae; genus Meconema; species Meconema thalassinum. Next base: position 200,699,050 of record OX336391.1, on the reverse strand, counting down.
ATGGTACACATAGCACACACGAAACTTGGTTGAAATCCAAGTGATAGTATAGGAGTTACATGTATTTAAAGTTGGACCTCTCAGCAGGCTTAGAATCATGTTGGTAGCACTGACGTATGTAAGTTACTCCAAATTAATATAGAATGTCAGGAACTATACGTGTGCATAGTTTAAAACTGTCAGCTTGCATACTTTCTGAGATATGGGTATTGTGATAAAAACAAATTGAGAGCATTTATTAAGAGTTGGCAGCCCTGTTGGCTCTTAATAATACGCTCAGTCATATCTGTTTATGTACACATAGCACATACGAAATTTGGTTAAAATCCAACTGATAGTGTATAAGTTATATGCATTTATAATTTGGACCTATCAGCAGGCTTATAATCATTTTGGCAACACTGCCATGTATGGCCTCCTGTAAATTAAACTGAAATATTATTATCTATACGTGTGCCAATTTTGAAATAGCTCCCATTCATACCTTCCAAGATATCCAACATGGAGCTCAAATTTCAATTGCGATTTTTCAGCAGCTGGTAGCATTGACATCATTTTCAAATATGGCCGTGAGATATTCAGGTATAGATCTTTACTCCTACCAAATTTTGTTTCGATTGCTGCAGCCGTTTAGGAGTTGATAGGGGGGGGGGGGGGACCCACACACACAGCCAGACAGACAGAGAGACAGACAGAAGGACAGACAGACAGAGAGACCCCCAGAAGGACAGACAGACAGACATTTGCCCGATCTCATAAGTCTACCTTTTCCTCATTTTTGCAAAATGTGAAAAGTAGGCTAACAATTATATGGAAGCATGGTGCGGGCAAAATTGTTTTGTAAATCATTTATTGCTTATGTGAATAAGTGTGGAAATTAAAAGTATGTGACTGACTTCGTGGCTACGCGGTAAAGTTCTCGCTTGTTGAACCCAAGGTTGCAGGATCGAATACTGGCGCAGTCAGCTGGCATTTGAAAGTGCGCTAATGCGAGGGAGGTGGCATGTTAAAAATCCCCTTCGGGGAAAATTTCCGGCACTCCGGCTCCTCTAAAAGTCACGGTAGTTAAAAGGGACGTAAAACCAATAACATTATTATTATTATTTGAAGTATACAAGAAATTAGAGAAAGTAGTGAAAATACTAGTAATATAAAAGTTAATTATGATAATAATGATAATAATAATATCGTATGGCCTCGGGAGCCGAGTGCAAGCTTTGTAATTAGACACCCAGAGGGTAGCTTGCATGCCGTATTTCGTTGTTCCTTGGATCACTATGAAAGTCAAAGAGGTTAGATATCTAAGCTCCTTGAACACTATAGCGCTTTCTAATAGAGAAATGAGGATCTTTGTGTTGGCGGAAACTCCCGAGATTAATTTTGGCATTATGAACTAAGCCTACTGAATTCAAATGGGTTCTTTGACATGCCAACATCGTATGACATGCGTGTCGTATTTTTGCCGCCTTTCAAAAATCACTTATCACGGCCAGGAGCGAACCTACAATCTTGGGGTTAGTAGACCGACACGCTATCCATTCACCCACCGTGGCAAGCTAATTATGTTGATGATCGTGGTAACGATCGTGACTAAGTTATTTGCAAGATTGAAAATGCATTGTATGTTTAAAACAAGATGTTCAGCAAAGAACATATAGCCTACTTTCTCCTAAATGTATGGGTATATTTATAACTCTTTGTCCTCATCCCTAAAACCACCTCTACCACCATGTAGTGTTTGTTTTCTTTTATATTTATAATTAGCCAGTAAGTGTCAAAATCAATATTATATACTTTATGATGATTGAATAACAAAACTACTAACTTATTGTAATGCATTCACGTCCATTAATCTCTATATTAAGCCAGCCTGCAAACTTAAGGATCTATCGTTTTGGGTACCTTCCCCTTAAAAAATCCGCGGCAATCACAGTAGGTTGGTGCTGCGACCTAGCAGTGAATTCATATTTATCTAGTACGCCTCTGGGTGTTCAACGAGTAGGCAGTTTAAAGTAGCCAGGAGGGAGGCGATCCAACTGGCAGTGTTTAATGATAGAGCGTACAGTCACGCGTCCTGCTAGAAGGACCTTCCGGAAGTACTTTTGTACACAGCGGTGCGTCCTTCCAGCAGGACTTTGGACCCTTATGGCAAATGTTTGAACTGGCCTTCCAGCAGGACGCGTCCTTCCGGCAGTACTTTGGGTTATCAGAGCGTAATAATATTGCAGTTCTGGTACTGGGCAAACAATAAAAGTCTGTAAATATTCTAAAATATTCAATATCACTCATATTGACTAATACAATACGGTAACTGTCTCTTAACAACATATTGACTCTAAAATATATAAACGTATAAAGTATAAACGTGTTTTCTTATAGTACAGAGACTAAATAAATGTATGAGCGACGGCGCGTCCATCACTCGAGAATAAATAAATAAAAAAAAGCCTAGTTGTGTTTTTGTCAATATCCCACTGCACAGTTGCACAACTACACGTAATTTAAACTACAGTACCATGACATTTACTTATATCATAATTACTAGCAAATAACGAGCGACTCCATGCATCTCCGCTGTTTGGAGCATCGAAATAGGTAGCAAAAACATAAACACAGTCACCATTACGTATAATCGCCGCCATTACTGAACGGTCAGAGCTACCAACTTCAGACTTGCATGCGCTGATTCGTTACATTTCCCTCTATATAATGGAAAAAAGAACGGTCCTGCCAGCAGGACGCTTCGTCCTCATATAAGCAATTGAATTACGTACTCAAATGAGGACCTAACTTCCTGCCGGCAGTGCCTTGTACGTTCTATCATTAAAGGTAATCGGAGCGCGATCGTGGTTAATAGTCGAACTACCAGTATTACAAAATTGCCATACTTTAGGAGGCCAGGTATTGACACAGCGGTATATTTGGAACAATACTACCCACATAACCCACAAGAGGACAGCACCGTACAGAGACATTAAGAAGGCTGTGGTTGATAACAACGTGTATCTAATTCTTCTATTCTCCTTTTCGTAATGTCTTCTGTTTATGTGCAATGCTGGGACTGTGATTTTATTAATAAACGAGTGTATACATTAGCCTCCCCTTTGAGCTAAATGACATTTTATTCAGTATCTGTGAAAAGAGCGTGTGCACATCATTTGTAAAATAATTCAAGAAAAAAAAAGTCAACTGTAGCAGTATTCGATCCTCAGTCAACTGCGTGACAGGCTAACACGCTAACCCAGAGCTAAACATATCCGTAACATCATGGCGATCTTAACTGATATATTTGATTCAACCTGTTGGCAAATAATGACTTGAAATAAACTATTTCTTCACTGCAGTACATCTTCATTATAGATCATTTCATACAAAGTTTATATTATTGTATCAGTAGGGTATATCGCATACAACATACTAAAACTACTGAAATATAAGACAGGCTCATGAGGACAGCTGCCATCTTGTCGTGTGGCAGATACAGCTCAGCTCTTTTAAGCCAGTCATACAGAATAATATTATAATATTAAATTATAATAAATAACAGATCACGACCTTCAGGATAGCTTAAACCACCCTAGGCTTGATAATCTGAATTGGTGGGTCTTAAGCTATTGATTATAATGGTTGCATAATTCACACGGCCACCATCCTGAAATGGCAAGGCCGATGACCTTGAAGTTTGGGTGAAAGACGCGTCCTATATAAAGGTATGTTGTCACCAAATTTGGTAGATATCGGATGATTAGTTTAGCCGTAATTTGAGTTTGCGTTTTGAACGTTTGAGTGGCCGCCATTCAGTTTTGGTAAAGATGGCGGCGATATAAAGTATGGCACTGAGGTGCCCTATGCTAGAGCTACCTCTGTACCAAATTTCGTTCAATTCGGTTTCACCGTGTTCGAATTGATAGGGGGGGGGGGGGGACAGACATTCAGAGTACACTCACTCACTCACACACACACACACACACACAGACTCACACACACACAGACTCACACACACACATACACACAGACAGACACACAATTTTTCGCCCTGTGTTGATCTCATGTCTACTTTCATTTTTTGCAAAAATCGAAAGTAGGCTAATAATTTATTTGGCTGGCTAAATATAAAAGAAAAATTCCTAGTAAGCCATCCAGCAGGACGTTACAGAATAAACATGACTTATCCAGCTGTGCCCCTCAGCCTGCTACAGGAACTATTTTGCTGAGTCAAAAAGAAAAAAAAAATTGGAGGAACACTTACACTTGAAATTGAGTAAAATTTTAGATTTCACAATGTAATAAGGAAAATAGAAACATTAGAAGCCGTTACCTGACATACTTTTAATTCTGAATAACTTACAGTAGAAATAGGGACTTTTTAATTTTTTAATTTTTGGTTATCTACATAGGCCTCTGGCTGTCATTTTTGGCTATTACCGCGGAGGCCCGGATTCGAATTCCTGCTCTGGTAAGATATATAACTCCGGCCCGAGGGCTGGGACGGGGAATACTCAGCCTATTGAGGCAAAACTGAGTAGAGACGGGTTCGATTCTACCTCAGCGATCCTAGAAGTGGTTTTCCTTGGTTTCCCACTTCTACTCTAGGCAAATTCTGGGATTGTACCTAACTTACGGCCACGGCCGCTTCCTACCCAAATCCTACCTCAATTGTTAATACACGCAATAGTACAGATATCGCAGTCTTACGTTATCACTATCAGACAACTTCTACACACAGCCAAATACACGGGGCTACATGACCACGATGTCACATAGCACCCTGAAGAATCAACAACAACTCTAAATGGCAAGTTCCTAGCTGCACTGGGGATATCCCTTCCAAAGTCACATCAGCATTTTGTGCGATTTTATTAAAATGTCTCAACAGAAGTGTATTCATGTTGAGATGCCAATTCCTCCTTATATTCTATTCTTCTTCGTATTATTTATATTCTTTTATCATTATTATTATTAATATTATTATTACTATATTTTTTATTTCTCTTCTATTTTAGCTTGCAACATCGTGGTCATAAACCCTGTGAGCTTTAGGGGAGTTAAATTTGTCGATAACCTGTGTCATTTTGAGACTTTCCAAATGTGTTCCAAATGTAGTCAAGCTGTTTGCCTCTCACCAAAGTGGACCGGGTTTGATTCTCAATGAATGCATGTGAGATTTTCGAAGTGAAATACCAAATTCCAAATGAATTTGGATTTGGATTGAACGTACCATAACCTTAAGATGAACGGTCACGTAAAACTACAAGCTTGCTTAGATTGTATGATAGCCGGAGTCATTGTGTGTCTATACATATAATTGTGTGCGTTGTAACTGGGGTTATGATTGGATCAGGTGGCGGCTATGCCCTTTATTTAGGGGTGGGGGCGTAGTGGCGCAGCGGTCAAGCTGTTTGCCTCTCACAAATGTGAACTGGATTTTATTCCCGATGAATGCATGTGAGATTTTCGAATTGAAATGCATGACCTCTGGTTCGGATTCTACGTAAAAATAAAGTCCCTTAGATCAATGCCGCATGATAACGGTCTCGTTAAACTACAAGCTTTATTCCTTTCCTTCCTTTATTTGGGTAGCCTACCTTTAAAGCATTTGCCTGGTGTAAATAATAAAACCACGAAAACCTACCTCTAGAATGACTTGAGGTGCGAATCGAACCGATTTCTTCCCAGTTCTGCTTTACGAAATTGAGAGTACCCGGTTCGAACCCTTGTCAGTGTCAAACCCGGACCAAAGAAGCTAGATACAACCCCACGAGGTGAAAGTAAAGTGAATAGAAACGTATGAAGTAGAGTTGTTGTTGTTGTTGTTGTTGTTATATTTGAAGGACCTGAACATGGTGTTCATTTAGCCCCGTGTAATTGTGTGTGGAATTTTTTCAATAACCTGTGTTAATGTGATGGCTGTATTAGTATTTGTAATTCACGTAAGAATTTGGAAGGAGGTGGCCGTGGCTTCAAGCTAGGAACCAGCCCGCTATCCACCTGCAGTAGAAGTGGGAAGCCCACGGAAAACGAAGAGGGATTCGAACTCATCGCTTCTCAGTTTAGCCTTACGAGACTGACTGTAACCCGTTCCATCCCTCAGACCAGGATTAAATTTCTTGGCAGAGCCGGAAATCGAGCCCGCACCTCCGGGGTGACACCTAAGAATGCTAACCGCCACACCTCGAAGTGAGGCGTATGGTATCAAAATAAGACACATCACTTCAAAAAAAAATTAAGGAGACACAAAAAACTGAATGAGTCCTTTGTTTACTGACAAATAAATGTGGCTCTTTTTTGAAAGTTGTAAGTGATATAGGCAAATATTTCCCAAAAGTTTCATAACTCTCTCTGTTTTATTTTCCTTTTTGTGAGCGTTTAAATATTTGATGTGTCTTATTTTGTTTCAAAACTTGCTGATGCATCTTGTTGTGCAACTCAGTAATCGGATGTATGAAAATCCACAGCCTTCTTCCAGTCGACCGACCGGTTCAGGGATGGAATGAATGAAGCCCCCATCTAGCGGCGAGGATATGAACTGTGCCGGCTGACGAAGCCTGTCGCACTCCTCTGAGGCAATTATTACATGAATGACAGATGAGATGAAATGATAGTCGAGAGTGTTGCTGGAATGAAATTGTTGAGTACCCGGAGAAAAACCTGTCTGCCTCCATTTTGTCCAGCACAGATCTCACATGGAGTGACCAGGATTTGAACCACGGACCCAGCGGTGAGAGGGCAGCGTGCTGCTGCCTAAGCCACGGAGGCTCAATCGGATTATCTTATTTTGAAAATAAAATTCTCACTCTTCACTAGTATAAAGTCAATTTAACACACAAATGCAAATTTAAACACACCGACACTAGCAGAACACGAATTGCAAAAAGCAGCTCACTGGGAGCGCCCTTTCAGCTGATGCGCTGATCGATGCGCAATAGATCCTGCCAAGATGTGTCTTGTTTTGATACTCATTCATCTCCTTGTCTTATTTTGAAACCTACCGACTACTTCAGCATTTAAAAGTAGTTCCGTGAAGAACTATACAGCCTATTTTCATATATCCTACTTATGTTAATTGCCACTATCAACATACACAATTTCTGTTTGATTGCTGTAATAGATTCGTAGATATTAAGAACCGACTAAATATTTCGGATGGTCGCCATGTTGGATTGTATATATGTAGGTCCTAGAGTTATGTACTGTTACATGCAGATTATCGTGAACGTGTAGTATTCAAACTTCAATCGCAAAATTAGGACACAAGAAAAAACAAGGAGATTTTAAAATTTTTCACAGCTGCCATCTTGAGGTTATGGAAACAATTGAAATAAATTAGATGCCAGTGGATTAACATTCGTGTAAGGATTTACTGTACCAAGTTTCACTGCACTCGGATGGTTAAATTGCGAGAAACGTCCATGTGAATATTTATAATTCGCGTCACCGCCATGTTGGATTTGTGATCACCAGGTTATTTAAAGTCCTATAGGTGAACTTAAGTTCATAGCCCCTATGAACATTAAAAAAATGCAGTTTGATTGCTAAAATAGATTCGTAGATATTCAGTATCGTCTAAATATTTCGGATGGTCGCCATGTTGGATTGTTAAATGTATAGGCCATAGAGTCATGTACCATTAAAGGAAAATTATTGCGTAGGTTCATTATTCAAACTTTCACTTCGATCGCATGACTACATCACAAGAAATAAAAACTTAATTTTAAAATTCGCACTGCCGCCATCTTGAGGTTATGTAAACAATTGAACTAAATTAGATACCAGTGGATTACAATGTGTATAAATATTTCCTGTACCAGGTTTCAGTGCGCTTGGAACATTAAATCGCGAGAAAGGTCTATTTAAAATTTTCAAATTCGCTTGGCCTCCATGTTGGTTTTGTAGTTACCAGGTTTTCAAAAGTCACATAAGTGAACTTATAGCAGTTCCCTCTATCACCATAGAAAATGTCAGGGTAATATCGGTAATAGTTTCGGAGATATTGAATGCTGGTGAAATATTTCGCACAGCCGCCATATTGGATTGGTGAGTCGTAACAAAATTTGAAGGGCACGGTCGAGGTCGCCGGGAATAGTGCTATGAACTTTCCGAGTTTCATTGAAATCGCTCCTGCCGTTTAGATTTTATTAGGGGGGGGGACACACACACACGAATCACACACACACACACACGCACACACACACGGACAAAAGGTGATCTCATAACCCTATTTTTTCAAAATTGAAAATAGGCTGAAAACAGCATGATGTGTTCTGTTTTTAATACCTTTGTCTTCCCACATGTAAAGAGGGCTCCTAGGACTTGTTAAATCAGCCGTAATCTCAAAATCGCAAAAATAGTGATGTGTCTTGTTTTGATACAAGACGACTCAAGTGGTCAGTAGACAATGATGTAAACTATTATGAAAGAACTAAGTGAAACAAGGAATGTACTGTGACATTTTTATCATAGTAGCGCTTCGGTGGTAAGATCATGAACTATGCATATGAGTGCTAATCTGTGGAATCCATGGAGGAGGATCTAGCGGTAGAGGAAGTGGATTATCTTAGAAAAGGCAAGAAGATGAGATATATGAACACTGGATGTGGGAGGATTAAAAAAATCATTATTATTAGGTTTTGGAGATTATGATATGGGTATATGCTTGTATATGTGAACCGGAAGATTTTGTTACACTGAATGAACGGGTCTGGATTGTTTATCATTGCTGGTCCCGTAATGCTTCTAGTAGAGAAGATTGCTTTTAATAAAGAAAGGTCTAGGAAATCATATACTTTTACTGGAGCAAAACAAATATATTATATATGATATTCATATTTCTCCTCAAACCTTACGTAACATTCCCTGTAATGGATTGTATATTGCAGTAGATATCTAAACTTGCTTTCCTCAATGATGGTATCTTGGTTGGTATTCAGAAATACCCTACCCCTTGAGATTGTAGAGGACTTATTTTTCTATTTCATTGAACAAGAGATTGATTACTCATAGATTTAATTTGTATATGAGTTGGCGCCCACCCGGATTTTTCTTTTTATCCATAACACTTTTTCAGGTGTTACTTTAATGGTGGGATTGGTTGTTGGTTCTTATATTTACCCTTTCAGTAATAATTCTAACATTCCTTTTAATAACAACAACTTAGGGGATCCATTAGGAAAAAAACATTACAGTACTTGAAGAAGTTCATTGCTATCTGTGACAAGCAAGCAAGCAAGCAAGCAAGGGGAGGTTAGCGACGGAATGCGTGTTCTCTGGTAGGTCATTGCCGCATTTGGCGTCGCGTGCAGGCAAGGGCCGCTTATCACGCGCACGGAATGTGGGGCACGACCAGACATTAGTAGCGATGATCGCCCATAGATACTCAAGCCATGTTATGTGAACATTCGTGTTTGTATGTTAGTGAATTAATAACTCTGTTCTAACATGGAAACAAATTATACGATGCTTATTCAGCTCTCTGCTAAAAGAAAACGTAATATTCAGCTAACCTTATCCAGCCTTATTCAGTGTCCAGGAACAGAAACGTTCCGACTCTTCTGTCCTCCACAGCAATTAATGAAACTAGCGGATCCGAGCGTGAACTCTCGCATAATGGGTCGTGTGTGCCCCATGTGTACAGACTACCCGCCCTGCACTAGTGCTATGTGGGCTGTATGCGACACAGTTCTGCCAGGGGCTATCGTCTCCATTTGTTTAAAAGCACTGTATAAATAAATAAATAAATATGTTTCCGTTGACTTTTCAAGAAATGCAAGATTATTCCTGTACTATTGAGACCATTTGGAAGATTTTGGTACAAACCACACCTTCTAACTCTTTATGGTTTAGGAGCTTGAGTTTTGTGAAATATACACTTTAGCGTATTATATAATAACAGGAACAGGAGCGTTTCTACTCCTTCAGTCCTCCAGAGCAATTAATGAAATTGACAGAGGAAAGTGGATATCTCGGGGAATAACTGTTAACCTCCACTTTGTCAAGTACAAGTTTCTTCCCGGCTCTGCAATTAAAGCTAATTGGTCTGAGGAATGGAACGTCCTGCCCCTTAAAACAACAATAACTAGCTAACTAGCTTCACTTCCCTAACAACTCCCTATTACCAATATATCGCACAAACAATGACCATAACCTCAAATTTCCATTGTTGTCTTAAGGTGTTACTTTCGATCACTGAGCAGCGAGTGACTCTCCCTTCAAAACAAAAGAGCTGAAGGTCAAGGCAGAATCCATAAATCGAGTGGGAACTGTTATTGCGCATTATACCAACAATCTGACAAGAAAATTCCCTTTCATAAACAGCCATGTTGAAAAAGAAATTAAAATTGTGGAAATTTATGTATTGAGCCTAATAATTTGAACAGATCTGTAATCTATATGTTTAAAATGCTAAGGTGATTTTTGTTACCGCGAGTTTCACAGAACGGCTGAACCGATTGACTTCGTATTGCACTCTGACGAAAGCCCTTGGTCTCTATATTTGCAGAATGTCTTTAAAATAAACAAATATGTTACCATATATTTTTACATTTATCAAGAAAAATGCCAAATTATTGGGCCTAGCACATGCGCAGAATCAGCTTGGTCATGACAGACTTGGCGGATCTCCATTCCGCGTTTTAATGCGAGAGATATTTATAAGAATTATAAAGGAGGGGAAGATTCATTAATTGTTGCGAGTTGGTACTCCTCCATTTTCATAACTTTCACAAGGAAGATTATTGAAAATATATTACTTATGATTCATATACCGTTCGGGGAGTCATTAGAAGTTGATTTTAATTTGAATTGTCACTGCTGCACCGGAAATATTTATTTTATTACGACAATATATAATTTTCATACCTTATTTTATCTCTTGGGGATGCCTCCATGGCTTAGGCGTCATCACGCCGCACTCTCATCGCTGGGTCGGTGATTCAAATCCCGGTCACCCCATGTGATATTTATGTTGCCATGTCGAAAGTCCAATTGACGGCCTTAAAGTTGCAATAGTGCCAAAAAGTAATCGTAGAAAGAATGTAACTTATATAGGGAACTTCTTCATTATGTTGTTCATTGTCCGTCATGTTTTGACGGGTTTCAACTAATTATTGTTTAATACTTGTAAAATTCTTGGATAATCCGCATTATAGCACCATAATTCTCCACTACTGTAGCTGCTACATCATATTATATTACACAACGTTAAAGTATAAAATCTTATCTCTACTGCTAGTTTCATTAAAAACTACAGTAATATATTAAGAGCACGCCTGACAGGCCACATGAGGTACTGCAACCTGTCACGAGATATTGTACTTCACTTTACCATGTGCACATAGAAAATATTGGCAGTAGTGAACACCGTCACCCAGGCGAACGAAAGAAGGCATGTACGCACTTATGTGCGTAAAGATTAACGATTTGCTAATAAAATGGAGCGTTTAAATGATAAATATAATAAATTTAACTATACTGTGTTATATTTTGACCACGACAACTACAGGAATCATCTATGTCTTTCGAAGGCTGTCTCATATGCGCCAGACAACAGGACTCGATCGGGTCTCTCAGAACTAGTGTGTTATTACGTCACAACGATCTGTCACACCACATTCTCAACGCACTAATACATTTCAGGAGATTGGGGTATCTTGGTTATCAGCTCCATGTACTTGGGTGTGTGTTGAACCTGTCTGATAGAATTTGTTTCTGCGATGAAACAAACAAACCTGCATTAGAGACGGGGATGAGGTAGGTGCCCTTGGACTTGAAATAAGATACTATCCCGGCATTTGCTTGGTGGGAGTGTGGAAAAATTCATGGAACTCATGGAACTCTGTCAGTGCCGGGATTTGCAACTCCAATCTTCGGACTTCCTGCAGTTCCCCGTCATGGTCGCGGGAGTAATGAGCGTGTTCGCAATGACACGCAAGACACCAAGATTACCCTTGAGAAGTGTAAATATGAGCAGTCTTTAATTTGTGCCAGATTCTATTTTTTACGCCATTATTTCTATAGGCACATTACTCAATTCATCTCTTGGATTTTAATAAAATAAGTTTTTAGAACTCTTGGTCTATTACTGCTGAAGTCATTCAATATTTCTTTAGTCGTTTATCCTCCCACGGACTCTGTGAGACATCATTCCTGTACCGTCGCATTGACGTTGACTGGGAGCTGGAAACCTTTTTGTCAGCAAATACAACTGGGGAAAAGGTGTCAGGTCGATTGCCCAGAAGACCGCTAACTTGGGTTTAATAAAGAAAGCGTCAGAGATGGGATTTTGGAAGGAAGTTGGTCGTGTTGAAAGCAACCAATCTGGTATTTACTTCAGGGGTGTATAAGGGAAACCACGGAAACCATTTTCAGGACAGCCGTGTTGGAACTCTAACCCACGCTCTCTTTATGCCATTGAGGCACGAGTTAGTTAATGCTTGCGTGGCAGCACACCGGCCTCTCACCGCTGGGTCCGTGGTTCAACTCCCGGTCATTCCATGTGAGATTTGTGCTGAACAAAGTGGAGGCAGACAGGGTTTTCTCCGGATACTCCGGTTTTTCCCTGTCACAATTTCATTCCAGCAACACTCTCCACTCTCTTTTCATTTGACATTAATTTAATCATTGATTCGGGGGAGTGCGACAGGCATCGGCAGCCGGCACAGTTCCTATCCTCGCCGCTAGATATGGGCTTCATTCATTCCATTCCCTGACCCAATCGGTCGACTGGAAGCAGGCTGTGGATTTTTATTTTCATTTTCAGAGTTGGATAATCACTTGGCTCACTTAACTCGAATGTGAGTTCAAAGATATCATTCACGTGTCACGTGAGCTCTTTTTGTATTCATCCCGCAGGCAGTGAGACTCTTGTATGCAAGTCCCTGGGGTCGATTCCAGTGTAATATCACGTCTCCTGTCTTGCGTCGTGTGAAGGGGGCAGTGAGAGCACTTCAGATGTTGTGGAGTCACGCGTCTCTCTCTACTAAGTCAGGGCCGGGTTCAGTTCCGTCCCTCGTTAGAGCAGACAAGAACAGAATGCAAATATGCAATTCCACTCACCCCAGAACTGCAAGAGCGTGTGAAAAGTTCTCTCAATGGCATCATTAATGACCGGCGGCTCAAGCGTTAAGCAGTATCCTGGACCGACAATGACAATATGTATGACTGTTCGCTGTTGAACAATAGCATTATTGCTATGTTAGTACACTTAAAGTCGTGAGTCCGGTCCTGGCTGCCGGCTCGCGTGTCAGGTCTCCAGTGCTGCACAGTTGCACGGAGTTCTGTCCAGGCTCGCTGCTTGCTCTCAATGGCTACGGTTCGGAATTGACAACGCTGTGCCTCGAGCTGGGAAAGCCCTGGCTTCTCGCAGACATGGAATGTAAACATGGCCATCCAGCTAGGTTTCAAAAGTGAGCCAGTCGTTAATGAGGAAAATGAGAGAGCTATATATTGTCCTAAAAGATGGTACATTGACTTTCACGGCCTAGGAATTAATACTCAGCAATTTTTCCAAGGTTTATGCCATGTCTTGTGCGGGATTTCGCCTAGGAACACCAAGGTAGGCTCATCAGTGGGCTCTTGGTGTCCGGACATGGACACCCACAGAAGTAGCGAACTGCGTGCTATCTCCCTTCTTATGAAGCACCTGCACATCTTTCCTGCAAGAGGGAAACTCTCAAGCAGCCTATCACCTCCCTATAAAGGCTTCCAAAATATGGTATATTGGCTTTCACGACCAAGTAATTAATTAATTAGCTCTCGCAGTAAAGAAGGGAGGTAGCGCACAGTTCGCTACTCCTGAGGGGGTTCCTGACCCCAAGAGCCCGCTGATGAGACTATCTTGGTGTTCCTAGGCGAAACCCCGCATAAGACACGGCATAAACCTAGAAAAAAATGCTGAGTTTTATATCTTTCCTTGTTTCGCCAACAGTCAAAACTTAGAAGAAGGGTGTGCTACGGTTTATCGCAGACAGAGTGACGTCAAATTCGGCTGTATCTATCGTTGAAATTTTGAGACATGGTGACTTTTGAAACTACGAAACTTGTAATAAATTGATACTTTTTAGACGTAAGGACATCCTGCTCAAGTTGCTAACTCGCCATTGAATATTCAAAATTCACGAGGTAACACTCAGTTATCATACAAGAATTTGCCATTCTACTCCTTTTCTTTTTGTACTTGTATTTGAGTGTACGTCAACGTAAGGGGTCAAAGTTTGTGCTCTCGAGTAAAGAGGATATGTATCTTGATCCCGACTGAACGCAAACAAGGCTCTCCACGTTACTGACGTGAGTGTTTCCATGCACACATCTTCCTGCCATGGCAATCGCTGTGAGTGACTTCCAAAAGTGTGAAAATCACAAAGCAAACACAATTCATGATTAACTGAGTGTAGCAATTTTTAGTTCCATATTCCTTCGACAATGTACCTGGGAGGCACTTTCCTTGATTGGTAGTCAGAGAGCAATATCCACCGCTCTTCAAGTGATAGAAAGTAATGGCTTGCTGATCAATATTTACGCGTCTTTTTAGTGTTATAACATTTTCTAGCAGAGAAATAGGGGTCCCCATCTTAGCAAAATCAAAAAATTAAGCAATTTTCTCAAATATGCTAAAGGTTGAAGGGCTAAAGGGCCCGGAAAGATTTCAAATTGTGAGTCTTGGAAGGCTGTATGAAACTAAAGAACCAAATTTCAAAAATCACTTCCAGCGTAAATGCAGTTACGGAGAAACTGTCTAAAATCACTTTTTTCTTTAGTAGTTTTATTTTTGTTTCAAATACTAGCCAAATTAACTTATTTACATAATTTAATATGTTCCTTGGTTCAATACCCTCAAGCATTTTTTTATATTTTGGAAAATATTCACACCGGATTTAGTTATAAGGGCTTAAGTGAAACCCTGCATTGACTCACACTAGCGCTCGTAGTGGTAGAAAAAGTAAACTGCAAATCAAATCGACCGGATATGGTTGAGTTTCCGGTGAACAATTAACAGTTTACCGCTTGCCATAATGCCGGCACCTCGTAAGAACGTTTAGTGTGTTTTGTACATTTTCAAAGTGGAGAAAACAAAGAAAATTAATTACAAATGCACCAGAAAAGGAATAGTGTTCATGGAGGGTCTAGTCTAAAACATTAATGGATGTTTTCAACATTGAGTTGCTTGCGTAAAACGCTAGAACTGTGGATATATTAAGACTTCCTTATATTATTTGGTCACCCTTTCCTCTCCCACCTTGTCTTAGGATTGATCTGGTATTTCCCCCTCCCGGGGCTCACATCTACTGGGACGTGGGTTGACGACCACGGGAACCCAGCTGAGTCCCCTTACTTGTGCCGGGCTCCTCTCCGTCTTTTTTCCTGTCCATCTCTCTTGGCCAACTCTTGTTCTCTTCCTACCCCGACGGTATTAGGGTATCCGAGGCCCAGGAAGTCTTTCACTTCCCCGCCTTACTTGGCCAATGTCTCATCTTTCCTGATACCCTCATTCTTCGAGGGGTCAGCCTTCTTTCTCTTTTCATATTATCTCCTGCCTTCTGCACAAGGCCCTCAAGAAGACAGGGTGTGTGTAGCCACACCACTTCTGGTGTACCCTGGATAGTGCTACACCCTCAAGGGCTCACGGTTGGTGAGATTGGTAGTTGGCGACCCCGAGGGATTCCTGAGCAGGGTCCATTTTATCCCCTTTTTCCTCTGACCTTGGGGCTGACCCTCTCCACTTTCCCTTTCCTATCTGCTTTCAAGGCTCTCCTTCCTTACAAATCCCTCAATCCTCATTCTTCGAGGGTTGAGGGCATTTCTTTTCTCCCTGTCCTTTATTTGCCTTTTCATTTATTTGTTTACCATTTCTTCTTCTACAGTAGTATGCAAGTTTGTAGTTAGTATTAGTTATAGTTTTCTTTCTCATCTCACCTTTCACTATCACCCAAACCATTAGGGGCCGATAACCTAGATGTTGAGGCCCTTAACATAACAATTATCATTATCATAATCATCATCATCTGGTATTTCTGCGGTGAATATTTTTGTTGACTCAATTCTGTCCCGTGTACTTGGTGGTGTGAAGAATTAATTTGATATCCTGTATTAGGCTGGTGTCTATAGTAGTGTATGTGAGTGTGTAGTTTTGAACTGGGTCTAGGATTGTGAAGGAGGCAGCAATGACTTCGATTTAGAAACCATTCTGGCATTTGTGTGTAGTAAAAGTGACAAACCATGGAATACCACTCCTAGTGGCCTCTTCTCAATTTTGCCTCAAGAAACTAAGACGTGTAACCCCTCCAACCTTTCCATCAGAATTAACTTTCTTGGCAGAGGTGGGAATTAAACTTGCGCCTGTGGGGTACAGCCAAGATTACTGATCAGTAATCGTCGAGATATTCCTTTTAATGTGGAACATACTATTGATTTTACACTCTTAATTTTTAGAACCTAACACACGCACATAGATTTTCTATTTGATCTACTGCCCCACTTCATGGGTTTTCTTCCTTTTGTTTTTCAATATCACTCTTTTATTCTCGCCTTCTCCATCTTTTTTTTTTCTCTTCTCGACCTTCCATTAAAATCGTTCCCCGTTCGCCGAGCTACACATCGCAATCCAATTTCAGTCCCCGCATGAAAGGTACTTTGAAATCCCAGAATACAGCAAGCAATGAATAGTTTGTGGCAGTTCTGTTAAAGGAATTTTCAATTCGGTTATGTTGATCTCCATTTGAAAACCATTCCTATGCATGTTCACGAAACAAACAGTACCACTTGTGGGATGATGTATTGCTGTCAATTGCTGTCAATACAAAGTTCATTATGAGGCAATATGCTACACTACCATTAGCTATATTAGCTACTGTGTTACTATTCTATTTAAAGGAACGTCACTCACAAGAAAACGTCCTACTTAATTAATCAACAGGTGTTCCAGTGAAATTAATATTCGGTTATTAGATGGAAATTATGTTTCGCCAGGTATCTAGCCGAAAAGTCTATAGGCTACTCAAAATAAACTATTTTCAAAGGATGACTAGATAACCTTCTTGGCGTGTAGTGTTACGACACTTTATGTGAGTATACAACATAATTTATAATGTATGTGACAGTCTAAGCATGTCAATAAACCAATGTTAGTAGGCTATATAATTTCCTTTTTACGAGGAAAGTGAAAAATCGTACATCAGACGCTTGAGATGGCTCCGCACTCCTCAAACGTGTGGAATTCTTACCCACGAAAAGCCATACCCAGACCTCTTCACAAAGATCCATCCCGGGACCACTTTCGTATTACTTCAGGATGGAGTCATTTCCTTTGCTTCACAAGCTCCTTCTTACTTCTTAATTCATACTCAGTCCGCGGATTGCAGTGTCAATCACCTAAATCGTGCAAGTCCCCATCCGTCTTCTTATTGGAGATGGACCACCTCAACGAAGAAAGCGACCGTATCCCAGCTGAGCTGGTTCCTCAGCATAATTCCAACTACATTGTCCGGCGTTATTGGAACAACCTCAGCTAATCATTTCGTTCGTTCTCACAGTAAATACATACTGAACTCCTTATTTTGACCATACGATGAAGGTAACTCCGAAAGTAGCCGTGACCTGTCAACATCTGAGTCTTAAAGTAATTAATCTCCCAATGTTTTCTACTTTTCCACTCAACCAGACTCGGCATTTTAGTATTAGAATAATTATAAATAAAAATAACGAACGAATGAAGATATATTGGGAAGAAAAGAAGAAGGAACATTGTGCAAAATAAGTTCAAGCGCGCTCCGTAGTTGGACATAACGATTAAAAAAGGATAGTATTCCAACATTCCAAGAAAATATCAGACACCGTTAGGAAAGGACGATTTGAATTTTATGGACATAATTATTTTAAAAAATGGACAATTAAAGACTTACTAAATGGATATGTAATCATGCCTCCTCAATAAAGGCAAGAATAACTGGATAATAGAAAATGAAAATGACCTTCAGCAGGTATCAACATTCAAATATCTCGGCTATAGCCTCAGTTACATCCAAGAAACCGATATGCAGCAAAAAAATCATCAACTTCACTAAGGTCACAGGACTAATAAATTAGATATTCAGGCCATCCTTAGTCCAGTGGCACACACGACTCAAACTATACAACATCCTAGCCAAACCTGCCCTTCTATATGGCAGCGAAGCTTGGTCCCTTCGCAAAGGGTATGAACGGAGACTAACGAGTGCCGAGATGTGGTTCATGAGGAGAACAGCTGGATACACACTATGGGATAGGAAAGGATCTGAGGACATCCTTTAAGAACTAAAGCAAAACCAATTATCAAAACAGTGCGGAATTACAGATCAGCCTGGAAGGTCCATGTACCACGTATGAAGACCGGCCGGATCACCAGACGAATCCTCAAATACCAACCTAGAGTCAGAAGAGATGTAGGTCGACCTACGAAGAGATGGAACGAGACCACCTGGCCTAACACTTGATAGGAAGAGGAAGAAGAGAAGAAGAAAATGACCTATAAGAAATCAACGTAACAGACGAAATGTTATGGGCATGAGAGCCCCCACTACATGGACAGTAGAAAGGAAGAACAGTCATAATGAGAAAATGAAGAGGTTTTGGGAAGAGAAGCAAGCTAATGCAAATTCATCTGTGCAATAAGTTCAATCGTGCTCCTTATTTGGGTATAAAGTTATAATAATAATAATAATAATAATAATAATAATAATAATACAGTAATAATAATAATAATAATAATAATAATAATAATATAATATCTTATGAGATGACCCAATACATGGAACGACACACCAACAATGTACAAACCATGCATACCATATATGGATCCATACAAAGAGTTGAAAATTTTAAGTACTTACGAGAATATATACAAATAGGAGGATCAAACAAGGTGTCTAACATAGAACGAACGGAAAAACTCCAGAAAGCATACAAACTTACATGGTCACATTATAATAAGAAAAGCATATCAAGACAGGCCCAACTTAGACACTACAAAACAGTTGTATTACCAGAAGCATTGTATGCGTCAGAAACGACCACAATTGGAGCATCTGGCATCATAGAAACAGAAAAAATTGAACGTAAAATTCTGAGAAAAATATTTGGAGCAGTACACAGAGATGGGATAAGGATGAAAAGACCTACCAAAGAGCTATATGAACACACAGACAGACTCACAGATATCATTAGAAAACGCAGGCTAACTTTCTACGGGCACATACAGAGAATGAACAATAAACGACTTGCAAAGAAAATCTTTGATGTAGTAAACAGTTCAAGAAGGAATACAAATTGGTATCATGAAATAGAAGACGACTTAAAGCAATTAGGGATCAACAAGCAAATGATAGAAGACAGAGAAAATTTCAGAAACAACATTAAGAACGCCAAATTTTTAGTAAGTGAAAGGAAGAAGATAGGAACATTGTGGACAGAACAACAGAAACAGGAGCACAGTCAAAGGATGAAGAGATTTTGGGTAGAGAAGAAGAAGGGAAAGAAGTGAAAATCTTGTTATCATGAGATATTTAAGTTCAAACACTGTCCATAAGGGCAAAAATGATGTAATAATAATAATAATCTTAATGTAAATTGTAATTTCGATCGTGTTGGTCTGTTTGAAATTGTATACACTAATACAGCCACCACAATAACACAGGTCTTCAGACAACTCATGAACACGAGGCTGGAACCCGGATATCCTTTGTCTTTTAATCGGAGTCATAGAACCTGTCACAAATCTGTCATAAATGAAGTAGTGGCTAGACCACCTCAAGGTACAGTGGCTAGCGTTCTAGGCTGTCTCCTCAGAAGTTTGAGTTCGATTCCCCGCTCTGCCAAGAAATTTAATTCTGGTCTAAAGACTGGAACGGCGTACACTCAGCCTCGTGAGGTAAAACTGAGAAGAAGTAGATACGATTCCTACCTCAGACATTCTGGAAGGGGTTTTTCGTAGTTTCGCACTTCTACTCCAGGCAATATTTCATTTGTTTTATTTAAGGTCACTCCTTTCACAATTCTAGTCTCAATTAAACACACTAATACAGCCATCAGAATAGTACAGGTTATTGTTATTATTATTATTAGTGATTTAAGTCCACTAAGGAGCGCTTATAACTAGTGCTTCTGCGATGCTTTCTTTGTTCTCCAATATCTCCTCAGTCCAGCCAATAACTTGCCCTTCCTCTCCTGTGTGAGGGGTGGTTGGGTCTTAATCACTTTGGGTGGTGGCGACCAAGAGTTAACACCATCAAAAATTTGTAACGGTCAAGAATATCACAGTCTAAAATGCCAGCGTTATTCAAGTCTTGTTCCACTTCATTAAGCCACAAGCTGCCAGTCTTGTAGCCATTAATCAAATTGAAGATCTTTTTGGTGATTCTATCGTTCCCCATCCGGAAGAGGTGTCCGTAGAATTTCAGTCGTCTCCGTCGCATGATAGTGGTAGCTGGTTCCAACTGACGGTAATAATTTCATTTTAAAAAACGCCCACACCGACGGGACTACAATACCAAGACGTCAAAAAATCCCTAAGTTAATAATTTTATTAATGCCCTGACAAGAGTCAGGGAAGGGATTTTGGAAGGACGTGGACCTATTGAAAGGAATCGTCCCGGCATTTTTCTGTTGGTGTAAATGGAAAACCACGAAAACCATTTTCTCGACAGCCAAGGTGGGATTCAAACCCACGCTCTCCCGATGCCAGCTAGGGCATGATGTAGCGTGTTTGCGCTCACAGCCACCGCGTTCGGTTAAACTAATGAATTAACAACACCATCAAGAACAGGTAGTGGTTGTTAGTCCAACTCAATTGAATAACCAAAAATCACCTTGTAACCTAACGGAGTATCCACCAACACTCGTATGCTGTCAAGCTGTCAATTACTGTCTGAGTGTGACTGTACCTACCAACGCTAGGGGTCAAACTCCAACCTCTTAAGTCAAGAGGATATGCATCATAATCCCGGCTGAGCACAAACAAGCCGTCCCGAGGGAGAACGAACCACTTCACTGAGTGTTTTCCTGCACGCTCTCAAGTTGTCTTCCTGCCACGCCAATCACGCTGAGTGACTTCCACAGGTGCGAAAATCACAAAGCAAGCACAATTCATGATTAATCAGGTGTAGCAATTTTAGTTTCATATTCCCTTTGCAGTGTACCTGGGAGGCACTTATCTTTATTGGTAGGCAGAAAGTAATATCCGTCGTTCTTCAAGTGATAAAAAAGAAAAGCCAGAGGGGGCGTCGTCAAGCACATCAATATTTACCAGTCTATTTTCAAAGTTCTTTCAATACTCCCTCGCTCTTTCCTCGGTCATGTTTTCTTTTTCTTTTGCACTTGATCTGACATTTCTTTGGTAAATTGACATTTCTACTCTTACATTAACACATCCAGTGCGATTCACGGGGCCAGCGCGTGACGCCAGTTTACAAGTAGGTGCGGAGAACGCGCATAGCGCGTCATGTAATGAGTGTTAGATTATTTAATTATTTAGCGTTTGGCTCTTATTGCCGGGAGGACATGTTCGGCTCGTCAGAGGCTGTAGTTGCTTCAAGCAGACACCCATGGGGTGAGCTACAACTTCCGTTCAGTTCCAAGTAGTACCAACATTCGCTACCAGATGTTACTGACATCTAGTGGTGAACGTTGGAACTTTAACAGAGCGTTTCAACGAAATCCTTCCACATCCTTGCCCAGTTTCATTCATCTTCATCCATTCCATCTCTCATCCCGACGCGCAGGTCGCCCACGGGCGTCGACTAGAAAGACCTGCACTCGGCCTCTCAGGAGGCTACACGACAATATATATATATTATTAATGCAGCCAATGCCCATGTATTTTCTTTTCAGGACTGGTCAGGGAAGAGATTTTGGAAGGCAATCGGCCGTGGACCTATTGAAAGGAACCGTCTAGTGGTGAAAATGGGAAACCACGAAACCATTTTCAGGACGGCCGAGGTGGGGTTTGAACCTACGCTCTCCCGATGACAGCGAGGCAGGAGATAGCGCGTTAGAAATTTAGATTCTCACTAGTTTAGTCAGTGGAAGGATCTTTTACATGCCATAAATCTATGACATAGGACCTCCAGCTTTACTTCCCCTCCAAAGGAAGGCATACTGAAATATTTTAACGCTCTTAAAATATCCGACGACTTCGTCCGGGACTGAACCCGCGATCTTGGGCACAGCAGTTCAGCATGCTACGAAATACGCCACCAATGCCACTAGAGTGTTAGAAAATGTGAATCACAGTCCTCCCACACGGAGAGAAAGGCTCTCTTCGCCACCCCGCACATCGTTGAAGTCCAGTATACTACCAGGTCCATGCGTTGCCAGATTTGCGCATGCGTAGGCTATTCCGTTTCCCGCGCATTTACTCCCCTCAATTTTTGTCAAACGTTGGCATTCTTGTGATCTCTGAGCAGGATGACAACTTCTCTGCGAGGTAAAACGCTGCATTTTCTGTTTATTAGCCTACTTTCGATTTTTGCAAAAAATGAAAGTAGACTTATGAGATCAACACAGGGCGAAAAAAAGTGTGTCTGTCTGTGTGTGTGTATGTGTGTGTGTGAGTCTGTGTGTCTGTGTGTGTGTGTGTGTGTGTGTGAGTGTGTGTACTCTGAATGTCTGTCCCCCCCTATCAATTCGAACACGGTGAATGCGAATTGAACGAAATTTGGTACAAAGGTAGCACTAGCAAAGGACACCTCAGTGTCATGTTTTATATCGCCGCCATCTTGACGGAAACGTAATGGCGGCCACACAAATGTTCAAAGCTTAAATCAAATTACGACTAACCTAATCATCCGATCTCTACCAAATTTTGCAACAACATACCTTTATGGGGGGAGCATCCTTTGACCACACTAATAAGTCATCAGCGTAATAGTTTGCGGATGGCGGCCATCTTTGTGTGAAAATCGATTCCCCCTATTAATTCGAACACGGTGCAACCGAATGGAACGAAATTTGGTACAGAGGTAGTACTAACAAAAGGCACCTCAGTGTCATGTTTTATATCGCCGCCATCTTGACGGAAACGTAATGGCGGCCACACAAATGTTCAAAGCTTAAATCAAATTACGATTAACCTAATCATCCGATCTCTACCAAATTTTGCAACAACATACCTTTATAGAGGAAACATCCTTTGACCAAATAACTAGGTCATTAGCCTAATAGTTTGCGGATGGCGGCCATCTTTGTGTGAAAATCAATTCCCCCTATTAATTCAAACACGGTGAAACCAAATGGAACGAAATTTGGTACAGAGGTAGCACTAGCAAAGGGCACCTCAGTGTCATGTTTTATATCGCCGCCATCTTGACAGAAACGTAATGGCGGCCACACGAATGTTCAAAGCTTAAATCAAATTACGATTAGCCTAATCATCCGATCTCTAGCAAATTTAGCAACAACATACCTTTATGGAGGGAGCATCCTTTGACCAAACTAATAGGTCATCAGCCTAATATTTTGCGGATGGCGGCCATCTTTGTGTGAAAATCGATTCCCCTTATCAATTCGAACACGGTGAAACCGAATGGAACGAAATTTGGTACAGAGGTAGCACTAGCAAAGGGCACCTCATATTCATGTTTAATATCCCTATAGCACGTTGTATTTCAACAAGCTACTACAACCAACATTCAATCATACTCCTTGAAAAGGACAAAGAGTTATAACAATACCCATGCATTTAGGAGAAAGTAGGCTATATGTTCTTTACTGAACATCTTGTTTTTAATATTATTATTATTTCAAAAGAGTTGATTGTGATTCCGCTTTTCCACAAAAAAGGAATCTGTTGACATCGAATATAGATTTAGGTAATAGGAAGTCATTTTTGAAAGCCTTTGTCTGGAGCGGGGCACTCTATGGCAGTGAAACTTGGACTATTGGTGCATCAGAAAAGAGGAGAATTGAAGCGTTTGAAATGAGGTGTTGCAGGAGAATGATGAAGATCAGATGGGTAGGTAGGGTTACAAATGAAAAGGTATTAAGACGAGTGGGAGAGGAGAGATGTTTCTGGCAACTGCTAATGAAGATAATAGGACTGGTAGGACACATACTAAGACACCCAGGAATAGCAAGCTTAGTTATGGAAGGAAGGGTCGAGCACAAGAACTGTAGGGGTAGACCAAGGTTAGAATATGTTGATCAGATTGCCTCGGATGTAGGGTGTGGTAGCTATGTAGAGATGAAACGATTAGCTCAGGATAGGAGGCATGGAGGGCTGCATCAAACCATTCAAAACACTGAAGACTCAATCAACAAGTTCCAGTACTGCAATAATTTCATAGAAGGACTAAACTTGTATTTAACATTTATTCCTGCATCATATTCACGAGTAACATTAGAGAAAGTCAAAGCCAGCTATATGAAAAGAGTCTTGGGTATCGGGAAGACAGCGCTGTCCAGACTGACTTATGTTTTCACAAAATAAATTTTCTCCATAGAAGACATTAGACTGCAGATGGCACTGCCGCGCACAGAGGCCTATGAAAGTGCCCTTCAAATACTAAGAAAAGCAAAATGCTATCTGTGATGATTTCTACTCAACTGACGCAATAATGACTGACGAATGGAAACTGGCAAACTATGAACTCCGGCACGTAATGACACGATACGCTACACATGGCTTTCACTACAAGTTCTGCCAAAACAAGAGATTCCACCAACCAACTGAAGAATGTGTGTGTGATCATTGCAGTGAATGTTATTCTCGATAACATGCAGAATATTGCCGACAAAGACATAGGCTACATCAATAACCCAAATGGGATTGGAATAGTGTACAGTAGGTTACTCAGTTTTGTATTTTGCACATTGTGCGCTGTTTCAATGATAATAATTGTAATAATAATGTTCACGAGTAACATAAAATAACATGCAGTATTCATTTTTGGCTGCGTCATGGCGCTTATGCTATTATTTTATTTATATTTTGTGTTCAGTTGGCAGACGATAATGTTCAGTCAACATCACGAGGTCTGTCCGTGGAACAATTTCAACGACCAGGTGGGTGAGTAGGATAAGCTCGGTAGAACTCGTTTTACCGATGTTGATAACTTCAATTATTAGGACTTTTAAAGAGATTCCCGCCAATATCTCACTCAGTTTGGTGGATATATAATCTCTACTAATACGCAGTGAACATGTTAAAATCTACACACGGGGGCGTGGTGGCTCAGCGGTCTAGCTGTATGCCTCTCACCAAGGCGGTCTGGGTTCGATTCCCGGTCAATGCATGTGAGATTTTCGAAGTGAAATGCCATGTCCTGTGGTTCGGATTCCACGTAAAAAGGAGGTCCCGTGGCTCATGATCTCGAGATTAACGGTCACGTTAAACTACAAGCTTCCTTCCTTTCCTTAAAATCTACACACACGTACATTGATATTTCCTCCGTTCTAGTACATCACTTTGTATGCCTCCTTCCTTAAATTATTAATTGTCTTCCTGTATTCTCCAATCCTTTCTCATTCTTCATCATCATCATCATCTTCTTCTTCTTCTTCTTCTTCTTCTTCTTCATCACCTCCATTTAAGATAATTCCTCGTTCGTTCGGCTTAACATCACAATCCAATTTCAGTGTAAAGCACTTGGAAATTCTAGAATATGACAGCCAATGATTAGTTAATGGCAGTTTTCTTGGGGTTCGGTTAACCTGATCACCATTTAAAAGCTCTTGCCTGGTTGTAGACATAACATTACCGTTCCACTTGTGAGATAATATATTTCTCTCGAAGTTGATGATGAGGTAATATGGTAGATCATCCGCCTGCTTTATAACCTCTCATTTCCCTACCTTTGCAAGGGAGGTTTACTCATGACCTACGGCTGTCTCAATTAGTCAATATATATTCTCTTTAAATATTACTTTGATTGAATTATGATTTATTATTTTTCCTTTACGACTGTTTTGCCTACTAACGTTCAGTCTAGTTTTCAAGCATCTGCTTTTGAATAAAACACCTCCATGATCTCCTGTTAGCAGTTGTTAGCACTGTACCATCGTCTACTTCATTTCATTTGCATAATCTTTGCATTTGATGATTTCCTCATTATGCTAGCTCTCAATGCCATTGACATTCAAGTCTGCAATGCCTCAGATTATTAATATTAAGCTATTATTATTATTATTATTATTATTGGCATATTGCCTTTTATGGCCAAGCAATTAAAACTCAAAAAATCTTCCAGGTTCTTGCCGTGCGTTTTGCGGGGCTTTGCCTAGTTGCACCAAGTCAGGCTCAACAGCAGGCTGCTGGTGACCGTGCCCAGACCACCGCTGGGGTAGTGAACCATGCACTACGTCTCTTGATATGAAGTACTCTTGAGTTCCTTTACGGCAAGATCTGAGAGTAGAAAAGATGTAAGAGCTTTCAGCTCTCGCCATATAGGACCGTAAATGCACTCCATATAAGGGAACGTAGTGCTACCCCGTGCGGCGGTCAGGGCATGGTCACCAAAAGTGCGCTCATGAGCCTGTCTTGCAGCTCATAGGCGAAACCCCATATAATACACGGGAAAACCTTATGACTAATGCAAACGAGATAACCTATCTGTTTATTTCCAGTTACAAAGTTCCATGTTAATAAATTGCGCAACTTGATCCTGAGTTATTGATTTTGATGTTTTAATAGTATGCTCAGCCACCATCTTGAATATATGGTGAACGTATTCTTTGACCTTTGACATACAAATTGTTCTACATTAATACTAAGTTGAGTTATTGTACCTCTAAATTATTTATAGATATTTGCTTGTATATTTTATAATTTCAAGATGGCCGCTGCTCACTATATTCAGTGAGTATTACTGTGAATAATAGTAGCCAGGACGTTGATATAGTACTTTATTTTAAATATCTCTTTCACTAAATGTAGGGATAATTGTACTATTATATCGTGAGTTAAATATATTCCAGTCTTAAGAATACGCCCAGCCGCCATCGTGAATGTATCAAGTCGCTGTTCTATTGACTTATACATTAGAATCCAACTATAAGGTTCTATATTATTGCTAATTTTCGTTGTTGTTTCTTAAAAGTACTTTGAGTTATTCATTATCATAATTCTGTGTTTTGAAGATGGCGGCCATGAGTTGTATTCCGTGTGTTATTCGTATGGCTTATTCCAGCAAGTTCCCTTATATGGTACTTCTTGTTTACTAAGTCCAGTTTTAGTTGCACAATTACGTTCTGAGAGATTCGTGTTGGAATATTACGTCCTTTCGCCAGCTTGAAAACCTGAAGTCACTGTTATTTTGATTTGGTTATACGATTAACACTAACGATAGGCCTACTGTCACCTCATATATAATACTCCTCTTCTGCCAAATTTCGCTTTAATGGTGTAATAACATCTTGAGTTCATCGTTTGTACCTTGAATATATGTAGTCACTATTGTTTTGTTTTTGGGCATACGGAGAGACTTACAAGTTTCTATTTTATTACAAAATTTCGTTATTGTAGCTCTAGGATATCGAAAGTTATTAATTCATTTTTTAATTTCAAGATGGCTGCTGCCCTCTATATTCAGTGTGATAATATTTTGATTAACGCAAGCGAGTGCTCTTATATGATAGGTTACACATCTGTTGCCAGGGTTCGTCTTAATTACGCAATTATATTCTGAGTTGCCGATTTTAATGTTCTCATATTTCGTGCAACCGCCATCTTCAATATTTCGAGAGTCTGCCCTTTTGCTTTAGCAATCAAGGCCACATACACGGTCCTACCTTGCCACTAAATTTCCTTACTGTAGTTTTTAAGTGTTGAGCGTTATTTATTTTCATATTTTATAATTTCAAGATGGCGGCTGCGCGTAACATACTGTCTCATGCTATCATCATGTTGATAAAAGAGGGTATTTCTATAAAACTGTCTGAATGCCAAATACTGAGAGCATCAATTCCTTGGATCATATGTCATGGATTATAATGCTTGGATGATTTACACGGCTGTCATCTTGAAATTATTTGGCTGATAACCTTTATGTATGGGCGACAGACGCTTTACACATGATGGTTTATATTTTCCAAATGTGCTGATTAATTTAGTCGTAATTTGATTTAAGCTTTGCACGTTTGGGTGGCCACCACTTTATTTTGCTTATGATCATGTCATGAAACTCATGTTTTCTTTACTAGCACAAGTATGTTTCACCGTGTATGAATTCATAAGGGGGGGGGGGGAGATATACACACATACGCACACAGACAGACACAAGAAAATTCGGCTAGTTTAGATCTCGTAAGTCTACTTTAATTTACTGAAAATATCGAAAGTAGGCTAAACATCATTAATGGTTTTCATTTGACTCTTCCTAGTATTTCTCAATGCCTGCCAAATGACGTCCCACAAGTTGTAAATCTGAGAGACTGATATTTTATACATAACATCACCGTTCATCTTGCGAGATGGTATGTTATATTGCTGCCGATATTAAGTTAATTATCAAGCAACATGATAAATCTCCCGCTAGCTTTATAAGCTCTTGTGTTTCTGCTCTTCATAATGGAGAGTCACTCACTAATAAACTACGTAATTAATTGGCAAGTTAAATTAAATTAATATTTGATTGTAAAACATGCGTTATGATTACAATGCAATCTTACAGATATGCCAAGAAGTTAGGGTTCAGCACATTTTCAATCTCCACGAATTTTGGACCTAGATAGAATATTTACATGCAGATTCTTTTAAATAATCAAGGAGTTGAAATAATTCGTGTTGAGGAAGTACAGATTTACCCTACATACATTTTCATTTGCAACTGCTTTGCCTTTTAGTGTCCAGTCTAGTCGACAAACCTAGCGTGCAAGCCCCATCCACGATTCCCTATTATCATTTAGCAATACGGCTTCCTCTGCTTCTATTCCCCTCACCTTGAAATAATTCAACGTTGAATATAACCGTCGATCCTATGTCCACCTCTGCTTTTCTTGCCCTCTATACCCCATTCTCATATGACCTCACATCTGAGTTGGCTCTAACGACCCGCTTCATCCACCGTGTTCATTTCTAACTTGGTGTTAATCTCTTTATTACAAATACCGTCCTGCCATTCCTCTCGCCTATATGTCCACGTAATGATTCTTACTACCCAAATATCAGTTGCATCCAACTTATGTACGAGATATACTGAATCTACCCAGCTCTCACTTCCATACAGCAAGGTTGGTCTAAATACTGGGCGATGAAGGGCTATAATTTATTTCAGAATAGAATAGATTAAAACTGAGAAATCACGGGATTCGCTTCACTGCACACCAACTCTATCTCTGTCAGTGTACTGCCATCTTAAAAAATGCATAAACCGAATACATAAAATGGTCCATCTGTTCCAATTTAGTTCCTCCTACTGGTATCCTATTTTCATGAGATTCTGGGCACGATAACCCAGATGTTAGTCCCCTTAAAACAACATTCTTCATCATCATCATCATCATCTTGTGTTTCTTCCCATGGTTGTGTTTCCAATTTTGGGTGAATTTTTTAGAGAAGATAAAATAAGTAAAACTCGCGTTTTGAAAACATTATGAGTCTAAAAGTAATACTATTTCTATGAGTTACGAATAATGACCCCTTCAGTGACGAGTTCCATGGTGAAATGGCTTTCACAATCACCCACAAACAAGGAGGATTTAAGTTCAATAATCATAATAATAATAATACTAATAATAATAATAATAATAATAATAATAATAATATAATATTCATATAACGTTATTGGTTTTACGTCTATTTTATCTACTCCGGCCTTTAGAGACGCCGGGGTGCCGATAGTTTGCCCCGAAGGGGAGCTTTAACGTGCCAGTAAATCTTCTGAAACGGCTCCCTCACATTTGAGCACCCTCAAATGCCATGTAACTTCGCCGGGATTCCATCCTGCAACCTTGGGGTCATCAGGTGAGAGAACGTTACCGCTAAGCCACGCAGCCAGTCTGATTTAAGTTCAAATACTAGCGGCTACATTCATTTTCAGCTCATGCCTCTTCATTACAAGTAGTTCCGTGAGGAACTAAACAGCCTACTTTTTAGCCTATTTTCAATTTTGAAAAAATAGGCTTATGAGATCACCTTTTGTCCGTGTGTGTGTGCGTGTGTGTGTGTGTGTGTGATTCGTGTGTGTGTCCCCCCCTAATAAAATCTAAACGGCAGGAGCGATTTCAATGAAACTCGGAAAGTTCATAGCACTATTCCCGGCGACCTCGACCGTGCCCTTCAAATTTTGTTACGTCTCACCAATCCAACATGGCGGCTGTGCGAAATATTTCACCAGCATTCAATATCTCCGAAACTATTACCGATATTACCCTGACATTTTCTATGGTGATAGACGGAACTACTATAAGTTCACTTATGTGACTTTTGAAAACCTGGTTACTACAAAACCAACATGGCGGCCAAGCGAATATGCGACTTTTAAATAGACGTTTCTCGCGATTTGACCAACCAAACGCAATGAAACTTGGTACAGTATATGTTTATATACATTGTAATGCACCGACATCTAACTTTGTTCCTGGGGCGTGGTGGCTCAGCGGTCTAGCTGTATGCCTCTCACCAAGGCGGTCCGGGTTCGATTCCCGGTCAATGCATGTGAGATTTTCGAAGTGAAATGCCATGTCCTGTGGTTCGGATTCCACGTAAAAAGGAGGTCCCGTGGCTTATAATCACAAGATTCACGGTCACGTAAAACTACAATCTTCCTTTTTTCTAACTTTGTTCAATTTTTTACATAATCACAAGATGGCGGATGTGCAAAATATTTCACCGGCATTCTATATCTCTGAAACTATTAGCGGTATCTCCCTAAAATTTTGTACGGAGATAAAGGGCACTACTGGAAGTCCATCTATAAGACATTCAAATACCGGTTAACTACAAAACGAACATGGCGGCCAAGCGAATTTGAACATTTTAAATAGACCTTTCTCGCGATTTAATGTTCCAAGCGCACTGAAACCTGGTACAGGAAATATTTATACACATTGTAATCCACTGGTATCTAATTTAGTTCAATTGTTTACATAACCTAAAGATGGCGGCAGTGCGAATTTTAAAATTAAGTTTTTATTTCTTGTGATGTAGTCATGCGATCGAAGTGAAAGTTCGAATAATGAACCTACGCAATAATTTTACTTTAATGGTACATGACTCTATGGCCTATACATTTAACAATCCAACATGGCGACCATCCGAAATATTTAGACGATACTGAATATCTACGAATCTATTTTAGCAATCAAACTGCATTTTTTAATGTTCATAGGGGCTATGAACTTAAGTTCACCTATAGGACTTTAAATAACCTGGTGATCACAAATCCAACATGGCGGTGACGCGAATTATAAATATTCACATGGACGTTTCTCGCAATTTAACCATCCGCGTGCAGTGAAACTTGGTACAGTAAATCCTTATACGAATGTTAATCCACTGGCATATAATTTATTTCCATTGTTTCCATAACCTCAAGATGGCAGCTGTGAAAAATTTTAAAATCTCCTTGTTATTTCTTGTGTCCTAATTATGCGATTGAAGTTTGAATACTACACGTACACAATAATCTGCATGTAACAGTACACAACTCTAGGACCTACATATATAAAATCCAACATGGCGACCATCCGAAATATTTAGTCGGTTCTCAATATCTACGAATCTATTACAGCAATCAAACTGAAATTGTGTATGTTGATAGTGGCAATTAACATAAGTAGGATATATGAAAATAGGCTGTATAGTTCTTCACGGAACTACTTGTTTTAAATTTGAGATTCATGCCAATCTACTGTATATAGACCTATCTAGAATAATGACGAAATCAAGTTGGTAACACTAACATTTCTAAGTACTGCAGTTTGAAATACACCTGAAATAGTGTAGCCTAATAGAGTAACTTACTACTGTTGGCAGCCCTGGTGACTCTGAATATATTCTTCGTTCCGTCTCTTAAAGTATAGAATGCACTTACAAAATTTGGTTGAAGTCTAATTGATAGTATGGACGTTACATGCTGTTTGATTTTGGATTTATCAGTAGGCATAAAATCATGTTGGGAACAATGTCATGTATGTGATGCTCAGAATTAATCTGAAATATTACGATCTATTTTAGTGCCAATTTTGGAGAAAAAATACATTTGTTATTATGGAAATTACATTTAATTAAAAATTGAAACTATCAGAAAGCTTAGAATCATGTTGGCAGCACTGAGGTATATTAGTTACTCCAATTAATCCACAATGTCAGGTACTACACGTGTGCAAAGTTTAGAGCTGATGGCTTGCATACTTTCTGATATATTGATATGACAATTAAACAAATAGAGAGAGAGAGAGAGCATTTATTAACAGTTGGCAGCCCTGGTGGCTCTTTAGAATACGCACAGTCATATCTGTTGGAGCACACATAGTACATACGAAATTTGGTTGAAATCTAGTCGATAGTATAAAAGTTACATGCATTTATATATTGGACCTATCGGCAGGCTTGGAATCATGTTGGCAACACTGGCATGTATGGACAGCTGAAAATTAATCACGAATGTTATTATCAATATGAGCGCCAATTCAGGAGTAGTTCGCATGCATAACTTCTGAGATATCCAACATAGAGCTCAAATTTCAATTGCGATTTTTCAGTAGTTGGTAGCACTGGCATCAATTTGAAATATGGACATGAGATATCCAGGTATAGCTCTTTACTCATACTAAATTTGGTTTCGATAGCTGCGACCGTTTAGGATTTGTTAGGGACGGGGGGACACACACACAGACAGACTAAAGGACAGAGAGAGACATATTTTCCCGGATCGATATCATTAGTCTACTTTTTCCTCATTTTTAGCCTACTTTTCACATTTTGCAACGTTATTCTAAGCCAGCTGAGAAGTCCAAATTTAAATACATGTAACTTCTATACTATCATTTGGATCGCAACCAAATTACGTATGTGCTATGTGTACCATAATAGATATGACTATGCGTATTCTTAAGAGAAACCAGGGCTGCCAATTGTTAATAAATTCTGTCTCTATTTTTGTTACCCTAATATCAATATATCAGAAAGTATGCAAAGCAATAGCTCTAAACTTTACACACGTATAGTACCGGGCATTCTAGATTAATATGGAGTAACCAATATATGTCAGTGCTGCCAACATGATTCTAAGCCTGCTGTTAGGTTCAATTTTAAAATGCATGTAACTTCTATACTAACTAATGGATTCCATTCAAAATTGGCACAACAATAGATCATATTATTTCAGATAATGTCTGACCAATACATGCATGACATTGTTGCCAACATAATTTTAAACGCGCTGTTAGATCCAATGTTTAACTGCATGTAACGTGCATACTATCCACTGGACTTAACCAAATGTTGTATTTTGTACCTTAAGAGATGGAACTAAGAATATATTCAGTCACCAGGGCTGTCAACTGTAGTGCGCTATTAGGCTACATTATGCCAGGTATACAGTATTTCAAACTAATTAGAAATTTTGATATTACCAACTTAAATTCGTCATTATTCTAGATAGATCCATATAGATTAATCATTGGCATGGTTCTTAAGTTTTAAGAAAAGTAGGCTCTTTAGTTCGTCACGAAACTTCTTGTTGCAAAATGAGAAAAGTAGGCATAACATCCACTTGATGCGAAGCTACGCCGCAATGTAACTTCCTTCTTGCGAGCATTGTTTGCGATAATAAACCGGTGTTACTGTCCGGAGACTGAAGCCACAGTCATTTGATCAAGACTGCCGTCACAGGACCCTTCGGGAATTGACCAATCGCTATCGGATCTACTGCAGTCCAGACTGGGCAATTCCAGACGAGGGGGTAAGAGTAGCTTACGCCCCGCAGTTTGCTTTGATGATGAATGTGAAGAACAGTCGTAAGTCTGGCGCTGAGTCAAAGGAGGGAGGTCCTGGCTCACAATCGGGCGAGACAGGGAAATTGTGATTTGAGAAAATATTTCGAAGCATTGCATTTGCTTTCCTTACTTCTTCCACTTGATGCCTATACGTTGAAATATTCATGGGACATTATGTTGTTGTTGTT
This sequence comes from Meconema thalassinum, assembly GCA_946902985.2. NCBI lineage: Eukaryota > Metazoa > Arthropoda > Insecta > Orthoptera > Tettigoniidae > Meconema > Meconema thalassinum. The sequence continues at coordinate 200,664,965 of OX336391.1, read as the reverse complement.
CTTACCGGAGCTATTATTTGATACCATTCCAGTCGTATTTTTGTCCAACTACATTACAGTAGGTGGATATTCAAAATTCCACCGGCTAATAATAATAATAAAATTTTACATACATACATACAGTGAGATTCTTTTGCTGGAGCGGGACCGGCGGCCGGCTGCCGGGCGCGCGTGCCTTCCACCAGCCAACCAAGCTCGGTCCGCGGGGTTGCGCGAGGCGGAGACGAGCTAACCAGGGCCCATTAAAGTCCATTAAGTCACTAAACGTTCATCAACGAGGGTGTGTAGTGTCAGCGCACAGATAAGAAGGTGGCATAAACAACAGCTACAAGATTTAATTAAAGAAGCAGTGATGTTCTGTTATTTCTTTGGAATCTGGATTTCCTCACGTCTCCAGTTAAAGGTTAGAACTTATCTTTTCACAGAAGATACTAAAAATGTTCTCCTTCAGCTGACAGACAGACAGACATCATTACATTATGGTGCTACCCCTGCACCCCTCCCCCCCCCCCCTTCCCCTTCATTGCGTGTTTACGGTAATTAATCGAAGCACAGACCTATTCCAGTTTGTTGTAAAATTGTGGCTTAATTTAACATTCAAAATGTACAGATCAATTACCCGTACCCTAGTGGAGCTGTAGAACAATATACGGCAGCAGATATCCCTCACAACAGAAGGGAATTACAACGTGTAAACGCTAATTTATTTGCACGGTACAACGCCTGTCTGTCAGTTGAAGGAGAATATTTTGAGCATCTTCTGTTAAAAGGTAAGTTCTTTAGTAATGATTTGCTGGTGAGTTTACCATTAATTAAAGTACTTTGTTACGGGTTCCACCTCCGCACAATCCACGTTGCGAGCTCGGTTGGCTGGCGGGAGGCGCGCGCGCCCGGCAGGCGGTTGCCCGTCCCGCTCCAGCAAAAGAATCACCCAGCACATTTTCATTTGAGACTACAAGCCTCTGTTTGCGAGCAAGTTGCTTCCATGATCCCCTATTAGCAGTTAGCACTACGGTCACCTCTGTTTCTACACCTCTCACTTTGAAATCGTTCGACTGGTAGCGTAGTGCAGCGGTGACGTTCTTGCCTGCTCTCCCCAAGGTTTGAGAGTCGCAAATGCGAGGAAGCCGTGTCAGTAGACTTACAGGAACGTTAAAGATCCCCTTCGGGGAAAAATTCTGGTACTCTGGTGTCTCTAAAATCCTCAGTAGTTAAAAAAGGGATGTAAAACAAATAACATTAGACATTATTAGTAGTACTAGTAGTAGTAGTTGTAGTTGCTTCATTACGGCCAACTAAGGACCATGGCATGCCAACTGTTTCGTCTGCATTTTAATGTTGGCCGAGTATTCTTTCATTCGCAATCGATGTTGCTCCTTTCTCTCCGTCGTCCACGCCTTCCCGGTTTTTAGTTTCGGCTTAGGTTGAAAACACCGATGTTCTTGAAATTTTTCCCTAAGCTCCTGGATATATTCACATGTTATCCCAATCACCAACAGATCTTTCTCTACTTCACTGAACCAGGCCTCCTTTGTCATTTTCTCATGCAGGAAAGCAAATATTCTGTTTGATAGCCGTGTTGTTTTCATTTGGATTATTAGTATTAATATTATTATTGAAATCGTTCAACACTGAATCTAACCATCGCCTCCTAGGTCTACCTCTACTTCTCCTACCCTCTACAGACGAACTCATTACCCTCTTAGGCTATCTCTCATCCCCCATTCTCTTCACATGGCCCCACCATCTGAGTTGGCTCATACGAACTGCTTTATCGAGCGTGTTCATTTCTGATAATAATAACAATAATAATAATACTGTGCCAATAGTCGTGTCAAGCACTGGTGTGGTTCCCAAACGTCTTCTGCGAGGGATGACAGAGCTTGATCTGAACACTAAATTAAGGTGGCACCAACTAAACAGTTCCTACCGCACAAACTACTGATTCAATTGTTATGAAACGTTATCAACATTCGTCTTTATAAGATAAAATAGTTAAGTTACTAAAAAGGCAATATCATTCACTGTTACCAACATTACAAATAATTAATTCTTAAAAACAAAATATTAAGCAAAAGGTACATTTATGACCTTACTATTGAAGTGTCGCCTCCGTAGCGGAAAGGTCAGCATGGTTAGCTGCCGCCCCGGAGGTCCTGGGTTCGATTTCCGGCTCTGCCACGAAATTTGAAAAGTGGTACGAGGACTGGAACGGGGTCTACTCAGCCTCGGGTGGCCCAAATGAGTAGAGGGGGTTCGATTCCCCCTCAGCCATCCTCGAATTGGTTTTCCGTGGTTTCCCACTTCGTCTTCGGGCAAATGCCGGGATGGTACCTTCTTCAAGGCCACGGCAGCCTCCTTCCCTCTTCCTTGTCTATCCATCCTAACTATCCCTTACTTTCCCTCATGAGGCCACTGTTCGCTTTGCAGGTGAGGCCACCTGGGCGAGGTGTGAATCCCACCTCACCAGTTGTATCCCTTCCGATTCGATGTTCCCAGCTTTAGGACACTGTCCGTAGAGGCGGTAGTGGTGAGTTCCCTCCCTGAGTCCGTGGGTTCCACCAACCTGGAGGGTAAACGAAAAAAAAACCAAAAAACTATTGAAGGTAGAGATTTGAAACTAACTACACTTGAAGAAGATTTCAATCCAACTCAGAATCATAGTTCTAGTTCTTCAAACTCTTCTTCTTTCTGGTGGCTTCGGTGGAGTAGTTGGTAGCATGCTGAGCTTCTATGCATAAGATCGCGAGTTCAAACCCGGCCGAAGTCGTCGTATTTTTAAGAGCGATAAGAATCCCTCAGTATGCCTTCCTTCGGAGGGAAAGTAAAGCCGGCGGTCCCAGCATGTCGTAGATTTATGGCAATGGTAATAAAAAAGTTTAAAAATATATATACACGTGTGTACAAATAAACAATATAGTAGTAAGTCAACAAACAAACATGAAGCACGCACTATCAAAATACTACCTAATCCACTGCACATACTCGACTCGTGAGATTGCACGGTGTTGGACTAGCAGCGTGGCCTCTCGCTAGCCAACTCCACACTCCAGGAAAATGCTAACTTGCTACCCAAATCCTACATCAATTAAAAATACACACAGTAGTACAGACATCACAGTGTGTGTGTGTGTGTGTGTGTGTGTGTGTATGTGTTTGTCTGCCCCTTATTATTCCCGTTTCAAACGGGGTCGGTGTGAGATGGGATGAAATCTATGCGTCAGATAGCTTTTACGGCCGGACGCCCTTCCTAGCACCAACCTAATGAGATGAGGTAAGGAAATGAATGGAGATGAATGAAGCTGGGCAAGAATGTGGAATGAAGTGGCCGTGGCATGTCGGAAGATACCCTCCCAGCATTTTTCTGGAGTTGAAAATGGGAAACCACGGAAAACCATTTCAACGACGGCCGGTGGTGGGGCTCGAACCAACTTATACCGAGTCCACAGAGAGCTTGGCCCCATGTCCTAGTGCTGCGCGTTAGCGAGCGATGTCGGTGACAGCAGTAACACGGCTAATCAGACAAATTCTACACAGACGGAAGTACACTGGGCTCCATTACCAGCACGATGTCGCAAAGCCCCTAAAAGCAATCAACAACAACAACGTTTTTATTGGACCGAAAACCAAAAAGATGTAACTTGTTTTATTCGAATGTTAGGATAATTTGAATATTTTGTTGGTCCCACTGTAATTGTGAAGTATACGGTCTATGAATAGTGTTTGCAGTAAGAGCGACGATCGTAAAAATAACATTAGTTTTCTGAATAAGCATCCTTGTTTTACAACTAAACTCCTGTATGCTACTAATAACCCTAGCATTGAGCAGTTCTGCTCTATTAATAGACGGTACATTTGCTGCTTTGTGTGACTGATTTGCTTCAACCACAAGCAAACTATCAGTGGGAAGCGCATCAGCTGTGTCGCTTGGAGTCATCTGCCATTCCCTGTGTAACGCTGCACCGATAATTGCTTACTCAGCCAAGTGCCAATTGATTAACCGCATGTTATGAAGATTGGCACTCCTGCTTGGTAAAACATAATATGTTGTGCAGATTACTGCCTCGTTCATATTTCAAACTCGATTCACAACAATGACAATTATTTGTATTCCCCTTAATCCAAGTATTATCGACCACTTCATTTTACAATTTTGAAATTAATTTGCCACTTTGTCATTTTGGAAGAAATGAGTTTGAAATAATTCGAAAAATATGATTTGGATTTGATATCCTATTCAATTGTACGAAGGTTTATTCCCAAACATTAAAGAATCTGAGGAATATTTTAACAATGAATAATTTGGATTGACAGAGTAGGTATGTTTATTTTCTGTAGGATAACAAACATCTGTTTAAAGAAATAAAAGCTAGCTAACCTTGAGCTTAGAACAGTGTGTTGCAAACGACAAACTCACCCGATATGAAGACGATTCAGGTTCAAATCCCAAGATAGGTCTCAATTTTATCGCCTAAGCACCGAATATAGGCAATAAGTTATGCATCTATCCACCGAAATTAGTTCACTCATCTCAGTCCATTAATTGTAGATTCATCTCTCGCAACACTATTTTAATGAAATTATTTTTATAAGATTACTTTTGATTCTCGTCAAGTTATCTGTCTTTCTTCCTCGTGTGTCATTGATCTCATCGGTTAGTATGGTTCTCCTCACCACCACCAGGTGAACCACTAATATTTTACACCAAATGCAGTTAATTGACAGTATGTAGGTTGAACAGTACGTATTTATTTAGAAAAAAGTCCTCTCGGCACGCCGGAAGGCGGAGGTAGATTTCACCGGACAAACTTGGGGATAGGCGAAAATAGGCAGAATATGCAGATTTTCGTAGAAGGATCAGACCTCATTTAATGCGAGAAGGTATTTTATAATTGGAGCTTAATTAACTTTGTTTTTCGTCATTTTATGCCTATTTTAAACATTTTATTGTCTTATGGGAACGGTAACCTTCTTGTCATTTGGGGTCCATTTTTATACTTGTGGTCACACTGTCCTTATGCTAGGTTTCGACACTGATGTGCAACTATGTAACGGTCTGTTACTTCTTCACGCAAAATTATATCTACCGCAGAGATTTTGGTTGGTTCCTCAGTTTAGGGGCTGCGACAACGCGGTCATGTAACCCCGTGTACTTTGGGATGGCTGTATTAGTCTGTAATTCAGGTAAGGGCTGCAGACGGTCAATTTCAAGCAGTAGTTACTAATGTTGCTACCAGGTACTACCGTCAACGACACCTAGCTGTGAGCTTGGCTACTAGATGCCACCGCAACCAGCAACTCGCAACGAACGTTGGAACTTCCCCTCCAAAGGAAAGCATACTGAGGGATTTTTGGCGCTCTTAGAAAATCCGACGACTTCGGCCGGCTTTGAACTCGCGACCTTGGGCATAAACATTCAGCATGCTACCAGTTACGCCACCGAAGCCGCTTCACACTTAGATGGAAATCTGAATCTGATCTCGTGCAAGTGCGTTATCTTGGCAACGTCTGATGGCTCATCCCTCATCAATTTAGTAGTGTTCCCATGGCAACCACTGATAGGTCTTGGCATTTTCTTATAATTCCGAAATTATTTTTCTCATCCCTTGGCATAATGGTGGGTTATATCAAAAATTCTTTCAGACAAAAGTTTTAGGTAATTATTATGGGAATATTGTCCATTTTGTACGGTTTTGATATTGTGCCTATTAAGAGAGATATGATTAATGTTTCCCGAAAAACCCACTTTTTCCCACCCCTTTGGTCAATGGTTGGTGCTATAAAAAAAAACTCTTCAAACATACATTTTTGGGCTTTATCCGACACATAGTATGAATGTTGAACGGATTCGATATTTCACATATTAAGAGAGTTATAGCAATATTTCACTTTTTCGAAAAAAAAGCCCCCCATTTTCACCCCCCAACGACCGATTTAGCCCAGTAACGAACTCGACCGAGATTTTATAGGTATACGTATTCGGTAAAAAATTCAAAGTGATTGGTACAAAATTACGGCAGTTATCGTGTCCACAATAAACTGATATACATATACATACATAAATTATATATAACTTTTGAACTGACGGTGGTTTTGGGGCCTGGGGATGTGAAACGCGAAGATATGTCGAAATTTTCCGGAAGTCGAAACATGGTACCCATTGCAATAGTTAGCTTTCTAACGAAATCTACCTCTGGTTGGTTCCTCAGTTTAGGGGCTGCGACAACGCGGTCATCTAACCCCGTGTACTTTGGGTGAGTGTAGAATCTGTCTGATACACGGTGTGAATTGTAATGGCTGTATTAGTCTTAATTCATGTAAGTACTGCAGACGGTCAATTTCAAGCAGTAGTTCCTAATGTTGCTACCAGGTACAACCGTCAACGACACCTAGCTGTGAACTTGGCTACTAGATGCCACCCCAACCATCAACTCGCAACGAACGTTGGAACTTCCCCTCCAAAGGAAAGCATACTGAGGGATTCTAGTGCTCTTAGAAAATCCGACGACTTCGGCCGGCTTTGAAACCGCGACATTGGGCATAGACATTCAGCATGCTACCAGTTACGTCACCGAAGCCGCTTCCCACTTTATCAGGCGGCTTTGGTGGCGTAGTCGGTAACATGCTGAGCTTCTATGCCCAAGATACCGGGTTCAAACCCGGCCGAAGCCGTCGGATTTTTTAAGAGCGTTAAATATCCCTCAGTATGCCTTCCTTCGGAGGGGAAGTAAAGCCGGCGGTCCCATGTCATAGATTTATGGCATGTTAAAGATCCTTCCACTAATTGCACCTGTGTGAAGCTAAATTGGATAGGTTAAGAATGTATACAACGCTCTTAGGTTTCTATGTTCGTTGCCAAGAGCCGACTGCGGCGGCGTCTAGTAGCTCAGTTCTGAACTTGGCCTCGTAGTCGTTGACAGTGGCGCTTGGCGGCAAAAGTAGGAACTATCTGAAAAATTGTTAGTTGCAGTACTTAAATTAACAAACAGATAACACACACTAATACAGTCATCACAATTAACACCGGTTATCAGACAGATTCTACACACACCCAAAGTACACGGGGCTACATGACCGCGTTGTCGCAGCCCCTAAACTTAAGAACCAACCAACCAACCACTTAATCAGATGGAAATAATGAATCTGATCTCGTGCAAGTGCGTTGTCATGGCAACGTCTGATGGTCCATGCCTCATCAATTTAGTAGTGTTGCCATGGCAACCACTGATTGCTCTTGGCATTTTCTTATAATTCCGAAATCATTTTTCTCGTCCCTTGGCGTAATGGTGGGTCATATCAAAAATTCTTTCAGACAAAAGTTTTAGGTAATTATTAGGGGAATATTGTCCATTTTGTACGGTTTTGATATTGTGCCTATTAAGAGAAATATGATTAATGTTTCCCGAAAAACCCACTTTTTTCCACCCCTTTGGTCAATGGTTGGTGCTATCAAAAATCTTATTTGACATAAATTTTTGGCACTTATCCGACACATATTATGAACTTTGAATGGATTCGATATTGCACGTATTAAGAGAGTTATAGCGAAATTTCACTTTTTCGAAAAAAGCCCCCCATTTTCACCCCCTTCGACCGATTTAGCCCAGTAACGAACTCGACCGAGATTTTATAGGTATACATCTTCGGTAAAAAATTCGAAGTAATTGGTGCAAAATTACGGCAGTTATCGTGTCCACAAGAAACTGATATACATATATATATACATATATATATATATACATAAATTATATATAAACTTTTGAACTGACGGTGGTTTTGGGGTCTGGGGGATGTGAAACGCGAAGATATGTCGAAATTTTCCGGAAGTCGAAACATGGGACCCATTGCAATAGTTAGCTTTCTAATGAAATCTACCTAAAATAGCAGGCGTGATTCTACCTCAAATAACGTACATGTGATTAATCATTTTTTGCACATATAACACGAAGAAACGTCACATATTACGAGTCATACAACATGGACTAACAACTCGAGAAGTGATTCTGAATAATAATAATAATAATAATAATAATAATAATATTAATAATAATAATGAACTGAGGAGTCGGAATACCTGGAAGCCAGCCATGCTAGGAAGGCAAACGGATAATATCGACGTGACATGCTTCGCTTTCGCGGATGATCTTGCAATCCTCTCCGCAGATGAACGAAAGGCAATTCTTCAGATTGAGGTCTTAAAAGAGTGTGCTGAAAAGGTCGGACTACAAATTTCCTTCACAAAGACCGAGTTTATATCGACAAAACACATTCAAGCACAAAATTTACTCACAGAGTACGGTATGATAAACAGGGTTAATCAATTCAAGTATTTGGGTGAAAATATTGAACCCACAGGTATGGAAAGAGTGGCGCAAAAATCTCGTGAACTTAAATTGCGGAAATCATACGAAAAAATCGCAAATATTTACAACAAGAAATGCATGAGCATCGACACCAAAATTCTACACTACACGACTGTCATCAAACCTGAGACACTTGACGCCAGCGAGACACTAAACCTCAACTACAAAGGGCATCATGAGAACATCAAGAAGGCTGAGAGAAAGATCATCCGTAAAATATTTGGCCCTAAACTCACAGATGATGGATATCGTCTGCAATCACACACAATCACAGAGAGATACTCTAACATCGCGTCAGATTTCCGCAAGCGACGACTGAGATTCAACGGCCACATTATGAGACTGAATGACGACCGGCTACTTACGGAAACTTAAAGTGACAACAGTCTGGGTTACCCAAGTACAAATTGATCTCGAAAGTGCCAACATCATACCAATAGACATAGACGATCGAATGACATTCCGACATAAGATCCACAGTTGGGAAGTCACACATGAAGATCGACCAAGAAGACCAGGGAAAGGATGGACGGAGGAATGTCGAGTCCGACACAGTGAGATGATGGAGTTCTGGAAGAACAAGAAGAACAGCACCAGAACATAATTTGCTTAATGTGATCCTTTCGGTCTAAACAAAGTAAATAAATAAATAAATAAATAAATAAATAAATAAATAATAATAATAATAATAATAATAATAATAATAATAATAATAATAATAATAATAATCTGAAGAAGGACTGGATTGATTTGAATAATGGGGATAACATTATGAAAAACCGACAAATCCCGGAACCTCAGGAAATAAGCACATAATTCAGGATGAAATCTAGCAGCAGGTCTGGTAAAAGATGAACGGAAGAACGCAAGAGGCAACACAGTGAGTTAATGAAGAAATCTTGGAAGAAGAGGAAGGCAAAAGTCATAAAGCCAACTTACAAGCTCCAATACGTTCTATGAATGAGCATAACGAAGAAATAATAATAACAATAATTTAATAATAATAATAATAATAATAATAATAATAATAATAACTCACAATTTTCCAACTAATATCCCGACAGCGCGGAATTGGAAACTTAAAGATGCATGGGCACAAGCAAGAAGAAAGGCACATGGTGAAAGTATGAAGAAGATTAAGGAAGATCAGAAGAACAAGAAGGGCAATGCTAACTAATGGTTCTAAAGGGCCAACAACATAATATTATTAATAGACTAATAATAATAATAATCATAATAATAACTGACCCGAAAATCTAGGCAAATTGACCATAACTCTAACTCAAAAATAAAACAAAATATTTATTTGATAGATATTGCGGTCCCACTAGGCCAAAACCTCAATTCCACTAAGGCAAAAAAATAATAAGAAGAAAGTGGGCACCGTTGTCAGATAAAATGAGAAAGTCTGTGGGAATATTACCACTGGTGATATCAACAACGGGAGGTGTTCCAAAGACTTTAGTAATGGGTCTGGAGGAACTAATAATGGCACATCCGATCCCCAGAATGCTGTTAGATACCTGTAACATAATGTACTTCGATTAGGCTATATCTATCGCAGTAATATTATTAATTTATAAGGTACTTGATTATAAAATTCAAATCCTTTAAATTGGATTTACCATATCCGCAAAGAAATTAATATAATAATAATAACAATAATAATAACAATACTAATTTTAATGAATTACTTATTGTGCCTCATTAATCTTTGTGCATGACTTCATGTATGATTCCGTTGCACAGAAACAATTTGAGCATTATACATTGGCCTGCGATTCTGATTAAAATGTGATTCACTCCATCCAACTATTGGTGGTTTACTACTTTGCACGGTCTCTGCAATTAGATTGATGGTGGTAATAATAGCCTGCAGGAACCACCCGGCGGTGAATCACGCGCTCCATTACACACTACACCAAAGTCTGGAGTTATTCAGCGGACCTGAAGAGTAATGGATACTCGTTCCAGCGATTGAATTCCTTCCTACGCATATCCTAATTCACCTATTTGTAGAAATGAATGAACGCCTTCCTTTGACCTTTGACGTCCTGGGCTTAAAAATGCAATATATTCTTTACAGTCTGTCCTGAATCGTACCATATCGTAGTAGAAATAAATTGATTGGGTAGTTGAAATTTACCACATACAGAGAATATCTGAGCAGCGTATTTGAAATAGGAGTAGTGGGAATCATCAATCAGTGTGCCATCGATAATTGGTAAAATCTATCTTAAGCACAGGCATAATGTTGGTTCTACTAACAGAATCCTTTCCATTCTTTAATAATAATAATAATAATAATAATAATAATAATACCGGTAATAATAATAATTATAATAATAATAATAATAGAATGGCTGGTGCTTTCACGGCTTACGTAGGAATCTAGAGAACGAATACCTGGGTTATTAAGTCATCGTGTATGCTTTAAATATCTGACGTTTCTCTTACAATAGTGGTAGATATTTTCAAGAATTTACTCTAAATTGTTTGAAGTAACCCTCGCATGAAGTTCATTTAATCATAATCTAGTGCGTTCAAAAAATAATACGAAATCTGAGTTTGATATTAGAATAGTTTGCTAAATGATTCATTGTTCCTTTAGCACTAGAGAACAATTTGGCCCACGCATCAATGTGAATACAAGTTGTTGTTCATGTGATGAAGTGTAAATTGGGCAAACAAAACATTATGTAAATACAAGAAAGAACATTCCAGTCACTACAAACTCTAACCGGCTGATGAATCAGCTGCCTCAGGATATATTGTATTTGTATCACCAAGTTTGATTTCAAAACACAGAAACATTCTTGACCTTAGAACTGTCAGAACAGACTGTACCGAAAAGCAAATTACAAACATACACGTAATTTTAATAGAAAAATGTACATGGATAAGATTTGGTAGTTAGCAAAGTGCCTCTCTCATTGATACAAAATTCTCGGAATATTTGTTAACGCCCACTAACCTGTCCCTTCCCCCGCTCAAAGCGGTGGAACATCCAACTAGTTACAGTAATGAATGTCTACCCCTTATTATTCCCATTTCCAACGGGGTCGGGGATGGGAAGTGATGACATTCTAATGTGGGGGATGATTTTTACGGCTGGATGCCCTTCCTGACGCCAATCCCGTGGGAGGAGTTAATGAGAAATTAAATGAATGAAGGTGAAAGAAACTGGGTAAGGATGTGGAAGGAAGGAGCCGTGGTCTGTCAGAAGGTACCGTCCCAGCATTTTCCTGGAGTTTGAAATGGGAAACCACGGAGAAGCATTTCAAGGATGACCGACGGTGGGGCTCAAACCCACTTCTAGCGAGTCCGCAGAGAGCTTGACGCCTTGGCCTAGTGCTGCGTTTAGCGAGCACTGCTACCGCTGTCGGTGAGTTAAAGAACTCACACACTGCTATAATGGTTTTATTTATTTATAGTATGGCTTTTAGTCCCGGGAGTGTACAATGACATGTTCGGTTCGCCAGAGGCAGTAGGTGCTTCAAGCGGACACCCATGGGGTAGTTCCAACTTCGCTACCTGATGTCAATGATACCTAGTGGTAAACGTTGGAACTTTGATAGAGCGTTCCAACGAAATCCAACCTAGAAATTTAGCTTCACACAAGTTTAGTCTGTGGAAGGATCTTCTACATGCCATAAATCTATGACGTGGGACTGCTATAACGGTAATTTGGGCACATGCTAATAGGAAGCCATAATGTTAAATAACCTAATCACGGGTTGTGCCATATCATCGCAGACAAGACTATAAATGATGACTCCACGGTAAAAACGGGGTTAGTCACAGTCAGAAAATTATTCAGGGCAGCGAATTTAAACATTCAACACTAAAAATAAATACTTAAAACACCCTAATTGAGGGTAAGCAATATAGTTTTTCTTTGCCAAATGTATTTCTTATAAAGGAGGTACTGTACATGTAAAACAAATAAAAACTTAAGTTAGATTATGAAAAAGTGAGAGGATGTGGGACGTTATTTCAGTTTACACTAGAAATAAAAAGAGACTGATAGTCAGTCTGAAAGACTGGAATTCATATAATTTTAAATGCTAGCAGCCGAGTAACAAGAAGGCAGTGCGAGAACAGAGTTTCAAGATTTTATTTGTTTCTTCACTGCCTACTTGATTGTTCTCGGGGCGTGGTGGCGCAGCGGTCAAGCTGTATGCCTCTCACCAAGGCGGACCGGGTTCGATTCCGGGTCAATGCATGTGAGATTTTCGATGTGAAATTCCATGTCCTGTGGTTCGGATTCCACGTAAAACGGAGGTCCCGTGGCTTATGATCGCTAGATTAACGGTCACGATAAACTACAAGCTTCCTTCCATCCTTTGATTGTTCTCGCACTGCCTTCTTGAAACTGTTCTCGCATTGCCTTCTTGGTACTCGGCTGCTACATCGTTCAGTACTATGACGTCACACACCTCAGTGCATTCTCGGTACATTTCGTCCCGTCACCGTAACGTAACGCCAGACCTCAGAGTAACGACGAAGTCGACAAGATCATTTAAAATGATAAAACCTCTGTATCTCGGTGACATTCCGCTTTATTTGAAATTAATTTCAAGTGATCTGTAGTGACGATGGCTGGCCATCAGAATGCGCCATAACACACATTTTCTAAAAAAAATGGACTTACCCCGTTCTTACCGTGGTGTCTTCAAATGAGAACCGACCATTGACCTCATCGACAGAATAAATAGACTACAGTATCAGATCTAATTCGCATAGGAGTTCACTTCAATGGAAATGTATCCAAAACCTACGTCCTGGAGATCAACGAATAAGAGGGAAATCTGAAAATAACTTTCGTTCATTTTTATTAATCCCAGGGACCCATTATTACCAAACTGGCATACACCATGGCATCATGAACTATGGACCTTACACTATTAGCCTACTTTCGATTTTTTGCAAAAAATGAAAGTAGACTTATGAGATCAACACAGGGCGAAAAAAGTGTGTCTGTCTGTGTGTGTGTATGTGTGTGTGTGTCTGTGTGTGTGTGAGTGTGTGTACTCTGAATGTCTGCCACCCCCCCCCCCCCCTAATCAATTCGAACACGGTGAACGCGAATTGAACGAAATTTGGTACAAAGTTAGCACTAGCAAAGGACACCTCAGTGTCATGTTTTATATCGCCGCCATCTTGGCGGAAATGTAATGGCGGCCACACAAATGTCAAAGCTTAAATCAAATTACGACTAACCTAATCATCCGATCTCTACCAAATTTTGCAACAACATACCTTTATAGAGGGAGCATCCTTTGACCAAACTAATAGGTCATCAGCCTAATAGTTTGCGGATGGCGGCCATCTTTGTGTCAAAATCGATTCCCCCTATTATTTCGAACACGGTGAAACTGAATGGAACGACATTTGGTACATTGGTAGTACTAGCAAAGGGCACTTCAGTGTAATGTTTTATATCACCACCATCTTGACGGAAACGTAATGACAGCCACACAATTTTTCAAAGCATAAATCAAATTACGACTAACCTAATTATCCGATCTCTACCAAATTTTGCAACAACATACCTTTATGGTGGAAGCATCCTTTGACCAAATTAATAGGTCATTAGCCTAATAGTTTGCGGATGGCGGCCATATTTGTGTCAAAATCGATTCCACCTATTAATTCAAACACGGTGAAACCGAATGGAACGAAATTTGGTACAGAGGTAGCACTAACAAAGGGCGCCTCAGTGTCATGTTTTATATCGCTGCCATCTTCACAGAAACCTAATGGCGGCCACACAAATGTTCAAAGCTTAAATCAAATTACGACTAACATAATCATCTGATCTCTACCAAATTTTGCAACAACATACCTTTATGGAGGGAGCATCCTTTGACCAATCTAATAGGTTACTAGCCTTATAGTTTTCGTATGGCGGCCATCTTTGTGTCAAAATCGATTCCCTCTATTAATTCGAACACGCTGAAACCGAATGGAACGAAATTTGGTACAGAGGTAGCAATAGCAAAGGGCACCTCAGTGTCATGTTTTATATCACCGCCATCTTGACGGAAACGTAATCGCGGCCACCCAAATGTTAAAAGCTAAAATGTAATTACGACCAACCTAATAATCTAGTCTCGGCCAAATTTTGCAACAACATATCTTTATGTGGGAAGCATATTTTGACCAAACTGAAAGATCATCAGCCCAATAGTTTGCAGATGGTGGCCAAGTATGTGTGCGAATCGATTCCCCCTATCGATTCAAACACGGTGAAACCGAATTGAACGAAATTTGTTACAGAAGTAGCACTAGCAAAGGGCACCTCAGTGTCATGATTTATATCGCCGCCATCTTGACGGAAATGGAATGACGGCCACCCAAATGTTAAAAGCTTAAATCAAATTACGACCATCCTACTATTTGATCTCTACCAGATGTTGGATCAACATGCCTTTTTGTGGAAAGCATCTTATGACTGACTACAAGGTCATCAGCCCAATAGTTTGCAAATAGCGGCCATGTATGTGTGCAAATCCATTCCCCATATCAATTCAAACACGTTGAAACCGAATTGAATGAATTTTTTTACAGAGTTAGCACTAGCAAAGGGCTCCTCATATTGATGTTTAATATCCCTATAGCACGTTGTATTTCAACAAGGTACTACAACCAACATTCAATTATACTCCTTGAAAAGAACAAAGAGTTATAACAATACCCATGCATTTAGGAGAAAGTAGGCTATATGTTCTTTACTGAACATCTTGTTTTTGAACATATTTGCCACTCTGATTGTCATAGCGTGCAATCAGTTTGAAGAAACCACTCCAGTGCCCTGCGGTGCAAGGAATTGTCACTCAGCCTCCTCCAGGGTCAAGTTTCTCGGTACCCATCCTGCGGACACTTTTCCATAAGCCAACATTTCATGGAGCATGTGATGGGCTCGGGCACAACCAATACGTCATGTGACGTCACGCCTGCTACCATTATGCGCCTGTCCGCTAACAGCATATGCTGTACTCGAGCAATGTTGTTTACATTCGTGGAAGTGGAGGGACGCCCACTTCGATCTTCATCCTCCACACTCTGCTGTCCTTCGGTGAACATGCAACACCAGCGACCGACCATTTGACGAGACATGATCGCTTCACCATACACGGTCTGTAGGTGTTCATGGATGACTGACACACTAGTACCACGTGCCCATTCATACCGGATAACAGGACGCACTTCCATTGGTGACCACGTTGTCAGTACATGTCTGTCTGCCATCGTGAGTTGTACTCGAATGATATCGAGCACACCAGTCTGCTGCTCCTCTTTCGTCGTCAGCATTCTCAGCCACCGTGGCTGTTCTAGGTCATCGTATGCTTCAAAAACAAGTTTGGGGTTAAACACTGCTGTCAAGTGTTATAAGGAAGCGGGACTGCAGGCTGAAAGTGTCATCAAACCCAAACTATCAGGAAAGAAAAAAAAAGCCGAGTTTAAAAGTTTTAAAATTATATTCCTGTGGCTAAGGTGTTGGCATGCTGTGCTTTGGTTCAGTGGGCTCCGGTTCGATTCCCTGCGGACCCTAGGGGCTTTTAATTCTTCTAGCTTAGGAACTGGGTGTGTGCAAAAGTAGTAGTACACGCCTGGTGTAGCGGATAACCCTCTTAGTTGTCAGCCTGGAGGTCCAGGCTCGATTCCCACCTCTGCCAAGAAATTTAATTATGGCCTGAAGACTGGAGCAAGGTACATTCATGATCAATGCATGTGCGATTTTCAAAGTGAAATGCCATGTCCTGGGGTTCAGATTCCACGTAAAAAGTAGGTCCCGTGGCTCATTATCGCGAGATTAACGATCAAGTAAAACTACAAACTTCCTTCCTTACTTCCATGGCACATTCAGCGTCGTGAGCCAAAGCTGAGAAGACAGAGGTTCGATTCCAGCCTCAGTCATCATGGATGTGATTTTCCATGGTTTCCCACTTATTCTCCAGGCAAATGTTTCTTAACATAAGATCACGGTCGCCTCCTTCCCAATCTTCACCTGAATTACATATACTCACACTTTCACAGCCATCACAATAACACAGGTTATCACAAAAATTACCCATTTACACTCAAATACACGGGACTATATGACCATGACGTCACAAAGCCCTTAAATAAATCAATATCATGGCATGCAGCTCATCCTGGTTTCTTATCCCGATTCTGACGGCCTGCAATCCAGGAGACCTGGAGTCTCAATGCGTATCCCGAGACTACAGGTGGTCTCCTGCATTTTGTTCGAGTATAGAGTTTTTCATGTTTGCCAACTTTTATCTACGTCTGTTTTAATTACGTCTAGTCTACATCAGACAGTTTTGGTTAACTTCGAGTCTCAGTTGTAGTACACTGGTTTACAGCTCATCCAAGGAAATCACGATGAAGAAAGTAGCATGTCAGTGGCCATTAATTTCCTCGAATTGGCATGATATATTGCCACTTCTATTTAGAGATATATGCACTGTAATATTTCACTAAACCTAATAACTTCATTTTACCAAGTGAAGGAAGCTTTCAAGCGAATAGCGATAACTTACATTTCCCTGCACACTTCTTTCATTTCATTCTGCAAATCATGGGGGAACAAAAAGGATTTCACGTGATTAACAAGTAGTTCCGTGAAGAACTAAAGCCTATTTTCATATAGGCTACTTATGTTAATTGCCTCTATTAAAATAAATAATTGCAGTTTGATTGCTGAAATAGATTCGTAGATATTGAAAACATTCTAATATTTCAGTTGGTCGCAATTTTGGATTTTTATATATGTAGGTCTTAGAGTTATGTACTATTACATGAAGATAATTGTGTACGACTAGTATTCAAACTTCAATCGCATGATTAGGATACAAAAAGTAATAACGAGATTTAAAAATTTCGCACAGCTGCCATCTTGTGGTTATGAAAACAATTGAAATAAATTAGATGCCAGTGTATTAACATTTGTATAAGCATTTACAGTTCTAAGTATCACTGCACTCGGATGGTTAAATCGCGAGAAACGTCCATTTAAATATTTGTACTTCGCGTCACCGCCATGTTGAATGTGTGCTCACCAGGTTATTGAAAATCCTATAGGTGAACTTAAGTTCACATAGGCATATATGCACACACACACATACGGACAACAGGTGATCTCATCAGCCTTTTTTTTAATATAAAATGAAAATAGACCAAAAATGACTCAGCCTCAAATTATCTCTGTCAGTTCTCAGTTTCAAGTGTAGGAACAAAGAGTTATATCTAACTTACATTTCTCTGTCACTTCCTACAATCTGTTCACTAGTCTATGGATACTTGCATCAATTCGAGAATACACGCCGATTCACAACCAATCCCTGGAATCATTTAATTCGAATTGAATTAGTGATGTACGCGTATTAAATACAATTCACCGTTCAGAAAGTTGATTTTTTTTTAAACTTCAGATTTGTCTGGATTCATCTAGCAAAATAATTAATTTTCAGTCGGTGAACATGATAACATATTAGTTGGATGGTATGTTTCGCTCGTCAGGCCAACATCATCACATCTGAAAAAAAAACAGGAATTCTTCTATGTTTTAGCCGCGTATTCTGCCATGATTCAACTAGGTGCACTAAGTTAAGCTATTCATGGGTTGTTGTTCGCCCTATGCCGGCCGCTGTTGGGGTAATGGATCATGCACTATGTTCTATATACCTACGTAAAGCGCATCACTTTTCTTTGCTTTGGGACCTGAGAGCTCCCACAACCATATGTTCTCCCTATAGAGCCACCTATCGTGTAGTTGATTACAATGGTACCTTATAGGGAGGAAATACATACTCTAAGAACCTGTTATCGTATAACAAATTAAAGTAACTTTCCTTTCAGATAAATCTATGTATCCATCCCTTAATCTATCTCTTAATCCATCTATCTACCTCATAATATGTCTATTAATCTGTCTATCTCTCTATCTTTCTATCTGTCTTTAAACTAGGTAAATAAGCTGCCCCTTATACTATTGTTTTATGCAGCCCAACTAACGCGTGTTGTCAGGAAGGTCAAAATTTGCCCGCTTGCAACCCGTATGGTACTAATGCACGGCAAGCATATCCTGCAAACAATACTGACCACTATTATTTTCCCTCGTATTAGTCTGAAGTCACATAACGAGAAAAATAATACAGTTCAGTATCGTTTGCAGGATATGCTTGCCGTGCATTATTACCGTATGGGATGCAAGCAGAGAAATATCGACCTTCCTGATAACACACGTTATTTGGGCTGCATAAAACAATAATCTTTGGGGCAGTTGATTCACCTGGTATACTCGATATAATTAAAATAAATAGTCTAATAACGGAGCGTCCGTGGCTTAGGCAGCAGCACGCCGGCCTCTCACCGCTGGGTCCGTGGTTCAAATCCCGGTCACTCCATGTGAGATTTGTGCAGGACAAAGCGGAGGCAGACAGGATTTTCTCCGGGTACTCCGGTTTTCCCTGTCACAAATTTAATTCCAGCAACACTCTCCGCTGTCATTTCATTTCATCTGTCATTCATTTAATCATTGCCCCAGGGGAGTGCGACAGGCTTCGGCAGCCGGCACAGTTCCTATCCTCGCCGCTAGATGTGGGCTTCATTCATTCCATTCCCTGACCCGGTCGGTTGACTGGAAGCAGGCTGTGGATTTTCATTTTCAGTCTAATAACGCCTGACACTACAGCCATCGAAGGGCCTAGGCCTACCAAGCAACCGCTGCCCAGCCTTTTGGCCTGCAGATATTGGGGTGGCGCGTGGTCAGCGCATGGGGTCCCATCAGCCGTTAATCTTGGGTTTCGTGACCAGGGCGCTACCTCACTGTCAGACAGCAACTGAATTGTCCTCACGAGGCTGAGTTCACGCCGTTCAAGCCCGCACGTCAGTTTCTAAAATTCATGAGGGAGCCAGGAATTGAACCCGGGGCCTCCGGATGAGAGGTAGGAATGCTACCCCAACACCATGTGGCCGGCCATCTATATACAGGGACATTATGTGTGTGCGCGCCAGGAAGCACGGCAAGCTAAGTCGGCTGTGACTAGCGCAGATCACGGCCGCGCACACCCGGTTCAGCCGGCGACGGCACGCACTTTCACACTTTTACCAAACATGTTCAATAATGTGTACTTACAGTGCTCATAGGCGATGCTGAAAATGTCCTCCCTCTCTTGTAACACACACCTGACATCTTCCGATGAAAGAATGTCTGTCAACTTTTTATTATTTACGGAGCCTGTTTCCTTGAATCGTTTAGCGATCCTCCTATTTGTACTGGCATTAAGCAACTTCCTGGAAACTTGATTCGAAATTTTCGTCTCGTTTCAGAACAAGATTTTCTGCTTTTCATATACCAATTTTGGATATACACACGTTCGCGCTATGTGAATTGGTGTCTAGGCATGACCAACAATCACAGTAATCACAATACTCACTAAAAGTGCAATACTAACGTCTAAGCTTTGCTAATACACACCCATATGAATGACAAAACACGTGCGAACTAACGATATGAGTCAGCGAGGCGCCACCACCGGCTGAACCGGGTGTGCGCGGCCGCGATCTGCGCTAGTCACAGCCGGTTTGGCTTGCCGTGTTTACTGCCGCGCACACTCATAATGACCTTGTATATATATATTTGAAATGCAAACCACCTATATCACCTTAGCCGCACTCTGTTGTCTTGGCATATTGTGACTCCGGATCCAAAGATGCTAAGTTAAAATCCCGCCTTTTCCAAAGAATTCAATTCTGATCTTCAGAACTTATGAAGATATTGCGTATAAAAACAATGTAGGTGAAAAGGGAAGTAAACTGGGGCTGTAAGAGGGTTACTAAAAAGAATTAAAATGCTGAACAAGCCCTGAGAGGAGGTTTAATTTTACCTATGAGAAATAAACATCTGTCTGCATGACATAAGGTCATGGCCACCTCATTTTCAATCTTCTTCTGAAGTAAAAATACACACACTCCTACGAAAAAAAATTGAATTTACGTCCCTTTTAACTACTGCGGCTTTTAGAGACGCCGAGGTGCCGAAATTTTGCTCCAAAGGGGAACTTTAACGTGCCAGTAAATTTACTGACACGGCACCCTCACATTTAAGCTCCCTCAAATGTCAATTGACTGCGCCAGGATTCGATCACGTTATCTAGGACACAGTAGGCGAGGACGTTACCGCTGAACCACGCAGCCAGTCAAACACAATTTGATTCAAAACTCTTCTATTTGGTTAATTATTTTATTTTAATTGCAGCTAATGGCCTTAACGGGGTATTTTAATTGAACGCCGGTAGTTCAATTTCAAGTTGTTCAAACTTTCTCTACCAGAATGCCACTGTCACTGACACCTAGTGGCGAACGTTGGAATTTGATAGATCGTTTCTAACCAAATAACCTGCAACTTTAGCCACTCACTACCAATTGTAGTGGCAGGTACTTTTACATGCCGAAGAAAGAAATACTGTAGGATTTTAACGCTCTTAAAAATCCGACGTCTTCGGCCGGTTTTGAACCTGCGATCTTGGGCATTGCAGTTCAGTATGCTAACGACTACGCCGCCGAAGCCAGGCGTGACGATTCATAAGGCAAATATTGGAAAAAGTCATTGTCTTCTCGGTTAATAACCTTCATATTAGAACAGGTACCGCTCAATATTTGATCATGAGGATAGTAATCTTGGTTGTGCTTTCATCGCCTCTAAGTTCAACCCCCTTCCTCCATTATTGAACTAATTGAGGTAGGCAAGTTAATTAGGGAGCGGTTCAGCAAGTAGCTAGAAACCATCACCACTACCACTTGCGAATGAAAACTCACGACTCCCCAACCCCCTTCCTTCTGTATGTTAATTGGCGCCTTGTCACTCGATTCCCTGGTAAAGTCATTATAGCTAGACGTCTGGCATAACCACCCACTCCGCTCCCTCCTCTACACCGCACTAGCTACATTTCTTTAACGAATGCTGTCAAACTCATTTACAGCTCCCCATAGTCCCGTGGTCGTACTGGATAATTGTGTTTCGTTGGACGACGCTTCAGCCAGCGAGAAGGCGGAGACAAGTTTAACTCGAGTCACGACACACTTGTACTTTAATCTGCTCCGTTGATCGTCCGCCAACACTAATGCTAATTGCCGCACTTACCAGATGTGGTCGTGAAACCCCTTCTTCTTTAGTAACAATGAGCCAATTCGATTTAAAGCGACAAAGAAGCAGGGAAAGAATTGAGGCACGAATATAAGAAATAAAGAATAGCAAAGATGAACAGCACAGTAAGTAGCGCCGTATTTAAAATTGGATTTTTAGAGGGGTACTTCAGGCTAATCTCGATGGAAGTGTCAAAGACCCCAGAGCTGATTCTGTGTCTCTGATTATTATATTGAAAAGTCAATTAAACATATTTTCACACAGGTTGTTAAAAATTACATTGATTTTATCCTCAGGCAATATACGAGTAAATGAGTGGTGTAAAATATTCCCTTCATCTAACTTGTTCCCACCGAACCATAGGACACCTCTAAGAGGTTCTACATCCTCATCTTAGTCCAGATCATTTTTGGCCATCCAATCCTACGAACTCCTTGTGGATTCATACACAAGGCTGTTATCCATATAAGTCCAGGAGGTTTCCTCGAAGAGTGAATAAATAAATAAATAAATAAATAAATAAATAAATAATAAATAAATAAATAAATAAATAAATAAATAAATAAATAAATAAATAAATAAATAAATAAATAAATAAATAAATAAATAAATAAATAAATAATGGCCAATTAAGTGCCTTTATCTTTTAATGTTAACACGTAGCATTCCACTCATAGACGACATATCGACGGTGTCAATACAATACCTCGTATCTGACAATGCTCTTGTTTACTTTACGGTTGGTCACGCCTCCCACCGTATGTGGATGAGTCGTCCAACACAACAATTCACGGTGGGTTCATTTCCCTGTGTAGGTGCATCACGAAAACTGTGCCTTAATAATGCATTGTACTGTAGAAAAGTATATTTCCGTGTAATTATGCACTCCTACATCTCTACATAGTTTAAAACCAAGTCCCCGATTCTTGGACATAACGGGTAATTTCGAGAACCACTGGATGTATTTTGATGCGGTTTCCACTATTCTGTAAAGGATTTCTAGAGGAAGGTTTCTGTACAAAGATATTCATTTATGACCTAAGGAAGCCGAGCAGAAACGATTTCAGTGAATCGAGTCGAAGGAAAACCTACCGTCCGTGCACCTTTTAAGCTTACGCTGGGTAAACGGTTAAACATATATATACTATGGGTGTAATTATTGTTCAACATGAATAGTTCTACAAAGAAGTCCCGGACAACGTATATCTATCTTTAATACATCGCCCACTATAAGTGTTTTACGTTTTCATGTATTCCTACAATCTCCATTCAGTGGAAATTTAAATTTCCAGCTTCGGAGCGAGTTTATGAGCTAGAATATGCTGCCCCAGTCTGGGGGAACTCTGCTCATGCCAACCAAGTAGATGTTGCCCTCCATGAGACAGGCTGTCTACGCCCAACTTCTTTCGATAAGATCCTTCCGCTCATGGGAGTAGCACCTCCAGAAGTTAGAAGACAAGTAGCGGCAGAAGTAGAAAAGAAAAAGCAAGAAACAGATCCAAGACACCCAATGTATGGACTTGATGTCCATCCACCTAGGCTAAAATCAAGAAAGAGCTTCCTCCAAACTACAATATCCATTCCTTCCTCAGTTGAAGCTCGCCGAATTGAACTTTGGAAAACAAAATCACCGGGAGGATCGTGGGAAATGAAGAAGAAGCCGGTAGCAGGCTACCATCTACAATGCGAAACTTGGAAGACGCTAAACAGACTGAGAACTGGTGTGAGTCGCTGCAAAAACAATTTAATGAAGTGGGGATACAGTACTGAAGAACTTTGTAGATGTGGTGAAAGACAAGATCCTGAGCACCTTCTGAATTGCAGCATGTTATCAAGACCATGTGCTATGCAGGACTTGATAAAAGTTAAAGACTGTGCCATTCTAACAGTTGAACACTGGAGAAATGAAATTTAGTGCAATTTATACGTATACTAGCAACCAGACCCGGCTTCGCCCGGGAACAGTTTTTTTTTCGTGTAGCCTCCTGAGAGGCCGAGTGCAGGTCTTTCTATTCGACGCCCGTGGGCGACCTGCGCGTTGGGATGAGAGATGAGATGAATGGATGAAAGTGGGCAAGGATGTGGAAGGAAGCGGCCTTGGCCTGTCAGAAGGTACTGTCCCAGCATTTGCCTGGTGTGGGAACAGTTATGAATGCATTACGTGATAAGTGCTTTTTTTTTCAATATCTATGAACAACGATCAATATGAACAACGACCAATATCCGTTTTACGTTTCGGCATGATGGGTTAAAATCACAGAGTGGACTATTAATATTATCATGGAGATGCATGTGCAACAAATTCTTGTCAGACGTAATTTAAGAATGGCGAGGTGCATTAAACACAAATCCCCTTTCCGTCCAATCTTAACTTGACTGTGAATTTTGCGAAACGAAAAGTCCACAGGCGAAATGAAGAAAAGCGGAGTTGCACTTTCAGGGAAACTCCAAATACAACCACTCTTCCGTAAAGTTTTTAACTCAACACGGCTCGACAGTTTGCTGCTGGCTGTATCTGGGGCAATAGGTTCGCCCGCTAGCTAGGCTGTAACAGGGATGATAGACTCGCCCTTAACTAGCTCGTAAACCGACGCCTCAGTAGTTGAATGGACATGGTTGGAAGAAATTAAAACGTAAAAGCACTTACAGTGGGCCATGTATTGAAGATAGACATATGCTCTCGCTGACTTTTTTTGTAGACATTTTCATGCTGAACAATTCTTAAACTCATAGTATTTAGATATTTTTAACGGTTTGCCCAGCGTAAGCTTACAAAGCGCTCGGACGCCAGTTTTTTTTTTCGACTTTTCCACTGAAATCGTTACTGGTCGGCTTCCTTTGATCATAAATAAATTATATTCTAGAGAAATCATCCTCGAGATATCCTTTACAGAAAGGTGAAAACCACATCAAAATCCATCCAGTGGTTCTCGAGTTTACCCGTAACATCCAAGAATCGGGGACTTTGTTTTATACTAAGTAGAGATTTGTATGTGTTTTGGACTCGGATAAATAAATAAACCCCGGCTTTGGCCAGCATCAAACTGTCGAGTCGTGTCGAGCTTCAGGGAAGAGTATACTCGTATGTGTTTTGAGTTTCGCTGTTCACCTCGGATTTTCTGAATTGCGTCTGGGAACTGACATCCTTGCGCCTTTTAATCTTACGCTGGGTAAACCATTAATGATACCGGGAGAAGCCGGGGTGGGTTGCTAGTTACAGAATATTTAAGGTTCAGTTTCCTTATTCACAGGAAAATGAGCCTAGTGTGAATTGCTTCTTTTGGATGACATATCCACCTACGGCGCGATGGCACGACCAATCAGAAGGAAAATATTGGAAAAGAGCATTATCAGATACGAGTTATTGCATTGACACCGTCCATTTACTGTATTTATGTGAGGTGAGGTGAGGTGCTGGCAATATATAGAAATGCATCAGCTAGTTTGGTGAGATGACTAGCACTGAGGAATTGTACAATGTTCAAGAAGTAATGCTATGAATATCCACAGCCTGCTTCCAGTCGACCGAACGGGTCAGGGATGGAATGAATGAAGCCCCCATCTAGCAGTGAGGATATGAACTGTGCCGGCTGCCGAAGTTTGTTGCACTCAACTGAGGCAATGAGTAAATGAATGACAGATGAAATGAAATGATAGTGGAGAGAGTTGCTGGAATTAAATTTTTGACAGGGAAAACCGGAGTACCCGGAGAAAAACCTGTCTGCCTCCGTTTTTTCCAGCACAGAACTCACATGGAGTGACCGGGATTTGAACCACGGACCCAGTGGTGAGAGACCGGCGTGCTACCGCCCAAGCCACGGAGGCTAAATAAAGCTCTGTAAACATATACTGTAATATGGGAGACAATAATATGGCTTGGTTGACTGGATGCATGGCTCAGCAGTAACGTTCTCGCCCGCTAAACTCAAGATAATGAGATCGAATCCCACTTGGCATTTGAGGGTACTTAAATATGAGGGAACCGCGTCAGTAGATTTATTGGCACGATAATTATCCCCATCGGGAAAAAAATCCAGCTCGCGTCGTCTCTAAAAGCTGCAGTAGATAAGAGAAACGTAAAACGAATAGCATTATTATCGAAATATCTTGGACTTAAAGTGAACCATATGATAATGGCCTCATTATACAATTATTAGACAGAAATTCATTGACTAAATGCTCTAGTGGAAGTACAAAGAACACATGCATGAATACATTCATCATAAATACGAAACTGAAAATATTTGAAGAAGCTGGCGACCTATTACTGAACAAAATGAATAACGTTCATTCTAGATTTAGCATGTTGGTGTATTCTTTGAATACACGGTACCTGAGATATAATTTTTATTGCTCTTTGCATGTTCATTTCTTCCTTCCTCTTTGTCAAACACCAACAGTGATCATCTGTTTTCTCCTTGTTGGGCATATCTCTTATGTCTTCATAAGTCTGTTCTAGATATATAACTTCTGTGACCCACCTAGCGTCACCTCGCAGCGAATCTCTGAAGCTCCTCAACTCTTCCTGGTGCTAGAGGACTTACTTATCCATTTGGCCACCAGATCCTGTTACCATCGCCAGCTATTTTCTCCTTGAGCAAGAGGACTACGTCTACTTCTTTACTCACCATGCTGCGCTAGTATCATCTGTTATCAACTCTTAGAAGATCAGCTCAGCAAGAGATTAATTTTTTGTTTTAAAGTTGGCAATGTTTATATGTTCTCCTTTTGTCTCCTACCCCCCACTCTTTCCCCCTTTCTTGGTCCCTCCGTGCTCCGTTGAGCAGGTCTCACTTCTCAGTCTGCAGTTGACTCGGTCAGTCAAAGCTCCGCTCGAGCTTGCCTCCTCAAACCAAGAGGCTCACCCTCTTCTACGCCATGTTGGCTAAGTAGTCATCAACGGAAACTTCGACTTCAACATGAAATCAAGATAAGTACCATTTTTAAAAGTTTTAACCTCATCTTCATGGTTTTAACTTCCACGTGCTTTTAATTATAATTTATAGACAGTGTGAAATTATTTACTTTGGGGCAAAAATCATTCTTCGTGGGATTTGCCATGTTGAGATTTTGCTTGTATAAGCCAACCTTACTAAAAAAGAGCTTTTCTTAAGCTATTCAAATGAGAAATCTTCTCGCTACGTGGGATATTATCTAATACCCGCTGTCTATAATTATAAAGCTAGTTCCTCCGTTGGATTTTCTCAACCCCATTTTTCTGCTAAGGTCGTTCTGGAACCTTCGAGATCTTGTACTCTATCTGCGAGTCTTGCCGTCAAGTGTTTTTCGCTCACTTGGGACAATGATATTTAAAATGAGGAATCTTCCTTACAAATTTTTGCAATAGCTAACTTTCTTCCACCGCTGGAACCTCTGGAACATTCTATGGCGCATTTAATTGTAAATCACAACTTTTTCAAGAAATAGACTCTCACCTATATAGTACAATCAGTTATTTCCATAATTGCAATAACTTTCTTTTTCATAAACTTTAGTGTTTCTACAGTGAACTTTGCATCCATCTTCATAGACTACAGTGATAAACAGTGCTTGCTCCACGTTTCTACCGCGTCGCGATCGTCCGGTTATATTAAATACGGCCATGAACATTGATCCTATATCCCAATGATCTTTCCTCAACCTTCTACTAACCACCATTATTAATAAAATTGAAACTTTTCTATAAGGTGTCACTCACGAAGTGCCCTTCCAACTTTGCTAGTTTAACATTAATTAAATTCTGCATAATTGCTTGTGTGATACAAGTTTTAAATCAGATTGTTCCTTTCCTATAATCAGGGAAAACATTTCTTTAAACTCTTGAGCGAGTCATGTTCAGGTTTCACGAAATGGAAACTGTCCCATTTGGCGAGTGATTCCTGCTCAAACTTGGGAAGTCTAGAACTTTCCTTTTCATTTTCTCCAGGTTTCACAGTAAGTGACCTGCCCTCTTTTGTATAATTCTCATATAGCAATTCTGTATAAATATAAGAAGTTGTAGGAACTTCTATCTTATTTTTCATGTTGTTATTATTGTTATGTTCAAAGTTGTCACTTTCTCTAGAACATTCTCTCCAGAATTTCTTAAGGTGCACTTTTGTACTCCAATTCACGTTCAAGCTTTAATTATTTCATTGCTCATTTGTTTAAATCTTATAAAGATTTTAGAAACATGTAAGGTTTGAAACCTTGTAAATTGTCAATTGCCTGGAGCAACCGTTTAATGTTGAGAGGTCTGCGACCCTATTTGTTGAAAAGTTCAAATGAACTATGTTTGTCAAAATTATATTGCATAATTGTTAATTTCCTCAAACTTCTTCTAATTGTAGAATAAATGAATCGTTTCCCTTCGCTTTTTCATTTACGAATATAAAGTTTAGGCAAAATCCTGTCTTCCTTGACTCTCCTCACTCAATGACATTAAAACCATTAATAGGGCTTTCACCATTTGTTGCATTTGAGCAAGAACTCTTAATTTTCACCTCACTAAAGTTCTTTTTAGCGTTAATAGCTAATTCTCATTGGCCAGTAAGGCAAGTAAAGCTCGCTAAGCCAGCTACCTGCTTGTGGAGACCCTCACCGAAAACTTATGGTCAGTTTTCTAAAAGATAAGTGTTTCTTTTTGTCTAAACTTTTAGCCGGCCCCTCGCTGAGTAAAAGCTTAGCCATTTTCCAATGCAACCATTGGTTCATTTACCAAGATTACCCAATAAGGCATAATCTTTTATCATTTTCCTTTTTAGAGACACTTGGTCGCCCTTACAGGAACTCCATAATTTTGGAAATTGAAAATACCAAACCTGAGTTAAATCATTGGCATTCTTCGAATTACTTTGTAAAACCTAATTTCTTTGAGAAGACATACAGTAAATTTGTTCCTCTCAGTTTTGCCAGACCATCACTCTTCCCCATAGTAGTTTTATATATGCTTGAGAGGGATTATACGAAAGCCACTCTCTTGCAAACCGCCCAAGTTCTATCTGTGTTTCTCGTCAGCTTAGACCAAGTCCTTACTCATTTTAGGTATCCGAAAGCGGATTTTCGGTGGCAACCACCTTTAAGTGTGTTTAAAACTAAACTTATTAATTTTGTGGGACTCTCCTCCTATTTTTCTATCCTTCTTTTCCAATCCAAAATCTACTTCCTTCTCTTAATCATCTTCCCTTGGTGGGTGGGTTATTCCTCAGCTAATAAACTACCCACATGTCACACTGCTAAAATACATAATGATCAATTTCCTGGTATGTTTGGTTTGTTTTCGGTTCAATACCGCAAGTGACACATGGAATTCATTTCAAATAGAAATTGTGCGTTGCTTATCGAAAAAAAAACACATTAAGCTATGTAGCACCCGCAAGTACTGTACATAACATGTTCAATATGGTACATGTAGATACAGTAGCAAGAAACAAAATGATCTTACATGTTGAGTAACTTTTAGATTGAAGGAGGCAGGATATATGTTTGATGGTAAATATTATTATTATTATTATTCTTTTCATCACGTATATTCTTCTCAATTTCCTATTTAACTAATTGGGGTTTGTCTGTTAGGTTGTCAGCCTCAAGGCTGGTCGGATCTTCAGCAATCATCAACGTAGGATATACCGGGTGAGGTAGCCGTGGTCGTTACGGCATGACTAATAGCAGTCGCTCACATCCGGGAGGCGAGGAGGTTCGAATCTCCCCGCCGGCAACCTTGAAGATGGTCTTCTGTGGTTTCCCATCTTCCTTCCAGGCAAATGCCGGGGTTAATCCCTAACTATAGGCCACAGCCGCTACCTTCCAACTCCTCGCCCTTCCCTTCCAACTTTCCTCCCCAACGGTACTTGTAGCTCACCCATTGGGTGTCCGTCTCGAAGCAGCTACAAAACTGGCGAGCCGAACATGTCCTCGGACACTCCCGGCACTAAAAGCCGTACGCAAAAAAACAAAAAAACAAAAAAAAAGTAGGATATGTGGATTGAAACCCCAAAATGAAAGGTAGCGCTATAATGAGGAATACTAATCCAGGCGAGACAAGAGGTAGGCTTGGTGGTTTCTAAACACACTACTACAGCCATCAGAACAACTCGGGTTCTCACACAGATTCCACACACACAAATACAAATATACGATGTCGCAACCCCTAAAATAAGGAAATAAAAAAACTGCAACAATCACTGTGGCGGCACTGACCCTATGATTAGCACTGTTCACATCGTCCACGAGTACTGGCTATACACCATATACCAATAATAATAACAATCCACTCCTCAGTATTATCAGAGCCATAAACGAGAATGAGATATTGGTCAAAAGGTACATTTTTCTGTAGTCTGTGCAAAAGAATACTGCACTTCCTGTCAAATCTTACCATAGTTCTCACAATTTTCTCGTTAACGAGCGGCTCGTCATTGAAATCTAGCTGGCTGGATTTGTTTACATTTTATGTCTGCAGAGTGCTGAAGCTTTCCCAGCTTGAGACACAGCGATGTCAACTCTGCACTGTAGCCACTGAGAGCAAGCAGCAAAACTGGACAGAACTGCGTGCAACTGTGCATCACTGGAGACCTGGAGACCTGCGACAGCGCGGTCATGTAGCCCCATGTGGGCCTACTCTGTGTGTGTGTGTGTGTGTGTGTAGAATCTGTCTGATAACTGGTGTTAATTGTGATGGCTGTACAATGATAAATTTCAAGTAGTTTCTTATTTTGCTACCAAATGCTACCGTCAACGACACCTTGCTGTGATCTTGGCGACTAGATGCCACTGCAAACTGCACCTAGCGGTGAACGTTGGAACTTAATAGATCGTTAATGAAATCCAACCTTCAATTTTAGCTTCACACAATTGTAGTTAGTGGAAGGTTCCCTTACATGTCACAGGCCTAAATCTATGACATGGGCCCACTGACTTTAATTCCTCTCCGAAGGAAAGCATACTGAGGGATTTTAACGCTCTCAAAAAATCCGATGACTTCGCCCGAGTTTGAACCCGAGATCTTGGGCATAGAAGGTCGCCATGCTACCAACTACGCCACCGAAGCCGCCTGGAGAGAGAGAGAGAGAGAGAGCGAGCATGGTATTGGTCTAGAATCATCAGCTATTGGTCAGTAGCGAACAATGGTTATTGTCGGCCAGTGCTACTGCCTACAGTTTGAGTAGCCACTCGTTAACGAGGAAAGAGAGAGAACTATACAGAGTACTGTTGGAGGTAACCAGGCTAATTAGGAAACGTTTCAGCAAGTGGCTGGCAACCTTCATCACTAGGGTTCGGAAGTTTAAGACCAAAGGAAGTACAAAATATGCAAGCAAATATGCCCTAAATCTAGCTAAATATGACCTAAAAACTATAAAATATGCCCTAAAAACTACGAAATATGACATGAAATTTTGGGATAGGTAGAGTATCACTAACATACAGTAAACGTCTTAAGTGCCACAACGTGATCAGCGATAATACACCAGACACATTTAATCATACAAACTGACGGAGAGCTACAGTACATTAAAATGTTCAACATTCATTCAGTATCATAGCCTTGAGATGCAGTTCTTGCTCGGTTTAAAGGTATTCGGAGCGCGATCGTGGCTAATAGTTGAACTACCAGTATTACAAAATTGCCATACTTCAGGAGGCCAGCTCAGGCATTTACACAGCGTTATGTTTGGAACAATATTACCCACATAACCCACAAGAGGACAGCACCGTACAGAGGCATTAAGAAGGCTGTGGTTAATGACAACGTGTATCTAGTTCTTCTATTCTCCTTTTTCTAATGTCTTCTGTTTATGTGCGATGCTGGGACTGTGATTTTATTAATATACGAGTGTATACTTTATCCTCTCCTTTGAGCTAAATGACATTTTATTCAGTATCTGTGGGAAAAGCTCGTGCACATCATTTGTAAAAGAATTCAAGAAAAAAAAAACCTAACTGTAGCAGTATTCGATCCCCAGTCAACTGCGTGTCAGACTAACATGCTAGCCCAGAGCTAACCGTATCCATGACGTCAGGTGTTCTTAACTGACATATTAGATACAAACTGTTGGCAAATAATGACTTTAAATAAACGATTTCTTCACTGCAGTACATCTTCATTAAAGATCATTTCATACAAAGTTTATATTATTGTATCAGTACGGTATATCACATACAACATACTAAAACTACTGAAATATAAGACAGGCACATGAGGACAGCTGCCATCTTGTCGTGTGACACAAACGGCTCAGCTCTTTTAAGCCACTCATACTGTATAATATTATAATATTAAATTATAATAAATAACGTATCACGACCTTCAGGATAGCTTAAACCCCCCTAGGCTCGATAATCGGAATTGGTGGGTCTTAAGCTATTTATTAAAATGGTTGCATAATTCACACGGCCGCCATCCTGAAATGGCATGGCCGATGACCTTGAATTTTGGGTGAAAGACGCGTCCTATATAAAGGTATGTTGTAACTAAATTTGGTAGAGATCGGATGATTAGTTTAGCCGTAATTTGATTTTACGTTTTGAACATTTGAGTGGCCGCCATTCTGTTTTGGTAAAGATGGCGGCGATATAAAGTATGACACTGAGGTGTCCTTTACTAGTGCTACCTCTGTACCAAATTTCGTTCAATTCGGTTTCACCGTGTTCGAATTGATAGGGGGGACAGACATTCAGAGTACACACACTCACACACACATACACACACACACACAGACTCACACACACATACACACACACACACACACACACACTCACACACACACATACACACACACAGACAGACACACTTTTTTCGCCCTGTGTTGATCTCATAAGTCTACTTTCATTTTTTGCAAAAATCGAAAGTAGGCTAAAAAGTATTAGTATGCTTTATGATATATGTCGGCGTAAGTTAGAAGACGCTGCCTAACAGGAAGTTTATTGCGCCTTCTTGGAATCAGGTCTTCTAAGCCTGTTATCTGCCTGTTCCGGGAAAAGAAAGAAAAATAAATCTAGTACACTATTCGTAAAACCTGTGTTTGAAACTTGACGCAGGTAACACGTACCTTGTTAACGACGCCTCAATTTAAACAAAAATGCTGAAATTATTACCAAATATGACCTTATATCACTAAAATATGACCAAATATGACTAAAACAATAAAAATGACCGAAATATGCATTTATAGGCAACATCAAATTGCTTTAAACGTGGTCAGGGACCCGTCATTCAAACTTATTTTTCAGATTTCAGTCAAAATGAGCTCAGGAAAAAAATATGACTTTTTCTTAACATCCGAACCTTATTCATCACTATCACTTGTGACTGAAACCTTATTTTCCTCTGATTGTTAATTGGCAACTTGTCAGTCGATCTCTTGGTAAATCAGTCATCTCCTGACAATAAACCACACTAGGAACATTTGTATAGTGAACGATAACAATCTCCTCCTCGTATTGAGGACGTGCTAGATAATGAAATAGGAAAAGTTACCTGAAGCCAATAAAATGTAATATTTGAGTACACTGTACTGCTCGGGTCTAAGCTCTGTGGACTTGCGGGATGAAGGGCAGAGGCAGGGAAGGAGCAGGCGAGGATTGAGAAGCCGGTCGACAGCCCGCCGTATTAGCTGACATTCTCGTCTATTCCAATACTGCTAACATAGGGTCTTTTCTGAAACCAGTGTGGCGTTGCGAATGATTGAGTGAGTCACCGACTAATGTATTTGCTTCTGTTAATATACTACGCAAGGACCGAGAAACCTCATCACTCGTCACTACCACTATGCACATTCCTATCAGGTTCACGCAGCTTAGACCAGAGCAGTACCGATTTCGTATATGATATGAATGGAGTTGCAAGATTATACGTATATAATTGTTTTAAAAGTATGAGTACAAAACATATTTCCATATTTTTGAACTCATACTTTTTTTAAATTATAATCTTGCAAATTAATTTGTATCATATAGACTATTGCCTGCTGATGATGGTTATAATATACCCGAAACTGCTACAGTGTACTCAAATATTAAATTTTATTGACTTAAGGTATTTTTCCTATTCATTACACTCTGTGAATAAGAATTTGGGCAGACATGGTTTTTTTCATGCCATTTCGTACGAGGTAGGTAGTTTAATTGTGTTTCGTTGAACGAGGTTGAATACAAGTTCGGAAAGCCATCTCTAAAATGAAGAATCATAAAGCAACGGGCCCTGATGAGATACCTGCTGAACTCTGGAAATGTCTTGAAGCGGATGGAGCTGAATGGCTTTCAAGGTTATTCAATGACATCTTAGTTCACGAACAGATGCCAGATGCCTGGAGAAAGAGTACGTTGGTCCCGTTCTACTGCCCATTAGTAGAACCAAGACTGAATATATGGTATGCAACTTCCACAACAATAAACCCAGCATGACAAATATTGAACTTAAACTAGATGGTGAAACCTTACCAAGGGTAACAAAAATCAAATATGTAGGTTCTGTCGTTGCTGAAGATGGCACGATAGCCGCCGATATAATCCATAGGGCCACGTCTGGGTGGAACAAATGGCGCGAACTAACAGGAGTTTTATGTGATCCGAAAATACCCATAAGAACGATTGATAAAGTTTATAAAACAGCCGTAAGACCAATCCTACTCTATGGTAGTGAAACATGGGCTACTACAAAGGCACATGAGCAAAAGCTACATACCACTGAAATGCGTATGTTACGTTGGGCAGGTGGAGTTACTCTCAAAGACAAAATCCGTAATGGACATGTGCGAGGCAGTTTCAAAGTAGCGCCTATAACAGAGAAACTTTTAGAAACCAGGCTAAGGTGGTATGGACATGTTATGCGAAGACCGGAGAATCTTGTAGTGAAGAAGTGCCTTTCCATGGCTACGCAAAAGAGAGGGAGCGGCAGACCTCAAACAACATGGATGACTAATGTCCAAAGGGACATGAGAGTATTGGGCCTATCTGCTGATGATGCTTTCCAAAGAAATGAGTGGCGCCTCAGGATTAAGAAAGCCGACCCCGCGTAACGGGAAAAGGCGAGGAGGAGGAAGAGGTTGAATACAAGTTTGTTGTTGTTGTTGTTGTTGTTGACTAATTTAGAGGCTTAGTGACATCGTGGTCATGTAGCCCTGTTTGTGGAATTTGTCTGATAAACTGTGTTACTGCAATGACTGTATTAGTGTGTGTATTTGTAATTCAGATGACAATTGGGAATGAGGCAACCGTGGCCTTAATTTAGAAACCATTCCGGCATTTACCTGGAGTAGAAGTGGGAAACCACTGGAAACCACTTCCGATCTCCCGTCTCTACACAGTTTTGCTTCACGAGGCTGAATATACCCCATTCCAGTACTCTAATCAGAATTACATTTCTTGGCAGAGCTCGGAATCGAACACGGGTATCCACGGTGACTGCCAATAGAGCTACTGCTACTCAACGAAACGATTAGAAGACAAATTTAACTCGAGACCTCACTAGCTTGTACTTAGATATAAACCATCGTTCATGAACACTAATGCTAATCGCTTCACTCACCAGCCAGAGGCGTCAAATTAATAAATTGTGGTGCCTACCTACCAGGGAATGTTTCTTTATTCTTTAGCTTGAGCTTTGGAAATTGAAATAGCACGATAATGTAGGCCCAAGGCTACATTAAAAAATAACAAAGATAATGTTTATTCATTATTTCTTATTAAAATTCAAAATACAATCAGAATATGAATACAAAATATGAAACATTTTTTGTCAACGTCGAGCAAAATTCCCGAACAATGACTTACCTCCTTTTTAAAGCGGTGCTCAGAAATAATAGTTCGAAAATGCACCTTTTTGAATTGTCGTGGTAAGGGGACAAAGCTCAAAGCGTGTCGGTTCAGTTGGTGCCTCACAGGAAACGGGGGAGGAAAAAAACAGCCTTTTTGTTCGGAAAAATAAAGAACTTACGACTAAGCAAGGCAACGAGGCATTTCCAACTTTCCGCCTAACGTATCATTAAATCATTTATAGAATAATTTTGGGTTATTTTACTTTTTTTTTGGGGGGGGGGGGGGGGGGAGTAGGCCTACCGGTACTTAACAATTTTGTCCTGCCTCTGTCACCAGTTGTGACATGAAATGCCTGTCAAATTGATTCTAAGGCACAAAGAAACAGGGAACAAACGAAGGAAAGGAAGGACGAATAACGACATTACGCAGCAGTGTATTGCAACTTATTTTTTTACAGTATAGTAGGCTACTACTGCAGGAAAATGTCTAGCAGAATGGTGCAAAAGTCTCCAAGCTTAGGCTTTATACAGAACATTCAGATGAAAATGGAAATCCACAGCCTGCTTCCAGTGAATCGACCGGGTCAGGAATGGAATGAATGAAGACCCCATCTAGCAGCGAGGATATGAACTGTGTCTGCTGCCGAAGCCCGTCGCACTCCTCTGAGGCAATGATTAAATGAATGACAGATAAAATGAAATAATAGTGGAGAGTGTTGCTGGAATGAATTTTTTGTCAGGGAAAACCGGAGTACCTGGAGAAAAACCTGTCTGCCTCCGTTTTGTCCAGCACAAATCTCACATGTGGCTTATCTTCATTCACACTATATTCTTTTCAAACACGGCGAGTAATTTTGAGGGCATTGAGATCTGGTATTGGTGGCATCTAGAACGTATATCCTGGATTAATGAAGTAACTATTTAAGGAACTACAGTAATAGAGTTAAATAAGAACCACACGCAAATAAACAGATAGAATGAGGGTGAATAACATGACTTCGACTAATTATGCTTCATGTTGACGTCATTATACTGACATTAGAGGTTCATTTATTACCTAAATATTAACCTGAAAGGCCAAGAATATTCCTCATGAATATGAACCTGAAGTTCTATGATCTGACCATAACGGAACTGAATTGAAGAGACTCACAGTAGACCAAAGTTAGTCCTACAACTGAAGTATACAAGGTGGAAGGACTCTGGTAATTGGCTTTGGTGAATAGATTGCGTCTCCTTAAGCTTGTACTGTTACGCATGAATATTACATGTTAGCAGTGTTGTGGAGGGCGTTAATGTCTCGAAATACGAGTCGGATGACTGTACAAGAGCATAAGTACAAAGAATCTGAACAAACGGTTATCGGATTTTTCATGAACTTCCATGCATTTAGTCGTAAATTAATGACGTATGTGGTTTGTCTGCACTGAAGTAAGTCCATGCCTCATATGCTCGCAATGCCAGTGAGCTGATTTGTGCATGGAGAAGGGGAGAGCGTGGTGACATACTTTTTAAATTCCCTGAACTTCCCGTATGGCTGACGCGTGTACTGACCTCTCTGCATAGGGGCAGGTGAGCTCGAAGTTCCGCCCCTTAAAACAACAATAACTAACTAACATCTCAGCATGCTCCCGGCACGCGCTTCAGTGAGAGCATGTTCCACAAAGCTACGTTGTGACTTGTGAACGGTGCAAGAGGTAGGCACGGTACCCCAACATCACGAGACCGACTGAGTTACCTTCCAGCCTGTATGATTGTGATCAATTCCCCAACAGGTATGATTAGCTTAATGAATAGTAGGCCTAACTAATCAAATATAACCCCTGGCACAATACAGCTCACGAAGGGCCTAAGCCTACCAAGCGACCGCTGCCCAGCCATTAGGCTTACAGATATTGGGGTGACGCGTGATCAACGCATCGGTTCCCCTCAGCCGTTAATCATGGTTTTCGTGATCGGGGCGCTGCCTCACTGTCTGATTCAATGGTCCTCACGAGGCTGAGTGCACCCCGTTCCAACCCTCACGTCAGTTTCTAAAATCCCTGAAGGAGCCGGGAATTGAACGTGGGGCCTCCGGGTGAGATGCAGGCGCACTACTCCAATACCACGGGGATGGCTACCTAGTCAACTATGTTACCTGATATATTGAAAGAGAGAGGACTCATTATTTGATCATGAGAGTGTATGTCTACCCCTTATTATTTCCGCTTTCCTACGGGGTCGGGGATGAGATGCGATGGAAAACTTTGTGGCGATGGTTTTTACGGCCGGATGCCCTTCCTGACACCAACCTCATGAGAGGAGTTAATGAGAGATGAAATGAATGATGGTGAATGAAACTGGGCAAGGATATGGAAGGAAGCGGCCGTGGCCGGTCAGAAGGTACCGTCCCAGCATTTGCCTGGTGTTGAAAATGGGAAACCACGGAAAACCATTTCAAGGACGGCCGACGGTGGGGCTCGAACCCACGCGTCTACCGAGTCAGCAGAGAGCTTGGCCCCATGACCTAATGCTGCGCTTTAGCCAGCGTAGCCACTACTGTCGGTAATATTTGATCATGAGAGTAATAATCTTTATTCTAATTTCAACACCTTTATCTCTGCCCCCAAAACCTTTCTCCATTATTGATCTAATTATGGTAGTCAAGTTAATTAAGGAACGGTTAAGCAAGTAGCCTGCAACCATCACCGCTAGCACTTGTGACTGAGCAAATCTCCATTACCTTTAATTATACATGTTCTCCATGTTTCGCTTTAGTAGGTAGTGTAGAATATTATCATAATTAGGAGCAATTCATTTCTTCCAAATAAATACGATTACAAAACACAACTTGAATAAAATAGGTATCACCCATGCTCTTCATCTCATTGCAACAATTCGGTTAATTAAGTTTGTTTTTTTATGTCCCGAGTTAAAGCAATTAATTCCCGGATATTCGTTGTTGTGTCTAGTATGCTAGCTGTCTGTTGTTGTTGGTTTTGTTCGGGTGAAATCGTAATGTACGAGGCTTGTTTTTAAAGTAATACCCGTTGTGATATTACGCCGTTGCAGCTCTGCGGTCGGCATTCCGTGTAGGTGCACTGTGTACCTGCATCTATTGGCAAGGCTGAGACGCCATTGGGGCAACAGTGCCAATGTGTGGGTGTGTTGACAAGCTTTTGAAATCGCTCCGCCGATCGTGAGTCCCGCCGACTCGTAGACAAGACAGCGAACTCCTCTGTACGATATGCTGCCATTTGGCCACCACTGTCAGGCAAATTGTGTATGTGGTCAGGAGAACTCCTAAACATACGAAGTTTTCCTGGTAAGCACGCAATTTGCCTGACAGTGGTGGCCAAATGGCAGCATATCTTACAGGAGCGTTCTCTCTCTTGTCTACGAGTCGGTGGGACACGCGATCGGCGGTGCGATTTCAAAATCTTGTCAATACGCCCACACATGGGCGACTGTTGCCGTAATGGCGTCTCAGCCTTGCCAATAGATGCAGGTACACAGCGCACTTGCACGGAATGCCGACCGCAGCGCTTCAACGGCCTAATATCACAACGGGTATTATTTAAAAAACGAGCCTTGTATCATTCAAACGTAAAAATCTCGGTAAATGTTTATTCTCAACTAATTAATTTCAGAGTAAAACTAGTAATAAGCGATGATCAGTTAATCGATTATATCGTATAATTTGAAATTAATCGAAAACGAGTAATCGATTAATTGACCGTTTATCTTTTAATCGACTAACCGAATAATATATTAATCGGCTAACCAAAGAATCGATGAATTAATTACTGGGAACAAAATACAAACTAAATATTCCCATATAACTTAAAGTTTAATATCGTGACAATGGCAGAAGTTTGACTAAGAGCAATTCGAGATTACCAGCACAAAATGCACATAATATCCCCGAAGCACAATTGACACACTCAAATTGTAAGTTTTGTCAAGAATTAACCTTTTAAGTGCTGAGATTTTTCATTCGCATCTTAAAAGTAATGTAGAACCCGTAAATTTTAACATATCAGGGCAGTAATAAGCTTAAAATGTCTAGTGTTTATGTTTTGGGTTTTTATTTTTAACCTAATGCAAAATCAAAATCCTACGTTTAGTATATATTTATTTTAATTTTGAGCCAAATCGAAATTATTTTTTGTGTGCCCATATTTGCTTTATCTCCATACTAGGTGAAGGATCCAAAAGAAAATTATTTCCTAAAATCAGCAGACAAGTAATATTTGTTACTACATACTAATGAAAAAATTCATATTGCTTGATCCGAAATCATAACGCAACGAGAAGGTTTTTTATTGTTCTGCCATACTTGTTCACATCAGAGATGAACTCCAGCTGTAGAGGATAGACGCCTACAAAATGCTCTGTTAGTTACTTTTGGTAGCAAAAGTCCAAACTAAAGTACTGTAGTACTAATAATGTCCAACAGATGGCAGAATATGCCAGAGATTGACTCGGTACTGGGTAGCGAACGGGGACTGTGGAAAAGTAGGAAGTTCTTGTGCACCGTCTATAGACGGGCGTAGTAACGAACGGGTTAAATTACGTATCTATTTTACTTACCTAGAACATATTCAGAACTTACGGCTGCAATTCCAATATTGCTGTGCCTCGCTTGAGTATGGTCGAATTTTCAATACGTATTTCCCCCTACGCAGGGAATTGAAGGGCTGTATTAACATTATTGTATAGTCCAATGAAGAGTGCAGATGATGATACGCTTCTTTTAAAATAACCCTTTGAAGTATGATATAGCAATCTCCCATAGCCTAAAGGGTTCTATGCCTTTGTTTTGCTTTTGTTATGTGCTTGAATTTTGAAAAGAAGATCATATGCCCAATATAGAACAGGGAAGAATTAAACGTTTTCTGCACACAGGCTTTTTTGTTTTTTGTTTTTTTAACACTCTCCCATAATTTGCTTTGTCTTTCTCCTCTTACACTTTTAATTTACGCAACTCAGTCCTTTACTTTTCACTTCCCCTTTATAATTTTGTATGCCCTCTCATTTTCTTGTGTTCGCTCTCACTGGAAAGTTATTTGACTCTTGGAGTGGTAATATCATGAGCACGACTTTTGCGACTCCTCTTTCTCTTTACACGACAATAGCTGAAAATAGGAATTACGTTCTCTATGTACTTTGTTCTGAACGAAGTGTGTACAGTCAGTTGTATGCATTGCTAAACACAAAGTGCGTCCTTGTACCGAAGCAATTTGCATAATGAAACAAACAGAAATGACATGCCATTTGTTTTAATGTGTTAATTTTATGCATAGACACGTGCGAATTAATATGAACTGTAACATATTCGGGATATAAAACGACTATTTGTTTTAAAAATAAATTCAATTTTTCAAGCTGGTGCATATTCAGAAACAGGGTGCATACTCTCAAATTAGTGGAAAAATAAACAAAAGGCGATGCTTCTCAAGCAATACTCGAAATGATCTTATCTCAATGTGATACGTTTGCATACTTAGTATAAAACAAAGTCCCCGATTCTTGGATGTAATAGGTAATCTCGAGAATCACTGGATGGATTTTAATGCGGTTTTCACCATTCTGTAAAGGTTTTCTCGAGGAAGGTTTCTGTAGAAAATCATTCATATATGTGAAAAAGGAAGCCGAGAAGTAATGATTTCAGTAAATCGAGTCGAAGTAAAGCCTGCCGTCCGTGTGCCTTTTAAGCTTAGGCTGGGTAAACAGTTAAAAATATCTATATAGACTACTATGAGTGTATGAATTATTCAGCATGAAAAGTTCAACAAAAAGTCCGTGACAGCATATCTATATCTTTAATACATCGCCCACTGTAAGTGTTTTTACGTTTTCATTTCTTCCCACAATTTCCATTCATTGGAAATTTAAATTAATAGCTTTGGAGCGAGTTTACGTGCTAGTGAGCGAGCCTATCACCCCAGCTTCAGCCAGCATCAAACTTTTCTTGTCGTGTGGCCTCCTCAGAGGCCGAGTGTAGGTCTTTCTATTCGACGCCCGTGGGCGTCGGGATGACAGATGGAATGGATGAAGATGAATGAAACTGCGCAAGGATGTGGAAAGAAGCGGCCGTAACCTATCAGAAGGTACAGTCCCAGCATTTTCCTGGAGTTGAAAATGGGGAAACCACGGAAAACCATTTCAAGGACGGCCGACGGTAGGGCTCGAACCCACGTGTCTACCGAGTCAGCAGGGAGCTTGGCCCCATGACCTAACGCTGCGCTTAAGCCAGTGTAGCCACTCCTGTCGGTAGCATCAAACTGTTGGTTGGTTGGTTCCTTTGTTTAGGTGCTGCGACAACGCGGTCATGTAGTAGGCTACCATGCACCTTCGGTGTGTGTGTAGAATTTCTCTGATAACCGGTGTTAATTGTGATGGCTGTATGAGTGTGTATTATCTGTGATTCAAGTAAGAACTGCAGAGATTTTTTTAAGTAGTCCCTACTTTTTCTACCTAATGTTACCGTCCACGACATCTAGTTGCGAACTTGGATACTAGATGCCACCACAGCCAGCACCTGACGGTGAACGTAGGAACTAATATAGCGTTATCAAAGCTAACCTACACATTTTAGATTCACACAAGTTTAGTTGTGCGAAGGTTCTTTTACATGTCATAAATCTATGACATTGGCCCGCCAGCTTTACTTCCCCTCCGAGGGTAGGCATACTGAGGGTTTTTTACTGCTCCTAAGAAATCCGATGACTTCGGCCGGGTTTAACCCGCAGCATCAAACTGTCAAGTCGTGTTGAGATTAAGAC
Source organism: Meconema thalassinum (assembly GCA_946902985.2). Taxonomy (NCBI): domain Eukaryota; kingdom Metazoa; phylum Arthropoda; class Insecta; order Orthoptera; family Tettigoniidae; genus Meconema; species Meconema thalassinum. Next base: position 200,622,943 of record OX336391.1, on the reverse strand, counting down.
TTCAGAGAAGAGTTTATGTGTTTGGAGATTCGCTGTTCACCTCGGCTTTTCTGAATAGCGTCTAGGACCTGCCGTCCGTGCGCCTTTTAAGCGTACACTGGATAAACCGTTTAAGATACTAGGTGGGTAGTAAATTTATAATTCTGTGGAGAACTAGTCCATTTACTTTCCTAAATTGATAATATTTTATATGTTACAAGCTGACCCGGCAGACGTTGTCCTGCCAATCAAAGAAAGTGTTGTAACTTTGTTTCTTGAAATGCTTTTGGATACACAATATTTTTTCAATTTCTGTTAACTGCCTCTAAACTATCGTGAATTGAATTAACTAATTTAGAAACATTCGTTGGGGCGTGCACAACAACTCTCCAAAGTTTCATCGCAAACGGATAAATGGCATTTAACGCATACTCGATTTGGTTTAAATGATTCGTGCGCTGTCACTCATTTGTTGAATCTACGCGCGCTCTTCCAACTGCGAAATGGATTTACTAAGTTAGAAAGCTTCATGTAAGTGTTCACAACAACTCATCAATGTTTCATCGCAATCGATGAATAGTATATGAACGCATACAGGATTTTGTTGGAACGCTTCGCGCGTCGTCACATATTTGTTACATCTACTCGTGCGCTACCAATATTGTAAAATGGATATACCAAGTTGAACAGCTTCCCTGGCGTGTACACAACAACTCATCAAAGTTTCAACGGAATCGGATGAATGACATATGAACGCATAAGTGATTTTCTTTAAATGATTCGCGTGCCGTCACTCATTTGTTGAATCTACTCATGCGCTACCTATTGTAAAATAGATTTACTAAGCCTGAAACCTTCTCAGGCATGTACTCAATGATTCACCAAGGTTTGATCACAATCGGGTGAATGATATATGACCGCAAACGGGACATTGTGGAATCGATTCGCGCGCCGTCGCTCATTTGTTGAATCTACTCGTGCGCTACTTATTAAAAACTGGATTTACTAAGACAGAAACAATTCCGGAGTGTACACAACAATTCACCAAAGTTTCATCGCAATCGGATAAATGGTATATGAACGCATACGGTACTTTGTTGAAATGATTCGCGTGCCTTCACACATTTGTTGAATCTACTCGTGGGCTACCTATTGTAAAATGGATTTATTAAGCCAGAAACCTTCCGTAGGGTGTACACAACATCTCACCCAAGTTTCATCGTAATCGGACGAATGGTATTTGAACGCATACGGGACCTTATTGAAACGCTTCACGCGTCGTCGCTTATTTGTTGAATCTACTCGTGCGAGACCTCCTGTGAAATGGATTTACTAAGTTAGAAACCCTCACGTAAATGTACACAACATCTCACCCAAGTTTCATTGCAATCGGATGAATGGTATAAGAACGCATACGGGACTTTGATTAAAAGTTCGCGCGTCGTTGCTCATTTGTTGAATCTACTCGTGAGCTACCTATTGTAAAATGGATTTACTAAGTTAGAAACCCTCACGTAAGTGTACACAACAGCTCACCCAAGTTTCATCGCTATCGGACGAATGGTATTTGAACGCATACGGGACTTTGTTGAAACGCTTCGCACGTCGCCGCTCATTTGTTGAATCTACTCGTGCGCAACCTCCTGTGAAATGGATTACTAAGTTAGAAGCCTTCACTTTAAGTGTACACAACAACTCATCAAAGTTTCATCTCAATCTATGAATGGAATATAAACTTATACGGGATTTTGTTGAAACGCTTCGCGCGTCGTCACTCATTTGTTGAATCTAGTCGTGCGCTACCTAATATGAAATTGCTTTACTAAGCCAGAAGCCTTCCCTGGAGTGTACACAACATCTCACCCAAGTTTCATCGCTATCAGACGAATTGTATTTGAACGCATACAGGACCTATTTGAAACGCTTCGCGCGTCGTCGCCCATTTGTTGAATCTATTCGTGCGCTATCTATTGTAAAATGGATTTACTAAGCCAAAAACACCTTCCCTGGAGCTCACCCAACATATCACCCAAGTTTCATGGCAATCGGATGAATGGTATATGGACGCCTACGGGACTTTGAAACGCTCTAACGTGCAGAGACAAACAGTAGAATTCGACATCACTGCCACCTTTGGTATAAAACACAACTTTTCGCCACGGGCGGTAGTTGCACAGATTACGACCAGGTGGCTCTAACGTGCAGAGACAAACCGTCCAAAGACATCAGCTTTCACGAAGGCCAAGGCTAGTGGTTTCCATGAGGAATGTTTTTGACTGTATATTGTGGTTCTAAAATTGTGCGAAAAATTGTGGTTCTAAAATTGTGTTCATTCCACTTACCGGGTCGGATTGTGAATCTAAACCATACATGGACCCACACTAATATACAGACCAAATTCCATCAAAATCAGTTCAGTCGTTTAGGAGGAGTTCAGTCACATACACACGTGTCGAAGAATTATACACACATCAAAAAAAGTTTTGCATCACCTCGGTTCCAAGAGTTCCGGAACCTTTAAATACAAAGGGAATAGAGATCAACACAAACAACATTTCAGCTCGTTTTATTGCTCATGAGACCCACACATTGCATGTTGTACCATCATACAGCTAGACTTTCAGCATTTGTGGTCCAGATTGCAGTACACACCACTACCTCTAATACCCAGTAGCACGTCCTCTTGCATTGATGCATGCCTGTATTCGTCGTGGCATACTATCCACAAGTTCATCAAGACACTGTTGGTCCAAATTGTCCCACTCCTCAACGACAATTCGGCGTAAATCTCTCAGAGTGGTTGGTGGGTCAAGACGTCCATAAACAGCCCTTTTCAACATATCCCAGGCATGTTCGATAGGGTTCATGTCTGGCGAACATGCTGGCCACTGTAGTCGAGCGATGTCGTTATCTTGAAGGAACGCATTCACAAGATGTGTACGATGAGGTCGAGAATTGTCGTCCATGAAGACAAATGCCTCTCCAATATTCTGCCGATATGGGTGCACTATGGGTCGGAGGATGTCATTCAGGTATCGTAAAGCCGTTTCGGAGCCTTCCATGACCACCAGTGGCGTACGTCGGCCCCACATAATGCCACCCCAAAACATCAGGGAACCACCACCTTGCTGCACTCGCTGGACAGTGTGTCTAAGACGTTCAGCCTGACCAGGGTGCCTCCAAACACGTCTCCGACGATTGTCTGGTTGAAGGCATATGCGACACTCATCGGTGAAGAGAACGTGATGCCAATTCTGTGGGGTCCATTCAGCATGTTGTTGGGCCCATCTGTACCGCGCTGCATGGTGTCGGGGTTGCAAAGCTGGACCTCGCCATGGACGTCGGGAGTGAAGTTGCGCATCATGCAGCCTATTGCGCACAGTTTGAGTTGAAACACGACGTCCTGTGGCTGAACGAAACGCATTATTCAACATGGTGGCATTGCTGTCAGGGTTCCTCCGAGCGGCAATCCGTAAGTAGCGGTCATCCACTACAGTAGTAGCCCTTGGGCGGCCTGAGCGAGGCCTGTCATCGACAGTTCCTGTATCTCTGTACCTCCTCCATGTCCGAACAACATCGCTTTGGTTCACTCTGAGACGCCTGGAAACTTCCCTTGTTGAGAGCCCTTCTTGACACAAAGTAACAATGCGGACGCGATCGAACTGCGGTATTGACCTTCTAGGCATGGTAGAACTACAGACAACATGAGCAGCGTACCTTCGTCCTGGTGGAATGACTGGAACTGATCGGCTGTCGTACCCCCTCCGTCTAATAGGCCCTGCTCATGCATGGTTGTTTACATCTTTGAGCAGTTTTAGTGACATCTATGAACAGTCAAAGGGACTGTATTTTTGATACAATATACACAGTCAACGTCTATATGCCGGAGATCTGGGAACCGAGGTGATGCAAAACTTTTTTTGATGTGTGTATATATAAAGACTCGCTTTGCCCGTTGGGAGCATCGCCCCAAAGCCCCCGGTGCGTTTGACGATCCGTGTATTTTTAGGGAAAGTAATGGGTTGAAGTTTTTAAAACATATCGTTCTGAATTTACGGTTTTTATGTTTGCTGTGACTTTGTAATAATAATAAAAACCAATATGTTGCATGCAGATTTTCCATTGATGTACATTTTTTAGTTGATTCGTGGGTGTCACCTACCAAATAAATTATGCTAATGGTCTGAATAAAATCTTAGTTTTGCTTTGTTATAATTTTTCTATAAGTTTATAGTGTCTTCAGTGTACGAAGTCCCGCACATTTGTTGCGTGTCAAATTTTCGGATTTTTTTTGCACTTGCCCTCAAGTCCATAAAATGCACTACTTAATATATGATAATGTTTTGTTACGAGACCAAATTTTAATTCTCTATTGTGCCCGTTTAGACCGGAGTCCGCACGACCACATATGCATTTTACCAATAATCAGTAGCCACGAGAGTCAAAATATCCCGGAGCGCCAGATGGGTTAAAGCAAATCGCAAAAACGACATCAAATGAAAAACAAGTAGTTCCGTGAAGAACTATACAGCCTATTTTCATATATCCTACTTATGTTAATTGCCACTATCAACATGCACAATTTCAGTTTGATTGCTGTAATAGATTCGTAGATATTGAGAACCGACTAAATATTTCGGATGGTCGCCATGATGGATTTTATATGTGTAGGTCCTAGAGTTATGTACTGTTACATGCAGATTATTGTGAACGTGTAGTATTCAAACTTCAATCGCATAATTAGGACACAAGAAAAAACAAGGAGATTTAAAAAATTTTCACAGCTGCCATCTTGAGGTTATGGAAACAATTGAAATAAATTAGATGCCAGTGGATTAACATTCGGATAAAGATTTACTGTACCAAGTTTCACTGCACGCGGATGGTTAAATTGCGAGAAACGTCCATGTGAATATTTATAATTCGCGTCACCGCCATGTTGGATTTGTGATCACCAGGTTATTTAAAGTCCTATAGGTGAACTGAAGTTCAAAGCCCCTATGAACATTAAAAAATGCAGTTTGATTGCTAAAATAGATTCGTAGATATTCAGTATCGTCTAAATATTTCGGATGGTCGCCATGTTGGATTGTTAAATGTATAGGCCATAGAGTCACGTACCATTAAAGGAAAATTATTGCGTAGGTTCATTATTCAAACTTTCACTTCGATCGCATGACTACATCACAAGAAATAAAAACTTAATTTTAAAATTCGCACTGCCGCCATCTTGACGTTATGTAAACAATTGAACTAAATTAGATACCAGTGGATTACAATGTGTATAAATATTTCCTGTACCAGGTTTCAGTGCGCTTGGAACATTAAATCGCGGGAAAGGTCTAGTTAAAATTTTCAAATTCGCTTGGCCGCCATGTACGTTTTGTAGTTAACCGGTTTTTGAAAATCTTATAGATGGACTTCCAGTAGTGCCCTTTATCTCCGTACAAAATTTTAGGGAGATACCGCTAATAGTTTCAGAGATATAGAATGCCGGTGAAATATTTCGCACATCCGCCATCTTGTGATTATGTAAACAATTGAACGAAGTTAGATGTCGGTGCATTACAATGTATATAAACATATACTGTACCAAGTTTCATTGCGTTTGGTTGGTCAAATTGCGAGAAACGTCTATTTAAAAGTCGCAAATTCGCTTGGCCGCCATGTTGGTTTTGTAGTTACCAGGTTTTCAAAAGTCACATAAGTGAACTTATAGTAGTTCCCTCTATCACCATAGAAAATGTCAGGGTAATATCGGTAATAGTTTCGGAGATATTGAATGCTGGTGAAAAATTTCGCACAGCCGCCATGTTGGATTGGTGAGTCGTAACAAAATTTGAAGGGCACGGTCGAGGTCACCGGGAATAGTGCTATGAACTTTCCGAGTTTCATTGAAATCGCTCCTGTCGTTTATATTTTATTAGGGGGGGACACACACACGAATCACACACACACACGCACACACACACACACACACACACACACGGACAAAAGGTGATCTCATAAGCCTATTTTTTCAAAATTGAAAATAGGCTAAAAATGCTTTACTGATTTTTGGCTCAATGCAACAATAAGGATAGAAGGAGATTCAATTGGGCGTAACACATCAAGTAAAATTATCTCATTTTATTTTGAATTTAAAATTGACTGCAAAAATGCTCAAAACAGCATCACTCACGTGTGGCGACCCACACTCCTATTTAGACAATATACAGAAATTTTCCAAACACATTGGACAGTTATTTTTGGAAACACAAGTCTGATTATTAGTCCTGTAGACTGTGTTCCAAAACTATTTATGATTAAATCCAGTTCAAATTTAATTGTCTCTACTGGAAATATCGTAGTTCACTGTTTGAATTTTCACATAATATTAACACTCGTAGAATAAATGTTCATAGAATTTTAACTTTCACTTATTTTTCCAGTTTCAAAAATATATATTGTCGAAAAATATTATTATCATTGAATCAACACAAATTATTTACACATATTAATAACATCTGAAAAGTATTTGACCTTGAGCATAGCATCGAAGAACTGTGCGAAGCACAACAAAAATTAATTGTTCTTCCGACATTAAACATTTCGAGAAGTGACTCGATTATGAACTTCAAGTTCCTAACAAAATATATGATTTATAAATCATCAACTTGATCAATAAATTGTTGAACCATTCAACTATTCAATTTTCCACTTGGAATCATTATTATAAAAAATATTTATATTCATGGCCATTTTAGTAACTTTCACAACTTGCAATTCTTCGACAGAATGCGGAAATAAGAATTGTAATTTCATAATAAATTAATTTAGTTCATGGCACTAGGATTGAAAATATCCTTCAAATTATTCGTGGTTAAAGAATTATTTTTAATTGGCAGTGGCCCATTCGATTATTTGTGTAAGAACACAATATTACAACAACAACGGCAAAGGTCTTCCTCTGAAGAAGAATAAACTACTATCATGACAAATCCGGGTTCTAGCAAAATCAAAGTCTAAATGGAATTCGTAAACAAGGTTGAAACAAGAACTGATGGTTTTAAGAAATAACCTTCGGGTCATTCATACGACGAAATGTGTAGTTTCAATACTCCTACTATAAACCTGAGCCATCGAACCTGCTATTTGATTGATGCTCGAAAAAAACTCCTCATTCCTGCGACTTAAACATGCGCACCTGGGAATGGCATTTCAACTACTCCACACATAAATTTTCTTCCCAAAATTTATACAATAAATCAAGCCTCTGCTTGTTATCAACACTGGAAGATTAATAAACTTACAAGTTTATTTTATTTTACCATTCAGTTCAACCCGTGAATTTACCATACTTATGAAAATCTTTATTTCACTTTCGAGTGTATTTACGTCATGATTTTATATAAATACAAAAATATCCTATTTGATACAAATATCATTTGCTTCCCGTTTCATGCCTCTCCGTGTTATCTGAAAAATATACTTTGCTCATTGCAAATATCAACTGTTCAACCAGAACTGAAATGTTGGTTGAATGCGGGCTTGCGCTAACCACTCTCCTTCGGAAAATCTCCTGTTCCAAACTAGAAATGATTAAACTACTTCATAGGCTCTCTCTCAATACATATGATTATTAGAAAATATAATATCCAAGAATTCTTTAGAAAAATTATGAAAATTATTATTATTATTATTATTATTAGTGGATTATTATTATTATTATTAGTTATATTATTTTAAATATGTTTAATTATCATCTCATTATGTGAGAATCCACATGTCCGAACCTTCGAATATGGAAAAAATATCCATTCCTGAACAAAAATAATGTAAATCAACCATTACATCGACGGTTTTCCGTGATATCCCTAAAATATGAAATATTCAAATAAATGCTCGAAATGCTCGGTCATCGGTCCTAAACTGTTCTGAGTGCTGAAGATACTCAGAATAACTCTAACAAGTCTTGCGTAAATCATTGCAAGATTTAAATACGAAGAAAAAAATAAATGTGTTGGTCATCTGCCGAAAAATGGTTTGTTCCAATTAGCTAGGCATAATATAATTCAAATGTGGCTTACATTTCTTGATGGTCTTGAAGCGTAGCGAACCTGGTTTGTACCAGATTTATCCATAGACATGCCCTATCGGACAAGCATGTATAATCCTTGTATCGGCCGCCATTATATACCCACAATCCGTCTAACAAGACATAGTGGTAGTATCTATTGACTTTTGAAGTAACTGTTGATCCATTTTAATACTGGCTTCTGTTAACTCCATAACAGTTTGCTAAAATGGGGTCAGATCTAAGTGATCTATTCTTAGATATGTCAGTTGTAACATAACTCACGGTAATCTTTTCAATACAAGAAAACACTGACAATCTAACCAATCAACGGCTGTTCTGAAGATCGTTCCCTGGGCATGGCTTCACACCATCTACCATGCGCGAAGCAACATGTAGTTTCCCTGCGTAGACTAATGAACAACTCCGTGATAGACTGGTCTTCAATGTACTGATAGATCGAAGTGGTTATTAAGTTACAAATATGAAAACTGACTGAAATGGATTTAAATATCCAAGTATTAGGTTATTACTGGACTGTGACAAAGTACTAATTCTAGACAAAGTCTAGCATATGTCCATGTAGAAATAAAAATATTTCTCCAGTGTATATAGAAAATAATCAATCACCTAGTGATTCTCCTCGACGGAAACTTACTAAGTTCCACCTCGTAGCGCAGCACTTTTGTGACTATCACAACTTTGAAAATAACTTCTGCGTAGATCCGGCAACCATGTGCCTTGGCTCAGCGTAGTAGCACCTTGCTAGGCAAGTGCTTGTGTTGAAGTGAGCTATCGATGCCTCGGCCGGCCGGCTTTTATTCAAAACTGTCAGGGTCACGCTGCATCAGCTGAAATCTAGAAATCCTCATATCTCTGGTATCCCTGGTCCGATTTACTTGATACTAAGTGCATTCTCTTTCATTTGGCCGTGCCAGTAATCTGATCCCAGTCTCAAGTCTCTACTCCATGGTTAACTATTTAATCAATAAATAGCCTCGACCTCTGCTATTACTCGCTACGTCACTTGACATGCAGTTAGCGGTATATTCTTTCCAATTCCTTCTCGAAGCAATGTAGCGCGATATTCAAATATCTCAACTTTCAAAAGCGGCTGTAGCCTTTCCCTTAATATCTAGGTGTCTGAATCTTGGAATACCCATTCCTAGAGTTGGGCACACTATAGTGTTATTGCCTCTTTTGACATCTCTTTTCCCACGTTTAAAATATATTTCCAATTGAGGGCGGAATGTGTGCACTGATATGTTTAAGTCTGTTAGGACATGGCTGGTCCTCTAGTATACTTCTTGTTATAATAATATGGTGGGGGGAGTTTTGCCAAGGCATGTCCCCTAGCCTACTGCCAGTTATATCATGACAGGAAATTTCGTTAACGCAGATCCCCTAGCCTACCTGTAATACCGTTTTCAGGGGTTTTGTTATGAAAAGTTATTTTGCCTACTGCCAGTTACTGTATATCATGGTGGGAAGATTTGATAAAGCAGGTCCCCTAAAAAACCGTCAGTTTTAGATTGTGTGGTGTGGCTAACGGTTTCCAAAATGCCAATGCGCTGCTGTTCAGAACATTTAATATATTAACCCATTAACATATCACAGAAACTGTAAATTTCTTGGAACTAAGGAACTTACACGAACGCAATACTGTGCCCGTTTAGAGCGGAGTCCGCACGACCACATATGCATTTTACCAAGAATCAGTTAGCACGAGAGTCAAAATATCCCGGGGCGCCAGATGGGTTAAAGCTAATCGCAAAAACGACATCAAATAAAAAAATGCTTTACTGATTTTTGGCTCAATGCAACAATAAGGATAGAAGGAGATTCAACTGGGCATAACACATCATGTAAAATTATCTCATTTTATTCTGAATTTAAAATTGACTGCAAAATAAAATGCTCAAAGCAGCATCATTCATGTGTGGCGACCCACATTACTATTTACACAATGTACAGAAATTTTCCAACACATTGGACAATTATCTTTGGAAACACAAGTCTGATTATCAGTCCTGTAGACTGTGTTCCAAAATTATATCCATTATTTATGATTAAATCCAGTTCAAATTTAATTGTCTTTACTGGAAATACTGTAGTTCACTGGTTGAATTTTTACATAATATTAACACTCGTAGAATAATTGTTCATAGAATTTTTAACTTTCACTTATTTTTCCAGTTTCAAAAAAATATTGTCAAAAAATATTATTATCTCTGAATCAACACAAATTATGTACACATATTAATAACAACATCTGAAAAGTATTTGACCTGTGAGCATAGCATCGAAGAACTGTGCGAAGCACAACAAAATTAATTGTTCTTCTGACATTAAACGTTTCGAGAAGTGACTCGATTATGAACTTCAAGTTCCTAACAAAATATATGCTTTCTGAATCATCAACTTGATCAATACATTGTTGGACCATTTAACTATTCGACTCTCCACTTGGAATCATTATTAAGAAAAATATTTATATTTGTGGCCATTTTAGTAACTTTCACAACTTGCAATTCTTCGACAGAATGCGGAAATAAGAATTGTAGCTTCATAATAAATTCATTTAGTTCATGGCACTAGGATTGAAAACATCCTTCAAATTATTCGTGGTTATAGAATTATTTTTAATTGGCAGTGGCCCATTCTATTATTTTTATAAGAACACAATATTCCAATAACAACGGCAAAGGTCTTCCTCTGAAGAAGAATAAAATACTATCATGACAAATCCGGGTTCTAGCAAAATCAAAGTCTTAATGGAATCCGTAAACAAGGTTGAAATAAGAACTGATGGTTTTTAAGAAATAACCTTTGGGTCATTCATACGACGCAATGTGTGGTTCCAATACTCCTTCTTTAACACTGAGTCATCGAACCTGCTATTTGATTGATGCTCAAATAAAAACCTCCTCATTCCTGCGACTTAAACATGCGCACCTGGGAATGGCATCTCAACTACTCCACACACATAAATTTTCTTCCCAAAATTTATACAATAAATCAAGCCTCTGCTTGTTATCAACACTGGAAGATTAATAAACTTACAAGTTTATTTTATTTTACCACTCAGTTCAACCCGTGAAGTTACCATACTTATGATAATCTTTATTTCACTTTCGAATGTGTATCTACGTCATGATTTTATATAAATACAAAAATATCCTAATTGATACAAATATCATTTGCTTCCCGTTTCATGCCTCTCCGTGTTATCTGAAAAATATACTTTGCTCATTGCAAATATTAACTGTTCAACCAGAACTGTAATGTTGGTTGAATGCGGGCGTGAGCTAACCACTCTCCTTCGGAAAATCACCTGTTCCAAACTAGAAATGATGAAACTACTTCATAGGCTCTCTCTCAATAAATGTGATTATTAGAAAATATAAGATCCAAGAATTATTTAGAAAAGTTATGAAAATCATTATTATTATTATTAGTGGATTATTATTATTATTATTAGTTATATTATTGTAAATATATTTAATTATTATTTCATTATGTGAGAATCCACATGTTCGATTCTTCGAATATGGATAAAATATCCATTTCTCAACAAAATTAATTATTAACTTTTACAGTTACATCGGCTGATTACCGTGATTATCAAAAAATATGAAACATTCAAATAAATGCTCGTTCAGCTCGGTCATCGATCCTAAACTGTTCTGAGTGCTGAAAATACTCAGAATAACTCTAATATGTCTTGCGTAAATCATTGCAAGATTCAAATACGAAGAAAAATAAATGTGTTGGTCATCTGCAGAAAATGAGTTTGTTCCAATTAGCTAGGCATAATATAAAAGTCAAAATGTGGCTTACATTTCTCGTTGGTCTTGAAGCGTAGTGAACCTGGTCTGTACCAGATTTATCCAGATACATGCCCTATCGGACACGCACGTCTAATCCTTGTATCGGCCGCCATTATATACCCACAATCTGTCTAACACGACATAGTGGAAATATTTCTTGAAGTTTGAAGTAACTGCTGATCCATTTTAATATTGGCTTCTGTTAAAGCCATAGCGGTTTGCTTAAATGGGGGTAGATCCAAGTGATCTATTCTCAAATATGTCAGTTGTAACATAACTCACGGTAATCTTTTCAGTACAAGAAAACACTGACAGTCTAAACCAATCAACGGCTGTTCTGAAGATCGTTCCCTGGGCATGGCTTATCACCATCTATCATGCGCGAAGCAACATATAGTTTCCCTTCGTCGGCTAATGAACAACACCGTGATAGTCGGCCTTCAATATACTGAAAGATCGGAGTGGTTATCAAGTTACAATTATGAAACTGACTAATTGGATTAAAATATCCAAGTATTGAATTATTATTACTGGACTGTGACAAAGTACTTTCTAGACAAAGTCTAGCATATGTCCATATAGAAATAAAATATTTCACCAGTGTCCGTAGAAAAATAACAATCACCTTAGTGATTCTCTCTGCCGGAAACTAACTATGTTCCACATGTATCGCAGCACTTTTGTGACTATCACAATTTAAAGATATCTTCTGCGTAGATCCGGCAACCATGTGCCTTGGCTCAACGTGGCAGCACCTTGTCATGCAAGAGCTTGGTTCGAAGTGAGCTGATGTTGCTTGGGCCGCCGGCTTTTATTCAAAACGGTCAGGTCCACGCTGAATCACGCTGAAATCTGGAAATTCTCATATCTCTGGTATCCCTGGTCCGATTTACTTGAAACTAAGTGCATTCTCTTTCATTTGGCCGTGCCAGTAATCTGATCCAAGTCTCAAGTCTCTACTCCATGGCTAACTATTTAATCAACAAATAGTCTCGACCTCTGCTACTACTCGCTACGTCACTTGACATGCTCTTGGCTGCATAAAGTTTCCATTCCCTTCTGGAAGTAATGGAGCGCGATATTCAAATATCTCAACTTTCAAAAACGGCTGTAGCCTTTCCCTTGATATCTAGGTGTCTGAATCTTGGAATACCCATTCCTAGAGTTGGGCACAATACCTCCAGTAATTAGTTTACAACATTATGCATATTTGCAAATATAGATTCTTTTCCCCATTCAGTTTTATATGTGTTTGGCAATAACATTCGACTTTCTATTCCGATTAATATTATTATTATCATTATTATTATTATTTTTATTATTATTATTATTATTATTATTATTATTATTATGAAGGTGACGTGGTGGTGCTAAAGTCATGACTCTTGCCTCTTACCAAGGCAGACTGGGTTCAATTCTCATCGAATGCATGTGAGATTTACCGTCTGAAATATCAAGTGCTGTGGTTGAGAATCCACATAAAAAGAGGAGGTCCCGTGCCTCATGTTCAAGAGATTAACGGCCATGTCAAATTACAAACTTCCTTCCATTTTCACTAATATGATGTGTAGACTATATGGGTATTTACTCACCCGATTATTAAGGAAGAACAAGAAGTTCCATGAAGAATTAAAGTGCCTACCTTTCTTAAAATTTAAGATTCATGCCAATGATTAATCTATATGCATTTGTCTAGAATAATGACGAAATTAAGTTGGTAATATCGAAATTTCTAATTAGTTCGAAATACTGTATACATGACATAATGTAGCCTAATAGTGCACTACAGTTGGCAGTCCTGGTGACTGAATATATTCTTAGTTCCATCTCTTAAGGTAAAGAATACAAAATTTGGTTCAAGACCAATGCATTGCATGGACGTTACATGCAGTTAAACATTGGATCTAACATCGTGCGTAAAATCATGTTGGCATCAATGTCATGCATGTATTGGTCAGAAATAATCTGAAATAATATGATCTATTGTTGTGCCAATTTTGAATGAAATCCATTAGTTAGTTTAGAAGTTACATGCATTTTAAAATTGGACCTATCAGCAGGCTTAGACTCAAGTTGGCAGCACTGAAGTATATTAGTTACTCTAAATTAATCTAGAATGCCAGGTACTGTACATGTGGAAAGTTTAGAGCTATTGGCTTGCATACTTTCTGATTTATTGATATTAGGGTAACAACAATAGAAACTGAATTTATTAACAGTTGGCAGCCTTGGTTGCTCTTAAGAATACGCATAGACATAATGTTTTATGGTATATAACACATACGAAATTTGGTTGAAATCCAATTGATAGTAAAGAAGATATATGCATTTAAAAATTGGACCTATCAGCAGGCTTATAATCATTTTGGTAGCAGTGACGTATATAAGTTACTCCAAATTAATATAGAATGTCAGGTACTATACGTGTGCATAGTTTAAATCTGTCGGTTTGAATACTTCCTGATATATTGGTATTTGGATGAAATAAATTGTGAGCATTTATTAACAGTTGGCAGCCCTGGTGGCCCTTAAGAATACGCTCAGTCATATATGTTTATGTACACATAGCACATACGAAATTTTGTTGAATTCCAATTGATAGTGTAGAAGATTTATGCATTTAAAAACTGGACCTATCAGCAGGCTTATAATCATTTTGGCAACACTGCCATGTATGTCCTCCTAGAAATTAAACTGAAATATTATTATGTATACGTGTGCCAATTTGAAAATAGGTCTCATTCATACCTCAATTCATAGCTCAAATTTCAATTGCGATTTTTCAGCAGTTGGTAGTACTGACATCATTTTGAAATACGGCATTGAGATATTCAGGTATAGACCTTTACTCCTACCAAATTTTGTTTCGATTGCTGCAGCCGTTTAGGAGTTGATAGGGGTGGACACACACACAGCCAGACAGACAGACAGACAGACAGAAGGACAGACAAACACACATTTGTCCGGATCGATCTCATAAGTCTACCTTTTCCTCATTTTTGCAAAATGTGAAAAGTAGGTTAAAAATACGTACATATATTGAATATCAGTTTCTGTGTGGTAGAATGTAAATTAATTTTCTACAATATTGAGAACCTCTAAATATGCCCCTCTAAATATGCACCTCGATTAACGTCCTAATATGATAATTTCAAAAAACTCAACAAGTAGTTCCGTGACAAACTAGAGAGCCTACGTTTCTTAAATATTAGAATTCATGCCAATCTATATAGACCTATCTAGAATAATGACGAAATCAAGTTGGTAATACTAAAACATTTTTAAATACTACAGTTTGAACCTGAAATAGTGAAGCCTAATAGAGTAACTTACTACAGTTGACAGCCCTGGCGACTCTGAATATATTCTTAATTCCATCTCATAAGGTATAGAATGCACATACAACATTTAGTTGAAGTCTAATGGATAGTATGGACGTTACATGCTGTTTGATATTGGATTAATCAGTGCGCGTAAAATCATGTTGGGAACGAAGTCATGTATGTGATGCTCAGAAATAAACGAAAATATTACGATCTAATATAGTGCCAATTTTGGATAAATCCATTTGTTAGTATAGAAGTTACATGAAATTAAAATTTAAACTATCAGAAAACATCCTGGGAGCGTGCTCAACAACTCACCAAAGTTTTATCGCATTGAAATGAATGGCATATGAACGCATACGGGACTCTGTTGAAACGATTCGAGCGCCGTCACCCATTTGTTGAATATACTCGTCCGCTGCCTATTGTAAAATGGATTTACTAATTCGAAAACCTTCCCTGGCGTGTACACAACAACTCATCCAAGTTTCATCACAATCGAATGAATGGCATATGATCGCATACGGGATTTTGTATAAACGATTCGCGCGCCGTTACTCATTTGTTGAATCTACTTGAGCGCCACCCATTGAAGAACGGATTTACTAATTCACACACCTTCGCAGGACTATACTCAACTCACCCAAGTTTTATCACAATCGGATGAATGGTATATGAACGCACACAGGACTTGGTTGAAACGATTCACGCGCTGTCGCTCATTAGTTGAATCTACTCGTGAGCTAACATATTGTAAAATGGATTTACAAAATCAGAAATTTTCGCGGGAGTGGAAACAACATTTCACCAAATTTCATTGCAATCGCATGAATGGTATATGAACGCATACGGATTTTTTTTAAACGATACGCGCGCCGTTACTCATTTGTTGAATCTACTCGAGCGCTACCTATTGCAAAAAGGATTTAATAAGTCAGAAACCTTTCCTGGAGGGTGAAAAACAATTCACCAAAGTTTCATAGCAATCGGATGAATGGTATATGAACGCATACGGGACTTTGTATAAACGATTCGCGTGCCGTCGCTCATTTGTTGAATCTACTCGTGCGATACCTATTGTAAAGTGGATTTACTAAGCCAGAAACCTTCCCTGAAGTGTACACAACAACTCACCTAAGTTTAGTCGCTATCGGACGAATGGTTTATGAACGCATACGGGACTATGCTGAAACACTTCGCGCGTCGTCGCTCATTTGTGTAATCTACTTGTGCGATACCTATTGTAAAGTGGATTTAGTAAGCCAGAAACCATCCCTGAAGTGTACACAACATCTCACCCAAGTTTCATCGCTATCAGATGAATAGTATATGAACGCATACGGGACCTGGTTGAAACGCTTCGCGCGTCGTCGCTTATTTGTTGAATCTACTCGTGCGCTACCAATTGTTAAGTGGATTTACTCAGCCAGAAACCTTACCTGAAGTGTACAGAACATCTCACCCAAGTTTCATCGCAATGAGATGAAAGGTATATGAACGCATGTGGGACTTTCTTGAATCAAACGCACGCCATTTTGTTGAAGCTACTCGCGCCATCTATTGTAAATTGGATTTACAACCCCTATACAAATTACGTTGAATAACTAACGGGATTTCAAGTTAAGAGACTCATTTTCTATACCGGTAGTGGAGAGTGCTACTCGCATCCAGTCGGCCGTGTCTCGTCAAGAGCTACTGTTGCCTGGAAACGACTTGCCTTAGCTGTAATTTGCGTTACGTTTTATAGTGCCTTGTATTCTCTTTGACATTTTATGTCACGTCACGGGATTCAAAAAAGTATCCTATGTCCGTCTCCTGGTTCTAAGCTACCTCCACACCAATTTTCAGCCAAATCGGTTCAGCCGTTCTTGAGTTATAAATAGTGTAACTAGCACAACTTTCTTTTATAGATATATTCTACTTTTATCACAGTCCGTATTTAGCCACGTTCGTAATGTAGTTGCTTAGCCGGAGGCCTTTCATTAGGAGTAACACTTGCGTTTGATCGAAGTTGAGGTGCAGGGCAATGGATATCCTCTTTCACGAAGGTCATGACGGTATTTAGAACTAGTTCCTTCCGTGGCTGCGTGTAGCACAGTCCTACATTCAGATCAGAAAATATGGACCTGAGAATCAACTACAGGAACTTCTGTGCTGGAGTCTCAATTCTTACCTCAGTTTAATGCTTAATGTTTTATTGGAATAATTCTATTTTTCACTAATTTTGTAATGGATAGCTAGTAATACTGCAAGTTACGATAATAATCGAGGCAATATCGTTATCCCAGAAGAGTGACGGTCCTTCTTCTGGTTGGTTGGTTCTTAAGTTTAGGGGCTGCGACAACGCGGTCATGTAGCCCCGTGTACTTTGGGTGTGTGTAGAATCTGTCTGATAACCGGTGTTAATTGTGATGACTGTATTAGTGTGTGTTATCTGTTTGTTAATTTAAGTACTGCAACTAAGAATTTTTCAAATAGTTCCTACTTTTGCCGCCAAGCGCCACCGTCAACGACTACTAGGCCAAGTTCAGAACTGAGCTACTAGACGCCGCCGCAGTCGGCTCTTGGCAACGAACATAGAAACCTAAGAGCGTTGTTTACGTTCTTAACCTATCCAATTTAGCTTCACACAGGTGCAATTAGTGGAAGGATCTTTAACATGCCATAAATCTATGACATGGGACCGCCGGCTTTACTTCCCCTCCGAAGGAAGGCATACTGAGGGATTTTTAACGCTCTTAAAAAATCCGACGGCTTCGGCCGGGTTTGAACCCGCTATCTTGGGCATAGAAGCTCAGCATGCTACCGACTACGCCACCGAAGCCGCCCGGTCCTTCTTCTCCCAGCTTACAGGATTATGAAGTTTTCATGGCACCGCCTTGCGTCTGAAGATTTACTTACACTGTTTTAGGTGCTGTCATAGCAATACCGGTCAACTCCGTCATAAACGAATCTAAGAAAATTACAACAACAACAAAAAACTATGTTAATACTCGAATCCATTTATCATCTAAGTTTACAGGATGGAGCCACGTCGTGTATCGGTGATTCAGGTTTAGCTACATATGGAAGTTCTCTTAGCACGTGACTGGCTGGGGCTCGGACCAATCCGGGAGCAGTGTGACAACAATGCAGATCAAGCAGGCGTGACTGACTGGTAACCATCGGTCAGTTTGAGTACAGGCGCGAACTCTTGCCCATGGTTAAGCCTGTTGCAATGACAGCCGAAACGTCGGTAAACAATCAGGACAAACGACGCGGCTGTAACCTGCAAGCCTAGATGATGACACCGGCCGCAGAAGCCTGTGATATCAATAGTTTAATTAATATTTTAATTTGGCATTTTCGTCACCAAGATGTATTTATGAAGTAGTGCCTACGATATTAATGCAAACAAGTAGTTCCGTGAAGAATTATACAGCCTATTTTCATATATCCTACTTATGTTAATTGCCACTATCAACATACAATATTTCAGTTTGATAGCTGTAATAGATTCGTTGATATTGAAAAACGACTAAATATTTCGGATGGTGGCCATGTTGGATTTTATATATGTAGATCCTAGAGTTATGTACTGGTACATGTAGATTATTGTGTACGTGTAGCATTCAAACTTCAATCGCAAGATTAGGACACAAGAGGTAACAGGGAGATTTTAAAATTTCGCACAGCTGCCATCTTGTGGTTATGGAAACAATTGAAATAAATTAGATGCCAGTGGATTAACATTCGTATAAGGATTTACTGAACCAAGTTTCACTGTACTTGGATGGTTAAATTGCGAGAAACGTACATGTGAATATTTATATTTTGCGTCGCCGCTATGTTGGATTTGTGATCACCAGGTTATTTAAAGTCCAATAGGTGAACTGAAGTTCATAGCCCCTAAGAACACAAAAAAAAAAGCAGTTTGATTGCTATAATAGATTCGTAGATATTCAGAGCCGTCTAAATATTTCGGATGGTCGCCATGTTGGATTGTAAAATTTATAGGCCATAGAGTCATGTACCATAAAGGAAAATTATTTCGTAGGTTCATTATTCAAACTTTCACTTCAATCGCATGACTACGACACAAGAAATAAAAACTTAATTTTAAAATTCGCACAGCCGCCATCTTGGGGTTATATAAACAATTGAACTAAATTAGATACCAGTGCATTACAATGTGCATAAACATTTCCTGTACCAGATTTCATTGCGTTTGGAACATCAATTCGCGAGAAAGGTCTATTTAAAATTTTCAAATTCGCTTGGCCGCCATGTTCGTTTTGTAGTTAACCAGTTTTTGAAAGACTTATAGATGAACTTCCAGTAGTGCCCTTTATCTTCGTACAAAATTTCAGGGTGATACCGCTAATAGTTTCAGAGATATAGAATGCCGGTGAAATATTTTTCACATCCTCCATCTTGTGGTTATGTAAACAATTGAACGAAGTTAGATGACGGTGCATTACAATGTGTATATACATATACTTTACCAAGTTTTATTGCGTTTGGTTGCTTAAATCGCGAGAAACGTCTATTTAAAGTCGCAAATTCGCGTCGCCGCCATGTTGGATTTGTAGTAACCAGTTTTTCAAAAGTCACATAGCTGAACTTCTAGTAGTTCCCTTTATCACCGTAAGAAATTCAAGGGTGATATCGGGAATAGTTTCGGAGTTATTGAATGCTGGTGAAATATTTCGCACAGCCGCCATGTTGGATTGGTGATACGTAACAAAATTTGAAGGGCACGGTCGGGGTCGTCCGGAATAGTGCTATGAACTTACTGAGTTTCATTGAAATCGCTCCAGCCGTTTGGAAGTTATTTGGGCGGACACACACACCTCTCTCACACACACACACACACACACACGCACGCACACACACACGGAAAAAAGGTGATCTCATAAGCCTAATTTTGCAAAATTGAAAATAGGCTAAAAATCAGAGAGGCTCTTTGGAGCTGGCCGGTTTTGTTGTTACAAATGAGTTTACCGGTTCTTCCTGTGACACTCTCCTCCAGTTTATTTAAATACAACGCACATTATACAGCTTATGTCATTAGGCTATTAGAATAATTTATTAAATAGCCGTGCATCACTGCTCAAGTTGTCCATACATACATACATAAATATAGGGCTATAAATTTATTACTTAATTAATAACAAATAATGAATGAAATAAATAAGTTAAAACTAAATAAATAGTTAGAACTCGAG
Source organism: Meconema thalassinum (assembly GCA_946902985.2). Lineage (NCBI taxonomy): Eukaryota > Metazoa > Arthropoda > Insecta > Orthoptera > Tettigoniidae > Meconema > Meconema thalassinum. The sequence continues at coordinate 200,602,545 of OX336391.1, read as the reverse complement.
GAACCTCTTACTATATAGTTCGTAAAACGTATCCAACTACTAATTTTGTTAATTCTGTCCAGCCATTATTTTAGTGAAATTTTCTGATAAGAATTCTTGCCGATTAAGTATTAATTTATAAACTGTCGTTTTACCCTCTGCGGCGGAGGGGATTTTCGAAATGGACATCATAACTTCAAGTTAAGGATATTAGAGACTGACGTAAGTTTGATCATGAAAGGATGATGGAGGATGTTGAAACTTAATCATTCCCTAATATCCAAGTGATTTAACGTCATCATCGTGTGATCTCTACCTCTATAATGTCTCCAAAGAAGAAGTCAAAACGTTTGTTTACCAATTAATTTATTAACGGCAAATTTTTAATTATTTTTATTCAGAACTCAAAATTAAACTATTTGGTATTATTGGATGAATTATTTAAAGGTATTCTCATATACTGTACAGTATACTGCATGTGTTTGCTCAGACTATACCGCGACTTCACGCACTCCCCTACTCCCCCGTGTTTGACGCTCTATGGCGGGGATGGTTGGCACACCCATTTCTCCCTCATGAAGATACCGGGGGAGAAGTGAAGTGAATGTCATATTCTTAAACTTGGAACTCTAAAGTACGTCTTCCCGTAAATGGTGAGAAATTCTAGCTAAAGGGCTAACTTTCTGTTAAAGTGGAGAGGCAGTTTGCATAAGATGAGCAACTGAGCTGAAGTAGTGCCTCATTGAAAATCAGGAGCGCAATAGCACGGAATTGCCTTTCTGCATTTGACTTCTCGACTATCATAAAGCCTCTGGTATCACTTACTTGATGTTGGTTCATTTTGTAAAGGCTGAATTAAATTCGTCATGCTACAGAATATAATACAGAATTCATGGTAACACTGTCTGTTCAGTTATATATCAGCCAGGCGGTTGATTAGACCCTCGTGAAGGTCCATCATAGATTACACGGGTAGAAGTCCAGGAAACTCAAGGCAAGGATTTATGAGAGTTTCTTTTGATGTGTAACATCTTTCCACTCGTTTGCTGTATATTTTTGTGGGCGTGATTTTGGAAAAGAGACGGAAATGGGATGGAAACAATGAGAGCGCGCGGTGGCGAAGATTGGTACAACGACGTACTGTCGGCCATGTGGCTATGTGGAATGTATATCGCATACGGTTTACTTCAAGGTTTGGAGGTCCCAATTAAAGATATTCCTACAATAAATCATCTTCAAGGTGTCGTTCTTTGGCGTGAAAATATTCATTATATCAGATTCGTTGAAAGGATTTGGCGCTGGTGTTTTACAAGTAGTAGTTATTTCAATGACCAACGTAGTTCACTGTTAACAAGGGATTTGTGCTCCCGGCAGACACATCATATGCGACTACTTTAAGGCTCGTAATTTTTTATATTTGTTAATTAATTTTAGGGGATGGAGACATCACGGTCATGAACATCGTGATCATGGGTAAGTGTGGTATTTATCTCATAACCTGTGTTTCTGTGGTGACTGTAGTAGTGTGTGTAAATGTGATTTCAGGAATGGGGAGGATCCCTGGAACTTGGGAACTATCCTAGCCTTGGCATGGGGAGAGAGTGGGAACTTTGGCAAGTAAATGATATGACGTGGTGTCCTACAAATTTTAGTGGCGTTGCTAGTGCATATCCCTGTCTAAATGTGTGTCAGAAGGAACTCGAAGGTATCCAGGAAACTTCGACTTTATTCGGCAAGGCGTAAAGTTATCGCATTTCACGCCTCAAATAACCACATTCACTTTCTGGCTCGAACGAGCTCTTTGCTTCAGCTAACACGTTATTAATAACGTAATCATAAGAGTGCCGCTCAACCGATGTACGTACGGTTTGTTTCAAAAGGTGGAACATTGAGGTCATCTGCCCGAAGGAGTATACCGATTTTGGAGCACATGTGTGTAGAGATGCCATAGTTAATTATTATTATTATTATTATTATTATTATTAAGCGGCTTCGGTGGCGTGGATGGTAGCATGCAAAACTGCTGTTCTCAAGATCGCGGGTTCAAACCAGGCCGATGTAGTCGGATTTTTAAAAGCGTTAAAATCCTTCAGTATAATGTCGATTATTCAGGTCCGTATTGACGTAACTATATCTTGAAAGAATCATGTGCATGTACTTGTATAAGGAAGGTTTTCTTTGAGGTTTTGTTGGACAGGCTGATGAAGGGGGAGTGATAGCCCTCGAAACATGTCCCTGAAAGTAGTAGTAATAAATAGTATTGATAGGCGGAAATCTTATTATTCTTTCAAGATATTCTTCAGTATGCCTACCTTCGGAGGAGAAGTAAAGCGGGCAGTCTCTTGTCAAAGATTTATGGCATGAAAAAGAGCCTTCTATTAACTACACTTGTGTGAAGCCTAAATGTATAGGTTAGAATTGATAACGCAATATTAGTTCCAACGTTCGTCGCCAGGGGCTGGCAGCGATGGCATCTAGTAGCCAAGTCCGCAAATAGGTGTCGTTGACGGTAGCATTTGGTAGAAAAAGTAGGAACTACTTGAAAATTGATCGCCTACAGTCCTTACCTGAATCACAAATATAACACACTAATACAGCCTTCACAACGAACACCGGTTACCAGACAAATTCTACACACACCCAAAGTACACGGGGCTACATGCCCGCGTTGTCTCAGCCCCTAAACTTAGAAACAACCAACCACAATTACGGCACCCCGACGTCTCTAAAAGCCGCAGTAGTTAACAGGGACATTAAACCAATAACATCATTATTACATTTCCTAGCACAGTTTCATTCGACACCGGGTGGGGGCAAATATGGTTCCTCTCCACTTTGTTCTGTCGTTCCACCATTCCTCTTCCGACACGGTGTTCCAATCCAGGTTCCGTTTACTAATGCTATTCTTCATCGAGTCCATCCAACGCAATTCTTGGTCTTCCTCGTCCTCTCTTCCCTGTCATTCGTCGTTCCAGTGCTCTTCCTGGTAGCCTTACTTCATTCATCCGTTTGACATGTCCAAACCATCTCAATCTGTTTTGCTCGAGTTTGTCATTTAGTTTCTGTACTCCCAGTTCTTTCCGTATATCTGCATTCATATCATGTCTAATTAACTTTTCGTCCGCCTCGTTGTGTAGTGGCTAGCACTCTTGGCTGTCACCGCTCTGCCAAAAAATTTAATCATGGTCTGAGGGCTGAAACGGGGTGACTCGTGAGGCAAAACTGAGAATAGGTGAGTTCGATTCCCACCTCAGCCATCCTGGAAGTGGTTTTCCGTGGTTTCACACTTCTACTCCAGGAAAATACCAGGATGGTTCCTAAGGTAATGCTACGGGCACCTCCTTCCCAATCCTCATCTGAATTACTGAATTATAAAATACAAATGCGCACAATACCAATACCAATACAGCCATCACAATAACACAGGTTATCAGACAAACTCTACACATACCTAAGTACACTGGGCTACATGACCACGATGTTGCAAAGTCCCTAAAGCAATGAACAACAACTACAACAATTAATATTATTATCTTCTCTCGCAAAATTGGCGTCAAGATGGACATTAAGCCGTAAAATCCTCACGCAATATAAAAATTCATCTCATCTCGTCTCGTCGCCAGCTTTACTTAAAATATGAGTAATAAGCGTAGGACGTAAATAATATATGGTTGCGAAACCTGGACACTATTGAAGGCCGACAAGAAACGATTATGTGCATTTGAAACGTGGTGCTGGCGACGAATGCTACGGATACCTTGGACCCTAAGGCTAACTAATGAAGAGGTTCTAAGAAGAGCAGAAGAAACCATCAATCTGACAGAAACAATCAAAAAAAGAAGAAATAATTGGATAGGTCACCTACTCCGGCATTCACCATGGTGCTTCACACTGCTTGAAGGGAAAATGGAAGGCAAGGCAGAGAGAGGAAGACCAAGAGCAGAGTTCTTTGATGACATCGAAAGAAGATGTCCGTACCACCTGATCAAACAGCGGGCTCACGATAGAAGACATTTGGACGAAGACATTCATGCTAGAGAGCAAGAAGAACATTATTATTTGTAGCCAGTATTTTGTCGAGGAATAGCTATTAAAGGTATTGTCTGGTGCATATGTGCTTTCGAGTCGTACGGTACAGTACACAAGGCGCTGATTTCTATTACGTTGAACGTTTTTTCAGTCATTATATCGAGCAGGTATATCGACTCCCGTGTTCCGATAGTCATTGTTCACCGCGCCTCTGTGCTGTTGAAAGAGCGCCGGTAAAGTAATGTTGCATCACCTGTATCGATCTGTAGGATGGTACGGGCACGTCACGTGCCTCCGCATAATATTCCAATGTATTTGAATGTTATTTCCAAACTCAAAGCACATTAAACATACACACATCAAAAAAAGTTTTGCATCACCTCGGTTCCAAGAGTTCCGGAACCGTTAAATACAAAGGGAATAGAGATCAACACAAACAACATTTCAGCTCGTTTTATTGCTCATGAGAACCACACATTGCATGTTGTACCATCATACAGCTAGACATTCAGCATTTGTGGTCCAGATTGCAGTACACACCACTACCTCTAATACCCAGTAGCACGTCCTCTTGCATTGATGCATGCCTGTATTCGCCGTGGCATACTATCCACAAGTTCATCAAGACACTGTTGGTCCAAATTGTCCCACTCCTCAACGACAATTCGGCGTAAATCTCTCAGAGTGGTTGGTGGGTCAAGACGTCCATAAACAGCCCTTTTCAACATATCCCAGGCATGTTCGATAGGGTTCATGTCTGGCGAACATGCTGGCCACTGTAGTCGAGCGATGTCGTTATCTTGAAGGAACGCATTCACAAGATGTGCACGATGAGGTCGAGAATTGTCGTCCATGAAGACAAATGCCTCTTCAATATTCTGCCGATATGGTTGCACTATGGGTCGGAGGATGTCATTCAGGTATCGTAAAGCCGTTTCGGAGCCTTCCATGACCACCAGTGGCGTACGTCGGCCCCACATAATGCCACCCCAAAACATCAGGGAACCACCACCTTGCTGCACTCGCTGGACAGTGTGTCTAAGACGTTCAGCCTGACCAGGGTGCCTCCAAACACGTCTCCGACGATTGTCTGGTTGAAGGCATATGCGACACTCATCGGTGAAGAGAACGTGATGCCAATTCCGTGGGGTCCATTCAGCATGTTGTTGGGCCCATCTGTACCGCGCTGCATGGTGTCGGGGTTGCAAAGCTGGACCTCGCCATGGACGTCGGGAGTGAAGTTGCGCATCATGCAGCCTATTGCGCACAGTTTGAGTTGAAACACGACGTCCTGTGGCTGAACGAAACGCATTATTCAACATGGTGGCATTGCTGTCAGGGTTCCTCCGAGCGGCAATCCGTAAGTAGCGGTCATCCACTACAGTAGTAGCCCTTGGGCGGCCTGAGCGAGGCCTGTCATCGACAGTTCCTGTATCTCTGTACCTCCTCCATGTCCGAACAACATCGCTTTGGTTCACTCTGAGACGCCTGGAAACTTCCCTTGTTGAGAGCCCTTCTTGACACAAAGTAACAATGCGGACGCGATCGAACTGCGGTATTGACCTTCTAGGCATGGTAGAACTACAGAAAACATGAGCAGCGTACCTTCGTCCTGGTGGAATGACTGGAACTGATCGGCTGTCGTACCCCCTCCGTCAAATAGGCCCTGCTCATGCATGGTTGTTTACATCTTTGAGCAGTTTTAGTGACATCTATGAACAGTCAAAGGGACTGTATCTTGGATACAATATACACAGTCAACGTCTATATGCCGAAGATCTGGGAACCGAGGTGATGCAAAACTTTTTTTGATGTGTGTAGTTCTGTAAGCTTTCATATCATCGTAACTTATAATGGCACGACATGTTTAGCTTCATGGCTATAAAAGTTGCTTGGATATCCAGTGGAGTGCAGTATGTGGTAGATCACCAGCTAGTTCTGTCATGAAGGTTGGAATAAATAACAGTAATGGCTGTTATTTTACACGGCACTCAGCAGCATAGCCGTGCTTGATAGTCGCGCACCAGGACTGCAACGGGGACGTGGATGGCAAGAGAAACGTCACTGAAAGTGACTTTCCTGAGCGTAGGCCTGTATTGTCTTCTATTTTACAAACCCTCCGTAAATATGCCACTTGCTTCCACTTACTTGTGCCAGGCTCCCCTCCGTCTTCTTTCCTGTCGACCTCACTTGGTCAACTCGTGTTCTCTTCAAACCCCGACGGTATTAGGGTATCCGAGGCCTTGGGAGTCTCATCCTTTCCCTCCTTAATTAGCCCTTACATCTTCTTTTCTTATACCCTCCTTCTGCGAGGCGTCAGCCTTCTTTTTCTTTTCATTTTATCTCCTGCCTTCTGCTCAAGGCCCTCAAGGAGGCAGGGTGTATGTAGCCCCACCACTTCTCACGGGTGGTGAGTTCGGGAGTTGGCGACCCCGAAGGATTCCTGAGCTGGGTGCGGTTTCCTCCCTTTATTCCACTGACTTTGGGGCGGGCCCTGTCCTCTTTCCCTTTCCTATCTGCCTTTGATGACTCTCCTTCCTTACAAGTCCCTCAATCCGCATTCTTCGAAGGTTGAGGGCATTTATTTTCCTCCTGTCCTATATTTGCCTTATTCTCCTTTCGTTTTCCATTTCTTCTTCTAGTATGGAAGTTAGTAGTTAGTTTTAGTTTTAGTTTACTATTCATTATCTTCACGGTCACGCAAACCATTAGGGGCCGATAACCTAGATGTTAGGCCCCTTAAAATAACAATTATCATCATTATCATCATCATCATCATCATAAATATGCCGTAATGCCATATTTCAAGTCACTGAACAGCTACCCCAGTCCTAGATCCTAAAATTTAGTTACACTACTACAGTCACCACCGAATCACGGGTTATCAGACAAATTGAAAACACACCCAAGTATGTGGGGCTGATGACCTAGATGCTCCAGGGCCTTAAACGCATTGATATATTAAACTATGTAAAAAAAAATTTTTTTTGTTTGTCCTTGTGTTGAAAGTGTTATTTCCTGATTCTTTACGCCCCAAAAGTATGGAAAATGGCCTTTGTGTTCCATAAACTTTGCTATGCTCATGTGGAAAAGCAACGCACTTCTAAATATATGCTGGTATTTAGTTTACTATGTTCCATGCATTTTAATTGCATTCAACATAATCTTTCTCTTTCCTTGTTTCTTTGCTAGTTATGATTAAAAGAAATGGCAAAATAAATTAAAATAACTTAAGGTCACACATATCATTGTCCTGCTCACAAATGCAAAGTTTGACATGATTAATAATGTTTTTCCTACCTTTTTAGATATTACCAATTATTATAAAATGACATTTACTTTCCAATGGCAAAAAAACGTACGTTGGTAGGAAGCTCCATCATATCAAAGAAAAAGAAATTGCCAAAACGACCTAAATCCATAACAAACAGGGCATTAAAATCTCGTTTGATGCCAATAAGTACCAAATCCTGTGACTTGAATGTGCCAATACGTACCGTATCCATGCAGCCAATGAGAGGCCATTTCTATTAGTACTGGATAATATTAACCTTTGTCCAATTCTCAAGTTATTTACCATAGGCCTATTCATGTTCTTTAGACACAAACTACAATCATAATTCCAAAAGTTCAGCACTGGTAAGTTTCTTTGCATAATTTTCATTGTTTTGTTCAATGTTATTTAATATTGTTTAAATAATCTATGCCTTCACTGTAAATACCTTAAATCTAATTATTGCATAACTAAATATAATCAGTTTTCTCGAAGATTCGGATGACTGCAGTGAAATTTTATGTCTTTCCGTTGAAAGTATTTCGAGTTTCAGTGCCAAAAAGTACCAAATCCACAATTTTCTTTGAATATTTCCTAAACTGCAAAAGCCTAAACAACAATGCATTTATTCTCTCTGATCATAATAAATGTGTTCAAATGGATTTTCAGATGAAATTTTACACCCTGAGCGTTTTTCCTCTCTCCTGTAAAATATTACTTATTGGATTTGGTACCTTTTGGAAATAAGCTTCTCAATTGTGTTACATAGTGTTATTTAACATCGTGTAGCTTATCTCGAAGTACAGAAGAGCCACCCTTGGTGAAGTGACTAACATAGAGTACTTGCCACTCCTGAGGTCCAGGTCTGATATTCGGCTCCTACCACTTTGTACTGAGGTACAGAGTCAAACTTGATGTCATTAGTGATATAGTTAGTTATTGTTGCTTTAAGGGGCGGAACACCCAGGTCATCTACCCAGAATTAGTGATTTATGCACGTAAGCTAGTAACCATGTCAGCCTCATAATCTTGCTTATATTACCTCTAAGATCACCTCGCGGTGTAGCGGCTAGCATTCTTGGCTGTCGCCCTGGAAGTCCAGGATCGATTCCTCACTCGGCCAAGAAATTCAATTCTGTTATGGGGGTGGAACGGGGTACACTTAGCCTCGTGAGGAGAAAACTGAGAAGAGGTGGAGTCAATTTCCATTTTAACCATTCTAGAAGTGGTACGGTTCCTAACATAAGGGCACGACTATCTCCTTCACAATATTCACTTGCCTTACAAATACATACACCGTACAGCCATCACAATAAGTCAGGTTATCAGACCAATTCTACGAACACTTATGTACATGGGGCTACATGACCACGATGTCGCAAAGCCCCTAAGTTAAATAAATCAGCAAGAATCAACAATGATATTGGTTCTAGTTCCCTCAGCATTCTCACTTTCAACTCCTTCACGTTCAAGTATGATTGCCTCGAGAGAAGCTACACGTTGAAGCTTGAATTAACAATTGAATCGGTCGGTGGGGAAAGGAAATAAGTCCATTTTATAGCTTTTTCATTTTTTCTCGCATAGGCCTTTGTATTGTGATGGGCAAGACATGTAGTGAAAAGAACTTTGTGTTACCATGGCTGAAATGGATAGTTTGTTGGTTCCTTAGTTTAGGGGCTGCGACAACGCGGTCATGTAGCCCCGTGTACTTTGTGTGTGTGTAGAATCTGTCTGACAACCGGTGTTAATTGTGATGGCTGTATTAGTGTGTGTTATCTGTAATTCAGGTAAATACTGCAGACGATCAATTTCAAGTAGTTCCTACTTTTGCTACCAAATACTACCGTCCACGACACCCAGCTTGCGGATTTGACTACTAGATGGCATCGCAGTCAGCACCGGGCGGAGAACGTTGGAACTAATAGAGCGTTATCAATTCTAACCTACAAGTTTTGGTTTCACACAAGTGTAGCTAGTGGAAGGTTCTTTTCCATGTCATAAATCTATGACAAGTGACCACCGGCTTCACTTCCCCTCCGAAGGAAGGCATAATGAGGGATTGTTTTAACGCTCTCAAAAAAATCCGACGACTTCGACCGGGTTTGAACCCGTGACCTTGGGCATAGAAAATGGCTAAAATGAACCTTGAATGTTATATTGGATTTTTAATTCTCTTTCAGTATCTCAGTTTGATTAGTTTATTGGCATTAATATGCTAAAAGAAGGTGTTATTTTGTTTCTTCTCGCCCGAAATAGTTACTAAGGCATTTTCAGTGATAAGTCTTACAATAATGACCTGTGAAAATAAACTCTTAGTGTTCCTATGGTGTTTATTTTGTGCCATATATATCGGATTTAGTTAATAGAACTCATGTTGAAACTAATCGTCACTTACTCACATGTGTATTTGTAGTATTGAAACATAAATAAACTGAATTCTTGCTTGAAAACTGCCAGTGAGTGGAGAAAAGAATTAAGTCCATTTTCTTTCAAAATATTATTTATCAAATGTGTTGCACTATATTTTTATTCAAAACTATTTATAATATTACAGAATGACCGTAGTTGCCATAAACAAAATTAGGAGAACACGACTGTTGTAATTTGGCGAGAAATTAATTTTTTCCTTCACCTGAAAAATGTGATAATATGACTTAGTTCCTTTCTCCACCGACCGATTCAATTGTATAATTCTATTATTATCTACCAGGCTGAATGTAGAGAGCGCAATCCGGGCACAAACCAAACCTTTGACGATGTTTAATTAATTTAGGGAGGTGTTCTCTAAAATGACGATCGGATCAATCTCTCGCTGAATAACACGCATGGCTCTTATAGTTCTTCTTCCTCCTACTTTTTGTTTTACAACAACACCGGTGTGGTGTCCATAGAAATGTAGCCTATGTACGCGTATTACTAACGAGGCCACTTCTAAAATGGTTGAGGTGGGAATATAGAACGCATCGTTTGAGTCCTGTCTCATGAGTCTATGAGTACTCCTTACTAACCGTGAGACCGGGTGAGTTAGCCGTGGTCGTTACGGCATGACTGCTGGCAGTCGCTCACATCCGGGAGGCGAGGAGGTTCGAATCCCCCCGCCGGCAACCTTGAAGATGGTTTTCTGTGGTTTCCCATCTTCCTTCCAGGCAAATGCCGGGGTTGGTCCCTAACTATAGGCCACAGCCGCTACCTTCCACCTCCTCGTCCTTACATTCCCACTTCCCTCCCCAACGGTACTTGTAGCTCACCCATTGGGTGTCCGTCTCGAAGCAGCTACAAAACTGGCGAGCCGAACTTGTCCTCGGACACTCCCGGCACTACAAGCCATACGCTAAAAAAAACGTGAGGAAGCCAGAGCTAAATTTGTTGGCACAGCCACCAGTAGTTGCACCCAAGATCATTGGGATTGAAGTCTCAATACGTATTCCAGAAGTTGGTTTTCTTTCCACTTACACAAAATGTCGGAACAATAATACTAGTTATGCACCATTTAACATTTGAATAAACCTCATAATATCGTGAATTATCTCCTGGCAAAATTTCGAATTAGTGGCAAACTCACCTCGTAAGAGGGAATCACGCGATTTGAACTGAAGACATCATGAACAAAGAGCAATTGACTTATATTTCTCCGTAATCACACGCCTTAAAATCTTAAGTACTGTACGAAGAATTCAGGTGTATCATTTTCCCTCATTACCATAGGTCTCAGAGGAGGTCGAGGACGCCCCGACGGGACGCTTACTACAAAATTTAGAGACTCTTTGGTTGCTCACTGTCTATACACACAAACAGGTTCGAGACTGTTTTGTCTTTCAGCGTCCAGACTAGTCTACAAGCCTCTGTTTGCAAACAAGTCACCTCCATGATCCCCGATTAGCAGTTAGCACTGCGTCCTCCTCTCACTTTGTGCAAGTTCAATACGGAATCTAACCATCACCTCCTAGAGCTACCTCTACTTCTCATACCCTCTACAGCCCGTTGGTAGGTTCGTTCCTCAGTTTAAGGTCTGAGAAAACGCGGTCAAGTAGCCCCGTGTACTTTGGGTGTGTGTAGAACCTGTCTGATAACCGGTGATAATTATTGTGATGACTGTGTTAGTGTGTGTTATCTGTTCTTAATTAAAGTAAGGACTGCAGACATTGAATTTTCAAGTAGTTCCTACATTTGCCACCAAACTCCACCATCAACGTCTACTAGTTCAGGACTTTGTTACCAGATGCCACCGCAGTTGGCTCCTGGCGACGGACGTTAGAACCTAAGAGCGTTAGTCAAATTTAACCTATAATTTAGATTCACACATGTGTAATTAGTAGAGAGTTCTTTAACATGCCATAAATCTATGACATGGGAGCGCCGGCTTTACTTCCTCTCCGAAGAAAGGCATACTGAGGGATTTTTAACGCTCTTAAAAATCCGACGACTCGGCCGAGTTTGAACCCGCGATCTTGGGCATAGAAGCTCAGGAACTTATAAACCTCGTAGGCAATCTCTCTTCCCCTATTCTCTTCACATGACTCCATCATCTGAGTCGACTCATACGGACAGCTTCATCTAGCGTGTTCATTTCTAACTTGGCCTTTATCTCATCATTACGAGTAGCTGCCTGCCATGGAATGAATGAATGATTGAATTTATCATACTAATATATAAAAATGAGATGGTGTTTGTCTGTTTGTCGTCCTGCCTGTTACTCAATCACGCAAGAACCACTGGTCCAATTGAAATGAAATTTTGCATGGATGTAGCTACACATAGGCTAGTTTTGCTTTCGATATTTTGCACTATTTAAAAAGGGCGACCATTTTAGTGACGTCACTACACCCTTTGGTTTCAAAATTGCATATTTCCATTTCAAATAAAAAGAGAACGCTAAGGAATACCAAACTTTTAATGGCATACACGAGCTTTAACATTTAATTTTTTACCCGACAGCCCTTATCACTTTTCGTGTATCTCCAATGGTTAGCGAGTAAAACCTAAATTTGTGCAATAAAACACGGTCAACACCGAGCGGTGCAGTCTATCTCTATAAACAGTATATATAAAATTGATAGTTTGCCCGTTTTTTTTCTGAATTTCTACGGAAATTTGAGTTATTTACGCGTTTTACACTGTTTTATGATGGATGCGCGCGAAAATAATTTTTTGTCTATCTGTTCGTTTGTCTGTGGACAACTTTGTTCCCTTATAGCCTAACTCGAGAACGGCTGGGTGTATCAACGTAAAATTTGGTACAGATTCCATCAGAGGCACGACACTAATCATTGATGTAACTATTCTCCGTACCTCTCATAAAAGGGGGCCTACCCCCTTAAAATACATGCTGAAATAGGCGTATAAGAACGAGTCAAAGCTCATTTTCAGCCCCTCAATGTGAGAGACAAAACTCGGGGGCCCTAAAGGGTTCCCCAAAACCACATTTTAAGGCCCTAAAACCAACCGTTTTTGAGATATTTCCAGAAAAGTAATTTCATTTAATAAACTAATGAAAGAATGCAAGCCGGTAACCATGACAGCAGAATCTCAGAGGTCCATCTATTGCTGTAAGGCGCAATGCAATTCCATTAAATACATTAGTGTGAAAGTTTGCAAACGGCTAGAAGGTTATCACGGAACCAAATTAAGCTGTAAAATTCATCAATACATATAATGCGCTTAAGGGGGTCAAGAATTTTTTCACGCGATTTACACCTACGGGTGTGGTACGGCAGGTCTATTATATTCCTATCCCTATATTATTATTATTATTATTAGCCTATTATATAATGGCGTACAACGCCGAGGCAAAGTCTCTCGGTGCCAGAAACAAAACTCGGAGGCCCTGAATGGTCCTCGAAAACTACATTATAAGGCTCTAAAACCAACATTTTCTGAAGTATTCCCAGAAAACTAATTTAATTTAATTTAACAAACTAATGAAGGAATGCAAATCGGTAACCATAACATTCCTATCTCAAGGGGTGGACATCCAACTTTCAATCTATTTCTGTAAGAAGCAATGTCACTTATTACATTTCTGTGAACGTTCGTAAATGGCTATAAGGTTATCAGGGAACCAACTTAGACTGTATAATTCATCAATGCAATTAAGGTGGTCAAGGGGTAACCTAGATTTTTTTCATGCAATTTTCACGTGGGACGTATAGTACAGAAGGTCTGTTATATCTCCAAACAGCAACATTATTGAATCAGCATATTTTGCGGCTTTTAGGAACTTGGGCCAATTGAGACTAAAGAACCTGCATTTTCATGCAGCACAAGCCTTTATAATTTATGAAAGGGGTCTTCCTTTGTATGGGGACCTAACACAACATAGAGGGTCAGTTTTTATGTGACGTGTATTGCGTTTCGTCTACAGGGCTTTCAATTCTATTTCACGTCAGGAAATACACGTTAGGTGAATTCAGTTTGAGAGCACATTTTAACTCATCATTCTTTTTTTTTTGTCGACATACGGGTTCATTGTAAGGATGATTTTGTTTGATACTGTGTGGTAGATATACCCATATTTGGATATCTGGGTGATATGTTGTAGACAATAGAATTGTCTGTCTGTCTTTCTGTGTATCTTTATGTACGCTTATAGCTCGTGTTCGGATGCTTGGTGCATCGTAAAATTAAGTATGGTATCCATGAGAGTCAATACACCAATCATATATAGAATTCTTCATTGTACTTTTCATACAGTAGAAAGGTGGATATAGGGAAAAACTTCTCAAAATTCATGATAAAATAGGCGAAATATAAAAATTATCCTAGAAGGTCGACCAAAGCATATGTTGCGCTTCTCAATGTGAGACACAAAATTCGGGAGTCTATAAAGGGTCTCCGAAAACCACATTTTAAGGCCCTTAAATTAACAGAGTGTGTGATTATTCCCAGAAATCTAACTTCGTTCTGATAAACTTATGAAGGAATGGCAAACCGCTAACCATTGCAACATCAATTGATAATATCTGGTGTTAACACCGAACATGGTTCGAAGAACGAGTACTTCTGCTAGTGAATGAATAAAGCCTGTATTTTCCCTAGAAGGGCATAGGACTCCTTCGAAAGGGGGAGCTCGTTGATTATTAGTTATCTCACGTGATGACCTAGTCAAGTGAGATGGTTAATTTTGTCAATATGATAGTCATCAGTTTGACTTAACTAACACCTACAACCCATAGTTTACTTCCTAAGTATGTGATTTTCGTCTATAATACTACACGTAGCACTCAGTCTGACACTTATCTTGTGCCTGTTCAAATTATTTGACTACTGTATACACTTATGTCATAGCACTTTTATCACGTAACTAGCAGTAGTACCCGGCTTCGCCCGGTGGAATTATGATATCTCAGTCTCCTTAACACTCAACGTGATAAATTATATTTATTTATGAAGACGACTACAACTGTACAGGTATATCAAACTTACAATCTAATGGAAGTACACATTTTAAAAATCTCAGGCGATGAAGACTGTGGTGTTGCTTAATAGTATAATGGACGTAACATCTAGGCCATTTGCCCTTTTGATGAAGATGATACTGAAGACGACTACTACTGAACGGGTATAATAAACTTACACTCTAATAGAAATACATATTTTAAATCACCGGCGAGGAAGACTGTGGTGTTGCCTAGTAGTATAATGGGCGTAACATCTAGGTCATTTGCCCTTTTGATGAGGATGACAATGAAGACTACTACTACTGAACGGGTATATCAAACTTACAAACTAATGGAAATACAGAATTTTAAAATCCCAGGCGATGAAGATTGTGGTGTTGCTTAGTAGTACTGTATAATTGACGTAACATCTAGGTCATTTGCCCTTTTGATGAGGATGATAATGAAGACGACTACTACTGAACGGGTATATCAAACTTACAAACTAATGGAAATACAGAATTTTAAAATCCCAGGCGATGAAGACTGTGGTGTACTTAGTAGTATTATGGACGTAACATCTAGGTTATTTGCCCTTTTGATGAGGATGATAATGAAGACGACTACTACTGAACGGGTATATCAAACTTACAAACTAATGGAAATACACATTTTTAAATCACAGGCGATGAAGACTGTGGTGTTGCATAGTAGTATAATGGACGTAACATCTTGGTCATTTGCCCTTTTGATGAGGATGGTAATGAAAACTACTGTTGAATTGACACGACAAACTTACAAACTACCGTGATAGAAAGAAATATTTTGAAATTCACAGGCGATGAAAACTTATTGTGTGTGGTGATTAGTGGTATAATGGGCGTAATATCTAGGTCATTTGCCCTTATGATGATAATAATAAGGTAATGAAAAATGACTACTAAACGAACATGGTGTAATTTTAAATCTGATATAGGTAATTCAGATTTCTACCTTCGCTGTTTTCCAAAGTCTGAACGTTATTTTCTGGCTTAGGCCTATACTCGATGCGTGAAGTGAAAGAGCTTATCGAGTACTGCTCGGGTTCAAGCTGCACGAACCTGAGAATATCGCAGATGATGACGATATATGATGACAGACGTTCGAGGGGGGGGGGGGGGGGGGTTCCCGGTCCTATTCACATTACCGGTGAATCACTCATTCTTTCGTAATACTACAGTGGTTTGAGCAAAGGCTCTGTAAGAACATCTGCATAGTCAGCAATATTATTATTATTATTATTATTTATTTACCATAAATCGTACACGAAGTATGGAAGGCCTAGTGAAAAAGGGCAAGCCCCACATACATATTTCATGCTTCACAGGCACAGCTTACATCTACATTTGTTTTAACAATATTTACAAGTTTTACAAAGATATTTGCAGTATTTACATATTTAGAATATTGACATAGTACATTTTCCTATTCACTCACTCACTCTCTCACGCACGCACTTTCATAACCTCGATCACGCGATACATACATTCATTCCATTCAGATACTCATTCATTCAGCGAGACAATCAATCACTCATATATACGTTTATTTATACAATGTACCTTTTTACGTACGGCTTGAATTTCCGAAGAGGCAAGATCTTGGCATCTCCTGGCAGCGCGTTCCATAACCGCGCAGAGCGGCCGTAGAAACCTGTCAGGTAAGCATTGCTACGTGCGAAGGGCGGAACGAGGGTTACACCTCGTCCTCTCCGAACTGAGCGATATGCCAATGACAGTCGGCAAAAAGGGTCAATATTAATGGAACCTGTAAGGGATTTTTTAAGAAAAATTAGATCAATTTGTTTGGCTGTTGCCTCTATAGATGGAAATTTTGACAAAGGGGAAGGGGAATAACGAGCTATTTGCCTTTCTGCGCGGCGCTGTACACGCTGGAGCTTGTTTATGTTTTCCGCTGTAGTGGGATGCCAAGCAGGTAAGCCGTACGTTAATATCGGACGGACCATGCATGTGTAAGCCATCCTGAAGGCACTAGGTTTACAACCTCTCATGTTTCTGTACAAGAAACCCAGAACTTTGGTGGCCTTACATCTTGCCTTTTCACTTTGAATGTTCCAATTCAGGGTGTCGGAGATTGTTACCCCTAATAGCTTTAAGTTTGTGCACTGTGGGATGACACTGTTCATAATTTTGTATTCATTCTCAATGGGTTTTTGTGACCTGGTTATTCTTATGTATTTACATTTTTGTACATTTATATTTAAATTATTCACAGAACACCACAGCGATAAGTTGTCCATATCTGATTTAAGACAGAGGGAATCTTCTTCACATTTAATGCCCCTGTATAGCACGGTGTCATCTGCATATAGTGACATTGATGAGGTGACACAGCCAGGAAGATCGAGCACATATATAGTGAAGAGAAGAGGTCCGATCACAGAGCCCTGAATCACTCCAGAAGTAACTTGAGCAGCCTGCGATCGAGCACCTCCGTACACCACACACTGTGTTCGACCCTCTAGGAATGACCTCATCCATGCAAGTAAGCTACCCCGTATGTTAAGCTGCTGTAGCTTTAACAAAAGTCTTTCATGAGACACTTGATCGAAGACCTTAGCCCAATCCAGTGCAATACAGTCCACTTGTTTCACTTCTGGCTGATTCAAGTAGAACTGAAACTCATCAATGACTTTTGTCAATAGAGTAGTGCAAGAACGACCCGGAAGAAAACCGTGCTGATTTGGGTCGAGCAGATTGTTCTCCCGTAGGAATTCCAGCACACTGTTTGCTACTAGCCGCTCCATACATTTACAAATTATAGATGTTAGACACACCGGTCTGTAATTTGCAACATCTTCTCTGTCACCTTGCTTATAGATTGGCACCACGTTAGCACATTTCCACCCACACGGCACAGAACCTTGGTTGATAGACAGGTTGAATAACGCACTCAGAGAGGGCGCTAATGCTTCCGCACACTGCAGCAGGATCCGTCCGGGAACATCATCTGGGCCGGTCGCCGCATGTGGTCTAATCTTCCGTAGGCTCTGAATCACCTCAGTTGTTGTGAAGTACAGGTTGGAGAGTGGGAGGGGTGGAAGTGATGACCTTGGCAGAAGCAGGTTCGTGGTCATATCCGGCTTAGAAAAGTTCTGCTTGAAACTGTCACTGAACGCTGTTGCAATATCTTGGGGTGCACTGAGGAATGTACCGTTACAGTGAAATGAGGCTGGCGCAGCGGTGCCGCGTCTTCTGGACAAAAATTTCCACATTTCACTGGTGCTGCTTATTTTGTGAATATAATTGTCGTATGTTTCGCGAATTAATTTCTTTGTTTGGTTCCTGATGTTCTTGTATTTTTCCCACATGATGTCAGTTGAGCAACTTTTCCATTTCTTGTATAAAACGTTCCTTTTCCTAATCAATTTAATGACTTCCTTCGTCACCCAAGGAGAATTTTCTTCCCACTAATGGTTATTTTCGGTATAGCTATATCCACACATTCAAAGAAACAATTTCGTCAGGCGTGCCACACTGAGTTGATGTCGCTGGTGTCCAGAATACATGGGGTGGGAAATTGTTTGAGGAATAAAGATGATAGCAATTTCCAGTCTGCCTTTTTGTAATTGTATACTGTCCTCACTGTGCTCTTGCTGCGTGGTTTGTTGTAATGCAATGTGGTAAAGATGGCTGCGTGATCACTGAAACCGGGTATGACTTCAGCTTTCTGTACGGAGGAAGGAAGGCTTGTTAGGAATAGGTCTATTGTGGAGCGTGTAGTTTGTGTGATTCGAGTTGCTTCGGTTATTAATTGGTCAAGGAATAAATCGTAGAATGCGGTAAGGAATTCATTAGCAATGGGATCCTTGGGAGTGGGAGGAGAGTTTTGCCAGTCTATTTCTAAATTAAAATCGCCTGTTATGTAAATGGCCTTGTATTTGTGCTGGATGTATTGTACACGACGGAGGAACTCCAAAAGTTCATCATTGATGTGCCGAGTTGAATTTGGAGCACGGTATACAGAGCCTATTAGAAATGTATTGTTCGCACACGTGAATTCCACCCACACAGCCTCAGCATCAGTTTCAAGCTCCCATTGGCGAACAGGCCTTAACTCAGGTTTCATGGCTATTAGTACCCCTCCCCCTGATGTCCAGGTTCGATCTTTGCGGAACATGGTGTATGTTACCGGAAATATTTCTGGGTCGTTAGTGGATTTTTTCAGCCATGTCTCCCCTGAACACACAATTGATGGATTAAGTGCTGTGAGACAAGAACGCAGGTCCGGTTGTTTGGAGGGACATGTTACACTTCGAGCATTGAAGGAAAAAATGGACAATGCTTTGCCATCCGAGGGTGTTACGTCACTATCTACACATTTTGCACTCTGTGTCGATGTATTAAAAAATGAGTTAGAGAACTGAGGTAAAGAACAGTTCCAACATAGCCACGATTGTTTCCCAGAGGTGATTATTTTGTGTTTTGAAGCACTGATTTTTGCACAAGTTCTGTGCGCTTGAGAGTGGCAAGATGTACATGTCACAAATAACTGATTCACACGACCCTTCGAATCACAAATTATACACACCTTGTTCGGCCCTGGGTTTATCTCCACATCTCCACTGAGAGCCACAGACAGTACCACGAGATGTAATAATGTAGCGGGCGGTCTGGCAACCCCGCGCAGTGCTGGGCGCCCTCTGCCTGCTGCCGTGACTATCAGCCCCTCGCTTCCACACCATGTGAGAGAAGATATATTGAGTTTACAAACTACCATGAGGTGTTCCTTCAGGTCCGAGTTCACACACGAGTCTTCAATTGTTAAAGAATGATCGAGGATCTTTTTCGAGGCACCCACTGAGCTTTTTACTAGGTAGGACACGAGGAAAAGTTGGAGCACTCTAACTGCCACACACCTGCAGGCCGCCATCTTCCAACGTTCTACCAGGTAACACGGCGGGGTCCGGACATTTCTCTCATGTCACCTCGCGATGAATCAGCAAGCTATTCTCACACCTGCCCCCTCCTCCCCCCTCCACCCACCAGGGTCTCACAACTTGTGGGACGTGGGTTTGCGACCACGGGACCCCAGCTGAGTCCGGCATTGCTTCTACTTACTGGTGCCGGGCTCCTTTCAGTTCTCTTTCCTGTCAGCCTCCCTTGGTCAAACTTTTGTTCTCTTCCGACCCCGATGGTATCAGGGTATCCGAGGCCTAGCCACTCTTTCACTTTCCCGCCTTAATTGGCCCTTGTCTAATCATTCCTGATAGCCTCATTCTTCGAGGTGTCAGCCTTCTTTTTCTTTTCTTAATATCTCATGTCTTCTGCTCAAGACCCACAAGGAGGCAGGGCGTGTGTAACCCCACCACTTCTGGTGCACCCTGGATAGTGCTGCATCCTCATGGGATCATGGCTGGTGAGTTCGGGAGCTGGCAACCCTGAGGGTTTCCTGAGTGGGTCCGGTTTTACCCCTTTTTTCAATTGCCTTTGGGACGGACCCTGTCCTCTTTTCGGGAATGGAGTGGTCTGTCCGCAATTTCAAGCAGACAGTGTTACTCGTAGGGTACCAAAGGGTATGTATACAAATTTTGGTTCTGATCGGCGAAACGGTGTAGATTTGGGCCAAAGGGCCTAAATTCAGAGAATGGGGTGATCTGTCCGCAATTTCAAGTGGACAGGGTTACCCGCAGGGTTCGAAAGGGTAAGTATACAAATTTTGGTCCGGATCGGTGAAACGATATAGATTTTTGGCAATGGGCCTAAATGCAGGAAATGGGGTGGTCTGTCCGAAATTTTAGGTGGGCAGTGATATTCACAGGGTTACAAAGGATAAGTATACACATTTTGGTTCAGATCGGTGAAACGGTGTAGATTTGAGCCAAAGGGCCTAAATGCAGAGAATGGGGTGGTCTGTCCGAAATTTCAAGCAGACAGTGTTACTCGCAGGGTTCCAGACGGTAAATAACAAATTTTGGTTGAAATCTGTGAAACGGTGTAGATTTTGGCCAAAGGGCCTAAATGCAGGGAATGGAGTGGTATGTCCGAAATTTCAAGCAGATAGTGTTACTCGCAGTGTACCAAAGAGTAAGTATACACATTTTGGTTCTGATCGGTGAAACGGTGTAGATTTGGGCCAAAGGGCCTAAATGCAGAGAATGGGGTGGTCTGTCCGAAATTTCAAGTGGACAGGGTTACCCGCAGGGTTGGAAAGGGTAAGTATACAAATTTTGGTTCGGATCGGTGAAACGGTGTAGATGTTTGCCAAAGGGCCTAAATGCAGGAAATGGGGTGGTCTGTCCGAAATTTTAAGTGGACAGTGTTATTCACAGGGTTACAAAGGGTAAGTATACAAATTTTGGTTGAGATCGGTGAAACGGTGTAGATGTTTGCCAAAGGGCCTAAATGCAGGAAATGGGGTGGTCTGTCCGAAATTTTAAGTGGACAGTGTTATTCACAGGGTTACAAAGGGTAAGTATACAAATTTTGGTTGAGATCGGTGAAACGGTGTAGATTTGGGCCAAAGGGCCTAAACGCAGGGAATGGGGTGGTCTGTCGGAAATTTCAAGTGGACAGGATTACCCGCCGAGTTCCGAAGGGTAAGTATACAAATTTTGGTTCAGATCGCTGAAACGGTGTGGATTTGTATACATAACAGACAGACAGACAAACATTGAGCTTTATATATATAGATAGATAACTCCCACATTTACTTGAACCACCGACTTTCTAACTCCTTCCAATCCGTTCTGCGTCTTGCTGTCCTTCACCAGTATGGTCCTAGTAGCTGCCATTGCTCCCATGTATTCATCCCAGCATTCCCTCATATGAGTTATCTCTAGCTTATGTATCAGATATCCTGTATCTATCTAGCTCTCAATTCCATACAGCAAGGTTGGTATGAATACTGAGCGATGTAGGGAGAGTATCGTCGCTACACTAACTTCATTCTTGTAGAATAGCGTAAATCACAACTGGGAACTCGCTGCTTTGTCTTTTATACAACTCGACTATATTTCCTTCCCCATACTACGAAGGTGGATCAAAAAGTTAGTTGCACTAACGCGCTGCAGCAGCGCGCTGTGTGTCGCAAACGTGGGCACAGCGGAGAAAGGGACAGACACTGCCCACACATCTGTTAGGCAGGTCGCTGTGGTGTCTCGTCTTGTATGGTGTGAATAGCGGCCAAAAGCAATGGCGCGTCGACTGGACGTTCACTCCAAATATGAGGTGCGTGCGACAATCCGATTCCTATGGGCCAAAAGGAAGAATTGCGTGGACATTCATCGCGAAATTAGTGCTGTTTATGGGGAGCGGGCCATTTCTCGGCAAGGGATCATAAAGTGGTGTCAGCAATTCGAAGCCGGACGCACGGATATCACGGACGAATATCGCGAAAGTAGGCCCGCAACGTCCAGGACCCGTGCAAATGTCAACAGTGTGAAAGCGATCATTAGACAGAACGGTGGTCAACATTACCAGACCGGTGAGGAGGTGAAGGCCGCTGTCTCCATGTGGTTGCAGAACGCTGGAGGAACTTTCTATGCATCCGGCATCGACAAGTTGGCTGTGCGTTCGCAGAAATGTTTGGAGTCTCTTGGAAACTATGTGGAAAAGTGACGTTACATTGTATGTCGTTTTAGGCGTGTTGCTGTTGTATAGGTGGTGTAATAAATGGCCAAAACTGGGAAGAGCAACTTATTTTTTGATCTGCCCTCGTACTACTCTTAGTTCACCCCATGGGTGTCCGCATTGAAGCAGCTACAGCCTCTGGCGAGCCAAACATGTCCTCTGACACTCCTGGCAATAAAAGCCATACGATAAATATATAAATATATAAATTACCATCCTGAGAGAATATACCTGGTATTCTTCTTTCTTGCCTTTCTTACCTACCGACATAACCTTCACTTTGAAATGCTGATATTTATACCACACCAGCCACAAAGCTTAAACATATTGGATAGCAAGCTATCGACGGAGTCCGCCTTTGCATCCAGGTCATTAGCATAGGCCAGACTGCTCACCTGGTTTCCACAAATTGAATCCCACCCAGCCAGTTTATGACCTTCAGCAAATGGACCATTAATACTGAAATAATTAAAATGAAAGAAAGAAAGAAAGAAAGAAAGAAAGAAAGAAAGAAGTCAATAAATAAATAAATACGGTAAATTAATAAATCATACTAATATATAAAAATGAGACGGTGTGTGTCTGTCTTTCTGTCAGTCTGTCTGTCTGTGTGTTACTCAATAACGCAAGAACCACTGGTCCGATTTAAATGAAATTTTGCATGGATGAAGCTGATTTACCATGTTTAATTATAGGATACTTTTAATTTCGATATTGTGCACTATTAAAAATGGCGACCATTTTAGTGACGTCACTACACCCTTTGGCGTGGCCGACGAGAAAGACAGGCCATGGCGCGGATCTGTGACGTCAGAGGAGTGGTGTCGCTCGCTCGCCTCGCCGCAATGATTGCACCGAGGTATTCTCATCTATTATATACAAGCCTACCAATAGCCGAGTAATTTGTTAGTGTGAATTTACGGATATTTTCAAATAAAGTTAAATGCTGTGGAAGAAATACACCCTTATCACTAGCTCAAAACTTTAGAGCAGTAGAATATTAAGCAGTGTAATAAAAACATTGAATGGATGTTCCAGTTTATGCAGATATACAATGTATGTATGTCTACCCCTTAGTATTCCCGTTTTCCAACGGGGTCGGGGATGAGATGCGATGGAAGTCTTTGTGGCGATGGTTTTTACGGCCGGATGCCCTTCCTGACGCCAACCTCAGGAGAGGAGTTAATGGGAGATGAAATGAATGATGGTGAATGAAACTGCGCAAGGATGTGGAAGGAAGCGGCCGTGGTTTGGCAGAAGGTACCGTCCCATCATTTGCCTGGTGTTGAAAATGGGGAAACCACGGAAAACCATTTCAAGGACGGCCGACGGTGGTGCTCGAACCCACGCGTCTACCGAGTCAGCAGAGAGCTTGGCCCCATGACCTAATGCTGCGCGTTAGCCAGCGTAGCCACTGCTGTTGGTATGCAGATATACAAAACTGTACATATTATCCTCTTATCTTTGTTCATCAATAAGTTGTTTCCATATATACCAGTTTACATGTAAGTATAACTTTAAAAGCAGCTGGAATTTAAAAAAAAGAAACAACCAAGCATTGCATTAAGAGAAAGTAGCCAGTGCTTCATTTATCGCAAGGGAAGGAAGGGTGATTCAAGCCCCAAAATAATAAAAACGAATATAAGAAATTTGAGCCTAAACTTGTGGTTTTTAAAATTTTGCTTTTTTGAGTAGGCCAACCATAAGGCAATCTATTTCAACAACAAAAATGTAATGCATACTTCAGATACATATATGAATTGCTGAGATTATACTTACCTCCTTTAGCAGAGAGCATTTTATCTGTCACCAATCCCCTACAGTGGCAGGTTTACTTCTTGTGGCAACTACCTTCATGTTAGACATGTTTAACGGTTCTCTCCCTTTCCCAGTTAGGCTTAGGTCAAATTTATGGTTTTATGGGCTCAAGATTCTTATAACGAAGTATATTACTACAAATGAAGGACCTTGGAAACTTATTTATTGTGAGTTTATTCAGTGGATTGGAATGTCGTGGATATCAGCCCCATGCACTTATGTGTGTACTGTACTTGTAATAGAAAAGGATGTGGTAGAGGTTTTCAATTAGCTTTTATTTACAGTTGAATTGGGAAGACACTTCCAGGATGCAAAGAGTGGGATTCAAATCATTCTTTTAAGTGTCTTCGTGCGAAGCTTTGAAGACTATTTAAATCCTATATCATGATTCAAATACTCCTTCGCAAAGCAGGTCACCTGGACAAGAAGCCACTTTACATTGTCCTACTCCATGTTGGTGGAACTGTTCCATTTATTAAAATTAAAGAATGACCATACTTGCCATTGTAATTTGGATATATGCTGGCTACACGGACATGGTATCTCCCTCCCAATAAGATGTCCAAGATCTCCACCAAATGTCAAACGAGACCCTTCAAATTATTCAAATGAAAGCATTCCTCAACTTTTAATTATTTTTCTTATCCTTTGTTTCACCCTGGTGGTCTAGGGATGAAGAATTTTTTAACATACCCAGTCCTCCCCTACCCCTTCCCCCCAGAAAATATCGTATACTCCTCATCACATCTGTTCCCCCTGAAAAAGAACATGGGCATCCTTGCAGGCCACATGGAAAATAAGCAGGTAACAGTACTACACACTGGGTAAATTGGTTTGAAATGGGTAAATCTAGAGCTTTAACAGAGAATTCTGGATGTGGTGATTGGTTTAAGGGCCCTGGAGTCCAAAACTATGCCCGTATCTTCAAGAACACTAGCAAATTGCATGTAATCCTCGTCCAAGGACACAGTAATGCTTACACTTAAGTTAATTATAATAAGCACACACAAAATGTATTACAGACTTTATTTTATTTAGGACATTGGTTATAAATATAAACATCCTAAGCACATTAACACATTGTCTGGAAGAATCCTAGAATGTAGAAAATGAAGTTTACAGGTTTCACCCCTCAATTTTGTAGTAATTTCGTACTCTTGGTCCAGATTATCATGCCAATCATCTGAATACAAGCTTATGCTGCCATCTGTTGGTTAATTTATCAGTTATAAGTAGCCTAGGCAATGTTTGTCAATTGTGAAACTTTTCTTACATGTTATTTTCTTATCCCATATAATTTTTAGCTGTATGGCATTCACTAAAAGAATATCATTACTATACACATGCACATATTTAACATCGAACAGAAGTATTTTGGTTTTGGTAGTACAGTAATGGCTATTTTGGATAAATGGTGGAACAAGGATATACCAATTAAGGCTAAAGAATTTATGTACAAAGCATTTTATGTTCCTATAATGACATATGCAGCAGAAACTTGGACAATGACTAAGAGGGATGAGAGCAGAGTACAAGCAGCTGAGATGAGATTCCTGAGAAGTATGGTCCAGAAAACGAGGAGGGACAGAGTGAGAAATGAAGATATACGGAAAGAACTGGGAGTACAGAAACTAAACGACAAACTGGAGCAAAACAGATTGAGGTGGTTTGGACATGTCAAACGGATGAATGAAGTAAGGCTACCAAGACGAGCACTGGAACGACGGATGACAGGGAAGAGAGGACGAGGAAGACCAACAATGCGTTGGATGGACTCAGTGGAGAATAGTATTAGAAAACGGAACCTGGAATGGAACACTGTGTCGGAAGAGGAATGGTGGAACGACAGAACAAAGTGGAGAGGAAACATATTTGCCCCCACCCAGTGTTAACTGGAAAGGAGGAAATGAAGATGATGATGATGATGATGCTGGTGGAACCATGCGTCTTTGTTTATGTTGATGGTCAGTGGCTTTAGTAAATTTTATTCGCAAGAATTATATTTTTATTGGTTTACTGTGAGTGGTGGAACTTGTGTAAGTTAATGGTATTTTAGAGATTTGTGTGCAGTTTATTAGATGTATTGTGTATCTAGTCGATGGCGTAAACCGAAAGTCTGTGAAACAAAGGAAAGGAATAGTGCTATTTTGAATGTTGACAAACAGTGGGGTGAGAGATCAAACCCAAGTGATATTACATGTGAAGTTAAATCTCCTCCAGGACCTTGTTGTAGTAATGCATGTTCAATAGCTGCAACTACTTTTTATGCCAGTGTCAGAAAACTGGACTAGGCCTATTTTAGTGAAGAGAATACTGTTAGGCCTAGTGTTAATGATGAGCACATTCTCATGGGTGCCCTCCAAAATTTGTTTACAGACCTGTGTGGTGAATGTGGCAGTAAATCTTCGTGTAAATATCAGGGAGAAACATGGGTTTAGAAAGAAGTCACCTCTGAAGTGTGGAAAAAGTGATTTTGTAAACTCAGGGAAGTTTTGATGCAGGTAATTCCACTAAAATACTGTTTTTTTTATAAAGTTAGCTTTTTCTCAATACTATATTTTTCAGCATTTTAAATGTTCCAGCTGCACGAGTTTTGATCACATTACCTTCAAACTTGGTTTGCACATACAACCTTGTGGTCTTAATAATATGTGGTATCCATTTTGAAAAATATATATATTTTCAGAAATATTTAGGTTCAAATTTGAAAAAATGACATATTTTAACAGAACAACAGGTCATTCTATGAAAAAAATAATTTAATAATAAACCATTTGCACTGATTTTAAAAGTAATACCAATTTTATTTGTATACCATTGATGATCATTCCATAGATGTTTTAGATTGATAACTTTAACGTTGATGAGCCTGGGACATTTTCAAAATTTGCATATTTATTACTTAAAATATGTTATAATTTCTAAATGACTGAACCAAATACTGTAGCTTCAAAGTTTAGAATTCCCTTAATTATGCTCACTTTAAAGAACCTACAAAATTTGGTGAAAACTGGGTGAAAATACCGGAAAATTCAAAACTAAGTAGGGCAAAAATGTTATGCATATTGTGTGGTTAGATGAAACGTGGGTCAATGCTGGCCACACAGTGTCTAGGAGTTGGAGTGACAACTCAGTTCAAGGGACAATGAAAGGATCGTCAGGCAGAGGGGGTCGATTTATTATTCTAAATGCCGGGCTATCACACGGAATTTGTTAATAACACACTTTAGCTCTTTAGGTCGAAAAGAACTGGTGATTACCATGAAGTCATGGACTACAACTAGTTTTTAAAATGGTTCCAGGAACAATTGTTACCCAACATCCCTGAACACAGTGTTATTGTAATGGACAATGCTTCGTACCACACAGTACAGATATAATAAGCTCCAATAACTTCAAGTACGAAGCCGCGAATGTTCGAATGGTTCGACTGCCATAATGTAGCCTACCATGCGGCAGCTCTCTGACAAAAGGAATCCTTCTCGTTAGCGCTGAATGAACATAGAACGGGTGGTAACATTCAATATAATACATGAATTAGCCAGAATACCTTATGAAACGATGAGAAATAAACCAGGGAGCAATGTTTTAATAGATGTTTCCTCCTCTGGCATCTGTGACCCACCCAGCCATCCCAAATATAGTGAAAATTACAGCTGTGAGCACCATTGTTCAAAATCAATCTTCAAAACAGTACCATAACAATACTGCCAACCTCGCCCTTACGGTACTATGTGAAACAAAAAAGTGCCCAGTTCAGTCTCTAGTGGGCATCATTCGTGTGCAGCACTGAGTTCACGACTCTAATTAGGCTAGTGTGTGCAATATTCGCATCTCTGAAATGATTTTCTTTTTCCACGGCTGAAATGAGTGTTTTTTGTTATCTGCTCTGTAATTACTGTCCAGTATATCGCTCTCCTCTAATAAGTATGCGTATTTTTTTTCCGCACAACTGTGGTTTTGACAAAGGGTACAGCCTAACGCCCCAGATCAATGGTTTTGTGTCAACCATGCCTCACTAGTTGCGCGCGGCCAAGGCCGCACCTACACCCGACCATTCTAACCTTCGTTTTGTCCAATCCAATGTTTTCTGACAATTGTTACAGCCTAAAACGCCCCGATCAATGAGTTTTGGCAATGGTTACTGCCCAACGCCTCCCGATGATTCTTTTTTCAACTTTTTCGCATCCCACTTCTTCTTATCAACAGTGATCTCACATGTTGGCAGCAATGTGTGTGCTGCTAGAGTGAGCCTTGATGACAGTTGAACGAGATGCAAGTGCTGGCGAAGCATGGTAGCCGTTTTCAAACTAGCAATAAATAAAAACACATGTAATTTACATACTTGAGCACATTATATGAGGTTCAGTAGTAATTAGGGTTCTTAATTTCAATACGTATTATCGCCCAGACGATGAAACAAGGACACAAGGTATGTAAAAGTACATTCATGTCTGCTGCAAGTGTATAAGCCACGTTCCACTTACATTCAGAATTTATATCCTTCTCAACCTTATACAGCAGCGCAAGCCTAAACCCATGTAGGCTACCACGTGGATGAACTGGCGAGAAAGCATGGCCATGAGATCATCACGCTGCCCCATATCATTGCCACATCAATCCTATAGAAATTATATGGGGTCAAGTGAAGGGTTATGTAGCATGGCATAATAAAAATTTCACACTCCATGAGGTTGAGAAGCTTACCGTTTAGGCTATTAGGGAAGTGACTTCAGAAAACTGGAAGCGTGTAGTGTTAATAGTGCAACGAGAACTGGATGAGGCTACGAAACGTGAATGTATACTCGATGATGGGGTAGATCGGTTCATCGTTTCCCTGGAAAGTAATTCAGGATCCAATTCAGACACAAGTGACGAAGAGGGGGCTATGGAAGGAATAGAACCCATACAGTAATTAAGTTAGTTGCAGCTAGAGCGATTAGGTAACTTTCATTATTTATTATTATTTATTTTATTAAGATTATTAGCCTATTAACATTGTATTCTCATTCTGTTGCATCAATTGTGCCCTTTCACACGATTATGGCTGACACACCTGGAAGACTCTTGGAATGTTATGAGTCATGATCTGCCTCAGTGGCAACGCAGCATTTCCCCACGTGTTAGCTTTGACAGCTGTCAGCGCTCATTATTGGTAATACAGAGTATAGTAAGGCTTTACATACAAACACAAGCCTAACCCCAGACCCCCTTGCTTGTACTACAAACAATAATTTTCGTCCAGGTATTTGCCTAACCAAGTAGCGACCAATGGCTTTGTCTCGCCATGGCTTTAGACGAGTACAATTCAACTTTTCCATTAAAATGAACTATAAGTAATTTATGAACATTCATGATCTTTCAAGTAGGCCTAAGTTACTTCTTCTTTAGACTGAGATAGGCTGCTCAATACTCCCATTAATGTCAAAAGTACTCAAATCAAACTTACCAAGCAACTTTTGTAGATTTGATGGATGAGGCAGATAAATATGACCACTCCGATGTAACTTTTTGTACGCTGATTTACAAGTGAACATATATGGAAGCTGCCAAGAGTAACGTGTCTCCACTGTACCTACGATTGTTTGCTTTAACATCTAAAAACTTAATTTGCTCTACTAAAAAATCTAATGGTGTACACTCATCACTCGAAAAACTTCTATGTAGGATGTTCACAGGAGCATTCACTGCTGACAACTTTCTTCCATTTTCATCGCACACAGAATTTTCAACGAACTGAAGTAGTTCATCAAATGAATTTTTGTTAGTAATGCAAAGAAAGTGTTGTGGCACTTAATATTTGGGAATCTGCAACCCATTGCCAGCCAGCTCAATGCTGAGGTTATTTAGAATATACACAGAACTTGTAATTATGGACACTGCATCACTTACATTCTTCAACCACTTCACCAACTTGTCTTCTGTCTTGATATATGTCCATTCCTGCTTAAATTTATTCCTGTTGGAGGAGAAGTGTTCAGATATATCTGATAGACGGTGCACAGAATTCTCTTCTTCATAGTGTCTGAAGTCTTCCAAGCTCACTTCTATGGCTTTATCTGAGATTTTCTACCTCTGCATCACACAGTCTTCTAGAAGAAGGCCCAGGAGTGGATAGATAGCCTGGCAAATTCGGAAATATTGAAGGTACTGCATCAGGTTTCAACTTTGGATAACTCCTAGCAAATGTCTTTATTTTCCCATCAACATGCCCTGTCCTGATAACAGAGCTATCAGGAAAATGTTTTATACAAATTATAGGCTTGCTCACTTTAGAGAAGTCAGTGGGAATTTTTCTAGGCCATATATTTCTTAATTTTTCGTCCTTTGGGAGAGAAAATGTAGAAACATTTTCATGCTGAGATTTGTAGTAATTGTTCTTACAGACAGCCATACGGTATTACAGCATCTCGGCATTTTGATTTCCTGTAAAAGGGATACATTCATTAAATTTCTTACTTTAACTCAGATAATTAACTTAGCATGCATTCCAATAGTCCTTAACATCCACAATATTAGGATAACGTAAGTTCGTACATAATCTGCACCACACGTGCGTTTGATTAATCTGTAGCATTAATGAGAAATAAAGTATCGCAGGTGTTAACACTTACCCTGTAGGCTACGTGATTATTGCAGCTACATGATGCACCACAACACAAGTTGGATATAAAGTTGGAAAACACTATTCTCACACTGCTATTCACAAGAAATTCACAAAACAAGTCGCCTCTACTGGGGTCACTACTTCGCCTACGTCACAGACAAGATGGCTGCTCGCACTGGGGCCAGTATCTTTCGTAGGCCACGACCCTTTGGTTGTAAAATTTCATATTTCCATATCAAATGAAAAGAGAACGCTAAGAAATAGCAAACAATTGATGGCACATACGAGCTTCAAAATTTAATTTCCTATCCGAAAGGTCCTTATCACTTTTCGTGTATCTCCAACGGTTAGCGAGTAAAACCCACATATGTGACGTCACTACACCCTTTGGTTTCATAATTTCATATTTCCATTTCAAATAAAAAGAGAACGCTAAGAAATAGCAAACTTTTAATGCATACACGAGATCTAGAATTTAATGTTCTATCCAAAAGGCCCTTATCACTTTTCGTGTATCTCCAACAGTTAGCGAGTAAAACCTACATGTGTGCAATAAAACACGGTCAACACCGAGCAGTGCAGTATATCTCGACATACATAAAAATTAAAGTTTGTATGTTTTTTTTCGCAATTTCTACGGAAATTTGAGTTATTTACGCGTTTCAGACTGTTTCATTAAGGATGCACGCGAAAATAATTTTTGGTCTGTCTGTCTGTCTGTCTGTTTGTTTGTTTGTTTGTTTGTCTGTGGACAGTTTTTGTTCCCTTATAACTCGAGAACGGCTGGGTGTATCAACGTAAAATTTGTACAGATGTCCTTCAGAGGCACGACACTAATCATTGATGTAACCCTTCTCCGTACCTCTCATAAAAGAGGGCCTACCCCCTTAAAATACATGCTGAAATAGGAGTAGAAGGACGAGACAAAGATCATTTTCAGCCCCTCGATGTGAGAGACAAAACTCGAAATCCACCTTTTAAGGCCCTAAAACCAACCATTTTTGAGATATTCCCAGAAAACTAATTTCATTTAATAAACTAATGAACGAATACAAGCCGGTAACCATGGCAACAGATTCTCAGAGGTCCATCTATTGCTGTAAGACGCAATGTAATTCCATTAATTGCATTGGTGTGAAAGTTTGCAAACGGCTAGAAGGTTATCACGGAACCAAATTAAGCTGTAAAATTCATCAATACGTATAATGCGCTTAAGGGGGTCAAGGGGTACACTAGAATTTTTTCACGCGATTTACACCTGCTGGTGTGGTACGGCAGGTCTATTATATTCCTATCCCTATATTATATTATTATTATTAGTGTTATATTATGGCGTGCAACGAGGAGACAAAGTCCCTCGGTGCCAGAAACAAAACTTGGGGGCCTCGAAAACTTCATTATAAGGCTCTAAAACCAACAGTATCTGAAATATTCCCAGAAACCTAATTTAATTTAATTTAAGAAACTAATGAAGGAATGGAAATCGGTAACCATGACAACATTAACTCATGGGGTGGCATCCAACTTTCCATATATTTCTGTAAGAAGCAATGTCAGTCCATTTATACCTTGCCACGGTGGGTGAGTGGATAGCGTGTCGGTATACTAACCCCAAGATTGCAGGTTCACTCCTGGCCGTGGTACAGGCCGGACGTTTGTTTTAGTCGAGTGAAAAATCATAATGGAAGCCTGGAGGCGAGTTACTACAGTACCTGTGTTGTTATCAGCTGCCCCAAGCGCTCCGATGATTGATAAAGCTGTTTCACACTATTGCTGAAGTATAGTCACTGGTAAATATAATGACGTTCTGTTCGTAACTACGTAACGTGTACTTCCGTGTCACACAATACTTCGATGTGGACTGTACTGTCTGCTCAAGTCTGGAATGCCATTACATCAGATCGGTGGTGACAAATGTGAAGTGATAGGGTGAGAGAGTGACTGTGTACAGGCTCACCCGCAGGCTTCAAGGTCAAGGGCAATCGTCTAAAACAAACGTCCGGCCTGAACGTGATTTTTGAAAGGCGGCAGAAATACGACTCGCATGTCATACGATGTTGGCATGTCAAAGAACCCATTTGAATTCAGTAGGCCGTGTTCATAATGGCAAAATTAACCTCAGGAGTTTCCGCCAACACAAAGTTCCTCATTGTTCTACTAGAAAGCGCTAGAGTGTTCAAGGAGCTTAGATATCTACCCTCCTTGACTTTCATAGTGATTCAAGGAAACAACGAAATTTCGACATGCAAGCTACCCTCTGGGTGTCAAATTACGATGCTTGAACGCGGCATCCGAGGCCATACGATATTATTATTATTAGGCTACTCCATTTATTACATTTCTGTGAATGTTTGCAAATGGCTATAAGGTTATCACGGAACCAACGTACAGTAGACTGTATAATTCGTCAATGCAATTAAGGGGGTCAAGGGGTAACCTAGAATTTTTTCATGCAATTTCACGTGCGACATATAGTACAGAAAGTCTATTATATCTACAAACAGCAACATTATTTTCAAAAATTCCTGAATTGAATCAGCATTTTTTGCGGCTTTTAGGAATTTGGGCCATTTGAGGCTAAATAACCTGAATTTTCATGCACCACAAGCCTTTATAATTTATCAAAGAGGTCTTCCTGTGTATCGGGACCTAACACAACGTAGAGGGTCATTTTTTATGTGAGGTGTATTGCGTTTCGTCTACAAGGCTTTCAAATCTATTTCACGTCAGGAAGTACACGTTAGGTGAATTTAGTTTGAGAGCACATTTTAACATTTTTTGTTGTTGTTGACATACGGGTTCATCGTAGGGATGATTTTGTTTGATACGTATGGTAGATATACCCATATTTGGATATCTGGGTGATATGTTGTAGACAATACCATTGTCTGTCTGTCTTTCTATGTATCTTTATGTACGCCTATAAATGCTTGGTGCATCGTAAAATTAGGAATGGTAAATATGAGTCAATACACCAATCATTTATAAAACTCCTCACCGTACTTTTCATACAGTAGAAGGGTGGATATAGTGAACCCGTGTACCATGGCCTCAAAGGGAGTCGAATCCATGTATTTTGAGAAAGGAATGAAAGAATTATACAGTTTCTAAGGGAACGGAGAAAGATTTCAAGCCAGGATTCTAGCCTAACATTGTGCAAACGCTAGGGCCAGGTGTTCATAAGATGAGCTCATGCCTCTTGACATTTATAAGGAGCCAGTCATGGATATATTTAGAACGAGTGGAAAGTTTGGACTGTAAGACGAAGAAGCTTGACTCGGAAATTGCTCTTACGTTGCAGGAAAATGGCAACCTCGCTTCTGAGTCAGAACAAGAATAATTAAATTTAACCCGTTTACGAGTATAAAAATAAGTAAACAGATACAGTACGGTGAATCATTTTGGATTAGAGATTTTTGTGTAAAGAAAAACCCTTTAATAATAGTCCAGGAGAAAACTGCAAACGCAAGTATACGTCATTGGGAATTCACCGGGACCCAAGGAGTGGGAGAATTAAAAATGAACAGCACCACCCACACAGTTGAAGACGAATAATTAATTAATATCTCGGAAATGCACGATCGATTTCCGTGCACAGGAAGATTATTTTACGTTTGGAAGACGAGCTTTCTGGAGATATCATTTTTATAATTGTGCGACAATTAGTTCAAAAGTTGGTCACGAAAAGGACTAGGATTTTATATTTTTGACTAAAAGGTATAAAACTCCTGGCCTCACCAAGCCAATCATGCAGTCTACGAGAGCCCGTGAGGGGAACGTCACGCTGTATCAGTATATGCAGTCAACAAGCATTCCGTGAGCGGAAGTGCTGCATCGCATCGTACATGCAGTATTCGAGAGCCCGTGAGGGGACGTTACGCTGTATCAGTTCATCGAAGGCAGTTTACCAGTACTCCTTGAGGGGAGAAACGCTGTATTACACCGCAGAATTAATATTCGACAGCCACGGGCGTCTAAGTATCAGTAACTTGCGTGCCTCCATAAGGAGTTGCAAAGAAGAAGTATTAAAGTATCGCCGTGTTGAAAAATTAGGAAAATCCTAGTTACAGGATTTAGGTCCGACAGGGCAAAAGTTACCGTAAAAGTTCCAAAGATACAGTCA
This sequence comes from Meconema thalassinum, assembly GCA_946902985.2. NCBI lineage: Eukaryota > Metazoa > Arthropoda > Insecta > Orthoptera > Tettigoniidae > Meconema > Meconema thalassinum. The sequence goes on along the minus strand of OX336391.1, from coordinate 200,567,708 downwards.
AAGCAGGCTGCGAACTTAGGATTCAGGCGATAGGTCTTTCAGTTAACGACCAAAAGTATCATAACGTATGGAAGTACCGGAACAGCGAGATAAACAGTTTATCAATTTTAAAAGAACCCGAACAGGAAAAACAGAGTAAGGTTCGCAACGTATTCCAGAAAATTAGAAGTGCGAGAACCAAATAAACAAAGAAGAACGGAAACTATAGACATTGTCTCAAGAAAGCAGACGAACTATTCTAAAGCACTAAGACTCGAGAAGTATTAGTGGCTAAAAAATCCATAGGTCACCGATAGGTTATCGAGGGGACCTCGATCAGAACAGACTTTCGCTAGGATCGATAAATCAGATCTAAAAGGGGATCCGTTCAAGCTAGAGAAATAGCCAATCATCAGGAACAGGATTCGAAGAATTGTTATTCCAGGAAAGTAGTAGATGATTCGAGACTTTCGTATTCTACAGGATAGGAAGCCGACATTGAATAAATTTCACCCTTGGAGACGGGAGATTAAGAGGTCACGTGTGATAGGCTAAAAAGACGGCCTAGTGATCAAAAGTTGTGAAGTGTAAATATATCAAGAGTGTGTGTTAAAAGTAATATATTTTTTAGTGTTTTATTGTGTATTCTAAACGGATACACCAGTGTATTAAAAATGTTGTCAGTGTTAAATGTATTGAATATGTGTCAAGAAATGTCGGTACATGAGATGAGTTTGTACAATATGGAGTAAGTCAAGAAGGTGGGCCAAAATGTCACGTCGAACGAGAATAAAGGTCAGAAAGCGACCTTAGACATGTGAGTAAAGATTTTCATTATGTTTTGGGTGTCGGGAAAATTTTTTGTGTACAATTCCACCGGAGTTTTGAGTAAAAGGGATGTTTTTAAATAAATAATAACTAAATAAGAACGCGATCTGAATAAAAATAAAGTTTGAAGAAATAATAAATAATTATGTGAAATAATAAATCCTGTAGAGGAAATGCATGGAATAAAATGTCAGTGTATTTGACGAATGTTATAAAAGCAAGCGTAATAATAATAATTATAACAAAGATATTTACATAAAGGTAAATTTGAATTATATGAAAGAAATAGCTTTTGAGCTTTTGTAAGGAAGGAAGGCATGATGTGAATAGCAAGGTAAAGAAATCTAAATAAAGATTAAATTGAATGATATAAAAATATAGAGCGTTGAAGCCTTAACAAATGTATAAGACATGATGTGAATGCATGTTCTTAAAATGGAGCGATTTATTGTCAACGGAAAAGATTAATATAAGAATTGAGATATGTATCAATTGTTACTAGGAATTTTATCAGTTCTTTGGAAGACATTAGGCCGTTAAGTAATGTGTAGCGCAATGGAACGCAATTAAATAAAAGTCACGCTAGGAATGCGTAGAATTTAAATGTACATGGTAAATTACTAATGAGGGGTAGTTGATTGTATTGAATTGAGATATGTTGTAAGTCCTCTAATTGTGACGTAGATCACGAGGCCCTGTGTGTGTTATTATATAAAAGGGAGCAAATGTATGGTATTATTGAGCGTAGGTCCTGTAAGCTACGGCTAGACCCTAAATCGCGTCTTGTATAAGTCCTCCAATGTGGAAATGGTTCCCGAGGCATGTTAAGAGATTCGAACCTAGAATCCTCTTGTTGTTAAAGCCCCTTATTATTCGTCGTCGAATGTGTATTACTCTTCCCCAATCAACGAGGACCCTTCATAATTAATAAATGCCAAGATTACGAGAGTGGTTTATGAGCCAAAGAATATTGTTGAAAGTAAACGATGAGTAGAATGCCATGTCTCCCCAAAGAGCTGAAAATAAAAATGAAGGTTTGTTTTAAAAGCATTGAAGAGAGCTCCAACAGTAGGCTAGGCAGGGAGCCGCTCTCCCTGTCATAAATCACGCTGAGTATAATGGCCTGACCCTCATAGAGCGAGGGTGGGTAAAGATCGTCTTGTAAGAAGTGTTAAATACACCGTGAGTGTTTAAAGTTGTTAATGACCCGGGCGTTGAACCGAGGTCCTTGTACATTGATATTATCGCTTGCCAGTTCAGATCGTAGTTTTCTTATGTGATAATGGCCTTATAAGACAAATGAATTAAATAAAAATCCCTATTGTAATGGTGTATGGAAATAGGAATCCACGAGTTTTGTGAAGATAACTAGATTTCGGGAGTAATCATAGTTTTTGACTTTGTCAAGTAATCTTTATAACTCTGGAGTACACAAATAGTTTCCCGATCACCGTAGTGAATTTGCAAAACTTGAGAGAGATAGTAAATACTGAGAATATGTGGAATGCCCAAATATTGAAGTGAATAATTAACATGTAATTTTAAATGTAATTATATATTTGTTTTGATGATAAGAAAAGATAAAAATAGTTCTTGAGGTGTACAAAAGTATGACACCATTATTATGGGAAAGTATCGAGCCAAAGGAGCTCGTAGTTATATGGTACTTTAAGATAGGTACTTTATGGTAGTGAAAATAATCATGAATTGTTGGTTTTAATGAAAACCATGTGTTTAAAGAGAATATTTGTTTTATTTTTATGCTATTCCTTGTTCACTTTGGACAAGTAGAAAGATATTGGTCAGTAGTTTATTTGTTTTATTGTTTGTAGCGCCATAATTTTGATTAATTAAATGTGTTAAACTAGGAGTTGATTTTGTTGTTATTTTTGCAAGTGTATCCTCTATTTAATCCAAAATATGTAAGTCACAGAGTGGGAGAACTTACCGCAGCCCCGAAAAACCCCGAATTGAGCAATGCTGGCATACTGTGATTTGCATATTTCTTGCTAAAAGGGCACAATAGGGAAAAACTTCTCAAAATACATGCTAAAATAGGCGAAATATAAAAATTATCCCAGAAGGACGATCAAAGCATAACATTATGTTACGCTTCTCATTGTGAGACACAAAATTCGCATGTCTATAAGGGGTCTCCGAAAACCACATTTTAAGGCCCTTAAATTAACAGTGTGTGTGATATTCCCAGAAAACTAACTTCGTTCTGATAAACTTATGAAGGAATGACAAACCGCTAACCATTCCAACAGTAGCTCAATTGATAATGTCTGGTGTTAATATATAACACCGTTCGAAGAACGGGTGCCTCTGCTAGTAAATAAATAAATAAATAAATTCATTGTCTGATAACCTGTGTTGTTTCGGTGTCTGTATTAGTGTGTGTATTTGTAATTGGAGTGAAGATCGGGATGGAGGCGGTGGCCGTGGCCTAATGATACGAATCAATCCAGTCCTTTTCCTGGTGTAGACATGGGAATCACGGAAAATCATGTCTAGGATGGCCGAAGTGGGAATGGAACCCACATCTTCTCAGTATTACCTGACATGGCCGAGTGTACTGCTAGGGTCCAAGCTCTGTGAACTTGCGGTGAAAGGTGAAGTGGCAGGCGGCAAGAGAAGGGCCTGTCAACAGCCCGCTGTGCTATCTGGAATTCATGTCTGTTACAATACTGCTAGAGTGAGTGAGTCACCGACCAATGTATTTGGTTCTGTTACTACGCACTGACCCTGAACCCTCATCACACGTCATCATCAATCCTCATAGACCACGATCCACATTCCTCTAAGGTTCACGGAGCTTGAACCCGAGCAGTACCCTGTTCCAGCCCTCAGACCAGATTTTTTCTTTTATCGTTTCAAATGATCTTGTCGACTTCATCGTTATGCTTTGGTCTACCGTTATGCGTTACGGTCACGGCGTGTATGACGTCAACATGTTCTTCAGTGCATATGCACCGAGTCTGAGTTTACTCCTGGAGTCCGGCGTTATGCGATACGGAGACGGCGAGTGCGTGACGTCATGCAGCAGAGTGCACCTCCCGCTCTCCGTTCCCCGCGCGGGAAGCCTAAGTTAAAGGGTAATGGAGTCTGTTGAAAGAGCCTGGGGCTTCGAGCGAAGAGGGAAGCCCTCCTGAGCCTTTCTAACATGTGTAGCATTTGTAGCATTTGTAGCATGCGTCATTTGGAATGATGTAAAGTCTAGTCTCTCAGACTGACTATTTTTTTTTTTTTTTTGGCAATGCTGGGAATCGAAAGAGGTGATCCATTGCCTTGGTATTGGAGAGTTCCTACGGTATAACCTCTGGTTGTGGTTATTGAGAATCCAACGAGCCTTCAGGCTGACTACCTAACAGACAGGCATGTCGAAAAGTAAATTCCAAAATTTTCCACCCTACGTAACCGCCGTTTATTTCCCTGGGTGCTATTACTATAGCAGCTAAACGTCACTCTGCCTAGGGATAATGAAGACTAGATTAACTCACTTGTGGGTGTGTTCCTGTGACATGTGTCGCTACGCTCATTTGAGCTGAACGGAGCCACGACCACAGAAGGGGAGACGATTAACTCGAGAATTGACACGCAGCAGTGTAAATGGCATTCAGAACAGTGAAATATACATTTCTAAGAACAGAGCCTCTCCTTATTAACCTCTTGATAAATTAGGAATATTGTGGTAAATTGGTTTTCACGTCAATGAATTAAAACACTGCAAATTTTCTAAATTTATACCGTGTCTTGTGTGGGTTTCGCCGAGGACACCAAGCTGGTTCATCAGCGGGCTCTGGTGTCCGCACCCGGACCCCACACAAGACATGACATAAACCTAGGAAAAAATGCTGAGTTTTTAATCACTGGCCGTGAAAGCCAATATACCATCTATTTGGAAGCCTTCATAGGAAGGTTAAAGCTGCTTGAGCTTTTAGCTCTCGCAGTTAAGAGGCTTAGGTGCGCTTCATAAAAAAGGAGGTAGCGCGCAGCTCACTACTCCTGTGGGGGTCCGGGCGCAAACACCAAGAACCCACTGATGATCCAGCTTGCATCCTAGGCGAAACCCCATAGAAGACACGGCATGAACCTACAAAAATTGCTGAGTTTTAGGCATATTATCTCCACTTATTAAAGGCAGAAAAGTATTCCAAGCATCAGTGCTTAGTCAGAGAAATATATTAAAATAAATATGTTCTACTTTATTCATAGAAATTAATAGCTTCCTTTAAGGTACATTATTTCAAGGCCCCAGTCCCCTAACCAATACATTTACACCGTCCGTCCAAAAAGTTCCGTGACTGATTTTATTTCTGGCGTATAAATGACTCCAGCACAGTTACTCCGGTGACAGCTAGACGTCACAATTTATTGTAAACAACAGATGTGCATCAAAAGTAAAGACAATGCTAATCGCCGTTGATGACACGCATGGCATTATCCCACCGGCATCACTGTTAATCCCCACTATTATCCCGGTAACATGGATCGGTTGTGCAAGAAGACTCTGAGGGTTCGTCCACTACAATGGACAATCCTTATTGGAGGGATTTATTCCTACTTCACGACGATGCGCCCTCTCACAAGGCTGGCGTTATCTTCAGTTTCTAGCAAAGAAGGAAACAAGTGCCAGTTTTTCAACTGCCCCCCATATTCAGCTGATTTGACGCCGAGTGACATTTTTTTTATTTCCCAAATTAAAGATTCACATAAAGGATCACCAGTTTGACAACATAACCCATATTCAAGCAAGAGTAACACGAGTTGAACAATATCCCAAACAACGAATTCTCTGACATTTCCCCATGGTGGTAATGAAGTTCTGTGCGTTGTACGCGACTGGGGTGAGACTATGTAGAACACCTGAAGTACGGCATTAAAACGGGCATCGTAACTTTTTCTCTATGTTTTATTAATCTTGTCTCAAACCCCCAGGGACTCACATCTTGTGGGACGTGGGTTGGCGACCACGGGGCCCCAGCTGAGTCTGGCATTGCTTCCACTTACTTGTGCCGGGCTCCTCTCCGTCTTCTTTCCTGTCGACCTCACTTGGTCAACTCTTGTTCTCTTCCGACCCCGATGGTATTAGAGTATCCAAGGCCTAGGGAGTCTCTTCTTTTCCGCCTTAATTGGCCCTTGTCTCATCTTTTTTGACACCCTCCTTCTGCGAGGGGTCAGCCTTCTTTTCTTTTCCTGTTATCACCTGCCTTCTGCTCCAGGCCCTCAAGGAGGTAGGGTGTATGTAGCCCCTTCACTTCTGGTGCACCCAAGAAATTGCTACACCCTCAGGGGCTTACGGCTGGTGAGTTCGTGAGTTGGCGACCCCGAGGGATTCCTGAGCTGGGTCCGGTTTTCCCCCATTTATCCTTTACCTGTGGGGCGGACCCTCTCCTCTTTCACTTTCCTATCTGCCTTTCATGGCTCTCCTTCCTTCCCAGTCCCTCAATCCGCATTCTTCGAGGGTTGAGGGCATTTCTTTTCCTCCTGTCCTTTATTTGCCTTATGCTCCTTTTGTTTTCTATTTCTTCTTCTAGTATATACGTAAGTAGTAAGTTTTAGTTATAGTTAACATTTCATTATCATCTTCACGATCACCCTAACCATTAGGGGCCGATAGCCTAGATGTTAGACCCCTTAAAACAACAATTATCATCATCATCAACTTGTCTCAAAACTTTCTGGACAGATGGTGTATACCATTTACTTCAGTCAACACAGAGTGACAGGCTGTTGAACCAATCTACAACACACACAAACGTCCACGGATGTTGCTGTTGTTAATTCATCTTTTCAGCTTGGGGCATCTTGGTCATTAGTTCCGTGTATTTAGTCGTGTGCTAGATTAATCTAACAACATATGTGAATCCCTGGAGACTCTTTATAGCTGCAATTATTTGGGTCATGGATTGGTGTATGTGCCCCATGACTTAACTTTTGTTCTTGATTCATTGAGGGCTTTGCGCCATTATGAACATGTTGCCCCTTGTATTTGAGTGTGTGTTAAGTCTGTCTGACAGACTGTATCATTGTGATGACAGTGCTAGTTTGCGTATTATCTAATTAAGGCTAGGATTTGGGTAGGAGGCGGCCGTGGCCGTAATTTAGGTATCATACCGGCATTTGCCTGTAGTAGACATTGGATACTACGAAAAACCACTCCCGGGATGGTCGAGTTAGGATTTGAACCCACCTTTACTCAGTTCTGCCTCACGAGGCTGAGTGTACCCCATTCCTGCACCTAGACCAGAATAAAATATCTTGACAGAGCCGGGATTGTAGCCCTGACTTCTTAGGTGACAGCCAAGAGTGGTAACGAATGCAACAGGAGGTGGACTTCATATCTTACGGAATGGATTCATCCCAGCCTTAACCTGGAGTGAGTACGGAAAAATCACTGTCAGAGACGGCATTCCAACCAGTGTTCTCCAAACGTTTTGCAGCTCCCCATCGCATTTGTGTTGCACAAATTAACCCGAGTATCTTAGATCTCCCAAACACCTAAAGTGAATAAATTATGAGGGGTGTTCAAATGAAAAGGTACGAAACGATACTGTGGGTACAATTTATTCGTCAAATGTAATCACCACAGGCCTGTGCACAGGTGTCCCATTGCTTCACTAGCCGCAGTATTCCCTGTTCCCAGCAGTCTTGTGGTTGTGACAGGAGCCAATCCTGTACGGTGTCCTTTAGTTCGTCGTCCGATTGGAAACTTTTTCCCTTGATATGTTTTTTTAACAGACCAAACAGATGGAAGTCGCAAGGAGACAAGTCTGGGTTATAGGGCGGTTCCTCAAGTTGCTCCCACTTGAACGTGGCCAATACACCTTGTGTGACGTAAGAGACGTGTGGGCGAGCGTTATCATGGAGCAGAATCACTCCCTTCGTGAGCAGTCCAGACCGTTTGTACTTGATGGACTTGCGTAGGCTACAGTGTGTTGCACAATACACGTCACTGTTCATGGTTCGTCTCAAGGGAAAACGTTTCCAATTGGATGACGAACTAAAGGACACCATACAGGATCGGCTCCTGTCACAACCACAAGACTTCTGGGAACAGGGAATCCTGCGGTTAGTGAAGCAATGGGACACCTGTACACAGGCCTGTTGTGATTACTTTTGACGAATAAATTCTACCCACAGTATCGTTTCGTACCTTTTCATTTTGACACCCCTTATAAAAACAAGAAGAATCTATAGGCAAACTGAAACTCGGTGAGTCCCTGGAAGGTAGTGTCTGAACTATACAGTGCTGTGTTTACGTTACTCGTCTCCACTAAGCCCACTCTAAGCTGACCAGTCCACCGCACGGCTTCATCAGCTATGCTAAGCTGGGTCAGTGCGTGCCTGAAAACATTTTCATTGTGCAAGTTACCCTGCCTGCTCCCTTATTGTGAGCTACAGAATCATTGGATATTTATTGAGTGGATATGGAGATTAAATGATTGTACAGGGTGTTACATTGTACAGATGTATTCATTCAGGTAGCTGCGATGAGGTAAAGGTGTGTATAACTCTCCTAAACTTTCGCTCACTTCCCGTAGGGATGTGAACTACAGTCCACTCTAAAGGTTTTGTTCGTCATACTGTGCACCTACTGTAAGGTGGACCAGATGTTGTTCTTTGGGAAGATTTGTCCTTCCATCATAATGAGTCTAATTGTCCACCTTTGAGAAAGCAAACTTCAAATGTCCTTATTCAGAGAATGTGAACTTCAAATGCCCTTAATCAGAGAAAGTGAACTTCAAATGCCCTTAATCAGAGAAAGTGAACTTCAAATGTCCTTATTCAGTGAATGTGAACTTCAAATGTCCTTATTCAGTGAATGTGAACTTCAAATGTCCTTATTCAGTGAATGTGAACTTCAAATGTCCTTATTCAGTGAATGTGAACTTCAAATGTCCTTATTCCGTGAATGTGAACTTCAAATGTACTTGTTCAGAGAATGTGAACTTCAAATGTACTTATTCAGAGAATGTGAACTTCAAATGTCCTTATTCAGAGAATGTGACCTTCAAATGCCCTTAATCAGAGAATGTGACCTTCAAATGCCCTTAATCAGATAAAGTAAACTTCAAATGTCCTCATTCAGAGAATGTGAACTTCAAATGTCCATATACGGACAATGTGAACTTCAAATGTCCTTGTACAGATAATGTGAACTTCAAATGCCCTTAATCAGAGAAAGTGAACTTCAAATGTCCTCATTCAGAGAATGTGAACTTCAAATGTCCTCATTCAGAGAATGTGAACTTCAAATGTCCTCTTTCAGAGAATGTGAACTTCAAATGTCCTTATTCAGTGAATGTGAACTTCAAATGTCCTTATTCAGTGAATGTGAACTTCAAATGTACTTGTTCAGAGAATGTGAACTTCAAATGCCCTTATTCAGAGAATGTGACCTTCAAATGCCCTTATTCAGAGAATGTGACCTTCAAATGCCCTTAACCAGAGAAAGTAAACTTCAAATGTCCTCATTCAGAGAATGTGAACTTCAAATGTCCTTATACGGACAATGTGAACTTCAAATGTCCTTGTTCAGATAATGTGAACTTCAAATGCCGTTAATCAGAGAAAGTGAACTTCAAATGTCCTCATTCAGAGAATGTGAACTTCAAATGTCCTCATTCAGAGAATGTGAACTTCAAATGTCCTCATTCAGAGAATGTGAACTTCAAATGTCCTCATTCAGAGAATGTGAACTTCAAATGTCCTCATTCAGAGAGTGTGAACTTCAAATGTCCTCATTCAGAGAGTGTGAACTTCAAATGTCCTCTTTCAGAGAATGTGAACTTCAAATGCCCTCAATCAGAGAATCTGAACTTCAAATGTCCTTATTCAGAGAATCTGTACTTCAAATGCCATTATTCAGAGAATCTGTACTTCAAATGTCATTATTCAGAGAATGTGAACATTAAATGTCCTTATTTAGAGAATGTGAACTTCAAACGTCCTTAATCAGAGAATCTGTAGTTCAAATGTCCTTAATCAGAGAATCTGAACTTCCAATGTCCTTAATCAGAGAATCTGTAGTTCAAATGTCCTTATTCAGAGAATCTGAACTTCAAATGATCTTATTCAGTGAATGTGACCTTCAAATGTCCTCAATCAGAGTATGTGAACTTCATATGTCCTTATTCAGAGAATGTGAACTTCATATGTCCTTATTCAGAGAATGTGAACTTCAAATGTCCTTATTCAGAGAATCAGAACTTCAAATGTCCTTATTCAGAGAATGTGAACTTCAAATGTTCTTATTCAGTGAATGTGAAATTCAAATGTCCTTATTCAGAGAATGTGAACTTTTAATGTCCTTATTCTGAGAAGGTGAATTTCAAATGTCCTTAATCAAAGAATCTAAACTTCAAATGTCCTTATTCAGAGAATATGAACTTCAAATGTCCTTTTTCTGTGAATGTGAACGTTGAATGTCCTCTTTTGGAGAATGTGAACTTCAAATGTCCTTATTAAGTGATTGTGAAGTTTTAATGTCCTTATTAAGTGATTGTGAAGTTTTAATGTCCTCTTTCGGAGAATCTGTACTTCGAATATCCTTATTCAGGGAATCTGAACTTCAAATGTCCTTACTCAGAGAATGTGAACTTTAAATGTCCTTATTCAGAGAATATGAACTTCAAACGTCCTTATTCTGTGAATGTTAACTTTTAATTTCCTCTTTCGGACCATGTGAATTTCAAAAGGCCTCCTTCGGAGAATGTGAACTTCATATATGTATTCCTCTTCATCAAATCTACCAATATTTTGCAAAGTAACCCAAAGTCTGTTTATCATTTTCACTGCTCGTCTATGACAGCGGAATTTGCTTGTCAGGAGTGAGGCCTTCGACGGTCGATAGTTGAAGTATCACGTTCTTTAATGCCCACTTCCTGTTTCCATGTTTCTTTTCTGTCAACAGTGTTGTCAATAGGTACATCTTGGCCAAGGCATTTTATTTCTGCTATGCAACTACGCGTAGATGTCCCCACTTGACGAAAGAAATGTCATTATGGCATTTTTGGACCTTATGCCTTTTTATCTTTCAAAAATCTCAATTCAGTTTCAGTCTTTAGGTCACAGGTGGCTTTGTGTGTGTGTTGACTAGACTAGATGACCAAGGATATTTCTTTTTCAAAAGTCGCCGGAAAAACGCTTTTCCATCCAAGACTTGAACATTTGGCACAGTTGGAACATAGATTCATCGGCGTAACTGACTAACCCACCTGGTATGACAGCAGGATATTCGGGTTCCAACCTCGACTGCGGTAACATCTTCAATTGTTACTCATAAAATATACCACTCAATGGGGGAACTATGCTCCAAAGTCATTTATTTGTTTGTTGTTGATTCATTTCTGGAGCTCTTGACATTTCTGTCATCAGACGCGTACGATTGGGTGAATGTAGAAATTGACTTTTAACTTGTATTGATTTGTGAAGGTAACTTAATTATCAGTGTAATTCTATAGTTATTAGTGGGGAAAGTGCCTATTTCCCTGGACAAAATAAGGGGGCAAATGAGTAAACCTCACTGTCATCACCTTGAATCGAACATTCGATGTTCGGACAATTAGCTCCCACCCCTGACAGTCATGACACTGCATGTTGTTTCCAAAATTTGTACACAACACTTCATAGCATTTTCGCCACTTAACATGGGTAACCTGCAATAAAATGATCACAATCCAGCTCTCCACCTCTCCTGTTAGTTTCCTTGTGAACTGCTTTTGCTACACCTTGTATATTTATCAAGACATTATGTTTCCCAAAGAAATTGCGTGTTGCAATGTCCAACAGCGTGCTTCATGAAATGTAATGACTAATTCCGTGTCTTTGTTAGAAGTCGGCGAACCTCTAATGTGCCGTCGTTCGATATCAATCAATCATGCAAGACTTAAAAGGCTTTCACCAAAATAACAGTCATTTATTTCAAGGGTTGGATAGGCTGTCACCACAGTTGATGGAGCCAGCCAATAGCTGTGCCAAGATATCGGTCTGTCTCCTTGGCAAACTTAATAATAATAATAATAATAATAATAATAAAGTAGTAGACTGGCCGCGTTGAACATCGGTAACATTCTCGCCTCCCATGCTCAAGGTTCCTGAATCGAAACCTGACGCTGTCAATTGGCATTTGAGGGTGCGCAAATACAAGGGAGCCGTGTTTGTAGAATTACTGGCACATTAACGAACCCCTTCGGGGCAAAATCTGGCACCCTGACGTCTCTAAAAGCTGCGTTAATTAAAAAGGACGTACAACCAATAGCATTATTATTGTAAAAGTAGTAGTAATAGCGATTAAAAATAAAATTATTAATCGTAATAATAGTCTAATAATAATAAACAATTGGTAACAATATTTCAATATTTTTTCTGCGTTTTAATTATTCTCCTGTCTATAATATTAAATACACAGTGAATCTTTCAACCATAGTCTAAATTAAAGTTGAAAATATATCAACTAGTTTTGATGTTTCATTTGAAGTCTCAAATAACGTAGCCACGTGTACATGGGTGGTAGGAATCCGCCGTCTACAAACAAGCGTAACACTTGGATATTTTCGAACAATGAACACGAAATTATTTTTCCCTTCATTATTCTGAAGCTTCAATTCAAGGAAGATAAGCAACAACTTCAATTTTCACTTCAAAGTTTACTTTCTGAAGAGCATACATGAAGTTCTTTGATTTTTAGCCAAAATTTTCATTAACAGACGTAGGTACTTTATTTCAAATATTTTGTGATTAAACCAAAATCACTTCCTCTAAAACTTCACAACACATAGGTTACTTACATATTCAGTCTTTTCTTATATTAACTGCAACCAAACTTCTTGATGCCCTAGGGGCCTAGGAAGTAATGAATAACACGTCATTAGATGAGATCCCAACAATGCCGCAACAAACCGCCATTCTCACATTCCAATAATAGCGAAGCTGTAGAGTTATTGTCCTACCGTCATAAAATTCCAAATCCAACCGTACCTGACCTGACCTGACCCATGCATGTGATTTTAGCCTCTCAGCCCATCTAGGGACCTTTAGTGCTATGTAAAAGGTTAAGGAACTTGTTTTATTTGAACTGAATGGATTTAGTATGTTAGGGTAGGTACATTAGAATCAAATTGGCCAGAATATGACGTGAGGTTTGTGGGTAAGGGGTAGGAGTAGGAATTTAGGAATTGGTTAAGGTTGGGGAGTTGTAGAATGCAGCATAAAGCATATAAAATCAAAGTGAGCCAGAGGGCTCGTAGAATATTATAGTTGCGGGAGACGAAATAAAATAAGCAAGAGCAGAGTCAACTACAAGAGAGGCATGAGGTGCGTTGAGGGCTTGATAGAGAGATCGAACACGCGGACCGCAGGATACCCTCCCGAGTGGGCCGGCCGTGGCTAGCCACCCGAGCAGGTACCCAGTGGCGCTGCGGGTGCTGTCAGATTGAGTGAGGGGAAATTATAGGGTAGCGGTAACTAGGTGCTGGAGTATTTTAAGAATAATTGTGAGGGCTGCGTTTTGGAGCAGGAGACAGAATCCCTTTATAAACCGTACATTTTCATATTCTTGTTCCCAAATGTACAAAACATGATCGTTTGCCCGAGACTTAAAACCATTGTAATGAACGAATTTATGAAATACTTTTCGACAACTTTAAACTTTCCTAAGGCGGCTTCGGTGGCGTAGTTGGTAGCATGCTGAGCTTCTATGCACAAGGTCGCGGGTTCAAACCCGGCAGAAGTCGTCGGATTTTTTAAGAGCGCTAACAATCCCTCAGTATGCCTTCCTTCGGAGGGGAAGTATAGCCAGTGCGGCGGTTCAATGTCATAGATTTAAGGCATGCAAAATAACCTTCAACTAACTACCCTTGCGAGGCCAATATTTGTAGGTTAGGTTTGATTAATGCTCTTAAATTTCAAAGTTCGTCACCGGGCGCTGGTTGCGATGGCATCTAGTAGTGGCGACGTCCACAGCTAGGTGTCGTGGACGGTAGCATTTGTAGGAACTACTTGAAATTATCGTCTGCAGTCCTTTCTTGAATTGAAAACAGATAACTCACACTAATACAGTCATCACATCGGTTATCAGACAGATTCTACACACATCTAAAGTACACAAGGCAACATGACCGCGTTGTCGCAGCCCCTAAACAAAGAAACCAACCAACCAAACTTTCGTAAGTGCTTATTTTCTTCTTCTTTTTTTCTTCCTTTTGGCCAGCAGTGTATACCTTCATGTGCACTTGTAATTGGAGCTGGGATCTGGACTGAAATGGACATAGTAGTAAGTTTTATGCGAGTATTATTCTATCATTTGCCACGTGTTGAAAACCATAGAAAACTAATTTGGGATAGCTCCAACTTTTCAGTTTTTCTTCCAAGACTGAGAACACTCTATTGATATCTTAAAAACTAGGATTTAATCAATTATAGCACAGCGTAGGTAAGAAACTAGGAGCATACAAGCAGAGGTAGACAATTATTATTACCACCGAACCATATACATAAAAACTGTGTTTAATATAACAAACGCATGTCTGCTACCAGACATGAAAATGAATTTCATTTTGCAGCATTAATCTATAATTTTTTACGAACCACTGTCTCCACAATGGAAGGAAGGAAGGAAGCTTGTAGTTTAACGTGACCGTTAATCTCGCGATCATGAGCCACGGGACCTCCTTTTTACGTGGAATCCGAACCACAGGACATGGCATTTCACTTCGAAAATCTCACATGCATTGACCGGGAATCGAACCCGGTCCGCCTTGGTGAGAGGCCAACAGCTTGACCGCTGCGCCACCACGCCCTTCTCCACAATGGCTGCTCAAGGACGGACCACATATCGCTCAAACAATCATTTAAGTTCACAATCCACAATAATTGGCCATTTAATAACAATCACAGATATAACACTAAACAAGCAAACTTGATGGTCAATAACCACTAACAACAATGATAACCCCTGGCACTACAGCTCGTGAAGGGCCTAGGACTACCTAGCGACCGCTGCCCAGCCATTTGGCCAGCAGATATAGGGGTGAGGCGTGATCAGCGCATCGGGTCTCCTCGGCCGTTAATCTCGGTTTTCGTGATCGGGGCGCTGCCTCACTGTCTGACAGCTACTCAATTGTCCTCACGAGGCTAAGTGCACCCCGTTCCAGCCCTCAAGTCAATTTCTAAATTCCCTGACGGAGCCGGGTATCAAACTCAGGGCCTCCGGGTGAGAGGCAGGCATGCTACCCCAACACTACGAGGCCGGCAACCACTAACAATAGCTTTAAAAAATATCACATATAACAAAAAAAGGAAGATTGTAGTTTTACGTGACCGTGAATCTTGTGATTATGAGCCACGGGACCTCCTTTTTACGTGGAATCCGAACCACAGGACATGGCATTTCACTTCGAAAATCTCACATGCATTGACATATCGGTGGCGTAGTCGGTAGCATGCTGAACTGCTATGCCCAAGATCGCAAGTTCAAACCCGGCTGAAGCAACACCTTCTATACTACAAGCCTGCTCGCTCCGTGGGTGACGTCACACAGTGTGGTCCGGTAGGTTTGAGCAGACGAAATGCATCGTATTATGCGCTGTTCTCAGTGCGATACATTTTATATTCCACTGCTGGACTCAGCATACCAACACTAAATTATATTCTTCCACTTGGGCGAGAAGCATACGAAACGATACTTCATGGTGTGTGTGGAGTGTTATGTTTTGACAGAAAATGGCAGGACAGAGACTACATACATTCATAAAGAGAAAGTCACTACAGAAAATATGGTACTGTTGATTTAACTAGGAATCATGAGCGGATCCTATTTTAGAAGTGTCCGCCTCGTTGCGTAGTGGCTAGCACTCTAGGCTATCACCGCAGAGTCCCGGGTTCGATTACAGGCTCTACCAAGAAAATTATATCTGGACTTAGGTCTGGAACGGTGTAGGCTACACGCAGCCTCGTTTAAAGGGGCGGAACTACGAGGTGATCTGCCCCAAACTGAGAAGAGGTGGATTCAATCCACACCGAGGTCATCCTGGAAGTGGTTTTCCGTGGTTTCCCACTACTACTCCAGGCAAGTGCCGGGATAGTTCTTAACTGAAGGCCACGGCCGCCAACTTCCCAAACCTCATCTGAATTACAAATTCACACACTAATACAGCCATCACAGTGGCACAGGTTATCAGACAAATTCCACACACACCCAAGTATATGGGGCTATATGTCGCAAAGCCCCTCAATTAATCAACAAAACATTTTAGCACTACTACCATCAAATACACTTGCAACTTGCGCACGATCAGATAGCGACTAAATCTACTCTGCATAGTTTTAGCCACTTTTACCGAACAATATTTAAGGTTATTTTTTAAAATTGCAATTTACATGTTTTTTATTGTATTTGATTTCTGTAATAATATTATTATCAACACCATGATCATTAATAGCATGAGTAGCATGTAAGATTAATACAGGTAGCCTACACTTTACGATGATTGTGTTCTGGTAAATATACAGTACACCGAGGAAAGAAAACAAGGAGGGAATTATATTAAAGAAAGTGTATAAAATGTTATGGACCACCTCATGGCACAGTGACTAGCATTGTTGGCTGTCACCCCGGAGGTCGTGTACGATTCCTGGCTGTCAAGAATTTTGAAGTCTTGGCCTGGTGTCTCAGCGCCGTGATGGTAAATCGGACCTACCGGATGCTGTGGCAGGAGGAGGAGTGGAAAGGACCTAGCCACCCTACCAAACGTAAACAGCGACTCAGGATGGCTGGATACTGATCTCTTGACACAGTCAGGGACTCTAATCGGGTTACCTACATAACTCGTGGATATGGCACTCTTTGATTGAAATTTATGAGAACATGGCTAAAATATCACTTCAAAAAGTACTGATACTGTAACTAAGGCAGTTCATTATTTCACAATTTGACAGGTATCACTAGATATTTGTAAAGTTCGGGAAGACATAATGGGTTATTTAAATTTACAAAATTTTATTCAACTTTAGATCTAGGCTATGATGTTTCCATTATAACCTCAATTTCTGTTGTTACAGTTAAACAATAAACAGAAGGTACATTCGTTACAGAATCATATTTTAGAAACAATTTACATCAAGTGAAAGATGAACAAGAAAAATGGATAGCATTAATCATTAGTAATACATGATTTGAGAACTGTCTACATTTCCTGAAGAGAATGAAAATATAATCATAATATGAAATATGTCCACCACAACAGGCTAGCAATGTTACAATGCCTGAATTACATAAAGGTAGAAAAATGAATACCGGTATGTGCAATAAAATGTATGAGGTAAGATCTTATTCTATGAGATGACATACAACGTTCCAGTTCTCTTTGCATAAGATGTCACAAAAAATGTTTTATGCGCTTACCAAAAGATGAGAAAGACACTTGCTATACACCTATAAGTTACATGAAGTATAGTCATTGCACTGTCCACAAATAAATCAAATGAATCCCACTGAAATTTACGACTACATAACAGTTAATGTTCTCTTCACTCTATGAAAGTCACATCTTGTAAGTCCTCAGGCAGCAGGAGGACAGTTTTATCTGTGATAAATGTCAATAGTCAACCTTCTTTGTCCTTTTATTTCTATCACTGATTTCTTTCTCCAATCATATGGGGGAGGATGCTGGTCTCTCCTAGATGCAGACCTTGACCAGTGCATCCAATTCAAGTGCAGATGGCAATCTGCAACATAATGTAGATTTTACATGATGCTAATAACTCAGGAACTCACTGATGTTTAGTATGGTCAGGAAAATGGCAAAACAAGATAATTTGAGCTAGCTTGTACCATTTTACCCAATATCTTACGTTTAAACAGTGTTGCATGCCTTGCCTCTCTTGATATTATTAATTTCAACACCTAATGCCCTCTGTGGAATGCTGAAATTTAGCACAAGTTCGCCAAAACACCAAGGACCTATGAATGCCAGTGTACCAATGATTATTATCGACAAGCATTTTATGCTTACGTGGTTGATATTTTCACTGTGTATCATCTGCATGCATCCTTCAGTGTGGCTTTTCAAATTGTGACAAATTCTACAGTTCGTGTCAAAAGATGAATCCACCACCCAAATAGGCCTACTGTTAAAGCCACTGGACACTGACACACCCATCCAGAAATGTAAACCCTACCGATAACACAGGTCGTCCTGCAGGCAACATTATAAGTGAAGTCGTTATACTCTTGCTACAAAAAATGCTGTATCGTGTGGAAATATATAACACCAACAATATTTTTAGAACTCTTAATTTGCAAATTTTCTTTGCCTGTGACTATTCCCACTGTGTGTGACAAAAACCAGGGGAGCGTATATGGCTAACGCGGTCCTACCTAGTAATTATACAAGAACATGCCTCTATGAAACTCACAACTTCGTTAATATGGACAATATGTGATTTTCATACCTTATATTCATAATCTAGGGGACAATACCAATTGAATTTGCTGTCCATTATCACTAGTGCACTGGAAATGTGTGCTTTTTTTCTTGCCCATTGAACGATGGCAGCCATGTTCCTCAAGTGCATGAGGTCCCTTCAACTATTACCGTACCTAGGTGCGTACATTGACGTCACGTTCGTGTTGCCAACATGTAAGATAGGCCTACACAATTCACCTGTCATGTGGTCGGTCATATGAGTGACGAATTCCACTGTGCGTGACAAAAACTAGGGGAGCATATATGGCTAAAGCGGTCGGTCCTACCTAGTAATTATTATATTAATAGTGAATGAGACGAGAACATCCCTCTATGAAACTCACAACTTCGTTAACAAGGATAATACAAGATTTTCATACCTTAGGCTATATGCATAATCTAGGGGACAATACCAATTGAAATTGCTGTCCATTATCACTAGTGCACTGAAAACATGTGCTTTTTTTTTCTTGCCCATTGAACGATGGCAGCCATGTTCCTCAAGTGCATGGGGTCTCTTCAACTGTTACCGTACCTAGGTGCATACATTGATGTCACGTTCAAGTTGCCACATGTAAAATAGGCCTACAAAATACACCTGGCATGAGGTCGGTCATATGAGTGACTAATTCCACTGTGAGTGACAAAAACCAGGGGTGCACATATGGCGAACGTGACCCGCACTACCTAGTAATTATTGGTACCATATGCATGGGGTTAGCAATACTGTACTTGTGCATAATTCACGCGGATAATGGCCGACACAGCTGTAATTTTACTATAGGCCTATAAGTTGTGATCTAAAAAGAGAAAGGTGGGTGGGTTATAGACTGCGGAGGATAATAGCCAAAATACCTACCTTCTGTAATGATACAAATTGAATCTGGAAATGTTGTATGGTACGTAGTTTACTCCTCCGCTATCTATAACCCACCCACCGCACCTCTTTTTAGATCACGACTTATATAGTAAAATTCCAGCTATGTCGGCCATTATAGCCTACGCGTGAATTATGGACAAATACAGTATAAGAATGCGTAGACTATATATTGACCATTTTATTGTAAAAATAGTTAACCATATTGGCTAGTGGTATATTTATTTATTTATTTAATGAACCTCAGCGTTGTCAATACTAACATGTAATATATATTTAACGATGTAGGCTACATGTTTTGGCATTTCATTGATACCGGTAAGTTACTGTACCTTCTTCAGCATCAGCAACAATGGATTATGAACTAGGTTACAAAGTGTTATGAGAAATGGATATCCTTATAATTTAATTAAAAGTTCCTTAATGGTTCCTATTTTGGGTATTAGCAAATTCTTCGAGACTGGATCAGCAATATACCGGTACCATAGTATTTGAGTGTAAAATACTTAGAAGTTGTTGCATTTAGGCTGTGTCATTGGAGTTGCGATGAACTGTAGTGAAATTGTTAACATCGACAGAGGGATTGAGATGTCTACGTTCGATATCTGCCATTGCCAAACCATTATTTAATAGGTAGCGCTTTAGCCATAGGCCTATATGCTCCCCTGGATTTTGTCCCGCAGAGTGGGAATAGTCACGCATCCGTATTAAACAAGTTGTGAGGTTCAAAGAAAGGTCCTCTTCTCAAGCAGTTTTAATGAACAGAATTTTCTCTTGCAATAACATTCCAAATAATAGGCCTAATACAGATGAAGTTCCACCTGTTCACTGAGAAACATATGTTTTTAGGCCTAGATGATCAATATTTGTTGCCTTGGTAACCGTATAGGAGGTATAGATAACAAACTCTTATTGGCATGGTAACTTTACTAACAGTATGAAATTTATCCACGCTGATCACAGATAACCCCGCCCTAAATCATGTCCATGCTAAAAGGTGAAGGCTTATATGTTTTATTAATTTATACTAACTAGCCTGTGAACTACTGTAAAGTAGTATAAACTTACACGAGGATTCATATTCAATATACAGTATGAATCCCTGCTTGCTGCAATGGCACGTTCTTTGGACATATGGTAGTAAAATATGATTGGCATCTAGGAAAGGTTCCTTAGCAGGTTGAGGTATTTTAAGGGGAAACGGGGAACTTTTCACCATTTTCATTGAATGAACTTGTTTCCAAGAGCACATCCATTTCCATTGCTTTGAAATACCCAAGGCACACCTGAAAAGAAAAGCAAGTATATTATAACCTGTACATGTACGGTACTTCTACACTTTAGTTGGCTTCTTCCAATATAGCCTATTGAACCCTTCAGAATAGCAGTGTTTTATGCAAGAATCTTTGATCAAGGGGTCGCGTTCAGTTCATAGTGTGGTGTTTACGTCCGCCAAACTACGTGCTTTTCTGAGGCAAGGGTTATAGGATGAAAACTATAACTAAGAAAGAAAGGAGACAAAACGTAAGATAATAACAAGATTTAATAACTAATTTGTGCATAAAAGAATAAAATAAACAAATCCTCCCTGAATTTTCCCCTGACATGAATATTTATCACTTTGAGGAGTCAGAAGGATCTCCCCTTTTCTAATAAAATGTGGATCCAAGTTCCACTATCTTGCATATGAATTTATGTTCGCGTGGTGACTATCTACGGGAAATGAGTACTTGGATGATCATTCGTTCACAACGGGTTAACAGCCACGGTGCTCACGAACAATCACCTCGTAAATCAACTTTTATGGCTATGGGCATAACATTAATAAAAATCATTAAATCTAACTCTGACACACATATTACAACTCTACTATTTACAGGCATCTCTCTGAGACCCTTATTAGTGTGGTGACACACTTAACCAAATGAGCTGCCACAATGGCCAGATAATCAACAACAAGGAAACACAGCGCCGCACGTGACTCACCGGTCACTGACATGGAAAAATAAACATAGAATAAACCAACAACAACAAACAACCTGAGTGGTTAAGATTACTTTATATTAACAAAACTGCATGTCAAAGATACGCTTCGAAGATTATCGTGTTTCGTAGGCAACTCCCATTTATTTTAAACAATTTTACCATTGATCAGTTTCTCACATTTATATTTATTTTCAAGTAATTGGGAGCCAGACGTGCACTCCACTAATGAGCTCTGTTTGCGAAACTCAGCCAGCCCTTGTGACAACAACTCACCCCTTCCACAATACCAGTCATGTCCCCCATCCAGTGTATATAAATAGCCGACCAGCTGAACTGTTATCTCAAGGAATCAACAGCCGCTAACATCTCCTCCCACTCAACAATGGTCAGACAATAATCACATATCCATAATTGTCCTCGCAAGGATACAATATGAATCTGGTACCAAGCTGACAGAAATCAGTCTCAGCTGAAATTCCCGCTTGTAATACCACAAAAAAATATACTCACAGTACACACATCTGGGACTGACATAACGCCTTTCACATGGGTCTGCTGAATTTAGAGCTCGCAAACATTTAACACAATATTTAAAACCTACGATATAGCTTGAGTACTCTTCGTCACAAATTACATTGCTCCAAAGGCAATAATCACACTGAATCTGATCAATAATAATTCTCAACAAAATTTTTAATTACCCTCCAATCTACTATATAATTATATTAATTCAGTCCTACTTCTGAAACACGACATATCCCCGAGAGATGTTTTTAACTGCACTTCGTAACATAGGCGAACACGGCCGTTCACATAGATACGTTAGTTAACACAACACAAAGAAAAGAACTTTCCAATAACTACAATTGTGCGAGCTGCTTCCAAACAAAAGTGTGTCAGATCAAAACTAAATATACTACATTAATCACACAAGCAAAGTATTTACAAAAAATATGTCCCATAAACCATAAGTTAATTTAATAAATAATAAAATATTATTTTGTACTCATCTCTGTTTGTAGTCACCCGTCAAAGAACATCAGACGCCATTCCCCAACTGGATGGTTCTTTATCTCATAGCAGCCATCTGGACGGACTGTTGAGACTTCCACACTTCTTCTGCATTCATCGATGTCATCCTTGCGCTGATACAAAAATTAGGTTATTATACACTTTATGTCTGACTACTAAATTCGCTTGTTCAGGTACTAAATTCCCTGTCACTGTTCGTTGGCGAATTATCGACGCTACTGCCCCTATAACTATAGTACTATGACTATCTGTCACTGAATTTAACACTTTTCAATGAATCTCTTGTGTCCTCGACACATAAAAATACAAGTCTACGCCCGTAGACGCACAGAATAATAATAAAGTCTTGGCTCTTCGACACACTTATAAATGAACTGGCCCTTGGGTCTAGATGGAGGGGGATTTTATGTAAAAATTTCTCGAAGTAATTGTGGTACAGGAATGAAATAGATATCACTGAACTCGTAATATTGCACAGGTCAAGAATATGCCCATTAATCCTAGAATCGATCGTAGAGATTTTGTCTAGGCGATTTCCCGCGTGAATGCTAGCCGCCGCGTACCCCAGCCGGAGTTGGCGCGCAAGTAGGCATTCTCTTCTCATTGGTTCTCCATTTTCTGATAATTTGGCGGTTTCTAGTAGATCTTGGCGTCTTGGGAGTGTCTATTTTCTTCATCAGCCATTCACGTTACTGCATCATATTTCTTCTAGGCGCGAATATCACAATGAACATACCAGAACCATGTCTCACCGCGCGTCGCTTCTAAAATTGAGGTAGCCACACCTGTCCTTATGATACATAGCTAAGCTATTTCTTTTCATAGCTCAAGTACTTAGCCTTTTGTTAAACTGATGCAGGTATGTCCCTACTGTCTCCAACAAATGCTTGAAATTTCCTCATCACTGTCTGGCTACTTTCTTGATGCTGGTTGAAATATTTATTAATTGAAGAAATAAAAAGTAGAATCATTTAACCAACATAGGGTAAAGGGTTCACAACTCTCCCACTCACAAAATTTCGAACTTAGGAATAAAGTCGACAATTTTACAATACTTCCGTAGGCCAATTTGTTTTATTTCCAGAATCACCCCTTTTTCTTACGTGGTCTAGGCGCTCCTGTCTTCAATGGCATTTACTCGTTTTCATTTCCTGCTTGTCTCTCCCCCTTCCAATCTTGCGTGACGCTCGGATGCCTGCGGCAACACCTTGCTCGCCTCGTTAATGTTTGTCAACAACAGCTCTACTTCCTCCTTCATCACGTGCCGTATTCAACTGCTCCCCGTTGACTTTGTTGATAGTAGGACGTCCGTATATTCAAACAGCTTCATTATTTCGGCGCTACCATGGTTCACTTCGACGATATTTCTTTAGGTTGGCAGCGTTGTAAACTGACATTGTTCCTGTGCTCAATTCTTTCACTCTGTAAGCATTATTTCCAAGGTTTCTTACGATAGAATAGGGTCCTATGAATTTTTCGCAGAATTTACTAAAGATTTTCTTTTCTGGGTCCGATGCAGCAGGTCGTTTCACCAAAACGAGCTGGTTGACTTCAAGATCACCGTGGAACCTCTTATTTCTTACTCGCCGTAATCTGTGGTCTGCTTGTTTCCTCCTGTATGCTCTCGTTCGTTCAATTCGCAAGTCTGGTGCTATCATGGGATCTTGTGGACAGTTAATGATGCTTTTCCACGTTCTTACTGGATACTCGTTCTTGTGTAGGACCATAGGGATTTGTCCTGTTGACTCGTGCCTGGTAGAATTCATGGATGTCTCTACGTCCTTAATTTTATCGACCCATTTGTGGTATTCGTTCGGAATGAAGATTCTCAAATATGCAGTTACAGATTTAATTACTCTCTCGCTTGGATTTGCTTGGGCATGCCGGATACTGCTTAAAACATGTTTTATACCCATGTCTTCCATTCCTTTCTTGAATTCGGCGCTTGTGAAATAACTGCCGTGATCTGATAATATAAACTCTGGTTTTCCAAGGTTTGGAATAACTCTATTACGAATGCGACTGAGTACCTGCTTCGATGTTGTTTTCTGAATAGGGCATAGTACTACAATCTTAGAAAATACATCAATGCACACTAGCAAATGACGGCAACCTCTCCTTCCCTTCGGAATTGGACCAAGACAGTCCACCGCCAGTAGCTCACATGGTTTCTGAGGTAGCAATGGTCTAGGATATTGCCTCAGTAAATAATTATTTGGCTTTGTCCTCTGACACGGGTCGCAAGTTGTAATGACGTCACATATAGTTGTTCTCATACGTGGCCATGTAAATGTCTCTCCTATAGTCGCTTCGCACTTGTCTAAGCCCACGTGACGGTAACTTTCATGCGTATGCCATGTCAATCCTCGTTGTAACGATGCAGGTACTAATATGCGTAACTTGGTGTGGTCATTATCTACCCATTTGTGTAGCAAATTGTTGACATAAACATATCTTCCTTCTTTGGCTTTCGCTTCTCGAAATGCAGGTGTTCCTGTAGGTAGTTGCTTTTTGAAGTAATTAATTAATAGCATCATCCATGGTTCCGCTTCCTGTTCTCGCTGTATCTCACGTAACTCCTCCAAGAATTCCCGGTCCTTCGGTGTTAACTCCAAGTGTTGTACCATCGCTGTTTCTTCGTTATCAGGCTCTGGGTCCCTGCTGAGTGCATCCGGTATCACGTTCATCTTCCCTGGACAATGTTCAATTTCAATGCTGAACTGCTGAATGTATATAGACCAACGTGTCACACGTTCGCTTGCCATTGACGTCTTAAACAAGAATGTTAGTGCCTTGTGGTCAGTCCTGACAACAATCGGGTAACCATAGATTATTCGTTTCCATTGTTGGAGCGCATGAAGGATGGCCAACAATTCTAGCTCGGTTACAGTATAGTTCCGCTCGTGCTTACGCAATTTTCGGCTGACAAATGCCAAATATGTTTTGTGCTGCAGGTTAGCTGGATCCTCTTGGTAGAGCATAGCACCTATCCCAATTAGTGAAGCATCCGCTTGGATTATAAATTTGTGCTTGAAATCTGGATATCCTAATTTAATGCAGTTTTCCAATAGCTGTTTTGTTGCTTGGAATGCCTTCTCACATTCCGCGTTCCATGACCATTTGTTATTTTTCTTTAACATTTCTTGCATTGGAGCTACAGTCTCCGTATAACCTGGACAGTTTTCTTTAAAGAATCCCGTTACGCCTAAGAAAGCCCGAATGTGCTTGACTCTCGTTGGTGTAGGGAAATTCTTTATCGCTTCAATCTTAGCTGGGTTTGGCATCACTCCCTCCTTGTCAATGACGTGACCCAAATATAAGATCTCGCTCTTGAAGAAATGCGATTTCTTCAGGTTTACTTTGAAATTCGATGCTTTCAAGTTGCCCAATACTTTATCTAAATTTTCCATGTGAGTTTCAATGTTGTCGGATGCCAACAGAATGTCGTCGATGTATCGCACCGTCATCTCCTTTACTTCCTCGGTTAGGTTCCGGTCCAGTGCTCGGATTAAAGCACAGCCCGCTGTTTTGACTCCAAAAGGCATTCTGACGAAACAAAATGTCTGGTTATCGAATAAGAAGCCAGTTAGAAGCTGTGACTTCTCATCCAATTCAAGATGGTGGAACGAGCTCGTCAGATCGACTGATGAATAAATGCTCTTGTTTTTAAAGCCTTTTAATACGTCTCTGATAATTGGCGCTCTGTCATACTCAGGAAAAATGAGTCTCATGTTGAGATTTCTGGCATCTAAACAAAGTCTAATAGATCCATTTGGTTTTGTGACTGCCAAAATCGCATTTAGATAAGGTGTAGGTGTCTTCCTTATCACTCCAGCTTCTAACATCTCATCTATAATGATTTTAACTTGACCACGATATTTTTCAGGAATTGGGTACAATCTGCTTTTGAAAGGTGACCAGTCCTCGACTTGCATAGAGTACTTGAAATTTAAAATTTTTCCAGGTTCTGTATCAAATACTGTTTTGTGCTTCCTTAAAATCTCTTCCAACTGTTTTCTGTGTTCATCCCCAAGTTGAATGTTATTGAGCCGCTCCTGTAGTAACTCTTCAAATTGTGCGTCGCTGTCATCTCCTTCTGTTAATAAAGACCATATCTCCTGGGATTCTATCTCCTCATCTAGTTCCACAACAGCCCCTTCTACGATGTTATCTTCCGCCTTTCGTACCTCCTCTTCCGTCTCTTCTGATATTGCTTCCAATGCCCAAGAATTTACATCTCTTCCGGTAGTGATTTCATCCATATGCAATCCCACGTTTTTCAGCTGGTCATATTCTCTAAAACTGACTGTATTCTTGTGTAAATCTATCACTGCTTGATAGTCACAAATGAAATTTGCACCAAGAATTATATTGAAATTCATCTTTGCCATGATAATGAATGTTTGCCCAAAAGTGTGTTCCAATATATTCAGCTCTAAGTATGCCTGACGTTTACAAGTGACGGTGCGTTCAGGAATAACACCCCTCACTTTGAGCTGTGGTACCGGAATTACAGGAATATTCTGAGTCCGTCCCAACTCTCGAACCAAGGCCTCCGATACTAGACTGATCTGTGACCCCGTATCCAATAAACATCTTATATTAATTCCACCAATCCTTGCGTAAATAATGGGTAATTGCCTAATTTCATCGTTCCGTGGTTTCACCGTCTCCTCCAGGCAATCTTCTGGTAAAGCAATCCATTCTTGTATGTTCGCTACTATCCATCCATCTTCAACTTTCGACTGTTGTGTTTTGAGACTGTCTCCTTGATCCAAAATTAACATTATTTTTTTTTAGCTCCATTTCGACTCCCATCATCCTTCTGTCGCTCATGTCCTTGATATTCCTCTTGTCTCAGTAGACTTCCAGCTTCCTCAGTATGTGTATCTGGGTTCTTTCTGTTCCCAATGGCCTTTTCCCATCTTCCTAGTTCTCCACCTTGATTAGCGTGTAACTCCTCTAAGTAATTTTGTGATTGAGCGTGCCTATCATCCCAGTCATCTCGATAGTTACGTTGATCTCCTTGATTTTGATCTCTCCTTCCTTTCCATCTTTGATTGGCATTGTAATCACCGTATCTTCCATAAGGCCTGTCATTCCTTCGATTATCACGCCATTGTTGATATCCTCTCTGTTGGTATCTATTGTTGCCCTGGTATCTATTGTTGTAGTAATTTTCGTTACGCTGATATGGTCTGTTTTCCCCTTCTTCCTGGTTTCGCCTAGGTGTGGAGGTGCTCGTATTAGTACCCTGCGTTTTAGTATTTCCCTGTTTTGTTTTTACGACCTCTGTAGTGTTGACTAATTCCAGTTGTCTTCCTCCTCTAAAATGACTATGAGATGTGGTCTCATCTATTTGCCGTAATATCTGCTCTGCATGTAGGGCCGTACTGACGTTTGCTGCGACTAGCACTTGCTGTACATTAACTGGCATTTGCCTTGCTATTGTCATCACCAAATCTGATTCGTTTAATGGGTAATCCAGATCGCGAAATTTTAGCATTTGCATGTTAAAGAAATCTGAGTATTTTGTCTGCTGGGTAGTTTGGTATTTTCTAGAGTAAAGCTCCATTCTTAAACTCTGTTGTATGGCGGGAGACCAGTATTTGCGCAGAAACGCTAAGTTAAAGTCTGACATGGTTCCAAATGTGTATTTGAAACTTAAAAACCAGGTGAGAACATTCCCTGATAAAAATCTCTCCATCATTCTCAATCTACGTGCTTCAGGTACCCCAGTGTCATTGAAATGGTCTTCAATCTCTTTGATAAAGGCCTTAGGTGTTACCCCTGAATTTTCGGTGTATTTCTGCGGTTTGTAGTCATTTGAGCGAATTACTTGAATAAGTTGTGTGGGCTGATGACCGTCCTGTGGTGTTGAGCTCCTATCTACGTTCTTGCGAAATCCGTCCGTGTTTGTTGTTAATGGGCTCTCTGCTTGAGTCTGACTTCCTGCTATGCTGGGTTGGGGACTATGTGAGTCATCCTGCTTGTCTTTCAATGCTCCCGTTTTAAATATAGACGATTGTTCTAATGAGCGAAGTTCGGCTTTAATGATCCTGTCTGTCTGCTCTTTAAGTCTATTTTTTACCTCTTGCTCCAAAGCTTGAATACGCGTGTGGTTTTCGCCTACTGTTTTAAGAATAGTGGATCTTTCCTCTCTAGAATCAATATTCATTTTCTTCCAATCTTTCCTGATCTGTTCTTTAATCGTGCTTATTTTTTCTTCAATTTGGCTCTTATTTTCATCCTGATTGTTTTCTATCTGGCTCAGCCTTTCGTATAATGTACTCTTAAATTGTTCTTGTTCCGTTTCTAGGCTTTTCCACTGTTCCGCTGATTTTATCTCGAGACGGTCCATATCTTTAATTATGCCTGATATGTTCTCATCTACTGCTGATATTTGTTGTTGAATGACCCTGCCACTTTTCTCCATCTCCTTAAATCGTCCTTCCAACTTATCTTGAGCTATTTTGACCTCGCTTGTATTCATTGTGCATGCTATTTCAATCTGCTCTAATTTAGCTAACACCGTTTCATCGAGAATGCTAAGTTTTTTTATCGAAAATACTCTCCATTTGTTTAATCTGCTCGAATTGTTTCTCATTATTTTTGCTTACATCAAGGGCCAGTAATATCATCTGTTGGTTTGTGTGCTCTTTCATCTCTGCGGTTAACGAAGCTAATTGGTTCGTGTTTTTATTATTTTGCGCCTCTAACTGTGAATTTATAGTGTCATTAATTTCACTCTTTAATAACCTAGCTTGTTCCGCCTGATATTCATTTTGCTCAATTCTACTGTTGTTTAACTGTGTCCGCAATGATTCACTTTGTTCTAACAGTTTAGTATTTAGCGATTTACTTTGTTCTGACAGTTTAGTATTTAGCGATTCACTTTGTTCTGACATTTTCGTATTGAGCGATTCACTTTGCTCTAACATACTAGTGTTTATTTGTTCAGATAATTTTGTATTCAACGCTTCACTTTGCTCTAATATACTAGTGTTTATTTGTTCAGATAACTTCGTGTTCAGCGATTCACTTTGTTCTGACAGTTTAGTATTCAACGCTTCACTTTGCTCTAACATACTAGTGTTTATAGATTGACTCTGTTCTGCTAGTTTAGTATCCAATAATTCCTGCGTTCTCCTCGCTGCACTTTCAATGATCTCCTGGATCTGCGCCACCGTTGCCATGTTTTACAATATATATGAGACATATGGGAAATGGCATACGCCAATGCCCCTTGACACGCACATAAATCCAATGCACATTTAATTTCTTTATCCTACTCAGTTCATTTATTTTTACTTTTAATCCCACTAGTTGATTGCATCTCTGAGTAGTTCTAGTTTTACTCAATTTAATTTTAACCCCAAGCACATATTTAGTCATTAAACAGTTATCCTGATCTGATATTAACACTTGACTAATTAACAAAGTATTAATTGTCATTTTAGGCTACAGCCTCCTAATATTTCCATGAGTTTGACTTTCTACACAAATCTAGTTTTAACTTTATCATTGGGCGCCCGGTATCACATCTTAATTTTACTTTAATTTAAAAGACAACAACGTGAACCGTATTTTACTTTGCAAACTCCTGATTTTAATTTATCTTTCACACATTTGGCGGTATCCACTTCGCCTCAACTACTTTTAATAAAATATCACTTCCCGGTGATTAAATACTGTCATATCTGCCTGCACTTGCGGCATGCCAGTTTTACTCAAATGCGCCACTATTGACATGTGTAATCTCCCCGTTACACCACAGTGAATAGCCCCACCGTTGGCCGCCAGTTTTCACTTATGAACCCTTCAGAATAGCAGTGTTTTATGCAAGAATCTTTGATCAAGGGGTCGCGTTCAGTTCATAGTGTGGTGTTTACGTCCGCCAAACTACGTGCTTTTCTGAGGCAAGGGTTATAGGATGAAAACTATAACTAAGAAAGAAAGGAGACAAAACGTAAGATAATAACAAGATTTAATAACTAATTTGTGCATAAAAGAATAAAACAAACAATAAAATAAACAAATCCTCCCTGAATTTTCCCCTGACATGAATATTTATCACTTTGAGGAGTCAGAAGGATCTCCCCTTTTCTAATAAAATGTGGATCCAAGTTCCACTATCTTGCATATGAATTTATGTTCGCGTGGTGACTATCTACGGGAAATGAGTACTTGGATGATCATTCGTTCACAACGGGTTAACAGCCACGGTGCTCACGAACAATCACCTCGTAAATCAACTTTTATGGCTATGGGCATAACATTAATAAAAATCCTTAAATCTAACTCTGACACACATATTACAACTCTACTATTTACAGGCATCTCTCTGAGACCCTTATTAGTGTGGTGACACACTTAACCTAATGAGCTGCCACAATGGCCAGATAATCAACAACAAGGAAACACAGCGCCGCACGTGACTCACCGGTCACTGACATGGAAAAATAAACATAGAATAAACCAACAACAACAAACAACCTGAGTGGTTAAGATTACTTTATATTAACAAAACTGCATGTTAAAGATACGCTTCGAAGATTATCGTGTTTCGTAGGCAACTCCCATTTATTTTAAACAATTTTACCATTGATCAGTTTCTCACATTTATATTTATTTTCAAGTAATTGGGAGCCAGACGTGCACTCCACTAATGAGCTCTGTTTGCGAAACTCAGCCAGCCCTTGTGACAACAACTCACCCCTTCCACAATACCAGTCATGTCCCCCATCCAGTGTATATAAATAGCCGACCAGCTGAACTGTTATCTCAAGGAATCAACAGCCGCTAACATCTCCTCCCACTCAACAATGGTCAGACAATAATCACATATCCATAATTGTCCTCGCAAGGATACAATATGAATCTGGTACCAAGCTGACAGAAATCAGTCTCAGCTGAAATTCCCGCTTGTAATACCACAAAAAATTATACTCACAGTACACACATCTGGGACTGACATAACTCCTTTCACATGGGTCTGCTGAATTTAGAGCTCGCAAACATTTAACACAATATTTAAAACCTACGATAGAGCTGAGTACTCTTCGTCACAAATTACATTGCTCCAAAGGCAATAATCACACTGAATCTGATCAATAATAATTCTCAACAAAATTTTTAATTACCCTCCAATCTACTATATAATTATATTAATTCAGTCCTACTTCTGAAACACGACATATCCCCGAGAGACGTTTTTAACTGCACTTCGTAACATGGGCGAACACGGCCGTTCACATAGATACGTTAGTTAACACAACACAAAGAAAAGAACTTTCCAATAACTACAATTGTGCGAGCTGCTTCCAAACAAAAGTGTGTCAGATCAAAACTAAATATACTACATTAATCACACAAGCAAAGTATTTACAAAAAATATGTCCCATAAACCATAAGTTAATTTAATAAATAATAAAATATTATTTTGTACTCATCTCTGTTTGTAGTCACCCGTCAAAGAACATCAGACGCCATTCCCCAACTGGATGGTTCTTTATCTCATAGCAGCCATCTGGACGGACTGTTGAGACTTCCACACTTCTTCTGCATTCATCGATGTCATCCTGGCGCTGATACAAAAATTAGGTTATTATACACTTTATGTCTGACTACTAAATTCGCTTGTTCAGGTACTAAATTCCCTGTCACTGTTCGTTGGCGAATTATCGACGCTACTGCCCCTATAACTATAGTACTATGACTATCTGTCACTGAATTTAACACTTTTCAATGAATCTCTTGTGTCCTCGACACATAAAAATACAAGTCTACGCCCGTAGACGCACAGAATAATAATAAAGTCTTGGCTCTTCGACACACTTATAAATGAACTGGCCCTTGGGTCTAGATGGAGGGGGATTTTATGTAAAAATTTCTCGAAGTAATTGTGGTACAGGAATGAAATAGATATCACTGAACTCGTAATATTGCACAGGTCAAGAATATGCCCATTAATCCTAGAATCGATCGTAGAGATTTTGTCTAGGCGATTTCCCGCGTGAATGCTAGCCGCCGCGTACCCCAGCCGGAGTTGGCGCGCAAGTAGGCATTCTCTTCTCATTGGTTCTCCATTTTCTGATAATTTGGCGGTTTCTAGTAGATCTTGGCGTCTTGGGAGTGTCTATTTTCTTCATCAGCCATTCACGTTACTGCATCATATTTCTTCTAGGCGCGAATATCACAATGAACATACCAGAACCATGTCTCACCGCGCGTCGCTTCTAAAATTGAGGTAGCCACACCTGTCCTTATGATACATAGCTAAGCTATTTCTTTTCATAGCTCAAGTACTTAGCCTTTTGTTAAACTGATGCAGGTATGTCCCTACTGTCTCCTACAAATGTTTGAAATTTCCTCATCACTGTCTGGCTACTTTCTTGATGCTGGTTGAAATATTTATTAATTGAAGAAATAAAAAGTAGAATCATTTAACCAACATAGGGTAAAGGGTTCACTATATTCATGATATTTCAGCATAGGCCTAATATTAGAGGCATTAATTTTCTTATTTATTTCTAAGCTACACAATTAGTGAGATAAAAAGCCTAACCTAGACCTTAATGAGTCCTGAACCATCCTAAATCGGGAAGTATCTAGTACAGTTTTAGAAATGTAGGTTAGGTCTAGTGATATTGACAACTAGAATTCGGGAATAAAACCCAATGATGCAGTTGGAAATTAAATTCAATTTAAAAAAAAGAAACAGATATTTATACCGAAACATAAGACCACTGATAACATAAAATATATTTACTTACCAATAGCCTAGTGTTCTGAGCTGGCATAAAATCTTCTTGGAATGATGTGAAGTCAATTTTA
Source organism: Meconema thalassinum (assembly GCA_946902985.2). Lineage (NCBI taxonomy): Eukaryota > Metazoa > Arthropoda > Insecta > Orthoptera > Tettigoniidae > Meconema > Meconema thalassinum. The sequence goes on along the minus strand of OX336391.1, from coordinate 200,534,699 downwards.
CTTTAAAATCTTCTTTCACATAACAATTTAAACACATGGACCTTAGATCCAATAACATAGTTTCCACTGCAACCAGTCACACAGCAGCGCAGATACATTTTTCGATTTTTAAACACAAATTCACAGCACTTAACAACTCAAAACAAACATCCATCATGTCTGCCTTGCCTCGAATCATCGGACCATACTCTCAGCCGTGAGGTCTGGTGACGTCAGAGCACTCTGGCCTTACTTCAGAGGGTGTTGGCTGAAGTCATCAGACTTTTAAGAGCGTTAACTCCTACTGTATGCCTTTCTTCGGAGCGGAAGTCAAGCCGGCGGGCCAATGTCATAGATTTATGGCGCGTAAAAATAACCTAATACTGTAAAGGCTCAGTCAAACAGGACGCGGGCTGACCGCACGAACGGAACGACCGCAGCCCGTCGCGGACTGGGATGGTCAAACTGAATACGGACAAGTCATAGCGAACCAGTGAGAAAGCAATCGCGATCAAGTGCATGTTATTGTTTTCTGTTCGTGGTGTTAATTCAACATGTCCAGCATTCCTCGGATGAAGATGAATTGCTTCTACTGTTCACTTTGAGTCAAGCTAGACGAAAATGAAAATGGCTAAATGATACTAATGAAAAAAGACAGCAGTTGGGCGAGTATCACAAACTATGGTGCGATTTGAGGTCATTTCCAGACCGTATTTTCGTATATTTTCGAATGACTGTAGAACGCACTCGCGCACAAGGTCAAGTAACTTCTCCGTTTCATCGGCCATGCTTCCAGCCCGCGCGGAATTTGTGGAAAATCACAACGGCTCACTTGCCCGCCGCGAACTAGATTGGACCGCCGTGGTAGACCGCCTTATGTTTAACCAGGATGATGCAATATTACACGATACAGAGTTCGCAGCGGTCGGGCGGCCTGGTTCGCGCGGGAAGACCGCTTCCTGATTGACCGAGCCTTAATTGGTAGTGTGTAGCAAAATTTGTAGGTTATATTTGGTTGGTTAGAAACGCTCTATCAAGTTCCAACGTCCATCGCTAGGTATTAGTGACAGTAGCATCTGGTAGCCAATGTTGTAACTACTTGATATTGAACTTGTTGGGAGCCTTCGGGCTTTCAATTAAAATACCCTGCTATGGCCATTGGCTGCAATTCTATAAGGGGCATTCAAATGAAACCCGGTCACTTGTGTAAAGTAATGGTAACGATGTTGTTAACTCAAAAATAGTCGCCAAAACTGTTGGTACATTTTTCCCATTGCGACACTAGCCGGTCGATTCCATCTGCGAAGAAGCTACTAGGCTGCTGTCGGATCCAGGCCTGGACCCATTCACACACTTCGGCGTCCGTTGTGAATCGATATCCGCGAATAGCTTGTTTGAGAGGTCCATAAACATGGAAGTCACACGGTGAAAGGTCTGGACTGTACGGTGGCTGTTCCAGCGTTTCTCATCGAAACCGCTGCAATGTCGTCTTCACCGCATTGGCAGTGTGTGGCCGGGCATTATCATGTAGGAGAATAACGCCATTGGACAACATGTCTGTGCGTTTCGACTTGACAGCTCGTCTAAGGTTCTGTAAAGTGGCTTGATAACGCTGGGCATTGATCACTCCTCGTTGTTCCTGCCCACTAGCCTCCATGTTCAGTAGTGGACGAGAACTTTTGTGACCACCTTCTCTTCGGCGTGAAACCACACTGTCGCTATGCAACGTCAAACGTTGAGCACGCTGCAGTCGCTCAATCAATAGATGGTGCCACCAAACACGCAGTTACGTGGCGCCACCGTACGACTATTGCAACGTTAGACGCACTGACCGGGTTTCATTTGAATGCCCTTCATAATACAATATCAAATCTTGACAAGTTCCGCTAGTTTATAACTGCAGGAACTAAATTAGTATTATTGTAAGTACAATCATCCACATACTTTTAGACATAGATTTAATAGCCAAAGCCCTAAGTGTATAGGATCTGATGATGATTGCTAGACGATCAAAACTGGGCATCCAAGTGTATTTATTAATACCATTTTTAACCTCAAAATTATTTCGACACAATTTCAAAAGCCAAGACGAAAACTTACAACATGGAAAGCACCCAACACCGTATGGGGAGAATTCCAGATTGATCATGTGACCATTTCTAACAAAATTACACAGGAAATTTTAAATGTCAGAACGCGTAAAGGGTTCTTCGAGTCTGACCATTATTTGTTACAAGTCAAGATTAGACCAATCCCAAGACAGAAAAAGACAACAAAAAACAAAATTGTGAAGCCTGATCCAGAATACTTGAAGATAAACAGGGACAAAAGCATTGAAGAAATTAATAGGCATCCAACAGACACTTGGACAGATCTTGCGACCACAGTTCAAAAGGCAATGCATTGGGCGCAACCTCCTAGAAAATTAAAACATAGGTGGTGGAACGTAATTTGTGATCAAGCCACTGAGAGAAGAACACAGGCATGGATGAAGTTCAGCAGTAACAGAACATCCGAAACATGGAAGGAATTTCACGAAGTTCAAAAACAATCATCAAAGGAAATCAGAGGAGAAAAACAAGATGTTCACTAAAGAACATATAGCCTACTTTCTCCTAAATGCATGGGTATTGATATAACTCTTTGTCCTTTTCAAGGAGTATGATTGAATGTTGGTTGTAGTAGCTTGTTGAAATATAACGTGCTATAGGGATATTAAACATGAATATGAGGTGCCCTTTGCTAGTGCTACCTCTGTACCAAATTTCGTTCAATTCGGTTTCACCGTGTTTGAATTGATAGGGGGAATCGATTTGCACACATACTTGGCCACCATCTGCAAACTATTGGGCTGATGTTCTTGCAGTTTGGTCAGAATATGTTTCCTACATAAAGATATGGTGTTGCAAAATTTGGTAGAGACTAGATTATTAGGTTGGTCGTAATTACATTTTAGCTTTTAACATTTGGGTGGCCGCGATTACGTTTCCGTCAAGATAGCGGTGATATAAAACATGACACTGAGGTGCCCTTTGCTAGTGCTACCTCTGTACCAAATTTCGTTCATTCGGTTCAACCGTGTTCGAATTAATAGGGGGAATCAATTTTGACATAAATACGGCCGCCATCCGCAAACTATTAGGCTAATGACCTATTAGAATGGTCAAAGGATGCTCCCTTCATAAAGGTATGTTATTGCTAAATTTGCTAGAGATCGGATGATTAGGCTAATCGTAATTTGATTTAAGCTTTGAACATTTGTGTGGCCGCCATTACGTTTCCGTCAAGATGGCGGCAATATAAAACATGACTCTGAGGTGCCCTTTGCTAGTGCTACCTCTGTACCAAATTTCGTTCATTCGGTTCCACCGTGTTCGAATAAATAGGGGGAAACAATTTTGACATAAAGATGGCCGCCATCCGAAAACTATTAGGCTAATGACCTAATAGATTGGTCAAAGGATGCTCCCTCCATAAAGGTATGTTGTTGCAAAGTATGGTAGTGATCGGATGGTTATGTTAGTCGTAATTTGATTTAAGCTTTAAACATTTGTGTGGCCGCCATTACGTTTCTGTCAATATGGCGGCGATATTAATCATGACACTGAGATGCCCTTTGGTAGTGCTATCTCTGTACCAAATTTCGTTCCATTCGGTTTCACCGTGTTTGAATTAATAGGGGGAATCGATTCTGACACAAAGATGACCGCCATCCGCAAACTATTAGGCGAATGACCTATTAGATTGGTCAAAGGATGCTCCCTCCATAAAGGTATGTAGTTGCAGAATTTGGTAGAGATCGGATGATTAGGTTAATCGTAATTTGATTTAAGCTTTGAACATTCGTGTGGCCGCCATTACGTTTCCGTCAAGATGGCGGCGATATAAAAAATGACACTGAGGTGCCTTTTGTTAGTACTACCTCTGTACCAAATTTCGTTCCATTCGGTTCCACCGTGTTCGAATTAATAGGGGGAATCTATTTTGACATAAAGATGGCCGCCATCCGCAAACTATTAGGCTAATAACCTATTAGATTGGTTGAAGGATGCTCCCTCCATAAAGGTATGTTGTTGCAAAGTTTGGTAGAGATCGGATGGTTATGTTAGTCGTAAGGTAACTTAAGATTTGAACATTTGTGTGGCCGCCATTACGTTTCCGTCAAGATGGCGGCGATATAAAACATGACACTGAGGTGCCTTTTGTTAGTACTACCTCTGTACCAAATTTCGTTCCATTCGGTTGCACCGTTTTCGAATTAATAGGGGGAATCTATTTTCACACAAAGATGGCCGCCATCCGCAAACTATTAGGCTGATGACCTATTAGATTGGTCAAAGGATGCTCCCTCCATAAAGGTATGTAGTTGCAAAATTTGGTAGAGATCGGATGATTAGGTTAATCGTAATTTGATTTAAGCTTTGAACATTTGTGTGGCCGCCATTACGTTTCAGTCAATATGGCGGCGATATAAAACATGACACTGAGGTGCCTTTTGTTAGTACTACCTCTGTACCAAATTTCGTTCCATTCGGTTGCACCGTGTTCGAATTAATAGGGGGAATCGATTTTCACACAAAGATGGCCGCCATCCGCAAACTATTACGCTGATGATCTATTGGCTTGGTCAAAGGATGCTCCCCCCATAAAGGTATGTTGTCGCAGAATTTGGTAGAGATCGGATGATTAGGATAGTCGTAATTTGATTTAAGCTTTGAACATTTGTGTGGCCGCCATTACGTTTCCGTCAAGATGGCGGCGATATAAAACATGACACTGAGGTGTCCTTTGCTAGTGCTACATTTGTACCAAATTTCGTTCAATTCCCATTCACCGTGTTCGAATTGATAGGGGGGGACAGACATTCAGAGTACACACACTCACACACACACACACACACACACAGACTCACACACACACATACACACACACACACACAGACTCACACACACACATACACACACACAGACAGACACACTTTTTTCGCCCTGTGTTGATCTCATAAGTCTACTTTCATTCTTTGCAAAAATCGAAAGTAGGCTAACGAGCCTACGACAACAACAGGCTAAAAGAAATTGAAGAAGATTTTAAGAGAAATAACACAATAAATTGTTACAGAACATTCAAAGAAAATATTAAGGGTTATCAGCCTCCTAGCCTCTGCTTTCGAAGAACCAATGGATCCATGGAAACGAACACGAAAGAAAACTGTACAATTCTCAAACAATACTTTAATAATCTTCTCAATTGTACAGAACCCACGGAGAAATTGACCTTCCAAACAACCACATCCAATCCCGATTCTACTCCACCTACAATAGAGGAGATCATACAACAAATGAAAAATAACAGAGCGGCAGGAGAAGATGGCATTATTGCTGAAGTATGGAAGCTTCAAGATAAAAACATCACGAAAACAATTCATAAGATCCTCACAGACATTTGGATCACAGAGAAAATGCCGTAGGAATGGAAATGTGCATTGATCCACCCATTACGTAAAAAGGGTGATAAGTCAGATCCAAATAATTACAGAGGGATTTCTCTAGTGCCAGTCGCTTACAAAATATTCTCTGAAGTGTTATTGAACAGACTAAAACCGCAAGCAGATCCACAAATAGGAGAATACCAGGCAGGCTTCAGAAAAGGGAGATGATGCATCGAACAGATCTGGAACTTGAGAACACTACTGAAAGTCAGACAGACAAAAAACACTGTAGTTACCTTTGTGGACTTTAAAAAAAGCATACGACAGCATTGATAGACAATCGCTCTTTGCAGTACTGGAAGAATATGGCATTGACAAAAAAACAGGGCACTTATACAACTAACGCTCACGGACACCACCTCAAAGTTAAGTTCATGGGTGAAATGTCAGAACCATTTCATATACGCACAGGTGTCAAACAAGGAGACGGCCTCTCACCAATCTTGTTCAACATGGTCTTAGACAAAATTGTTAAGCAGTGGGAGGAACAAGTTAAAGGAATACAGCTAGGAAGAACCCGCGATACAAAAACAATCATAAAATGTCTGGCATTGCAGATGACGTAGCCTTACTGAGCAATAACACACAGGAGGCAAAGGAAGCACTGGAACGATTACATGAAATAGCTGCTAAAACAGGTTTACAGATATCTTATGAGAAGACCCAATACATGGAACGACACACCAACAATGTACAAACCATGCATACCATATATGGATCCACACAAAGAGTTGAAAAATTGAAGTACTTAGGAGATTATATACAAATAGGAGGATCAAACAAGGTGTCTAACATAGAACGAACGGAAAAACTCCAGAAAGCATACAAACTTACATGGTCACATTTTAATAAGAAAAGCATATCAAGACAGGCCAAACATAGACACTACAAAACAGTTGTATCACCAGAAACATTGTATGCGTCAGAAACGACCACAATTGGAGCATCTGGCATCATAGAAACAGAAAAAATTGAACGTAAAATTCTGAGAAAAATATTTGGAGCAGTACACAGAGATGGGATATGGATGAAAAGACCTGATGGGATATGGATGAAAAGACCTACCAAAGAGCTATATGAACACACAGACAGACTCACAGATATCATTAGAAAACGCAGACTAACTTTCTACGGGCACATACAGAGAATGAACAATAAACGACTTACAAAGAAAATCTTTGATGTAGTAAACAGTTCAAAAAGGAAAACAAATTGGTATCATGAAACAGAAGACGACTTAAAGCAATTAGGGACCAACAAGCAAATGATAGAAGACAGAGAAAAATTCTGAAACAAAATTAAGAACGCCAAATTTTTAGTAAGTGAAAGGAAGAAGATAGGAACATTGTGGACGGAACAAAGGAAACAGGAACACAGTCAAAGGATGAAGAGATTTTGGGAAGAGAAGAAGGGAAAGAAGTGAAAATTGTGACATCATGAGATATTTAAATTCATACACTGTCCATAAGGGCAAAAATGATGTAATAATAATAATAATAATACCATGTGGTTTTTTCCAGGATTAGGGACACGCCAATTACAATTTGGCACAAGCATGTTGACCGACTAAAAAGCATACATTTCGATTACTAAGGCAACACTGAAAAATGCTTCCACACGATACTGATAATGATCGTACATTTAATATTCTTGTCTGCATGTATGAAATTGTAATAAAATACCATGTGGCTTCCTGGGTGCAGGGCTTTAAACTTTACGTCCGTGGGATAGCTTGCCGGAATTCGAACCCGGAGCCCTTTGTGTGGATGCGTAGGGTGCTGACCACTTAGCCACGGCATAAGGTACCATCCCCACATTTGCTAGTAAGAAATGTGGATGAATCTAGGAAAATGCCACACTCAGTATGGCCGATGTAAAGGCTACAAACGACAGCTACTGCATCCTGTCATGGAGCGTGCCTTAAACCACCTGACTATGCTGGTTAGTCTTCGTAAATTAACCCGTTAGAGTTGAAGAACAAAGCACAATAAATCATTCGTCCATTTTACTGTTAAACCCAGAAAACATGTGGCAAGTATATAACATGAAATGTCTATATGAAGTAGTCAATTATACAATGGGCACGTCTGGTGTTGATAGCTAATATTAACTACACTTGCCACGTCAAACACATTTCATAATATGACCTATAGAAGTAATAAAATCACATCAACGCCACATAGAAACGTTCTTCTATGCAGTATAGTAGGATTAAAATAACAATAATGCTGCACTCGCTGGCAGTTGAATGTTGTCCAATCACAGAGTAGGCTTGTGTTGTTAGTCGACGTCACATCTAAAAGTGGTAAAGAATAGGTATGCCAACCGCAAAATTGGTTCCCTGCTGTATTTCGTTCACCGAGTAGTTAATTGCTAGCAATCTTTATATCGTTACACATGATCCACACATTATCAATGTGTAGAAAACAGGTACAAACATCCGACGAGGGAATGGTGTGAGGCGAGACATATTTAGAGGAAGATTATATAATTATATATATAAAGGAATCAAGAGTTTAGACAATATAAAGGAATGTCTGTGAGTTCGTCTTTTATGCGTTCATAAACCATACATCCGATTGCGATCAAATCTTGGTGAGTTGTAAACACTTCCGGGATGATCATAGGCATAGTTAGTCAATTTCACAATAGATAGCGCGCGAGTAGTTTAAACAAATGCGTAATGGCCATGCATTCATATACAATTCGTCCGATTGCGATCAAATTTTGGTGAGTTGTTGTGCACAGTCCCGGAAAGTAATAGGCGTAGTAAATCCAATTTACAATAGATGGCGTGCGAGTAACTTCAACAAAATGGCGTGCGTTTGTTTCAAGAAAGTCCCACATTTGTTCATATACTATTCATCCCATTGCGTTGAAACTTGGGTGAGAAGTTCTGTACACTTCAGGTAAGGTTTCTGGCTTAGTGAAACCACTTAACAATATGTAGCGCACGAGTAGATTCAACAAATGAGCGGCGACGGGCGAAGCGATTCAACAAAGTCCTGTGTGCGTTCACATACCATTCGTCCGATAGCGATGAAACTAGGGTGAGAGGTTGTGTACACTACAGGCAAGGTTTCTGGCTTACTAAATCCATGTTATAATAGGTAGCGCACGAGTAGATTCAACAAATGAGCGACGACGCGTGAAGCGTTTCAACAAAGTCCCGTATGCGTTCATATACCATTCGTCTGATAGCGATGAAACTTGGGTGAGATGTTGTCTACACTACAGGGAAGGTTTCTGGCTTTGTAAATCCACTTAACAATAGGTTTCGCACAAGTAGATTCAACAAATGAGCGACGACGGGCGAAGCGTTTCAACAAAGACCAGTATGCGTTCACATACCGTTCGTCCGATAGCGATGAAACTTGGGTGAGAGGTTGTGTACACTACAGGCAAGGTTTCTGACTTAGTAAATCCATGTTATAATAGGTAACGCACGAGTAGATTCAACAAATGAGCGACGACGCGCGAAGCGTTTCAACAAAGTACCGTATGCGTTCATATACTATTCGTCTGATAGTGATGAAACTTGGCTGAGATGTTGTGTACACTTCAGGGAAGGTTTCTGGGTTAGTAAATCCACTTAACAATAGGTATCGCACAAGTAGATTAAACAAATGAGCGATGACGCGCGAAGTGTTTCAACATAGTCCCGTATGCGTTCATATACCATTCGTCCGATAGCGACTAAACTTGGGTGAGTTGTTGTGTACACTCCAGAGAAAGTTTTAGGCTTAGTAAATCCATTTTTCAATTGGTAGCGCACAAGTAGATTCAACAAATGAGCGAAGTCGCGCGAAGCGTTTCAAGAAACCCCCGTATGCGTTCATATACCATTCGTCCGATAGCGATGAAACTTGGGTAAGATGTTGTGTACTCATCAGGGAAGGTTTCTGGCTTAGTACATCCACTTTACAATAGGTATCGCACAAGTAGATTCAACAAATGAGCGACGGCACGCGAATCGTTTCAACCAAGTCCCGTATGCGTTCATATACCATTCATCCGATTGCTATGAAACTTTGGTGAGTTGTTGTGAACACTTCCGAAATCATTATAGGCATAGTCAATCCAATTTACAATGGAGAGCGCGCGAGTATTTTAAACAAATGAGTGTCGGAGATGCGTTCATATAGCCTACAATTCATCCGATTGCAACCAAATTTTGGTGGGTTGTTTGGCACAATTCCGGGATGGTTATAGGCATAGTTAATCCAATTAACAATAGAGAGCGCACCAGTAGTTTAAACAAATGAGTGTTGGCGATGCGTTCATATACAATTCATCCGATTGCAATCAAATTTTGGTTAGTTCTTGTGCATATGCCAGGAAAAGTTATAGGCATAGTAGATCCAATTAACAACAGATTCAACAAATGAGCGACGACGGGCGAAACGTTTCAACAATGACCAGTATGCGTTCACATACCATTTGTCCGATAGCGATGAAACGTGTGTGAGATGTTGTGTACACTTCAGGGAAGATTTCTAGCTTAGTAAATCCATGTTACAATAGGTAGCGCACGAATTGATTCATATACCATACTCCAGGGAAGGTTTCAGGCTTAGTAAATCCATTTTACACTAGGCAGCGCACGAGTAGATTCAACAAATGAGCGAAGATGCGCGAAGCGTTTCAACAAAGTCCCGTATGCCTTCATATACCATTTGTCCGATAGCTATGAAACTTGGGTGTGATGTTGTGTACACATCCGGGAAGGTTTCTGGCTTAGTAAATCCACTTTACAATAGGAAGCGCACGAGTAGATTCAACAAATGAGCGACGGCACGTGAATCGTTTTATCAAAGTCAAAGTCCCGTATGCGGTCATATGCCATTCATCCGATTGCGATGAAACTTTAGTGAATTGTCGTGTACACCCGAGGAAAGGTTTCTGTCTTAGTAAATCCATTTTACAATAGATAGCCCACGAGTAGATTCAACAAATGGGTAACGGCACGCGTATCGTTTAAACGATATTCCGTAGGCGTTCATATACCATTCATGCGATTACAATGAAATTTGGTGAAATGTTGTTTCCACTCCCGTTAAGGTTTCTGATTTAGTAAATCAATTTTACAATTGGTAGCAAACGGGTAGATTTAACTAATAAGCGACAGCGCGTGAATCGTTTCAATAAAGTCCCGTATGCGATCATATACCATTCATCCGAGTGTGATAAAACTTTGGAGAGCTGAGTACAGTCCTGCGAAGGTTCGTGAATTAGTAAGTCCGTTTTTCAATGGGTGGCGCACAAGAAGATTCAACAAATGAGTGACTGCGCGAATCGTTTAAAGAAAATCCCGTATGCGTTCATATGCCAATTCATCCGATTGCGATGAAACTTTGAAGAGTTGTTGTGTACACGCCAGGAAATGTTTTCGAGTTATTAAATCAATTTTACAATAGGTAGCGTACGAGTATATTCAACAAATGGGTGACGGCGCTCTAATCGTTTCAGCAGTCCCGTATGCATTCATATACCATTCATTTCATTGCGATGTAACTTTCGTGAGTTGTTGATCTCGCTCCCGTGAATGTTTCTGAGATAGTATTTTTTTTATAATAGTTGAGAGGTGGTTAACGGAAAAAGAAGAAAATATTGGGAATCCAAAAGCACTGCAACTAACAAAGTCAAAACCCAAACACTTTATTTGATTGGCATTGCAACGCATGCCGGGTACAGCTAGTCTAAATATAAATTTAAAATTCCTACATTTATATTAATTTTCATTTTGAGACAAATCGAAATTAAAATTTTGTGCCAACGTTTCTTAATTTCCATACCATATAGGGCCCAAAATAATATAATTTCCGAAATCAGTAGGCAAGTAGCCTAATACATGTTGCTCTTTACTACGGTAGTACATGAATTGATATTATTAGATCCAAAATCACAACGCGGCGGGAAGAATTTGCTTGTTATTCTGCCATACTTGTTCACATCACAGATTTATTTATATATCCGAGTTCAAAACACATACAAATTAGTTATACATATAAATTGCACTAAATTTTATTTTTTTCCTGTGAACTCTTAGAATGGCACAGTCATTAGCTTCCATCATGTCCAGCATATCACATGGTCTTGGTAACATGCTGCAATTCAGAAGGCGCTCAGGGGTTGTTTTTAACCACATTTACAAAGTTCTTCGTAATCCTACTGTCACCGACTCACACCTGTTCTCAGTCTGTTTAGCGTCTTCCAAGATCCGAATTGTAAATGGTAGCCTGCTGCCGACTTCTCGTTCATTTCCCACGATCCTCCCGGTGATTTTGTTTTCCAAAGTTCAATTCGTCAAGCTTCAGCTGAGGAAGGAATGGCTATCGTGGAGTTTGGAGGAAGTTCTTTCTTGACTTTAGACTTGGTAGATGGACATCAAGTCCATTCATTGGGTGTCTTGGATCTGGTTCTTGCTTTTCTTCTCCACTTCTGCCGTTACTTGTCTTCTAACTTCTGGAGGTGCTACTCCCATGAGTGGAAAGCTCTTGTCGACAGAAGTTGGCCATAGACAGCCTGTCACAATGCGGCCTTTCTCATGAGGGCAACATCTACTTGATTGGTAGAAGCAGAGTTCCTCCAGACTGGGGCAGCATATTCTGCAGCAGAGAAACTCAGAGAAAGGGCAGTTGTACGTGGGAAACTAGGCTACGCTCCCCATGTGGTGTTGATGAGTTTCCGAATGATGATATCCCTGGTGCATAACTTCCGTTTGGTGTCCATGCAATGCTGTTTATATGTTAGCGTGCGATCCAGCTTTACTCCTAAGTATTTAGGATGAACACAATTTTTCAGATTGTGACCTTTCCAGGTGACGTTCAGCTGCCTTATCGCCTCCCTATTGCGCAGATGAACTCCAGCTGTGGAAAACATACGTCTATAAAATGCTCTTTTAGTTACATCGGAATTGAAAATCGAAACTCAAGTAGTATTACATACTACCCTATAATAGGCAGTTCATTGGAGTCTATAGATATTCTCCTTCTCCGTTCAGGCATCTGTTGCTGCAAGTGTTGCTATACCCTTCGCGAGGAAGGGCACTAGCAGCCGGCGAAACCTTTCATTCACAGCATCATGAACCACTTGACCAGTGATGTGCCTAAAACAGTTAAAGATGCATTATACAAAATTATGAATGTGCAAAGTACAAACATTGTAACTGCTATTTGTAAGTTGAAAATGAAAATCCACAGCCTGCTTCCAGTCTCCGACCGGGTCAGGAATGGAATGAATGAAGCCCCCATCTAGCGGCGAGGATATGAACTGTGCCGGCTGCCGAGGCCTGACGCACTCCTCTGGGGCAATGATTAAATGAATGACAGATGAAATGAAATGATAGTGGAGAGTGTTGCTGGAATGAAATTTTGACAGGGAAAACCGGAGTACCCGGAGAAAAACCTGTCTGCCTCCGTTTTGTCCAGCACAGATCTCACATGGAGTGACCGGAATTTGAACCACGGACCCAGCGGTGAGAGGCCGGCGTGCTGCCGCCTGAGCCACGGAGGCTTCGCTATTTGTAAGTTATCGTTCAATAAGTTCGATATGGCGATTGCGCAATAAATTCAGTTTGAACTAATTCTGACCACAAAAAAAAACAGGATGTTCAGTAAGAACATATAGCCTACTTTCTCCTAAATGCATGGGTATTGCTATAACTCTTTGTCCTTTTCAAGGAGTATAATTGAATGTTGGTTGTAGTAGCTTCTTGAAATACAACGTGCTATGGGGATATTAAACATGACACTGAGGTGTCCTTTGCTCGTGCCACCTCTGTACCAAATTTCGTTCAATTCGGTTTCACCATGTTTGAATTGATAGGGGGAATCGATTTTCACACATACTTGGCCACCATCTGCAAACTATTGGGCTGATGATCTTGCAGTTTGGTCAGAATATGCTTCCCACATAAAGATATGTTATTGCAAAATTTGGTAGGGACTAGATTATTAGGTTGGTCGTAATTACATTTTAGCTTTTGACATTTGGGTGGCCGCGATTACGTTTCCGTCAAGATTGCGGTGATATAAAACATGACACTGAGGTGCCCTTTGCTAGTGCTACCTCTGTACCAAATGTCGTTCCATTCGGTTTCACCGTGTTCGAATTGATAGGGGAATCGATTTTCACACAAAGATGGCCGCCATCCGCAAAATATTAGGCTAATGACCTATTAGTTTGGTCAAAGGATGCTCCCTCCATAAAGGTATGTTTTTGCAAAATTTAGTGGAGATCGGATGATTAGGTTAATCGTAATTTGATTTAAGCTTTGAACATTTGTGTGGCCGCCATTACGTTTCCGTCAAGATGGCGGCGATATAAAACATGACACTGAGGTGCCCTTTGCGAGTGCTATCTCTGTACCAAATTTCGTTCCATTCGGTTTCACCGTGTTTGAATTAATAGGGGGAATCGATTTTGACACAAAGATGGCCGCCTTCTGCAAACTATTAGGCTAATGACCTATTAGATTGGTCAAAGGATGCTTCCTCCATAAAGGTATGTTGTTGCAAAATTTGGTAGAGATCGGATGATTATGTTAGTCGTAATTTGATTTAAGCTTTGAACATTTGTGTGGCCGCCATTTCGTTTCTGTCAAGATGGCGGCGATATAATACATGACACTGAGGTGCCTTTTACTTGTGCTACCTCTGTACCAAATTTCGTTCCATTCGGTTTCACCGTGTTTGAATTAATAGGGGGAATCGTTTTTGACACAAAGATGGCCGCCATCCGCAAAATATTAGGCGAATGACCTATTCGTTTGGTCAAAGGATGCTCCCTCCATAAAGGTATGTTTTTGCAAAATTTAGTGGAGATCGGATGATTAGGTTAATCGTAATTTGATTTAAGCTTTGAACATTTGTGTGGCCGCCATTACGTTTCCGTCAAGATGGCGGCGATATAAAACATGACATTGAGGTGCCCTTTGCGAGTGCTATCTCTGTACCAAATTTCGTTCCATTCGGTTTCACCGTGTTTGAATTAATAGGGGGAATCGATTTTGACACAAAGATGGCCGCCATCTGCAAACTATTAGGCTAATGACCTATTAGATTGGTCAAAGGATGCTTCCTCCATAAAGGTATGTTGTTGCAAAATTTGGTAGAGATCGGATGAATATGTTAGTCGTAATTTGATTTAAGCTTTGAACATTTGTGTGGCCGCCATTACGTTTCTGTCAAGATGGCGGCGATATAAAACATGACATTGAGGTGTCCTTTGCTAGTGCTACCTTTGTACCAAGTTTCATTAAATTCGCGTTCACCGTGTTCGAATTGATAGGGGGGGGGACGGACATTCAGAGTACACACACTCACACACACACACACACACACACACTGACTCACATACATACACACACACAGACAGACACACATTTTTGCAAAAATCGAAAGTAGGCTAAAAACGCTGGAGAAATGTACCTATCCAAGACTTGATGATATTCCCCTATTACTTCTTGAGTAATAGGATTCGAAGTTTGAACAGTATGTTCACCCTTTATCTTCATTGTCTGTAGTCGTTGGGTTATCAAAATTAGTGACCTATATTAATGCCCAATAATGACTTACATTTTGTAGATGACCGCAACCCGCTACATTCAGTGTGATAGGCTCATGAGTAGTGGTACCGCAGCCATTTATATAATTCTCCCCTTTAACGAAGTTTTAAGATTACATCCTGGGTTGTTGATTGTGATGTTTCCAAAATACGTCCATAGAATGGTTCTCCTTAGCCTAAAACATATGAATCCACGTACACTGTTGTATCTTATTACTAATTTTGAGAATTGTAGCTCTAAAATATTGTATTTATTCTTATATTCAACAAGTTACAAAAATGATGGCTGTGCATAATATTCAATCTGATAAAGTCATCATTTTGGTAACATAGTTTCCTGACATAAAAGTATATGAATGCTAATGTGAGCCTTGCTTCATTGGTACGCGAGTTATAATGTGTGAATTCTTTGCATGGTCGCCATCTTAAACGTATAAATGTGTTGATCTTGTACTTTAGGTCTGTAACACTTTCTTTATTATGGCTCTTCCAAAATTTAGTAGTGATCCGATGAATAATCACCACTTGATTTAGACATTGAACATTCCGGTGGCATTGAGGTACCTTTTACTAGGCTAACTCTTAATGAAATTGGATTCGTTGTAAAGTGATTGATCCTTCTACAATGATCTTGGTAATGTAATCATAGCTCCACTGGGCTGAAGTGACTAATACTGTGCTCTACCTAATGGAATGTATTTCGGTTTCTGTTATAAAAGTAGTATAATAGCTTTCATCATGGTCCACTAGCTAGTCCTCATTGTTTTCTTCAACACGACTGCTTGCTATTTTAGAATGACAATCATGAACTCGTTTTAAGCAACTTACAGCTTCAATTTCAGAACACAATAGATTGAAATCACCTTAGATGTAAGGAACTGGCCAACACGTAAGTTTGTACACAACATTTGGGTGCCTAGGTACAAATTTCACCAATCCACATTCATCAGTATGGTACCAGTGTGTACTTGTCAGTAAGGTGGATGTTCAATTGAACTAGCCTACACCATGAGAATCATCACGGGCTCTTTGAGATCAACACCTCTACCTTGGCTGTGTACTCTCGGCAACATTGCTCCACAACAAATGAAACGACAAGAAGCTGTTACCCGTGAATGGGAAAATATTAATAGCTTAACGTTTTCCCAAAGGCTACCTGTCCAGAAAATAGTGCTCAGTCCACCCAAAATGCGTCTCAAATCAAGGAAACCAATCTGGACAGCTCGTGAGATGCAACCACTCAGGATTGAAGATGTGGAGAAACATGGAAAAGCAATGCCAGTACACATCATCACGGCCTCGAAGATCCCACACATATATCAGCGTTGCAACTGCCTAGAAGAACGTGGTGTCAACTAAACAGATTCCGGTGTTGACACGCAAGAACTAAGTACTTCATGCACAAATGGGGTCTCTCAGACTACCCATTGTGTGACTATGGAACTTCAGAGCAGACCATAGACCACATTGTAGAGGAATGTTCCAGGTGACGTTTCAGTGGTGACTGGAAGGATGTCATAAATGCCTCTACAACAGCATTGGAATGGATAGACTCACTCGACATCATTCTTTAACCCTGGAACCCTCACTTGTTTATTACAAACACCAATCCTACACCGGGGAACTCAGTGCCCCCAAACCGATCTATAAGGTGCGTTCAAAAAGTAACGAGCTGGCTGAAATGCGCAAACCGGTGACGACATCGGCTAATCGTGGCGTGTGTAACGAGGTGTGTTTCTTACCAGTGCGTGGAAGGTCACACACAGCCCGTCGCTAGAGGGCACACGTGCACGTGACGAGACGATATAAAGCGAGCATTAGCATGCATCAATCGACAACGCTGCCAGTAATGCTGACGTTCTTCTTTGACCAAGATGGCTCCCTTCTGATACACTTCATGTCGCACGGGTCAACAGTGAATGCCCAGCGTTACTCGCAAACCTTGACCACCCTTCGCCAAGCGATCAAAACAAAACGACCACGCAATCTCACCCGTGGGGTCACTCTGCTCCACGACAATGCACGACCTCATACAGCCAACACAGTCGCCACCCTCCATACAGTCCAGACCTCTCTCCCTGTCATTACGCCATGTTTGGTCCCCTGAAAAGGGCTCTGCGGGGTCAACGATTCACCTCGGACGCCGACGTCCACCTGTACGTGCGGAACTGGTTCACATCGCAGTCCAGGGAATTTTATGAGACAGTCATTCACCGCCTCGTGTCACAGTGGGACAAGTGCCTCAACGGCCAGGGCCAATACTTTTAACATACAGGTACTGGTTTCTGTAATTATGCCTCCGGCTCGTTACTTTTTGAACGCACCTTATATATCAAAGAAGCGATGCCTTACAACTGTGACTAACACGCCAACTTTAAGGCTGTCAAGGACAAAGAAAAGTCATGGCGGCTCCAGACTGCGAGGGTTGCCCACACAAATCCAGAGCAAAACGAAAATTCTCTTGCGCACCTTGTGCCCCAGTGAAGGATTTTAGGTTAAGACAAGAGCTCTTGTATCTCTATATACATAAAAATGAAAGTATGTCTGTTTTTTCTGAATTTCCACGGAAATTTGCTTTATTTGCGCGTTTCAGACTGTTTTAAGACGGATGCATGCAAAAATATTTTTTTTGTCTGTCTGTCTGTTTGTGTGTCTGTGGACAACTTCTTTGAGTCCTTATAACTTGAGAACGGCTGGGTGGATCAACGTAAAATTTGATACAGATATCCATCAGAGGCACCACACTAATCGTTGATGTAACTCTTCTCCGTACTTCTCATAAAAGGGGGCCTACCCCCTTAAAATACATGCTGAAATAGGCGTAGAAGGACGAGACAAAGCTTATTTTCAACCCCTCAAAGTGAGAAACACTTTAAGGCCCTAAAACCAACGGTTATTGAGATATTCCCAGAAAACTAATTTCATTTAATAATCTATGAAAGAATGAGAGCCGGTAGCCATGGCAACAGAATCTCACAGGACCATCTATTTCTGTAAGACGCAATGCAATTCAATTTATTAGCCTATTTTCAATTTTGAAACAAGATGTTCAGTAAAGAACATACAGCCTACTTTCTCCTAAATGCATGGGTATTGTTATATGGTACTTGCATCTTCTTAAAAAATAATTTAGATCATGAACAGATAACAGCTTATGATTATCTAATTATGGAATAGGATTTTGAATTCTCTGCCGTAAAAATACAGCAGTTTAAGTTAATAATTGTATGCGTATACCGTTCTCCGTCAGGAAAGTTTCCTTTATTTATAGATAAATTAGAATTGTTACTCAATAACATGAGCAAAGTAAATTTCGATATAATAATTTGTGGGGATGTAAATGTGGATTTCTTAAAATTTGATAGAAATTGTGAATTATTAACACAGTTACTAATTTCCTATGGACTGAAACCTACAGTAAATACCCCAACATGAATAACAAAATTTAGTAAAACCACTCCTGATCAAATTTTTATAAATACAGATAAATATCACCATTTAATAGAAGTCTATTGTCCGGGTTTTAGTGACCACCATGGACAAATACTGAGTTTTGAAGTATCCGAAACAATCAATAATAATGATAATGGAGTAAAATCAATGTGCAGGTCATTCACTGAATCAAATGTTACATATTTCAATGACTTATTAAATAAGGAAACATGGCCTGAAATTTATGAACTAGAAAATGTAAATGATAAATTTAATGCATTTAACAGTACCCTAAAACACTATTTTGAAATAGCATTCCCCTTTAAACGAAGAACTGTTCAAAATAACAAAACCAGCAATTGGATAACAACAGAGATTATAAATTCATGTCAAAGAAATACATTTCTACACAAATTATATAAACAATACCACACAACATCTGAATTCAATTTATACTACAAAAAATACACTAGCATATTAAATAAGGTAATAAGACTAGCAAAGAAAATGCATAATGATAATTTTATTTCCCAATCATCTAATAAAAACAGGGCTATGTGGTCCGTGATAAAGAAAGAAACTGGAAAATCTGCTAAAATACAAAGGAACATTACACTGACCAGAAATAATAAAGTGATTAATAATCCAGGGGAAATAGCAAACACTTTTAATGACTATTTTCTGGAAATTCCACAAAAATTATTAAATAAATCACAGGTAAATACACTAAATTCTAATAATAAAATAAATATGTGCAGAGATTCTTTATTTATAAATCATGTCACAAGTGAAGAGGTAAGAATAGTTACAAAAGAGATAAAAAATAAATTCTGTGCTGGCATTGATGGCATCCCTGATGCAATTTTAAAGAAATGTGCAGAAAATATAATAAATCCACTTACGCACTTAATAAACAGTTCAATTCTCTCAGGAACTTACCCGGATATTTTGAAGTTATCAAAAGTAATTCCAGTGCACAAAAACGGTTCAAAAGATGAATTAGATAACTATCGTCCTATTACCTTACCAACTCGTATTGCAAAAATTGTGAAAAAAATTATGTATAAGAGGCTGATAAGTTTCATAGAAAAAAATAAAATATTATCAAACTCACAACATGGATTCAGAACGGAAAAATCTACACAGACAGCAATTTACGAATGTAGTAATTGTATACTGAAATTAATTGACAATAAGGAACATGTAACTGGCCTATTCTTGGATTTATCGAAAGCATTTGATGTTGTTGACCATAAAATCCTCCTTACCAAACTAAATCAATATGGTATTAGAGGTCTAGCTAATAAATGGATCGAGTCTTACTTAACAAGGCGTAAACAAATAGTAAGCTTGAGACACAAGGATGATGGAACCAAATTACTTAATGAAACATTGTCCAATGAGGGAATTATTGAATTTGGAGTACCCCAGGGATCGGTTTTGGGCCCACTACTCTTTCTTCTATATATCAATGATATAACACAGAACGTTCATTCACATAAGGAAATTTTGTTTGCGGAAGATACAACACTCGTAATAAAAGGTGAAACTAAACAGGTCATACAACAGTCTGCTGACTCCGTTACAGGAGAGTTAACCAAATGGTCACAAGATAATCGCCTCATAATAAACTATAAAAAACAGTATGTCTAAATTTCCACACTATACAGAATAGGAATCCCGCGAAACCCAATATAACATTAAATGGTCATCAAATAGAAAATAAATCAGTTTTTTTTTAGGACTATGGATACAACAAGACTTGAAATGGAATAAACATATACAATATCTGAATACTAAACTGAACTCGATGTGCTTTGCGTTAGGTATTTTGAAAACCTGCACTACCATGCACACATTAAGAAATACTTATTTTGCTGATTTCCATTCATACTTAAGATATGGGATCATATTTTGGGGTATGTCGCCTGATGTACTAAGCACGTTTAGGATACAAAAGAGGGCGATTAGAATTATGGCAAATGCAAACTCTAGAGAATCATGTAGACCTCTGTTTAAAGATTTAAATTTGGTAGAAATCAGATGAATAGGTTGGTCGTAATTTGATTTAAACTTTGAACATTTGGGTGGCCGCCATTACGTTTACGTCAAGATGGCGGCGATATAGAACATGACACTGAGGTGCCCTCTGTACCAAATTTCGTTTCAATTCCTTTTCACCGTGTTTGAAAAGATAGGGGGAATCAATTTGCACACAAACATGGCCGCCATCCGCAAATTATTGGGCAGATGACCTCGTAGTTTGGTCAAAAGATTCTTCATACATAAAGGTATAACGTTACAAATTTTGGTAGAAATCAGATGAATATGTTGGTCGTAGTTTGATTTATGCTTTGAATATTTGGGAGGCCGCCATTACGTTTACGTCAAGATGGCGGCGATTTAAAACCTGACACTGAGGTGACCTTCCTAGTGCTACCTCTGTACCAAATTTCGTTCGAAAGTTTTAAATAGACTTTTCTCGCGATTTAATATTCCAAACGCATTGAAACTTGGTAGAGCAAATGTTTATACACATTGTAATGCACTGGTATGTAATTTAGTTCAATTGTTTACATAGCCTCAAGATGGCGGCTGTGCGAATTTTTAAATTATGTTTTTGTTTCTTGTGTCGTAATCATGCGATCGAAGTGAAAGTTTGAATAATGAACCTACGCAATAATATCCCTTTAAAGGTACATGACTCTATGGCCTATACATATAACAATCCAACATGGTGACCATCCGGAATATTTAGACGGTTCTCAATATCTACGAA
Source organism: Meconema thalassinum (assembly GCA_946902985.2). Classification (NCBI taxonomy): domain Eukaryota; kingdom Metazoa; phylum Arthropoda; class Insecta; order Orthoptera; family Tettigoniidae; genus Meconema; species Meconema thalassinum. Next base: position 200,513,454 of record OX336391.1, on the reverse strand, counting down.
TCTACTACAGCAATCAAACTGGCTTTTTTATGTCCATGTACATGAGTTCACCTATAGGACTTTCAATAACCTGGTGTTCACAAATCCATCATGGTGGCGATGCGAAGTATAAATATTCACATGGTCTTTTCTCACAATTTAACCATCCAAGTGCAGTGAAACTTGGTACAGTAAATCCTTATACAAATGTTAATATACTGGCATCTAATTTATTTCAATTTTTTCCATAACTACAAGATGACAGCTGTGCAAAATTTTAAAATCTCGTTCTTATTTCTTGTGTCCTAATCATGTGATTGAAGTTTGAGTACTACACGTACACAATAATCTTCATGTACCAGTACAAAACTCTAAGCCCTACATATATAAAAGGCCAACATGCCGACCATCCGAAATATTTAGACGGTTCTCAATATCTACGAATCTATTACAGCAATCAAAGTGAAATTTAGTATGTTGATAGAGGAAATTAACATGAGTAGGATATATGAAAATAGGCTGTATATTTCTTCACGGAACTACTTGCTACATTACTGTGAAGTTTGCAAACGACTATAAGGTTATCACGGAACCAAACTAAGCTGTAAAATTCATCAATACGTATAATGCGCTTAAGGGGGTTAAGGGGTACACTAGAATTTATTCACGCGATTTCCAAGTGTGCGTGTGGTACGGAAGGTCTTCTATATCCCTATCCCTATATTGTATTTATTATATTATTATCATTATTAATATTATCATTATATTATGGCATACAACGACGAGACAAAGCTCATTTTTAGCCCCTCGGTGACAGAAACAAAACTCGAGGGTTCCCGAAAACTACATTTTAAGGCTTTAAAACCAACAGTTTCTGAGATATTCCCAGAAAATTAATTGAATTTAATAAACTAATGAAGGAATGCAAGCCGGCAACAATGACAACAGGTTCTCAAGAGAAGACATCCAACTTTCCATATATTTCTGTAAAAAGCAATGCCACTCCACTTATTACATTTCTGTCAAAGTTTTCAAATGGCTATAAGGTTATCACGGAACCAACTTAGACTGTAAAATTCATCAGTGCGCTTTAGGGGGATCAAGGGGTACCCTTGAATTTTTATACGTGATTTACACGTGTGATATGTCGTACAGAATATTATCTCCAAACAGCAACATTATTTTCAAAAATTCCTGAATTGAAATAGTATTTTTTGCAGCTATTAGGAATTTGGGCCATTGGAGGATAAAAAAAACCTGAATATTCATGCACCACAAGCCTTTATAATTTGATAAAGGGATAAAAGTGGATAGGGACTTACACAACGGTGAGGGTCAGTCTTTATGTGAGGTGTATTGCGTTTCGGCTACGAGGTTTTCAAATTTGTTTTCAGGTCAGGAAGTACACCTTAGGTGAATATTGATTGAGCACATTCACTTTTTTTTTCGACAAACGGGTTCATCGTAAGGATGATTTTGTTCGATACTGTTTGGTTGATATATCCATATTCCGACATCTGGGTGATATGTTGTACGTTGGTTGGTTCCTCAGTTTAGAAGCTGCGACAACGCGTTCACGTAGCGTCGTGTACTTTGAGTGTGTGTAGAATCTGTCTGATAACCGGTGAAAATTGTGATGGCTGTATTAGTGTGTGTTATCTGTATTTCAGGTAAGGATTGCAGACGATCAATTTCCAGTAGTTCCTACTTTTGCTACCAAATGCTACCGTCAACGACACCTAGCTGTGACTTGGCTACTAGATGCCACCTCAACTGGCATCTGGTGGCAAACTTTGGAACTAATAGAGCGTTAATCAAATCTAACCAACAAATTTAGCTTCACATAATTGTAGTTAGTGGAAGGTTCTATTACATTACATAAATCTATGACAAGGGACCGCGGGATTTACTTCCCCTTCGAAGTAAGGCATACTTTCTGTGTATCTTTATGTACGCTTATAACTCGTGTTCGAATGTTTGGAGCATCGTAAAATTAGGTATCCATGAGAGTCAATACACCAATTTTTATACATATAATTCTTCGACACGTGTGTATGTGACTGAACTCCTCCTAAACGACTGAACCGATGTTGATGGAATTTGGTATGTAGGGGAAGTCCGTGTAATTTGTACCACTTAACCTTAAACGTCAATAATTTCTTTGTCCGTAATTAAACTTTCTCAAATTTTATGGACGATAATTAGTACAATGTATCAAATCATTTGGTGCAAATAAATGTTAATATTATCTCAGCGTATAACGTAAAATTTATGTTTAAAACAAAATGTAATATCGTGTAATTTGGACCGGATGGCGTGTAACTTGGACCAGGGTGAGGTGTAATTTGGACTGCTAAATATAAACACTTGTAAGTTATTTAAGCTATTTATTAGGCAATACTAAACAATAAAAACAATATTGCGAATTCTGATTGTCACTTTTGGCATGTAGCACAATAATAAAACAGTTCATCGTTAATTTCGGCACAATTTTCATGAGCCCACCTTTTGCAACCGTCGCACTGAATCCAATCATCCTCATAACACCACCTCGTAATGTGGTGACTAGCGTTCTTTGCTGTCGCCCCGGAGGTCAAGGTTCGATTCCCACTTCAGCCATCCTGGAGGTGGTTTTCCGTGGTTTGTCCACTTCTACTCCAGGAAAATTCTGGGATGGATGCAAACTTAAGGCCTCGGCCACCTCCTTACCAATCCTATTCGCAATTTACAAATACACACGCACTTGTACAGTCATCACAATAACACAGGTTGTCATACAAATTCCACACACACGCGCAATTGCACAGGGCTGTATGACCATGATGTTGCAGCCACCAAAATAAGCAATAACAACAAAATCCTTACAGATTATAAACCAACTTCTTTCAGAATCAGAAATAAAACTATGAAGAAAGTTGTTGTTGCTTATTTCAGGGGCATTGCGACATTGTGGTCATGTGGCCCCGTGTACTTGTGTGAGTGTGGAGTTTGTGTGATAACCTGTGTTATTATGATGCCTGTACTAGTGGATGTACTTGTAAATTGGGGATAGGATTGGGAAGGAGGCGGCCGTGGCTCTAAGTTACGACCCGTCCCGGCATTTGCCCTGTATAAAACTGGGAGACCACGGAAAACCACTTCCAGGATAGCTAAGGAGGAAATCAAACCACGTTACATCTCTCCCACAAGAATTCAAATTTATTCGCAGAGCAAGGAATCGAACCCAGACCTCCAGGGCGACAGCCAATAATTCTAGCCGCCACACCAGGAGATGGTCACTAAGAAGAAAAGTAGCGATTAAATTTGTTTCAACGGACCAAATTACACACTCTAGGGCAGTCCAAATTACACGCCATGCATATATTTAATCAAAGTTCAAATAATTTGAACATTATTTAAAATTGATGAATAAGGGCATGTTAGAACTTACCACGATGTTTCAGTAGTACTTGTGAAAGCAACACACACTCTTCGCTGAAATAATTACTTGATAGCACCCTACCTCCCGGTCGTATAATCTTACAAGGAATGTAGTCACAAATTTATTTTCCTCATTACTCCTCAACCTTCAGTCCGAAAATAGAAGAACTCCCAGGGCGAAAGGGACACTCAACTATCTTGCTGACCTTGCCTGAGACAAGGGGTTGCCAAACTTGCAAATACCAAAAGTAACAACAGTCCAAATTACACGACGGTCCAAATTACACGGATTTCCCATATATTAGGGTGGGTCCATGTATGGTTTAGATTCACAATCTGACCCGGTATGTGGAATGAACACAATTTTAGAACCACAATTTACTCACAATTTTAGAACCACAATATACAGTCAAAAACAGTCGTCATGGAAACCACTAGCCTTGGCCTTCGTAAAGCTTATGTCTTTGGACGGTTTGTCTCTGCACGTTAGAGCCACCTGGTCGCAATCTGTGCAACTACTGCCATTACATACACTCCGCCCGTGGCGAAAAGTTGTGTTTTATACCAAAGGTGACAGTGATGTCGAATTCTACTGTTTGTCTTCGCACGTTAGAGCGTTTCAAAGTCCCGTATGCGTTCATATACCATTCGTCCGATAGCGATGAAACTTGGGTGAGATGTTGTGTACACTCCACGGAAGGCTTCTGGCTTAGTAAATCAATTTCACATTAGGTAGCGCACGACTAGATTCAACAAATGAGTGACGACGCGCGAAGCGTTTCAACAAAATCCCGTATAAGTTTATATTCCATTCATAGATTGAGATGAAACTTTGATGAGTTGTTGTGTATATTTAAGTGAAGGCTTCTAACTTAGTAATCCATTTCGCAGGTGGTTGCGCACGAGTAGATTCAACAAATGAGCGACGACGTGCGAAGCGTTTCAACAAAGTCCCGTATGCGTTCAAATACCATTCGTCCGATAGCGATGAAACTTGTGTGAGATGTTGTGTACACTTACGTGAGGGTTTCTAACTTATTAAATCCATTTCACAGGATGTTTCGCACGAGCAGATTCAACAAATGAGCGACGACGCGTGAAGCGTTTCAATAAGGTCCCAAATGCGTTCAAATACCATTCGTCCGATTACGATGAAACTTGAGTGAGAAGTTGTGTACACCCTACGGAAGGTTTCTGGCTTAATAAATCCATTTTAAAATAGGTAGCGCACGAGTAGATTCAACAAATGTGTGATGGCATGCGAATCATTTCAACAAAGTACCGTATGCGTCCATATACCATTTATCCAATTGCGATGAAACTTTGGTGAATTGCTGTGTACACTCCAGGAAATGTTTCTGCCTTAGTAAATCCAGTTTGTAATAAGTAGCGCACGAGTAGATTCAACAAATGAGCGACGGCGCGCGAATCGTTTCCACAATGTCCCGTATGCGGTCATATATCATTCATCCGATTGCGATCAAACCTTGGTGAATCATTGAGTACACGGCAGAGAAGGTTTCAGGCTTAGTAAATCTATTTTACAATAGGTAGCGCATGAGTAGGTTCAACAAATGAGTGCGGGCACGCGAATCTTTTAAAGAAAATCACTTATGGTTCATATGTCATTCATCCGATTCCGGTGAAACTTTGATGAGTTGTTGTGTACACTTACGTGAAGCTTTCTAACTTAGTAAATCCATTTCACAGTTGGTAGAGCACGAGTAGATTCAACAAATGAGTGACAGCGCACGAATCATTTAAACCAAATCCCGTATGCGTTAAATGCCATTTATCCGTTTGCCATGAAACTTTGGAGAGTTGTTGTGCACGCTCCAACGAATGTTTCTAAATTAGTTAATTCGATTCACGATAGTTTAGAGGCAGTTAACAGAAATTGAAAACAATATTGTGAATCGAAAAGCACTTCAAGAAACAAAGTTACAACACTTTCTTTGATTGGCAGGACAACGTCTGCCGAGTTAGCTTGTCATTTATAAAACTCTTCACCTTCTAATAGAAGGGTTGGTATAGGAAAAAACTTTTCAGAATACATGCTAAAATAGGCGAAATATAAAAATTATCCTAGACGGACGACCAAAGCATATGTTGCGCTTCTCAATGTGAGGTACAAAATTCGGGAGTCTATAAAGAGTCTCCGAAAACCACATTTTAAGGCCCTTAAATTAACAGTGTCTGTGATATTCCCAGAGAAATAACTTAGCTCTGATAAACGTATGAAGGAATAACAAGCCCCTAACCATTGCAACAGTAGCTCAATTGATAACGTCTGGTTATTAATACCGAAGACTGTTCGAAGAGCGGGTACTTCTGCCAGTATACTATATATACCTTATTTTGATTACATTGTTGTAATATATCCATACGATCAATGATAATAATAATAATTTGGACTTATATTTAATTCACTGATAATGTCTACCTTTCATAAAGGAGGTAAGTACAGGAACACGACGCACTAAAACTGCATTATCCTTACGTAACTATACATGCTATGTTACAGGGATCTCGCGAATACAACAGTCGCAATGATATGATGAAGTTAGTTATGATTACAGCAACAATATCACAGAAGACTTAGATGGAAAGTCACATAAGGGTTAGTTATTAGTTAGTTATTTTTATATTAAGGGGCGGAACTACGAGGTCATCTGCCCCACACACAAGGGTACAACATTTCATAACCTTCTAGGTGAGAAGTGGAAGGGCACAACACAGAAGGTCGGTCTATGGGAACTCACGTCATCAGATAAGGTCTAATGTTTCTTTTCCATGTAACGAAGTACAGCTGCTGCAGATTATATCTATGACTTTAGCTTCCGCCATGTTTACAGAAAGTGTTCATTTATTGGTGTTGAATTGAAAACTCGCTCAAAAGTGATATTCATTAAATATTAAGACGGTCGATGGCCAAGCATTAGCAATATTAAAACAAGGCATTAAATAATCACAGCGTTGAACGTCCCGTAATTACTTAAGGAAACACATTAGCGGAGATTGTAACTCAGTGGTAAATAATTAATATGGTTCAAACAATGAACGATTCCGATCCATTATAACTAGAGCCCTGCGCGGATAAACAAAACGTTATTCGCATCCGCCCCGCATCCGCACAACTGTTATCCGCATCCGCCCCGCATCCGCACGACTGTTATCCGCATCCGCCCCGCATCCCCATGACTTTTATCCAAATCCGCTAATATTTCAATATTATTTTTAATTTATTAGAAAAAGCATAAGATGTTAAACCAACACATTTAGACATTTGAGGAGAGATTCTTTCCCCTATGCTATGTTTAAAATGAATTCTATACAGCCAGAATTTCAACCCTTTCCTGTTCGGAGTGTTAATTATGCTTAATGACTTAATTTGAATGAGATTAGCTTAAACCATCATCTTACATTTGTTATGGAAGAAATATAACGGAAAATTATGATATGTCATAAATATCCGGATCCTAGTAATGATATTCAACAATTTCGGATGCTAGAACTACTTTTTATTAACACATAATATAAAAATATACATATCGCACTAAAACGTTTTGTTTTGTAGGCTATATACGATTTGGTGCAGTATATTTTCCAGGAATGCACGTGTGCCGTAGTAAGTTTGATGTGCCTGAGTATGAATACACGTTTTTACAGGTAAAACATCCTACTATATCGTTCACCTTTTCGTTTCCATTGAAAATGTAACAAATGTCTGCCATATCGTTGACTTGAGCGTTGATTCACGCACTAAAGAATATTCGCCTTAATTCATTTTAGTAGATATTTGATCCATGTTGGTGAAATGATGTACAAACTCCCGGTCGCGGTAACATTCACTAAGTGACTTCTCTTTACGCATGGAGAAAGGGACTGACATTTGGCCGGAAATTCCAAGTCAGTCATCATCCTTCTGCCTCTTGATCCATCCATGTTCGCATAGTTGATGTCATAATTCTCTCCGTTGCAATATCACAGCCCACGTGTTTCGGTGCCAAGATGGAAATAAATCTACAGATCTTCCAGGTTAGCTTAGACTGCGAAGTATAGTTGACTTGAGGAATGTTGATGATGTCACCACGATGAACTAACAAGCTCATTGACAGCATGATATCTCGTACGTGTAGTAATAATGGCAGTGAGAATTGATGAGATGTCAAGACCATCTGCTACAAACATACGGTACTTAAAAAAATGTACTTGAAAGCATGTGGGTAAAATAATCTTCTCGTGTATAAGTCCAAAACGTGCCAGGATATTTCGTACGCATTATAGGAGTATTCCTCTTTGTAGCATGAAGCTGTAGATTGGCTTATCAAATATGTGATATTATCGTAAGTTCCACATTGTATTCTAAAAACTATCCGCAAATTTACTCCAAACATTATCCGCAGCGTATCCGCTATCCGCACAGCCATGCAAATTACATCCGCGTGGCGAAATATTTTGCGGATATCCGCATCCGCGCAGGGCTTTAATTATAACCTCGGAACAGCTTCGTAACAGAATACAGTGCTTTCATTCCCTCATTGAAGTCCGGTGGGATTTGTAGTTGTATATTTCTTATGCTGTTTTTGATTGAGTTGTCGTTGTCTGGTATTCCTATGTACTTTTGTGTGTGTGGATGGAAGCTGTCTGTTAACCTGTGTTATTGTGATGGCTGTACTAGTTTATATATTTGTAATTGAGACTAGGATTGGGAAGGAGGCGGTCGTAGCCTTAATTTAGATACAATTTCACATTTTCTTGAATTACAACTGAAAAACCACAAAAAACACTTCTGTAATGGCTAATATTGCTGAGAAATACTGCCCTTAACGTAATAGAATAGGGATACGAACACTGAATACGTGTTAGGCAAGCCTTCGCGGATTAGTTTGCAGTAGGGTGACCGTTTATGAGTAGTGGCTGTGTGATTTTTCAACCTTGTGGTTATTAATACAATCTTCTTTTCAAGAGGCCTTAACACTTCAGTTTTTCTAACAGTTGCATTAGCAATATGTTTTTAAAGATTCTGTCGATCTTCTGAGGATTGGTGTTTAAGGACAATTTTTACGTACCATAATTGACATTGTGGGACGAAGTACTGTCTTGTACAGCAAATTTGGCTTGTAGATTTTAACTTTTAGATCTGATGATGCTCACTTGTCGAGCGAAACATGTCATCCTATAGTTTTCTCCCTCGTCTCTAATCCGTAACATATATATTTTAATCATATGTACCGGTATTTATTTTTATTTCAGAAATACCAACCAGTCTACCTTGGTGAGAGGCAAACAGCAAGGCTACTGAAGAATCAGGACCCATTAGGTTGACTAATGTTTGACGGACCATGCCGTATATCGTACCAATTTTGAATAATGCTCCCTATCTTTCTCTGTTATTGGATATTTATTCTAACAGCCCCTTGTTATTCAATTTATAGTTGAGTCACACCGAGGAAGATTCTTCCACTGAGTAAACACGCCCAGAAAAAACATAGCATACTCACAGGAATTAGGATGAAACGTCATTCAGTTTATTTTAACTTAAAATGAATCTGTGAGTAAGGTAAACAAAACCAAACTGAATACCCAGCGGGAAAAAAGAATTATCAGTATGCGTAATCTTTCATTGGAAAAAGAAAATATTTCCCGTTCGCTAAATGAGAAATTTTTAAATTCGTTTTCACAGTACCAAAAGTAAACAGAACCTTAGATTAAGAAAACAGCTGTGCCCTTCTGCAAACAATCAAGCCGGAATATTCAGCGTGTGGTCGAGCAGATTGCGGTGGCAACCACGAGTGAACAAAAACAACGAGATTAATCGTGTTATATCGACCGTGTGATCCAACAGGACTAGGAAAACATGTTTCACTAAATCATAATTGTGGTGCCGGGCGAAGGCAAGACATTTCCCCACTAGTAATGAAACTGACATTTTACAAGGTTGAGCAGTAACGTGTAACTAGTAGTCGTTACTTTCTTGCAATAATGACGAGGTACGATGTTGCTAATACATCCTTTGTAGATTAGTGGTCTGTAAATTAACTGCATACTATTAGCACAATTTACAGATTTGTAGTTATATGAAATTAATGATATATAGGATTCCTTGTTGACGCTATACTCAGAAGTAAAATATCATAAGTATGTATTCGATGTAATCCACCCTAGTCAATAAATTATCAAAATAGAATATATTATACCAGTTTCTTCAGTAATTGTGTTGTAAATAAATTAAATCTAATTGAATTACGAGCAAAGTGGATCAATATTTATCTTGGGTTTTACTTTTCCTTTCCCCCCAGGGGCTCACATTTAGTGGGACGTGGGTTGGCGACCATGGGTCCCCAGCTGAGTCCGACATTGCTTCCACTTACTTGTGCCGGGCTCCTCACCGTCTTCTTTCCTGTCGACCTCACTTGGTCAATTCTTGTTCTCTTCCGACCTCGACGGTATTAGGGTATCTGAGGGCTAGGGAGTCTGTTCCTTTCCCGCCTTAATTGGCCCTTGTCTCATCTTTTCTGATACCCTCCTTCTGCAAGGGGTCAGCCTTTTTTTTATCATGATTTCTCCTGCCTTCTGCTCAAGGCCCTTAAGGAGGCAGGGTGTGTGTAGCCCCAACACTTCAGGAGCACCCTGGATATTGCTACACCCTCATGGGCTCACGGCTGGTGAGTTCGGGAATTGGCGACCCCGAGGGATTCCTGAGCTGGGTCCGGTTTTCCCCCGTTCATCCATTACCTCTGGGGCGGATCCTCTCCCCTTTTACTTTCCTATCTGCCTTTCATGGCTCTCCTTCGTTCCAAGTCCCTCAATCCGCCTTCTTCGAGGGTTGAGGGTATTTCTTTTCCTCCTGTCCTTTATTTGCCTTGTTCTCCATTTGTTTCCCATTTCTTATTCTAGTATATAAGTTAGTAGTTAGTTTTAGTTATAATTTTTCATTCTCATCATCTTCACGATCACCCTAACCATTAGGGGCCGATAGCCTAGATGTTAGGCCTCTTAAAACAACAATTATCATCATCATCATTTTCCTTGATAACAAAGTTTCAAAAAAAGTATTAGCGGCATCGGTGGCGTAGTTGGTAGCATGCGGAACTGCTGTGCCTAAGATAGTGGATTCAAACCCGGCTGAAGTCGTCGGAGGGGAAGTAAAGCCGGCGGTCACATGCCATTGATTTATGGCATGTACAAGATCCTTCCACTCACTAAAATTGCGTGAAGCTAAATTTCTAGGTTAGATTTCGTTGAAGCGCTCTATCAAAGTTCCAACGTTCACCACTAGGTATCATTGACATCTGGTACCGAAAGTTGGAACTACTGGAAATTGAACGGAATTTGTAGCTCACCCTACGGGTGTCCGCTAGAAGCAGGTACAGCCTCCGACGAGCCGAACATGTCCTCGGACACTCCTGGCACTAAAAGCCATACGATAAATAATTAAATAAATACAAAAAGTATTAAAAATCAGATCTGTAACAATGTGTGCTTTAAATTGATGATGCTATAAAATACGTTTCTGTAAAATACGGATATTTAAAATATCTCGGGAAGGTTTTTATAGATAGGGTCCCGAACGCATACATTAACACCTATAGTAATCCAATTTCACCATATATATATATATATATATATATATATATATATATATATACTCAATATTTCTCAGTCAAAGGCCATCAGCTTCATCCATACCAATTTTCAATTAAGCAAGGAATAAATACAATAAATTTCCAAAACATGCTCCCCTAAGCAAAGAGCCTTATTTCATCTTATGAAAAACCATCTCAAGATATTAAAAAAATCTATTTATAAAATACTTTTTACCTACACCAGATATTTAAGTTGTACGTATTTTTCAGACAACTATTTTATAGCATCATCAATTTATAGCACACATAGTTACAGATCGGTTTTTTGACTAATTTTATGAAACATTGTTTTCAAAGAAAGGAAAAGCCATGGTAAATATTGATCAACTTTGCTCGTAATACAATTATTTTTAGCCTACTTTTCACATTTTGCAAAAATGAGGAAAAAGTAGTCTTATGAGATCGATCCGGGAAAATGTGTGTGTGTCTGTCTGTCTGTCTGTCTGTCTGTCTGGCTGTGTGTGTGTCCCCCCTATCAACTCCTAAACGGCTGCAGCAATCAAAACCAAATTTAGTATGAGTAAAGATGTGCACCGGAATAGCTCACGTCCATATTTGAAAATGATCTCAGTGCTACCAACTGCTGAAAAAACGCACTAGAAATTTGAGCTCCATGTTGGATATCTTGCAAGGTATGCATGGGAGCTATTCCAATATTGGCACACATGTAGATAATACTATTTCAGTTTAATTTCCAGGAGGCCAACCATGACAGTGTTGCCAAAATAATTTTAAGCCTTCTGATAGGTCCAATGTTTAAATGCATATAACTTCTACACTATCAACTAGATTTCAACCAAATTTTGCATGTAATATCTGTACATAAACAGATATGCCTGAGCGTATTTTTAAGAGCCACCAGAGCTGCCAACTGTTAATAATTGCTGTCTCTATTTTTTTAATCCAAATACCATTATATCAGAAAGTATGCAAGCCAACAGCTTTAAACTATGCACACGTATATTCTAACATTTTAGGTTAATTTGGAGTAACTTATATACGTCAGTTCTACCAACATGATTATAAGCCTGCTGATAGTACCAATTTTTAAATACATGTAACTTCTATACTATCAGTTGGATTGTAACCAAATTTCGTATGTACAATGTGTACCATAACAGATATGACTATAAGTATTGTTAAGAGCAATCAGGGGTGCCAACTGTTAATAAATGCTGTCTATATTCTTTTTATCCTAATATCAATATATCAGAAAGTATGCAAGCCAACAGCTCTATACTTTGCACACGTATAGCACCTGCCATTCTAGATTAATTTGGAGTAATTAATACAGGGCGGTGCTGCCAACATGATTCTATGCCTGCTGATATGTCCAATTTTAAAATACATGTAACTTCTATATTAACAAATGGATTTCATCCAAAATTGGCACAACAAGATATCATAATAATTCAGATTATTTCTGACCAGCACACGCATGGTATTGTTGGCAACATGCATTTACGCGTGCTGATAGATCCAGTGTCTAACTGCATGTAACGTCCATTGGACTTCAACCAAATTTTGTATTCTGTACCTTAAGAGGTGGAACTAAGAATATATTCAGTCACCAGGGTTGCCAACTGTAGTGCTCTATTAGGCTACGTTATACCAGGTATATTTTGAACTAATTAGATATTTCGATATTATCAACTTAATTTCGTCATTATTCTAGATAGGTTCATATACTGTAGAATAATCATTGGCATGAAAGGTAGGCTGTATAGTTCTTCACGGAACTTCTTGTTAAATTATTTAGAAGACAATTACTGAAGAGGGCCACAATGTGGCCGAAACTGGTATTGTATTCTATTTTGATTATGTATTGACTATGGTGGATTAAATCTAATAAACACTTATGGTATTTTACTTCTAATGTACTGATTGTTAAAGATATAGAATATGTTACATAAACATTAACCATAATGGATAGTTTGTTTACGTATTAATTAAATTTAATATGGAAACTTGTTAATACTATAAAGTTATAATGTTTATTGTTGTAACATGTTGTCAACCTTTCAATGGGGTCTTGCTCAGCATGGGCCGCTTTGCTCTAACTTACTGTGCACTAAATAGGACATCTTTTACGAAAAAAAAGTAAAAGTAAATAAAATTTAACTCTAAGAATAGGGGCAAATAACCTCGTAGTTCCGCCCCTTAAAACATCAATAACTAACTCTAAGAATAACAATTTTGAATTTTAAATTCTAGTAAAAATAGACGTCCTTACAAAATCATTTATAAAAAGTGGTTATTGAACTAAAAAAAGCAAATTCTTTGAAAATATTGTCAAATATACTGCACTGAATATTTTTATTATTTAAATATTATATATTTTATATTTCCTTGTAATGTCAACTGGTATATTAGGTCGTGGAGAGGTCTTGTTCTAAAAGTCAATCGAGTCTGTTATTTATGAAGACCATACTTCAAGTTAGAGTTGTTGATTATTGCCATTCATTATGTCTACATTGCTCTTGGCAAATTTTGCGGTTAAAATGTATCTCGTCTTGTCCTCTTCTACTTTAAATTCCATGTTGTATTTTGGTGGCTTCTGTTAATGCTGTCCTTAAATTAATGGAAGAATGTATTTAAATGCGTCCTTTGACGTTGAAATATGTCAATATTATCACTTTCTTGACCCTAGTGTGCTTCGCGATCTCAGTAAAGGTAAATTCAATTGAAGATGCTGAAGGTTGATCTTATCAGCCATGGATTATATCAACGAATTTTCTTCTGAACGAGCTTATATTTCTGAAATCAAAATTATAGCCTATATCTTCATCTCCTTGACCTAAGGTGTTTGACATTTTTCTTCTAAAACAATTAAATATAAACAGTAAAATATACAATATGATAATAAAGATTAGGATTAAAAATATATTAGTACAAATAAGAAATAAATATCCTTATATAATTAAAATTAGGATAATTTTACAATCTTTATTTTAATATTATAAAAACAATTATGAACAATAAAAAATCAGCATTAAAATGTTCAATAAAACTTAGGCTAAATAATTAAAATTAAATTTAAATAAATGATTTCAATAAAATATGTTAAACCGTATCAAGTGTTGAGGGGACGTGTACGTGACTTTACTCTATACTTTGCTTATATTCATGGCACTCCCCTTCTGAAATTTAGAACGAACAATGTTATAATTAATGTGTTAATTTAACTATAACTTAAGCTTTATTTTAAATTCACAACAAAAGCGAATTCCGTTTGGTACCGTATGAGTTTTTGCAATATTCAACCCATTTTGTCACTTCATAAATTGGTGCATGTATCTAAAAAAAACAGCAACTCTTCATTGATATTCACGATGACCTGATCTTCATTGTAGAATGTTAATGCATCTCTAGTGTGTGTATTCTTCAGCGTAAATTTATATAGCCTAATTACAAACAAATAATATTTGACATTTTCAATGATTGATCTTTATCAAATTTAAGAAGCATTTCACCTGGGATCCTAAAAAGGTTTACTTTTCTGTCTACAAGTACTGCAACAAATTTCATCTCTCTATCTTCAATAGTTTCCGAGATGTTTGCACTTTGTCAAGCAAAATTTGAAGGTCTGGGAATAAGTTGTTAAAGTAAACAAGAAGTGGATATGGACACATGTGCATCAGTGTTTTTAAAAGGGCAGGAATGTGACATAGAGATGTACACTTAGAAAACCCATGTTTATTCTGATTCAGAAAATTGTGAAGAATGGTGTTCCGAGTTGGCCGACTGAAAAACACTTATATTATTTGATAGCCATGGAATCACTGAAGAAATAACTTCTAAAACATATAAGAACTTGAAGAGCTAAATGTAAATAACTGGCATTCTGAGAAGAAATTGATAGTCGTTTCAAGCAATGAATTAGTCTGCAAAATGTCGAGAGATTTCCTTTCCTTCGCTCCTCGTTCATTGGGTTGTAAAAGCGATATCGGAAGACCGTATGCTCGGCACAGGAGGAACACGTCCCTGTTGAATATTTAAACAAGTAGAGTTCGTCAACGAACGAACGCGAGATCGCAATGCAGTTAGTTGAGCTGACCTTTATGTAATCAGTCAGCCGTTCAGGTTAGTTAACAAAGATTCCACAAAAAGTGGAATTAAACTGTTGCCTCGATTACTTCCAGTCTGGTTCTTTCAGATGAAGTAAACCTGCAAATGGAGAAAAGTTAGTTTTGAATGATTCTCTGTGTGTTTCACATTGGTCTAAACAGCTGTTGTTCTTGTTGTTCTCGTTGTTATTGTGTTTGTTGTTGCTTTTGTTGCTGTTGTTGTGGTTTCACGTAGCCTTCCAAATCTCTTACATGCATATCAAAAGTGGTTTTCCTGACATCCCAGAAAGCTATCAATTAGTTAATAGAATTTCTTGTATTCTGATTGCGCTATTGGGTTCTTTTGAATTTCTCCCCAGGGGCTCACATCTAGTGGGACGTGGGTTGGCGACCACGGGGCCCCAGCTGAGTCCGGCATTGCTTCCACTTACTTTTGCTGGGCTCCTCTCCGTCTTCTTTCCTGTCGACCTCACTTGGTCAACTCTTGGTCTCTTCAGACCCCGACGGTATTAGGGTATCCGAGGCCTAGGGAGTCTCTTCCTTTCCCACCTTTATTGGCCCTTGTCTCATCTTTTCTGGTTCCCCCCTTCTGCGAGGGGTCAGCCTTCTTTTTCTTTTCATGTTATCTCCTGCGTTCTGCTCAAGGCCCTCAAGGAGGCCGGGTGTATGTAGCCCCACCACTTCTGGTGCACTCTGGATATTACTACACCCTCAGGGGCTCACGGCTGGTGAGTTCGGGCGTTGGCGCACCCGAGGGATTCCTGAGATGGGTCCGGTTTCCCCCCTTTTATCCATTACCTCTGGGACGGATCCTCTCCTCTTTCCTATCTGCCTTTCATGGCTCTCCTTCCTTCCAAGTCCCTCAATCCGCATTCTTCGAGGGTTGAGGGCTTTTCTTTTCCTCCTGTCCTTTATTGGCCTTATTCTCCTTTTGGTTACCATTTCTTCTTCTAGTATATAAGTTAGTAGTTTTAGTTTTAGTCTACATTTCATTTTCATCTTCACGATCACCCAAACCATTAGGGGCCGATAACCTAGATGTTAGGCCCCTTAAAACAACAATTATCATCATCATATTTTGAATTTCTCATAACTACAGTATTACCGGCCGCGATGGCCAAGAGCGCTGATTCACTACCTTATTGGTATCTGAAGGGCGTGGGTTCAAATCCCACCTCAGCCGTCCTGAGAAGAGTTTTCTTGATTTCCCATTTTCACCACCAGGCAAATGCAGGGACGGTTCTTTTCAATAGATCCACGGCCGATGTACTTACAATATCCCTTCCCTGATCAGTTCTGAAAATAAAATAAGTGGCCATTGGCTATATTAATAAAATTAATAACTACAGTATTATGTTATTACAAATTTAACTACTAAAATATTAGATTCCAAAATTGGAATTGGAATTAGAAAGTCCACAACGGACAAAAATTCACAGGCCAGCGTTAAGGATGAATAGTTTCCAAGTGAGTATACAAGTGTTCTCCAATAGCTTAGTGGTCAAAATACCGACGTGCATAACCATAGGTCGCAGGTTTGATTCCCGGTATGGTCAGATACTTAAATTCTCTTCTATAATTTCACTGTTCGTGTATTACACAGTTTAATAGCTTTAAACCTTCGTTTCTCAATAAAACGTTAATTAAAAAGAGCTTTCGTACTTGATTATTTTCAAATTCATTATACCAAAAGATTTAATGAAAGTAAGTACTCTAATTATAGTTACTTTCGGTAGGAATATTCTTTGTAGAGGTGAACATGGAACTTTCTTCTCTAAGCAAACGGGCTTATCTCTTGCTTTAATGACAGTTTTAATTAAACTTTATACTGGCCTGCGTTAATTACTGATAATGTGAAACTCCATCATTATGGGTGTACAAGTATTGTAATTACACAGCGACACGAAACATAGCACATTTCTCTCTGGCACTAAAGGTATGATAAAAGCACTCTCACTACATTACCAAACTTTGATAACTAAGTTTTAATAGTCCTGTGCTACGCGATTCGCAACTAGACCTTAACCCTAATCACTGCGGGTTTCATACACTCATTTACTAAATTCTTCATTATTTAATATTCGACCGGTGGCCTCCGTGGCGTAGTTGGTAGCATGCTAAGCTTCTATGCCCAAGATCACGGGTTCAAACCCGGCAGAAGTCGTCGGATTTTTAAGAGCGTTAAAAATCCCTCAGTGTGCCTTCCTTTGGAGGAGAAGGTTAGATTTGATTAGATTTGATTAACGCTCTAAGTTCCAACGTTCACCAACAGTTGCGGTGTGAGGACATATAATAGCCAAGTTCGCGGCTAGGTGTCATTGACGGTAGCATTTGGTAGCAAAAGTAGGAACTACTTGAAATTGTTCGTCTGCAGTCCTTGCCTGAATTTTTCCGTTCAGCTAATGAGACAGCTCCGGTAGCTACAGAGCCGAATTCATGCGACCAGTTCTTGGCCACGCTGCACGCAGTTACAGCGTTGACAGAGCCTCGTTTCTTAATTCGCATTCCTATTAAACCTATTGGTGGGACTAGGTTTTGCTAGATAAGCTTTTGTGAATTTCGACGAAGAACCGCATGCCTACCTCCAAGTGTGGCATTTTTTCTTCACCCTGTATATCCTATCTACGGTTCACCGGCTTCGTGGGGCAGGAAGAGCTCGCTTGCCTCTGACCTACAAGGTCTCAGGATTGACTCGGAACGGGGTGCACTCAGCCGCATGAGGACAATTGAATTGCAAATTGATTTGAAAAGTATCTTTCCATGGAATAAAACCAAGGAAAAGCTGCTGACGGTGTTGCAAAGCCGTGACCGGTTCTCCATTATCCGTAGACTATCAGCTGAGCGGAAGTCGTCCTTGGATACGTGTGACCCTCTGCACCTCATCGCAACGTTAGTTTAAAATACCCAAAGATGATTGTGTCATGATGGAACATACAAGCATACTGACAGTGGATAGACACTGGAATGTATTTTGCCACCATTCGGCTTGTAGACGAGAAACGAGTTAAGGGGCGGGGCTACTGAGTTTTCTATGTTTTGTAATTACCATCCAATTTACATGAAATTCTTGGATTAAGTTTTTGTTAGCAGCATAAAGAATATCCCAAAATTTGAACCGGATTGAGTGGTTAGTTTTGAAAATATGATCATTAAACAAAAATGTTGATTTTCAAAATGTCCCAGATGCAACAATTTTACATTTTCCATCTCAAAACTGTTTCATTATAGTTAAGAAAGTCTAATTAATAAATTGCAGTATTATTTTTATAGTCTGGTTAGTACTTCTATGTTATAAAGGTATTTTTGGCACATTGTATAAAAATTACAAAAACTCCAATATTCCATGGCCTGGCACATTATAATTCAAAAATTTTGTACAAAAATAATTAAAAGAGGCAGCCAGATTTCAGTGTTTTATTAGTGTGGATTGACAAAGATGTATTAAAATTACGAGTGGAGGACTGCTGATTGAACATTCAGGGAAGGTGTTGGCAAGAATGTTTATCAAGAGACTCAAGCAATTTATTACTTGTGTTTGAGTGCTACAAATATGGCTTTAGTCCCATGCTGCTTGGGTAATTATAACGGTGGGCGTGAAATTCAGTGATTCAAATGTCAAAAGCATTTACCAGTCTAAGATTCCTTGACATGAGAGAAACTTCTTCTGCACAAAATAATCCAATTTATAGGCTACGTGGTAAAGTATGTACGTCAGGAAGTTTCAGAAATATGGTACAAATGTAGCGACCACAATGCTGTCACCAACGTAACTGACCAAGTGGTTTTATTTTATAAATCATTCATTTTAAACCCTGACTACTAAGATTATTTTATCAAATGACATGACATTTGCTGGTTAGCCATAACATAAACCACTGTTTGCAATGAAGGATGTAAATAATTCCAAAACTCTTAGTAATATTCTTTAGCCTACTTTCATTTTATGAAAAACATAGTCTTATGAGATCACCTTTTGTCCGTGTGTGTGTGCGTATGTGTTTGTCACCTAATAACATCTAAACGGCTTGAGCGATTTTAATGAAATACGCTGTGGTCATAGCACCATTTCAGCCGACTCCGATCGTGCACTTCAAATTTTATTACGTTTCACCAATCCAACATGGCGGCTGTGCGAAATATTTCACTGGCATTCAAAATCTCCGAAACTATAACAGATATCACCTTGACATTTTGTACGGTGATCAAGAGCACTACTAGCAGTCCACATATGTGGCTTTCAAACATCTGTTAAATACAAAACGAACATGGTGGCCAAGCAAAGTTGAACATTTTAAATAGACTCTTCTCGCGATTTAGCCATCCAACGCAATAAAACTTGGTACAGTAGATGTTTATAAACATTTTAATGCAATGTTATATAATTTATTTCAATTGTTTTGATAACCTCCATATAGTGGCTGTGCGAAATATTTCACAGGCATTCTATATCTTCGAAATTATTATAGGTATCACCCTGAATATGCTCAGATTGCAGTAAATAAACAATCAAGTGTGAACACCCCTGTAACAATATGTTTGGACTTAATTGCCCACATTGTTACTTTTACTTGCCCGGTGGTGATTGTTAGCACAGTGCATATAAGTGAATTATTTATTACTGGGGTAAATTACTGGGAATATTTTCATTAGTTTTAATTTGATTTAACTGTAAGGATAATTTCATTTTTAGAATTTTTATCCTAGTGTAGCCATTATATTATCAAATAATGCTAAAATTTAATTTATTTATTATATACTTTATGGCCAACATTGGACCACTGAAATCACATATTCATATCCTTAGCCAATTTAATTCTTCAGTTTTGCCAATAGGTTTTCATCCTCTCAGGCACCGACAGTAGTGGCTACGCGGGCTAAAGCGCAGCGTTAGGTCAAGGGGCCAAGCTCTCTGCTGACTCGGTAGACGCGTGGGTTCAAGCCCCACCGTCGGCTGTCCTTGAAATGGTTTTCCGTGGTTTCCCATTTTCAACACCAGGCAAATGCTGGGACAGTACCTACTGACAGGCCACGGCCGCTTCCTTCCACATCCTTGCCCGGTTTCATTCATCTTCATCCATTCCATCTCTCATACCGACGCGCAGGTCGCCCACGGGCGTCGACTAGAAAGACCTGCACTCGGCCTCTCAGGAGGCTACACGACAAAAAAAAAACTCTCAGGTGTTAACTTCTTGTCTGCAGCTAAATTACTAAGAATATTCTGAAAATATCTGTGTATTTTATTTTACAATATGTCGTAAATGTGTTGTATAGAATTCAATAAAATATTGGTGTTCGTCAGACCCCAGTGTGCCCTTTAAGTTGCATTTAAGAAAGTGTGTCCATTTGCTATCGTTTTACCCTCCAGGGATGGCTTTTCCCACGGACTAAGCGAGGGATCCCACCTCTACCGCCACTGAGGGCAGTGTCCTGGAACTTGAGACTCTGTGTCAGGGATACAACTGGGGTGTGTGCCCAGCACTACGCCCAGGCGGCCTCACCTGCAAAGCGAACAGAGGGCCTGATGAAGGGAAGGGAAGAGTGAAACGGTTAGGCAAGGAAGTGGGAGGTAGGCGGCCGTGGCCTTACAGCAGGAACCATCCCGGCATTTGCCCAAAGACGAAGTGGGAAACCACGGAAAACCACTTCGAGGATGGCTGAGGTGGGAATCGAACCCCCTCTACTCATTTGGGCCACCCAAGGCTGAGTGGACCCCGTTCCAGTCCTCATACCACTTTTCAAATTTCGTGGCACAGCCGGGAATCGAACCCAGGACCTCCGGGGCAGCAACTAACCAAGCTGACCGCTACGCTACGGAGGCGACTAAAGTGTGTCCATTGAGGATTAAAATGACCTGCCTTTGTTTGTGGATCATTGTGGGCTATCAATTAGGACAATTCTATAGAAGTCAGTGAATTTGAATTAGATTCCTGACCACCATCTCATTTACAATTCGCACTTCAAAAACTATAGAGTTAGTACTTTTATATTTTTTTTAATTTTTTTTTGTTGTGTGACCTCCTGAGAGGCCGAGTGCAGGTCTTTCTAGTCGACGCCCGTAGGTGACCTGCACGTCGGGATGAGAGATGGAATGGATGAGGATGAATGAAACTGGGCAAGGATGTGGAAGGAAGCAGCCGTGGCCTCTCAGAAGGTACCGTCCCAGCATTTGCCTGGTGATTAAAATGGGGAAACCACGGAAAACCATTTCAAGGACAGCCAACGGTGGGGCTCGAACCCACGCGTCTACCGAGTCAGCAGAGAGCTTGGCCCCATCACCTAAGTCTGCGCTTTAGCCAGCGTTGCTACTGCTGTCGGCAGCGTTAGTACTGAAAGAATAGGATTCACCCCGAGTGAAGCGAACAAATCAGTCCGCCCTGGATGGTGTCAGGAAGCCACGAAAGCGACCTACTTACATTAGCAAGTTAAAACGCTCTCTGACGTGACGGAAAGGTGCTGTATAGGCAGGGAAAACTCTACTTAGAAACCACTTCACATTACGGGACAATTAATCACTGATAACGTCATCAAGAGTCAGTAAATGTGAATGAAAAACAAGATGTTTCCGCCAGATAGACTTACATTAGCTGCACCTCGTTTGTACCAAGGTGATCTTTATTTATGTATCCACAGCTGGGGTGTACCAGATTTATCCTGTTCGAGACGAGTTTATCGCTATTCGTATTAACATAATGTATTTTTCACACGTTTAAATATAAATGGACAAGACAAGGAGGACTTCCAGCACATCATCTGCCTGACTGTCTCTCTCTCTCTCATTCATTTAGAAAGACAACAGAATTGGGCAGCTGAACACAATTCACTACTTATATCCAGAATACAACTGATACTGATTGGTCATTTCTGACTCCTAATTCCGTCGACTGCCAGTGGTAATCAATGGTTCAATTAATCCCCACAATCATTCAGTCAGCAATTTGGGCATCATAATGTGTGTCACATTATCTTGGACAGAACATGTCCATCGATTGTAAATAAAGCTGTCTCATTTTATGTTGTTTTATATGCTTCCTCGACTTACAAAGCGGCTAATAAACATAGCTTAACAAATATCATAATAAGTTGAAAGAAGAAAAAAATAGAAGATCAACAAAATACTAAACTATGAAATGTATCTCACAAATAAACAAGAAGTTCCGTGACGAACTAAAGAGCCTACTTTTCATGCCAATGATTATTCTACAGTATATGAACCTATCTAGAATAATGAAAAAATTAAGTTGCTAATATCGAAATTTCTAATTATTTCGAAATACTGTATACCTTGCATAATGTAGCCTAATAGAGCACTACAGTTGGCAGCCCTGATGACTGAATATATTCTTTGTTCCATCTCTTAAGGTAAAGAATACAAAATTTGGTTGAAGTCCAATGAATAGCATGGACGTTACATGCAGTTAAACATTGGATTTAACAGCGTGCGTAAAATCATGTTGGCAACAATGTCATGCATGTATTGGTCAGAAATAATCTGAAATAATATGATCTATTGTTGTGCCAATTTTGAATGAAATCCATTAGTTAGTATAGAAGTTACATGCATTTTAAAATTGGACCTATCAGCTGGCTTAGAATCATGTTGGCAGCACTGACGTATATTAGTTAGTCCAAATGCATCTAAAATGCCAGGTACTATACGTGTGCAAAGTTTAGAGCTATTGGCTTGCATACTTTCTGATATATTGGTATTTGGATAAAATAAATTAGGAGCATTTATTAACAGTTGGCAGCCCTGGTGGGTCTTAAGAATACGCTCAGTCATATCTGGTTATGTATGCATACAACATACGAAATTTGGTTGAATTCCAATTGATAGTGTAGAAGTTATGTGCATTTAAAAATTGGACCATTCAGCAGGCTTATAATCATTTTGGCAACACAGCGATGTAGGGCCTCCTGGAAATTAAACTGCAATATTATTATCTATACGTATGCCAATTTTGAAATAGCTCCCATTCATACCTTCCAAGATATCCAACATGGAGCTCAAATTTCAATTGCGATTTTTTAGCAGTTGGTAGCACTGACATCATTTTCAAATATGGCCGTGAGATATTCGGGTATAGACCTTTACTCCTACCAAATTTTGTTTTGATTGCTCCAGCCGTTTAGGAGTTGATAGGGGGGGGGACACACACACACAGCCAGAAGGACAGACAGACAGACATTTGCCCGATCTCATAAGACTACTTTTTCCTCATTTTTGCAAAATGTGAAAAGTAGGCTAAAAATATACTGAAGAGTGGTCAAACCGGAACTAAAAATAAATAATTAACATACACACATCAAAAAAAGTTTTGCATCACCTCGGTTCCCAGATCTCCGGCATATAGACGTTGACTGTGTATATTGTATCAAAGATACAGTCCCTTTGACTGTTCATAGATGTCACTAAAACTGCTCAAAGATGTAAACAACCATGCATGAGCAGGGCCTATTAGACGGAGGGGGTACGACAGCCGATCAGTTCCAGTCATTCCACCAGGACGAAGGTACGCTGCTCATGTTGTCTGTAGTTCTACCATGCCTAGAAGGTCAATACCGCAGTTCGATCGCGTCCGCATTGTTACTTTGTGTCAAGAAGGGCTCTCAACAAGGGAAGTTTCCAGGCGTCTCAGAGTGAACCAAAGCGATGTTGTTCGGACATGGAGGAGGTGCAGAGATACAGGAACTGTCGATGACAGGCCTCGCTCAGGCCGCCCAAGGGCTACTACTGTAGTGGATGACCGCTACTTACGGATTGCCGCTCGGAGGAACCCTGACAGCAATGCCACCATGTTGAATAATGCGTTTCGTTCAGCCACAGGACGTCGTGTTTCAACTCAAACTGTGCGCAATAGGCTGCATGATGCGCAACTTCACTCCCGACGTCCATGGCGAGGTCCAGCTTTGCAACCCCGACACCATGCAGCGCGGTACAGATGGGCCCAACAACATGCTGAATGGACCCCACAGAATTGGCATCACGTTCTCTTCACCGATGAGTGTCGCATATGCCTTCAACCAGACAATCGTCGGAGACGTGTTTGGAGGCACCCTGGTCAGGCTGAACGTCTTAGACACACTGTCCAGCGAGTGCAGCAAGGTGGTGGTTCCCTGATGTTTTGGGGTGGCATTATGTGGGGCCGACGTACGCCACTGGTGGTCATGGAAGGCTCCGAAACGGCTTTACGATACCTGAATGACATCCTCCGACCCATAGTGCAACCATATCGGCAGAATATTGGAGAGGCATTTGTCTTCATGGACGACAATTCTCGACCTCATCGTGCACATCTTGTGAATGCGTTCCTTCAAGATAACGACATCGCTCGACTACAGTGGCCAGCATGTTCGCCAGACATGAACCCTATCGAACATGCCTGGGATATGTTGAAAAGGGCTGTTTAAGGACGTCTTGACCCACCAACCACTCTGAGAGATTTACGCCGAATTGTCGTTGAGGAGTGGGACAATTTGGACCAACAGTGTCTTGATGAACTTGTGGATAGTATGCCACGACGAATACAGGCATGCATCAATGCAAGAGGACGTGCTACTGGGTATTAGAGGTAGTGGTGTGTACTGCAATCTGGACCACAAATGCTGAAAGTCTAGCTGTATGATGGTACAACATGCAATGTGTGGGTCTCATGAGCAATAAAACGAGCTGAAATGTTGTTTGTGTTGATCTCTATTCCCTTTGTATTTAAAGGTTCCGGAACTCTTGGAACCGAGGTGATGCAAAACTTTTTTTGATGTGTGTAGTTGTTCAGCCTTAAAATGCACATAACTCACGAATGTAAGTGATTTCTCAAAATACTAATAGATCCTTTAAGGGCTGTTACTGCTATGGTGTTCTTGTTGGTATTGGAGATCCGAAATTTTCTTCATGTTGTAGCAAAAAGAGAATGTATTGTTTCCCGGGCACCCAATAGCAACTGCTACCTTGGGAGGCTAAACTGAGAAGAAATGTGTTTTGAATATCACCTCAACTGCTTTAGAAATGATTTTCAATGGTTTCCCCGCTTGTAATGCAGAAGAATGTCGGGAAGGTTCCTAACACACTATTAAACTTACAGACACACAGAAAGCTACATGACCACGAAGTTGCAAAGCTCCAGAAATAAATCAACATAAAAACATTATTATAATGGGGCAATGTTCGTAAATAATACATGTAGTTTTTTCCAGGAATGTAATGAACTTATTATTCATATATTATAAACATTGTATTCCGCCCAGTCATTGGGCGAATTCGTGTTGACCGACTGAAGAGTTACAGCTGACAGTTTGTGTAGACAACACTTTTAAGCTCTACACGAGGACAATTGAAGACAACCTAGGCCTCGTATAACCTAATACCATCCGGGTTGGAGAGGTTTGAGCAAGGGGATTAATTGGATGAAATGTTTCGTTCGTCAGGCCAACATCATTAGATTTATTCACTTAAAGCGTATATACTAGGCACGTTGTATCTTGACCGGGAGAGATATATGTCCGGTCGCCTGTATGCTGTTGCTCAGGTGAAACCTACGGACGTGAGCAACAATGGACCAGCCACATCCCTCCACCAGATCTTCGATGTAAAAACGCTCTCTTCAGGGAGTTCAAGAAAATAATGGATAACCCACAACTTCCAATAAACTGTGACATTGCTGATGTTCGCCTGAATCGTCTAAGATCACGAAATCCATCAACAAGGACTGCAATAGACTTGTAGAATACCAACTTCAACTTAACTAACAAGTAGTTCCGTGAAGAACTATCCAGCCTATTTTCATATATCCTACTTATGTTAATTGCCACTATCAACATACACAATTTCTGTTTGATTGCTGTAATAGATTCGTAGATATTAAGAACCGACTAAATATTTCGGATGGTCGCCATGTTGGATTTTATATATATAGGTCCTAGAGTTATGTACTGTTACATGCAGATTATTGTGAACGTGTAGTATTCAAACTTAATCGCAAAATTAGGACACAAGAAAAAACAAGGAGATTTTAAAATTTTTCACAGCTGCCATCTTGAGGTTATGGAAACAATTGAAATAAATTAGATGCCAGTGGATTAACATTCGTATAAGGATTTACTGTACCAAGTTTCACTGCACTCGGATGGTTAAAATGCGAGAAACGTCCATGTGAATATTTATAATTCGCGTCACCGCCATGTTGGATTTGTGATCACCAGGTTATTTAAAGTCCTATAGGTGAACTTAAGTTCATAGCCCCTATGAACATTAAAAAATGCAGTTTGATTGCTAAAATAGATTCGAAGATATCGTCTAAATATTTCGGATGGTCGCCATGTTGGATTGTTAAATGTATAGGCCATAGAGTCATGTATCATTAAAGGAAAATTATTGCGCAGGTTCATTATTCAAACTTTCACTTCGATCGCATGACTACATCACAAGAAATAAAAACTTAATTTTAAAATTCGCACTGCCGCCATCTTGAGGTTATGTAAACAATTGAACTAAATTATATACCAGTGGATTACAATGTGTATAAATATTTCCTGTACCAGGTTTCAGTGCGCTTGGAACATTAAATCGCGAGAAAGGTCTATTTAAAATTTTTAAATTCGCTTGGCCGCCATATTCGTTTTGTAGTAAACCGGTTTTTGAAAGTCTTATAGATAGACTTCCAGTAGTGCTCTTTATCTCCGTACAAAATTTTAGGGAGATACCGCTAATAGTTTCAGAGATATAGAATGCCGGTGAAATATTTCGCACATCCGCCATCTTGTGATTATGTAAACAATTGAACGAAGTTAGATGTCGGTGCATTACAATGTATATAAACATATACTGTACCAAGTTTCATTGCGTTTGGTTGGTCAAATCACGAGAAACGTCTATTTAAAAGTCGCAAATTCGCTTGGCCTCCATGTTGGTTTTTTAGTTACCAGGTTTTCAAAAGTCACATAAGTGTACTTATAGCAGTTCCCTCTATCACCATAGAAAATGTCAGGGTAATATCTGTAATAGTTTCGGAGATATTGAATGCTGGTGAAATATTTCGCACAGCCGCCATGTTGGATTGGTGAGTCGTAACAAAATTTGAAGGGCACGGTCGAGGTCGCCGGGAATAGTGCTATGCACTTTCCGAGTTTCATTGAAATCGCTCCTGCCGTTTAGATTTTATTAGGGGGGGACACACACACGAATCACACACACACACGCACACACACACGGACAAAAGGTGATCTCATAAGCCTATTTTTTTCAAAATTGAAAACAGGCTAAAAATGGCATGGAAGGCAGGATACCAGGCCTGGATCAACGTTACCACGCATTGGATCATCACTGCCACCTGGATTTGAGTTTCCTCGGAAAACATGGTCAACTCTCAACAGCATTCGTACGGGTCATGGCAACTGTGCAGACTTCCATTATTAATGGAAAATTATCTCTTCACCGAACTGTGATTGTGGTGACCCTAAGCAGACCATCCAGCAAATCATCGCCAAGAGTCCTAAAAGAAAGTACAGAGGCAGCGTCACTGATTTCGCTCATGGATCAACAGAGACAATTACCTACATAAATAATCTAGATATAAATATATAGTTTGTAAACTAATTATCATCTGTGTACATATTGTATCTCTAAAGCCATACGCTAAATAAATAAAATAAATAACTAGGTACGTTCAGAAAGTAAGCTATATTTTTATGCGTTGCCCTGAAATTTCATGCTCCTAAATTAATCAATGACAAAAACTCAACCAAACATAAACTTCTTATGTATGTGAGATTTTTCGATGTGATATATCAAGTCCTGTAGTTCGGATTCCACGTAAATATGGACGTCACGTGGCTCATGATCACGAAGTTAACAGTTACGTCAAACTACAAGCTTGCTTCCTTCCTCTTCTGGCGTGTCATCATGCTAGCATAAATAACTTGTGTGTTTGTCAGTTTTGACGACACAAACATTTTAAAACAATAATGAAGGAGAAGAGAGGAGGCTTTAAAACTTGAGCCAGCAACTTTGTAAACTCCACCAGTTGCGGTTCTGTGAA
Source organism: Meconema thalassinum (assembly GCA_946902985.2). Lineage (NCBI taxonomy): Eukaryota > Metazoa > Arthropoda > Insecta > Orthoptera > Tettigoniidae > Meconema > Meconema thalassinum. The sequence continues at coordinate 200,485,308 of OX336391.1, read as the reverse complement.
TTTCTAATGACGAACTATAGTTGGTAACCTAACCACTGGAATGACCCATAGCGCCGCAGGGACTTTGCGAAGGCTATGACATTGCCTTGCTGTGGTTTGCCAGCAAGTAAATTTCATGTCAACGGCCCCAGGACATGCGTGTGCTAACATGAACGTTGTGGCCAGCCTTAGCATGGAGAAATTCCTGTGTAAAACAGAGAACGAATAAGCATTACTTACAAGAGGAAAAACTGCACGGGAATCGTTAATGTGCGCTGAATGTCCCCACTAAAAGAAACTTGGTTACATTCGCTTTTTATGAATCACTTTGTAAGCATTTAACGAAATACTGCGGTTTCTTCCACTGCGGAGATCTAGTAACAGAACAGGCTACTTGGAAAATGTAAGCCTGAAAGAATCAACGTAATAAAATGGAACAAGAAGACAAACAGAAGACAAAGATGGTTGCTTCCTTAGTTTAGGGGCTGCGACAACGCGGTCATGTAGCTCCGTGTACTTTGGGTGTGTGTAGCATCTGTCTGATAACCGGTGTTAATTGTGATGACTGTATTAGTGTGTGTTATCTGCTTTAATTCAAAGAAGGACTGCAGACAATAATTTCAATTAGTTCCTACTTGGCAACCAAATGCTCCAGTCCACGACGTCTAGCTTCCGGACTTGGCAACTAGATGGCATCGCAGTCATCACCTAGCGGCGAACCTTGGAACTAATAGAGCCTTATCAATTCTAACCTACACATTTTGGCTTCACACAGTGGAAAGTCCTTTTTATTTATTTATTTATTTTTATTTAGTCAATTTACCCTCTAGGTTGGTGGATCCCACTGACTCAGCGAGGGAACTCACCACTACTGCCTCTATGGGCAGTGTCCTGGAGCTTGGAACATCTGGTCGGGATGGATACAACTGGGGAGGTGTGATCAGCACTTCGCCCAGGCGGCCTCACCTGCAAAGCGAACACGGGCCTCATGAGGGATGGGAACGGATGGAAGATTGGGATGGATAGGCTAGGAAGAGGGAAGGAGGCGGCCGTGGCCTTACAGTAAGTACCATCCCGGCATTTGCCCGAAGACGAAGTGGGAAACCACGGAAAGCCACTTCGAGGATGGCTGAGGGGGAATCGAACCCCCTCTACTCATTTGGGCCACCCGAGGCTGAGTAGACCCCGTTCCAGTCCTCATACCACTTTTCAAATTTCGTGGCAGAGCCGGGAATCGAACCCAGGACCTCCGGGGCGGCAGCTAACCATGCTGACCGCTACGCTACGGAGGCGACTGGAAAGTCCTTTTTCATGCCATAAATCAATGACATGCCACCGCCGGCTTTACTTCCCCTCCGAAGGAAGGCATACTGAGGAATTTTTAACGCCCATAAAAAATCCGACGACTTCGGCCGGGTTTGAACCGCGACCTTGGGCATAGAAGCTCAGCATGGTACCAACTACGCCACCGATGCCGCCAGAAGATATAGAATAAATACTGGTAACGTGTGGTATCGGATACCGAAAGTATCTCTTACTTTCCTCGTTAACGAGCGGTGACCCTAACGTTAGACAGTAGCACGCGCCGATAATAACCATTGTTCTCTGCTTACCAATAGCATGCTTGTCCTCTCGCTCCACGTGGAGTGCAGAGTTCGGTCCTGGCGGCCTGCTCGCGTGTCAGGCAGGTGTCCAGTGTTGCACAGCTGCAGGTAGTTCTGTCCAGTCCGGCTGCTTGCTCTCATTGGCTACGGTGGAGATTTGATAATACTGGGAAAGATTGGCTCCCTGTAGACATGGAATGTAAATATATCCACCCAACTAGGTTTCAAAGGCAAACCGTTCTTTAACGAGAAATGTGAGATAACTATAGCTGCGCTATGGGGATGACTCAAGAGACTAGTGGATTCGAATTCAGTGTCGAGTGATACCGAGATGCGCTAATGGGTTTACTCCACTGGTGTCAATTAGGAAAATCCTAACAGAGGAAGACGGCGGTCACGGTGGCCAAGGGCGCTTACGTGCTACCTCGTGCCTCACTGGCAGTGGGAGAGCGTGGGTTCGAATCCCACCTTGGCCGTCCTGAAAATGATATTATTGGTTTATCATTGTCACCACCAGGCAAATGCCCGAACGGTTCCTCTCAATATATCCACGGTAAATTTTCTTCCAATATATATTCCCTGCCCTGAAAAGACAACATTAATATGATTATAAGGACAAAATTTTGGCATCCAGGCACCTCTAAAACCGCAGTAATTAAAAGGATCGTAAAAGCACAATAATATTATTGGTGTAGTTCCCTAAGGATTGTACGATCTTAGGCATTTTGTGCATGTACTGTATATGAACAGGAACCAGTCCCGGGCTTCTACTATCAAAGATATGCCAGTTCAAAGTTCGAATTGACGAGCCTCCAAACTGGCGTTGGGACCCTCAGTGCCGAAGCAGTCTATCACATTGCAATCCGTGGCTGCTGAAGTGATCAGTGTGCCGTGCGGCAGAAAAATTCCAGAGAGGTTATAGTCAAAATATTTGGAAATGTTGACCATCCAGGTGAACTATAGAGAGAAAAAATTTAAAAAGGAAGTAGCCATTATGGGAACAAGATTCCTCAAGTGGTAGGATTTGCACCAATCGTTCACAAGATGAGAGAAAGCCGACTACGCTGGTATGGACAAATACTTTGAGCCGATATATATCTGACCATGGTAGTTATTGGAGCATGTACAGTCATAAGATCAAAATAGCGGTGACTCGACACCCTTCATAACAACCTAAGGATCGTAGGTCTGCAACCCTATCAGGCAAATGATCATACCGAATGAAAGTAAAAATGCAGGATGAAGGGAGAAATTTAGCACTAATACCTCTATTGTAAGACCTCCTCGTGGCGTAGTGAGTAGCATTCTTGTTTGTCACGCCTGAGTTCCGGAAAATGATGGGAAATTAAATTCTGATATTTGAGTACATTCAACCTCATGAGACAAAACTAAAACGAGATGAATTCTATTCAGAACTCATCCCTCAGTAGCTTTCCGCGGTCTCCACTTTTAAATTAGGGTAAAGCTAGAATGGTCCCTTATTTAAGCCCACGCGTTTTAAACATCTTAGCTTCAGACAAATGCACCTATACACTATCACTCCAGACACACAATAACACTGGTTATCAGACAAATACAGTAATACACACACCTTCTGCACAGGTCTGATGACCGAGATGCCCAATCCCCTATAAAAGGAACTCCTCTCGTCTAAGAATATTTACTACCCAGAAATACAAAGGAAGTATAGGAATTTCCTATATTTAAAAAATACATTCTTCTTATAATATAATGTATTGCAGCCAATGGCCATACAGTAAGTAGGATCATGTTACACAATATAGCAAACGTTCAGTCTTTTGCATAGTGGGACAGAGGTAATGTTCTTAGCGTGCACTCAAGCAGGTGATACGGTGGCCAGTGTACACACACACACACAGTCTATGGATGGTTCATGAAAGCCCTTCCTGTTACAGATGCGATGATGAAACCCATGTGTTGCGCCTCTCGTGTAGATGTGGCGTAGCTCGAAGTTTGCTTCTTTCCATTCTTGGTTGATCATGGCCGGGGTTTGATAGAACTCCGGGTTTATTTCTTCTGTTTTCAGGAGTTGTTTCTCAAAGAATTTTGTGGAGGCTGGGATTGATGCCAGGTTGTGGGTAGTCATTGCATCTTCAATTAAAGATATAGTACCTGCTAGCTGGAACGCTAGTCGGGTTGGCGCGAATTTGGAAATGCAGAGATTTCGCTTTACGTATCTGGCCTTGGCTCTGTCGAGAGACTGTAGGATTTTGTGGCTTAGGTGTGGCCATATCATCTCGATGGCATATGACACCACTGGGGCGACTTTTAGCTTAATAAGTGCCATTGCGGTTCTAAGGGAGAGGGTTTTCAGGTTTCGAATCTCCATTGTGGTCTTTATCGTGGTGACGGTTTTGTCCTCTATGTGTCTGGTGAAAGTCAGTCCGGAGACCTGTAGAGTCACTCCTAGGTATTTGAACGAGTTTACCATTTCCAACGTTTGATTTCCACAGGTGAAGATGTCCTTGGACGATAGTTTCCCTCCCTTGCGGAACTTCATAATCTTACTTTTGTCCTGGTTTATGTACATGTCGTTGTCTTGTGACCACTTCTATAGTTTGATGAGTGCTTCTTGTAGTGATGCTCTGTTGTTGCTTAGTAAGACCATGTCATCTACATAGAGGACCAACTTCACGTCTGTTGTTACCATTCGGGCGACGTCGTTCGTGAACATATTGAACAAAATCGGGCCCATGGGGTCGCCTTGCAATACACCGTTCGTTTGGATAATATCTGTTGATTCCAGAAGACCATCGCTGATCCTTATTACATTCATTTCCATGATGTTGGCTATGAATCTAAGGAGCTGGTCTTCGGAGCCTAGGACTGCTTTGTGCTTCTGGGCGAGTGTTTAGGTTTATTCCATTAAAGGCTTTTGTGTAGTCAATAAAGGCTGCAAGGGCATACCCTTTTGGTTTGCTTATCGAGTTCATTATATACTCCAGTACGTATTGCACTGCCTGTACTGCGGACCTCCCAGGTATGAAGCCGTATTGCTATGATGGCTTGACCTCCATTAATCGATCAAAAATCCTGCTCCGGATTATATTGGACAACATCTTGAATGTGGCGCATTCTAATGCTATACTTCTGTATGAGTCGGGAGAGTCCTGAGGACCATTGCCTTCTTATGAAAGTCTACAATAATTTCATCAATAGAATTACAAAATTGACGAAGTTACATACATTGTTAATTTGATTAATACAATCTCCAAATTAATCTGGTTGCAAAACGTATTTGTCAATTATTACCAACGCAACCAGCAGTTCCGTGAAGAACTATACAGCATATTTTCATATATCCTACTTATGTTCATTGCCTCTATCAACATGCAAAATTTCAGTTTGATTGCTGTAATAGATTCGTAGATATTGAGAACCGACTAAATATTGCGGATGGTCGCCATGTTGGATTTTTATATATGTAGGTCTTAGAGTTATTGTGATTATTGTGTAAGTGTAGTATTCAAACTTCAATCGCATGATTAGGACACAAGAAGTAAAAACGAGATTTTAAAATTTCGCACAACTGCCATCTTGTGGTTATGGAAACAATTGAAAAAATTAGATGCCAGTGGATTAACATTTGTATAAGGATTTACTGTTCCAAGTGTCACTGCACTCGGATAGTTCAATTGCGTGAAACGACCATGTGAATATTTATACTTCGATTCGTCGCCATGTTGGATTTGTGATCACCAGGTTATTGGAAGTACTATAGGTGAACTTATGTTCATAGTCCCTATGAACATTAAGAATTCAGTTTGTTTGCTGTAATAGATTCGTAGATATTGAGACCCATCTAAATATTTCGGATGGTCGCCATGTTGGATTGTTATATGTATAGGCCATAGTCATGTACCATTAAGGGAAAATTATTGCGTAGGTTCATTATTCAAACTTTCACTTCGATCGCATGATTACGACACAAGAAATACAAACTTAATTAAAAAATTCGTACAGCCACCATCTTGAGGTTATGTAAACAATTGAATTAAATTAGATACCAGTGCATTACAATGTGCATAAACATTTGCTGTACCAAGTTTCATTGCGTCTGGATAATTAAATCGCGAGAAAGGTCTATTTAAAGTTTTCAAATTCGCTTGGCGGCCATATTCGTTTTGTAGTTAACCAGTTTTTGAAAGTCTTATAGATTAACTTCCAGTAGTGCCCTTTATCTCCGTACAAAATTTCAGGGTGATACCGGTAATAGTTTCTGAGATATAGAATGCCGGTGAAATATTTCGCACAACAGCCATCTTGAGGTTATGTAAACAATTGAATGAAGTTAGATGTCGGTGCATTACAATGTTTATAAACATGTGTACATATACTGTATCAAGTTTTATTACGTTTGGTTGGTTAAATCACGAGAAACGTCTATTTGAAATTCGCAACTTCGCTTGGCCGCCATGTTGGTTTTGTTGCTACCAAGTTTTCAAAAGTCACATAGGTGAACTTCTGGTAGATTCCTTTATCACCATAAAATATTCCAGGGTGATATCGGTAATAGTTTCGGAGATATTGAATGCTGGTGAAATATTTCTCACAGACGCCATGTTGGATTGGTGAGACGTAACAAAATTTGAAGGGCATCGTCGGGGTCGTCCGGAATAGTGCTATGAACTTGCCGAGTTTTATTGAAATCGCTCCAGCCGTTTAGAAGTAATTAGGGGGCTGGGGGGGAGGCACAAACAACATCACACATCATCACACACCATCACACACACACGCACACACAAACAGACACACGGACAGAAGGTGATCTTATAAGCCTATTTTTTCATTAATGAAAATAGGCTAAAAATAAAACTGGTTGTATACCGGTACATTGTTAGTTCGATTATTACAATCGCTAAAATTATAATGGTTATATACATTGTTAGTTCGATTGATACAATCGCTAAAATAAAGGTAGCTATATAATCGATTAATACAGTCGATAAATTAAATTTGATTTATACATTATTGAGTTTATTGTGTTCGAAGAGATAAAATTCTAATTATTCCTCGTATCTACTTTCACTTAACAAACATTGCCCCAAAGTAATTCAATGGATTAAAGTTTTAGGGAGAACGAAGAAGGATCACCTCGCATGCTTATTTTTACATAAGGGTTAAGATTTGCTTATTAAATCCCCATGTATCATTTTATGACGCGAAATGTTATTAAGAATACGATATCGATAAAAAAGCAATTTCCTGAGAAACGACACCTATAAATTTACAGAGGGGTGGCTGGGAGTGGGTCACGAAGGGAGAAGCCACTGCTGTGCTTCCGCCGGGACTCTGCCATGCCATCCCGGGCCGATCTCGGGAAGGGGAATGTATTCTTCAACATATCTCCAAAACACCTGTTAGCTTCAAATGTTCGTCGACATTGAGTGAGAAGCATCGTTGTGTAGTGCCCATCATCATGGTATGGGTTTGATTTCAAGCTATGTAAATAAACTCAATTGTGGTATTGGGTAGTAAAGGAGTACAGTCAGCCTTGGGAGATATAACTATGAAGAGATGGGTTCGATTCCCACCTTAGCCACAATAGAAATGGTTTCTCACTCCTTTTTGCAAAATCTAAAATCTGAAATCTAATATCTAATATCTGAAATCCAAAATCTGGAATACTGGAATGGTTCGCAAAGTGAGGGCAAGCTTGCCTCCTTCCCAATCCTACCCTCAGCTACAAACGCAGAAAATCACAGGTTATCATACGCCCACCCAAATACACGTGGCTGAAACTACCACAATAGCCAAGCTCCTAAATGAAGCAACATGTTTATGCTAACTGCATGTGTGGTGTGGAATAACTTGTTTCAAAATACAGTAGTCTTGGAACGCACTGGACAACAGGCCAATATACACCTGCTGCGTGTAATTTGTCTAATAGCCTGTGTTATTACAATGACTGTAGCAGCGTGCGTAGATTTGTTTAATAGAGTAGAGTTGGGTTAGTAGCTCACCAACATGTACGAGAAATATCCCCGTATTTGCTGCAAATGAGAGTAAAAATATCCCAGGAAAGTACACAATCAAGATCACTGTCAGACCCGGAATTCAAATCTCGAATCTCCGATTTCTAACCAGCTTCCTGAAGTTCAAAAGGAGGTTTCTGGCAACCAAACAAAAAGTGAGTAAAACATCCCAGGATGACACCCAGGACGACCACTGTGAGCCCCGGAATTCAAATATCGAATCTCCGTTTACTAGCCAACTTCCTTCTGTTCAAAAGAAGGTGTTTGACAACCTTTGAAAAGTTCCCTAGTATTGACATACATTGTTTTGACTTCCCGAAATAATACTGTCCACCCGTAAATTCAATTGCTCGCACAACATTTCGTTTTATTTAACTACTAGCAACCCACACCGGCTTCGCCCGGTATCTTTAATGGTTTACCCAGCGTAAGCTTAAAATGCACATTTTTTTCGATTTCAGTGAACTACAACTTATATCTGTTTTCCGTCTCGGAATGATAGGATAAAATCACTGACTGGAGATGCATGTGCAACGAATTCTTGTCAGACGTAATTTTATGAATGGCGAGGTGCATGAAATGCAAATCCCCCTTCAGTCCATTCTAAACCTGACCATGTATTCTGCGAAACGAATGCTGAAACTAGGGTGATAGGTGCACTCGCTAGCTAAGAAGCTAGTAATTGAATGGAGATTGTTGGAAGAATTTTAAACGTAAAAGCACTTATAGTGGGCGTTGTATTAAACGAAAGAAAGGACTCCATCAGTGTTAATTATCCAGGGAAAGAGATTTTTTAGAGTGGATAAAGTCAATAGTAATTGTACAAGAAAGAAATGCACAATCAGCATTACGTAGTCGGTGAGTTCGCGAACCAAGATCTTATGGTGGGAGAAAAAAATAATACACCGCCCACATGATTGAAGCTATCATTTGAATTAATATTAAAGATTTGTACGATCGATTCCTGGAAACTTAGATATTGTTGAGACGTTTAAAACCTCAGCTTTTCAGAGCTATTTTTTTTAACATCGTACGACGATTATTTTGGAAATTGGTGGTAGTGAAGATGAGAAATTTATTTATTTTTACCAGAATCAAATATATAGGCCGTGAGCCCAAGGGAAATCATGCAGTTTTCGACAGCCCAGTGGGGCGAGAGGCTGTATCAAATTCAGTCTATAGCGGACCTCGGGGAGAGGCCGCGCTGGATCAACAACAATTCAGTCTTCGGCGTCCGAGAGGGCGTGTTGCTGTTTCAACAGTACATGCAGTAATCCATCAGACCACGTATCGGTCGTGCTGCTCCTCAGCACCGGCAGTCTTGTTCAGTCCGTGGCGACTCGAACCTGTATCACGACGCGGAAGTACTCTAAATAGGAGTACTGTCCAGCTTTCTTCAGTGTCGCCGCGCTTTAAAAACGTTGAAGGTCTTTTCAAAAGGAAAGTATCGTCAGAACTTCGAACAATTAATAGTCTACGGTGTTAGGCCAAGTTATAAACTTTGAGCAAAAACATACGTTAGCCGGCGAGGGTAGTCGAAACCCGGACACTAGTATTTGAAGTGACATCGTAGTATCTCGAAAGTATACGAGACATCAGCAGAGAGTTGTATCTCTAAAACGTTTTTTCCCAGTGCGTTAATATAACCACAGTAGGGTCAAACATAGCTAACACCTAATTTTCCTGAATTGAGGAGATTAGCGTGACAAAATGGCGATAGAGTTAGGAGTCAACAAATAGACATCAGTAGCCACGTGGAGTTTCAAGGAAGTATTCCACAAAGAAAAGAAAATAGTCGTCAGAATTCAGTTCAGACGCATAGTATTAATGAAAATTGTCAAGCGCAGTATTCAGGGGTCAACGCAACCACATACCGTTTCCCAATAGACAATTGCTTACCGGAAGAGACAATAGTATTTTGCAGTACTGTAAGTGCCGATAAATTCAACACCAGAATTAGGGGAAGATTCGTAGCCAAGGAGGTTAAATTCGTACGAGACTGTCAATAGCCAAATAGGGAATAGAAGGCAGCGGTCGAAACTTGCACCCCTAGGATTTGGATCAGAAAGAATTCACGTGTGTCAGGCAGTGTTTGATGCCACAAAAGTGAAATTCTGTGTGTATATATAAATATTAGTGAAAGTTCTATTTTTTTTTTTTTAGTGTAGTGAAAAATGTGTGTAATCCCTCATATTAATCTAAATGTGTGTAATCTAGAGGGCAATTTAATTAGTGGTAATATGTGTGTCATCGTGGAGTGAGAAATTAGTGGGGGGAAAATGTCGCTCCGCTGGAATCCGGACAGTTTGGCTGGATAAATCATGTAAGTAACACCAAATTTTATTATGTGTTTTGAATTCGGGAATCTCGTGTAACAATAGTAACCATGGAGAAAGTATTCTCCAACATTGAAAATTAGGGATGTAAAATGAGAAGTGCGGAATCAAATAATTAAAGAAAAAATTACTAAAAATGTAAATGTGTAATCAAAATAAATCGTATTCAGTGGAATACTAGTAAATGAAAAAGAATAATGTTATTTAAAAGGCAAGCAGGATAATATTAATGTATTGAAATAATATTCAAGTATGAGCCGTTAAGTGCTAAAATGATAAGAATAATGTAATGAATAAGTGATTGAAATAATATTCAAGTATGAGCCGTTGTGTGCTGAAATAATGATAAAAATAATGGTAATGATAATTATTGAACCAGTTGTGTTCTTGTAAATGGAAAGTCGAGATTACGTTAAAGGCAAAAACTATTATATTTGGACGAAGAAATTAATTATGTTGGAATAAATATTAGACTTTGGAAGGCATCACGAATATATTGATTGTCGCCATTCTTCTTCTTCCTAGCATTAATCCCTTGCGGGGTCTGCTACTTTGCTACATCTCCTCCACTTCTTTCGGTCGTTGACATCCTCTGGTGTTAGACCAACAGCGTGCATGTCAGCCCTGATGTTGTCAGTACACCGCTTTGCAGGTCTTCCACGTGGTCTTGTTCCACCTGGGTTGATGTGGAGTGCTCTTTTGGCAACTGAGTTGTTCTGTCTTCTCATGACGTGACCGTACCAGCGTAGACGAGCCTCCCTCACCTTCTCGACAATTGGTGCAATACCAAATCTTCGCCGGACGTCTGTGTTCCTTGCGTGGTCAAATCGGGTCAGCCCCATCGACAATCGGAGCATCTTCATTTCCATCGTATTCAAAATTTGCTCATGTTGTTTGGTCATAGGGCGACATTCGGTCCCATAGATGGCTGCTGGGCGTACCACAGACTTATAGACCTTTGCTTTTAAATGCAGAGGCACCTTTTTATCACAGAGAACTCCAGTGACTTGTCTCCACTTGAGCCAGGCTGCGTTTACCCTCATCCGAGTATCAGGAGTGGCGTCACAATTTGAAGTGACAGAGGACCCTAAGTAGTTAAAATGCATGGTCTTCTGCAGATTTTTTGTGCTGATACTGATGGTACCTCTAGTTTGGGGGCCACATTCCAGGTATTCTGTCTTCTGGATATTGAGGTGTAGTACATTTTCAGCCAGTCTGTCGTTCCACGTCTGAACCCTGTGCTGGAGTTCAAGGCGGGATTTTTGGGGAAGTACCACATCATCCGCATAGAGAAGGGTCCAGGGATGTGAGGTCTGTATGTCCGCCGTTGCTGTATCCATGCAGAGGATTAATAACAGTGGTGATAGAGCAGAACCCTGATGAACACCCACAGTGATTTCAAAAGGTGGGGAGACACCAGCTGGAATCCGAACTACACTAGTGGCATTGCGATACAGAAGTTGCACCCAGCTTACATATTACTCAGGGACTCCATGGCAACGAAGAGCTCGCCAAATAAGATCATGAGGGATACGGTCAAAAGCTTTTTCTAAATCGAGAAATGCCAAGTGTACACTCCGCTGCCTCTCTCTGTGCTTTTCCATTAAAAGGCGTGTGGCATGGACAGCATCGATGGTACTGCATCCCTTAACAAACCCACACTGGTTTGGTGTTACAGTGACAATATTTCTGAGTCTACAATCAAGCACACGCTCAAATACTTTAAACGTATGACAGAGTAGTCGAATAGGGCGATAAGTTGAGCAGTCACCTACATCACCTTTTCCCTTCCAGATTGGAACTGTTATGCTAGTTGTCCATGCATGGGGAAGTTGGTTCTCAGCAATGATCCGGTTAAAGAGTGTGGCAAGGAATTCTGAGGCAGGCCTTCCTAGAATTTTCCATATTTCCGTCGGTAAGTCATCTGGGCCAGTTGCTTTCCCGCTCTTCAGTTTGCAAATGGCAAGCATTACTTGCCTCCGTGGCTTAGGCGGCAGCACGCCGGCCTCTCACCGCTGGATCCGTGGTTCAAATCCCGGTCACTCCATGTGAGATCTGTGCTGGACAGAACGGAGGCAGACAGGTTTTCTCCGGGTACTCCGGTTTTCCCTGTCAAAATTTCATTCCAGCATCACTCTCCACTATCATTTCATTTCATCTGTCATTCATTTAATCATTGCCCCAGAGGAGTGTGCCAGGCCTCGGCAGCCGGCACAGTTCATATCCTCGCCGCTAGATGGGGGCTTCGTTCATTCCATTCCTGACCCAGTCGGAGACTGGAAGCAGGCTGTGGATTTTCATTTTCAAGCATTACTTCCTCGGATGTAATTGGAGGAACGGGTCCTAAGGTAGGAACAGGACTTGCAATTGGTGGGTGTGGAAATTCTTCGTTGCAGATGTCAAAAAAGTAGTCTGCCCAACGTTGGAGGATAGATTGCTGTTCTCGTAGTAGCTTAGCGTTCGCATCCTTGATGTGCATGACATGTCCAATGTCCTGAGTTGAACGATTACGGAACTTAGCAAGACGATATACATTGTTTTCTCCTGATGGTGTGTCAAGCTGGTCGTACAGGTCTTGATAATAAATGTCCTTTGCAGCAGCTACTGCTCTTTTTGCTGCTGATTTCAGGTTACGGTATTGCTGGAGGTCAGTATCAAGACGCGAGTTCCACCAAGTCTTGTAGGCCATCTTTTTCTCCCTGATAACTTGCTTGACTTCATCACTCCACCACCAGGTCTATCAATGTATTTTCGTCCGGGTATGGTTTTTCCCACAGTTTCTTTCGCCGCCTGATGTATCTGTTTCACAGCATCCCTCCACATGCCATCAACTGATTGATCAGACTTCACCGAGAAGTTTGCCAAGGCTGTGACCAACTCATTGCGGTGGGCATTCAATCTCCACCACTTGATACGCTCAGGCCCAGTTTTAGGTTTTGTTTTGGGTCGCTTAACGTTTTTATGAATATCAAGGACAAGCAATCGGTGTTGAGGGGCAACGCTGTCATACGGAATCACTTTGGTAACTGTCACCAGCTTCATATCTTGTTGCCATTGAGCGCTATATTATTTATGGACACGCTATTAATGCGGTGAAAATAATGCCAGGAGGTTATAATTGCGGGGATCAGCTGGACAGAAGTAAATGATTATGTATGCGTTTGTATGACAAACTTTAAAGGGTGCTAATGTTTACTGTCAAGCGCAGAATTGTGTGCGAATACCTTTTCCAACAGTCGCTATTATTATTCGGAGGAGTGGTCAGATACCCTCGCTCCAGGAGTTAGCCCTAAGCCCTAAAAATGGAAGTATCCTAGAGGCTGGCAAGAGAATCGAACCGGAATTCTCTCATGTCAGAAGCCCCTTAATTATGATTGGTTTTATTGAATTCTTACTTGTCAGTGTTAAAACTCCGAAATTATAATTATACCTGAGCCACGGAAATAGGTCATTAGAACCTCAGATTGCTTTGTTAAATGATAGTGATGTGTTGCCTTTCCAAGTTTTAAAGAGTCACGCTTGTTTGAAAGCTGTTATAAAGTATCGTCCAGGAGGGAGGTAGCATTGACTCGCCCTCACCGTCATAAATTTAAGCCTGAAGTGTGTTGACGTTTTCCTAATGAAGGCCACTAGTGGGTAGGCCAGGAACACAGCCAGACATCGTCTGCACTCTGCTGTAATAAACCTTTAATGGACCGGTAATCTGTACCGAGTTTTACTATGATTATTTATCCTTGCCGTGGCATTATAGATCCGCACTTCATGAATAATTAGATTGTCATTTGAGACAATAATGAAAATCCCTTTGTATTGTTGCATGATAAATGTTATTGTTCCCAAGTTATTGTTGGAAATATCGGGTAGCTGGGAGTCTACTCTGAGTTGAGTAAATCAGTAGTTTCCAACCCTTGTGGTGCATGAGATTCCCGAAGACAAATACAGTTTGGTAGTTTTGGAGAGAGGGATGATAGAGTTTGAATTTCAGGTGGTACCCAAATAAATGGTAATTGTTGACACTATTTATTTTTATTAACATTAACTCAAATTTTTTATATATTCAAGTTAAGAATATTTAGTGTGTTTTTAAATAGAAAATTATATGTAATAATGTGACCGAGACTTTTAGAGTTCGTTTTGAGAGAATTTTGTAGTGTGTTAAATGGAAGTGAAAGCAGTTTTGATAATTTTCTTTTAGGGTTCAGTGGAACCTCAAATATTGACTTTTTTGGATTAATGTTGTATTTGTTCCTTGTTCATTAGAACAAGTGTGAAGCTGATTCAGTTTATTTTTGCGTATTTGTAGCGCCAAATTTTGATAATTAAATAGTTTTATAGTAGGATTTTGAATTTCATTTCCTTGAAGTGTTATCCTAAGCTTGATCCTATAATGTGTGAATCACTCAGTGGGAGGACATACTATGCCCCGAATATTAAGACTGAGCAAGTTGGACAGTGATTTGCATATTTCTTGTACAGAAGGGCACAGTACCTGCATTACGATCAGGGATAGGGTAGGTACCCAGGGACTTGAAATAGGGTACTGTCCCGGCATTTTTCTGGAGGGAGTATGAAATACGCGCAATGTCTACTAGAATTGTGTAATGTCTGTTTTGACATAATACTGTATTTGTATACTTTTTACTTTTGTGTTTCTGACACGACAAAAAGATATCTAAGATATCCTCACATTCTACCAGAAAACATAAAATAGAGGCCGGCAGCAATAAGTCGGGGCATGGAAGGGAAGCGCAAAAGCTCACCGAAACAGGCATAGTGGGAGAGCTTACCCCCAGATTTGACTGTACGATTGGTTATCCCTCCCTATATTATTCTGGTAAGGTCCCATTCCATTTTCGTACCGAAAATAAGGTCCCATTAACACCACCTACACATATGGGGTACCTACATTTTCAGCATAACCCAATGCGTAAGCGAAACGCACTCACTAACTGTTTCAATGCCTCAAAATTAAATACATACCTTAAAACATGTATATTTACAATGAAATAATGAAAGAATGCAACACGGTAACCATGGTAACAGAATCTCACAGGTCCATCTATTTCTGTAAGACGCAATGCAATTCCAATTATTACATTACTGTGAAAGTTTCCAGACGGTTATAAGGTTATCACTGAACCAAATTAAGCTGTAAAATTCATCAATACATACATACAGTGCGCTTAAGGGAATCAAGGGGCTCTCTAGAATTTTTCACGCAATTTTCACGTGTGAGTGTGTTACGAAAGGTCTTTTTCACCCGACTACTAAAGGGTCTCCGAAACCCACATTTAAAGGCCCTTAAATTGACAGTCTCTGTGATATTCCCAGAAAACTACCTTCGCTCTGATATACCTATGAAGGAATGACAAAACCCTAACCACTGCACCAGTAGCTGAATTGATAAAGTCTGATTATTCATACCAAGGATAAATCAGTCATAGCATACAAGATTGAGATTTTGCTAATATTGTATTCTTTACAACTAGAATATTCGCGGGCGAAGCCGCGAACGGGTAATGCTAGTCATTATTAAGAAGTAACATGGTAAGGCGTTCATAATCACTCAACAGCACTGCGTTGTCTGAGTCGTCTTACAAAGTCCTTCTCAACTTTTCCTCCGTGTATAGCGGGCAGCATTGTAAGTAACGTAACCCAAAGTATTGGAGCTATGCGTTTCCTGACCTCTGGGTGAGAGCCAAGCCCACTGATCACTGATTTACATAAATAGCCGCACGCTTTTCTCCCTTGATTAGTCTTCCCTTGGTTGATAGCTCAGTTCCCCATGGGACGCATTCGATCAGCAGACAGTTCATTGTAGACCGCACACTAGCGCACCGCATCCACACATCATTATTTTACTATTCAACTACAAGATACAACTGTTATCGCAAAAGTACCAGTTAATCATCCAGACGACTTTGGTTGGACTCATAGCTGTTCCATGCAGAATTTCAATCCTGATTCGACGTTTGGAACGGACTGAAATCAACATCGTGAAGATAGTTATTAGTTATTGTTTTAAAGGACGGAAGAGTGAGGTCATTTGCCCCTAAATCGTCAAGAGAGAATAGACGAAAATGATCTCTCAGCTTTCCTAGACGTTGCTTTCTTCTTAAACTCTAGGTTACTTCTTTTTTTCTTCTTAGTCGTTTACCCTCCAGGTTGGTGGAACCCACGGACTCAGCGAGGGAACTCACCACTACCGCCTCTACGGGCAGTGTCCTAGAGCTGGGAACATCTAATCGGAGTGGATACAACTGGTGAGGTGTGATTGGCACCTCGCCCAGGCGGCCTCACCTGCAAAGAGAACAGGGGCCTCTTGAGGGAAGGTAATGGATGGTCAGGATGGATAGGCAAGGATGAGGGAATGAAGCGGCCGTAGCCTTGAAGAAGGCACCATCCCGGCATTTGCCCGAAGACGAAGTCGGAAACCACGGAAACCACTTCGAGGATGGCTGAGGTGGGAATCAAACCCCCTCTACTCATTTGGAACACCCGAGGCTGAGTAGACCCCGTTCCAGTCCTCATACCACTTTTCAAATTTCGTGGCAGAGCCGGGAATCGAACCCAGGACCTCCGGGGCGGCAGCTACTCTAGGTTACTTCTGGTATAATATCTTTCGCAAAGGAACAACGTTCTCTTTTTCTATCTAATCACCAAACGTAAATAACACCGGAGTAAATACATCACAGTAATTCGGGACATAATATACCACCTTCTGTAAATTACAAGGGGCTGATTACCATAATCTCCTGATTTTCTAAATAAAAATCAACCACAGCTTTGCAAACGTTCCAATACTATAATTTATGTGCGGCAATTATTCCACGTTGATTTCATCTTTCTTCTGCCATCATGGGGTTATCAAATTCTGAAGTCAAATATGGCAGAGGACTGAGTGGGATTGCCATTGGAACAAAGTTTAATAATAGAACTTAAAAGGTTCATTCTGGTTCCGTATTGATAAACTAATTGAGTGATAAATAGGTTTAAGGTTCCACCTAATCAATACTTCTTATCATTTTAAATGATTGTCGAATTCGCTGGGGTCTGGCGTTACGTTACGGTGACGGGACGAAATGTACCGAGAATGCACTGAGCTGTGTGACGTCATAGTACTGCTTGAGCTTCCTCCTTTCCCCGCGCGCTCCGGTGAGCGTGACGTCATCCAGCCAGCTACCTCCTTTGACCTTGGTTTGCACTTGCTTTTTGTTGTTGTTGTTGCGAACGGACTTTGAGTTCACGCAGCATTTGTAGCATTTAAAATTATATAAAGTTTAGTCTTTCAGACGGACTATCAGTGTTTCTTTATTTAATAAAGATCACTGTGTGGTAATTGTTGGAACGTGTTTCAAGGCCTAATTATTTCTGGCCCCTTCATCAGTCGATATGATTGAATTAATCAATGTCAAAGACACGAGATAATTGTATACAGTAGCGTAACACTAAAACGTCCCTTCTTATTAATCCTTATATGGTGCACCATGAAGAAGGATGGGAAATTGAACGCCAAAATCAATATTAGGATAATATATGTATGAAAATATGATACGTCATATCATGATGATTTAGGCGTTCAATTTCCCATTCTTCTTCATTATGCACCCACCATATAAGGTTTAATAACCAGGGACTTTTTGGTGTTACGCTATACATTTTTCTTGTGTCTTTGACATTGATTAATTCATTCATATCGGCTGATGAAGGGCCCAAAAATAATTAGGCCTTGAAACTTGTCCCGCCAATGACCTCAGAGTGATCTTTATTTAATAAAAAGGATTGATTAGGCGGAACTTTTAGCCTATTTATTGCTCAAAAAGTTTAATATGGCAACTGTGTCATCCTAAGACACTTACTCTAGCGAAGTAGGCCTATTTGAGCAATATGAATCTTCTTGGAGAGCGAAAGATGTTAAGAGCAGAGGATGGATAGAATGGTTTTGTGCTAGGCCAAGAAGATGGGAAAACTGACATCCCCAGGGGTGTGGACGCACGTATATCGAGAGGAAATAAGTGCACCTGAATCCAGTTAGACAGCTTACGTTACCCCTAGTTCCATCACGAAACCGGGAGGGTAGGCTACTCTACAAATAAGGGGATGAGGTACAATCGAAAACAGGCCGAGATGGTGTATTTTAATTAAAAATCCACAGCCTGCTTCCACTCGACCGACTGGGTCAGGGATGGAATGAATGAAGCCCCCATCTAGCGGCGAGGACATGAACTGTGCCGGCTGCCGAAGCCTGTCGCACTCCTCTGAGACAATGATTAAATGAATGACAGATGACATGAAATGATAGTGGAGAGTGTTTCTGGAATGAAATTTTGACAGGGAAAACCGGAGTACTCGGAGAAAAATCTGTCTGCCTCCGTTGTGCCCAGCACAGATCTCACATAGAGTGACCGGGAATTGAACCACGGACCCAGTGGTGAGAGGCCGGCGTGCTGCCGCCTAAGCCACGGAGGCTGGTGTATTTTAATAAAGTATTAATAAATAGCAATGCGTAGAGGAACGTGTACAAACTAAATTAGTAACGTAAGTAGGCTACTGCGTCAGGACAACAGACTATTACGCAGGCGATGAGAAAAAGTACCAATGTACGGTAACTACATGGGAAATAAAATATTACATAAAGCTGACTTACAGTCACTCGGAAAGGCGGAATGGTAGGAAAGTGGAGGCTAGACGTCCGATAAAAAGTACTCCGAGAAGGCAATCGTCAAGTTAAGATAATTACGTGTATTACTTATCGTCGAGGAGAGGAGGATACATACTGAACCCTTGCAAAGAAGCATATGAGACTCAGTTTCGGGGGGTGTAACGGTTCATATTCGTAAGTTGCTGTCAGGGCGCTTCATTAACTTGCAGGGTAACATATAACAAAATAACATGCAGGAAAGAATGAAGCCAGGGTAAAAACAACTGAATTTAATAACAAATCACCATATTTACACATAAAAAATTAACAACAAAAATTCCCAACTGACTCCCGCTTAATAAAATGCCACCAAACTAGGCGATATCTCTGGAGAGATTAATTACCTGGACCAAGTGTCCCTAAGATAAAATACAAAAGTGACCATATATGCGTGTATGTCGTCCTACATGCATCACGATGTGTACTTTGAATGCGTGATTCGTTATCATCCAGAATAATCCTTCAGACAACGAATCCACATTTCTTAGAGCTAGACCGACACGGGGGAACACAACTACAATACTTAAAATTAAACCGACACTTCCTAAATCTACTATAAACAAACACAAAATTTCCGCGTGAAATTGGAATCAAATTGCCGTAGCAACATTTACTGCCTAAAAACTTAGGACTTCTCATACAAATCAACACAAGTACATTAACACGTGACCTATAGAAAAATACACAAATGACCGCTGTCAAACTTTACAAATACTCTACCACTACACCACACGGGTGTGACACACAAAAAATTACATGAATCGAGTCATAAACAAAGCAATAGGCAAACAGCCAACATTTACGTTAATTAACAATATTTTACCCATACAACGTACAACAAGCCGTTACACACATGGCGAACTCCCCAATTAATTATGGCTTTAAAATCACCATCACAATGAACAGGTTTGCTACATGAAAGCTTACAGGGATCAGACGGACACACAGGACTGCCTATCAAAATAAGTCACAGGCAAAACGGGCGGTTTGTGGAACTCTGCATGTCTGTCAACCCACGTGTCAAAATATCGACCTCCCAGAACATGGGGTCGAATCTCGAAGAAGTGTGCCCAAAGCACAATAATACATGTGTGTGTGTCAGAAAAATATATGAACAAGAATCAGCAGTCTCCCAAGAGCACCCTGTCTTTCCATCAAAATATAACAGCAGCAAAAATATGAGAGCGGTAGGACAACTACCCCCTCCTCACGTAGAATCAACACACACTAGACACATCAACACACACAGAATCACACGTATGGGTTTTGACAGACCCTCAAATAAAAAGACACAAATAATATCCACATGCTGGCGCCATCGTTCTATGCCGTGACTAGTACACCTGAAAAGGACTCAAGAAAAATCTATCAAAATTAGAACGAAGGTGTTCTACAAATTACTTTTAAGTTGGTGCGCTTGGCAACCCTAATATGAATAATAACCTGTTCAGCAAATATCTTACAATAATTTCCTCCCATTCCTATTTCAAATATTAACGTTAATAAAGCACCATTTATCGAATGTAATGGGTTCCGCATTTGCAAGGATAAAAATCACGCACGCACGCCGCGCGCATTACGTATGACTCAAGGAAAAACAAAATATCAAACAAACACTTTGGCCACGCGCCAACGGACATTTAAAAAACATAGTGTCGGTGCAAGAAAAACTCTAAAACAACAAGAAAAGAAAAACATGACTATTTACAAGGTTCCCCGGTCAAATCTAACTACATAATTGAAATAATCCAATTTTAGTACATCACCGCTTCTGCTTGTAGAACTAAGGACATCCTCCTCAACCCATTGCCCCTATGGACAAATTAGCACTCCATAGTAGTCGTCTGCGTTGATTTGTTGAAGCTCATCCCAACTTCAAACCACGTGCTGATCATCTTGGTATCGACTCCCTGTCAGAAAAGTTCAATGTTAGTTATTTGCCTATCTATAATCGCTTGCAGGCTACTCAGTTCACCCACAATTGTCCTAATGCGATTAATAGCGAAGACTGGCCCTAAATATATCGCACAAACGCACCATAAAAACACATATAAAATACACTGCAATTTATACATAAAATATACATCTCGAGTCCGCGCCACTGGCTCGTTAACAAGTTCAAAATCCTGGCTGCACTAGCAGTCGCTATCTCGTTCGGTATTTCTGTCCTGTACTCTGGACTTCGGCTCCGGTGAGCGCTAATTAGGGTGATACAATACTTCCCCCTTAGAGCTGAACTCGTCGTCTTTAAATGAATGTTACAAGTTATCACGCACTGGCGTGAAATATTTAGCTCACACAATAAAGTAGATTTCAGAATAAAACTGTATTATAGCTTTTAAAATTCGATACTGCAATCGCTGCGACTTTAGCTCATCGGAGCTCACAAAATAAATTAACTTCACTAATTTTAGAGCGTAAAAATCACAATATAAACTGGCGTGAAGTCAGCCCCTCACGGCTCCACAAAGAATGACTTAGATAAATTCGAGCGTCAAAATCACAATATAAACTGGCGTGGAGTAAGCCTCTGAAGGCTCCACAAGATAATAACTTAGATAATTTCGAGCGTCAAAATCACAATATAAACTGGCGTGAAGTAGGCCTCTGAAGGCTCCACAAAGAATAGGCTTCGAGTGGCGTCAGGCCAAACTATTTATTAGAAACTGACAAGGGCGGAGGAGTGGGGCGGAGTCGGATAAAAACTTCCAGAGTTTTTGTCTCACAAAGATGGGGCTAGTGTCATTCTTCTCCAAATAAATCAAACGTCCCAAATTACTCGAGCGGAGATTAATCCGTTCGGCGGTTCTTTAGATACACACTTCCGCGGGCTTTTTACTACTGACGCTGTCCACCTCGTGGTCATGGCTTGGTCTCTTGCGATTGGCTGATTCAATCGTATGTTCGTTGCGAGTACCTCGTGATTCTTCCTTTATGTCTCCAATTTTGGTACAGTAGTTGCACAATTTGGCCTTGAACTCGACTAATTCTGGCCGTCCCCCAAGAATAGCTACCAGCTCACCTCCTGTTGCAATCATTACGAAATGCTGGCCTCCCATATATCCAAGTCGACTTCCTTAAGTGCTGCCTGGGCCGTAGTAATAATAATAATAAATATGAATACTTATTTATCGAAGATCAATAAGGGTTCATTTATCCTCAGCAAGGTTTTGAAATTCGAAACAATTTATTGGTTTGGATTTCAAAAACAAAATCCACTGTAGTAACAACACATCTCTTTAAATCTCACTCAGCTGCTCGAGTGTATGCCCCTCTGACTCAATTAGTGTGCTCCCTTCTCGCTGGAATGTCATTCATATTTTCACTAGGTCTCCCCCTTCTCCTCAAGTAGTTGCCACTCCCGTCGACTCAGCTGCTCGTTGTTTACAAACAAAGTGCGTACTCTGGCGCTCCCCGTAGGTTTGAGTGTTGGCTCTCAAATAAAATTTTTGCAATCCAGATTCTGCACATATCATCTTCCCTAATCATCAAATGGTTCCCTTCTGTAGTACGGTTTCAAATTGGCGCTATTAAAAACAGATTTTGCACCAGTGCTCACTTCTTCCAGTCTATAGGCATTGTTACCCAGATTCTTAATTACCCGGAACGGGCCAATAAATTTCGGACAGAACTTGGCGAAGACTTTGTTCTTAGGGTCGTAGATCGGTGGTCTACGAACCAGCACTAATTCTTGTTCTTGTAACTCTCGGTGAAACTTCTTTCCTCGGTACCGTCTCAGCCTTCGGTCCGCTTGGTTCCTCATGTGCTCTCTCGTCCGCTGGATTCGCAAATCATGCGCTAATAATGGATCCCTTGGGCAAGGAATGATCTTGTCCCATGTTCTTTCTGGCAATCGGTTGTGGTGTACAATCAGTGGGACTTGACCCGTCGACTCGTGCTTAGTAGTGTTCATGCACATCTCAATTTCCCCTACTTTGTCTACTCATTTATTGTGTTCGTTAGGAATCATTACTCTGTAGTACTTAGCAACACAGCGAATTGTTCTCTCGCTCGGATTTCCACAAGGAAGACGAATACTTGAAAATACGTGTTTTATTCCTAGGCTCTCCAAACCTTGCCTAAAAACATTGCTTGTGAAATAGGTACCGTGATCTGATAGAATGGATTCCGGCTTCCCAAGCATCGGAATGACTTTGTTCTTAATTCGACTGAGGACTTGTCTTGATGTCGTCTTCTGAATAGGACATAGCACGACCATCTTCGAAAATACGTCGACACACACCAAGAGGTGTCGGCATCCACGCTTTCCTTTTACTAAAGGACCAAAGCAATCAATCGCGAGCATCTCGCATGGTTTCTGCGGTAATAGTGGTCTTGGAGGTTGTTTCAGAATAAAGTTGTTCGGCTTTGTGCGCTGACAAGCGTCACACGTTCTGATTACTTCAACAATAGTGAATCTCATCTTGGGCCAAGTAAAGGTCTCCCCTATCGTAGCTTCAGTCTTGTCCGTGCCGATATGTGCTAGGCTCTCGTGCACATGCCAAGTTAATCCCCTCTGTAGTGATGCTGGAACTAAGATTCGCAGTTTAGTATGATGCTCATCCACGTACTTATGTAACAAGTTATTTAAGTAGTGAAATCTCGCTTGTTTAGCACTGGCTTCTCGGTACTCCGGTGAATTTGGTTGTAACTCCTTCCTATAGAATTTTATCATCATCATCATCCATGGGTCTGCTTCTTGCTCCTTCCGAATATCCTTCAATCTTGCCAAAAACTCGCGAGCCTTAGGTGTCAAGGTAATATTGTGAACTTCCGCTGTTACTTCGTTTCCGTCCTCAGGATTTCTACTCAAGGCATCTGGTATGACGTTCATTTTCCCAGGACAATGCTCTATTGTGATGTCAAACTGCTGTATGTAGATGGACCAGCACGTAACTCTCTCACTTGCTATTGTTGTCTTAAATAAAAATGTCAGTGCATGGTGGTCGGTTCTAACAATGATGGAATAACCATAGATCATCTTACGCCACTGTTGAAGAGAATATAGAATTGCTAGTAGTTCAAGTTCCGTAACTGTGTAGTTCCTCTCATGTTTCCGTAATTTACGACTTGTAAATGCCAAATAGGATTTCTTCATGGGTTCTTCAGCGTCCTCTTGGTACAGCATAGCACCAATCCCAATTAACGAAGCATCTGCTTGGATGATAAATTGCTTCTCAAAATCCGGATATCCAAGTTTCACACAGTTTTCCAATAAATCCTTCGTTGCTTTAAAAGACCTGTCGCACTCCTCGTTCCACGACCATCGATTCGCTTTCTTCAACATCTCCTGCATAGGCGCTACTGTTTCTGTGTAACCAGGGCAATTTTCTTTGAAGAAGCCTGTCACTCCCAAAAACGCTCTTACATGTTTGACTTTGGTAGGTGTGGGAAATTTCTTAATAGCATCAATCTTGGCTGGATTAGGCCGCACGCCCTCGACATCAATTATATGTCCCAAATATAAAATCTCGCTCTGGCAAAAATGTGACTTTTTCAGGTTGATCTTGAAGTTCATGGTTCTCAAGTTGTCCAGCAGTTTATTTAAATTTATCAAGTGTTCTTCCATTGTCTCAGAAGCGATTAATATGTCGTCAACATATCTCGTGGTGAAGTTGTTGACCTCCTCAGTCAGATTTCTATCGAGTGCTCTAATGAGTGCACATCCCGCAGTTTTCACGCCAAAGGGCATTCGACACCAGATATAACTTTGATTATCGAATAAAAATCCCGTCAACAGTTGGGATTTTTCTTCAAGTTCAAGATGGTGGAAACTATTCGTCAAATCAACACTTGAGTATATCTTCTTCCCACGGAAGCCTTTCAAAACATCTTTGATCCTAGGTGCTTGGTCGTGCTCAACTAGCAGTTTGCTGTTCAAAACCCGCGCGTCTAGGCATACCTAATTGATCCGTTTGGCTTGGTCACAGCCAATATTGCGTTCAAGTAAGGGGTTGCCGCTTTCCTTATCATGCCAGAATCTAATAAGTTAGTAATAATGTCCTTCACCTGAGAAAAGTGCTTCTCTGGGATCGGGTACAATTTACTTTTAAATGGGGTCCAATCTGTTACCTGCATCGCATATTGAAAATTTAAAACTTTCCCAGGTACGGTGTCAAAAGCTCCTTTATGTAATCTTAAAATTTATTCCAGTCTTCTTCTATCAGCTTCCCCTACGATGGCTTCCTTAAGTCGCTCCTGAAGTAGAATTTCGAATTTGGTTCCGTCAATTTCTTCTTCCGCCAAATGCACCCAAAGTTCCTGCGAAATATCTCGGCTGTCAATTTCTAGCACTGCTGTCTGGCTGACTTGCTCTCCCCTCAAGATCTTATCTCCGGCCTCATTAGTGCATTCTTCAACAACCCAAGTATTGGCCTCTCTCTCCAACGGATTCTCTTCCATATTTAAACCCACGTGATCCAATCCTTCTACTTGTTTGAAGCTTACTGTGTTGTTATGTAAATCGATTACAGCATGAAAATCGCAGATGAAGTTGGCTCCTAAAATTACGTTGTAGTTCATCTTTGGAATAACAATGAATGTTTGTGAAAAAGTATGGTTCAATATTTCCAGATCTAGAAATGCTTGCTGTTTACAATTCATAGTTTTGTCAGGAATGACACCTCTGACTTTCATTAGCGGTACCGGCATAATAGGAACAGTCTGTTTTCTTGCTATTTCCTTTATCAAAATTTCAGTGACTAAGCTCACCTGGCTACCTGTATCAATCAAACATCTCACCCTCATGCCTCCAACATGCGCGTAAATAATTGGCAGCTGTCTGATAACATTTTCACGGTTCTTCGCCACTTCCTCCAGGCAGTCGTCCGGGAATGCTACCCACTTTTCTATATTGGCCACTATCATCTCTTCTTGCTCCCTGGCGACCTCCATTTTTAGCCTGTCTCCTTTCAGTTCATTTGAGTTTTTTTTTAATCCCGGGACCCATTAGTTGTGTTTCGCCGGTTGTCATTCTGTCGCTACTGTTGCCTCAATTAACTCTCTGCCCCCTCTCCTTGATGGTTGTCTGGGCTCTGTCTGTTCGCCATGGCACGCCCCCACTTCTCCTTCTCCGCTTCTTCAGTACTTAATTGATCCAAGTATTTACGGGATTCAATATATCGCTCGTCCCAGTTGTTCCTATAATCTCCTCTATTTTCTTGGCGATAGTCCCTGCCGTTATTCCATCTACCATCTCCATTTCTTTGGTAAGGTCTACCTTGTCTCTGGTTTCCCCTCCAATTTGTGTACTCCCGCTGGTACGTCCACTGATTATTTTGATTTTGGTTATTCTGATTGTATCTCCCGCGGTTATTCTGATAATTCTGATTGTTGTTATGGAACTGGTTTCGGCCGTCAAAATCTTGTCTTCTTGGTGTGAATTGTGTCCCTGTGGACTGTGTCTTAGTTTGGTTCCCCTGGCTGTGGTTATTTTGAAGTCCCTGAACTACCTCTGCCGTGTTGACACATTCCAAATTCCTTCTTCCTGTCTGTGGGCTTACCATACTCGTCTCGTCTAAGTGTCTGAGTAATTCTTCGGCTTGGACTGCGGTCTGAATGTTTCCTGCGACTAATAATTGTTGGATGAGCATTGGGAGTTGTTTCCCCATGGTTAGAACCATATTTTGTTCGCTAGGCGGGTCGTCAAAGTCTCTGAATTTCACCAATTGCTGACTGAAGAATTCTGAAAAACGGGTTGGATGCGTACTATGATATTTGCGCGTGTACAGGTCCATTCTCAACCCCTGTTGTAACGAAGGACTCCAAAACTTCTTCAAAAATGCCTCGCGGAATTGAGCCATGTCTGTGAACGTGTACTTGAAACTTAAAAACCAGGTCAGGCTAGGTCCTTCTAAAAATTTCTCCACCAGTCTTAATTGTTTCTCAGGGCCGATGTGCTGGTCATTAAAGTAATCAGTTAATTGCCGTAGAAATGCTTTGGGAGTGGTTCCTGAATGCTCCTTAAACTTATCGGGCTTAAAATCATTACCCCGAATGACTTGGATGACTTGGGCTGGTGCCAAGTTCGGTTGCGGTGTTGAAGTCTCCCCCCTGTACTGCTGGAATGCATTAGTCGTTAGTCTGGGACTTTGACCCCGACTCGTGTCCTCAACCAACTTCAAACCTGCAGGACTTCCAATACTTGTTTGCTTCTCCGGTATGTTTTCAGTTGAAAATAATGTCGCATTCTCTAACGATCGAATCTCGTTTTTTATGATTAATTCTGAGTGTTCCTGTAATTTTGACTTTATATTTTCCTCCAATTCCTGCATTCTTGAACTGTGTTCTCCCAGGCGTTTTAAAATTGTCAAGCGGTCTTCCTTATTCGCATGAGCCTGCTGGTCCCAATCTCGCCGGATCCTACTTTTCAAGCTATTTATTTTTTCCTCGTTCCTTTCCTGATTTTTCTCTAGCTCTTCACGTATCTGTTCTTGCGTTTTTACTAGTTGTTCCCCCACCTCTTCTCTTATAACCTCTTGTGTTTTTATTAGCTGTCCCCCGAC
The DNA here is from genome assembly GCA_946902985.2 of Meconema thalassinum. Classification (NCBI taxonomy): domain Eukaryota; kingdom Metazoa; phylum Arthropoda; class Insecta; order Orthoptera; family Tettigoniidae; genus Meconema; species Meconema thalassinum. Next base: position 200,458,188 of record OX336391.1, on the reverse strand, counting down.
TTTTTCTCTTATGACCTCTTGTGTTTTTATTAGTTGACCTTCCAAATTATCCCGAGTCTTGACGAGCTCCTCTCCTACTTCTTGTATTTGTTGTTGTGTGTTTATTAGCTGGCCTTCCATCTCTTTTCTTATGATCTCTTGTGTTTTGCCTAATTGCTCCTCTAATTTCTCCCGCAAGTGTATCCGCTCGGTTTCAGCCTTAACCTCGACTTTATCTATTTCCTTTATTAATTCCAGCACGTTGTTGTCTACCGAATTAATTTGCTGCTGTAGTTTCTCTTGGGTTTTCTTCATTCCCGCGGTGTTACTGACACATGCTGCCTCTATCTGCTTGAGTTTATCTGCCACCATCTCGTCAAATTGTACTAATTTGTTATCAAATTTCGCCTCCAATTTCTTAATTTCGCCTAACTGTATGATGTTGTTTTCCGCAACCTCGCCTGCCAGTTTCTCTACTTTTTAACGCTCTGATTAATGTCATTAGTGATTTTTCTAATTGTTCGGTTTGTGTTACCGCCTGTTGTGACAATTTGTGATTGAGTTCATTGAATTGTTTGTCCGTGTCTAATTTCTGGACTTCTAACTGGACCGAAATGTTACCGCTCATATCAAGTAATTGTTTTTCACTATGCTCCCGCTGAGCTCCTAATTGTTCTTTTAATTGTTTGTTTAATTGTTCCTCCGTCTTCGCGGACATCTGCACTAATTGTTCTTCCGTTTTCGCGGACATTTGTTCTAATTGTTCTTCCGTTTTCGCGGACATCTGTTCTAATTGTTTTTCACTATGCTCACGCTGAGCTCCTAATTGTTCCTTCAATTGTTTCTCCGTCTTTACGGACATTTGGATCGACATCTGTTCTAACAATGCCTTAATCTCATCAACACTCGCCATATCACACACAAAAATATATTCAGAGAAAAACAGGGTTATGGGCCAAGGTTTCAGCCCTATACACACATACATGTCACACATTTAAATATTACTGGCTCTAATTTAATGAAAATTTCAGTAACAAAGTTTACTGAATACAATGACACTTATTCCCAAACAACAAAATAACACCTAGTGATCTGCTTTTAAATTCCTAACCAACAGAATTTACGAAACACCAATTAATCGAAGTCAATTAAATGTCAAATATAAGGCAACATCTTCCTGCTTTGACTGAGTTCATTAATAATGCAAATTTCTAATTTTAATGTGGGCGCCAGAACAAGTTTATAACAAATACAAAATCAAATTCTAACCTTGTTCAATATCTCTAACTTTAGGAACTCAGTGATTTTACTAATGCACATGGCGGTACAACATCGCCTCAATTTACTGAATTTACATGTCCGCTTGACCTGGCGTCATTTCTCAACGAAATAAATATGAGATCAGCGAAGCAACAACAACAACAACCCCACGTCGGGCGCCTTTTTTGTTTTATGAACCCTTGCAAAGAAGCATATGAGACTCAGTTTCGGGGGTTGTAACGGTTCATATTCGTAAGTTGCTGTCAGGGCGCTTCATTAACTTGCAGGGTAACATATAACAAAATAACATGCAGGAAAGAGTGAAGCCAGGGTTAAAACAACTGAATTTAATAACAAATCACCATATTTACACATAAACAATTAACAACAAAATCTCCCAACTGACTCCCGCTTAATAAAATGCCACCAAACTAGGCGATATCTCTGGAGAGATTAATTACCTGGACCAAGTGTCCCTAAGATAAAATACAAAAGTGACCATATATGCGTGTATGCCGTCCTACATGCATCACGATGTGTACTTTGAATGCGTGATTCGTTATCATCCAGAATAATCCTTCAGACAACGAATCCACATTTCTTAGAGCTAGACCGACACGGGGGAACACAACTACAATACTTAAAATTAAACCGACACTTCCTAAATCTACTATAAACAAACACAAAATTTCCGCGTGAAATTGGAATCAAATTGCCGTAGCAACATTTACTGCCTAAAAACTTAGGACTTCTCATACAAATCAACACAAGTACATTAACACGTGACCAATAGAAAAATACACAAATGACCGCTGTCAAACTTTACAAATACTCTACCACTACACCACACGGGTGTGACACACAAAAAATTACATGAATCGAGTCATAAACAAAGCAATAGGCAAACAGCCAACATTTACGTTAATTAACAATATTTTACCCATACAACGTACAACAAGCCGTTACACACATGGCGAACTCCCCAATTAATTATGGCTTTAAAAATCACCATCACAATGAACAGGTTTGCTACATGAAAGCTTACAGGGATCAGTCGGACACACAGGACTGCCTATCAAAATAAGTCACAGGCAAAACGGGCGGTTTGTGGAACTCTGCATGTCTGTCAACCCACGTGTCAAAATATCGACCTCCCAGAACATGGGGTCGAATCTCGAAGAAGTGTGCCCAAAGCACAATAATACATGTGTGTGTGTCAGAAAAATATATGGACAAGAATCAGCAGTCTCCCAAGAGCACCCTGTCTTTCCATCAAAATATAACAGCAGCAAAAATATGAGAGCGGTAGGACAACTACCCCCTCCTCACGTAGAATCAACACACACTAGACACATCAACACACACAGAATCACACGTATGGGTTTTGACAGACCCTCAAATAAAAAGACACAAATAATATCCACATGCTGGCGCCATCGTTCTATGCCGTGACTAGTACACCTGAAAAGGACTCAAGAAAAATCTATCAAAATTAGAACGAAGGTGTTCTACAAATTACTTTTAAGTTGGTGCGCTTGGCAACCCTAATATGAATAATAACCTGTTCAGCAAATATCTTACAATAATTTCCTCCCATTCCTATTTCAAATATTAACGTTAATAAAGCACCATTTATCGAATGTAATGGGTTCCGCATTTGCAAGGATAAAAATCACGCACGCACGCCGCGCGCATTACGTATGACTCAAGGAAAAACAAAATATCAAACAAACACTTTGGCCACGCGCCAACGGACATTTAAAAAACATAGTGTCGGTGCAAGAAAAACTCTAAAACAACAAGAAAAGAAAAACATGACTATTTACAAGGTTCCCCGGTCAAATCTAACTACATAATTGAAATAATCCAATTTTAGTACATCACCGCTTCTGCTTGTAGAACTAAGGACATCCTCCTCAACCCATTGCCCCTATGGACAAATTAGCACTCCATAGTAGTCGTCTGCGTTGATTTGTTGAAGCTCATCCCAACTTCAAACCACGTGCTGATCATCTTGGTATCGACTCCCTGGCAGAAAAGTTCAATGTTAGTTATTTGCCTATCTATAATCGCTTGCAGGCTACTCAGTTCACCCACAATTGTCCTAATGCGATTAATAGCGAAGACTGGCCCTAAATATATCGCACATACGCACCATAAAAACACATATAAAATACACTGCAATTTATACATAAAATATACATCTCGAGTCCGCGCCACTGGCTCGTTAACAAGTTCAAAATCCTGGCTGCACTAGCAGTCGCTATCTCGTTCGGTATTTCTGTCCTGTACTCTGGACTTCGGCTCCGGTGAGCGCTAATTAGGGTGATACAATACTTCCCCCTTAGAGCTGAACTCGTCGTCTTTAAATGAATGTTACAAGTTATCACGCACTGGCGTGAAATATTTAGCTCACACAATAAAGTAGATTTCAGAATAAAACTGTATTATAGCTTTTAAAATTCGATACTGCAATCGCTGCGACTTTAGCTCATCGGAGCTCACAAAATAAATTAACTTCACTAATTTTAGAGCGTAAAAATCACAATATAAACTGGCGTGAAGTCAGCCCCTCACGGCTCCACAAAGAATGACTTAGATAAATTCGAGCGTCAAAATCACAATATAAACTGGCGTGGAGTAAGCCTCTGAAGGCTCCACAAGATAATAACTTAGATAATTTCGAGCGTCAAAATCACAATATAAACTGGCGTGAAGTAGGCCTCTGAAGGCTCCACAAAGAATAGGCTTCGAGTGGCGTCAGGCCAAACTATTTATTAGAAACTGACAAGGGCGGAGGAGTGGGGCGGAGTCGGATAAAAACTTCCAGAGTTTTTGTCTCACAAAGATGGGGCTAGTGTCATTCTTCTCCAAATAAATCAAACGTCCCAAATTACTCGAGCGGAGATTAATCCGTTCGGCGGTTCTTTAGATACACACTTCCGCGGGCTTTTTACTACTGACGCTGTCCACCTCGTGGTCATGGCTTGGTCTCTTGCGATTGGCTGATTCAATCGTATGTTCGTTGCGAGTACCTCGTGATTCTTCCTTTATGTCTCCAATTTTGGTACAGTAGTTGCACAATTTGGCCTTGAACTCGACTAATTCTGGCCGTCCCCCAAGAATAGCTACCAGCTCACCTCCTGTTGCAATCATTACGAAATGCTGGCCACCCATATATCCAAGTCGACTTCCTTAAGTGCTGCCTGGGCCGTAGTAGTAATAATAATAAATATGAATACTTATTTATCGAAGATCAATAAGGGTTCAATACATAAGTCAAAATAACGAGAAATACGAATACAATACTCAAATATAATAGAAGAAATAAGCCGGAACCATATAGCATGAAATGAATTACAGAAATAGGTGAATGACAACAAAAAATACGAGAAGTAAATTCAACCGCAATCAAACTCGAGATGAACAAATATAATTTTGAGAATTCTATTGGGCACATAGATCATAGATCACCTTGCAGGTCCAAAAAGGACGAGGAATGCCGGTTATTCCAGCCAAGATTGCGTTAGTGCCGTAGCGAAGTACAGACTGAAATGGCCACAATGGAACACATAGGCACACGGACAAATATCCAATCATCACATAATCAATAGAGCGTCAGGCAAAGCACGGTTAAAAGCGATGTGAAGACACGTAATTCAACCAAACCCTGACATCACGATAAAATTCAAGGGACCCAACAAGCAAACAAAAAGCCACCAGGCAAAGATACCACTCACGTAGTACAATCAAGAGAAGGGGGGAATTAGTTAAGATAGTTATTGTTGTTTTAAGGGGCGGAACTACGATGTCATCTACCACTCTTAACACAGATTAAAGAACACAAAATCGAGAGCGGTAATACTTACAAAAGGGAGTTTAGAACGAAAATACTCACAAAAGGAATAGATTAAAAAATACGCACAAAATGCAGGTTAGTTTCAAAATACGTACAGAATGCAATGTCGAGTCGAAATACTTACAAAATGCAACTGATATTCAAAATACTTACAGAATGCAAATGAAATTGGAAATACGTACAAAATGCAATTGAAATTGAAAATACACAGTGCAATTCAGATGAAAAATCTCCCTTTTCAAATCGAAAATACTCACAAAGTGCAATTAAAGTTCAAAATGCTTACAAAATGCAATTGAAATTGAAAATGCTTACAAAATGCACGGTACGGTAGATTCAAACTACTCATTTGGATGGACTCTACTTACAAAATGCAATTCAGATTGAAAATACTTGCAAAAAGCGGTTTAGGTTGAAAATACTTACAAATTGCAATTGAAAATAAAACAAGTAGTTCCGTGAAGAACTATACAGCCTATTTTCATATATCCTGCTCATGTTAATTGTCTCTATCAATATACAAAATTTCAGTTTAATTGCTGTAACAGATTCGTAGATATTGAGAACCGTCTAAATATTTCATATGGTCGCCAGGATGGATTTTTATTTTTGTACTGTTACATTAAGATTATTGTGTACGTGTGGTATTCAAACTTCAATCGCTTGATTAGAACACAAGAAGTAAAAACGAGATTTTAAAAGTACGCACAGCAGCCATCTTGTGATTATGCAAACAATTGAAATAAATTACATGCCAGTGGATCAACATTTGTACAAGCATTTAACGTGCAACGTTTCACGGCACTCGGATAGTTAATTCGCGAGAAACGTCCATTTAAATATTTATACTTCGCGTCGCCGCCATGTTGGATTTGTGCTCACCAGGTTACTATAAGTCCTATAGGTGAACATATGTTCATAGTCTTTATGAACATAAAAGAACAGTTTGGATGCTGTAAAAGACTCATAGATATTGAGAACCGTCTAAATATTTCGGAAGCTCGCCATTTAGGATTGTTATATGTATAGGCCATAGAGTTATGTACCATTCAAGGACAATTATTGCCTAGCTTCATTATTCAAACTTTCACTTCGATCGAATAATTACGACACAAGAATAAAAACTTAATTTTAAAATTTCGCACAGCCGCCATCTTGAGGTTATGCAAACAATTGAATTAAATTAGATGGCAGTGCATTACAATCTGCAAAATCATTTACTGTACCACATTTCACTGCGCTCAGAGAGTTAACTCACGAGAAAAGTCTATTAAAATATTTCAAATTCGCTTGGTCGCCATGTTCGTTTTGTATTTTACAGGTTTATGAAATATACATAGGTAAACTTGTATCAGTACCCTTTATCACCGTACAAAATTGCATGATGATATCTGTAACAGTTTCGGAGATATAGAATGTCAGTGACATATTTCGCACAGCCGCCATTTTGAGGTTATGTAAACAATTGAACTAAATTAGACTCCAGTTCATTACAATGTGTACAAACATTTGCTGTACCAAGTTTCATTACGTTTGGATAGTTAATCACGAGAAATGTCTATTTAAATGTCTCAATTTCGCTTGACCGTCATGTTGGTTTTGTAGTCACCAGGTTTTAAAAGTCGCATAGGTGAACTTCTAGTAGTGCCCTTTATCACTGTACACAATTTAAGGGCGATATCGGTAATAGTTTCGGAGATATTGAATGCTAGTAAATATTTCGCACAGCTGCCATGTTGGATTGGTGAGACGTAACAAAATTTGAAGGGCACGGTCGAGACCGCCGGGAATAGTGCTATGAACTTACCGAGTTTCATTGAAATCGCTCCAGCCGTTTAGATTTTATTAGAGGGACACACACACACACACCTCACACACACACACACACACACACACACACACGGACAAAAGGAGATCTCAAAAGCCTATATTTTCAAAATTGAAAATAGGCTAAATACTCACAAAACTTCATCGGATCTTAGGACTCCTGACGTTATTGAAAGACTTCTCGGTACTATAAAACGCAATTTAGATTTTCAATCCTTACAAAATGCAATTGATGTTGAAAACACTCGCAAAATGCAACTTGAATCGAAAAATTTACAAAATGAAACGTAGATTGAAAATACCTACAAAATGGAGTGTAGATGCCAAGAAATCTCTAATGGTAATTTAGATACACGGGGAGCAAAGGAGCAAGAAAAAATGCGGGAATCCTAAAAAGAAATGGAAATATAATGAAAAGAGAAAGGAGGCTGATCCCTCGAAAAATGAGGGTACCAGGAAAGATGAGACAAGGGCCAACTAAGGCAGAAAAGTGAAAGGCTACCTAGGCCTCGGATACCCTAATACCGTCGGGGTCGAAAAAGACAAGAGTTTACCAAGGGAGGTCGACAGGATAGAAGACGGAGAGGAGCCCGGCTTAAGTAAGTGGAAGCAATGCCGGACTCAACTGGGGTCCTGTGGTCGATAACCCACGTCCCACTAGATGTGAGCCCTGGGGGGGTTAGATAGGAAAGACAAGTAAACATTTCCGTAACTCACCATGATGTGGTTTGGTTCCTTAAAATTTAGCGATGCACAAAATACTCGTTAGGCTACTTAGTCGAATCCTCTTCTACCCTGAGTTACACGAACACAAATAAAATAAAATAAAATGAAGATACATTTTAATAAGGTATCTCTCCACATCGACAGAAGATAAGATACGTGGAAAGGCAAAGTGCCTTCCACGCAAAATGAGGACTTTACATTATGAACGTCATGCTTGGTTGACGGGCAAGGAAATAGTACGATGAGAATGCTAAGTTTGGCGCCAGATCGGCAAGCGGAAAAGAAATGACAAATCATAAAAATTAAAATTTAATAGAAATCAAGTAAATGAAAGGTCAACCAATGAGTAAATTTCATACCCGCACCAACCAACAAATTGAAACGTAAAATGGCAGATTGAGAATATTTGAATACAAATAATATAAATATAATATACAAGATGTACCCGGCATGCCTTGCAATGCCAATCAAAGAACGTGTTGGCGTTGAAATTCTGTTTCTTGAAGTGCTTTTGGATACACAACATGTTAACTGCCTCTAAGCTATCGTAAAATGGATTTTCTAATTTAGAACCATTCGTGGGAGCGTGAACAACAACTTTCAAAATTTCATCGCTGTCACTCATTTGTTGAATCTACTCGTACGCTACCTATTGTGAAATGGATTTACTAAGTCGAAACCCTTCCCTGGCGTGTACACAATAACTCATCAATGATTCATCGCAATCGGATGAATGGTATATGCACGTATAGGGGTTTTTGTTTAAACGATTCGTGCGCTGTCACTCATTTGTTGAATCTACTCGTGCGCTACCTATTGAGAAATGTATTACTAAGTCGAAGCCCTTCCCTGGCGTGTACACAATAACTCATCAAGATTTCATCGCAATCGAAGAATGTTATGTGAACGCAATAGGGGATTTTGTTGAAACGCTTCGCGCGTCGTCACCCATTTGTTGCATCTACTCTTGCGCTACTTATTGTGAAATGGATTTACTAAGTCCACTTCCCTGGCGGGTACACAATAACTGATCAATGTTTCATCGCAATCGGATGAATAGTATATGAACGCATACCTGATTTTGTTTAAACGATTCGCGCTCCGTCAATCATTTGTTGAATCTACTCGTGCGCTACCTACTGTAAAATGTATTTACTAAGTTATAAACAGTCACGTAAGTGTCCACAACATCTCACCCAAGTTTCATCGCTATCGGACTAATGGGATATGAAGACATAGGGGACTGTATTGAAACGCTCCGCGTGACGTCGTTCATTTGTCGAATCTACTCGTGTGCTACCTACTGTGAAATGTATTTACTAAGCCAGAAACCTTCCTTGGAGTGTCCACCATATTTCACCCAAGTTTCACCGCTAACGGCAGAATGGTATATGACCTTATACGGGACTTTGTTGCAACGCTTCACGCGTCGTCCCTCATTTGTTGAATCAACTTGTGCGCTGCATATTGTATAGGGGATTTACTAAGCCAGAAATTTTCCATGACGTGTACACAACATCTCACCCCAGTTTCATAGCTACGGACGAATGGTACATGTATGCATACGGGACTTGGTTGAAACGCTTCGCGTGTCGTCGCTCATTTGTTGATTCTACTCTTGCGCTACATATTGTAATATGGATGTACTCAACCAGAAACCTTCCCTGGAGTGTACACAACATCTCACCCAAGATTCATCGCAATCGGATGAATGGTATGTGAACGTATACGGGACGTTGTCGAAACGCTTCGCGCGTAGTCACTCATTTGTTGAACATAAACGTGCGCTTCGTATTGTAAATTGGATTTACTTAGCCAGAAACCTTTCCTGGAGTGTACACAACAATTCACCAAACATTTATCACTATCAGACGAATGGTATATGACTTTATACGGGACTTTGTTGAAACGCTTCGCGTGTCATCGCTCATTTGTTGAATCTACTGGTGCGCGACCTATTGTAAAATGTATGTACTAAGCCAGAAACCTTCCCTGGAGTGTACACAACATCTCACCCAAGTTTCATCGCTATCGGATGAATGGTATATGAAATTATATGGGACTTTGTTGAAACGCTTCGCGCGTCGTCGCTCATTTGTTGATTCTACTCGTGCTCTACCTATTTTTAAAGGGATTTACTAAGCTAGAAACCTTCCCTGGAGTGCACACAAAATCTCAGCCTAGTTTCATCGCTATCGGACGAATGGTATATGAAGGCAAACGTGACTTTGTTGAAATGCTTCGCACGTCGTAGCTCATTTGTTGAATCTACTCGTGCGCTGCCTATTGTAAAGTGGATGTACTAAGCCAGAAAATTTCCCTGCAGTGTACACAACATTTTACGCAAGTTTCATAGCTATCGGACGAATGGTATATGAATGCATACGGGACTTGGTTGAAACGCTTTGCGTGTCGTCGCTCATTTGTTGAATCTACTCGTGCGCTATCTACTGTGAAATGTATTCACTAATTTTGAAACCTTCACGTAAGTGAACACAACATCTCACCCAAGTTTCATCGCTATCGGACGAATGGTATATGAACACATACGGGACTTCGTTGAAATGCTTCGCGCATCGTCGCTCATTTGTTGAATCTACGCGTGCGCTACCTATTGTAAAATGGATTTACTGAGTCAGAAACCTTCCTTGGAGTGTACTCAACATCTCACCCAAGTTTCATCGCAATCGGACGAATGGTATATGAACGCATAGGAGACATACCCACAGACATACCCACAGATATACCCACAGACATACCCACTGACAAACTATCACGTTACATTGATTTTTATATATATAGACAAGCCGACCCGGCAGACGTTGTCCTGCCAATCAAAGAAAGTTTTTTAACTTTGTTTCTTGAAGTGCTTTTGGATACACAATATTTTTTTTCAATTTCTGTTAACTGCCTCTAAACTATCGTGAATTGAATTAACTAATTTAGAAAAATTCGTTGGAGCGTGCACAACAACTTTCCAAAGTTTCATCGCAAACGGATAAATGGCATTTAACGCATACGGGATTTGGTTTAAATGATTCGTGCACTGTCACTCATTTGTTGAATCAACTCGTACACTACCAACTGTAAAATGAATTTACTAAGTTAGAAAGCTTCACGTAAGTGTACACAACAACTCATCAAAGTTTCATCGCAATCGATGAAGAGTATATGAACGCTTACAGGATTTTTTGGAACGCTTCGCGTGTCGTCACTCATTTGTTACATCTACTCGTGCGCTACCAATATTGTAAAATGGATTTAGCAAGTTGAACACCTTCCCTGGCGTGTACACAACAACTCATCAAAGTTTCATCGGAATCGGATGAATGACATAAGAACTCATAAGTGATTTTCTTTAAACGATTTGCGTGCCGTCACTCATTTGTTGAATCTACCCATGCGCTACCTGTTGCAAAATAGATTTATTAAGCCTGAAACCTTCTCTGGCGTGTACTCAATGATTCACCAAGGTTTGATCGCAATCGGATGAATGATATATGACCACATACGGGACATTGTGGAAACGATTCGCGTGCCGTCGCTCATTTGTTGAATCTACTCGTGCGCTACTTATTAAAAACTGGATTTACTAAGACAGAAACATTTCCTGGAGTGTACACAACAATTCACCAAAGTTTCATCGCAATCGGATAAATGGTATCTGGACGCATACGGTACTTTGTTGAAATGATTCGCGCGCCGTCACACATTTGTTGAATCTACTCGTGCGCTACCTATTGTAAAATGGACTTATTAAGCCAGAAACCTTCCGTAGGGTGTACACAACATCTCACCCAAGTTTCATTGTAATCGGACGAATTGTATTTGAACGCATACGGGACCTTATTGAAACGCTTCGTGCGTCGTCGCTCATTCGTTGAATCTACTCGTGCGAAACCTCCTATGAAATGGATTTACTAAGTTAGAAACCCTCACGTAAGTGTACACAACATTTCACCCAAGTTTCATTGCAATCGGATGAATGGTACATGAACGCATACGGGACTTTGATTAAAAGTTCGCGCGTCGTTGCTCATTTGGTGAATCTACTCGTGAGCTACCTATTGTAAAATGGATTTACTAAGTTAGAAACCCTCACGTAAGTGTACACAACATCTCACCCATGTTTCATCGCTATCGGACGAATGGTATTTGAACGCATACGGGACTTTGTTGAAACGCTTCGCACGTCGCCGCTCATTTGTTGAATCTACTCGTGCGCAACCTCCTGTGAAATGGATTACTAAGTTAGAAGCCTTCACTTAAGTGTACACAACAACTCATCAAAGTTTCATCTCAATCTATGAATGGAATATTAACTTATACGGGATTTTGTTGAAACGCATCGCGCGTCGTCACTCATTTGTTGAATCTAGTCGTGCGCTACCTAATGTGAAATTGATTTACTAAGCCAGATGCCTTCCCTGGAGTGTACACAACATCTCACCCAAGTTTCATCGCTATCGGACGAATGGTATTTGAACGCATACGGGACCTTTTTGAATCGCTTCGCACGTCGTCGCTCATTTGTTGAATCTATTCGTGCGCTATCTATTGTAAAATGGATTTACTAAGCCAAACACCTTCCCTGGAGCTCACTCAACATATCACCCAAATTTCATGGCAATCGGATGAATGGTATATGAACGCATACGGGACTTAGAAACGCTCTAACGTGCAGAGACAAACAGTAGAATTCGACATCACTGCCACCTTTGGTATAAAACACAACTTTTCGCAACGGGCGGAGTGTATATAATGGCGGTAGTTGCACAGGTTGCGACCAGGTGGCTCTAACGTGCAGAGACAAACCGTCCGAAGACATCAGCTTTCACGAAGGCCAAGGCTAGTGTTTTCCATGACGACTGTTTTTGACTGTATATTGTGGTTCTAAAATTGTGTGTAAATTGTGGTTCTAAAATTGTGTTCATTCCACCTACCGGGTCAGATTGTGAATCTAAACCATACATGGACCCACCCTAATATACATACCAAATTCCATCAAAATCGGTTCAGTCGTTTAGAAGGAGTTCAGTCACATACACACGTGTCGAAGAATTATATATATAAAGATGAATAGATTACGATGAAAGAACCAAGAAAGTGGTTCACAACATAGGAGTTAATACATTTAGAACTGCTGCATTACTGGACAAAGAGAGAATTTGGTGGGTACATAACAGTATTTTGTTTTGTTTTTGTTTCTTAAATTCTCGTGAAAAATAAAAGAACACTTCTCGAACTTTCGGTTGAAAAGTTGTACATTACCCTGCTAATGCGTTAAAGAGGAACAATACTCAAGGTTGTCCATCAGTCATCACTGGCAAAGGGAGGATGTAGATCAGACGGAAGTTAACGTCTCAGAGAAGTAAAGTGTTTTCGCTAAAGCAGCTAGTGAAGGCTTTAGAAGTTTCTCCTTTCCTGATGTGATGTTTATCTTAATGTGTTCATCCATCTTGTGGAACACTTCCCTTTGCTGCTCAGTTTTATGCATACATTGGCTCGTCTCACTATCAGCCCACGGCTTCCTCACAGCACAAAATCGATTTCTTTTACTTTTAACTTTCGCTCAGTGGTGAAAGCAGTATCTGTACATCTCGCAACCTCTCACCACAGGTTATTTATACAGAAAGTGAACTGTTTCAGCGATGATGGATTGATATGTAAATAAGAGGCAATGGAAAAACAAATCTTCCTCTCTGCTCTAATCTCAGATACCATGACAATCCAATCTACCCTGAAATGGTATGATTTATTTGACTTAATTGTTGGTGGTTATTTGACTGATGAACGACAACGTCTGGCACAGATATGGAAGAAAGATTTGCATCATCCATCTCGTTGTAATAGATCAACAAGCAGAGGCAGTGTTAGGAATAACAATCACTTGGTTATTGAGGCTTCTTGAATCTAGACCATAGCTGCGGAATAAGGAGTATTTAAAACAGCATCATCTTCAATAATAATAATAATAATAATAATAATAATAATAATAATAAACATAATTCAAATACCTCGGTGAGATCATCATGAAAAATGAACTGGATAAAGAAGTACTTCAGGAACGAGTACGCAAAGTGGAAATATCCTACCAAACATCCCGCACAATCTACAACAAAAAATGCCTTTCACAGAACACCAAGATACGTCACTATGAAACAGTTCTGAAGCCAGTAGTTCTATATGCAGCCGAAACCCTATCTCTAAATGCCAATAAAGGACTCTTTGAAGAACTGGAGAAAGAAGAGCGAAAAATTGTGAGAGGAATCTTGGGATCAAAGTACAAAAAAATGGAATCCATCAAAAGAGATTCAACGTGGAAGTCTACAGCAAATTAGAGAAAATAACCGACGCAAACCGAAAAAGATGGGCACGATTTTATGGTCACCTGAAAAGAATGGACGGAGGAAGTTAACTAAAGAGATCTTTCACTTTTTTCATTCAAACCCCAAAACCACAATTCCCTGGTTTAGAAATACCAAAGAAGACCTGCAAATGCTACATATCTCAGCTTAAGACGCCCTTAACAGAGATCTCTTCCTTAAGAAAGTATTGACGAACGGGCTAAACCGAGACGAGCAACCGAAGAGAAGACATTGTGCCCCTTGGACAGAGGAGCGTAAGCAGGCCCACTCACAAAGAATGAAAGGAATCTGGGCTCTGAAGAAGGCCAAGTTCAGTGTCAACGCAACAAGACTTAACGTGGTGCTTGATGGCCCCAGCGAAGTATATATATAAAATAAGAGGGAAATACGAAGGAAGTCTGGTTCAGTGAGATTCAAAAAGATTTACAAGAGATTGTGATCTCTTGTGAAGAGCATGCCTAGTTTAAGAGAAACCTCTTCGAACATCAGAGTTATTAACCTAAGCTGACGCTGAAAACTGGAAAGACATGGACAAAAGAGAGAAAGGAACAATACCGTCAACGAATGAAGGAATACTGCAAAACTTTTAAAGCTGAGAGGAATCAGCTGAAATGAGGAGGTCGTGAGTTGGCCAATATGAAACACGAAGAAGAATAACAATAGTAATAATAATAGTCTAATAGGACTAGCTACAGATCGTTAATAAACAAACATATTTCCGCTGCAAACCTCAGGATGAGAGCCATCAATCCATGGACAGAAGAAAGGAAGAATAGTCATATTGCGATGGAAGAGATTTTGTGAAGAGAAGATATCTATTTCAAATTCATCTGTTAAGTAGGTTCAATCGCACTCTTTTGTTGGACAAAACGTCGTAAAAATATGCTACGAATAATAATACGCAAAGCTTCTAGGTAACAGATGGGTTGTCGATCAGTTACGATTGAGATCCAATGAAGAACTTACACTGTATTGAAGTAGAACCAAATAGCATCGGCCATTAACAAAAACAGATCGCAGTTTTATGGGCACTTGCCCCGTATGGCTAATGACTAAGAAAATCTGGAATTTCACAAAATCAGAGGCAACCAGGTAGCGAAGGCTCCAAGAATGTGAGAAATACCTGATGTAAGTAGGTATACCAGAAAATAAAAACCAAGACAGGTGTGAATTTTGAGAACGATTAGAAGCTATCGTGGTTTTAAAGTGTAATTTGAACCCAGGAGATGGAGTGAGTCTCTGCCAGAAGCACGAAAGAAGGCACTGATCGATGGACTCGAGACATACTGCGAGGATGTCAAAATCGGGAGAGGAACAAGATCTAGATAGGCAAAGAATCAAATTGGCTGTTAACATGCAGGCTTAAGAGGCCCGACTCTAGAAAAATCAAATGCCTCGGACAATCATCGTGTCTTAGCTATTCGAGCAAATTGAAGTGAAACTCCCAATTGAACATCGTATTCTAGCCTACTAGATGATAATACACTGTTTCCGTTTAAACAATTGTTAGTTTGTTGGGTGATCAATAATTACGATAAATCAAAACAAAGGAGATGTCGATGTAGAAACCAGAGTTATCTGTGAAAAGAAACTGGTTTCCGCATCACAGATCTTGCTCACGTTTGTTCCATAAAGTCAGTGCTTTACAACATGATATTGTAAGCCTGATATGCCAGAACCAGCATTGAATGAAGGTTCTCTGTGAATAAGAAATATTGCATGGCCAAAACAACAAAACCAGCAGCATATTTCACAGAGTGATGGTAACGTGAGCAGAATCAATAAGCATGCATTATTTGTCGATCTGCTAATGAGAACTTTCAGAACAATAATATTTGTGGATACAAATGTAGCCAATTATTGGATCCATTAACATGAATTTCAAGCCATTAATAGTGTTTTCGCTTTTCAATTCATTATAGGCTTTCATTTTACCAACTGTAATTTGATATTATTGGAGTATTTAAGTCTGTGTTTTATGTGCAGTAAAGCTTCTTATAAGCTTAAGATGCGAGATAAATAAACACACTTTTCTAAAAACCGTTTATAAAATTCTATGTTAATTTAATCCGTGTGGTAACAAATGTTTTATTAAATGGTTTTTGGACTGATAACATATCGCAATTTTTAGGGTTAGAATAAGATTAAAAACTGTTGCAGTAACAAATCTGCGCATCTACATAATTAATGGGGAATGAGAATTATTGTCAATCCAGAAGCATTTAAAGGTATTATTTATTTATTTAGTTAGCATATAGCTAAAACACTATTATGTAATCACAGTTAGCTCACAAACTAATATCCAGGCCACGAATGCAGTCTATATCTCTCCGTTATCACCATGAACACAGTTGGATCGTCAGGAAAAGCTCTCAGAGGACACTCCTGAATTATGGCGTTCAGTCGTTTTTTGAGGCTTTGGTGGCGTAGTTGGTAGCATGCTGAGCTTCTGTTCCCAAGGTCGCGGGTGTCGTCGAATGTTTTAGGAGCGTTAAAAATCCCTCAGTAAACCTTCCTTCGGAGGAAAAGTAATGTCGGCGGTCTCATGTCATATATTTATGGTATGTAAAAGAATCTTCCACTAATTACACTTTTGTGAAGCTAAATTATAGGTTAGATTTGACTAATGCTCTTAGGTTCCAACGTTCGTCGCCAGGAGCCAACTGTGGTGGCATCTAGTAACCAAGTTCAGAACTAGTTGTCATTGACGGTGGCGTTTGGTAGCAAAAGTAGGAACTACTTGAATATTGAATGTCTGCAGTCCTTACTTGAATTAAAAACAGGTAACACACACTAATACAGCCATCACAATTAACACCGGTTATCAGACAGATTCTACCCACACCCTAAGTACACGGGGCTACATGACTGCGTTGTCGCAGCCCCTAAACAGAGGAACCGACCAAGAGTAATTGGGCCCTTGTGTGAAATCTACCTGAAACTTGAGTTTTTGTAGTACTGAATCTGGTATGAGTAACCATAATAATTCACCCCAGTTGCGAATTCTCCCAGCTAGCTGATGATGATGATCGCATGGCCGCCGGAGAGGCCGAGTGCAGGTCTTTCTAGTTGACGCCCGTGGGCGACCTGCGCGTCGTAATGAGGATGAAGTAATGATGAAGACGTCATATACACCCAGTCCCCGAGCCACGGGAATTAACCCCAGGAGATTAAAATCCCTCGGCTGGGAATCGAACCCGGGGCACTTTAGGCCAAAGCCTAGCGCGCTAACCATTTAGCCACGGAGCCGGACTCCGTATAGTTGTGCCGTATAGTTGGTATACCTGATGATAATAGTTTTTATAAATGTTACTATTCCACCGACTCACAATCAGTATTCTTTGCATTGTTGCTTATTTTAAGGGCTGCGACATCATGGTATTATAGCCCCGTGCATTTGGGTGTGTTATTGTGATGATGTACTAGTGTGTGTATTTGTTAATAGCAGATGGGATTGGGGAAGTGGTGGCCGTGCCCTTAAGTTAGGAACTAAGCCACTATCTGCCTGGAGTAGAAGTGGGAAACCACAACCATTTCCAGGATGGCTGAGGTGAGAATTGAACCATCCCTTTCACAGTTTTGCCTCATGAGGCTGAGTACACCGCGTTCCAGCCTTCACACCACAATTGAAATTTCTTGGCAGAGCCGGGAATCGAACCCAGACTTCCAGGGTGACAGCAATGAGTGTTCTGCATTTAGTGACATTACTGTACAGTATGCTTCACGGTAGTGTCCTAACGTTTGAAGTAAGTGAATCGATATCATAATTAAGTCTTTAACATCCGTTTTAACTGCTGTGCAATTCGAGACGCTGGGGTTCCGCATTTCGTGGCGTGTATGGCTTAATAAAACTTCCGTTAAATTTATTGATATGAGGCCGTCGCATTTAAACACCCTTAATATAATTATACTGAGCCGGGATCAAACCCGCAGGTTAATGTTGAAGACCAATGGTTTACCAACTGGACCATTCACTCCGACATAACATCACTAAGGGGTTAATATGGTGGCCATGGGAAGTAATTTGGGTGGCCGCCATTACGTTTCCGTCAAGATGGTGACGATATAATACACGACACTGAGCTTAAATCAAATTACGACTAACCTAATCATCTGATCCCTACCAAATTTTGCAACAACATACCTCATGTGGGAAGAGTCTTTTGACGAAACTATAAGGTCATCAGTCAAATAGGTTAAAGATGGTGGCCATGTATGTTTGCAAATTGATCCCCCCTACCAATTCAAACACAACGAAACCAAATCGAACCAACTTTATTACGGAGGTAGCACTAGCAATGGACAACTCAGTGTCATGTTGTATATCGCCGCCATCATAACAAAAAAAAAAAAGGCGCCCACCCAAAAGTTCTGAGCTTAAATCAAATTACGACTAACCCATTGATCCAATTTCTACCAAATTTTGCAACATTATACCTCAACACGGGAAGTGTCTTTTGTCCAAACTACAAGGTCATCAGTCACAAAGTTTCCTGATAGCGGATTTATGAATCGTGCAAGTATTATAGCCTAACCGTAACATACGATTCAACAAGGCCTGGCCTC
Source organism: Meconema thalassinum (assembly GCA_946902985.2). NCBI lineage: Eukaryota > Metazoa > Arthropoda > Insecta > Orthoptera > Tettigoniidae > Meconema > Meconema thalassinum. Next base: position 200,439,603 of record OX336391.1, on the reverse strand, counting down.
ACCAAATCCGCTCATCGTACATAGGGAGGTTGAAACTGTCCTCAAGGAGGTGACCGGTAGGATATTAGCATTTTATAATGAAAATCCACAGCCTGCTTCCAGTCTCCGACCGGGTCAGGAATGGAATGAATGAAGCCCCCATCTAACGGCGAGGATATGGGCTGTGCCGGCTGCCGAGGCCTGACGCACTCCTCTGGGGCAATGATTAAATGAATGACAAATGAAATGAAATGATAGTGGAGAGTGTTGCTGGAATGAAATTTTGACAGGGAAAACTGGAGGACCCGGAGAAAAACCGGTCTGCCTCCATTTTGTCCAGCACAGATCTCACATGGAGTGACCGGGATTTGAACCACGGACCCAGCGGTGAGAGGCCGGCGTGCTGCCGCCTAAGCCATGGAGGCTTCAGCATTTAATAATAAAATATGTATCTCAACTATAGAAGTGACTAACAGGACAGTCTGACTGTGCCATATCGTGCTGGGCCGTGCCGTCTCATTGGTTCAAAATGAAGACTATTATTTGCCGGCTAGTCCATATTTCTGTAATTTCATAAACTTTTAGGAATTTATTGAACAAAATAATACATATTTAGTATCAAACGGTTTATAAAAACGGCAGAAAACGCTAATTAAATCGTCCATTCCAAGATAAAATATGTTATGCAGCTATACAAAACGAGTTGTTAACCAAATGTTAGTACTGGGCGTGTGTATCATAGTGGTCAAGTTCTAGACACATAGTATAGATGTCCGTGGATCAAATTCAAGCAGGTTTACATTTTTTTTACTTGATTTTTTATTTATTGATTTATAACTACTCACACGTTATTTAATAATAATAATAATAATAATAATAATAATAATAATAATAATAATAATAATAATAATAATAATAATAATAATAATATCGTATGGCCTCGGGTGCCGGGTGCAAGCTTTGTAATTTGACACCCAGAGGGTAGCTTGCATGTCGAATTTCGTTGTTCCTTGAATCACTCTGAAAGTCAAGGAGGTTAGATATCTAAGCTCCTTGAACGATATAGTAGAGAAATAGAAATAGTAGAGAAATGAGGAACTTTGTGTTGGCGGAAACTCCCGAGATTAATTTTTCCATTATGAACACGGCCTACTGAATTCAAATGGGTTCTTTGACATGCCAACATCGTATGACATGCATGTCGTATTTTTGCCGCCTTTCAAAAAAAAAACACTTACCACGGCCAGGAGCGAACCTGCAATCTTGGGGTTAGTAGACCGACACGCTATCCACTCACCCTCCGTGGCAAGCAACACGTTATATTGTTAAGCATATATAGTGTGTATTTGCAATCGAAAATAGTAGATATAGCCTATATATACTTATAACACCACATATTTTACCACTGGACTACAGCGATTAAAATTCGTTGTCCTTGATCCACGGTAGAGTATATTGCTTTTGTAGTTTTTGTTGATGATTCTTTAGGGGATTTGCGGCATCATGGATTTGTAGCGCCGTGTACTTGGGTGTGAGTAGAAGTTGTCTGATAAACTGTGTCACTGTAGGCTTACTAATGTGGGTAGGCCTACTTTTATACAAGGAAAGATTTGAGTAGAAGCTGTTGTTGTTGATTCATTTGAGATGCATGGACATCACGGTCATTTAGCCCCATGTACTTGGGTGAGTGTTGAATTTTGTTGGTATAATCTGTGTTATTGTGATGGCTGTATTCGTGTGTGTATATATAATTCAGGTGAGGATTCAATCAATCAACGTACATTATCCGTATACGTAGCACGTCATATTTCAACTAGCTACTACAACCAACATTCAATTATACTCCCTGAGAAGGACAAAGAGTTATAACTATACCCATGCATTTAGGAGAAAGTAGGCTATACATTTTCTTTTCTGAACATCTTCTATTTTATTGTAGTAACTGTCGAGAATTTTTCGAATGAATGATTATTTAAGGGGAATGAAGGGCTTAATGAAATAAACAATATGTTCTAATTTATCTGAGTTGGAGACTTTTCTTTTGATGTTTAACAATTAGGCGTTGGTATTGCGGTTTTCTCACAATGTTGTGTTACTCGTTCAGATCACATTTATTATGGTGTAGTATAATATCACAAATTTAGCCAAATAATAATGCATGCGATATTCTACATAATTATCGTTTTCCTTTTATTATCAAGCCCAACACTAAGCACAGGAAACAAAAAACTAGGACAATTTGTGTATAGTGTACTCCCAGCGAATATAGTTGATTGTAACGACCCAAGCACCGTATTTTTTTTGGAATAATTTAATGTTTTACGTAAATGAAGAACCTCATATATTAAAGAGTATTTTTCATGTTATCTTTAGACGGAGACCTAATATGGTTTTCGCACAATGTTTTGCTACATTCTTTGAATGATATATATTCTGGTGATTTTGGTCAATCTAGTGATTCTGGTGATAACTTGATTCCATAGAGCCATCTATCGGACTAACACAAAAAGTTATGCATAGACAATTTTCATAGAACCTACTACGGAAGAATACATTTAATTGCAACGACGGAAGTACCGTGTTTTTTTTAGTAAATGTCTATTTAATGAAAATGAAAGGGGCAGATGACCTCGTAGTTCCGCCCCTGAAAACCTCAATCACTAAATAACTAACTAAGGGAAATGAAGGACTTCATTAAGTATGTGAGATGTTTCTAGTAATTCTGAGACAGGCCATAGGCGTTGGTAATGCGGCATTCTCACAGTGTTGTTACACGTTCATATTATATGGATAGATTATTTATCACCCCTGCATGGCTCATAGAGTAAGACTATTTTCCTCAGCATGTACTGTGGGCTCTCTGTCCATAGACAGCGTGCCGGGGGGAGTGGTATAAGTATTACGATTGATCGGAAATTATATGAAAACTCAGCGCGCACACCCACCAGGGCCATTCAAAGTCTCGCGTAGCTGAAAATATCTGAAGGGCATATCTTTCTTCAAAATATTGTATAAGCAAATGCGTTCCACTGCGGCTACTGTTTTGCTGTCTCAGATGCGCTCTTCAAAGCGGAAACCAAAGGAAAGGCGCTGGACTGTAGACAATAAAATTATGGCACTGTCGTCGGATTTTTAAGAGCGTTAAAAATCCCCTCAGTATGCCTTCCTTCGGATGGGAAGTAAATCCGGCGGTCCGATGTTATAGATTTATGGCATGTTAAAGAACCTTCACTAATTACACCTGTGTGAAGCTAAATTGTATAGGTTAAGAATGTAAACAACGCTCTTAGGTTCCTACGTTCGTTGCCAAGAGCCGACTGTGGTGGCGTCTGGTAGCTAAGTTATGAACTAGTAGTCGTTGACGGTGGAGTTTGGCGGCAAAAGTAGGAACTATTTGAAAAATTCAAAAGTCTGCAGACCTTACTTGAATTAAAAACAGATGAAAATCCACAGCCTGCTTCCAGTCTCCGACCGGGTCAGGAATGGAATGAATGAAGCCCCCATCTAGCGGCGAGGATATGAACTGTGCCGGCTGCCGAGGCCTGACGCACTCCTTTGGGGCAATGATTAAATGAATGACAGATGAAATGAAATGATAGTGGAGAGTGTTGCTGGAATGAAATTTTGACAGGGAAAACCGGAGTACCCGGAGAAAAACCGGCCTGCCTCCGTTTTGTCCAGCACAGATCTCACATGGAGTGACCGGGATTTGAACCACGGACTCAGCGGTGAGAGGCCGGCGTGCTGCCGCCTAAGCCACGGAGGCTCCCAATTAAAAACAGATAACACACACTAATACAGTCATCACAATTAACACCGGTTATCAGACAGATTCTACACACACCCAAAGTACACGGGGCTACATGACCGCATTGTCGCAGCCCCTAAACCTAAGAAACAACCAACCAATCCATTTATAAGCGGTGCCCTAGATTGTTACCCTGTTTTGAGCAAGCTCTATGAGCTCCCAAGTAAGCGAACATTGATATCCTTAGTGAATTCTGTTACCTTTAAGACTAGGATCAATTAATCTGAAGCTCCACTGGAAGGTCTGGGAAAAGGCCAATGAGGCCGTGCAGTCTTTGACTTAGTCAGTTCCATCAAAGATACCAGGTCAGCCCCCGAAATAAAATAAAAATGTCCTTCCATCATGAAGGCTATGAAGCTATTATGGGCAAATGTTTATCAATCTTGCTCTATCTATGGTGGATCATCTTAACCCTCAACTTGTGAGGTGTGGTCAAGGTGACCGCAAGAATATTTTGAAGTATTATTTTTATCCCTTCTATTGTTACTTCCCGCATTTTCTTTTGTGTACCTTCCGAACACATCGCCTTGAGTCACTGCATAGCCTTCTAGCTACTGTCACATGCGGGCGATTGCGTTGTAAAGTTTTCGAACGGTATTAGTGACCGCACCTCACAGTTAACGTTCCACGCTGACCATACAGGCGAGAGATACACTTTCAGCTGAAGAATAATGTTTTGGGGTTTCATTGTGTCAACCATGTATATTTCTTTCTGAATAATAATTATGAAATGCCATGTCCTGTGGTTCGGATTCCACGTAAAAAGGAGGTCCCGTGGCTTATGATTTCGCGATTAACGGTCACGTAAAACTACAATTTCCTTCTTTTTAAATAAAAATTGTATAATGATATTTTGTTAACTTTTCTTTTTTTAAATAAGTAAATCAAAAGATCAGAGAAAACGTTCATTTTTTCGCATAACAAATGTAATATGAATACGAATGACCTACACTTTGATTTTAAGAAAAGTTTGTATTTGTATCGTGTGTTAGAGTAATTGAAGTTCCAACACGACAAATTTCAAGTAAACAGTTTTGTTGTGTGTGCCTATGAACAAGAAATATTAATCGCCGGTCACTCAGACCTAACCTCACAACGTACGTCATAGTAATACCGCCTGACAAGTAGAGGGTTAATTTGGGAAATAAATACATTCACAGATGTGTTCCTTGCATGACCGTCAATATGTATGCACAGTTTCAGCTATGTGAAGAGGTTCATATTCGCGAAGTTCCCATCGTAGTGAGCTCATACGAGAGACACGTTACTTATGAACATAAACCTCCACACATTCTCGTATGACTGGTTGATGTGACCAAGGTGGCGGAATCGAATTTTAGCACAGTTAGTTTAAATGGTAAGTGGTAATTGCACCGAGTACCTCATGGGGTAGACATTTGTATTTTCTATGCCTCCCACATTACGGCTCGTAATATTTGCACAACACATGACCTACATTTGTCAAAATCATTGATAATCAACACACTTGATCGAAATAAGACGTGGAATACTACAAGTTCAATAATGAGGGACATTCCAAGTGTAGCATATCGGTTGATAATATCCATTCTCTTTTAGTGACCTCATGGAGGTAATGAGATTTTGAATGGGCTTCAGCAAATATTCACAACATTAAACATGACCTCTCATACATTACAATACATCACATTTCAAAAACTTTTTCCTAACCTGCGAGTGACATAATGTGGTCATTAGCGAACAAATATGGGAATAGGGCGTTACCACATAATGAAGTAGGGAGACATATTTCCCTCGGCATTAATTTCATCGACCTTATGAACATAAACCTCCATACATTCTCGTATGACTGGTTGATGTGACCAAGGAGGCGGAATCGAATTTTAGCACAGTTAGTTTAAATGTGTGAGAGGGCCAACAGCCTGACCATGTTGAAATATCGGATCCCATGAAACCTCCGCAGTTAAGCAACATTGGGCGTGGTCAGAACTTGGATGGAATGCCTGTTCTGGAGGAACACGCGCTGTTGGCGGGGAGAGGGTAAGGAGGAGCGGAATGGACCGACCACCCTACCGCATGTTAACTTCGGTTCAGGATAGCCTCTTCGGTGGCACGGACCTGCCTTCGGGCAGAAAATAATAATAATAATCATAAAATGTGTGAGAACTATATCAGTAGATGTATTAGTCGGAAGAAAACTGGAGTTGACCAATGGCGGTCGGCAGGAAAGAAGGCAGATAGGAGTCTGCATATCAACCATCTACAATAAGTACAATTTACATTGTCCAAGATTCCAGTATAAATAAGTGGAAGTAATGCGGCCATTATTCAGCTGGGGTCACATGGTCGCCAACTCACGCCCAACAAGTTGTGAGCCCTGGGGGAGATATACTCTCAATGGCTCATGGTTAGTGAGTTTGGGAGTTGCCGAACCTGATGAATTCATGAGCTGGGTCCAGTGTTCCTATTTTTCCAGTGGCATTGTGGCAAACCCCTCTCATTCATTCCCCTTTCCATCTCCCTTTCATGGCTCTACTTCTTTTCAAGTCCCTCAATTCTTATTCTTCGAGGGATGGGGGTATTTCCACTCCGTGTCTTTTATTTTCCTTATTCATTTTTTTTCCATCTCATCAAGTAAGTTGTAAGTTGTGTATTCATTATAATCCACATCATTACAGGTAAATAATATAGATATTTTGCCCCTTAAAACAATCACCTCCAGCACCATTTTCTGTGTGTTTGCTCTTATAATGGAAATTTGGTCGTAGGTGTCTGGATAATTTATTATTTTGATGATTGAATAACATAAAAACTAACTTGGTCTAACCTATTACTTCCACGTCCGCTAATCTCCTTGCTAAGCCTCCAAACTTAAGAATCCTTCCATTCAAGTATCTTCTCCTTTAAGAAGACGCGGGAATCACAGCTGTTTGGTGCTGCAACCTAGCGGTAAATTAATATACAGTATTGTGACCTTAATGCTTTTGTGATGGCATAAATTTCACATATTATTTTTGATAAAATTTTGTTCATGCTAAGACTGGAAGAAGGGAGGCATTGCTTGCAACCAGAGTGGTGACAAAGAAGCGACTTGTACGTGCTTATTTGAAACTTTCACCGCGCGCTGACAAGAGAGAGGAACGCAGGGACCAACATCTGGAGACCAGACATGGATAGACAAAGAAATAGGTCGTTCAACCTGGCGGGTAGAGGCCAGAGTTTTAACGATAAATCTACAGGATAAGCTCCGTCTACGTCAAGGAAATTAGAGCAGCAATTAAAAGTTAGGAACGCAAGTTATGGCATCATGTAGAGGACGATCTCAGCCTCTCGAAAGTATTTATAAAATTTAAATTAAGCCAATGTATGATTTTATCCTGAAGCAAAACCAAAATGAGGGGTGAATTTGAAAACAACCAATCGCAGCCGAGGACGCGAGACGCGGCCAACTCCCACGAAAATTGAGGAACAATGAGCTAATTCATGGAGCCAATTATCTGAGGACCTAATGATCCGATTTTGAATTAATAAGGAGCACTGAGACATTGAAAATGGACGCATACGAATGAGCTACTTTGCATATCCATGGGGATGATATTATAGAATTAAATTTTGGAAGTTCCCCACTCCTGCGAATTTCTTCGCAAATCATATAAATAGTAGCCGGGCTTGCAGCCAAATCAGTCAACTTTGGGCATTTCAGGAGGCGTGAGCCCTTGCCCGAGACGGTCAGAAATTGCCGCGAAATTCTAAGTCCGATCAGTCGACTTAACGCAGTTAACAATCATAATTATTCGCAAGTTCGAAACGGAAGAGTATTACGCGAAGTGTGCGTACCATTGTCAGTGAAAGACGGGATATAAATTAGAAATATCCATCCGTGATATTAGCATAAATGTCAGTGAGGCAGGAAGGTATGAACTGTCAGCCGAATTGAGTAGGTTGATGCAATAGCTTAGAAGTTAGGAGCTCCATACACGCACCGTGCATTGTGTTAAAGAATAAAGTCACAGTGGGCCTTTGCTTTGGTGATTTTTGGAACCGTGTGTAAGATCATCCTCCCACTGCAAGATGGAAAAGAAGGACCAGCAGATTGAACTCATGGAACTGAGCATCATCTTGGCCAATATGAGATAAGTAAATATAAGATGGGGCGTGCACGCTTAACGCTACCCATCCTGAGAATTGGATAAATTTTCTCCATTACAAGCAATTATAGTAAAATAGGTGTTTTCGGGCGCAGCAGGCAATTTGTGCAAGTTTGTATATATTTTTCATGTTAGATTTATTTGTGTTTTGTAAGATAGGGTTTTACCATGGTCATCAAATTTGTGTGTTATATATTTGTGTGAGGGTTTCAGTAACGTTTTGTTTGAATGCAGATTAAGGGATAATGGGATGAGTGCTTATGCACGACCCTTAAAGTAAAAGGTAGTTATGGGGGGAAAACAGTAAGATATTGTGACAGACCAGTGTGATATAGCCATATTGAGCATAACTGAGGTAAGGTGCCGATGACTATATCCAAGGAGAGGTAAGACAATGGCTAGATGGCAATATAAATTCAAGTGAGAGCGAGAGTGGATTCTTGGTTGAGTTGCAAATAAGCCAAAGGTAAAATGTTCGCAGTTCTTCGACGATATAAATGGTAAATTGATAAAGTACGCGGAGGGTCCATGCCCGCTGTTCTACGATGATATAAGTGGTAAATTATTGGTAAGTGATGATTGATTTCATTAGCTGATGAGCCTGTGTTAGTTTCGTCAGAAAAAGGGAAAGGTAATGTGCAACTCAAGTCCCAAGGCAGTCGAACGGGAGAGCAGGTATAAAGCCTTGGCCGAGTGTCTGAATCTTAGGGGTAGCGAAGGTCATTGTCCACGAGGCTGATTTGTGTTGAAAGGGAACGGTTGTCACAATATCAGAAGCACCACGTGCGTGGTAATGTTGTCTTTGTAGAGGGAAGGTGAGGTCGCACTTTCCAGGGTCTTGTTTTGTTCTTGCCGCTTTAGAAGCGATGTAAGATAATATTAGTGTTTTAGTGCATTCATTGTAATTATTAATTATTTAGTTGACGGAGCACAGGCTACCGTGGTGTTTATTTTGATGACTCTTGTTATTTTGACTTATATTTGATGGATTTATTTTAGCTTGGCAGAGCTATGGCTCTGAGTGGAGTTAACTGTTCTTCTAGTGTAAAAAGTGATGCACGCATGAGTGCAGCCGAAAATAAGCCTATGCCTTCATTCCCGGACTCTTGAGAGGATGGTGATGGTTGTAGGAGAGAATCTGTCCAAAACCCTAAAACCGTTATAATTATGAAGAATGAGTGCGCGTTTGATAGAATAGCTGGACATTTTAGGCCATAGATTGTTTAATTAAGGCTGTTGACATTTTTGGAACTTGAAGCAGTGATCTGCTATATTAGATTGTATTCTTTCCTGGTTTCAGCCAGTGTATTTGAATATTCATTTTATTTTCGATCGACCCCGTGGCTCATGATCTCAAGATTAACGGTCACGTTAAACTACAAGCTTCCTTCCTTTCATTTTTTATTTTTGATCAGCTCTTTAGAATCCTTAGTTTGTGTTTGTAAAGTATTATTAAGGAAGTTGTTGTTTTTGTTGTCTGTGGACGGGAGTAAGAGGGAAGATGTGCTTTTCTTGAATAAATTAATTTGCATTAGGATTTCTCTGGCATATTGATTTAGTTTTAAGCTTCCTGTGATCCCTCATAAAATCCCTAGGGTGTACAATTAAGTTAGAGCCACCCGAACAGACCATTACCCCGAGATAGAATATGCATCCTAGAAGACCTGAAAAGGGTACAGTATATGATGTACGCCTCTGACAATGAGTGTTAAATGGGAAGGCAGTCTAAAACACTAATGCCAGAAGGGAAGGGAAAATTATTTGCCAGATTGCCAGATTTCGACAACATTGTACGTTCGTTCTTGGAAAATCTTACGGCAACTGAGGCTGAATATAACGTTATATCCGAGGTACATGCATTCAGGTTTGCAAGGCAAGGCTGAGCAACATATTCCTCATGAGGAATATGTCAGTACCGCAGGAAACCTGACGTTAAAGCCCAGCTGTCGCTGAAACCGATGCCCTCGGATAACCAAGTTACACTTCATCCATGGCAATGACACAGGTTATTACTAGAGCCGGTAATCAAATCGAACTGACCGCTTTAACTATCAATCGGCTATCCAAATAATAGATTCATCGGCTAACCAAAGAAACGATTAATTCATTAGTAGACACGAGATAAGAAACTAAGGTTAAATGAGTGGTCATTGCTTAAGTTGAGTTACGCTTGTTTTCGGAATGGTGTATAGTAATCATTTTGTAAATGTTACTTTTTGCCTGAATAAAAAAGTTTCCTTCCTTGTTTATGCCAACAATTACCTAATTAGGGTCAGTGACAATGAGGAACAAATAGCAATCAAAATGGAAAGGGTTTCGAAAAATGTAAACGAATTGAATTGAATTCCAGTTCAATGTTTACAATTTATGACAGGAACATTTTTGTTTTTCTTTGTTTTAGCCAAGTTCTCACAAAGAGGGTATACGATTTAAAATATATGATACAATATATTTTAATTAATTAAATGTATGTTTGGCTTCAGTGGGAGCGTAATTAAATAAGCGAAGTACAGTACATCGACTAATCGATACAACAATTAATCAATTATTCGACCAACCAATTAATCCCGTAATGCATTAAACGCACAATATATGAATAGTTATTTGTAGCAAGCAATCGAATTTCTACTTCGATTAATCGATTATTCCATAACTGAAATAAATCTATTAAAATTACGAGCCCTAGTTATTGGACAGATTGTTAACATGATGCCACAAAGAACCTACATGATTAAAAAACAACAACAAAATCCTCTGCCATAGTGTTCAGACAAAAATAACAACTACCCATCTTCAATCTTTTATTTTAACTATTATTATTATTATTATTATTATTATTATTATTATTATTATTATTATTATTATTATTTCATGCAGTACATATAACACATTGCTGGTACATTGCAACATAACTATACGGGCTTCAGGGAACCAAGTTCAGTTACTGAAACAGCAACTTCTACGATGGAATGTCGCTTACTATGAACTTCCGAACGATTCTGGTTGTTGATAGAACTACTGCCTTCTGCATTAGTTTGTACAGTTGCGTATCCAGATCCAGCTCTTTAAGGCCTTGGAGCAAGGTACTTGGGTTCACGCCCGTACTCGAGACAATGTTAGCTCGTATGGTCTTGACCCGTTCTACATGCCATTATCTTTTGATTATTATTATCATCACTACTGTTAATATCAACATTCACTCACTGATCGGCCAATTAAGGATGACGATAAGTTTCAGTATAAAGTATATTCTGGTATTTATTCACTCTTCGCTTCATCCAGATGATTTTCATAATTTCACTCTGTCGAACACGGCCTTCATTTGACTTGTTGTCCGTTTCATATCTCGGAAAGTCCGAACAGGTAGGATGCTTGTGATGAAAAGGTCTCGATCGTGGACGTCCTTTGGTCGTGGATCCATTTCTTCGAGGGCTTTCTCGTCAAAATCACACCTGGGAATTTTTGTTTTCGGCTTTGAGTTAAAATTGAAAAATATGGGCTTTGTTCCTTGAAGTCGTCCATCCGTCATAAATGACCTTAGAAGCGAGGTCTTCGTTTGCGCGAATTGTCCGTGATGTCCTCTATCTTAGAAAGTATTTCTTGTTATGGATTTTATGACGTAGATCCCGATTTAGTAGTCTTGCCCAAGTATCTTTTAAATAATACTTTTCTATTTTAATTTTGCTGAATTTTCTCTGTTTCAGGTGTGTATTTGAACAAGAAAAAATCCTAGTTGTGGCGATTTTGAAATTTATGGTAAGTTGAATTATTATCATTGTTCCACTAGTTGATGAAACTGGCATACCTAGTTAAATATTTCAAGCATTAGCCTTAGTCTAAGTGTCAAAGAAACAGTAGCATATTGTACGAAATCACTCACATGTTGACGAGACATACAAGTTAGTAGGTTTCAAAACTACAGTGATATTCAAATTTCATAACTTTTTGAAAACAGGAAAAACTGTCAAAGGATAATAAATTGTCGTGACTGAAAGACTACCACATTATTATATTTCCTGAATGTCGGAGGACGGAGAATAAATGATGGCACTTCCTGGAGTAAAACGTTCCAGAGGTAAACTACTCCCCCGAAATAGGAGTAACAGCAGACTGAAGAAAGACGCTGAAGTCCGGGAACATTGGCATCAGAAATTCTCTGTACGAAGACATGTACCTGCCACTAGGCAGAATACTGTATAATCATAATAATAACGTTTCTGCCAAAGAACGCTGCCATTCAATGCCATCAATCAGCAAACCTCGCTCCAGGTGTTACCAGCTTCCAGAATCTATGAACATAAAGCCGTTGTCTATTCTACCTGTCGTAACATGTTTAACAATTTGTTTTCTTAACCGAGTAAATAAATACTGCTTGTTGTACACACAACGTGCCAACGGCCTGAACAGTCAGTTACCGTCGCCTTTCTGTAATTGAGGTTCGCCTCCGACACGTCACACTGATTGCGAACACAACCTCTCAGAACGAATGCTAAAACAACAAGTAGTTCCGTGAAGAACTATACAGCCTATTTTCATATATCCTACTCATGTTAATTGCCACTATACACATACAAAATTTCAGTTTGAAGGTTGTGATAGATTCGTAGATATTGAGAACCGTCTAAATATTTCAGATGGTCGCCAGGTTTGATTTTTGTTTTTGTACTATTACATTAAGATTATTGTGTACGTGAGGTATTCAAACTTCAATCGCATGATTAGAACACAAGAAGTAAAAACGAGATTTTAAAATTTCGCACAGCTGCCATCTTGTAATTATGCAAACAATTGAAATAAATTAGATGCCAGTGGATTAACATTTGTATAAGCATTTAACGTGCAACGTTTCACTGCACTCGGATAGTTAATTCGCGAGAAACGTCCATTTAAATATTTATACTTCGCGTCGCCGCCATGATTTATTTGTGCTCACCAGGTTACTGAAAGTCCTATAGGTGAACATATATTCATATCATCTAAGAACATAAAAAAACAGTTCGATTGCTGTAAAAGATTCATAGATATTGAGAACCGTCTAAATATTTTGGATAATCGCCATTTTGGATTGTTATATGTATAGGCCATAGAGTTATGTACCATTCAAGGACAATTATTGCCTAGGTTCATTATTCAAACTTTCACTTCGATCGCATGATTACGACACAAGAAATAAAAACTTAATTTTAAAATTTCGCACAGCCGCCATCTTGAGGTTATGTGAACAATTGAGCTAAATTAGATGCCAGTGCATTACAATATGTAAAACAATTTACTGTACCACATTTCACTGCGCTCAGAGAGTTAATTCACGAGAAAAGTATATTAAAATGTTTCAAATTCGCTTGGCCGCCATGTTCGTTTTGTACTTTACAGGTTTATGAAATTACATTGATAAATTTGTAGCAGTACCCTTTATCAAAGTACAAAATTTCAGGGTGATATCTGTAATAGTTTCGGAGATTTAGAATGTCAGTGAAATATTTCGCACAGCCGCCATGTTGAGGTTATGCAATCAATTGAACTAAATTAGACTCCGGTGCATTACAATATGTATAAACATTTGCTGTACCAAGTTTGATTACGTTTGAATAGTTAAATCGCAAGAAACGTCTATTTAAAAGTCTCAAATTCGCTTGGCCACCATGTTGGTTATGTGGTCACCAGGTTTTTAAAAGTCTCATAGATGAACGTCTAGAAGTGCCCTCTTTCATTGTACACAATTTCAGGGTGATATCAGTAATAGTTTCGGAGATACTGAATGCTGGTGAAATAATTCGCACAGTCGCCATGTTGGATTGGTGAGACACAATAACATTTGAAGGGCACAGTCGGGGTCGTCCAGAGTAGTGCTATGATTTTACCGAGTTTCATCGTAATCGCTCCAGCTGTTTAGAAGTTATTAGGGGGCACACACACACACAGACGGACAAAAGGTGATCTCATAAGCCTTTTTTTTTTTTTTTCATAAAATGAAAATAGGCTAAAAATGTTACCAGCCAGTTAGCAGCGGGTCTCTCTCCTAGGCTCATACGCGTTACAGAACGCTTGACTCCGCCCCTCACTACTCACAACTGGCACACAGCTTGGCCAGAATGACCTTGCTGAAATGAATATTCGCAATTATTTCAATACACCGATGGCCTAATCAGGTGTTACGGCTGTGAGTTCGTTTCATCGCTCGCCGCATGAGTCAAAACTGCCCCAGGGCTGGACTGCTCTCCCTCAGTGTATTGCATGCGCGTTACGCAACGGACTGCGAAGTGAAAGGGATGGTCCAGAATCTTCGTGACACCACCAGCGAAGGAAATGTCGAGAAGCCGTGTGTCCTGGACGATTCTAGAATTTATTGAGTCACCAGCCTGCTATATAAGCGGCTTCAACAGTGAGGGGACCGAGTTTTTCTGTTGTGTTTTACGAGCTAGTGCGAGCGATTATCTTGTGCGACAGAAGTGTGGTGACGAAGTGCTGTGCGAGTTACGAAATCCTGTGACATTGTTTCTCCCAGCTTGTGAACAGCGTACATCAAGTGCTCGTAAGTAACTGTATTTGTTGTACCTGAGGAAGAGGGGCAGGTAGCTTCTGCCAAGGCCACCGGACTCATTAGGACGGATTAACTTCTGTGGTCTGTTGCAAGTGAAAGGGGCCAAGAGCGCATAAGGAAGAGACTTCAGGAAACTGGCGAAGGCTCCTAATTGCTTGTATTTGCTGATTAGTGTAATTTTCTGGCCACAATAAAGTTAATTATTTCTTTAAGCAGTAATTGGTGTTGTGCTTTGTACCCCCACCGTAATCCAGTTAACAAAAGTGCCACTAGGGGGTGGTACGTAACAACTGGTGTCAGAAGCCGGATTACGAACTCAAGCACAACACCTGACGGTCCTGGTTTCAAAACCCGAGCAGGTCATTTTCTCTAATTTTCCTGTGAGTGCATGCCCTTTACAAGACAAACAACTAAAATGGAGGAGAAATTGGCAGCACTGCTAGAAAAGTTAAATGGCATGGAAACCAAGATGGAGGACGGCCAGAAGAATTTAACCAAGGACCTAACTGCCAAAATGGAAGACGGCCAGAAGAAGATGGAGGATGGCCAGAAGAAGTTAGCAGAGGACCTGACGGACAGCCAAAATAAGTTAGCAGAGGACCTAACTTCCAAGTTAGAAGAAGGCCAAAATAAGTTAGCGGAGGACCTGAAGCAGATGGAAGACAGCCAGAATAAGTTAGCAGAGGACCTAACCGCCAAATTTCTGGATGGCCAGAAAAATCTGGAAGAGTGTCTGCTGACGAAATTAGAGGAGAGCCAAAGGAAATTAGAACAGGGCCTACGTGAGGAAGTCGCGGCAGTGGAGGAGAAGTTCAACACCTTGCAAGTGGAAGTTGCTGAGCTGCGCCAACGCCCGCTGATGGGGGTGGAGGAGAAATTCTACGCCTTGCAAGTGGAAGTTGCCGAGCTGTGCCAACGACCGCTGATGGGGGTGGAAGAGAGATTCAACGCTCTACAAAAGGAATTTGATGAGCTGCGCCGACTCCCGCCGACAGGGATGGAAGATAGGTTCAAAGCCCTACAAGAGGAAGTCGCCGAGCTGCGCCGACGCCCGCCGACCGGGGTGGATGAGAGAGTCAAAGCCCTACAAGTGGAAGTTGCCGAGCTGCGCCAACGCCCGCCCACCGTTACACCGGGAATATCAGGAACGGGACATAGCAGAGTGGCGCCCCCAACCTTCGACGGAATGGTCCCGTGGAGCACCTACTTACGTCAGTTCGAGGCGGCCTGTTCCATAAATAACTGGAGCAACACAGAAAAGGCTACAGCTCTCATTGTAGCGCTGAGAGGTGACGCCCTTAACGTCCTTCAGGCCATCCCGACTGGATCCCAGGACTACGCTTCACTGATCGCCCATATGGAGTCCCGATATGGAGATAGCCATCTTCAGCAGGCCTACCAGATGCAGCTCCGGACCCGGGTACAGAAGAACGCGGAAACCCTGCAGGAGTTCGAGATGGACATCGCACGCCTCGTAAGGCTCGCCTACCCAACAGCGCCGGCCGACATTCTGGAGCAGATAGCGACGCAGACTTTCACCGACGGGCTACGGGACTCGGACACTCAACAGGCGCTGCGACTCGCGCGCAATAAGACCCTGGCAGATGCGCTGAGCCACGCACTTGAATTCGAGACGGCAAAACAGGCATCCAGAATGCACGCGCGGGTGCGTCAAGTGGACGTCGACGAACCAGTATAAACCAAAGAGACCAAGCCCCTGGCCGACGAATTGATGGAGGCGCTAAGCCGTTTCTTCAAGAATCGCAGTACCACCAACAAAAACGTAGCCGAAGGACATCCGGAGAGGCGGCCCGGAAGAGGACTACCGACCTGCTGGACCTGCCGTAAGAGAGGCCACCTGAGCAAGGACTGCGGTGATCGCCGCCGCCAAGGGTTTCCGTCGGGACAGTCAGTCGTAGGGAAACCGCGCGGCCCAGGAAAGCAAGTATCAGCCAGCCTAGGGGGGCAAAGGTTGGCTTGTGACAGTCGTCAAGCCCCGGCAGTCCAAGTTCGTGTGACGCAGTTACGGAGGGATAATAGCAGCCTGATGGTCGACGGAGTCGTCAACGGAGAGAGCTGGCCCATGCTATCGACACGGGAGCATCGAGGACCATCGTCAGTCCCACCGTGATCCCGAAGTGGAGAGTTCAACCCACACAAAGGAACCTCCAGCTAATAACCGCGACCGGAGAGACCGCACCGGTACATGGCGAAGCATCACTGGAGTTCGTCATTGGTCGACGGGCGAGAAAGCATCCAGTGCTTGTGGCTGACGTATCAAATGAAGTGATCATCGGACTGGACTTCCTGGACCAGAACAACATCATCTTGGATCTGAGTACCAACACTCTGCACTTCGGAGGTGAGGAACTTGCTTTGCAACCTGCGCACGAGTCCATCACCGCACGACGAGTAAGGCTGAGAGAAGACGTCATCGTTCCCGCCAGGACGGAGGTCAGTGCTGCCGTAATTGTCGACGGAACTGCTGAGGAAGTGGCGGCTGTCATCGAGCCAAAATATGAGGACATCCTGACAAAAGGATTGCTTGTTGCCAAGACCCTCATCAACACGACGTCTCGGCCGTACGTCCGCTTGTCCAACCTGAACGACTACGACATTACGGTTCACCGGGACACCAACCTAGGAGTCTGCGAGCCCGTTGCCTGGATTGCCCGTATCACCGACACGACGGACGGACACCTGCAGACATACAACCGAAGAAGACGCACACTGCCAGAAGAACTACAGAAGCTGTACCAAGGATCCCAGGACCATTTAGACGAGGAACAATCACGCCAACTTCAGGACCTGCTACGCGAATTCCAGGATGTCTTCTCCGTGGGGAGCAAAGACTTCGGCAGGACAAGCTTGGTCCAGCACAGAATCGACGTTGGGGACAGCGCACCGATTAGGGCCCCATTCCGACGTGTCCCGCTCGCCAAGCAAGCCGAAGTCGACCGGATGGTAGAAGAGATGAAGGAGCAAGGGGTGATCGAGCCATCACATAGTCCTTGTAGTTCTCCGGTCGTGCTTGTGAAGAAGAAGGACGGTTTCACCAGGTTCTGCGTGGACTACAGGCGGGTGAACGACGTCACGAAGAAGGACAGCTACCCTCTACCCCGGATCGACGACACGCTGGACACCATATCAGGGTCAAGATGGTTCTCCACCTTGGATTTGAAGAGTGGCTACTGGCAGGTGGAGGTCCACCCTAAGGACCGCGAGAAAACGGCGTTCTCTGTGGGCAGCGGGCTCTGGCAGTTCACCGTCATTCGGTCTGTGCAACGCCCCTGCGACCTTCGAAAGGCTAATGGAGTCCATTCTGAGGGGACTACACTGGAAGACCTGCCTGGTCTACCTAGACGACGTCATCGTTCTGGGGAGAAGCTTCGAGGAGCACTACAGCAACCTGAAGGAGATCTTGTTGAAGCTACGGGCTGCCCAGCTGAAGTTGAGCCCCAAGAAGTGTCAGCTCTTCCAGAAGCGGGTCCAGTACCTTGGGCATATCGTCTCCGAGGAAGGGGTGCGCACCGACCCAGAGAAGACCGCAGCTGTGAGGGAGTGGCCAGTTCCGAAGGACAAGTCCCAACTACGAAGCTTCCTGGGACTCTGCACTTATTACCGTCGCTTCGTGAGGGGATTCGCCGACATCGCCAAACCTTTACATCGACTGACCGAGAAGGACCAACTCTTCACGTGGACAGCAGAATGCCGCAGTGCCTTCGAACAACTCAAGCAAGCTCTGTGCACCGCGCCTATTCTGGCCTACCCCAGACCGGGAACAAGGTTCATCGTCGATACCGATGCCAGTGACTTTGGCATAGGGGGAATCCTGTCGCAGGTAGTGGACGGCGAGGAGAGAGTAGTGGCCTACTTCAGCAAGGCCTGATCAAAGCCAGAAAGAAACTACTGCGTCACCAGGAAGGAGCTGCTCGCCATCGTGAAGACCATTGAACACTTCCACAAGTATCTGTACGGGCAAGAATTTCTCATCAGGACCGACCATGCATCCCTGCGGTGGCTCCTGAACTTCAAGCAGCCCGAGGGTCAACTCGTGCGGTGGTTAGAGAGGCTTCAACAGCACAACTTTGAGATTCAGCACAGGAAAGGCCAACTGCATTCTAACGCCGACGCCCTGTCACGAAGACCGTGCCCCGAAGACTGCACCTTCTGTGCCCGAAGGGAGGAGAACACCGGGATACAGTGCCGAAGGACTACCGTGGAACTTCAAGGGAGCTGGAGCCCCGAATCTTTCACGCGGGCGCGAGCAGAAGATGATGACCTGGGACTGATAGCCGAATGGAAGAGGGCCTGTGTCCCCAGACCCGGGTGGAACATTGTGAGTGACTGCAGCCCAAAGTTTAAGTCCTACTGGGCGCAGTGGGACTCGCTGATTGTAAGGGATGGCCTCATCTGCCGTACCTGGGAGAGCACCGACGGGAAGACATCTCGGGAACAAGTCGTCGTTCCAAAGGCTATGACGGAGGAAGTCCTGAAGGAAGTTCATGGAGGATCATCTGGTGGACACCTAGGGATAAAGAAGACCCTGGAGAAGCTGAGAGAGCGGTTCTACTGGATCGGATGCCGAACAGACGTGGAGAACCACTGCGCGAGGTGCCACGATTGCGCAGCCAGCAAGGGCCCAGGACGAAGACGACGGGGTCCACTGAAGACCTACAACGTGGGCGGCCCCATGGAGAGAGTGGCCATCGATGTTGCTGGGCCATTCCCGTTAAGCGAGGCAGGGAACCGCTACATATTAGTCGTCAGCGACTACTTTACCAAATGGCCGGAGGCGTAAGCGCTCCCTAACCAAGAAGCCGCGACGATTGCAGAGACCCTGGTGAAGGAATTCGTCAGCCGGTACGGAGTACCCCTGGAGCTGCACTCCGACCAAGGGAGGAACTTTGAGTCGCAGGTGTTCCAGAACCTATGCCAGCTGCTGGGAATCCGGAAGACAAGGACAACGCCACTACACCCTCAGTCCGACGGGATGGTAGAGCGATTCAATCGCACCATCGAGAACCATCTTCGAATAGTCGTCAGCGAGCACCAGAGGGATTGGGACAAACATATTCCACTATTTCTCCTGGCCTACCGCGCCGCCGTGCATGAAGCCACCGGGTGCACACCAGCCCGGGCCATGTTTGGGAGGGAGCTCCGTCTACCTGTTGATCTTGCCTTTGGCCGACCTGGAAATGATCCGATCCTGGTAAGCCAGTATTGTCAAGAACTGGTCGACCAACTGGAGGACGTGCACAAGTTCGCGAGGAGGAAACTGCGGATTGAGACCGACCGAATGAAGACCCGATACGACCAGCAGACGGATGCCGGCGGATTCCACGAGGACGACCTGGTCTGGCTCTTCAACCCATTACGGAACAAAGGCCTGTCACCCAAACTGCAGAAGTCCTGGGAGGGCCCGTACCGAGTCGTGAAACGGATCAACGATGTCGTCTACAGGATCCAGCGGAGCCCGAGGGCGAAGATGAAGATCGTGCATCGAGATCGCCTGGCAGCCTACGGAGGGACACAGACGGACCAATGATTGATCGGGACGATCAGCCTTTTTAGGAAGGGGGTGGTGTTACGGCTGTGAGTTCGTTTCATCGCTCGCCGCATGAGTCAAAACTGCCCCAGGGCTGGACTGCTCTCCCTCAGTGTATTGCATGCGCGTTACGCAACGGACTGCGAAGTGAAAGGGATGGTCCAGAATCTTCGTGACACCACCAGCGAAGGAAATGTCGAGAAGCCGTGTGTCCTGGACGATTCTAGAATTTATTGAGTCACCAGCCTGCTATATAAGCGGCTTCAACAGTGAGGGGACCGAGTTATTCTGTTGTTGTGTTTTACGAGCTAGTGCGAGCGATTATCTTGTGCGACAGAAGTGTGGTGACGAAGTGCTGTGCGAGTTACGAAATCCTGTGACATTGTTTCTCCCAGCTTGTGAACAGCGTACATCAAGTGCTCGTAAGTAACTGTATTTGTTGTACCTGAGGAAGAGGGGCAGGTAGCTTCTGCCAAGGCCACCGGACTCATTAGGACGGATTAACTTCTGTGATCTGTTGCAAGTGAAAGGGGCCAAGAGCGCATAAGGAAGAGACTTGAGGAAACTGGAGAAGGCTCCTAATTGCTTGTATTTGCTGATTAGTGTAATTTTCTGGCCACAATAAAGTTAATTATTTCTTTAAGCAGTAATTGGTGTTGTGCTTTGTACCCCCACCGTAATCCAGTTAACAAAAGTGCCACTAGGGGGTGGCACGTAACACAGGTAAGCAAGGACTCAATCGACAATGCGTAGGATCCATTATGTATCAAGCCGACATACGTTGTCGTACCACAATGTCTTATCAAAATACTTTTAGTAAAATATAATTAGAAATGTGAATATTCGCTATTATTATAATACATGGATGACTTAATAAATTAAGGTGAGGCTCAATCAATATTGCGTGACGTGCATTATGTTTCTAGCCAACAAACGGTGGCGTAGCACAATTCCTTTTCAATATATTTCAGTTTTAGTAAAAGGTAAAATTTCTGCCCGATTATTTTAATATATTATAATATTTTTATTATTATTATACGCCTGTCAAAAAAATATTTTTATCAATGTTACGCTGAGGAATGAGAACATCTATGCTATAATATTTGAGGCGGTGTATTCGATAATTTGTCAACAAAAGATCGTATTTTCTTCTATATCTCTTCCATATAAATCGGCGATAATTTAACTACTCAAAGGAGGTAGAGCCATGAAAGACTGGCAGGAAAAGGGGGGCAAAAGAGAGGAGTAGGTCATAGTCACTGGAAAAAGGGGAAAACCGAACTCACCAGACAAGAGCCTTTACGGGTGTAGTGCTATCCAAGGTGGGGCTACACACACCCTGCACTCATTATTGTTTCGTACAGAAGACAGGAGATACAATGAAAACACGAGAAGAGGTCTGACCCCTCCTAAAATGAGGTAATCAGGGCAGACAAAGGTAAGGCCAAAGCGGGAAAAGAAAAGATTGTTTACTACAGGCCTCAGGCACCGTCGGGGCCGGAAGAGAACAAGAGATGACCGAAGTAGGTTGACAGTAGAGATGAAAGAGAGTACCCCGGCCATTTTAATTGTAAACCTACTCGCCATCTTGAATGTATGGAAAGGCTGTAGCTGTCAAATACTGAATGTATATATGTCTACCCCTTATTAATCCCGTTTTCCAACGGGGTCGGGAATGAGATGCGATGGAAGTCTTTGTGGCGATCGTTTTTACGGCCGGATGCCCTTCCTGACGCCAACCTCATGAGAGGAGTTAATGAGAGATGAAATGAATGATGGTGAATGAAACTGGGCAAGGATGTGGAAGGAAGCGGCCGTGGCCTGTCAGAAGGTACCGTCCCAGCATTTGCCTGGTGTTGAAAATGGGAAACCACGGAAAACCATTTCAAGGACGGCCGACGGTGGGGCTCGAACCCACGCGTCTACCGAGTCAGCAGAGAGCTTGGCCCCATGACCTAATGCTGCGCTTTAGCCAGCGTAGCCACTACTGTCGGTAGCTGTCAAATACTGAATAATTCATTATATTTCAAAATTCATAGATGGCAGCTGCGCGTAATATTCTTGTAAGCTCATCAATTTGGTACTACAGGTTTCTTGTACACATCTAACTGAATGCTAACTACTGTGAACAAAACTTCACTGGATCATCAGTTATTGATTACGATGTTTCAAGGATTGTAGATTGTTGTTGTTGGTTCTGTTCTTCATCGTAGGATTTAGGGAGATCTTGGTTATCCGCTCCTTGTGCTTGCTAGACATTGCATTTTCTCCGTGTTGATAGTATAAAGATCAATGTGATTTTTTGCGTCCTGGGTGGGAGAAGGTGCCCTGAGACTTGAAAATAGATACAATCTCAACGTTAAATTGAAATAAGTGTGGGAAACATGGAAAATAGTGCCAGAATCAGAATGACCGCCGTCAGCGCCGGAATTTTACTCGTCGATCTGAGGACTTTCAGCTCCTCACCACAAGCGTGGTGTGCATTTATGCACATGGCTACTCTGCAAAGTAGACATATTTCATTACACAGTACATTTAATAATGTAAATATTGTTCACTACTGTATTCGTGAGCTGCTGGATTTCATTGAGCATGATATTGCCAGGATTGCAGTCTCTATCGCCTCATAAAAGTAACTTAAGAAAAAAGAAAGAGGAGTAACTTGGCAAGTATTCTCAACACAACTGCGACTTCAACTTCTCTTTAGTAAAATATCTCTACCTCTTGTATACTGTATATACTCTGAAATATGCAATAAAATGTACTCGCCAGAAAAAAAAAGGAAAGCTTCATTTTAACTTTCAGAGCTGGGAAGTTTAGAATTTTTAAGTTATATTCAAACATATTGCAAAGTTATAATATTGAGGTTTATACTAACGGAAAATATTGTTACATCGTTCGAAAGACTATGGTTAAATCTTTACACAATACACAATATTCAGAGTTTATCTCTACGACCTATTAAAAGTTACTCCCGTTACTAGCAAATCATAGGCAATAAAGTTAACCACAAATTCGTCTATAATGATTACAGTAAGTTAAGACTTCTCACTACTACTATTCATTTTATACGGGTAACATTGGACCTATTGCTGAAGGGCATAAATTAGCTGGGTGGGATTCAATTAGGTGGAAACCAGGTAAGTGGTCTGGCCTATGCTGATGATCTGGTTGTCGAAAGCTCGTAAGCCAATATGTGTGAACTTGAAACAGAAATCTAAGGGGTATAGTATGAAGCTCAGAATTTCAAAGACGAATTTGCAACGCAAGAAAGTAGAATACCAGATGGGAGGAACTAAATTGGAGCAGGTGGAACAATTTAACCCGCGTGCGTATTTTAGACCCGATGATTAAATAATGCCTGATAGTTTCGTTTTGGTCAGCCCTTATTTCCTATCGCTTACTGTACCTTCATCCCTAGCCTTGAACTTCACCCTGCAAAAGAAACATGTCCATAGCGTTTTCAACACCCAAATATTTATATATTATCTACGGTCGGGTCAGATTTACCCATGGCGCCAGTCCTCGCGTGACAATTTTCGGCTTACGTTAGTCGGAACAATATGTAAAAAAAAGTAGGGGGAAAATCCAACCATTTTGGTGCAGCACAATAACGTAGCTCACGTTCTTGTTGATCCATGTTTAGGGTCTAGGAACAACTTCTTCATCAACTCCTTTGTTTAAAACAAGATGTTCAGTAAAGAACATATGGCCTACTTTCTCCTAAATGCATGGGTATTGTTATAACTCTTTGTCCTTTTCAAGAGTATAATTGAATGTTGGTTGTAGTAGCTTGTTGAAATACAACGTGCTATAGGGATATTAAACATGAATATGAGGTGCCCTTTGCTAGTGCTACCTCTGTAAAAAAATCATTCAATTCAGTTTCTCCGTGTTTGAATTGATCTGGGGAATGGATTTGCACATATAAATGGCCGCTATTTGCAAACTATTGGGCTGATGACCTTGTAGTCAGTCATAAGATGCTTTCCACAAAAAGGTATGTTGTTGAAAAATCTGGTAGAGATCAAATTATTAGGAAGGTCGTAATTTGATTTAAGCTTTTAATATTTGGGTGGCCGTCATTCCGTTTCCGTCAAGATGGCGGCGATATAAAATATGACTCTGAGGTGCCCTTTGCTAGTGCTACCTCTGTACCAAATTTCGTTCAATTCGCTTTCACCGTGTTTGAATTGATAGGGGGGAATCGATTTGCACACATACTTGGCCACCATCTGCAAACTATTGGGCTGATGATCTTGCAGTTAGGTCAGAATATGCTTCCCACATAAAGATATGTTGTTGCAAAATTTGGTAGAGACTAGATTATTAGGTTGGTCGTAATTACATTTTAGCTTTTAACATTTGGGTGGCCGCGATTACGTTTCCGTCACGATGGCGGTGATATAAAACATCACACTGAGGGGCCCTTTGCTAGTGCTACCTCTGTACCAAATTTCGTTCCTTTCGGTTTCACCGTGTTCGAATTGTTAGGGGAATCGATTTTTACACAAAGATGGCCGCCATCCGCAAAATATTAGGCTAATGACCTATTAGTTTGGTCAAAGGATGCTCCCCCCATAAAGGTATGTTTGTTGTTGCAAAATTTGGTAGAGATCGGATGATTAGGTTAATCGTAATTTGATTTAAGCTTTGAACATTTGTGTGGCCGCCATTACGTTTCCGTCAAGATGGCGGCGATATAAAACATGACACTGAGGTGCCCTTTGCTAGTGCTACCTCTGTACCAAATTTCGTTCCATTCGTTTTCACCGTGTTCGAATTAATAGGGGTAATCGATTTTGACACAAAGATGGCCGCCATCCGCAAACTATTAGACTAATAACTTATTAGAATGGTCAAAGGATGCTCCCTCCGTAAGGTATGTTGTTGCAAAATTTGGTAGAGATCGGATGATTAGGTTAGTCGTAATTGGATTTAAGCTTTGAACATTTGTGTGGCCGCCATTACGTTTCCGTCAGGATGGCGGCGATATAAAAACATGACACTGAGGTGTCCTCTACTAGTGCTACCTTTGTACCAAATTTCGTTCAGTTCGCGTTCACCGTGTTCGAATTGATAGGGTTGGGGGGGACAGACATTCAGAGTACACACACACACACACACACACAGACTCACACACACACACACACAGACTCACACACACATACACACACACAGACAGACACACAATTTTTCGCCCTGTAGTGATCTCATAAGTCTACTTTCATTTTTTGCAAAAATCGAAATTAGGCTAAAATTCGAGACGACTGCTTTACCGCCACTATCATGGCCAATTATACTGTTACGAAAGTTATCGTCATTTTTAGCCTACTTTCGATTTTTGCAAAAAATGGAAGTAGACTTATGAGATCACTACAGGGCGAAAAATTGTGTCTGTCTGTGTGTGTGTATGTGTGTGTGTGTATGTGTATGTGTGTGTCTGTCTGTGTGTGTGTATGTGTGTGTGTGAGTCTGTGTGTGTGTGTGTGTGTGTGTGAGAGTGTGTGTGTGTACTCTGAATGTCTGTCCCCCCTATCAATTCGAACACGGTGAAACCGAATTGAACGAAATTTGGACCAGAGGTAAAACAAGCAAAGGGCACCTCAGTGTCATGTTTTATATCGCCGACATCTTTACCGAATCTGAATGGCGGCCACTCAAACGTTCAAAACGTAAAATCAAATAGCGACTAACCAAATTATCTGATCTCTACCAAATTTGGTAATAACATACCTTCATATAGGATGCGTCTTGTGCCCAAACTACAAGGTCATCCGCCGTACCATTTCAGGATGGCGTTCGTGCGAATTATGCAAACTTTATAATCCATATCATGGGACCCACCAGTTCCGATTATCGAGCCGAGAATCGATTTAACTGTTCTAAAGGAAGAGGCACGTTTGAAATTAAAAGTGATTTTAAAAAGCTGAGCCGTCTCGGTAAGAAGACAAGATGGCAGCGGATATCTTGTGCCTGACTTATATTTCACTAATTTGAGTATTGCATGCAATATAGCGTACTGATACAAAATAAATAAACTTTGTATGAAATGCTTTATATATAAATAATATACTCCACTGATGAAATCGTTAGGTCTAAATCATTATTTGCTAACAAGTTCTATGTAAGTCATTTTATATAGAACAATCTTCTTTGGCACAAATGGCTCCGTGGTAAAGCGTTAGTCTGTCATTCATATTCCTATGGTTCAAACCCCATCAGAATTTGGTTTTTTGCTTGAAATTTTACATATTTGTTGCTTTGTAATGACTCAGACATTTTAAAATTAAGCCTTATATTGTGCATATTTCGGTGCAAAACACATATTTAATTAAAACATAATTCGCCAGCAGATTTGCTCGAGACATCTAGCAGCCAAAAAGGTAACTGCACGCCGGCCTACTTAGTAACTTCCAGATTTTATTGAAAAGTTTCTTCTTATGGCCGCTAGAATGCACTCGCCCTGTTAGGATTATATTGTTCGATATTTTTCCACTAGATTTCACGACTGGTCTACATGGGACTCCATTGATAGTATACCATTGGCATTCTATGCCCATCGAATTTGAAGAATGACAGGATGATACTATGATACATTTTACTTCTTATTTTAAAGGGTTTGTTACAGCCTATTGTGCGTTATTTGAAAATGTTATTTGAAGTAAAGAACAAAATGATTTCACATAGTAACTGAATTCTAGCCGCTGGTACTAGTTCAGGTTATTAATAATTTTATTTCAGGCAAATAGCAATCGAAAATATCCACATAGTTTGTATACACACGTCTCTGTAGGGACACGGAAAGATTTGTTAATTCAATTAGGGTTGTGAAAGCCATGCACAACCAGACGTGTAAAGACATGCCTCAACTCAAAGTTGGATGTTGCCCACGGCAGGTCGATTATGTAATAATAACAATAATAATAATGTTATTTGTTTTACGACCCTTTTAACTACTGCTGCTTTTAGATACGCCGGGGTGCCGGAATTTTGGCCCGAAGGGGATCTTTAACGTGCCAGTAAATCTACTGACACGGCTCCCTCGCATTTGTGCACCCTCAAATGCCAGCTGACTGCGCCAGGATACGAACCTGCAACCTAGGGCCCAGCAAGCGAGAACGTTACCGCAGAGCCACGCAGCCAGTCCGGTCGATTATGTCTCCAGATCCATAACATTCTTGAGATACTTCTTATCTATCTTTCTTCAATGATGGTAGTAGTTTTTTTTTTCTAGGTTGTGGCGTTTGGTAGAGGTAAATAGTTTCTAAGGTCTTCAACCAAGAAATGATTCTATTATACTCTTTGATAATAACAACGAGTTATAACTATACTCATATATTTAGGAGAAAGTAGGCTATATGTTCTTTACTGAACATCTTGTTCTCCATGTGTTAATTTGAAAAATATAAATAAAGCTCATTTTATATTGGGAATAGTTCATAGGAAGACACCAGGTGTAAAATTACTTCATTAAAATCCGTACGACTACGACAAAAAGGGAGTGACACAATATGGGTCAAATTGACCCGGCGCCACTCCTCGTGTGATATTTTTTCACGCCAGTTCTCAAGGGCTAAGAACTTATGCTCAGTGTTGCCAATTTGGTGTTTTTAGCACCAGATCTGGTGTTTCTGAAGTTCATCTGGTGCCAGAAATTTTCATATAGCGCCATAGCGAAATACTGGTGTTATTTCAATAAAACCAGTGCCAAATCAGGTGCTTAACGGATTTTTTCATGAAATTGTCTCCTATGAGCAATAATTAAGTAAATCATCAAAGCCATGTAATAATTTTAATAAAGTTAATCAATTAAGATAGGCAAAGTTCAGCCTTGTACGTGTCAAGGTCAACACTCCAGTAGGGGAAGTCCCTTTAATTCTTATTCTCGTGCATAAATGCTAAGTACGCGCAACAGTGCCCAGTGCTAGTCGACTCGTACAAAAGATACGCCTATCCTCTATTTTCTTCCCAGCTGCCAGGGGATTTCCCAGTTCCATGCGAAAGCTGCCAGGGGATTTCCCAGTCTCATGCGAAGGCTCCTGCGCAACCACAGTTAGTATTGTAAATCCATCTCAAACCCACGGTCGCTGTTTGTTCGTTGCCTAGTAGGCTAGTAGGCTGTAGGATAATAGTGGCCAAAATTGGAGGTATGCAGAGATACAGCAGTACTACACCTTCCTGCTCTAAAGATGTAATACCGGTAGCAGGGTCCGAAAGTGAAGAAGATTTTTAATGAAAGAAATGTAAGTTAAAAGTAAATCCGTTTGTATATTTATATTTTTTGGTGTTTATCTAGTGTTTTGAATCATAGAGTCCAGCTGGTGCCTTTCTGGTTCTTTAAAGCGCAGGGTTTAGTTCTTTCCCATTTCAAGATTAGAGGAATTAGAGTAGAGGAGTGGAGAAGCCAATGCAGTGAGTTCTCAGTTGCGATGTACAATATTCTGCAAGAAAGAAGTTAGTGTAGCGACAAAACTCTTCCCACATCGGTCCGTATTTAAACCGACCTTGCTGTATGGAAGTGAGAGCTGGGTAGATTCAGGATATCGGATACATAAGCTGGAGGTAACTGATATGAGGGTAGTACGAATGATTGATGGGACGAAGTGGAGAGAATGTGGGAGGAGAGATTAGAGGTTAAAGAGTTCTACTGTAGAGTTCTACTGTAGAGGGTAAGAGAAGTAGAGGTAGACCTACGAGGCTATGGTTAGATTCCGTGTTGAACGATTTCAGTGAGAGGTGTAGAAGTAGAGGAGACCGCAGTGCTAACAGCTAATAGGGGATCATGGAGGTGACTTGTTCACAATTAAAGGCTTGGAGACTAGACTGCACGCTGAAAGAGTGGGAAAGGACAACGTAGTTCCGAAAAGTTCCGTGTATTTCCTTACAGATATACTGCACCTTACAACTTAAATTTAGGGGCCGTGGTGGCGCAGCGCTCAAGCTGTTGGCCTCTCACCAAGGTGGACCGGGTTCGATTCCCGGTCAATGCATGTGGGATTTCCGAAGTGAAATGCCATGTTCTGTGGTTCGGATTCCACGTAAATCGGTGGTCCCGTAGCTCTCGATCGCATAATTAACGGTCACGTAAAACTAAAAGCGTCCTTCCTTTCCTTTACAACTTAAATTTTACAGGTTTCCCAACTTTTGTCTTTAAAAATGCAATGCCAATATTTGAAACCTATGCCCCATTATTTATTGTTGTTATAGGCCTAATTGCTGATTTTAGGGGCTTTGCGACATCGTGACCATGTAGCCCAGTGTGCTTGGGTGTGTGTGGATTTGGGTGATAACTAGTGTTATTGTGAACTAGTGTGTGTATTTGTGAATTGGGGATATGATAGGGAAGGAGGCGGCCGTGGTCTTACGTTAGGAACCATCTTGGTATTTTCCTGGA
This sequence comes from Meconema thalassinum, assembly GCA_946902985.2. NCBI lineage: Eukaryota > Metazoa > Arthropoda > Insecta > Orthoptera > Tettigoniidae > Meconema > Meconema thalassinum. The sequence goes on along the minus strand of OX336391.1, from coordinate 200,410,203 downwards.
GCAGAAGTGAGAAATCACGTAAAACCACTTCCTGGATGGCTGAGGTTGGAAGCGAACCACTCTCTTTTCAGATTTGCCGCTGATTTGCTGAGTATATCCCGTTCCTACACTCACACCAGAATTAAAATTACTTAGCAGAACCGGAAATCAAACCCGGACCTCTGATAATAATGTTATTGGTTTTACGTCCCTTTTAACTACACTGGCTTTTAGAGACGCCGGGGTGCCGGAATTTTGCCCCGAAGGGGATCTTTAACGTGCCAGTAAATCTACGGACACGGCTCCCTCGCATTTGCGCACCCTCAAATGCCAGCTGACTGCGCCAGGATACGAACCTGTCGGACCTCTGAGGTGGCAGCCAAGATTGCCAGCCGCTACTCCACGAGGTGGACGCCGGATTATTTCTAATTTAAGTGCTATTTACACACGCAATTCTAGATTTTAATATTGTTGATTATTAATTTTAGAGGCCTGGGACGTCTTGGTCATCAGCCCCGTATAGTTTGGTATGTGATGAACTTGCTTGATAACCTAAATTTCTGTAATGGATATAGTAGTGTCTGCTACCGTATTATGTATGGTCATGGGTGGCGTAGGTGCCCCGGGACTTGAAGTAAGGTTTAATCCCTGCATTTGCCTCGAGGGAGTATGGAAAGCCGTGGGGAAAATCACACACAGGAATGCCGTTGTCAGCGCCGGGATTCGTACTTGCCATCTCCGGACTTGCTGTAGCTGCCCTCGCAGCCGCGGTGCACGATTGAGCTATCACGGCTCCGCCGCGCCGCAGGATTAGATTTTGATGTTGAGTGTATTAAACCTTGCGTCTGAGCTTGATATTGAACTGAAGGTCTGGTGGTTTGGGAAATTAAGTTCTCTATGCTAGTCTTATCATATACCAAAGTTCCTGGTAATTTAATTGTTAAATCCTGAAATAACGATTCAATGTTCCAGTAGTACCAACTCCAGATATTATAACTCCAAAAGATATGTGAGCATTTCCCTCGACCATTGATAACTCTTACAGGAACATTAATGCTTACCCAATTTCATCGTCATCACTCAATTCCAATCCGATGTGATGATAATAATAATATTTAAACCTAGCAAAATGGACTTTCTATGTAACAAGTTTCACTGCTCTCGGATGATTAGATCGCCAGAAGGATAATTTTAATAGTACATTATGCAACGAGCCTATAAATATACTCGTGTCTTAATTACGGTACCATCAAAGGCGAGTTGCATATGGCTGTTTATGTTCGACGATAATTATAACTATTTTATATTCGACCATAAATATTCGTAAATATCTGTCGAGATTTCGCTAATTTTATGTACCGAAGCGCGTGGGACGCAGAGAATACCTTGAATTTGACCATGGCCTCCTCGAATATCCCTCTATGACACAAACCATGCAGTGAAATTTGAAATAGGAGGCCTTGGAAGTCAGCGCAGGTGCGATGCTATCCTTACCTAATTGGTCACACAACTATTTCTTGAGCTATGATTGTTGAGAGAAACTGTTTCATAATGAAAAAAATAGTGTTATAATGACTCTCATTATGATACAGTTGCCTGACATATAATATTTACAATTCAACATCGTCGATCATAAACATTTTAATAGTTCATGGCCGCCAAGTTGTTTTTGTGTTTATCAGGTTTTGAAGTATTAACATTCAGTTTTCAGTGTTGCCTACTTCTATAATAATTTTATCAGATATTGAAAGTTACAAACATGTACTTAATGAAGAGTCCTAGATCACCGTTAAAATTTCAGTTTGATTGCTGTGATAGTTTTGAAGATATGGTAGAGAACAGGTGAAATATTTCTCATGATTGGCATGTTGGATTGTTTTATAAGTAGGCCATATAATTATATACCAATAGATGAAGATTATTACAGTAGCTCCTTATACTAACTTTCACTTCAATCATTTGAATAGTACTCAATCGGGTGAGTTAGCCGTGGTCGTTACGGCATGACTGCTGGCAGTCGCTCACATCCGGGAGGCGAGGAGGTTCGAATCCCCCCGCCGGCAACCTTGGAGATGGTCTTCTGTGGTTTCCCATCTTCCTTCCAGGCAAATGCAGGGGTTGGTCCCTAACTATAGGCCACAGCCGCTACCATCCAAATCCTCGCCCTTACATTCATACTTTCCTCCCCAGACAATACTCCACACGCGACGGTACTTGTAGTTCACCCATTGGGTGTCCGCCTAGAAGAAGCTACAAACTGGCGAGCCGAACATGTCCTTGGACACTCCCGGCACTAAAATCCATACGATAAAGATAAAAAAATAAATAAAAATAACTTAGTACTCAATATTTTGGAAAGTGAGTTTTAAATATACCACAGCCGCCATCTTTGATTTCTCATAAAAATTGAATTGAATTAGACAGCAGTAGGCCTATATTAAGCTTTGTATAAACATTTTTCGTGTCAAGTTTCACTACACTCGAATGATTAAGTCACGAGGAAAACCCATTTAATTATTTAAAATTTGGAAGACCACCATGTTGGACTTGTGCTCATCAGATAATTGAATGTTACTAGGATGTACTATTTTAATCGCCATACTAAATTTCAGTTTGATTGCTGTAAAATATTCATAGATATATAGAACCGGTGGAATATAATTCATGGCCGCCATGTTGGATTGATTTATGCTACAGTACATGTAGGCCAGAGAATTATGTACAATACCAGTGTAGGAAAATTATATTATAAAACCATCACTTCGATCGCTTGATTAGAGCACAAGAAATAAAAACATAGACTATTCTTAAAATTTCACACAGGCTCCATGTTGAATTCATTAAAACAATTGGATGAAATTAGATGTCAGTATATCAAACCTTGCTTGAAGATATCTCATGCTAAGCTTCATTGCACTCGCGTGAAATGATCATATCAATATTTGAAATTCGCATTGTAGCCACGTAGGTTTTGTACTCATCAGGTTTTCAAAGTAACTTAGGCGGCTTCGGTGGCGTAGTCGGTAGCATGCTGAGCTTCTATGCCCAAGATAGCGGGTTCAAACCCGGCCGAAGCCGTCGGATTTTTTAAGAGCGTTATAAATCCCACAGTATGCCTTCCTTCGGAGGGGAAGTAAAGCCGGCGTCCCATGTCATAGATTTATGGCATGTTAAAGAACTTTCCACTAATTACACCTGTGTGAAACTAAATTGTATCGGTTAAGAATGTAAACAACGCTCTTAGGTTTCTATGTTCGTTGCCAAGAGCCGACTGCGGTGGCGTCTAGTAGCTGAGTTCTGAACTAAGCCTAGTAGTCGTTGACGGTGGCGTTTGGCGGCAAAAGTAGGAACTATTTGAAAAATTCTAAGTTGCAGTCTGCACTTAAATTAAAAAACAGATACACACACTAATACAGCCATCACAATTAACACCGGTTATCAGACAGATTCTACACACACCCAAAGTACACGGAGCTACATGACTGCGTTGTCGCAGCCCCTAAACTTAAGAACCAACCAGCCAACCAACCAAAGTAACTTAGATACAATTATCATAGTAACCTCTGGTTGTTAGGTAGTAAGCCCAGAGGCTGGTTGGACTCTTATCACTAGGGCCCGGATGTTGATGACATGTCATCTTTTTACTGAGCTGTCTTAAACAATGCTGAAGTTCATATAAACTCCGGACGGGCCACCCCGTCTTCAAATAGGTCGTTTTTATATTGCATCTTTTTGCATTTTTGCTATTTTTCCATTTTAAGAGCATTTTTTGTAAGTTTGGTCGATTTGTTTGTCATATTTTAGAGAAATCTTCCTTTTAATGTTATTTTTTTCAATTGGTAGTCATGTCACAGCTTTATGTGAGGGAGTTGCGTCTCTCAGAGTTAAGAAGAAGATAGTAGCTGATACAAGATAATTTGAAAATGAAAATCCACAGCCTGCTTCCAGTCTCCGACCGGGTCAGGAATGGAATGAATGAAGCCCCCATGTAGCGGCGAGGATATGAACTGTGCCGGCTGCCGAGGCCTGACGCACTCCTCTGGGGCAATGATTAAATGAATGACAGATGAAATGAAATGATAGTGGAGAGTGTTGCTGGAATGAAATTTTGACAGGGAAAACCGGAGTACCCGGAGAAAAACCTGTCTGCCTCCGTTTTGTCCAGCACAGATCTCACATGGAGAGACCAGGATTTGATCCACGGACCCAGCGGTGAGAGGCCGGCGTGCTGCCGCCTAAGCCACGGAGGCTCCACAAGATAATTTAAAATACTGAAATAATATTTCAGTAGGCCTATTGCTATTAGTAGAAACATATATATCTTGGACGCAGAAGAACGGTACCGTGGGTATATAGATGCTATTGTTTTCGTCGCAAATCAATTATTAGCGGAATGGCTGACCAAGGTCAGCTGTGGCGGGGTAGAAAGGGGAAGGAGTGTGTAGGTCTTGTCTCAGTTCCGCATAGTTCACGGCGAGAGTTACCGTTCATTGCCGATTTCAATATGCCTAAAATAAAACCGAGTGTGTTAATGCATTTAAAACAACTAGTATCTGAATTTACTAATATAAGATCATTTTCTCCATTTTATAGTGCATTTTTCGAATTTTGAGGTCATTTATTAGAGTCATTTTTGAAAATATTAAGTGCATTTTTGAAACTTGTTTACGTCATCAACATCCGGGCCCTACTTATCACCATACAAAATTTGAGGTTGATAGGGGTAATAGTTTCGATGATATTGGAAGCCACTGAAGTTTTTCGCGCGGCCACCATGATGATACAATATTAAAATATGAAAGGCGCGGCCAAATTCGGCCGAGGTAGTCGTAGGTTTTTTCAAGCTTCATTAAAATCGCTACAGTCGTTTAGATTGTATTACAGGGAGCGACACACATACACACGGACCAAGTGTGATCTCATAACCTTGTACTTCATCATCATCCATTTACATGATGATGGTGATAATTGTTGTTTGAAGGGGCCTAACATCTAGGTTATCGGCCCCTAATGGGGTGGGTGATCGTAAAGATGAAAATGAAATGTAAACTTATAACTAAAACTAACTACTAACTTATATACTAGAAGAAGGAATGGAAAACAAAAGGAGATTAAGGCAAATAAAGGACAGGAGGAAAAGAAATGCCCTCAACCCTCGATGAAGGCGGATTGAGGGACTTGGAAGGAAGGAGAGCCATGAAAGGCAGATAGGAAATTGAAAGAGGAGAGTGTCTGCCATACAGGTAAGGAACAAAAGGGGGAAACCAGACCCAGCTCAGGAATCCCTCGGGGTCGCCAACTCCCGAACTCACCAGCCGTGATCTCCTGAGCGTGTAGCATTATCCAGGGTGCACCAGAAGTGTTGGGGCTACATACTCCCTGCCTCCTTGAGGGCCTTCAGCAGAAGGCAGGAGATAACATGAAAAGAAAAAGAAGGCTGACCCCTCACAGAAGGAGGGTATCAGAAAAGATGAGATAAGGGCCAATTAAGGCGGGAAGGGAAGAGACTCCCTAGGCCTCGAATACCCTAATACCATCGGGGTCGGAAGGGAACAAGTGTTGACCAAGTGAGGTCGACAGGTAAGAAGCCGGAGAGGAGCCCGGCACAAGTAAGTGGAAGCAATGACGGACTTGGCTGGGGCCCCGTGGTCGCCAACCCACGTCCCACTAGATGTGAGCCCCTGGGGGACATCCATTTACAGTTCCAGTTTCCCGGGTACTGTTGACAAGCCTCTTCCACTCTCCTCTGTCCATGTACGTCTTGTTCTTTATGACATCATCTAGTGTCCTACCTTGGTTGCAATGTCTGACTTGACCATGTCCATCGAACGAGTTCTTGGTCTTCCCACCCTTTTTTTACCATCCACCTCTCTTTCTAGCTCTATTCTGGCTGACCTCGTAGGTTCCATTCTCATCACGTGTCCAAACCAATGAAGTCGTGATGAGCTGACTTCGGCAAGAAGATATGTCTTGGTGGCTTCGGTGGCGTAGTTGGTAGCATGCTGAGCTTCTATGCCCAAGGTCGCGGGTTCAAACCCGGCTGAAGTCGTCGTAATTTTTAAGCGTGTTAAAAATCCCTCCGTAAGCCTTCCTTCGGAGGGGAAGTAAAGCCGGCGGTCTCATGCCATAGATTTATGGCATGAAAAGAACCTTCCACTAATTACACTTGTGTGAAGCTAAAGTATAGGTTAATGGGACTAACGCTCTTAGGTTCCAACGTTCGTCACCGGAAGCCGGAACTCGTGTAGTATACGTTGCCCGGTGCCATTAAAATCCGAAAAATTTTCTATAGAAATGGCCAATGTTACTAATATACAGGAGTTGTATATTTTATCGCAAGAGAGTGTTACTGTATTTTTTCAGAGTGCCAACATTATTGTTTCCAGACCAATATTTTCATCCAGACCAATGCTTTTCGTCTAGGCCAATAAAGGTTAGGCTAATATAAACACCCCTGGTTTTTGTCACGCACAGTGGAGGTAGTCACGCATCAATAATCTTTATCCAGGCCAATGGTTTTGCCTAGTAGTACAATCGGTAAGCTGGCAGCATTACGTAATCAAACATGGCGACGTGCTTTTTGATAAGTTTATTACTTGAAAGTTAATGTTGACAATTTCCTTATTTTGGAAGTGTTTACGCCGTGTTTGTTAATGGCAAATGGCTTTAATAACGTGGCAGAGTAATTACAAACCATTTTCAGAGCGCTACTAAGTAAAATAACGCACTTTCGAAACGGGCAACGTATACTACACGAGAGCCCAGAAGCCGACTGCAATGGCATCTAGTAACAAAGTTCAGAACTAGTTGCCGTTGACAGTGGCGTTTATTAGCAAAAGTAGGAACTACTTGAAAATCCATTGTCTGCAGTCCTTACTTGAATTAAAAACAGTTAACACACACTATTTCAGCCATCACAATTAACACCGGTTATCAGACAGATTCTACACACACCCAAAGTACACGGGGCTACATGACCGCGTTGTCGCAGCCCCTAAACTGAGGAACCAACCAGACATGTCTTGATCCGAGCTTCCATCCTTATCACTTCACTCCTTAACTTATCCATCTTGGTTCTCTGGATGGTGGGCCTCAGGAATTTCATCACTGATGCTTGAAGTTTTGATGAGTCTCGCTTTGTGAGGGTGAATGTCAAGATTGCTACAAAGTAACTGTCGAACATGTTAATTTTGTTTTTTTTTAATAAATGAAAATCGCCTAAAATTGCGGTCCCGTGGCTCTTCATCGCGAAATTAATGGCCACGTGTAACTACAATCCTCATTCCTTCATTTTTCCTTCTACAAGAATTTTGTTATAATTAAATACATTTGATGAAGATAATTGTGCTATAAGTAATTGTGTCAGAAATTTTAAAAAATCCGTTGATAATTAATCAAACTAAGAGCAATACATGAACCATCTCGCGTGTATCCTATATTTTGTGCTTGTGTATATATTTACGCCTTTGTTACAACTGTCGTATTAATTTTATTTCAAATTAGCATTCCAGTATGTGGTTCAGAACGTCCGGCATTTGGATTTTAGGGTACCATTTGTTACTATACCTTCGTGTGTTCTCCGCGTGAATTTTTTACGAGATCTTACTCACTGACTAGTCGTTTCACTTGCCGAGAGCTTTCAGGAACTTCCCACGGGAGAGCTACCATAGGGTCGAAATTCAATGCTTTTCAGTCGGATGACACGATAGTGCCCGACTGTAATGGTTGTTCCCCTAAACCTGAAAAAATATTCAAGATATTAATAAATTCACTTGGATATCTATTTATGGACATGTAACCCGAATGAAATCAACACGGCTATCCAACCGAATTTTTGCTTTTCTCCATGAGAAAAAGACAAAGGGCGGCCTGGTTCAGTGAAGTAGAGAAGGATCTGTTGGAGATTGGGACAATATGTGAAGATATCCAGGAGCGTGGCCCACTTAGGGAAAAACTCGAAAACATCGGAGTTTTCAACTTAAGCCGAAACTAAAAACCGGGAAGGCGTGGACGACAGAGAGAAAGGTGTAACATCGATTACGAATGAAAGAGTACTGGGCCAACATAAAAATGCATAAGTAACAGTTGACATGACGTGGTCCTTAGTTGGCCGTTACGAAGGAAGAAGAAGACGAAATTCACTTGGATGAACAGTTTCGATCGTCAAATAATCATCATCAGAACCTTTACACACAGGCTTTAAATCTATGTCTTCAAATATGTGGGTGACGATATTTACAATAGATACACCTGGCCTATTTAGTTGCAGCAACTAACACAACTTGCCAAGATTTGTTAGTTATATGTGATTTTTTTGTTAAAATATTGTTGGAGGTTATTGACCTTCAAGTTTGTTTGTTTGTTTAGTGTGATATCTGTGATTGTTATTAAATGGTCTGGTGAGAGTGGATTGTGAACTTAGTGTAGTGGTTGGTAGCAGCAGCAGCAGCACGAAAATCGACCGCACATCGCTTCCCTTTATACTGTAGGTTAGTGTTCTATTTATTAACACCTGCTATAAGGACAATAATATCGTCAATGATGCTGATGGTTGAATATTTCAGCCATATACCCACATATTTTATTTTGGAAGTGTTAATATTACAGAAAACAAATATTCTCTCTTTATCTCCTTGGCCTAAAGTACATGAAACAACGTTTTAAAAAACGATTAAGATAAAAAAGTTTATTAAAATAAATAAGCTCTTAAAAATTAAAACGTTAATACTTTTATATCCTTCATTTTTAGATCATTAAAATGTAAAGAAAATTAAAACTAAAAATATTAATTAATATTAGGGTGAAACAAATAAAATTAAAAAGTTAAGAAAATTATAATAAAACTAGAATTAAAAATAAATAAGCTTATACAAATTAAAATTATTTTATTTTATAATCTCAATTTTAAGAACATTAAAATTATAAAGAAAAAAAAAATAATAATTTACATTAGAGTAAAGCTATTAAAATTAAATTAAAATAAACACAAATAAAAATATGCTATAATATTCTGCCCTATAAAGGGTTAAACAATCAGCTATGTTCATAATCCCCTCTAACCTGACCATTTAAGAACAATCACAAATATCGCACTAAGCAAGCAAACTTAAAGAGCAATAACCACCAACAATATCTTAAAAAGAAAAACCACATGTAACTAACAAATCTTGACTTGTTGCGCAAGTTTATAATAACTGCTTCAACTAAATGTGTATATATTGTAAATACCATCACCCACATACATGTAGAGATCTAATAGCCTGGGTGTAAAGGATCTGATGATGATCGCTTGGCGATCGAAACTGGTCATCCAAGTGAATTTATAAATTTCATGTATTTTTTTTAGGAAAGCACCCATTACAATTGGGTACAATCGTTTTGACCGAGTGAAAAGAGCATTAGATTTCAATTACTATGGCAACACTGAAAAATGGTTTCTTACACGATAATCTACCATACGGTCATGTGTTCGATTTTCTATTGTTCATAATATGTATTTTTACCCTTCTTTATGGATATGGGACAATTTTCTGTTGTGAGTATTTAATAGGCTAACTAGACCGAATTATCCTAGCGCTATTAGGTGCTGTATTAACGGGCCCATGTTACCAGCGGATTCGGGAGGAGAATGGATTCGAATATCACTGATGACATCATTAGTTAGTTAGTTATTGTTGTTTTAAGGGGCGGAACTACGAGGTCATCTGCCCCTCCTGACGACATCATATAGGCTATATTGAGCATATAGCATATTACAAACATGCACTAGTTTAGATGTGGCACTTCGATATACAAATAACTCTAATCCTAGTCCCACTTTTTGTAAGCCCCACTGATCTTTTAGTATAGTAGGCCTAGTATCGGTGCGCGTTTTCATAATAATTTCCTATGTATTGAACCCATGTACCATTGGCTCCAAGAGGGGTCGAATCCATCTATTTTGTGAAAGGAATGAAAGAATCATACAGTCTCTAAGGGAACGGAGAGAGATTTCAAGCCAGGATTCTAGCCTAACATTGCGCAAGCTGCAAGACCAGGTGTTCATAAGATGAGCTCATGCCTCTTGACATTTATAAGGAGCCAGTCATGGATATTAATAGAACGAGTGGAAAATTTTTACTGTAAGACAAGGAAGCGTGACTCGGAAATCCCGCTTAGCTTGCAGGAAAACGGCAACACCGCCGATGAGCCAGAAGAAGAATAATTAAATTTAACCCATTTACGAGTATAAAAATAAGTAAATAAATACAGTACGGTGAATCATTTCGAATTAGAGATTTTTGTGTAAAGAAAAACCTTTTAATAATAGTCCAGGAGAAAAGTGCAAATGCAGCATACGTCATTGGGAATTCACCAGGACCCAAGGAGTGGGAGAATTAAAAATGAACAGCACCACCCACACAGTTGAAGACGAAAAATTAATTAATATCTCGGAAATGCACGATCGATTTCCATGCACAGGAAGATCATTTTACGTTTGGAAGACGAGCTTTCTGGAGATATAATTTTTATAATTGTACGACAATTAGTTCAAAAGTTGGTCACGAAAAGGACTAGGATTTTATCCTTTTTTGACTAAAAGGTATAAAACTCCTGGCCTCACCAAGCCAATCATGCAGTCTACAAGCATTCCGTGAGCGGAGGTGCTGCACCACATCGTATATGCAGTTTTCGATAGCCCAGGGAGGCGTTACGCTGTATCAGACATCGAAGGCAGTTTACCAGTACTCCTTGAGGGGAGAAAAGCTGTGTTACACCGCAGAATTAATATCCGATAGCCACGGGCGTCGCAGTATTAATAACTTGCGTGCCTCCGGAAGGAGTTGCAAAGAAGAAATATTAAAGTATCGCCGTGTTGAAAAATTAGGAAAATCCTAGTTACAGGATTTAGGTCCGACAGTGCAAAGTTTACCGTAAAAGTTCCTAAAATATAGTCAAAGCAGGCTGCGAACTTACGATTCACGCGATAGGTCTTTCAGTAAACGACCAAAAGTATCATAACGTACGGAAGTACCGGAACAGCGAGATAAACAGTTTATCAATTTTAAAGAACCCGAACAGGAAAAAACAGAGTAAGGTTCGCAACGTATTCCAGAAAATTAGAAGTGCGAGAACCGAATAAACAAAGAAGAACGGAAACTATAGACATTGTCTCAAGAAAGCAGACGAACTATTCTAAAGCACTAAGACTCGAGAAGTATTAGTTGCTAAAAAATCCATAGGTCACCGACAGGTTATCGAGGGGACCTCGATCAGAACAGACTTTCGCTAGGATTGATAAATCAGATCTAAAAGGGGAGCCGTTCAAGCTAGAGAAATAGCCGTTCATCAGGAACGGGTTTCGAAGAATTGCTATTCCAGGGAAGAAGTAGATGATTCGAGACTTTCGTATTCTGCAGGATAGGAAGCCGACATTGAATAAATTTCACCCTTGGAGACGGGAGATTAAGAGGTCACGTGTGATAGGCTAAATAAAGACGGCCTAGTGATCAAAAGTTGTGAAGTGTAAATATATCAAGATTGTGTGTTAAAAGTAATATATTTTTTAGTGTTTTATTGTGTGTTCTAAACGGATACACCAGTGTATTAAAAATGTTGTCAGTGTTAAACGTATTGAATATGTGTCAAGAAATGTCTGTACATGAGATGAATTTGTACAATATGGAGTAAGTCAAGAAGGTGGGCAAAAATGGCACATCGTACGAGAATGAAGGTCAGAAAACGACCTTAGACATGTGAGTAAAGATTTTCATTATGTTTTGGTGTCGGGGAAATTTTTGTGTACAAATCCACCGGAGTTTGGAGTAAAAGGGATGTTTTTAAATAAATGATAACTAAATAAGAACGAGGTCTGAACAAAAATAAAGTTTGAGAAATAATAAATAATTATGTGAATGAATAAATCCTGTAGAGGAAATGCATGGAATAAAATGTCAGTGTATTTGACGAATGTTATAAAAGCATGCGTAATAATAATAATTATAATGAAAGATATTTAAATAAAGGTAAATTTGAATTATATGAAAGAAATAGCTTTTGAGCTTTTGTAAGGAATGAAGACATGATGTGAATAATAATAATAACAAGGTAAAGAAATCTAAATAAGGATCAAATTTGAATTATATAAAAATATAGAGCGTTGGAGCCTTAACAAATGTATAAGACATGATGTGAATGCATGTTCTTAGAAAATGGAGCGATTTATTGTCAACGGAAAAGATAAATATAAAAATTGAGATATGTATCAATTGTTACTATGAAATATATCAGTTCTTTGGAAGACATTAGGCCGTAAAGTAATATATAGCGCAATGGAACGCAATTAAATAAATAGTCACGCTAGGAATGCGTAGAATTTAAATGTACTTGGTAAATTACTTATGAGGGGTAGTTGATTGTATTGAATTGAGATATGTTGTAAGTCCTCTAATTGTGACGTAGATCACGAGGCCATGTGTGTGTTATATTGAAAAGGGAGCTAATGTATGGTATTATTGAGCGTAGGTCATGTGGGCCACGGCCGACCCTAAATCGCATTTTGTATAAGTCCTCTAATGTGGAAATGGTTCCCGAGGCATGTTAAGAGATTCGAACCTAGAATCCTCTTGTTGTTAAAGCCCCTAATTATTCGTCGTAGAATGTGTATTACTCTTCCCAATCAATGAGGACCCTCTCATAATTAATAAATGTCAAGGTTACGAAAGTGGTTTATGAACCAATAATATTGTTGAAAGAAAATAAGTGAAGCAAAAGCCAGGTCTCACCAAGGAACTGTAAATGAAAGGAAGGTTTGTTTAAAAGCTTTGGAGAGAGCTCCACCGCAGACTATACTGGAAGTTTCCCGCACAGTCATAAATCACGCTCAAGTATTACGGTCAGACCCTCGGAGCAGGAGGGGTGGCTGAAGGCCGTCTTGTAAGAAGTAATGAATACACCGTGAGTGTTTAAAGTTGTTAATGACCCGGGCGTTGAACCGAGGTCCTTGTAGATTGATATTATCGCTTGCCAGTTCAGATCGTAGTTTTCTTATGTGATAATGGTCTTATAAGACAAATGAAATAAATAAAAATCCCTATTGTAATGTTGTATGGAAATAGGAATCCCCGAGTTTTATGAAGGTAACTAGGTTCCGGGAGTAATCATAGTTTTTGACTTTGTCAAGTAATCTTTATGACTCTGGAGTACACAAGTAGTTTCCCGATCACCGTAGTGAATTTGTGAAACTTGAGAGAGATAGTAAATGCTGAGAACATGTGAAGTGCCCAAATATTGAAGTAGATAATTAACATGTAATTTTAAATGTAATTATATATTTGTTTTGATGATAAGAAAAGATAAAAATAGTTCTTGAGGTGTACAAAAGTATGACACCATTATTATGGGAAAGTATCGAGCCAAAGAAGCTCGTAGTTATATGGAACTTTAAGATAGGTACTTTATGGAAGTGAAAATAATCATGAATTGTTGGTTTTAAAGAAAACCATGTGTTTAATCTAATATTTGTTTTATTCTTATGCTATTCCTTGTTCACTTTGAACATGTAGAAAGATATTGGTCAGTAGTTTATTTGTTTTATTGTTTGTAGCGCCATAATTTTGATTAATTAAATGTGTTAAAATAGGAGTTGATTTTGTTGTTATTTTTGCAAGTGTATCCTCTATTTAATCCAAAATGTGTAAGTCACAGAGTGGGAGAACTTACCGCAGCCCCGAAAATCCCGAATTGAGCAATGCTGGCATACTGTGATTTGCATATTTCTTGCTGAAAGGGCACAGGGGGGGGGGGGGTGAATAGAAGTACTGTGCTTGGATTAATGATTAGAGGATCACTAAGGACGGTCAATTCATGTAAAAGTAAAGTAATGATAGGAGTAGCTACAACGTATAATGTTAACTGACCGCGTGGGTCCCTGGAAACTCACACCGATTAGCCCTGGATTTTAATCAACCCCCAACCACCAGACATTTCATGGCGCCCAGTACGCAGGGCTGAGTTTTCCTAGGGAAAACCCGAGTTTTCTCGAAAATTCAAAAATTTTCATTTAAAAAATGGTTCTTCGAAATTTTGAATTTTAAATACTTCCATAAAGGTCTTTGAGTTTGAATAATGATATCAAAAGGGTACGTTGTAGTAAAAACCCGTACCAAAGTAAAATTTTTGAAGAAATTGGGACACAATGGTTCAGATTACTATCTCTCAAGCATGTATTAGCGATGTGGCATGGGTAGCCCACTATATTCTAATAAGATGGCATTGAGTGAGGAATTGCAAGGGCTTTTGGAGGCTATAAAAGCCGATAGTAATGAGAAGTTGGAAGCTATCAAAGCCGATAGCAATGAGAAGTTGGAGGCTATAAACAATACATTGGGCCTCCAAAAGGATGAAAATAAAAAAGTGTTCGAATCCTTAATGAGAGTTTGAGTAAGTTGGATATCCAACAGAGTGAAAATAAAAGGGATTTAGGATCCATGAAGCAAAGCTTAGAATCACTAAAAACTAATAGTGATAACCTGGGAACTAAATTAGAAGCTATCGAAACTAACTGTGTAAGAATGAACAATGAAGTGAAGGCGGAAATTGAGGGAATGAAAAAGGGGTCAAATGGACTCCGAGAGAGTATAGAAGAAACAATGAATACCAAATTTCAAGGTTTTGACACTAAGTTTGGGGACAAGTTAACTGAGTTAAAAGGGGAAATCGCAAGTGAAATTCAAAGGGAAAATAAAGCACTTCAGTCAGGATTGCAAGACCAAATAAATATCTTGAAGGGTAGCACGGAAAAATCCCAAACTGCATGTCAAGAAAATTTTGAAATTTTGAATAAAATTTTGAGTTCCATGGAAACTAAATTAAGTAATATGGAGGGAAATGTAGATGCGTGTAAAGATGAACTTGTGAACCAGATCCAAGGTGTGCAGAAAGAATTAGAAGCTCAGATAAAATCTAACAGCGATATTTGTGAAACCTCCCGGAATGAGATAAAAGAAAGTTTTAAGAAATTAGGAGACGAATTTAAAGGGGTAAAGGACCAAGTAGAAATACTCGAGGGAAAAATCGGTGCAGTTCAGACCGAAGTAAATGAGATGAGAATTCAGAATCAGGAGGATGCGAAGAATAGGAAGGAGCAATTTGATCATTTTACCGGGCAGGTAGATGAGAACTTAAAGAAGTACGGGGGTGAAATAAATCGAAGATTAGGTATATACGAGGGGCATCTCCAGAGTGAAAGAAAACAACGAGAGGACGAAAATAAGGAAAGTACCCATAAGATAGATGAAATAAGTCAGGGTATTAATGATGTTCAGGAAACCATCGGAACATTAAAGGTCCAAGTAGGAAAAACCAGTACCGAAGTAAATCAGGTCAAAAATGAATTGACAATAGTGTCTAAGAGCCAAGGGAAAACTGAGGAAAAGCTTGAGGGAATTAAAGTAGATATGGTCAAAGGACAAAGAGAAATGGAGAAGAAAATAAAGGAAATACGAGAAGACCTCGATACCATAGGGGACGTAAAGCCAGAAATTATAACAGAACAGGTCATGGTCATCAAGATAGAGGTATAACAACACCTAAATGAAATCAGGGATAGCTTCAGGGATGAGAAATTCCAACTCAAACGAGAACTGGAAACTAGTAAGAAAAATCAGGAAAGAATTCAAAATGAATTAGGATCTCGGTTGGAGAGGACTGAACATAAGAACAGTCAAATGGAAATCCAACTAATGGCTAATGAAGAAAGTGCCCGAAGGGAAAGGAAGTTAGAATTTGAGAATCAGGAGGAGTTTCCAAAGACAGGATGGGTAGATTCCCGTGAACAAGGCACAGATACAGATAGGGACTTAGGAGGGGAGAGCCCTTATAAGAACCCCGGATATCCGATGGCGATGTCAACCCCGTACACGAATCAGGCAAATGGCCAGATAATAAACATCATTAAGTCGAATGAGGACAGACCGGTCAAGTTTACGGGCAAGAACATGTCAATTACCCCAAAATACTGGTTAAAGGAAGTCGCAGAGTACTTAAACGAAATGAAAGTTCCTCAGGATCGGAGACTGAGAGCTATTGAAAAGTTGTTGGCAGGTGATTGTCTCACCTGGTTCAGAAGCTTCAGGTACACCTTTGATACGGTGGAAGGCTTTAGAGAAGCCTTTTTAAAACGATATTGGGCAGCAGACGTCCAAGAGAATTTGAGGCTAGAACTGTACTCTAGGAAGTAGAGCACAAATGCACCAACCAAGTACTCAGAATTTTTCACCGCTCAGCTGTGTAAATTCTGGGAACTTGACATTGCTCCAGCTGAGAACGACCTGTGTGCCGCCATTGCAAGACAACTTCCATATGAGATTCAGAGGCTGTTAATCTCATCCAAAGCCAGAAGTGCTGTGGAAGTGGAGAGTGTATTACGTCAATTAGACATGACGACGTCACACGTAACTCCTAGGCATCAAAGACAGACTGAACAGGTACACATGGCCAGCAATCAGGAAACCAGAGAAAAACCATCGACCAGGAATCAGTCCACTAGCACTGATACTCAGGGACTAGGTCGAGAGTATGGGCACCAAGAGCCTAGAGGAATACAGCCATACTACAGAGGAGGATATCGAGGAAGAAATCCTAGGAATACGGGTTATAGGCAACAAGAGAGCCGACCCTATAACAACAACCATCAGAGGCAAGAAAACAGAAAGAAATGGGAAAATTATCCCCGAAGGAACGTAAGGCCAGAGGATAGGGATGATGAATATCGGGCCGAAATAGAGGAAAGATATCAGGAAAGTCTTCGTTACATGAACGAACGACCAGATGAACCTGAAAGACAAAAAGTCCGTTGGAGTGAGGCAATAAAGAACCGGAAATCACCCGACCGACTAGACCGAGCTCAAAGCTTGGAACTACAAGCTCAAATAAAGAATGAGGGGAAAGGAAGCCCTCAGGATAAAAAAAACTCCAAATTTAAATCGTAAAAAGTGGAAACATACCAGGAGCTGGGAGGAGGTAGAAATTGTGAATTGGATAGCAAGACCAGATGAGCTAATTAATGAGGATGTGGAAGGAATCCCACCTATCAAAAGAGAATTACCCATAATTATGCTAAGGATAGAAGGATTACTGGTCAGGGCATTGATTGATACCGGATCAACAATAAGTTTAATTACGCAAACCCTTCTGAATGAATTGGAAACAAGAGGCCGCGTATTAAAAATCCCCACATCAAGTGTAAAGATTAAGGGAATTATCCCTGAAAAATCTTTAACATGCAAATTTCAGGTATACATTGATCTGATCATGGGCAACACTGAAATTTCGCAATGCTTTTTGCTGGTAAATCAATTACCGTATAATGTCATATTAGGTATTGATTTTATCCGTGAGAACAAGGTCATCATAGACCTGCATTAGAATTCAAAGAGAGTATGTGGATGAACAAAACATTAACCTACAGGAACAGGATGTGAAAATAGGAGAACAGGTATGGCATGTGGAAGAAGTAACGGAAGAAGGTTGCAAGGACATAGAAAGGATATTTGAAGTCCTCAACATAGAACTCGCAGATAATTTGGAAACTGAGTTCGAGACCAACCTGTCAGGAAAAGTAGAGGAAGCTAAAGTGAACCTCGAAAATAAGGAACAATTAAAGAAATTATTATTAAATTTTAGGGACGTATTTGATTCCAAGCCAGGGAAGATTGAACATTTTAAATACGCGTTCCAAGTCAATGATTGGGCACCGTTCAGACAAAAACCATACCCGGTTGCGGAAAAACATTACCCACAAACGAAGAAAACACTGCAGGAGATGATGAATGCAGGTGTTATAGAAAAGATGGCGACACCATATGTTAGTCCATTAGTGATTGTGAGTAAACCGGATGGCTCAGTGAGGGTGTGTCTAGACGCCAGAAATTTAAATGCAAAAATCTTACCAGAAAATGATTCGGCACCACCCATAAAAGAAATACTGAGAAAATTCAAAGGCAAGAAGATTTTTACAAATATTGACATGACTTCTTCGTATCATCATCTCGAACTGGAAGAGAAAACCAGCCTGTTGACTGGATTTCAGTTCGACCAACAAACCTATTGTTTTAGGAGATGTCCGTTTGGATTGAAGACCGCGGGATCTGCCTTAATAAGAGCGCTTGATCGAAACCTGTCAGAGGAAGTGAAAGATTGCACTATCCGTTATGTGGATGATATTTTGCTTACCTCGGAGAATATTGAGGAACATTTAGAAATGTTAGAGAAATTATTGGAAGATTTAAGAAGGGCAAATTTTAAAATCAATTTAAAGAAGTCAAATTTTTGTCAAAGACAAGTAACATTTTTAGGGCATGTGATTGATAAGGATGGTGTTAAACCAAATCCATGCAAATTAGAATCAATAAGGGATTTTCAAAGGCCTTTGAAGGTGAAGAAAGTTCGCCAGTTTTTGGGATTGATTGGATTCTTCTCAGGACATTGTCCATCATACACAAAAACTGTTGCACCACTACAGGACCTTCTGAAGAAGGGAGGCAAGTGGAAATGGACGGAGGAAACAGAAAAAGCATTTGTGGAGGCCAAGGAAATGCTTCTAAACTATGTGAAGCTAGGATATCCTGATTTTAATCAGAGATTTATCATTCAAACAGATGCATCCCAGATTGGAATAGGGGCAATGCTATATCAGGAAAACCCGGATAACCCTGATAAGAAAAACTATCTAGCTTTCACTAGTCGGAGACTGAAACCACAGGAGAAAAATTATACGATCAGCGAAATCGAGCTGTTAGCGATATTGCACGCGCTGCAATATTGGCGAAAGATCGTATATGGGTTTCAAGTCATTCTAAGGACGGATCATAAAGCCTTAAACTTTTTGATGAAGACTGATCTATCCAGTCAAAGGTTGATGCGTTGGGCTTTATACATTCAACAGTTTGAAGTAAAGATAGAATACTGCCCAGGAAAAGAAAATATAGTTCCAGACTATTTAAGTAGACAGCCAGAGTCCACAGAAGAGGAAGTAATGGCTATTGATTTGGAAGACAGGGATCAGCGTACTCTAAATGAGTTAAGGAGCATTAGTCAACGGCAACGTGAGGATCCATGGATGAACATGCTCATATCTTTCCTTGAAGGAAGTTTGATAAGGGGAACACCGGCGTACACGGAAGCTAATAAGATAGCTCAAGATTACACATTTTATAATGGATTATTATATAAATTTGTGGACTCTGACCATACACGATTAAGGATTGTTGTACCTGCAATTTTGCAGAGGAAAATAGTATGGTTAGCCCATAGATCGTTCGGATATATGGGAGTCAACAAAACAGTCTCGATGCTGAAAGAAGCATTTGTATGGCCGAGACTGAGAGAAACTGTAAGGGACACGCTAAAGGCATGTGATCTATGTCAAAGGATCAAACCAAATGCATTTCTGATGAGACAAAAGCCTATACCATTGTTGCCCGAAAGGCCAGGTCAAATCATATCTATTGATAACTTCGGACCTTTGCCAAAGGCAAGAAGAGGAAACCGACACGTAATGGTGGCTATGGATGTCTTCCCTAAAATGGTTGTTCTTGCTCCCATACAGAAGACTAGTACCAAACAGGTGTTAAAACGACTCAAAGAAAAAGTGATACCGATTCTGGGAAAACCTGAGAATTTGTTGTCGGATCACGGTAGTTGTTTCACCAGTGTAGAATTCAGACAAGAATTAGAAAGACTTGGAATACGTCAGATTTTGTCAAGTATTCGCCATCCTGAGGCAAATCCTGTAGAAAGAGTGATGAGGGAGACGGCCAAGTATTGTAGAATATACTGTGCCGAAGAAAATTGGAAGTGGATAGATATCTTGGATATTATCGAATTTTGTATAAACAACACAATCCATGAATCTACGGGAGAGATACCAATAACGTTACATCGGAATGAGCAACCAGAGATACCTTGGAGTCTGGTAATTCCTAGGCCAGCAGACGCTCAGCCTGGAAGAGATGTACGTATTAGAAGAGCCTTTGAGCATCTAAAAGCTCAAGCCGACAGGAGACAAAGAAGAAATAGGCACAAGAGGTATCATCGGCCACTCTTAACAGGGGAAATGGTGTTAGTAAAAAGACCAGCCATTTCGGATCCAGGGAACCGCGTGTAAAAAAGTTCCAGAAAATGTACCACGGACCGTATCAAATAATAAGGGATTTGAGAAATAATGCCTATAGAATTCGGCACTGTGAAACGAATCACGAAGTGACCATGAATTCAGCAAATTTAAAAGTGTATTACCCTCCCGAAGACTTCGATGAAGCCAATGAAGCCCTGGTTATAGAACAATTTAGAGATGAGGAATCCACTTTTGATAGAAACGAGAATGAGATAGAAAAAGGAAATAGAGCTCAAACATTCGAGTGGGAATGCGAATTGGAGAAATTATATTGGGAGATAAAAGAAATAATTGATTTTATTGAAGAAGAAAATTTCAATTTAAGAAAGGAGAATGATGAAATAAAGGAACGGGTAGGGATAGACCACACCCGTAAAGAAGAATGAGGTTCTGGAAACCTGAAGTCCAGAAAGATAAAGAGGGGAAAGAAAGGGTAGGGACAGAGCGTACCCAACCTACACAATTACCGGATATGACTGAAAAAGATGAAAGAAACCAAATTATCGTGGGATTTTTAAGGAATAAAAATCAGAAGGTACGGATAAACGTTATGATGGCTTCGACAGTTAAAAGAAAAAAAAATATTTTTATGAATAATTGAAATAAATTTCCTCAAAATTTTTCGAAAATTTATTTACCTAAGGAGGGGAGAGATGAACCCATGTACCATTGGCTCCAAGAGGGGTCGAATCCATGTATTTTGTGAAAGGAATGAAAGAATCATACAGTCTCTAAGGGAACGGAGAGAGATTTCAAGCCAGGATTCTAGCCTAACATTGCGCAAGCTGCAGGACCAGGTGTTCATAAGATGAGCTCTTGCCTCTTGACATTTATAAGGAGCCAGTCATGGATATTCATAGAACGAGTGGAAAATTTTTACTGTAAGACAAGGAAGCGTGACTCGGAAATCCCGCTTAGCTTGCAGGAAAACGGCAACACCGCCAATGAGCCAGAAGAAGAAGAATTAAATTTAACCCATTTACGAGTATAAAAATAAGTAAATAAATACAGTACGGTGAATCATTTCGAATTAGAGATTTTTGTGTAAAGAAAAACCTTTTAATAATAGTCCAGGAGAAAAGTGCAAATGCAGCATACGTCATTGGGAATTCACCGGGACCCAAGGAGTGGGAGAATTAAAAATGAACAGCACCACCCACACAGTTGAAGACGAAAAATTAATTAATATCTCGGAAATGCACGATCGATTTCCATGCACAGGAAGATCATTTTACGTTTGGAAGACGAGCTTTCTGGAGATATAATTTTTATAATTGTACGACAATTAGTTCAAAAGTTGGTCACGAAAAGGACTAGGATTTTATCCTTTTTTGACTAAAAGGTATAAAACTCCTGGCCTCACCAAGCCAATCATGCAGTCTACAAGCATTCCGTGAGCGGAGGTGCTGCACCACATCGTATATGCAGTTTTCGATAGCCCAGGGAGGCGTTACGCTGTATCAGACATCGAAGGCAGTTTACCAGTACTCCTTGAGGGGAGAAAAGCTGTGTTACACCGCAGAATTAATATCCGATAGCCACGGGCGTCGCAGTATTAATAACTTGCGTGCCTCCGGAAGGAGTTGCAAAGAAGAAATATTAAAGTATCGCCGTGTTGAAAAATTAGGAAAATCCTAGTTACAGGATTTAGGTCCGACAGTGCAAAGTTTACCGTAAAAGTTCCTAAAATATAGTCAAAGCAGGCTGCGAACTTACGATTCACGCGATAGGTCTTTCAGTAAACGACCAAAAGTATCATAACGTACGGAAGTACCGGAACAGCGAGATAAACAGTTTATCAATTTTAAAGAACCCGAACAGGAAAAAACAGAGTAAGGTTCGCAACGTATTCCAGAAAATTAGAAGTGCGAGAACCGAATAAACAAAGAAGAACGGAAACTATAGACATTGTCTCAAGAAAGCAGACGAACTATTCTAAAGCACTAAGACTCGAGAAGTATTAGTTGCTAAAATATCCATAGGTCACCGATAGGTTATCGAGGGGACCTCGATCAGAACAGGCTTTCGCTAGGATTGATAAATCAGATCTAAAAGGGGAGCCGTTCAAGCTAGAGAAATAGCCGATCATCAGGAACGGGATTCGAAGAATTGCTATTCCAGGGAAGAAGTAGATGATTCGAGACTTTCGTATTCTGCAGGATAGGAAGCCGACATTGAATAAATTTCACCCTTGGAGACGGGAGATTAAGAGGTCACGTGTGATAGGCTAAATAAAGACGGCCTAGTGATCAATAGTTGTGAAGTGTAAATATATCAAGATTGTGTGTTAAAAGTAATATATTTTTTAGTGTTTTATTGTGTGTTCTAAACGGATACACCAGTGTATTAAAAATGTTGTCAGTGTTAAATGTATTGAATATGTGTCAAGAAATGTCTGTACATGAGATGAATTTGTACAATATGGAGTAAGTCAAGAAGGTGGGCAAAAATGGCACATCGTACGAGAATGAAGGTCAGAAAACGACCTTAGACATGTGAGTAAAGATTTTCATTATGTTTTGGTGTCGGGGAAATTTTTGTGTACAAATCCACCGGAGTTTTGAGTAAAAGGGATGTTTTTAAATAAATGATAACTAAATAAGAACGCGGTCTGAACAAAAATAAAGTTTGAGAAATAATGAATAATTATGTGAAAGAATAAATCCTGTAGAGGAAATACATGGAAATAAATGTTAGTGTATTTGACGAATGTTATAAAAGCAAGCGTAATAATAATAATTATAATGAAAGATATTTAAATAAAGGTAAATTTGAATTATATGAAAGAAATAGCTTTTGAGCTTTTGTAAGGAATGAAGACATGATGTGAATAATAATAATAACAAGGTAAAGAAATCTAAATAAGGATCAAATTTGAATTATATAAAAATATAGAGCGTTGGAGCCTTAACAAATGTATAAGACATGATGTGAATGCATGTTCTTAGAAAATGGAGCGATTTATTGTCAACGGAAAAGATAAATATAAAAATTGAGATATGTATGAATTGTTACTATGAAATATATCAGTTCTATGGAAGACATTAGGCCGTAAAGTAATCTATAGCGCAATGGAACGCAATTAAATAAAAAGTCACGCTAGGAATGCGTAGAATTTAAATGTACTTGGTAAATTACTTATGAGGGGTAGTTGATTGTATTGAATTGAGATATGTTGTAAGTCCTCTAATTGTGACGTAGATCACGAGGCCATGTGTGTGTTATATTGAAAAGGGAGCTAATGTATGGTATTATTGAGGGTAGGTCATGTGGGCCACGGCCGACCCTAAATCGCATTTTGTATAAGTCCTCTAATGTGGAAATGGTTCCCGAGGCATGTTAAGAGATTCGAACCTAGAATCCTCTTGTTGTTAAAGCCCCTAATTATTCGTCGTAGAATGTGTATTACTCTTCCCAATCAATGAGGACCCTCTCATAATTAATAAATGCCAAGGTTACGAAAGTGGTTTATGAACCAATAATATTGTTGAAAGAAAATAAGTGAAGCAAAAGCCAGGTCTCACCAAGGAACTGTAAATGAAAGGAAGGTTTGTTTAAAAGCTTTGAAGAGAGCTCCACCGCAGACTATACGGGAAGTTTCCCGCACAGTCATAAATCACGCTCAAGTATTACGGTCAGACTCTCGGAGCAGGAGGGGTGGCTGAAGGCCGTCTTGTTAGAAGTAATGAATACACCGTGAGTGTTTAAAGTTGTTAATGACCCGGGCGTTGAACCGAGGTCCTTGTAGATTGATATTATCGCTTGCCAGTTCAGATCGTAGTTTTCTTATGTGATAATGGTCTTATAAGACAAATGAAATAAATAAAAATCCCTATTGTAATGTTGTATGGAAATAGGAATCCACGAGTTTTATGAAGGTAACTAGGTTCCGGGAGTAATCATAGTTTTTGACTTTGTCAAGTAATCTTTATGACTCTGGAGTACACAAGTAGTTTCCCGATCACCGTAGTGAATTTATGAAACATGAGAGAGATAGTAAATGCTGAGAACATGTGAAGTGCCCAAATATTGAAGTAGATAATTAACATGTAATTTTAAATGTAATTATATATTTGTTTTGATGATAAGAAAAGATAAAAATAGTTCTTGAGGTGTAAAAAAGTATGACACCATTATTATGGGAAAGTATCGAGCCAAAGAAGCTCGTAGTTATATGGAACTTTAAGATAGGTACTTTATGGAAGTGAAAATAATCATGAATTGTTGGTTTTAAAGAAAACCATGTGTTTAATCTAATATTTGTTTTATTCTTATGCTCTTCCTTGTTCACTTTGAACAAGTAGAAAGATATTGGTCAGTATTCATAATAGTAACACGGGCCGTGAAAGTCTAAATGACAATATTGGTCAGTAGTTTATTTGTTTTATTGTTTGTAGCGCCATAATTTTGATTAATTAAATGTGTTAAAATAGGAGTTGATTTTGTTGTTATTTTTGCAAGTGTATCCTCTATTTAATCCAAAATGTGTAAGTCACAGAGTGGGAGAACTTACCGCAGCCCCGAAAATCCCGAATTGAGCAATGCTGGCATACTGTGATTTGCATATTTCTTGCTGAAAGGGCACAGTATATGCTTTCAGACGTTTGATTGGAATAGTCTGAGAAAATCATATTTCTTATATCCCTGACTGTTTAGATGCGCTATACGGAGTTAACAGTAGATCCATCATTTGTGAGATAGCTGGGCCCGAATCCCATGATCAGCCGTCCAGTATTTCCCTCTCCCCATTTGTCGTTTCAATAAGCCATGGTTGTATCCTTTCTTATAACTTGTCAACGTAGAGCGAGCGTGAAAGCATTCGATCTAGTGAAACGTATTGATACGTGTTACCCGTAGTAGCAAGTTCGTTAATTGAATTACAGTGGGTAAAAGCACAACACAAGTGGTCCTTTAAAAATATAGCTTTATTGCAGGTCAGAATGTTACACAACACAATAAGCAAATGGAAACAATTAGCTGTCTTTCTTCGTGTTTGCTCCCTTATGGAGGACACTTACCCTTTCACTTCCTTATTCAGTTAATCCTTCACTAATTAGGTACACCCATGTCTAGCCACAGTCTGTCACTCACTATTCTTGAATACCGTACTACACACTGTTTCCCAATTCACACGTCACCGCATTACCTCTGTCGCACAGGTATAAACACACTCGCACGGCACTTCGCCCCAATACTTCTGTCGCACAGTCAAACACACACTCCTCGAAAACACAGTCCGTCCCTCGCTGGCCAGGTCACTTTAGATATAGCGGGGCTGGTGACTCAATGGATGTTTCTAGAGTAGACCGGGGTTTACACCTTCTCGAGATTTCCAGTACTAGGCGGCCAAGAACCTTCTGGACTATGTCCATGTTCTTGTAGCCCCGTTGCGTAAGGCGTTCGTAACACTCAGTCGGGATAGCCTGGGGCGGCTTGAGTCACGCGCGGGCGACGAAGCTGTCTAGCATTCGTAACAGTATCTTGTTGAACCCCCACTCAAAGCAGATAGTGACTCCAAATCATTTCAAGATGAACCGAGGAGGCACCGTGAACTACTTATCACGGCCTAAGGCACTCTGTATCGTCCAACAAACCGCCCGAGAAAGGGGTTCGAGTGTCCAACCGCCCTTGGAACGGTCATATTCGTCAGGCGACCCTGTCCTCTTCTACTTTCCTCCGGTCGCTCATCTACAGTCGGCTTTACGTTAATTTTGAGAACAATATTACCACGACTCCAACCAACAACCAGGATGAGATCCATAACCTCAAGCACAGCCACCTTGCTCAGAGCTTCCTGAGGAGGTTGCACCAGCCACTGTTCAACACATGAACTTCATTCACTGGCTAAATGCACCGTGAGACGTCTTCCATGATGACGCCTCTACAATAGTCGACGAAGACGACAGTGGCACCCAAGAGAAATCCTTAGATTTAATTCCAGATGCTTGTATTTGTTCCGTACGGCACTTAATTGTTTATGTGACCTATGTATTATCATACATTTTGATTTGAGATGGTTTTATCTTTCAACGTCCAGTCTTAGTCTGCAAGCCTCCGTTTGCGAACAAGTCATCTCCATGATCCCTTATTAGCAGTTAGCACTGCGGCCTTCTCTTTTTATAAGTCCCTCACCTTGAAAGCGTTACACGCTGCCTCTAACCAACGCCTCTTAGGTCTACCTGTGCTTCTCTTACCCTCAATAGCCTGGCTCATTGATCTACTGGAGAATATCTCCTCCCCCATTCTCATCACATGACCCTATACGAAAATCTTCAGTTAACGTGTTCATTTCTAACTTAGCCTTTTTCTCTTCATTACGAATACCCTCCTGCCATTGCACCCATCTAATTGTCCGAGCAATAATTCGTTCTAACCGCATATCAGTTACCTCCAGCTTAAGTATAAGATATGTTGCATCTATCCGACTTTCACTTCCATACAGCAAGGTCGGTTTAAATACTGACCAATGTAGAGAGAGTTTCGTCACTAAACTAACTTCTTTCTTGCAGAATACAGTAGATTGTAACTGAGAACTCACTGCATTGGCTTTTCTTCTCCTCGACTCAATTTCTTTCGCTATTAATAGTGATACTATTATAATTATTGATAATAATATTAGTCTATTAGTCAAAACATGCCACTGAGGTTAATTAGCCCCTTTATGCAGTGTTTACATTAATCACGTTTAAAACATAATAAGAACAGAACTTATTTATTTATCTAGTGCCGGGAGTGTCCGAGGACATGTTCGGCTCGCCAGAGGCTGTATCTGCTTCAAGTGGACACCCATGGGGTGAGCTGCAAGTTCCGTTCAATTTCAAGTAGCTCCAACTTTCGCTACCAGATATCACTTACACCTAGTGGTGAACGTTTGAATTTGATAAAGCGTTTGAATGAAATCTAACCTAGAAATTTAGATTCACAAAAGTTAAGTTAGTGGAAGGATCTTTAAATGCCATAAATCTGTGACATAGGCCCGCCGGTTTTACTTCCCCTCCGAAGGAAGGTATTCTGAAGGATTTTAACTCTCTTAAAAAATCCGACGACTTCGGCCAGGTTTGGACCCGCGATCTTGGGCACAGCAGTTCAGCATGCTACCAACTACGCCACCGAAGCCGCTAGAACGGTACTAAAACCTAGCTACAACTAATAAGACAATATCTGGAATACCTAAGTCATCTGTTCTACTAATAAAGAAAAATTTGAGCAAAGAACCAAAATGGCGGTTGAATACACCTAGTATCTATAGACCCAAGGATTGCGTGACTGAGCGTCTCCTCAGAGAGGCCGGCTCTGTAAATTAAAGAACTTCCATCTTTCTGCCTGCAATGAACACGCATTCTGATTATATCACTACTGTTGTGATTGGTGCTTTATCTGATGCCGGCCTGCTAATTGCGAGCTAACCGAAGTCTAGTGTAACGGTATTTCGTTTATCCTCGTTGCGTTATAAACCACTAAAAGTCTACAAAGTTCAGTTTTAATGAATGACTCTGTAAATTATTGGTCTCCTTTTACAATGCCTTTGCCTGTGGAAAATGTCGTTCTTTTATGTTTGAAATTGAGATATTCCTTTGGGATATACAATGCTAAGAACGGTAGTGACAATGCTTTTCTTGCAGTTAGGCATTGTTGAGTGTCAGCGTCTATGGTTTTAGAACACTGCCAATCAGAATATTTTTACTTTAGTACTTTGTACTATTTGTACTTAAATCTCCGTAACACCTGTGCATATTTCATACTGCTTGGGTTATCAGGGGGGCAATAAATAAGTGGGGAGGGGGCGATGAGTATTCAAAAGGGGGGGGGGATTAAAATAGTACTCTACAGTAGAAGTTGCCGGTTTTTTTTTGTCGTGTAGCCTCCTGAGAAGCCGAGTGCAGGTCTTTCTAGTCGACGCCCGTGGGCGACCTGCGCGTCGGGATGAGAGATGGAATTGATGAAGATGAATGAAACTGGGCAAGGATGTGGAAGGAAGCGGCCGTGGCCTGTCAGAAGGTACTGTCCCAGCATTTGCCTGGTGTTGAAAATGGGAAACCACGGAAAACCATTTCAAGGACAGCCGACGGTGGGGCTCGAACCCACGCGTCTACCGAGTCAGCAGAGAGCTTGGCCCCTTAACCTAACGCAGCGCTTTAGCCCGCGCAGCCACTACTGTCGGTAGTTGCCGGGTAATTCACGGAAAAAATGTGACAGAAGCGCCTCCCGTTCACGAGGACTGACTCCTGTTTGCGTGGGAAGTATTCCCCTCCCCCTCCCCCTCCTGCCATCACAACACACTTGCCATTGGCCTACATTCGTCCTTAGTCATAACTAGCCCGTGTGTGCCTAACCATCAGTTTTTGTGCGTGTCTTTTTTGTGTGTTTGTTTTGAAATGTAGAAGTTCATGCACAATGGATTCAAAAAAGAAGTGTCGTCACTACTCAACTGGGTATTTATAATTCAGTTTTATCGCGTCACATTGTCTTGTGTGCGATAAAACAATTTGTTGAAAAAAAAAAGGAAATTTGCATTGCAGATTAATGAATCAACTGTGATTGATAACAAATCAATGTTATTAGCTAATGTGAGGTTTATCAATGAACAAAAGGAAATTACTAGAAATGATGTTTGCTAGAACTTTGATCACTGATACGTAGTGATTTTTGAAGTGGTGCATGGTTATTTTGAGGAAAAAGAGATTCCCCTAACAAATGTGAGCGTCAGCGCAACAGACGGTGCTCCTGCCACTTTAGGTCGTCATGCTGGGTTTCTAGCCCACCTTAAGAAAGAAGTGCCAGAGGTCATTACTATTCACTGTGTCATTCATCGTCAACACGTAGCTGCGAAATAAATTAGTGGTGTCCTGCATGAAACCCTACAATTGGTTAATACAGGTGTCAACAAAATCAAAGCTAAGTCCCTCAATGACCGTCTGTTCCGACAACTTTGGCATGAAAATGATGAGGAATTCGAACGCTTGCTTCTACATACGGCCGTGAGGTGGCTTTCCAAAGGAAACTGTTTGCGCCGTTTCTTCGAATTAATTGCCACGGTTACTGAGTTCCTCGACACGTCTGATCCTGTTTTAAGTGAGGATTTGACCTCACAGATATTTTTGAAAGAATGAACGAAGGTCAATATAAGGCTTCAAGAAAACAAGATGAACCTTAGCAAGGCCAAAGGAATTATTTCATCATTCATCGCCAAGTTTGATATTTACAAGGTAAATATTGGCCGTAAAGAGTGTTCAGTGTCAGATAAAGAGACTCCTGAACTCCCACAAGACAAAATACTAAATTTACTGATCACCTTGACCAGTTAAACTGACATGGAATCAAGATTTAAAGATTTTACCAAGTTACAAATTCCGGATTGGATTCTAGATCCGTTCTCGTTTGAAGCTGTGGATACGCTTGATAAGTCAATGCAGACGGAGTTTCTGGATCTGGAGTATGACTGTAAGGCGAAAAATCATTTTCAAGCAGAGCGGTTACAAGTTAACATGGGTGAAGCTAATGGACACTTATCCACAACTGTGGGGAAACACTGAACAACTTCTCGTCTCGTTCCCGTCAACATATTTAGTTGAAAAAGGATTTAGTTCTCTTGTCCAGCTCCTCACAAAACAATGAAATAAGTTGGACATTTGCCTCAAGGGAGACTTGCGCATGATCTTGACGAACATAAAGCCGGATATTCAAGCTTTAACTGAATTCCACCAAGCACAAGGCAGCCATTGAAAAGGTAAAATAAAACAATAACAAAGTTTTCAAACATTATCTATTTTTTCAAATTTTTACTCTCAACTCTATTAATTTTTCCAGATTCCAATTTAAAAACGAAAACATGTACTCCTGTCTTTTAAATGTACCTCAATAATCTTAGTTAATTAATTCACTTCTTTATTCTAAACAAAAACTGTTAAAAATGTACATTTAAATATTTTTCTATTTCATTTAAGAATGACCGGACAAAACTGCTATCGTTGTTTTTATGTACGGCAGTAAAACTGTGTAAAATAATAAAACTGCTTTATTATTTACACTTTACTTCAAATTAAAATTAGACAAACAATGCAAATGAAAAGGGGGCGATGGTTGTTAATCAACCTCCAGAATGGGGAGATGGGCCACAAAAGGTTGGGTGCCACTCGTTTATATGCAGTATATCACGCATTTATAATTTGTCTAACCTCTGAACTCTATCTGTGAAATGCCAGGTACCGTTGCGCTACTGTGCCTGGTTTTTTAGATTTTGTGGGGCATTCTTATATTTTGGAAATTGTATTTTTTTTGTCCACCCGGGTCGTCTCGCCATGGCCGGCGGCTGCCTTGCTTGACGAGGGGTATAAGTTGGAATTGAATTTGTGATAGTTCTAATAGTATTTATAACGGTGGTATGCAATTTTGGTTTCTAATTTAGAGGAGGGCTTTGTTGAATGATAGTTTTAAGTGTCCTCACTCCTAAGTAGTTCACGTATGACCGAGCTAGTTCGTTGCTCGCCGTATATGCTGAAATGCATTGGCTAGTATTTGCTGCATGTATATAAAAATTAGGATGGCTACAGGGTATTTGCAAGCGCATCATTAGATTTATTACTTAATTTATTAGGTAATTATTTTAGCTATTGTTCATTTAATGTAATGTATTATAATGTTATTTAATATAAAACAGTGGATTGTATGCAACAAATAGGGATTCTTAGCCCTATGCATATAATTCTAAAATATACATGTACAATCAGTAGATCCCTTTGTATTATATAAATATTTTGTAACCTAGTTTTATTTTAGGGATGTCTTCTAAGTAATACAAATTTTCATATCATTTGCTTCATAACTTTTAACGCTAATCCATAAGAAACAGAAAAGCACACCAAACCTAAACTGATGGCATATTTGGTTTATAAGGCATACAAACAAGATTAAGTTGAAAATACAAAATGAACAGACGGAACGCCTAGTTCATTTTACAGAGATAGGAAGATGTCAATTGAGATAATTTTTCCACTCACCTATACAAGCCTGGCCAAAATATTAGAATTACATTTCATTTCAGCTGTAATGCTTAGAAAGCTAAAATCATACTTTCCAGCGCTTTAAATCGGCTTTAGCGTGACTAGCAAATTGAAACTGAACAGAAAATGCCATAGTAATTGGAACTGTGCAATATCATTTGAGAGCAGTCTCTCCATTCGGCAGCATATTCCGTGGGAAATAATTCGTATAATAGAAATTATTCAGTGAAGAATTTATTTTCTTATGATCGTCAAGGTGTTAATAATATAAAAGAGGAATTGAGAAAGAAAGAAAGAAAGAAAGAAAGAAAGAAGAAAAGAAAACGACATACAATGATTTAATATGCAAGACTAATAGCGTAATGACTGCGATGACATTGATGCTGCGAGTTAAACCAATTGATTTATGTCCTTAATTCCCTCCAAGATATAAGGTATAAAGAGAACTAAAATCAAAATGCTCCTTTTCGTAGAGTTTTAGGTTTCCTTCAGTTAATAAATGAAAATGAAAATCCACAGCCTGCTTCCAGTCAACTGACCGGGTCAGGGATGGAATGAACGAAGCCCCCATCCAGCGACGAGGATATGACCTGTGCCGGCTACCGAAGCCTGTCGCACTCCTCTGAGGCAATGAATAAATGAATGACAGATGAACTGAAATGACAGTGGTGAGTGTTGCTGGAGTGAAATTTTTGTCAGGGAAAACCAAATTAACCAGAGAAAAACCTTTCTGCCTCCGTTACGTCCAGCACAGATCTCTCATGGAGTGACCAGGATTTGAACCATTGACCCAGTGGTGAGAGGCCGGCGTGCTGCCGCCTGAGCCACGGAGGCTTCCCTTTAGTTAATAATTCATAAGACATATTAATATTCTACTATTTGGCCACATCTGTATAATATGTTTAACATTTGGGATGAAAATGTAAGCTGTACGAAATAAGTTGTTTCGCATATGAGTTATACAGGGTATAATTCGCATCCAGTTGCTTTCCTAAATAAATTCATCTCCACTCACTTCATCTCTCATAACCGCTGATGTAATTGGCGTCAGGAAGGACATCCACACGAAAAAACCGAACGCCTTATAGAAACTCGTCTCAACCTCACACCCGATCCAGGGAAACGGTGTATGTTTAGTAGTAGAAATACACTGCTGTGTAAAACTTAAGGACGAGATAGATGAAGCCACATAAGGTATCATCGCCTCGGTGGAAAAGATTGACAGTGCGGTAACAAGGTCGCCCAAACAGGCATAGAAACCGGGCGTGATCCGTTGACACTCCCACATCGGCGGCACCATTTACGATGCTGCCAAGAGCAACCAACGAGGAGTGGGATACGAGCTCTTCTCAGAAGAGAGCAAATTCAGTCTGCGTTGTTGGGTTTGAAGCCATTTTGCAGTGCTGCCTTAGTAAACAAAAGTTTAGTGCTTTTCAGTCGGTCAACACGAATGTACCCAAAAGAGCTGGGTTATGCCCTAATGCTGAAATAAATTACATGAGATTAATAAATACACTAGGATGACCAGTTTCGATCGTCAAGCGATCATCATCAGATCTATTACCCTTAGGCTATAAAATCTATGTTTGAAAATACGGGTGAAAATATTTACATATTTACATTGTACATTGTACATTCGTGTTGACCGACTGAAAAGCCCTAAACTTTTGTTTTGTTTTGTTGTACAGTCTGCGTAGTGATTCGAGACGTACCCTCATCCGGCGACAGGTGAGAACACGTAATGCACCCAGGAACTTTGTCGAACATGATCATTTCGGTGGTCCAAGTGTTATGGTGAGGGGAGTCATCTCTGTATAAATGTGGCATTTCTGTTCGTCTCATCGAATATTCTTTACAGTTGCCTTCCGTAACTTACTGTAGCAGGTCTTCCCATCAACGAGCTTTGTTACTGCCAGTGACACAACACAACTGTTCGTCCTTAGGTTATGCACAGCAGTGTTCAGTGCTAAGATATAACATTGTACTAATATTATTATTGCATATCCAAACAACAATACAGGAACCCTATTTTACCAGAGGTACATTTGGGTTGTAGATTAAAAACGAAGCAAATACAAATAGTACTAACATAGTTTACAAACAATTTTGTTGATGAAAGTGAGAAATTATCCTAAACAGCACTGCCTCTTGAAAATATGATACAGCGGTTTTGAAAGTTCCAGGTTACAGCTGTTAAGGTGGCATTGTAAATAGTATTTCCTTATCAAAAACAGGATACTCAATTATAAGGTGACACACCGATTGAGGCAATCCACAAAAACATGAAAAATCGCCTGCTGCTATTTTAAAACGTTCAAAATAAGATTTGAATCTTTCATGACCGATTAAAAATTGTGTGAGGACAAAGTTTGGCACTAATTATTTTGATAACAGTCGATTTTGTACTTTCGGGAAGAATATTTCTGTTGTTACAGTTCCTTTCAGGCTACATGTCCATTCGATATTCCATTCTTGTAATATATATTTCCTTATCTGCCTTTTTACTTAACATATTGGAGACTTACTATATGTTATTTCAAGATGTGTCGTAGCCGCTGATTTTGCTAATTGGTCTGCTCTTTCATTACCAGCCATTCCAGTGTGTCCCTTTATCCGTGATGTACATATATGTCAGCACTCCTGAGCTGTAGCCCTGATGTAGACAGCTATTGGGTTAGGATTACATTTGTCATTGTACTAATAGCTCCAACAAGAAACTTCTATTGATTAATTAATTGCGTAGCCTACTTCGAGAATACTTTAAAGAGAACGGCGCTTTTGACAACTACAACGCATTCATATTCTCATTTCTTTATTTTGAAAGCGATGTTGGACAGGCCGTTAACACGAAGACAAATATCCTGCATTACTTCAACCCAAATAAAATACTGCATGTAATTCATTTAATGCCTTCCTTAACGATTTTCCTCAACTAGGACACCAGAGCGGCCAGTCGCAACTCGCAGATACACACCAACTATGGCCAAAATGAACTGTCAAAATCAGCTCTCAGAACTAGGGTTGTCAGATGTTTTGGGTGATATTCCTGCATTTGGGATATTGTTTCACGCCCCGTGACGTTCTAAAAATGTATTTTGATAGTCGGCACCCAATTCTGAGGAAATAAGAAATCCAGGGATTCCTTCACTTTTGTGAAAGTAACCGACGTGAATCACTTAAGAATGAATGTATTGGAAAATGTGCTATGTGTTACCTTTGCTCATATCTCGTGATATCTTGGCTTTGGTGAGGTAGTCAGTAGCATGCTGAACTGCTATGTCCAAGATCGCGGTTTCAAACCCGGCCAAAGTAGTCGGATTCTTAAGAGCGTTAAAACCTTTCAATATGTCCTCCTTCGGAGGGGAAGTAAATCCAGCGGGCCCATGTCATAGATTTATGGCATGTATAAGAACCTACCACTACAATTGGTAGTGTGTTGCTAAATTTGTAGATTATTTGGTTTCGCTATTATCTTTAGACGGAGGAGTTGCTTACATCAAAAAATTATTCATTTTCAATGGGTGTCTTGACTCTGACGGCATTGAACGTGCGTGATCCTACGTGAGAATTTACCAGCTGTTCCATAGCTGGTGATATATGGGTGGAATACCTTTTGATGTTGAAAGAAGGTAGGACACATCCCACTTGAGACACGCATCGGAGAGAGAAACAGCTTTGTTCAAACAGTACGTTATAGAGGTAATTGTCCTTCATCAAGACCGTTTTGGTCCGAACAAGTTTATCTTCCACGAAAGATGTATAGTACTGTATTTAAGAAGTTAAACAGTGTCTCAGTGTTAGTACTAAATAAGAAATACATTTGGACACTTGTTCAAATTATTACACTTAAGAACAGCTTACATTCACTAAATCTTCCTTCAACTAGCTGAGCACTAACAACTGCAACTTTACCTGAGGAAATATCTTTGTCTTTCCCCCACATCCAAAACCCATCCGATTTTTCTAAGCGCCGTGCTGAATGATGCAAGGACCGCTCGCAACCAACGGCTGCACTAAAAAGGATTGGAACAACCGATTTAATTATATTCTATAATAACACCATAGCGTATAGAAGAGAAAGTGACGCGACTTGTGGAGTTGGTATGGTCCAGCCGCTAGGTGGCTCTAGCGTCGACTAGCGCTGAGTGAGGACGGTATCAATACAAGCAGTTGAATGTTACTTTTCAGTACTTGAATGTTATCAGCTTACACTACGTTGTATTAGACGTGATGATCCAAATATAAAATTGTCCGCACTGAGTATATAAAACGCTGACGTCCGTTGGGTTGATTATGAAACATCAGATTGCGTCATAGGTTCATATAATAAGGAAATAAAACATTCTGACGGGGGTCAAAATGTAACTGAATGTGTGAAAATCGTAAAGCTACAGACCATTCACTACTGCACAAATAAAGTAAATATAATATAATACAGTATAATGACAAACTCACCCATATAACTTATAGCTCTCAGTTGTCCGAAGCTTTGGACAGCTTACGCGATGATTTTCCAGACTTAGAAGTTGACTGCTCTTTCCTAATTTCTTTCGTACGAAAGAAAAAGCGCACTTCATGAAATGAAAAACGAGTTTTCCAATAAGGTCCAGTTTATGTTCCATAGGCTACACCATCAAAAAATCACGGCCCTAAAACAATCTCATCAATGCTGTCCTAACACTCATAAAATATATCAACCCACAAATTTGAAAGGGAAGATAATTCCATTTCAACGACTACTTCGACCTGTAAAAGAATGTTGAAGACACTGTCAGACGGTTGAGTTAGGTAACTAAGGGCATTTATTGTGCCATAGTCCTTTATATTAGTGAAAGTTGCAGCTGTTGTGTCCGACGGCCTTTTCACTTTGAAGGGTTGTTGCACACTTCACACAGCTGATCCCTTTCCTTAGTTGCCTGACGATATACCCGGCTAGATAGTGTGGGACTGCACCAGGCTTCAAACTCCATCTCATTCTCGCCATTTCGACTGTCTTTCCTTCTATAATGAAAGTGTCCGTTTTTATAAGGAAATTATCGGAGCAATGTTTGTCACATAGCCTGCATATGACTTACTTGACAATTTAATGTCTTTCCTCGGAATGGCCTTAGTCCATTTAAATAAATCATCTTCGGCTTTTGAAGGTCTAAAAAAGTGCCTACCTGTTGCAGATGACTTGTAGTATCCAGATCGGTACCCGGGAACAAAACAACACGGCATATTCACTTACACAGTTTTGTTTGACGAATCTTACCAGGTTATAATTCACTCGACAGCACAAACGTAAAGAAATAAGTGTAAAGGCTTACAAATACTAAACACACCAGTGTCATAACGTATGTATTATTTCACTATCGCTTCTTGATCGCATACACTTTTCAACACCAAGAAATAAGGACTAAACACGGCAGCATTTCCATGTTTTCAAACTTGCGAGCGCTTAGAAAGTGTCTCCAGCCAGCCACAACCAACCGCTGCGCAGTCTACCGGCGGGCGCAGCAACTACCCATACTAAAGATACGGCAAACTCGGGAGTCGGCACACTTTCTCTTCTAAACGCTATGATAACACTCTGAAATAACCTGTGAGAGATAGCTAGACTTTCACAGAAACTCCCTGTTAACAATCCATCGACCATTTTCGTTGTTGCCTGAAGCATAACTCCAACAATAACTTTCAGAGCAGCGAGTGACTCGCCCTTCAAAACAAAATAGCCAAAGGTCAAAGCAGAGATACCAACATCTCGGATGAAGTCTTAAATGGAGTGGGAATTGTTATTAGTAATTATCTTACTCAAATCTCCGTCATGAACAGCCTTTTTGAAATTAATTTAACAATGGCGGGAATTTGTGAGTTGAGTAATAATTTGAACATATCTGTATTTGTAACGCTTATTATGCCCATTTTTAGGGTCCAAGATGAGATATGATGAATATGTGATGGGTGGTTTTTACGATCGAATGACAATCATGGCGCCAAATTCATGCAAGGAGTTATTGATAAATGAAAGTAATGAAGATGAGTGAAAATGGGCAAAGAGTTGAAAGGAGCGTATTATGCAGGTTGCCACTTTAAAAGTAGCAACTATTTATTTACTGCTAAGAAAAAAATAATATTATATGAGCAGCTATTCGTGGCCGGTCGCCCGCGTGAAAATTAGAGAGCGAGTCTGCACAATATCACGGGACTTCCCCTGGTATTCTTCCCGCTTCAGCTGTATCCACTGTTTTAACCAATTACACAAACAGATGAACGCTACTCACACGTCACAAAATAAACTAAAACTGATTCCTCCTTCGTCCCAAAAGGAACACGTTAGAGCGAGAAAGATTGCTACCATTTTACGATAAGATAAAAGAATACATAGATTTGTAGGGTACATTCCAGAAACACTGAGTCATTTCACGCATCACATATTGCTCGGGTCTAAGCTCTGTGAACTTGCGGGGTGAGGGGAGGGGGCAGGGAAGGTTTCAGGCGAGAAGATAAGTGTCTGTCAACAGCCCGCCGTGTTATTTGGTATTCCTATACTGCTAACATAGAACCGTTGCTCAAACCACTGTGGAGTTGCGAATGTGTGAGTGAGTCACCGAACAATGTATTTGGTTCTGTAACTACGCATGGACCGGAAACCTCATCACTCGTCTCAATCACTTCTCATAGTCCGCGATCTACATTCCTCTCAGGTTCACGCAGCTTGGACCCGAGCAGTAGCGAGCAAGGCATCCAGCAACTCACGTGATGGAGAATGCATTGCGTTAATAAACCCCATGACAGTACGTTCGTGAGATATTTTAATAGATCGACGAAGAAAAGGACGATCCAAATTTCCTGTAAAATTTCGACTGAATTGGCGGGAAAATAAAATTAGCCGGCCACTATTCTAGACGCTCACATGTCCTCACCCTGTCAACTCGAATATAGCACTGAGACTCGACCGACTCAAGGGTTTTACGGTGGAGACATTGTGCACGTCATTTCTACTGTTCACACACGTATGCCGGCCCCGTGGTGTTGGGTAGCGTGCCTGCCTCTCACCCGGAGGCCCCGGGGTCGATCCCCGGCTCCGTCAGGGTTTTTAAAACTGACGTGAGGGTTGGAACGGGGTGCACTGAGCCTCGTGAGGACAATTGAGTATCTGTCTGGCAGTGAGACAGCGCCCCGATCACGAATACCAAGATTAACGGCCGAGGGGACCCGACGCGCTGATCACGCGTCACCCCAATATCTGCAGGCCAAATGGCTGGGCAGCGGTCGCTTGGTAGGCCTTCGCCCGTCATGGGCTATACAGCAATAGTGCCAGGGGTTGTTGTTGTTTTTTTTGTTTTTGTTGACACACGTATTTAGTGTCACTGAACGCTGAAACACCACTCTGCATGCAAAGTGCATCGGGCGAAAAGGAACGGCGTATTTAAACCTGCGTGAATCGTCTACAGTCCTTCAATATAATCCCCAACATTGTCTACAAATCGTTTCAAATGCACAGTCTTCTCGAATTAATTGCCACCTGATAGCTTTTGGGTCCTCGGTTCTCTCTTTTTATCGTCATTTTTTCTTTCTGTACGCTTTCGATGAGACACATAATTCTCTCACCTTCTCTTTGATTCATAGTCTTTTATGGGCAATTTATCTTCAACTGTAGGCCTATACCATTGTATAAATTCATTATGAGAATAATAGTTAACTGAAGGAGATATTAATAGAAAGTACTCCTGTAATAATTGTGCTCAGTTGATCACCCAGGTAGTGGAGTAGGTCGTGTATGAAAGCAAGCCATCGAGTTGTCTGATTTTTAAGACAAAGGGAGACATTTTGAAATTGAAACTGTTCTCCTTTGAAATCAAGTAATTATGAAATCGATATCAATGAATTAATTTTATATTCTTCATCTACACTTCTAATGATTGAGGGTGTTTTAATATCATGTTATTATGTCTAATGCATTAAAACAAAATCATATAATGTCGGTCTTATAGTTAATATGGCATGAACAAATTGTATTGAGACGCTGAGACACCTTTTGACAAAACTAAAACCCTTGAGTATTTCTTACACCTTAGAAAGTACTAGTTCATCAATATCTGCACTCTCCAACTCGTCACACTCACAATGTCCACAGCGTCGTTACAGGTTAAACATTCAGCCATGATGGATTTGCAGTGCATGTTGGGAGCAGATTGCATGAATGCAAGCTTCTCATTGGCTACTGAAGGAGTTGTCATTTATTGAAACGAAACTATGGTGGAATTGTCCATGTTTTGGTTCTGAACTGAGCAAATATATGTAGATTCGCATTCAGCATAAAAAGTCACATAAGAGTGAACCAAAATATCAAAACTGACATAAAATGGAGTTGTCCAACTTGGATACCAAGCTCCTCATATATACTGAGGAAGGGGTGGTTAATTAATTCAAGTGTGTTATATTATATTCCTTTCATACATCTACCGATTCCGAGAGGTATGCTTAGAATCTCCTTGTTCACTCCCTTCCGTCTTATACCCACGTATATTCAACCTGCTCTCTGCAGTACATGGTCTGTTCAAATTCAAGGGGCATACAATTATTCTAACTACCCTCCAAATTAATAATGGTTGTAAATGGATGT
Source organism: Meconema thalassinum (assembly GCA_946902985.2). NCBI lineage: Eukaryota > Metazoa > Arthropoda > Insecta > Orthoptera > Tettigoniidae > Meconema > Meconema thalassinum. The sequence goes on along the minus strand of OX336391.1, from coordinate 200,370,461 downwards.
AGATAATGACGCAAGCTCTGCTAATTAATTGCAGTGCAGTTATTACTCATAAATGAACCTCTTCAAACTGTACACAATAGTTCAGCTTGTGAAATATTCGATTTTAGTTTCATGAATGACGCCAAGTGTTCGTGGGAAATGGGTGGGTAGGGGATGTTAAATTTTAAAATCTCAATTGACGTATGCTTTTGATTCAGTATCATAGAAGGGTGCAAAAACTAGAAATGAAATAGAGGTAGTAAACATATACACAAATTGCAAAGGCCAACTTGGATACATCAGGAAGATTTTCTCCATCCGTTGATTCCTGTAGATTGTTGAAGTCTTTGTTTCACTGTTGCCTTTACAAACTGTCAGTTGTAACTCTTCAGTCGGTCAACACGAATTGGGTAGAGTGCAATCCGTATATAATGTATGAATAATAAGTAAATAACACTCCTGGAAATACAGTAATTACATGTACGGTTATGATCACTGTTATAATGGGTCAATTTTTAGGGTTACGCGTTTCGACCTTCAAGCGGTCATCAACAAATCCTCATCACAGAGTTGAGGTTAAATTTATATACATTGTTCTCTAACTACACAAACTTTGTAGTGCGTTCAATTGGTGTTTATATTTTGATTCGCAGTTTAAATCTCGTTATATTAGGTTAGTTAGTTTTATTCATATGGGTTCGTGAATTACGTATGATTACTATTCACGAGTATACAAATTTGAACAACACTATATAATAAATGTTAATGTTATTATGTAACATGGTTACTTATCTCAGCGGAGTCCTTGGTCGTAGACCGTTATTACCTATTCACATATATTAGAACTTAAGTGGGTACAACCCCAGAGAGGGGATTGGCTGCATAAAACTAGTAAAAACCATACATTGTTGGATTACGAGTGCGATTCTCGACTGAGTTTACTCGTCGTCGATAAACGCACAACCAGTTACACGTCCAATGGTTGGTGAGCACAATAGCCTACATGTTGTCACAACGTGTGGATGCATTGCAGGTAAATAACAGGATTACACACAAAGATTCGCAACGTATAATCCACGTACCTATGTATTCCACCTTGAATAGGACGTTTTCCAGACGACGGCTTTCCGTCCCTGAGAGAGGTGGATCTGGTGAGGGAGTGTGGTACTATGATGTAATGTATGAGGGCCATTCGAAAAGAAAGGAGCCTGAGCTATAAAATGAAATCCGCTAAACGGATCGCAATGCCTTGGCCTGGGGACGACACGACGGTGCGGTCCCTATGAGAGCGCTGAGGTACCAAACTCACCGCTAGAGGGACACGAACGCAAAACCATGTGACGACAGAGCGAGCAAGCACATGTGTCGACCGTCCACTGCACTCAGTCGTGTGGAAACCAGTGGCATGGAGGCTTCAAAAGAAGAGCAAAGGGGTGTTGTGCTTTTACTGACAGCGGAAGGAGTGCGGGTAACGGAAATTCATCGAAGAATTGCACAATTGTACGGAGAGCACTGTCCGTCCGTGGCAAAGGATAAGGCGGGGCACAAGTGATTCAGGGAAGGATGGATGTCGTTGGCCCATAATGCACGGTCTGGAGCACCACACTGCATTATCCAGCAGGTGGATGCCCTCGTTATGCAAGACCGGGGAGTTACGGTAACAGTCATTGCCGCAGAGGTCGGAGTGAGTGTCGGAAGTGTTCACGGCATCATTAAGGCCCGATTGCAATTCCGCAAAAAGTGCGCCCAATGGGTTTCTCACAGTCTTCAACCAGCACAGGCACCATGTCGAATGCGACTCTCTCTGGAACATCTGCTGCGCTATGCCAAGGAAGGGAATGCGTTCCTGGCACGGGTGGTTGCAGGAGACGAGACATGATGCCATCACTTTGAACCCGAGTTGAAACGATCAAGTCGCCAGTGGAAACACGCAGACTCGCCGCTACCCAAAAAGTCCAAGGCTGTTCGCACGAGTACGGGGAAGGTTATGCTCAGCTTCTTCTTTGACCAAAATGGCCCCCCTTCTAATGGAATTCCTGCAGCATGGGACAACGGTGAATGCGCAGCGATACTCGCGAACCGTGAACTCCCTTCGCACTGGGATCAAATCGAAACGACCAGGACAGTTCACTTGCGGGATCATTGTGCTCCATGACAATGCAAGACCCCATACAGCCAACGCAGTCATGGAGTTCTTGCAGACATTCAAATGCGAGGTCCTCAGTCAACCTCCGTACAGTCCGGACCTGTCTCCCTGAGATTATGTCATTTGTGGTGAGCTGAAGAAGGCTCTGAGAGGCAAACGATTCACCTCGGACGACGACGACGACAAGCGGTACGTTCGGAACTGCTTCACAACGCGGCCCCAGGAATTTTACTAGATTGCCATTCACCACTTTGCGTCGCAAAGTGACAAGTGCCTCAACAGTGCTGGACAATACTTTTGAAAGAATGGTACATTGTAGGAAGAGGAGGGGGATGAGGGTGTATGTGGGTGTGTTTGCTGTAGTAGTGTACCTGTCAGTTGGATAAGTGAGTTAATCTACGACCAGCTATCGCTCAAATCCGGTGGCAGTTAGCGATTTATTCTGAAGTATGAGTGTTGTTTGGTGGTGGTGCTTATCTGGGAGGTCAAATACCTGTAGTTTAGATAGACTTGCTCCGGTTTTGGCCTCTTTTCAGGTTACCAGGAGCCGTGACAAAAATTGACTGATTCAGAGTTTTGGCGGGAACTGACAGAACTGCTTTGAATTTAAACATTCAGTTTAGTTGGGTCTTGGTGGCAAATCGGTAAGACTCAAAAGACAAAGTTCCAAAGGAGAGCTAGGTCCTGAGCGTGTCTTGAAAGAGAGAATGGAGCGTCTGCTTGCTCGCACTTTTTTCTAGTTAGATAGCGAAGGTGAGCAGCCTGGCTGGTTGCTTGTCGCCAACAATGGTTATCAACAATGGCAAACCTTTGGCGGGATCTGGAAGTATTGGTCTCAGTTGAGGCCGTGTTGAGGCTGACGTGGTTCTTGGTTTCGGCATGGAGGAGCTCGGAGCGCTAGCGTCTTGTTTGCTCGGAAGCTAGCAGCAGAATGCCGCCGTCTTATTGCTCAGTAAATAGCAACCAATGTGACCGAAAATGCAATCCCTTAGTTCCATGTTACCTTATGACTATTTCTGACTGTTTTGATTTTTCTTTATTAATGCAGCCAATGGCCATTCATTATATTTACAGAACGAGTCAGGGAAGGGATTTTGAAAGGAAATCGGCCATGGACCTATTGAAATGAACCGTACCGGTATTTACCTGGTGGTAACAATTTGAAACTTCGAAAATGATTTTCAGGACGGCCGAGATGGGATTTGAACCTACGCTCTCCCGATGCCAGTTAAGCACGAGGTAGCGCGTTTGACTGTTTTAATGCCAAGCACGCTATCTTCATATACCGGTACTGTAGGCTAGATGGAGAAACGCGCGATACACAATGTAGATGTGTCGGACAACCAACGCATTGGACGAACAGTTTGTTTGTTTACATTACATTCAGTGCGCTAGTGATCCCAACTTGACTCGGTCAGATGCTGGTAGTCAGGGCAGGCAGCCCAGCCAAGAGAGGGAGGAGCCAGCCAGCTGGCGTGCGGCGCAGTTAATCTCGCACGCCGAGCGTGCAAAGGCTGGACGCTGCTCTCTTCGAGTGTTTATGTTGCTCACATTGTTAACTGGCTGCGTGGCTCAGCGGTAACGTTTTCACTTGCTGGGCCCAAGGTTGCAGGTTCGTATCCTGGTGAAGTCAGATAGTATTTGAGGCTGCGCAAATGCGAGGGAACCGTGTCAGTAGATTTACTGGCACGTTAAAAATCCCCTTCGGGGCAAAATTCCGTCACCCCGGCGTTTCTATTAGCCGCAGTAGTTAAAAGGGACGTAAAACCAATAACATTATTACACCCTGTGTAGTCTATTGTTCTTTGTTCTGAATAAAGAGCCGTCGCTTGTCTTCACGCTAATAACATGCTGCCAACAACGATCGTTTCCAGTAACTTCACAGTCATTAAACTAAAGAATCTAGGGCCTTATTTCACCATGGATATTACAAACTTCTCGTTCCTTACACTAAACAGTGACTTACAGATCTCTCGAGGAAGGCAATGCGTTAATCAATAAAATTTTCGTGTTTGAAAGTGATAAAGCTGTTCAGAGATTTCACTTTCGTGTTACTCCTCGCCTGCCTGAATATTGTGCAGCAATAAAGTTTAATTCAGGCCATGACAAGGAAATAACCGGTGATGTTTAGTACGATATGCCCCATTTAAGACGAAAGCAATTTAGCACGATGGATATTTTATTCTTGTATTTAGTCTTCCTGTTCAGCAGACTTTTATAACGCGTGGTCTTTATGTAGTACTTCTTTAATGTGAGTTCAAAGAGAAATATATTTACGATCGTTTCCCCACACTGCAATGCGCCATCAATGTTAAGTGTACCAGCATCTACTGTGCGTCTCCCTGTATGATAAGAAAGACATCATATCAAAATAATTGAATACTAGCGGACCCGTGCGAGAAATCTCGCATGTTCATAAAGGTTCAACATGAGAGACTTAAGGAGAAAGGTTGTTATGTTCTTATTTCAACCAAAAGATTATTGAACACTATTTACAATTCAATTAGAATTCCGAGTTCTACGTTCCCTAACTTAAGAACGCAATCAGTGAAAATTGGATCATCATAACACTCACCGGTTATTCGGCATTTATGAAATTGTACTCATTCCATTAATTTACTGTTTCTGAAATCCATTCAAAATGATACAGGAAAGGTCTCAGAATGTAAAAATGACATGAAACAGGCGTCACAGCGGACAAAATATGAAGTGGACAGCAATTATGGAGCTATTTTCCTACAGAAACAGTATCTAAAAATCGTACACTTCGTACATTTTGTTAAAATAATTTCTTAAAGAAATTATAGATATTTATGGAATTAGAGTGCAATTCGTCACTGCTAATGTCTATTGTCTTTCATTTGAATGCTCATTTGTCACAATCGGTCGCTTGTGAGCACCGCAGGAGGGATCTACACACATCAAAAAAAGTTTTGCATCACCTCGATTCCAAGAGTTCCGGAACCTTTAAATACAAAGGGAATAGAGATCAACACAAACAACATTTCAGCTCGTTTTATTGCTCATGAGACCCACACATTGCATGTTGTACCATCATACAGCTAGACTTTCAGCATTTGTGGTCCAGATTGCAGTACACACCACTACCTCTAATACCCAGTAGCACGTCCTCTTGCATTGATGCATGCCTGTATTCGTCGTGGCATACTATCCACAAGTTCATCAAGACACTGTTGGTCCAAATTGTCCCACTCCTCAACGACAATTCGGCGTAAATCTCTCAGAGTGGTTGGTGGGTCAAGACGTCCATAAACAGCCCTTTTCAACATATCCCAGGCATGTTCGATAGGGTTCATGTCTGGCGAACATGCTGGCCACTGTAGTCGAGCGATGTCGTTATCTTGAAGGAACGCATTCACAAGATGTGCACGATGAGGTCGAGAATTGTCGTCCATGAAGACAAATGCCTCTCCAATATTCTGCCGATATGGGTGCACTATGGGTCGGAGGATGTCATTCAGGTATCGTAAAGCCGTTTCGGAGCCTTCCATGACCACCAGTGGCGTACGTCGGCCCCACATAATGCCACCCCAAAACATCAGGGAACCACCACCTTGCTGCACTCGCTGGACAGTGTGTCTAAGACGTTCAGCCTGACCAGAGTGCCTCCAAACACGTCTCCAACGATTGTCTGGTTGAAGGCATATGCGACACTCATCGGTGAAGAGAACGTGATGCCAATTCTGTGGGGTCCATTCAGCATGTTGTTGGGCCCATCTGTACCGCGCTGCATGGTGTCGGGGTTGCAAAGCTGGACCTCGCCATGGACGTCGGGAGTGAAGTTGCGCATCATGCAGCCTATTGCGCACAGTTTGAGTTGAAACACGACGTCCTGTGGCTGAACGAAACGCATTATTCAACATGGTGGCATTGCTGTCAGGGTTCCTCCGAGCGGCAATCCGTAAGTAGCCGTCATCCACTACAGTAGTAGCCCTTGGGCGGCCTGAGCGAGGCCTGTCATCGACAGTTCCTGTATCTCTGTACCTCCTCCATGTCCGAACAACATCGCTTTGGTTCACTCTGAGACGCCTGGAAACTTCCCTTGTTGAGAGCCCTTCTTGACACAAAGTAACAATGCGGACGCGATCGAACTGCGGTATTGACCTTCTAGGCATGGTAGAACTACAGACAACATGAGCAGCGTACCTTCGTCCTGGTGGAATGACTGGAACTGATCGGCTGTCGTACCCCCTCCGTCTAATAGGCCCTGCTCATGCATGGTTGTTTACATCTTTGAGCAGTTTTAGTGCCATCTATGAACAGTCAAAGGGACTGTATCTTTGATACAATATACACAGTCAACGTCTATATGCCGGAGATCTGGGAACCGAGGTGATGCAAAACTTTTTTTGATGTGTGTATATACTACTACTGAAAGAATATATAAGATGATGATCAATCTGCAAAAGTTGAGAATCCACCCTGTTCTACATATTAATTATTGTTTTTGTTGATGATTTATTTGGGTGATGTAGCTACATGTGCTTTGGTTTATAACTTGCGGCATTGTGAAGACTGTAGTAGGGCGTGTAAGTAATTGAGACTAGAATTTGAAAAGAGGCGGCCTTAGCCCTTACACATTATTAAAGACAGCTATTCAGTCGATTAACACAAACTGTGCCCAAATATGATCGTGTGGCCCCCGGAGAGGCCGAGTGCAGGTCTTTCTAGTTGACGCCCGTTGGCGACCTGCGCGTCGTAATGAGGATGAAGTGATGGTGAAAACGGCACATTCTCACCCAGACCCCAAGCCAAGGGAATTAACCCCAGGGGATTAAAATCCCTGATGGCTCGGCTGGGAATCGAACCCGGGGCACTTTGGGCCAAAGCCTAGCGCACTAACCATTTATCCACGGGGCCGGACAATATATTAGGTGAGAAAATGAATATATAAACGCCAGTACAAATTGTGCTCTTCTCGCTTGCTGGGCCCTAGGTTGCAGGTTCGTATCCTGGTACACTCAGCTGGCATTTGAGGATGCGCAATTACGAGATAGCCGTGTCAGTAGATTTACTGGCACGTTAAAGATCCCCTTCGGGACAAAATTCCGGCACCCCGGCGTCTCTAAAAGCCACAGTAGTTAAAAGGGCCGTAAAACCAATAACATTATACTAACAAATTGTGGTCAAATATATTAGGCGGGAAAACGAGTATTTAAACGCCGTAGCCTGAAAGGACTGGCGTTGTATTAACGATAAAGAAATGCTGTCGAGGACTTCGTTGTAGAACTTTTTATGCTGAACAATTCTTACTCTCATAGTATATAGATATTTTAACGGTTTACCCATCGTAAACTTAAAAGGCTTACGGACGACAGGTTTTTCTTTGACTCGATTCACTGAAATCGTTACTGCTCCTTGCTTTGGTCATAAATTAATGCTTCTTTCAACAGATATCCTCGAGAAATCCTTTACAGAATGGTAAAAACCGCATCGAAATCCATCCACTGGTTCTCGAAATTACCTGTTACATCCAAGAATCAGGGACTTTGTCTTATATTATATAGAGATTATTGTGACGAACGTCAGGTTGAATGGTGTCTACACTATTTTGTTGTGTAGCCTATGTATCTAATTTTTAATGATACTGTTTAAGCTGGTAGGCTATTGTAATGTGGGTAGTTTATCAATGTAGATCATCCACAAATGATACAATACACCAAGTATACAAATAACTTTATTCAACCTTACTGTTTGTAGAAAGTATCGCAAGAAGAGAACTAGACTATAAAATAATCATTTTAAATTGTCTATTTCTATAAATTAATATTTGTGGGGTGTGAAGGAGCCTCAAGTTTTTTTCGGTTTTTACTTCGGGACGATTTTACTTATTTACAGAATAGCGTAATTAAAATTGTAATTTTCATTATGAATACTAAATTATCTTCCAACAATCATTGACCGAGATACACAGAAGAAAATGGAAATTGCAACACCATGAAGGCATTGGTCGTTTGTGTTGATTTTCAAGATATGGAACGATGCCATGTAGGTATGTAAACGATCAATGTTTCAGCCCATTAGAGTTTTGCAACAGGTCTCCACACGTGATTGGTCGCGGAGGAATCAACTCCAGTATACGGAGTCTGGTGCAGCGTAGTTGACTTGCAGTCTGTGCAGTGAAGTGTTCCCCGTCAAACATGCCTCGACGACCGAGAAGAGCACTTTATCAACAACTGTCGCCGTTTGAGAGGGCTCGGATAATTGGGCTGTGTGAGGCTAGATTATCGCTAAGGACTGTCGCAGGACGTGTTGGCCGACAGGCATCTACGGTACAACGTGTATGGCAGCAGTGGCCAAATGAAGGTACCCACACTCGTAGACCTGGCACAGGCCCAGTGCGACAGACAACTGAGAGAGAGGATCGCCGCATCATTCGGATGGCCCGGATGGAACCCCATGCAACTGCAGCGCAAATTCGAGCATCTGTGGCAACCCAAGTTACACAACAAACAGTTGGTAATCGCCTGCGTGCAGCTGGCTTACGATCTCGTGTCCCTGCAGAAGGTGTTCCATTGACCCCACAACAGCGACGTGTAAGGCTGGCCTGGTGTCGAGAACGATCGACGTGGGTCGATGAATGGCATAGGGTCGTCTTTAGTGATGAATCGCGCTTCTGTCTTGCCCGCAGTGATCGCCGGAATCATGTGCGCCAACGTACCGGGGAGAGGGGCCGCCCAGACCTTATTGTCGAGAGGCACACAGGGCCATCACCAAGCATTATGGTCTGGGGAGCTATTGGCTTTAATGTGAAATCACAATTAGTGCTTGTTGAGGGCACTATGACTGCTCGACAGTACGTTGATAGGGTACTCAATCCAGTGGTTGTCCCTGTGATGGCAAACATTGCTAATGGAATGTATCAGCAGGACAATGCCCGGGTTCACACTGCACGCATCTCCAGAGAAGCTCTCCACGACATCACAACCTTAGAATGGCCCGTCAGATCTCCGGACCTCAGTCCTATTGAGCATGTGTGGGACATGATGGGTCGACAACTGGCCAACCGTCCTCAGCCACCCACAACTCTGGTACAACTGACCCGTGCAGTGCAGCAAGCATGGGCCAGAATTCCTCAGGAAGCGATCCTGGACCTTATTGACTCCATGCCGCGCCAAATTCATCAATGTATTGCAGCCCTTGGTGGGCACATCATGTATTGATTGTTGTCCAAACTTGCGGTTAGAGAGACCTGAAAGTGTAATCATCGAATCACAATCGAACACTCGTCCTGCATGTTCAAATGCAGCAATGTAGCGGCACTCCTTCTGGGTGTTGCAATTTCCATTTTCGTCAGTGTATGTAAAATTCTGACCCTCCGGGGAAGAGGACAATATTGTGTTCATTGAGCAATCTTTGATTATCACCTATAACGCAAATGCTGAGCACAGGTGAGTAAATATCCATTTAGTCTGTTCTACGTTCCTGCCTATGGCAAGTACGCTAAGAACGGGATATCGCGAGCATTAATCACCCGATACACCTGTAGATCAGCTTACATAGAAAACCTCTGTGATGGTATTAGCCTACTTTCGATTTTTGCAAAAAATGAAAGTAGACATGAGATCTACACAGGGCGAAAAATTGTGTGTCTGTGTGTCAGTGTGTCTGTGTGTGAGTGTGTGTGTGAGTGTGTGTACTCTGAATGTCTGTCACCCCTATCAATTCGAACACGTTTAAACCGAATTGAACGAAATTTGGTACAGAGGTAGAACTAGCAAAGGGCACCTCAGAGCCATGTTTTATATCGCCGCCATCTTGACGGAAACGTAATGGCGACCACCCAAATGTTCAAAGCTTTAAAAAAATTACGACTAACCTAATCAACTGATCACTACCAAATTTTTCAACAACATATATTCATATAGCGAGCGTCTTCTCACTAACCTACAAGGTAATCAGCCCAATAGTTTGCAGATGGCGGCCATGTATGTGTGCAAATCGATTCCCTCTATAAATTCAAACACGGTGAAACCGAATTGAACGAAATTTGGTACAGAGGTAGCAGTAGCAAAGGACACCTCAGTGTCAGGTTTTATATTGCCGCCATCTTGACGAAAACGTAATGGCGGCCACCCAAATGTTAAAAGCTTAAATCAAACTACGACCAACCTAATCATCTGATCTCTACCAAATTTCGCAACATTATACCTCTCTGTATGACGAATCTTTTGGTCAAACTAAAAGGTCATCAGCCCAATACTTTGCGGATCGCGGCCATGAATATGTGCGAAACGATTCCCCCTATGTATTCAAACACGGTGAAACCGAATTGAACAAAATTTGGTACAGAGGTAGTACTAGCAAAGGGCACCTCAGTGTCATGTTTTATATTGCCGCCATCTTGACGGAAACGTGATGGCGGTCAACTAAATGTTAAAAGCTTAAATCAAATTACGACCAACCTAATAATCTGATCTCTAACAAATTTTGCAACAACATACCTTCATGCGGGAAGCATATTTTAACCAAATTACAAGATCATCAGCCCAAGTTTGCAGATGGCGGCCATGTATGTGTGCAAATAGATTACCCTTATCAATTCAAGCATGGTGGAACCGAATTGAACGAAATTTGGTACAGAGGTAGCACTAGCAAGGAGCACCTCAGTGTATTGGTTTGCCGTATATCGCCGCTATCTTGACGGAATTGTAATGGCGGCCACCCAAATGTTCAATGCTTAAATCAAATTACGACTAACCTAATCATCCGATCTCTACCAAATTTTGCAATAACATATATTCATATGTTGGGCGTCTTTTGACTAAACTACAAGGGCATAAGCCCAATAGTTTACAGACTACGGCCATGTATGTGTACAAATTGATTCCCCCTGTCTATTCAAGCATGGTGAAACCGAATTGAACAACATTAGGTACAGAGGAAACACTATCAAAGGGAACCTCAGTGTCACGTTTTATATTGCCGCCATCTTGACGGAAACGTAATGGTGGCACCCAAATGTAAAAAGCCTAAATCAAATTACGACCAACCTAATCATCTGTTCCCTACCAAATTTTGCAACAACATACCTTTAACTGAGAAGCATTCTTTGACCAAGCTACAAGGTCATCAGTCCATTAGTTTGCATATGGCGGCCATGTATGTGAGCAAAAAGACTCCCCCTATCAATTCAAACACGGTAAAACCGAATCGGAAGAAATTTGATACTGAGGTAGCATTGGCAATGGGCACCTCATATACATGTATAATAACCGTATAGCACGTTGTATTTCAACAAGCTATTACAACCAACATTCAATTATACTCCTTGAAAATGACAAAGAGTTATAACAATACCCATGCATTTAGGAGAAAGTAGGCTATATGTTCTTAACTGAACATCTTGTTTTATTTCCAAATTTGTTTGAACCATCCCTGGAGAGGGTAAAATTGAACTCTAGCTGTGATTAGCGACACGGATATCCGGTGGTTGGTCTTCGTCATCTAAGCTTGTACATTCTAGTTCAGTAGATACATCTATATGTTTCAATAAGAACATTTTGTGTAATATTATTAAAAGTTAGTAGCCTACAGTCGCCTCCGTAGCGTAGCGGTCAGCATGGTTAGCTGCCGCCCCGGAGGTCCTGGGTTCGATTCCCGGCTCTGCCACGAAATTTGAAAAGTGGTATGAGGACTGGAACGGGGTCTACTCAGCCTCGGGTGGTCCAAATGAGTAGAGGGGGTTCGATTCCCACCTCAGCCATCCTCGAAGAGGTTTTCCGTGGTTTCCCACTTCGTCTTCGGGCAAATGCCAGGATGGTACTGTCCCCGTTTACCTGGATAGTAGGCTGTCAGATATCCGCCCCCTCAATCGGATTGCCAATTCTCAATTGCACCGGCATAGCTACATCAATGAAAATGGCACTGACAGATACTATCGAGATAAGAGCACAGAAGTTCACAGGAAATCATTGTGGAACACACCAAAATAGACGGGGGTTCATACTTACCGTTACTTACCTCTTAATTATCTCGGGGTTTGAGTTGACAACAGGATCACTAAAAGTCTGTTCACACAATAACCTCCACCATGACATTTAAAAATGAGCCAAGACGAAGACGAGAACTTTGAACCGTACAAAAGCTTTATTTCTAATAAAGGGTATGATTTTACTAACACAACAAAATCAACGTGGCTATCAGAAGCCCAAGTTAATCTGACTACGTCCTCAGTAGGACTTGCAAAAATTATCATACAACATGATATATATAACATTTTAGCTCCCAAGAGCTCCAAATAACGTAATATTCATAACACTATTGGATTGGAAAAGGACATCAGGGTGTGACATATATAGAGCATTTGGTTTCCTTTTAATAAACAAGAGAATGGTATTTATAGTCGCAAGGCCGGAGTGTGTACGACCTCACTCTCTGTGAACCAGATGTTGGCCCAGCTGCGAGCTAACCTCGAACCTGTTGCATACTGGTTGAATGGACTCCCTTCTCACCTGCTAAGTTACGTAACATACAGCTTGCTCTCTCAAACTTATCTGTCTACAAGACAACTCACATTATATTTACGCAAATCTTTCAAGTACTTTACTCACATCCTATTGAATCATTATGTTAATTCCTTAAACTTGTTAAGTTCAATCCAAATGTTTAATTAGCTCTTAAATGTTTATAACAAAATCACATAAATTATTTATAACAATTAGAAATTGTTTATAATATTTGTCAAAGACAATAAAAATATTATAAGCACGCCTTTAACATCACTCTCGTTCCATATTATTTTCAAAAATATTTACAGCAATTATTTACAATATTAGCATTTAAATTGTTTAAATTATTAATTTAATAAATACATTGACCACATGTTCATTCGGTTGGTAATTTTCATAATCGTGATTAATATAATCGACCAATGAAGGTTAGTTATACATATTAGTGTCACAATCTGGTTTAATAAAGGTTTTAATAATGATTTGTGACGGCAACCTTCATTCAAAATCTTTTCTCAAATTCTTTCAAAACTCGTGTTAATTATAACAGTAAATCACTTGATTTATTTTCAACGAACTATGATAATCTTACTCCAGCGGAAAATCCTTCGCTAACAAGTTAATGCACCAACTGCATTAAAAATATGCCCAAAATCATCATATATCAATCTATATGGTATTCAACTTTCACATAACTTACAAAACTTCCACAAATAATTCTTTAACATTTATTCCTGTGGGAACTTCCTTCATATTCAAGGGCATTATAACTCAGCGACTTTCAACACGCGCTGCACTAGCGATTATACATTCATAGTTCCACTTAAAAATTTTTATAATCATTAATTGTTTCAAAACTGTTTTTCTATTTAACCTTCGTGGATTTCATTCATGAACCGAAATGAAGTCAAAACTTGCCAATCACAAACAAATTTAATAGTGAATACGCTTATATACGCCTGTCTGGTCTATCAAAATTTAAGATTAACATCTTAAAAGAAATTTAAGTATAAAAATACTATCATCAAATAAAGTGCGACTAAAATGCCAAGTAGTCGAATAGAATCCAATTAGACTGGGGAATGCAAACATCGTTCTATAAATCTCTAATTGAGAAAAACTCCTAACAAAAGTACTTGACCTTAATGCATTCAATAATTCATTATTAAAGTTACTCTTTCACAAAAGTGTCTGTAATGCAATGTTCATTCATAACTGACGATAAATGTCTGTGTTGCAATCAATACAAATAACGACTAGTATTTCCAAGATCGTCGACAACGTAAGAGATTTTAACGCTCTAAAATCATTTAAATGTTCTTCCTTCTTGATGATGACAGAAAATTGTTCAAAGTAATTAAACTGGGGTAGAATTACTTTAATAAAGTGACACGCTGTCTGAATTTAAATCTGCCATAAAAATCATTAACTTACAGTCAAATCGTGACTACAAAAATATTAATTACTGAAAAATCTATATATCAGTCTCAACTGATTCAAAATCGTTAACTATGCCCATGACATAACAATGTCTCAATAAATCGTCGAAAAATGCAAAACTCATCAAGGTGTACTGAGAATAAGAATCTCAACAAGAAAATCGGGCAAAAAAAACATGATGATAAAAATATGGGAAAAATGGTTGCTCAAACATCATTAATATACTCAAATACAATAAACGTTCACGACTACCTTATCTGCCGATTGACGTTCCAGAGGAAAATTCCCCAAAGAAGACTGCTGATGGATCCATTTCACCACGTTAAGGTTGAGCTCCATCCTCGAAATAGGAAATAGCACCCTCGGAGAATCGAACTGCTTCCTTCTCCGTGAATCGCTCTGCTCCTCGAAGACGAATATACATCCTTCCGGCAATAATCTTCTGTGTGAGTCGGGATATCCCTGACCTCTCTTGAAAAATTCCCTGAAGTTCCAGTAGACAATCGTCATGAAGTTTTGTAGAAATTTCCGAAGAAATTATTCACATTCAGAGTATGAAATTGTTTTTATGGCTGTTCGATGGTATTCAGCCTTTAATTACGAAACATGGGTGTAGATGGTATTCACCGCATGTTCGCTTGTGTGGAATAGCAATTAGCGAAGTTCCATGTCGCTATCTTACTCCGTTGAAGTATGTCCCAATTGCAATAAGCGCCTTAGCCTTCCATCTGCTCTTCGGTTGTAGTGTTAGAAGAACAAACTGCCGTATTCAATTGCTCCATTATACTGTATCGTTGTGTAACCAAGCAATCTGAAGTCTTTCTATTCCACTCGCAGCGTCAGCCTTGCGTTGATTCTGGCTTATACAAAAGTGCTTCTCTTGTGGCGAGATAATCACTTTTCTCAGTCGTATAAAACTGCTAATATCTTTCGAACTAATCGGTCGAAATTGTTCAGCTTTTCTCTATAACTGCATGAAGCACTGCACAATACAATTAGCTTATCGGAGATCGCTAACTGTTCGAAGCTAAACTTGTAGAAGCTTTCTAAGGTCCGTTTCAACTTCACCTAGTTTGACCTGGATCTCGTTAATATAGTGGCCTCGCCACGCGTTATAAAGACGATTCTTTTCACTGCTGTTCACTTCGACGTCTCACTATAATGAATGTATAAGAAAAGAACTTTCACAATTATACTTCGATGATCTGAGAATGAGATCTCAGAATGATCAGAGAACGAAAGAGGGCTCCTCTCTTCTGCGCAAGCCCTTTTATTAACTTCACGAGGGGCGTCACCATCCCTTCCAAAGCGTGATACTGCGTCATCGCTAGAAGTTCCAACTTCGTTAATACATGACGGATTTTCAAAATTCAAAAACTGAAAATAAATTTCACCAAAATTCCAAATCAATGCTTTTACTGCAAATGGATTTCCACAATTCTGCATTCCAAAAGTAATAAAAATACCATAGTTTTAGCAATCTCCGTCTTCCTTTAAACTATCGTTGATTGGTTCATGCCTCTCCTCCAATAGCATAGATTCTTCCTCAGCAGAATTCCTCGTTTCCTGCGACTGCGTCGTAAATCTTGGAACATTCTCGACTAAAATCTGACGTCACTGAGAATCTCAGCTCAAGTAGCCTGCTGGCATAACATTTACGTCATCCGTGCTTACGTCATGACTACCTACGTCATAACTATGACAGCCATAACTCAAATTATAATTTCAAATATAGCCACCGTGGTCTCTATATAATTCAATTACGGGGGCAGTACCTTCTGTAAGGCCACGGCCGCCTCCTTCCCTCTTCCTAGCCTATCCATCCCAGTCTTCCATCCCTTCCCATCCCTCATGAGGCCCCTGTTCGCTTTGCAGGTGAGGCCGCCTGGGCGGATTGCTGATCACACCTCCTTAGTTGTGTCCATCCCGACCAGATGTTCCAAGCTCCAGGACACTGCCCATAGAGGCGGTAGTGGTGAGTTCCCTCGCTGAGTCCGTGGGAACCACCGACCAAGAGGGTAAATTGACTAAAAAAAAAAAGTAGCCTACGCTTATCGGCCGCGAAATATGTTATTACGAACTCGTAGTGTTGGACTAAGAGTCCCTAAAGTGATTTAAAATAGTTTAATGAATATCAGTTTGATTCTAGCTTCTCCGAGTGTCACTTTAAATTTTAAAACAAGTAGTTCCGTGAAGAACTATACAGCCTATTTTCATATATCCTAATTATCTTAACTGCCACTATCAACATACAGGGGCGTGGTGGCGCAGCGGTCAAGCTATATGCCTCTCACCAAGGCGGACTTGGTTCGATTCCCGGTCAACGCATGTGAGATTTTCGATGTGAAATGCCATATCCTGTGGGTCGGATTTCACGTAAAACGGAGGTCCCGTGGCTTATGATCGCAAGATTAACGATCACGTTAAACTACAAGCTTCCTTCCTTCCTTTATCAACATACAATATAGCAGTTTGATTGCTGTAATGCATTCGTAGATATTGAGAACCGACGAAATATTTCGGATGGTCGCCATGTTGGATTTTATTATGTAGGTCCTAGAGTTATGTACTGTTACATGAAGATTATTGTGTACGTGTACCATTCAAACTACAATCGCATGATTAGGACACAAGAAGTAAAAACGAGATTTTAAAATTTCGCACAGCTGCCATCTCTTGGTTATGGAAACAATTGAAATAAATTAGATGCCAGTGGATTAACATTCGTATAAGGATTTACTCTGTCAAGTTTCACTACACTCGGATGGTTAAATTGCGAGAAACGTCCATGTGAATATATATTCTTCGCGTCGCCGCCATGTTGGATTTGTGATCACCTGGTTATTTTAAATCCTATAGGTGAACTTAAGTTCATAGCCCCTATGAACATAAAAAATTCAGTTTGATTGCTATAATAGATTCGTAGATATTCAGAGCCGTCTAAATATTTCGGATGGTCGCCATGTTGGATTGTTAAATGTATAGGCCATAGAGTCATGCACCATTAAATGAAAATTATTGCGTAGGTTCATTATTCAAACTTTCACTTCGATCGCATGATTACGACACAAGAAATAAAACTAAATTAGATACCAGTGCATTACAATGTGTATAAACATTTCCTGTACCAGATTTCATTACGTTTGGAACATTAAATCGCGAGAAAGGTCTATTTATAATTTTCTAAATCGCTTGGCCGCCATGTTCGTTTTGTAGTTAAACGGTTTTTGAAAGTCTTACAGATCAACGTCCAGTAGTGCCCTTTATCACCGTACAAAATTTCAGGGTGATACCGCTAATAGTTTCCGAGATATAGAATGCCGGTGAAATATTTCGCACATCCGCCATCTTGTGGTTATGTAAACAATTCAACGAAGTTAGATGTCGCTGCATTACAATATGTATAAACATATACTGTACCAAGTTTTATTGCGTTTGGTTGGTCAAATCGCGAGAAACGTCTATTTAAATGACGCAAATTTGCGTGGCCGCATGTTCGGTTTGTAGTCATCAGTTTTTCAAAAGTCACATAGGTGAACTTCTAATAGTTTCCTTTATCACCGTAAAAATTTCCAGTGTGATATCGGGAATAGTTTCGGAGATATTGAATGCTGGTTAAATATTTCGCACAGCCACCATGTTGGATTGGTGATACTTAACAAAATTTGAAGGGCACGGTCGGGGTCGCCCGGAATAGTGCTATGAACTTACCGATTTTCATTGAAATCGATCACAGACACACACACACGCACACACGGACAAAAGGTGATCTCATAAGCCTATTTTTTTCAAAATTGAAAATAGGCTAAAAATCAGTACTATCAGCATAAAATTTTAATGTCGACAAAGAATCCCTGAAAAGTTGGTAAATCCATATTCCTTCAAACGTGTTATTTAAAATGCGCGAGGGATCAAGGTCTATATGGTTACCAAGGCAACAAGGCCCTCAGAATGGGCCATTGCTATAGTTTACAACCAATGTTCCCTCAAAATAATAATAATGATAAAAATAATAGTAAAAAACATTAACAGTTACCACACTATGAAGTATATAAATATTTTATGAAGCTATTCAAACAACTACAACGAGAGTAAGCCAGCAAATAAGGTTTGAATTTCGCAGATGTCGAAGCTAAAACTCTCCATTCCCTCTATCAATGTTTACAATTTCACCATTATCCATCGCAACGCCAATGACACAGGTTAGAAACAAATCCTTCTTAGAGTTTTTGAAAAAAAAAACACATTAATTGCAACTTCAAAGTATTGTAGGCTAAGGATATCCATTTTATATCTATACTAATATAATAAAGCTGATGAGTTTGTGTGTTTATGTGTTTAAACGCGCTAATCTCTGGAACTACCAGTCGGATTCGTAAAATTATTTTTGTATATGATAGCCAGATTCAAGAGGAATAGTTTAGGCTATGTTAAATTTCGGACAGACCACTCCGTTCCCTACATTTATGCCCTTTTGCACAAATAGATTTATGGCATGTTAAAGAACCTTCCACTAATTGCACCTGTGTGAAGCTAAATTGGATAGGTTATTGTAAACAACGCTCTTAGGTTTCTAAGTTCGTTGCCAAGAGCCGACTGCGGTGGCTTCTAGCAGCTGAGTTGTGAACTTAGCCTAGTAGTCGCTTGGCGGCAAAAGTAGGACCTATTTGAAAAATTCTAAGTTGCAGTACTTAAATTAAAATAACAGATAACACACACTAATACAGTCATCACAATTAACACCGGTTATCAGACAGATTCTACACACACCCAAAGTACACGGGGCTGCATGACCGCGTTGTCGCAGCCCCTAAACTTAAGAACCAACCAACCAACCTCCCTGCATTTAGGCCCTTTGGCACAAATCTACACCGTTTCACCGATTTGAACCAAAATGTGTATTCTTATCCTTTGGAAACCTGCGAGTAACACTGTCTCCATGACATATCGAACAGACCACTCCATTTCGTACATTTAGGCCCTTTGTCACAAATCTACACCGTTCCTCCGATCTGAACCAAATTTTACATACCCTTTGTAACCCGACGAGTAACATTGTCTACGTAAAATTTCTGACAGACCACGTATAATTTTAAGAACATATCCATGACTCCATGTTTCTAAGCGGTCTAGCAGAGGAATTGTATTTTTTTGAAGTGGCCCTTCCACCAAAGTTTCGGTGAGTTGGCGTTCCCGATGCTCACTTGTTAGCCATGATCTGTATTATGAAAGAAGAGAACGGACAGTTGTCAAAGCCAGCACGTGGCTAAATGCCACCTTGCCACTGTAACAGGTTAATTCAACATCTGTTCTTGTATTTACATTAAACAATCATCCTCTTCGCCAATTTTATGCAGTTTTCGCTGTTAACTGTAGGATCCTATGGAACAATAAGCAAAACCACGTTAATAGGTACACGGGAGAATACTGACAATGAGTGATGTTGCAATGACATTGCGTCAGGCCGAGTGCTCGCCACTGTCCATGAGTACACTGCAGCAATGCTCATTGTTGCCATGGAAACAGTCACCCCACTCACCTCCTCTACATACCTCGCCTTACGAGTTGATGACAGCTGTCAGCGTTCTTCTTTCATAATACAGACTATAGTTACATACTTCAGACTCTTAAAGACTTAAAGACTAATATTGTATGTTTACCAACTCTTGATGAATGCAGTACATTTGCATTTGTCTGTTGGCACAGGCTAGAGTAAAATGTGGCTTACCACCAATGCCTCAGTCCCACTCAAGGCTGTGATTATATGAAAGCTGTGAGGCATGGGTGGTGCTGAGTAATGGCCTTCAGTGCACAACTAGTGCCTTTGTGTACTGTGAAACGTTCTACTCATAGGGTCGGTTCTATTGTTCTGACTCGGTGAGGAAAGCTGTGACAAACTACCTCACTCTACACCTTGCCTAGTATGTCCCATTATAATACTACCTTGGGTTTTTGGGGTATCTACCAACCTAACCTATGGTGGTACTTTTTGAGGATCCAACTAGCCTCTGGTCTTACTACCTAGCAGACAAATACTAGTAAATTATCCTCGACAAAGGGTACGACAGATAGGCTACTTTTTCTTCTTCTTCTTCTTCTTTCAAATAGGCCTACTTTGGACCACGCTTATTAAACTCTTCGGCCTTGATCTTTACCCAATATTGACGCATATTTTCCCGATGCAACTCCTTTCGTTCTACTGTCCAAGGGAGAACCTTTCCTCCGAGATCTTTCCTGAAATCCTCGGGCTTCCTTGAAGGTTTGTCCCACAGCATGTCTGTCTTGAAGATTTAGTATTCCCATTTCTTGAACATCTTTCTCGGTTTCTGTCAGCCAGGTGGGACGAGCTTTCTTGTTTCCCCAGAAGGTGAACAGACGGTTAGTCAGTCTGTTTGGAGAAAATCGTGACACATGGCCATAAAAGGCTATCCTTCTCTTCCTAGCAGAGTCCAAGAGCCTTTATGCTCGTAAAGTTCAGAATTGTAACTGTTTCGGAATTCCCCAATTCCTGCACCGGGCCTAAGATCTTCCTTAGTATTCTTCTCTCCCTAACTCCCAATTTAACAACCAGTTCAATGAAAGACACTCCATGGCGTACAATGCTTGTGGACGTTTGACTGTAGTGTTTTAGCTTTAAGTTACGGGAAAGACATTGTTTGTGATACTCTTTAATATTTCAAGACTTTTTTGGCACTATCAGAGCTGTATTAGTTCTCGGGTTTGAACAAACTTTCAATAAAAACCATCAGTTTTAGTCGTACTTATGCTTTAATGAATATATCTGAAATGAGAGCCGACATCCAGTCGTAAACAGTAGAAAAGTTGGCGACCGTTGTACGGCCTTAGATTTCTCTGACACAAACATCCCTACCCCCACAGGATGACACGCGCAATCGCGTGTTTGAAAACATTTAAGAAATGAAAGTTATGCATATCGTTACGTTGGCACAAGTAGATAGTCCCATATATCAAATTTAGTTAGCTGACTTTCTTGTGAGCGGAAACTCTTCTTCTTTCGAGCCTTAATACTTTAAATGAAGGAGCACTTTTCAAAAAAAAAAGGCCGTAACTGATTCCAATTAATAAAGTAACCAGATTTATGTAAATCTATTCGCGAGAGACGACTTGTGATGGTTGCACCCTTCTGGCACCCTGCTCCATTGTCAGTGTGCCAGCCGCACGTGATTGGTGGGTTCAAGTACCCTTGGCCCAGCGCCACGGCCAAACTGTAATGAGACACACCCTTTCAACTCGTTCCATTCCCTCGCTTTTTAAATTTTATGAAACCCTTCTCTTCATTCTGTATGGACGGCTCTGCGTAACTGTGTGCTTTGCAGCATCGTCTCACTTAATTATGACTTAAGAGATACGTCATGATGTGATTATGACCCAGAAATTTCCAACAATTAAAATATATATTTTAATTATTTTTAATAATATGGCAATAATAATAATAATAATAATAATAATAATAATAATAATAATAACAATAATAATGAAGTGAAAAGATAGGATTATGTTCGACGATGTCGAAATGTAAACATTATGTGTCAGAAAACTGTATCATAATGAGGCTCATTATAACACTATTTTTCACTATGAAACAGTTTCTCCCACCAATAAGAGCTCAAGAAACAGTTGTTTGACCATTAAGGTAAGGATTCCTTCGCGCATGCGCTCAAAATCCAATTTCCGAAAATGCACCATCCATATGTTCGCGTAAATAAACTGCCAAGCACACAGAGTGCATGCGTTGATCGGTAAGAGAACTTGGAAAACAGAGATATCCTACCCAGCGCTCGCACTCCGATCACAAAATTCTAGTGACTGAATCTCAACAGATATTTATGAATATTTATGTTCAAACATATAATAAAGTTATAATTAACGTCGAACATAAACAGTCGTATGCAACTCGCCTATAACGGTATTTAACCCTCCGTCGGGCGCAGCTGGCCTGACAGGCCCCGAAAATCTATTCTTGCTCCCCCATCTTCCCGGAGGGCACCTATGCACCTGCCCCTTTTACTATTTTCCTATCTCTAGGTCCCTTTCCGAATGCTCCCTGTTAGTTTTCCCGCCTCCTCCGTAAAGCGCAGTAATTACCCTCCAGGCCTGTGAGGCGCATTGCGCCCGAACTCGTTCGACTTTGGGAGGTTTATATTTCCTTATTATTCCATCGCATAATTGCTTCTTTTCCTCATCTATATATCTCTATATATAACAAGAAGTTCCGTTAAGAACTATACAGCCTACTTTTCATGCCAATGATTATTCTACAGAATATGAACCTATCTAGAATAATGACGAAATTAAGTTGCTAATATCAAAATTTCCAATTAGTTCGAAATACTGTATACCTGGCATAATGTATCCTAATAGAGCACTACGGTTGGCAGCCCTGATGACTGAATATATTCTTATTTCCATCTCTTAAGGTACAAAATACAAAATTTGGTTGAAGTCCAATGAATCGCATGGACGTTACATGCAGTTAAACATTGGATCTAACAGCGCGCGTGAAATCATGTTGGCAACAATGTCATGCATGTATTGGTCAGAAATAATCTGAAATAATGTGATCTATTGTTGTGCCAATTTTGAATGAAATCCATTAGTTAGTATAGAAGTTACATGCATTTTAAAATTGGACCTATCAGCAGGCTTAGAATCATGTTGGCAGCACTGACGTATATTAGTTACTCCAAATTCGTCTAGAAAGCCAGGTACTATACGTGTGCAAATTTTAGAGCTATTGGCTTGCATACTTTCTGATATATTGTTATTAGGGTAACAAAAATAGGGACAGCACATATTAACAGTTGGCAGCCCTGGTTGCTCCTTAGAATACGCATAGTCATATCTGTTATGGTACACATAACACATACGAAATTTGGTTGAAATCCAAATGATAGTATGGAAGTTGCATATATTTAAAGTTGGACCTGTCAGCAGGCTTAGAATCATGTTGGTAGCACTGACGTATATAAGTTACTCCAAATTAATATAGAATGTAAGGTACTATACGTGTGCATAGTTTAAAGCTGTCGGCTTGCATACTTTCTGATATATTGGTATTTGGATAAAATAAATTAGGAGCATTTATTAACAGTTGGCAGCCCTGGTAGGTCTTAAGAATACGCTCAGTCATATCTGGTTATGTACACATACAACATACGAAATTTGGTTGAATTCCAATTGATAGTGTAGAAGTTATATGCATTTAAATATTGGACCTATCAGGAGGCTTATAATCATTTTGGCAACACTGCCATGTTTGGCCTCCTGGAAATTAAACTGAAATATTATGGTCTGTACGTGTGCCAATTTTGAAATAGCTCCGATTCATACTTTCCAAGATATCCAACATGGAGCTCAAATTTCAATTGCGATTTTTTAGCAGTTGGTAGCACTGACATCATTTTCAAATATGGCCGTGAGATATTCAGGTGTAGATCTTTACTCCTACCAAATTTTGTTTCGATTACTGCAGCCGTTTAGGAGTTGATAGGGGGGGACACACACACAGCCAGACAGACAGACAGAAGGACAGACAGACAGACAGACAGACAGACAGACAGCAGACAGACAGACAGACAGACAGACAGACAGACACACATTTGCCCGATCTCATAAGTCTACTTTTTTCTCATTTTTGCAAAATGTGAAAAGTAGGCTAAAAATCAATCTTCCGTGATAGTTTGTCTGTGGGTGTGTGTGTATGTCTCCTATGCATTCATATACCACTCAACCGATTGCGATGAAACTTGGGTGAGATGTTGAGTACACTCTAAGGAAGGTTTCTGACTTAGTAAATCCATTTTACAATAGGTAGCGCACGCGTAGATTCAACAAATGAGTGACGATGCGCGAAGCGTTTCAAACAAGTCCCGTATGTGTTCATATACCATTCGTCCGATAGCGATGAAACTTGGGTGAGATGTTGAGTACACTCCAAGGAAGGTTTCTGACTTAGTAAATCCATTTTACAATAGGTAGCGCACACGTAGATTCAACAAATGAGCGACGATGCGCGAAGCATTTCAACAAAGTCCCGTATGTGTTCATATACCATTCGTCCGATTGCGATGAAACTTGGGTGAGATGTTGAGTAAACTCCAAGGAAGGTTTCTGACTTAGTAAATCCATTTTACAATAGGTAGCGCACGCGTAAATTCAACAAATGAGCGACGATGCGCGAAGCATTTCAACAAAGTCCCGTATGCATTCATATACCATTCGTCCGATAGCTATGAAACTTGCGTAAAATGTTGTGTACACTGCAGGGAAATTTTCTGGCTTAGTACTTCCACTTTACAATAGGCAGCGCACGATTAGATTCAACAAATGAGCTACGACGCGCGAAGCATTTCAACAAAGTCACGTTTGCGTTCATATACCATTCGTCCGATAGCGATGAAACTAGGCTGAGATTTTGTGTGCACTCCAGGGAAGGTTTCTAGCTCAGTAAATCCCTTTAAAAATAGGTAGAGCACGAGTAGAATCAACAAATGAGCAACGGCGCGCGAAGCGTTTCAACAAAGTCCCATTTAATTTCATATACCATTCATCCGATAGCGATGAAACTTGGGTGAGATGCTGTGTACACTCCAGGGAAGGTTTCTGGCTTAGTACATACATTTTACAATAGGTATCGCACCAGTAGATTCAACAAATGAGCGATGACACGCGAAGCGTTTCAACAAAGTCCCGTATAAAGTCATATACCATTCGTCTGATAGTGATAAATGTTTGGTGAATTGTTGTGTCCACTCCAGGAAAGGTTTCTGGCTAAGTAAATCCATTTTACAATACGAAGCGCACGTTTATGTTCATCAAATGAGTGACTACGCGCGAAGCGTTTCGACAACGTCCCGTATACGTTCACATACCATTCATCCGATTGCGATGAAACATGGGTGAGATGTTGTGTACACTCCAGGGAAGGTTTCTGGCTGAGTACATCCATATTACAATATGTAGCGCAAGAGTAGAATCAACAAATGAGCGACGACACGCGAAGCGTTTCAACCAAGTCCCGTATGCATACATGTACCATTCGTCCGTACCTATGAAACTTGGGTGAGATGTTGTGTACACGTCATGGAAAATTTCTGGCTTAGTAAATCCCCTATACAATATGCAGCGCACAAGTTGATTCAACAAATGAGGGACGACGCGCGAAGCGTTTCAACAAAGTCCCGTATAAGGTCATATACCATTCTGCCGTTAGCGGTGAAACTTGGGTGAAATATGGTTGACACTCCAAGGAAGGTTTCTGGCTTAGTAAATACATTTCAAAGTAGGTAGCACACGAGTAGATTCGACAAATGAACGACGATAGCGATGAAATTTGGGTGAGATGTTGTGGACACTTACGTGACGGTTTCTAACTTAGTAAATACATTTTACAGTAGGTAGCGCACGAGTAGATTCAACAAATGAGTGACGGAGTGCGAATCGTTTAAACAAAATCAGGTATGCGTTCATATACTATTCATCCGATTGCGATGAAACATTGATCAGTTATTTTGTACCCGCCAGGGAAGGGGACTTAGTAAATCCATTTCACAATAAGTAGCGCAAGAGTAGATGCAACAAATGGGTGACGACGCGCGAAGCGTTTCAACAAAATTCCCTTTTGCGTTCATATAACATTCTTCGATTGCGATGAAACCTTGATGAGTTATTGTGTACACGCCAGGGAAGGGCTTCGACTTAGTAATACATTTCTCAATAGGTAGCGCACGAGTAGATACAACAAATGAGTGACAGCGCTCGAATCGTTTAAACAAAAAACCCTATACGTGCATATACCATTCATCCGATTGCGATGAATCATTGATGAGTCATTGTGTACACGCCAGGGAAGGGTTTCGACTTAGTAAATCCATTTCACAATAGGTAGCGTACGATTAGATTCAACAAATGAGTGACAGCGATGAAACTTTTTGAAAGTTGTTGTGCACGCTCCCACGAATGGTTCTAACTTAGAAAATCCATTTTATGATAGCTTAGAGGCAGTTAACATGTTGTGTATCCAAAAGCACTTCAAGAAACAGAATTTCAACGCCAACACTTTCTTTGATTGGCATTGCAACGCATGCCGGGTACAGTTTGTCTATATATATATAAATCAATGTAACGTGATAGTTTGTCTGTGGGTGGGTATGTATGTCTCCTATGCGTTCATATACCATTCGTCCGATTGCGATGAAACTTGGGTGAGATGTTGAGTACACTCCAAGGAAGGTTTCTGACTTAGTAAATCCATTTTACAATAGGTAGCGCACGCGTAGATTCAACAAATGAGCGACGATGCGCGAAGCATTTCAACAAAGTCCCGTATGTGTTCATATGCCATTCGTCCGATAGCGATGAAACTTGGGTGAGATGTTGTGTACACTTACGTGAAGGTTTCAAAATTAGTGAATACATTTCACAGTAGATAGCGCACAAGTAGATTCAACAAATGAGCGACGACACGCAATGCGTTTCAACAAAGTCCCGTATGCATTCATATACCATTCGTCCGATAGCTATGAAACTTGCGTAAAATGTTGAGTACACTGCAGGGAAATTTTCTGGCTGAGTACATCCACTTTACAATAGGCAGCGCACGAGTAGATTCAACAAATGAGCTATGACGCGCGAAGCATTTCAACAAAGTCACGTTTGCGTTCATATACCATTAGTCCGATAGCGATGAAACTAGGCTGAGATTTTGTGTGCACTCTAGGGAAGGTTTCTAGCTTAGTAACTCCCTTTAAAAATAGGTAGAGCACGAGTAGAATCAACAAATGAGCAACGGCGCGCGAAGCGTTTCAACAAAGTCCCGTATAAAGTCATATACCAGTCGTCTGATAGTGATAAATGTTTGGTGAATTGTTGTGTACACTCCAGGAAAGGTTTCTGGCTAAGTAAATCCATTTTACAATACGAAGCGCACGTTTATATTCAACAAATGAGTGACTACGCGCGAAGCGTTTCGACAACGTCCCGTATACGTTCACATACCATTCATCCGATTGCGATGAAACTTGGGTGAGATGTTGTGTACACTCCAGGGAAGGTTTCTGGCTGAGTACATCCATATTACAATATGTAGCGCAAGAGTAGAATCAACAAATGAGCGACGACACGCGAAGCGTTTCAACCGAGTCCCGTATGCATTCATGTACCATTCGTCCGTAGCTATGAACCTTGGGTGAGATGTTCTGTACACGTCATGGAAAATTTCTGGCTTAGTAAATCCACTATACAATATGCAGCGCACAAGTTGATTCAACAAATGAGGGACGACGCGCGAAGCGTTTCAACAACGTCCCGTATAAGGTCATATACCATTCTGCCGTTAGCGGTGAAACTTGGGTGAAATATGGTGGACACTCCAAGGAAGGTTTCTGGCTTAGTAAATACATTTCACAGTAGGTAGCACACGAGTAGATTCGACAAATGAACGACGACATGCGGAGCGTTTCAATACAGTCCCCTATGTCTTCATATCCCATTAGTCCGATAGCGATGAAACTTGGGTGAGATGTTGTGGACACTTACGTGACGGTTTCTAACTTAGTAAATACATTTTACAGTAGGTAGCGCACGAGTAGATTCAACAAATGAGTGACGGAGCGCGAATCGTTTAAACAAAATCAGGTATGCGTTCATATACTGTTAATCCGATTGCGATAAAACATTGATCAGTTATTGTTTACCCGCCAGGGAAGGGGACTTAGTAGATCCATTTCACAATAAGTAGCGCAAGAGTAGATGCAACAAATGGGTGACGACGCGCGAAGCGTTTCAACAAAATCCCCTATTGCGTTCATATAACATTCTTCGATTGCGATGAAACCTTGATGAGTTATTGTGTACACGCCAGGGAAGGGCTTCGACTTAGTAATACATTTCTCAATAGGTAGCGCACGAGTAGATTCAACAAATGAGTGACAGCGCACGAATCGTTTAAACAAAACACCGTATACGTGCATATACAATTCATCCGATTGCGATGAATCATTGATGAGTTATTGTGTACACGCCAGGGAAGGGTTTCGACTTAGTAAATCCATTTCACAACAGGTAGCGTACGAATAGATTCAACAAATGAGTGACAGCGATGAAACTTTTGAAAGTTGTTGTGCACGCTTCCACGAATGGTTCTAAATTAGAAAATCCATTTTACGATAGCTTAGAGGCAGTTAACATGTTGTGTATCCAAAAGCACTTCAAGAAACAGAATTTAAACGCCAACACTTTCTTTGGTTGGCATTGCAACGCATGCCGGGTAGAGCTTGTATAAATATAAAAAAAGTGCTCTCGGCACGCCGGAAGGCGGAGGTAGATTTCACCGGACAAACTTGGGGATAGGCGAAAATAGGCAGAATATGCAGATTTTCGTAGAAGGATCAGACCTCATTTATTGCGAGAAGGTATTTTATAATTGGAGCTTAATTAACTTCGTTTTTCGTCATTTTATGCTTATTTTAAACATTTTATTGTCTTATGGGAACGGTAACCTTCTTGTCATTTGGGGTCCATTTTTATACTTGTGGTCACACTGTCCTTATGCTAGGTTTCGACACTGATGTGCAACTATGTAACGGTCTGTTACTTCTTCACGCAAAATTATATCTACCGCAGAGATTTTGGTTGGTTCCTCAGTTTAGGGGCTGCGACAACGCGGTCATGTAACCCCGTGTACTTTGGGATGGCTGTATTAGTCTGTAATTCAGGTAAGGACTGCAGACGGTCAATTTCAAGCAGTAGTTACTAATGTTGCTACCAGGTACTACCGTCAACGACACCTAGCTGTGAACTTGGCTACTAGATGCCACCGCAACCAGCAACTCGCAACGAACGTTGGAACTTCCCCTCCAAAGGAAAGCATACTGAGGGATTTTTGGCGCTCTTAGAAAATCCGACGACTTCGGCCGGCTTTGAACTCGCGACCTTGGGCATAAACATTCAGCATGCTACCAGTTACGTCACCGAAGCCGCTTCACACTTAGATGGAAATCTGAATCTGATCTCGTGCAAGTGCGTTATCTTGGCAACGTCTGATGGCTCATCCCTCATCAATTTAGTAGTGTTGCCATGGCAACCACTGATAGGTCTTGGCATTTTCTTATAATTCCGAAATTATTTTTCTCATCCCTTGGCATAATGTTGGGTTATATCAAAAATTCTTTCAGACAAAAGTTTTAGGTAATTATTATGGGAATATTGTCCATTTTGTACGGTTTTGATATTGTGCCTATTAAGAGAGATATGATTAATGTTTCCCGAAAAACCCACTTTTTCCCACCCCTTTGGTCAATGGTTGGTGCTATAAAAAAAACTCTTCAAACATACATTTTTGGGCTTTATCCGACACATAGTATGAATGTTGAACGGATTCGATATTTCACATATTAAGAGAGTTATAGCAATATTTCACTTTTTCGAAAAAAAAAAGCCCCCCATTTTCACCCCCCAACGACCGATTTAGCCCAGTAACGAACTCGACCGAGATTTTATAGGTATACGTATTCGGTAAAAAATTCAAAGTGATTGGTACAAAATTACGGCAGTTATCGTGTCCACAATAAACTGATATACATATACATACATAAATTATATATAACTTTTGAACTGACGGTGGTTTTGGGGCCTGGGGATGTGAAACGCGAAGATATGTCGAAATTTTCCGGAAGTCGAAACATGGTACCCATTGCAATAGTTAGCTTTCTAACGAAATCTACCTCTGGTTGGTTCCTCAGTTTAGGGGCTGCGACAACGCGGTCATCTAACCCCGTGTACTTTGGGTGAGTGTAGAATCTGTCTGATACACGGTGTGAATTGTAATGGCTGTATTAGTCTTAATTCATGTAAGTACTGCAGACGGTCAATTTCAAGCAGTAGTTCCTAATGTTGCTACCAGGTACAACCGTCAACGACACCTAGCTGTGAACTTGGCTACTAGATGCCACCCCAACCATCAACTCGCAACGAACGTTGGAACTTCCCCTCCAAAGGAAAGCATACTGAGGGATTCTAGTGCTCTTAGAAAATCCGACGACTTCGGCCGGCTTTGAAACCGCGACATTGGGCATAGACATTCAGCATGCTACCAGTTACGTCACCGAAGCCGCTTCCCACTTTATCAGGCGGCTTTGGTGGCGTAGTCGGTAACATGCTGAGCTTCTATGCCCAAGATACCGGGTTCAAACCCGGCCGAAGCCGTCGGATTTTTTAAGAGCGTTAAATATCCCTCAGTATGCCTTCCTTCGGAGGGGAAGTAAAGTCGGCGGTCCCATGTCATAGATTTATGGCATGTTAAAGATCCTTCCACTAATTGCACCTGTGTGAAGCTAAATTGGATAGGTTAAGAATGTATACAACGCTCTTAGGTTTCTATGTTCGTTGCCAAGAGCCGACTGCGGCGGCGTCTAGTAGCTCAGTTCTGAACTTGGCCTCGTAGTCGTTGACAGTGGCGCTTGGCGGCAAAAGTAGGAACTATCTGAAAAATTGTTAGTTGCAGTACTTAAATTAACAAACAGATAACACACACTAATACAGTCATCACAATTAACACCGGTTATCAGACAGATTCTACACACACCCAAAGTACACGGGGCTACATGACCGCGTTGTCGCAGCCCCTAAACTTAAGAACCAACCAACCAACCACTTAATCAGATGGAAATACTGAATCTGATCTCGTGCAAGTGCGTTGTCATGGCAACGTCTGATGGTCCATGCCTCATCAATTTAGTAGTGTTGCCATGGCAACCACTGATAGCTCTTGGCATTTTCTTATAATTCCGAAATCATTTTTCTCGTCCCTTGGCGTAAAGGTGGGTCATATCAAAAATTCTTTCAGACAAAAGTTTTAGGTAATTATTAGGGGAATATTGTCCATTTTGTACGGTTTTGATAGTGTGCCTATTAAGAGAGATATGATTAATGTTTCCCGAAAAACCCACTTTTTTCCACCCCTTTGGTCAATGGTTGGTGCTATCAAAAATCTTATTTGACATAAAATTTTGGCACTTATCCGACACATATTATGAACTTTGAATGGATTCGATATTGCACGTATTAAGAGAGTTATAGGGAAATTTCACTTTTTCGAAAAAAGACCCCCATTTTCACCCCCTTCGACCGATTTAGCCCAGTAACGAACTCGACCGAGATTTTATAGGTATACATCTTCGGTAAAAAATTCGAAGTAATTGGTGCAAAATTACGGCAGTTATCGTGTCCACAAGAAACTGATATACATATATATATACATATATATACATATATATATATATACATAAATTATATATAAACTTTTGAACTGACGGTGGTTTTGGGGTCTGGGGGATGTGAAACGCGAAGATATGTCGAAATTTTCCGGAAGTCGAAACATGGGACCCATTGCAATAGTTAGCTTTCTAATGAAATCTACCTAATAGGTAGAGCATGAGTAGAATCAACAAATGAGCAACGGCGCGAGAAGCGTTTCAACAAAGTCCCATACAATTTCATATACCATTCATCCGATAGCGATGAAACTTGGGTGAGATGTTGTGTACACTCCAGGGAAGGTTTCTGGCTTAGTACATACATTTTACAATAGGTATCGCACCAGTAGATTCAACAAATGAGCGATGACACGCGAAGCGTTTCAACAAAGTCCCGTATAAAGTCATATACCAGTCGTCTAATATTGATAAATGTTTGGTGAATTGTTGTGTACACTCCAGGAAAGGTTTCTGGCTAAGTAAATCCATTTTACAATACGAAGCGTACGTTTATATTCAACAAATGAGTGACTACGCGCGAAGCGTTTCGACAACGTCCCGTATACGTTCACATACCATTCATCCGATTGCGATGAAACTTGGGTGAGATGTTGTGTACACTCCAGGGAAGGTTTCTGGCTGAGTACATCCATATTACAATATGTAGCGCAAGAGTAGAATCAACAAATGAGCGACGACACGCGAAGCGTTTCAACCAAGTCCCGTATGCATTCATGTACCATTCGTCCGTAGCTATGAAACTTGGGTGAGATGTTGTGTATACGCCATGGAAAATTTCTGGCTTAGTAAATCCACTATACAATATGCAGCGCACAAGTTGATTCAACAAATGAGGGACGACGCGCGAAGCGTTTCAACAAAGTCCCGTATAAGGTCATATACCATTCTGCCGTTAGCGGTGAAACTTGGGTGAAATATGGTGGACACTCCAAGGAAGGTTTCTGGCTTAGTAAATACATTTCACAGTAGGTAGCACACGAGTAGATTCGACAAATGAACGACGACATGCGGAGCGTTTCAATACAGTCCCCTATGTCTTCATATCCCATTAGTCCGATAGCGATGAAACTTGGGTGAGATGTTGTGGACACTTACGTGACGGTTTCTAACTTAGTAAATACATTTTACAGTAGGTAGCGCACGAGTAGATTCAACAAATGAGTGACGGAGCGCGAATCGTTTAAACAAAATCAGGTATGCGTTCATATACTATTCATCCGATTGCGATGAAACATTGATCAGTTATTGTGTACTCGCCAGGGAAGGGGACTTAGTAAATCCATTTCACAATAAGTAGCGCAAGAGTAGATGCAACAAATGGGTGACGACGCGCGAAGCGTTTCAACAAAATCCCCTATTGCGTTCATATAACATTCTTCGAATGCGATGAAACCATGATGAATTATTGTGTACACGCCAGGGAAGGGCTTCGACTTAGTAATACATTTCTCAATAGGTAGCGCACGAGTAGATTCAACAAATGAGTGACAGCGCACGAATCGTTTAAACAAAACCCCGTATACGTGCATATACAATTCATCCGATTGCGATGAATCATTGATGAGTTATTGTGTACACGCCAGGGAAGGGTTTCGACTTAGTAAATCCATTTCACAACAGGTAGCGTACGAGTAGATTCAACAAATGAGTGACAGCGATGAAACTTTTGAAAGTTGTTGTACACGCTTCCACGAATGGTTCTAAATTAGAAAATCCATTTTACGATAGCTTAGAGGCAGTTAACATGTTGTGTATCCAAAAGCACTTCAAGAAACAGAATTTCAACGCCAACACTTTCTTTGATTGGCATTGCAACGCATGCCGGGTACAGCTTGTTTTATGAATAAGAAATACATAGATTGTGGTTATTTCGTGGAATAAACGGGTCAAAGGATGTCGAATTATGAATGCTATGAATGTCACAAAGCAATCTGTCAGATACAGTATGACTTGCCAACCATGCACTTTACAGGGGCAATGTATCTTTACTGCTGAGCATTCCAACAGTTTTTCCAAGTAAGACTGACTCTTTATGGTGTTTGAAGCCAGTTTTCAGTGTTGCCTTAGAAAACGGAAGTTTGGTGTTTTTCAACACAATAGTGTTGACCGACTGAAAAACACCAATTTTTTGTTAAGACTGACTCTATTGTGCTGTATCTTATTTTGTAATAAGAACATTACTTTAAGTTTTGTTCGTAATTTTAATATTTGTTTGAATTTTTCACATGAAAACTGAACGCAATTTGGTGGTGGGTTGTAAATGCGAGCTATCATTTTAAAGTTTGATTGTGAGCAATAAATTATAATATGTTTTTAAAAACCTGATGCTGAATAAACTCCCTATGTATATCCTAATGAATGCCACTTATCACTTAAAAAATAATTGCGTTAATTGAGTGTTAATGACGTCTATACAACAAGGGCCTGTCAGGCGCACTGCGCCCGAACTCGGGAGTCGCGGAGGTGCGCCCGACGGAGGGTTAAGGCACTCGTATGGAAATTATAAAACTCGCTTACGCTCGTTTTATAAATGTACTCGTGTCTTAATTATTGCCATTATAGGCTCGTTGCATAATGTACTATTGTACGTCAACACTAAAACAGCCAGGAATAGCAAGTTAGTTATGGAAGGAAGGATCAAGGACAAGAACTGTAGGGGTAGACCAAGGTTAGAATATGTTAAGCAGATTGCCTCGGATATAGGGTGGGGTAGCTATGTAGAGATGAAACAATTACCTCAGGACATTTATTTATCGTATGGCTGTCGGTGCCGGGAGTGTCCGAGGAAATGTTCGTCTCGCCAGAGGCTGTAGCTGCTTCAAGCCGACACCCATAGGGTGAGCTACAAGTTCCGTTCAATTTCAAGTATTTCCAACTTTCGCTACCAGATGTCACTGATAGCCTACCTAGTGGCGAACGTTGGAACTTTGATAGAGTGTTCCAATGGAATCTAACCTAGAAATTTAGCTTCACACAAGTTTAGTCTGTGGAAGGATCTTTTACATGCCATAAATCTATGACATGGGACCGCCGGCTTTACTTCCCTTCCGAAGGAAGGCATACTGAAGGATTTTAACGCTCTTAAAAAATCCGAAGATTTCGGACGGGTTTGAACCCGCTATCTTGGGCACAGCAGTTGGGCATGCTACCAACTACGCCACCGAAGCCAGTTAGCTCAGGACAGGGAGGCGTGTTGCATCAAACGAGTCAAAAGACTGAAGACTCAAACAAAAACAATAATAATAATAATAATAATAATAATAATAATAATAATAATAATAATAATAAATAGATTTGCCTCAGCCACCTGCTATACACCTTTCCAATTGGAGCCGCAAATGCGATATACTATTCAATGTTAACGTTCCGTCTGCACTGCCACCTGACAGGAAACCGGAACACTATTGGTCGACGTGTGGTGGCTGAGATCTCATCCGAGAGATATTTTATTAGCTAACAATATTGTGTACGATCTGACTGAATATACTGTATTATTCGAGTGATTATCGGAAGGTAGGGGAACGAGCTCGTGTCCGGGTCACCGCTGAGTGGATTAGCAAATCAATTCGTGTCTTATCGCAATGTACAGTGCCAAATAGTTTAAACCTTCTCACAATAGTTATTCTCCCAATATGTGTCTGCAAATGAATTTCAAATAGCCTACAGTAATTGAATTGTTCTAATGTATTACTTCTTCATTATGGAGACCGTGTTGGTTGCTGAAGTGTTATGTAGGGATTTAAATTGATTTGTTATTGATTCATTTATGAGCTTGGCAAAATCGTGGTCATGAATCCCCGTGTAGTTGGGTGTGTGTTGGATCTGTTTGATAACTTGTGTCATTGTGATGGCTGTGCATGTGTGTGTGATTGCTATTGGGGCTAGGAGATGGGTAGAAGTGCCGTGGCCTTAAGTCAGGTCACATTTGCCTGGAGTTGAAGAGGGAAACCACGAAAAGTCACTTCCAGGATGGCCGAAATAGGAATCGAGCTCACCTTTTGTTAGTTCTGCCTCACAAGCATATGGGTGATATACATAAATTTAATGATATGACAGAAAGGATCTGCTGATCATCGCTTGACGATCGAAACTGGTCATCGAAGTGAATTTATTTATCGATCTCATGTAATTTGTTTTCAGGTTTAGATAAACACCCATTAATATTGGTTACAATCGTGTTGACCGACTGAAAGTCATTCAATTCGATCACTAAGGCGACACTGAAAATTGTCTTCCAAAACTATAACGAAATGTAGTATATTTGCCCCAACTGATTTATATGAAGGCTGGCTGCGTGGCTCAGCAGTAACATTCTCGTCTCCTGTCCCCAAGTTTCCAAGATAGAATTCTGGCGCAGACAGTTGGCATTTGTGGGTGCGCAAATTCGAGGGAAACGTGTCAGTTGATTTACTGGGACGTTAAAGATCCCCTTCGGGGTGAAATCTGGCACCCCGGCGTCTCTACAAGCCACAGTTGTTAAAGGGACGTAAAATCAATAACACTATTATTAGTATATTGACTTTCACGGCTAGCGAATTAAAACTCAGCAATTTTTCTCGGTTTATGCCGCGTCTTGTGTGGGGTTTCAGCTAGGTACTCCAAGCTGGCTCATCAGCCTTTATAGGGAGGTAAAGCTTTTAGCTCTCGCTGTCAAGAAGGGAAGGTGCGCTTCATAAGACAGGTAAGAAGCGCGCAGTTCGCTACTCCTGTGGAGGTCCGAGCACGGACACCAAGACCCCACTGATGAGCCAGCTTGGTGTTCCTAGGCAAAACCCCATACAAGACACGGCATGAACCTAGAAAGATTGCTGAGTTTTAACATTATTTATATTTGATATTTTTGTATTTCTTCGGATGCCCTTCCTGACGCAATGTGATTTTTAAGGTGAAAATTTCACCCCGCTGTCACCGGGATTCGAACTCTGGCCGTCCGGGTGAAAGACGAGCAGCTAAACCCCTGCACCATCACGGTCCCCCTATTTTTATTTTTAGCCTACTTTTCACATTTTGCAAAAATGAGGAAAAAGAAGACTTATGAGATCGGGCAAATGTATGTCTGTCTGTCTGTCTGTCTGTCCTTCTGTCTGTCTGTCTGTCTGTCTGGCTGGCTGGCTGTGTGTGTGTCCTCCCCTATCAACTCCTAAACGGCTGCAGCAATCGAAACAAAATTTGGAAGGAGTAAAGATCTATACCTGAATATCTCACGGCCACATTTGAAAATGATGTCAGTGCTACCAACTGCTGAAAAATCGCAATTGAAATTTGAGCTCCATGTTGGATATCTTGGAAGGTATGAATGAGAGCAATTTCGAAATTGGCACACGTATAGATAATAATATTGCAGTTTAATTTCCTGGAGGCCATACATGGCAGTGTTGCCAAAATGATTATAAGCCTGCTGATAGGTCCAAATTTAAAATGCATATAACTTCTACACTATCAATTGGATTTCAACCAAATTTCGTATTTGCTATGTGTACATAAACAGATATTACTGAGCGTATTCTTAAGAGCCACCAGGTCTGCCAACTGTTAATAAATGTTCTCAATTTTTTAAATCCAAATACCCATGTATCAGAAAGTATGCAAGCCGACAGCTTTAAACTATGCACACGTATAGTACCTGACATTCTATATTAATTTGGAGTAACTTATATACGTCAGTGCTACCAACATGATCCTAAGCCTGCTGAGAGGTCAAACTTTAAATACATGTAACTTCTATACTATCATTTGGATTTCAACCAAATTTCGTGTGTGCTATGTGTACCATACCAGATATGAATATGTCGATTCTTAATAGTAACCAGGGCTGCCAACTGTTAATAAATACTGTCTCTATTTTTGTTACCCTAATATCAATATATCAGAAAGTATGCAAGCCAATAGCTCTAAACTTTGCACACGTATAATACCTGGCATTCTAGATTAATTTGGAGTAACTAATATAGGCCTACGCCAGTGCTGCCAACATGATTCTAAGCCTGCTGATAGGTCCAATTTTAAAATGCATGTAACTTCTATACTAATTAATGGATTTCATTAAAAATTGACACAACAATAGATCAGATTATTTCAGATTATTTCTGACCAATACATATATGTCATTGTTGCCAACATGATTTTACGCGCGCTGTTAGATCCAATGTTTAACTGCATGTAACGTCCATGCTGTCCATTGGACATCAACCAAATTTTGTATTCTGTACCTTAAGAGATGGAACTAAGAATATATTCAGTCACCAGGGCTGCCAAATGTAGTTCTATATTAGGCCACATTATGCCAAGTATACAGTGTTTCGAACTAATTAGAAATTTCGATATTACCAACTTAATTTCGTCATTATTCTAGATAGATCCATATAGATTAATTATTGGCATGAATCTTACATTTTAAGAAAAGTAGGCTCTTTAGTTCGTCACGGAACTTCTTGTTATTTATATGAAGGAACAATTAAAGGGGGTAATGGATTTTTCAAATATTACACACAATTCCACGCCTATGCCATAGTAGTGTCTATAGGTGTGTGTAGACTTTTGTATGAACTAGGAATGGGAAGGAGGCAGCCGTGGCCATAAATTAGGAACCATTTAGGCTTATCCTGACAGTAAACATGAAAACATCAATGGAAATATATCTACTTTTAGAATATCTGCAGTGGTAATTGAACCCAGTCTCTACTGCGTTATCCTCGTGAAATTCATTGTTATAGCCAGGAATCGAGTCCTGGATTTTAGGGATGTTCGCCGATACCGCAAACCTCTGCACCATTAGGTGGTCTTCACATCAAATGATATGACGCTGAAGTTCGCACACTGTAGTGAAGTGTACTTGAGGTGGAGTGGCCAGGTCTCCTCGCTTCTATCAGTCGGAAGCACACGGTAATCCATCAGAGTCGGCTGACAACACTCAATTTGCTTAACCGACGAGATCTGACGGGATCCGATGTTAAAATATGACCGGGCAGCTGATGAATAATACCTGCTAGCACACGAATAATCGCAGACTCTCAGGCCGAAACTCTGGAATAACCCAATATTCTGATTTTCTCTTTTCTCAGTGGGTGTAACGTTCACTTACTTAAACTTATCAACCACCCAGGTTATTAGTGCAAACTACAAATACGTTGGCATTGAAATTTCAAAGTAAACTCAGAATGGTACCGCCATCCTTTAATTATTTTTGATGTGTAACATCTTTCCACTCGGCTGCTGGATACTTTTTGTGGGAGTGATTTTGGAAAAGGGACAGAAATGGGACGAAAATTTGTATTTTGTGGCTTGTGGGAGGGATTTTGGAAAAGGGACGGAAATGTGTAAGAGGAAACAATGAGCGCACGCGACGGCGGAGATTGGTACCACGACGTACTGTCGGCCAACATACAGCCTCTTAATTTAACCAAAGGACCCAAAACCAATAGGTCATCGGCTTTTTAATATTTCGCGAGCCAATAATGTTAGGGACTTGTATGAAGTGTTGTAGGACTCGGGGCGACGCCCCTACATTCATGATTTTTACGATTTGCAGAGATGGGTAAATCCAGAGCAGAATATATGCGAAATTATCGACAAAAAAACTTGAGAAAATATTAAAGACTGGAGTACAGCCGGAATAAATTGACTTCACATATATTGCATCTCAATTTCATAGTAGGATAACATGTCAGATGTTACACATCATATGTGACTACTGTAAGGCTCGTATATTTTTTTTTTTTAATTTTTCAAAGTACATGCAGCTAAGTGAGCCCTTAACTTTTGTAGTCTACAAATAACAGCCAAATAACAGAGGTAAGGATTAAAAAATTGAAACAAATCTCAATACACAACAAGTCCAGAGCAAGAGCAGGTAGAATGTTCTTGTTCGAAGCCGAGTAGTCAATGGCCAAGATGACAGTTGAACTACCGTTAATGAACTGTTACAGTTACAATGACGAAACGCAGCAAGTATGTAGTCTCACATAGGAGCCTTTCTCTGCAAAAGACCCCAGATCAATGATCCATACATTGAAGATGGTGGATGGACGTACTTTTCTAATGTTAGATTCAATTCCTCTGCTTGCAAGAGCGGATTTACAGTGAAACGTAGTAAAAGAGGAGACTTATGCAGGCTACAACTCTTATTGTTCATCACAAGAACATTCAATTATACTCCTTGATGAGGGCAAAGAGTTATAACTATACCCATAAATTCAAGAGA
The DNA here is from genome assembly GCA_946902985.2 of Meconema thalassinum. Taxonomy (NCBI): domain Eukaryota; kingdom Metazoa; phylum Arthropoda; class Insecta; order Orthoptera; family Tettigoniidae; genus Meconema; species Meconema thalassinum. Next base: position 200,330,930 of record OX336391.1, on the reverse strand, counting down.
AAGTAGCTAGGTATTCTTTACTGAACATACTCAAAAAGAATTGCTCATATAGGCTAAATACACTGACCGTCAAAGAAAATAACTATCACTTGAAAAATTCAACATTATTTTCATTCAAATCATAAATATGAATGGTATAGGCCTAGTACAGTATGTTTATAGCATGGAAGTAAGGTTAATTGGTTTCCTGGAATCATTACCATTCTTAATGTCATTGTTTCACTTAAAAATAGCGATTCTTTGACATGATACTGTTTCCCGCGGAAAGATGTGCGCGCCATCGCTATCGTCAACAATGCAATGATTTATTCTTCTTTCTTTTGCCACTTGTTGGCAAAGGAAAAGTTCAATACAGCCATATCCTCAGTTGTTCTTGTACAATTCAGAAACAAATATGCGCTTGAGGCCTGAAGATGTTGCCAGGGCAGTGGCTCTAATCGAAAATGACAAAGACATGAAGAATGGTAATTCATCCAGGAAACCTTACTTCCATGCTATAAACAGTAACTTATGTTATTTTTGATTTAAATCAAAGTAATATTGAATTTTGCAAGTGATCGGTTTTTTTTGCCGGTCATTGTAAGTAGACCAGAATATAATCCACCATCTCACACTACGTATAAGCTGTCTCTCTCGCTACTGTAGGACCGCTAACGCCAATGCTCAGCACGTCTAATAAGTGCGCCCTGTGTCACAATTTCATCCCTTGCCGTCTACTGTGTTGTGTAATATATTTGGCTAAATTAAGACATTCCTGGTAATTGACCCAATGCCCAAGCTAAGAGAGGCGTTGCAAGTGAACATCAATGAGGTCTTAAATTATGATTTTCTTTTCTAGTGCATTAGAGAAGAGCTCAAAGACACTCTAGTTTCTTCTGCCACATAGAAGCATATGAAAAGTTACAAACAACTTAACTTAGTTTCGCCTCAATCACGCTCGTCCACTTAAGTCTCCGAACACACTTTCTTACTTAACTTTGTAACCTAGAGAAGATTAGAAAGGAGGTATGAATCCATATTAAAGCAGAGTGGATATTCATGTTGCAGCATCATGCTACAACAATATACTTGGAACGTTGGCAGTGACTGGCCGTCAGCGAAGACTCATCTCATCTCACGGGTCTTTATTGTAGGAAGAAGAATGTTATTTTGTTGGTGAGCTCTAAAGCCTCGTCATATGTTCAAAAGTTTACTATGAGCATGTGCCTATAGTTTACAGTTTCATGGTGATGAAATATGGATGTACTTGAAATAAGCAATGGCTTTGTCTGACAGCTATTCTTGCACTCAAAACGAATTCAAATTGAGTTGTAGTTTTACCTTCATTTTGGGCTTCGGACACATTGGCCATCCACGCGTAATACGACTGTGTATTTTTAAATCAAATTTAAATATTTAATGAACTTTAAATTACCCTGCTTCACTTTACTTTCCTTTTTATTATATTTAATTTTATCTCTTTATATTTTGTAATTTTGAATTATTTTACATTACTCTTCTTTACTTAAATTTACTTTCCTTTGCGTTATATTAATTCATATTTGTGTTTTTTCTTTATTATTTTATTTTACAGTAGGCCTACTCTGCATTGATTTGCTTTACTTTATATTAGTATACATCTACTTCAAAAGTTTGAGAAACATAGGACATCCCCTTACTTTATGAAATGTTCCTTTAAAATACGTATATATTATATTTCTTATATTTTGTTTTATTTCATATTCTTTATTTTATTTTACATTACTGTGCGTTAGTCTGCTTTACTTTACTTTATTTTGCTTTTATATTAGTATTGTCTATCTTTTAATTTAATTTAATTTTGTCTTTTTATTTCACGTTACTTTACAGTACACTGCTTTGCTTTACTATGGATATGTTTATATGATCTCTTAACATTTTATTTTGCCTTCTTTATTTTATTTCATTTCGCATTGCTTGGCATTACTTTGCATTACTTTAATTTAATTTCGTTTTATTTCTTTTATTTTATTTCATTTTTTAAAATTAAATTACATTACTTTGCTTTATATCATTTTATTTAAACTTTTTAATTGCATTTTATTTTATTTGTTTATTTTACTTTATATTCTCATTTTATTTTAATTTACTTTATGTTATTTATACGTGTCCATGGCAAACGTTACTTTGTGATTTGGTGAAAATATATAACGGTATAACTATAACTTGTTATAGGTAGAGACCAACATTAAGAGCGTTAAAAATCCCTCAGTGTGCCTTCCTTCGGAGGGGAAGTTAAGCCAGTAAGCTCATGTCGTAGATTTATGGCATGTAAAAGAACCTTCCACTTACTACACTTGTGTAAAGTTAAAATTTGTAGGTTAGATTTGATTAACGCTATATTAGTTCCAACGTTCAACGCCAGGTGTTGTTTGAGATGGCATCTAGTAGCCAAGTCCGAAGCTAGGTGTCATGGACGATAGTATTTGGTAGAAAAAGGAGGAACTACTTGAAAATTGATCGTCTGCAGTCCTTAATTGAATTACAAATAACTCACACTAATATATCGGGTGCTTGTATTCAGTTGCCCCTAGCGGAAGTTACTTTTTATAGGTAAAATTCTAATAGTAAGTTGGAGCTTAAGTTTTACTTTCATTATTGCTGGTATTTACGCCCCTTTAGGATAGGTTTATATTTCTTCATGGAAACATTAACACGAATTTCTACTTATAACCTCAAATGTTAATATTTTCAGTAATGGGTTAGCAAAGAACTTGTCGCCAACTTAAAAGGGAATAGTACAATGTCCTTTGACTGAAACTAATCTTTCACAGCAGGAAATAGCCAAAATATGTAAAATTTCACAACCTTGGCTGGTTAGTAAAGTCATATCTCACGAAATAAGAGCATTTTGGCATTATAACAGCATTATAACAGCAAACGTTTCCTGTGTTTTTCTATATTTCGTTAAGTTGTCATGTGGATTTGGTCAGAGATTGTATGCACTAAAGGAGTAGTGATATGAACTCTTGTCAGATCCAAGCTAAAAATAAATGCTGGAGTGCAGTTTCGTACAAGAGCCGTTAAGAATGAAGAGGGACTGATATTATTATCATAGATTAGATGAAATATTTATGAAGCCTTCATCTGGCGAGCATGCTGAAACGTAGATAAGGAATTAATTATATTTGGTCACTGGAAATGACAGAAGAAAGATGGAGAGTCTGTTGATCTAGTGCGGTTTTATCGGACTTTAGTCACGCGTGCAATCTAGAGAGTTCTTGTGACAGCTATCCATCTTTTTTACCATGGAATATATAACTATTCCAAAGAGTTTTAATTAACAGTTTCAACATTGTCTGTTGGTAGAGCTGATATTTAGTCTAACTATGCAATTACACGGAGGAAGATAGGATGGTCATATTCTCTTTTTTATATCATTCCGGCTGCAGTTGGCGTAGGGACTAATTCACATTTTTACGCTGCTCACTACTGATTAAAACGTGGTGATATTCGAATTTAGATTTTGAGGAGCTCTTTATTTTCCGAGTTTGGTAGTGAGGAAGGCAGTGCTTGGTTTGGTTGTATCTCTACCACTTCGTAGTGTAGTAGCTAACATTCCTGGCTGTCGCCTCGGAGGTCCAGGTTCGATTCCCGGCTCTAAGAAGAAATTTAATTCTAAAGGCTGTAATGGGGTACACTTAGCCTCGTGAGGAAAAACTGAGAAGAGGCAGGTTTGATTCCCACCTCAGTCATCCAGGAAGTGATTTCCCATGGTTTCCCACTTCTATTCCAGGCAAATGCCATGTTGGTTCCTAATTTAAGTACACGGCCACCTCTTTCCCACTCCTCACCTGAATTAAAATACAGATGCTAATACAGCCATCTCAAAAACAAAACAAAACAAAAAAAGAGGAAAACCTCAAGTTATCACACAAAACTACATACACACCCAAGCACATGGGGCTATGTGATCACGATGTTGCAAAGCCGCTAAAAAGTCAACAACATCTACTTCAAAAGTTTGAGAAACATAGGACATCCCCTTACTTTATGAAATGTTCCTTTAAAATACGTTTTTCCCCTTTTTTTTTCTAAATTTACATATTGACATTTATTTATTTATTTATTTATTTATCGTATGCCTTTTAATGCCAGGAGTGTCCAAGGACATGGTCGGCTCGCCAGAGGCTGTAGCTGTTTAAGCGGACACCCATAGGGTGAGTTACAATTTCCGTTCAATTTCAAGTAGTTCCAACTTTTGCTACCAGATGTCACTGATACCTAGTGATGAACGTTGGAACTTTGTGATAGAGCGTTCCACCGAAATCTAACCTAGAAATTTAGCTTCACACAATTTTAGTCTGTGGAAGGATCTTTTACATGCCATAAAGCTATGACATGGGACCGCCAGCTTTACTTCCCCTACGAAGGAAGGCATGACGGCATAGGCCGGATTTGAACCCGCTATCTTGGGTACAATAGATCAGCATGCTACCAACTACGCCACCACATATTGACATGAAAACAATGTATGCAGTTAAAAGTAAACTGAAGTTTAACTCAAAGTTTAATTAGGTTCTAAAGCATGGACCAATCATCCAAGGCTAAGAAACACCGAGTTAACATTAATGTTACTTGGTGCAACATGGCTAACGATCGCGATCATTTTTATGAATGGGTCTATGCTGTCTTACGTCATAGAAACTGCCCCGGTTAATCAAATATTCCTCCACCTCAACCTGTGTGGGGTGTTCTGTGGTACCGGTACGTATTACACTGTTATATCAGTAACAGTTCCATGTGAGAGATCACAGTAAGGATGGCCTGTGTGAGTGACGAGTAGAATAATCTATTGTTGAGTAGACTACTTAAAATATTAAATTATTTTTGAAAGTTAGGTATGAATTATCCATTATTTGTTTTGAAATTGATAACCACGTGAAATCTGAGAATCTACTTTTACTTCCTTCTTTCTTTTTTTGGAGTGACATCTTCTCCATTTGGTTCAACATGGGTTGGCAACAATGCTTGAGAGACACACATGCTCTCCAACAAAATCTCGTCGTAGCGCACCCAGCTTCAAAGTGCTTGGCACATGAATGTGCATACAATTAACAGAACAGTCCTTAGTCATATTCAACTCATGCGTATAGCACTTGGGCCGGGATTTTGAGATCCACCCGCTCCTCTCCGATAGGTGACGTTACCTGCCTACTGCTAACTACCCCGTGCTGTCAATGTTGTCAACAATCATGACTTACAAAGAAAAATGTTTGTAATTTCTGTTTATCAGTATTGCCTTGTGCTCAATGAATTTTCAACATGTTTTGTTACCGATAAACCCGTAGTACACATACCGGGTCTTTCATATAAAGTAAGAACGGCAAGTGGCTGTTCTGTTATTCGCTGGTGCGGTGGCCTTGGCCGTGCTTGTGGAGCGCCTTGGCCCCCTGCTGTATTATTGAAAGCACGCGCATAGTACATACGAGGCCTGTTAGGTAGATTTCATTAGAAAGCTAACTATTGCAATGGGTACCATGTTTCGACTTCCGGAAAATGTCGTCATATCTTCGCGTTTCACATCCCCCAGACCCCAAAACCACCGTCAGTTCAAAAGTTTATATATAATTTATGTATATATGTATCTATCTATCTATCTATCTATCTATATATATATATATATATATATGTATATCAGTTTCTTGTGGACACGATAACTGCCGTACTTTTGCACCAATCACTTTGAATTTTTTACATAATATGTATCACTATAAAATCTCGGTCGAGTTCGTTAATGGGCAAAATCGGTCGAAGGGGGTGAAAATGGGGGGCTTTTTTCGAAAAAGTGAAATTTCGCTATAACTCTCTTAATACGTGAAATATCGAATCCATTCAAAGTTCATAATATGTGTCGGATAAGTGCCAAACATTTATGTCAAATAAGTTTTTTGATAGCACCAACCATTGACCAAAGGGGTGGAAAAAAGTGGGTTTTTCGGGAAACATTAATCATATCTCTCTTAATAGGCACAATATCAAAACCGTACAAAATGGAAAATATTCCCCTAATAATTACCTAAAACTTTTGTCTGAAAGAATTTTTGATATGACCCACCATTACGCCAAGGGATGAGAAAAATGATTTCGGAATTTTAAAAAATGCCAAGTGCCATCAGAGGTTACCATAACAACGCTATAAGGGATGATCTATCAGAGGTTGCCAAGACAACGCCATTGAAGAGATCACATTCATGTTTAGCCTACTTTTCACACTTTTCAAAAATGAGGAAAAAGTAGACTTATAAGATATATCCGAGAAAATGTGTCTGTCCTTCTTCCTGTCTGTCTGTCTGTCTGTCCTTCTGTCTGTCTGGCTGTGTGTGTGTGTGTGTGTGTGTCCCCCTATCAACACCTAAACGGCTGGAGCAATCGAAACCAAATTTAGTATGAGTAAAGATGTATACCGGAATATCTCAGGCCCATATTTGAAAAAGATGCCAGTGCTACCAACTGATAAAAAACGCACTAGAAATTTGAGCTCCATGTTGGATATCTTGGAAGGTATACATGGGAGCTATTCTAAAATTGGCACACATGTACATAATACTATTTCAGTTTAATTTCCAGGTGGCCATACATGACAGCGTTGCCAAAATAATTTTAAGCCTTCTGATATGTCCAATTTTTAAATGCATATAACTTCTACACTATCAATTGCATTTCAACCAAATTTTGTAAGTAATATGTGTACATAAACATATATGACTGAGTGTATTCTTAAGAGCCACCAGGGCTGCCAACTGTTAATAATTGCTCTCTATTTTGTATCCAAATATATCAGAAAGTATGCAAGCCGACAGCTTTAAACTATGCACACGTAAATTACCCGACATTTTACATTAATTTGGAGTAACTTATATACGTCAGTTCTACCAACATGATTCTAAGCCTGCCGATAGGACCAATATTTTAATACATGTAACTTCTATACCAACAAATGGATTTCATCCAAAATTGGCACAAAAATATATAATATTTCAGATTATTTCTGACCAGCACTCGCGTGACATTGTTGCCAACATGCTTTTACGTGTACTAATAGATCCAGTGTCTAAATCCATGTAACGTCCTTTGGACTTCAACCACATTTTGTATTCTGTACCTTAGGAGATGGAAGTAAGAATATATTCAGTCACCAGAGCTGCCAACTGTATTGCTCTATTAGGCTACATTATGCCTAGTATACCTTATTTCGAACTAATTAAGACATTTCGATATTACTCACTTAATTTCGTCATTATTCTAGATAGGTTCATATACTGTAGATTAATCTATGGCATGAATCTTAAATTTAAGAAAAGTAGGCTCTTTAGTTCGTCACGGAACTTCTTGTTCCATTTGACTATGAGGGAAGCGGCTAACTGGTAGCATGCTGAACTTCTATGCCCAAGGTGCTGGTTCAAAGCCGGCCAAAGTCGCCGGATTTTCTAAGAGCGCTAAAAATCCGTCAGCATGCTTTCCTTCGGAGGGGAAGTTACAACATTCGTTGCATGTTGCTGGCTGCGGTGGCATCTAGCAGCCAAGTTCACAGCTAGGTGTCGTTGACGTTAGTATTTGGTACAAAATTAGGTACTACTACTTAAAATTGACCGTCTGCAGACCTTACCTGAATTGTAGACTAATAGAGTCATCACAAATAACACAGTTTATCAGACAGATTCTACACACACCCAATGTACACGGGGTTACATGACCACCTTGTCGCAGCCCCTAAACTGAGGAACCAACCAACATCTCTGCGGGAGATAAAATTTTGCGTGAAGAAGTAACAGACTGTTAGATAGTTACACATTAGTTCCAAACCTTGCATAAGGACAGTGTGATCACAAATATAAAAATTAACCCCAAATGACAAGACAGTAAAATGTTAAAAGTATGCATGGAAAGACGAAAAAATGTTAACTAACCTCCAATTGTAAAATACTTTCTCGCAATAAATGAGGTCTGATCCTCCTACGAAAACCTGCATATTTTGCCTATTATAGCCTATCCCCAAGTTTGCCCGGTGAAATCTACCTCCGCCTTCCGGCGTGCCGAGAGGTATTTTTTTTTTCAAGTTCCGCTGGGCTGTAGGCTATAAAAATAACATATTGACATACCAAACTGATTTTACTACTAAATGTTTGCTTGTTTTATTCTTATGTCTCAACATAATCGCCAAAACGATTGAAACATTTGTCGTATCGTTACACCAGATTTCCAATGCGCTCAGCAAAATATTCTGCCGCCACTGAGGTGGATACGTCTGGACAGTCTCCTGAAGTTTTTCCATTTTGACGAGGTGTTGCCGCCCAACCATACCTTTGATTCTCGAAAAAGGTGAAAATCATTCACGACCACACTGTACCAACGTTACGATAGACTTTTACAAAGAATTCAAATGTGAAATTTTGGACCATCTGCCGTTTAGTCCAAATCAGCACTGAATGATTTTCACCCTTTTCGAGAATTGAAGGTATGGTTGGGCGGCAACGCCTTGTCAAAAAGGAAAAACTTCAGGAGACTGTCCAGACGTATCCACTTCAGTGACGGCAGAATATTTTGCCGAGGGCATTGGAAAGCTGGTGTAACGATACAACAAATGTTTCAATCTTATTGGCGATTATTTTGAGACAGAATAAAACAAGCAAACATATAGTAGTAAAATCAGTTTGGTATGTCAATCTGTTATTTTTATTCAGTCCATCGGAACTTGAAAAAAAACAGATTTACTATGCGCGCGCTTTCAATAGTACAGCAGGGGGCCATGGCGCGCCACAAGCTCGGCCAAGGCCACCGCACCAGCGAATAACAAAAATGCCGCTTGCCGTTCTTACTTTATAGGAAATACCCTGTAGTTAGCCTTCCCTGAGAAGTTAAGCACGAGATGCTACTGCGCACTTCTCTTCACTGCTCACCTATATGCACTCATTGTTAGATTCTGTATTACTTAATAATTCTTTTCTATCATTTTAATTTGTTTGTAATTATATATTAATTTTGTGGAACTATATCTATTACCGTTATACGTTTAATATGATAAAACTCTGTGCTAAAATTAATATGCATGTGTAGAGTGATACAATAAAGGAACTTCTGAGGCCAACAAGTAGTCATTAAATAAATGAATGAATGAATGAATGAATAAATAAATAAATAAATAAATAAATAAATAAATAAATAAATAAATAAATAAATAATAAATAAAAAATAAATAAAAAATAATAATAAACAATAAATAAATAAAAAATAAAAAATAAATATAAAATAAATAATAAATAAATAATAAACAAAAAAAATAAAAAAAATTATAAAATAAATAATAAATAAATAAATGATCTAGCTATCTTTACCAAGACTAGTGAAGAAATCAAGTACGCCATAGAGAAGTTACATGAGTTAGCCTCAAAGACAAGACTCCAAATATCGTATGAGGAGACGCATTTCATAGTAAATGGACACCAGAATATCCCGAGATCACCACTACAGACCAACTATGGCAGGCTGTTCCAAATCCATGAGTTTAAGTATGCGCACACGTGATCACTCAGCAGTGTTGCTTGGAGCACGGTTGGAGAGGGACTGGGGGTGATAGCCAATACGTCACTGGGCGAAGGTCATAACACAAGCCAATGCGCTTCCAGCCAGTCTTGATGTATCCACCGCGCAGTGACGGCAGCCCCCCACAGCAGAGCTGTATTGCATGTTGCAGGTTTACTCACGGAAGGCGGCGAGTACTCCACTGGTCACGAACGAGCTGCTCGGCTGGAACAGCCTGAACTATGGAATGATTAGGCACGTACCTTCCTTCAAATATTTAGGAGAAATTATTGTACCATCTGGATTGGACAGGAAAGCTAATTTAGAAAAAGCTACCAAACTTCAGAAAGCATACCGAATAACATAGAATCACTATAATAAAAGAGTGATGTCACGAAATGCAAAACTACGGCACTACCAGACAGTTGTTCTTCCGGAATCATTGTATGCCTCCGAAAATATATCTCTAGGAGGCCACTCTCAAATTGGTGAAATCGAAATCCAGGAACGTAAAATTCTCAGGAAAATATATGGCCCCGTTTATGTTAATGGTATATGGATTAAAAGGAAAACCACAGATTTGTACACAGTAATCAATAAGTTCACTGATACCGTGCGTAAGAGACGATTGAAATTTTATGGTCACATCTGCAGAATGGACAACACCAGATATGCAAAAAAAATGCTTGATATAATGAATTCAAAGAAGGTCAAAATCAGTTGGTTTGAAGAAATCAAACTGGACTTAATGGAAATAAACATTACAGAAGAAATCGTCATGAATCGCAAAACTTTTGGAACTCTGGTTACAAATCACTCTTTCACCGAAAAAGCTAAAAAGACCACTGGAAAAAATGTACGGAGGAACGTAAGAAGGGGCATAGCGAGTTCATCAGGAGATTTTTTTTGGAGGGGAAGAAGAGGAAAACTCCATCAACCCGAGTCAATAAGTTCAAACGCGCTCCCTAAGTGGGCAAAACGAAGAAAGAAGAAGAAATAAATCAATTAAAAAGATACGAGCCTTACAGTAGTCGCATATGATGTGTAACATCTGACATGTTATCCTACTGGTATACTACACAGCTTGGACATTCTTAAAATGTTAATTTACGCTCCATTTTCAGACTGGTACTATGATGAATGTATAGATTGAATTGGAGATATGCTACTGTCACACTTGTGAGGCAGCGGTCAAGCTGTTAGTCTCTCACCAAGGTAGACAGGGTTTGATTCCCGGTCAATACATGTGAGATTTTCGAATTGAAATGCCATGTCCTGTGGTTCGCATTCCATGTAAAGGGGAGGTACCGTGGATCATGATAGTGAGATTAACGGTCACGCAAAACTACCAGCTTCCTTCCTTCCTTAATAATTCATAATAACAAAGTGACACTCAACGTCGACTGTACTCTCAAATACTGTGAGCACACTCCTCAGTAACTATATCATTCATTATTCTCAAGACTCTCATACAATTCGTCGTAAACAATCAAAACATGGCTTCCTACAATCATGAAATGACCTAGTCTCAGCTTTTATTCCACTCATATAACAACATTCTGTTATGCATTTAATATTTGACTAGCCTACTCAACCACAGCTTGACAATAATGCCGCTTACTTAAATGTCATTTGTCGTCTTTGTCCTACCCCATGTGATGTTCAACCTTGAACGTGAAGCTTCATAAACTGCTCAACGACAAATGAAAGTCGGTGAAACATTTGCCACTGTGCTCGTCAAACCAGTGCCTGCTAAATGCACTGCCTACTGTATTACCATAATATTCTCGTGCTAAAGAGCACACACTGCCTTGTTTCCAATACACACATTTTCAATTGTTATTGTAAAAGGGAGTGTTTTACAGATATTGTAGTTTATAATACGGAACTCATTTTATTAGATGATTTGTAGCTTCCACCAGCACTAGCCTAAATAAAGAATACAATATGGATCAACTAGATTAATAGACGCGACACCGCTCATAACCTTAAATTCCTTATAAACAGGTCCTCTTCATTCACAGACCAACACGTAATTTCATATGGATTCTGTTAAAATGAGTCATATTGATATGATAAATATCGTTTAAAATGATAATCTGGTAGCTGGATCGATCGATCGAGTGGGCAGTGCATACTTCCGTTTTCCATCACTGCCAGCTAGTACACTTCCGTTTGATCGATCGAGCAGGCAGTGCATACTTCCGTTGGATCCAGCACTGCCAGCTCGATCGTTCCGATCCACTTCCGTCCCCAATTTTCAAAATCACTCCCACAAAACTATCCAGCAACCGAGCGGAAAGATGTTACACATCAATAAATAAATAAATAAATAAATAAATCCATTTATGAGGTTTGCCACTTCTACCTAAAAAAAACATGCCTGGAAGGGGGCCTATCTTAAGGCCACTGTTGCCTTCCAAACACTTCCTTTTATTACGATTGTGCACACTTGAAGATACTGTTGTCAAATAGATTCTCTAAATATGAAAATATATCTTAAATATTCAGTTTCAGTTTAAATGATTGTCAATCTCCCGGAGATGGCATTGTATAGTTGCTATACTTTCTTTTAACAAGAGCTTGTATGGGGTAGGAAGACGTATTTCCACCTGTGAATGAGAGATAGCAATCCGTCTGATCCAAGACATCACGACTGAGAGTGTGGTTGGATGGTCAAGCTCTATATGATATTAACATCAAACAGAGCGGTGACCTGCATGTGTGCCGGAAGGAACTCGAAGGTATCCAGGAAAGTTCGATTTTATTCGGCAAGGCGTAAAGTTATCGCATTTCACGCGTCGCATAACCACGTTCACTTTCTGGCTCGAGTGAGCTCTTGCTTTGGCTAACCCGTTATTAATAAGTTAATCATAAGGGTGCTGCTCAACCACTGTACGTTTATCTCCGCGCGCGGTAAGGTGACGATGATTTGCTATCATAAAGGACGGAGCATGGAGGTCATCTGCCTCGAAGAAACTTCAAACACTGTAACTGGGTTTGATTTCAGAATTCTCCTCAAACATCAAGGTCGTTTGTGCGTAGCCCAAGAGAATATTTCTACACACATATTTATGTGCTTTTACAATAATTTGAGTTTTATACACCACTAGTTCTCCGTACCCGTCGTTGGCGAGTTTGGAAACTAAGGCTAACAAAATGAACGTTTGGGAGACTGATAGGCTAACAGGAATTAGCCTAGTTAAGGAGAGACTGTCCGACCTCATTTGGCCAACAACAGTGAAATATAGCAATTTGCAGCCAGTACATTGTTCTGCTTAGAATTAGATACTGAAAGGAAGACGACATTTAAGATTTGAACAAGGGAAATAATGTATCAGCCAACACGTAAATTCTAACAGAATTAGCTTTTTAGCCTATTTTCAATTTTGATAAAATAGGCTTCTGAGATCAACTTTTAACCGTGTGTGTACGCGTGTGTGTGTGTGTGTGTGTATGTGTGTGTGTGAGTGAAAGGTGTGTGTGTCCCCCTAACAACTTCTAAACGGCTGGAGCGATTTCAATGAAACTCGGTAAGTTCATAGCACTATTCCGGACGACCCCGACCGTGCCCTTCAAATTTTGTTACGTCTCACCTATCCAACATGGCGGCTGTGCGAAGTATTTCACCAGCATTCAATATCTCCGAAACTATTACCGATATCACCCTGGATTTTTACAGTGATAAAGGAAACTACTAGAAGTTCACCTATGTGACTTTTGAAAAACTGGTAACTAACAAGAAGTTCCGTTAAGAACTATACAGCCTACTTTTCATGCCAATGATTATTCTACAGAATATGAACCTATCTAGAATAATGACGAAATTAAGTTGCTAATATCGAAATTTCCAATTAGTTCGAAATACTGTATACCTGGCATAATGTATCCTAATAGAGCACTAAAGTTGGCAGCCCTGATGACTGAATATATTCTTATTTCCATCTCTTAAGGTACAAAATACAAAATTTGGTTGAAGTCCAATGAATCGCATGGACGTTACATGCAGTTAAACATTGGATCTAACAGCGCGCGTAAAATCATGTTGGCAACAATGTCATGCATGTATTGGTCAGAAATAATCTGAAATAATATGATCTATTGTTGTGCCAATTTTGAATGAAATCCATTAGTTGGTATAGAAGTTACATGCATTTTAAAATTGGACCTATCAGCAGGCTTAGAATCATGTTGGCAGCACTGACGTATATTAGTTACTCCAAATTCGTCTAGAATGCCATGTACTATACGTGTGCAAATTTTAGAGCTATTGTCTTGCATACTTTCTGATATATTGATATTAGGGTAACAAAAATAGGGACAGCACATATTAACAGTTGGCAGCCCTGGTTGCTCCTTAGAATACGCATAGTCATATCTGTTATGGTACACATAACACATACGAAATTTGGTTGAAATCCAAATGATAGTATGGAAGTTGCATGTATTTAAAGTTGGACCTGTCAGCAGGCTTAGAATCATGTTGGTAGCACTGACGTATATAAGTTACTCCAAATTAATATAGAATGTCAGGTACTATACGTGTGCATAGTTTAAAGCTGTCGGCTTGCATACTTACTGATATATTGGTATTTGGATAAAATAAATTAGGAGCATTTATTAACAGTTGGCAGCTCTGGTAGGTCTTAATAATACGCTCAGTCATATCTGGTTGTGTACACATACAACATACGAAATTTAGTTGAATTCCAATTGATAGTGTAGAAGTTATATGAATTTAAAAATTGGACCTATCAGGAGGCTTATAATCATTTTGGCAACACTGCCATGTTTGGCCTCCTGGAAATTAAACTGAAATATTATGATCTGTACGTGTGCCAATTTTGAAATAGCTCCCATTCATACTTTCCAAGATATCCAACATGGAGCTCAAATTTCAATTGCGATTTTTTAGCAGTTGGTAGCACTGACATCATTTTCAAATATGGCCGTGAGATATTCAGGTGTAGATCTTTACTCCTACCAAATTCTGTTTCGATTGCTGCAGCCGTTTAGGAGTTGATAGGGGGACACACACACACAGCCAGAAGGACAGACAGACACACATTTGCCCGATCTCATAAGTCTACTTTTTCCTCATTTTTGCAAAATGTGAAAAGTAGGCTAAAAACCAACAAGGCGGCCACGCGAATATGCGAATTTTAAATAGACGTTTCTCGCGATTTAACCAACCAAACGCAATAAAACTTGGTACAGTATATTTTTAGCCTACTTTTCACATTTTGCAACAAGTAGTTCCGTGAAGAACTATACAGCCTATTTTCATATATCCTACTTATGTTAACTGCCACAATCAACATACAAAATTTCAGTTTAATTGCTGTAACAGATTCGTAGATATTGAGAACCGTCTAAATATTTCAGATGTTCGCCAGGTTGGATTTTTATTTTTGTACTATTACATTAAGATTATTGTGTACGTGTGGTATTCAAACTTCAATCCCATGATTAGACAACAAGAAGTAAAAACGAGATTTTAAAATTACGCATAGCAGCCATCTTGTGATAATGCAAACCATTGAAATAAATTAGATGCCAGTGGATCAACATTTGTATAAGCATTTAACGTGCAACGTTTCACGGCACTCGGATAGTTAATTCGCGAGAAACGTCCATTTAAATATTTATACTTCGCGTCGCCGCCATGTTGGATTTGTGCTCACCAGGTTCCTGAAAGTCCTATAGGTGAACATATGTTCATAGTCTCTATGAACATAAAAAAAATCAGTTTGGTTGCTGTAAAAGATTCATAGATATTGAGAACCGTCTAAATATTTCAGGAGCTCACCATTCAGGAGTGTTATGTGTATAGGCCATAGAGTTAAGTACCATTCAAGGACAATTATTGCCTAGGTTCATTATTCAAACTTTCACTTCGATCGCATGATTACGACACAAGAAATTAGAACTTAATTTTAAAATTTCGCACAGCCGCCATCTTGAGGTTATGTAAGCAATTGAATTAAATTAGATGGCAGTGCATTACAATCTGCAAAATCAATTACTGTACCACATTTCACTGCGCTCAGAGAGTTAAATCACGAGAAAAGTCTATTAAAATATTTTAAATTCGCTTGGTCGCCATGTTCGTTTCGTACTTTACAGGTTTATGAAATATACGTAGGTATACCTGTATCAGTACCCTTTATCACCGTACAAAATTGCAGGCTGATATCTGTAATAGTTTCGGAGATATAGAATGTCAGTGAAATATTTCGCACAGCCGCCATTTTGAGGTTATGTAAACAATTGAACTAAATTAGACTCCAGTGCATTACAATGTGTATAAACATTTGCTGTACCAAGTTTCCTTACATTTAGATAGTTAAATCGCGAGAAAAGTCTATTTAAATGTCTCAACTTCGCTTGGCCGCCATGTTGGTTTTGTAGTCACCAGGTTTTTGAAAGTCTCATAGGTGAACTTCTAGTAGTGCCCTTTATCACCGTACACAATTTCAGGGCAATATCGGTAATAGTTTAGGAGATATTGAATGCTAGTGAAATATTTCGCACAGCCGCCATGTTGGATTGGAGAGACGTAACAAAATTTGAAGGGCACGGTCGAGGTCGCCGGGAATAGTGCTATGAACATTCCGAGTTTCATTGAAATCGCTCCAGCCGTTTCGATTTTATTAGGGGGGGACACACACACGAATCACACACACACACGCACACACACACGGACAAAAGGTGATCTCATAAGCCTATTTTTTCAAAATTGAAAATAGGCTAAAAATGAGGAAAAAGTAGACTTATGAGATCGATCCGGGAAAATGTCTTTCTGTCTGTCTGTCTGTCTGTCTGTCTGTCCTTCTGTCTGTCTGTCTGTCCTTCTGTCTGTCTGTCTGGCTGTGTGTGTGTCCCCCCCTATCAACTCCTAAACGGCTGCAGCAATCAAAACCAAATTTAGTATGAGTAAAGATGTGCACCGGAATAGCTCACGTCCATATTTGAAAATGATGTCAGTTCTACCAACTGCTGAAAAAACGCACTAGAAATTTGAGCTCCATGTTGGATATCTTGCAAGGTATGCATGGGAGCTATTCCAAAATTGGCACACATGTAGATAATACTATTTCAGTTTAATTTCCAGGAGGCCAACTATGACAGTGTCCAAAATAATTTTAAGCCTTCTGTTAGGTCCAATGTTTAAATGCATATTACTTCTACACTATCAGTTGGATTTCAACCAAATATTGTATGTAATATCTGTACATAAACAGATATGACTGAGCGTATTCTTAAGAGCCACCAGGGCTGCCAACTGTTAATAATTGCTCTCTCTATTTTTTTAAATCCAAATACAAATATATCAGAAAGTATGCAAGCCAACAGCTTTAAACTATGCACACGTATATTCTGACATTTTAGATTAATTTGGAGTAACTTACATACGTCAGTTCTACCAACATGATTATAAGCCTGCTGATAGTACCAATTTTTAAATTCATGTAACTTCTATACTATCAGTTGGATTTCAACCAAATTTCGTATGTGATATGTGTACCATAACAGATATGACTATAAGTATTGTTAAGAGCAATCAGGGCTGCCAACTGTTAATAAATGCTGTCTATATTCTTTTCACCCTAATATCAATATATCAGGAAGTATGCAAGCCAACAGCTCTATACTTTGCACACGTATAGCACCTGACATTCTAGATTAATTTGGAGTAATTAATACAAGGCAGTGCTGCCAACATGATTCTATGCCTGCTGATATGTCCAATTTTAAAATACATGTAACTTTTATACTAACAAATGGATTTCATACAAAATTGGCACAACAAGATATCATTATAATTCAGATTATTTCTGACCAGCACACGCATGGTATTGTTGGCAACATGCTTTTACGCGTGCTGATAGATCCAGTGTCTAACTGCATGTAACGTCCATTGGACTTCAACCAAATTTTGTATTCTGTACCTTAAGAGGTGGAACTAAGAATATATTCAGTCACCAGGGCTGCCAACTGTAGTGCTCTAATAGGCTACATTATACCAGGTATATTTTGAACTAATTAGATATTTCGATATTACCAACTTAATTTCGTCATTATTCTAGAGAGGTTCATATACTGTAGAATAATCATTGGCATGAAAAGTAGGCTGTATAGTTCTTCACGGAACTTCTTGTTATACACGTTGTAGTGCACCGACATCCAACTTGGTTCAATTGTTTACATAACCACAAGATGGCGAATGTACGAAATATTTCACCGGCATTCTATATCTCTGAAACCATTAGCGGTATCACCCTGAAATTTTGTAAGGAGATAAAGGGCACTCCTGGAAGTTCATCTATAAGACTTTCAAACACCGGTTAACTATTAAACGAACATGGCGGCAAAGCGAATTCGAAAATTTTAAATGGACCTTTCTCGCGATTTAATGTTCCAACCGCAATGAAATCTGGTACCGGAAATGTTCATACACATTGTAATACACTGGTATCTAATTTAGTTCAATTGTTTACATAACCTCAAGATGGTGGCTTTGCGAATTTTAAAATTAAGTTTTTATTTCTTGTGTCGTAATCATGCGATCGATGAGAAAGTTTGAATAATGAACCTACGCAATAATTTTCCTTTAATGGTACATGACTCTATGGCCTATACATTTAACAATCCAAAATGGCGACCATCCGAAATATTTAGACGGCTCTGAATATCTACGAATCTATTATAGCAATCAAACTGATTTTTTTATGTTCATAGGGGCTATGAACTTAAGTTCACCTATAGGACTTTAAATTACCTGGTGATCACAAATCCAACATCGCGGCGACACGAACTATAAATATTCACATGGACGTTCCTCGCAATTTAACCATCCGAGTGCAGTGAAATTTGGTACAGTAAATCCTTATACGAATGTTAATCCACTGGCATCTAATTTATTTCAATTGTTTCCATAACCACAAGATGGCAGCTGTGCGAAATTTATAATCTCCTTGTTACTTCTTGTGTCCTAATCATGCGATTGAAATTTGAATGCTACACGTACACAATAATCATCATGTAACAGTACATAACTCTGGGTCCTACATATATAAAATCCAACATGGCGACCATCCGAAATATTTAGTCGGTACTCAATATCTACGAATCTATTACAGCAATCAAACTGAAATTTTGTATTTAGATAGAGGCAATTAACATTAGTAGGATATATGAAAATAGGCTGTATAGTTCTTCACGGAACTACTTGTTAGCCTACTTTCGATTTTTGCAAAAAATGAAAGTAGACTTATGAGATCAACACAGGGCGAAAAAAGTGTGTCTGTCTGTGTGTGTGTATGTGTGTGTGTGAGTCTGTGTGTGTGTCTCTGTGTGTGTGTGTGTCTGTGTGTGTGTGAGTGTGTGTACTCTGAATGTCTGTCCCCCCCATATCAATTCGAACACGGTGAATGCAAATTGAACGAAATTTGGTACAAAGGTAGCACTAGCAAAGGACACCTCAGTGTCATGTTTTATATCGCCGCCATCTTGACGGAAACGTAATGGCGGCCTCACAAATGTTCAAAGCTTAAATCAAATTACGACTAACCTAATCATCCGATCTCTACCAAATTTTGCAACAACATACCTTTATGGGGAGAGCATCCTTTGACCAAACCAATAGGTCATCAGCGTAATAGTTTACGGATGGCGGTCATCTTTGAGTGAAAATCGATTCCCCCTATTAATTCGAACACGGTGCAACCGAATGGAACGAAATTTGGTACGGAAGTAGTACTAACGAAAGGCACCTCAGTGTCATGTTTTATATCGCCGCCATCTTGAGGGAAACGTAATGGCGGCCACACAAATGTTCAAAGCTTAAATCAAATTACGACTAACCTAATCATCCGATCTCTACCAAATTTTGCAACAACATACCTTTATGGGGGGAGCATCCTTTGACCAAAGTAATAGGTCATCAGAGTAATAGTTTGCGGATGGCGGCCATCTTTGTGTGAAAATCGATTCCCCCTCTTAATTCGAACACGGTGCAACCGAATGGAACGAAATTTGGTACAGAGGTAGTACTAACAAAAGGCACCTCAGTGTCAGGTTTTATATCGCCGCCATCTTGACGGAAACGTAATGGCGGCCACACAAAAGTTCAAAGCTTAAATCAAATTACGATTAACCTAATCATCCGATCTCTACCAAATTTTGCAACAACATACCCTTATAGAGGAAGCATCCTTTGACCAAATGAATAGGTCATTAGCCTAATAGTTTGCGAATGGCGGCCATCTTTGTGTGAAAATCAATTCCCCCTATTAATTCAAACACGGCGAAACCGAATGGAACGAAATTTGGTACAGAGGTAGCACTAGCAAAGGGCATCTCAGTGTCATGTTTTATATCGCCGCCATATTGACAGAAACATAATGGCGGCCACACAAATGTTCAAAGCTAACAGAATGGAACGAAATTTGGTACAGAGATAGCACTAGCAAAGGGCATCTCAGTGTCATGATTAATATCGCCGCCATATTGACAGAAACGTAATAGCGGCCACACAAATGTTTAAAGCTTAAATCAAATTACGACTAACATAACCATTCGATCTCTACCAAACTTTGCAACAACATACCTTTATGGAGGGAGCATCCTTTGACCAATCTAATAGGTCATTAGCCTAATAGTTTGCGGATGGCGGCCATCTTTATGTCAAAATTGATTCCCCCTATTAATTCGAACACGGTGG
The DNA here is from genome assembly GCA_946902985.2 of Meconema thalassinum. Lineage (NCBI taxonomy): Eukaryota > Metazoa > Arthropoda > Insecta > Orthoptera > Tettigoniidae > Meconema > Meconema thalassinum. Next base: position 200,310,664 of record OX336391.1, on the reverse strand, counting down.
AACCGAATGAACGAAATTTGGTACAGAGGTAGCACTAGCAAAGGGTATCTCATTGTCATGTTTTATATCGCCGCCATATTGACAGAAACGTAATGGCGGCCACACAAATGTTCAAAGCTTAAATTAAATTACGACTAACATAACCATCCGATCTCTACCAAACTTTGCAACAACATACCTTTATGGAGGGAGCATCCTTTGACCAATCTAATAGGTTATTACCCTAATAGTTTGCGGATGGCAGCCATCTTTATGTCAAAATTGATTCCCCCTCTTAATTCGAACACGGTGGAACCGAATGGAACGAAATTTGGTACAGAGGTAGCAATAGCAAAGGGCACCTCACTGTCATGTTTTATATCCCCGCCATCTTGACTGAAACGTAATGGCGGCCACGCGAACGTTCGAAGCTTAAATAAAATTACGATTAACCTAATCATCCGATCTCTACCAAATTTTGCAACTACATACCTTTATGGAGGGAGCATCCTTTGTCCAATCTAATAGGTTATTAGCTTAATAGTTTGCGGATGGCGGCCATCTTTATGTCAAAATTGATTCCCCCTATTAATTCGAACACGGTGGAACCGAATGGAACGAAATTTGGTACAGAGGTAGCACTAGCAAAGGGCACCTCAGTGTCATGTTTTATATCGCCGCTATCTTGACTGAAACGTTTTGGCGGCCACACGAATGTTCAAAGCTTAAATCAAATTACGACTAACCTAATCATCCGATCTCTACCAAATTTTGCAACTACATACCTTTATGGAGGGAGCATCCTTTGACCAATCTAATAGGCCATCAGCTTAATAGTTTGCGGATGGCGGCCATCTTTGTGTGAAAATCGATTCCTCTATTAATTCGAACACGGTGCAACCGAATGGAACAAAATTTGGTACAGAGGTAGTACTAACAAAAGGCAAGGCACCTCAGTGCCATGTTTTATATCGCCGCCATCTTGACGGAAACGTAATGGCTTCCACACAAATGCTCAAAGCTTAAATCAAATTACGATTAACCTAATCATCCGATCTCTACCAAATTTTGAAACAACATGCCCTAATAGAGGAAGCATCCTTTGACCAAATGAATAGGTCATTAGCCTAATAGTTTGCGGATGGCGGCCATCTTTGTGTGAAAATCAATTCCCCCTATTAATTCAAACACGGTGAAACCGAATGGAACGAAATTTGGTACAGAGGTAGCACTAGCAAAGGGCATCTCAGTGTCATGCTTTATATCGCCGCCATATTTACAGAAACGTAATGGCGGCCACACAAATGTTCAAAGCTTAAGTTAAATTACGACTAACCTAACCATCCGATCTCGACCAAACTTTGCAACAACATACCTTTATGGAGGGAGCATCCTTTGACCAATCTAATAGGTTATTAGCCTAATAGTTTGCGGATGGCGGCCATCTTTATGTCAAAATTGATTCCCCCTATTAATTCGAACATGGTGGAACCGAATGGAACGAAATTTTGTACAGAGGTAGCACTAGCAAAGGGCACCTCAGTGTCATGTTTTATATCGCCGCCATTTTGACTGAAACGTAATGGCGGCCACACGAATGTTCGAAGCTTAAATCAAATTACGATTAACCTAATCATCCGATCTCTACCAAATTTTGCAACTACATACCATTATGGAGGGAGCATCATTTGACCAATCTAATAGGTCATTCGCCTAATATTTTGCGGATGGCGGCCATCTTTATGTCAAAATTGATTCCTCCTATTAATTCGAACACGGTGGAACCGAATGGAACGAAATTTGGTACAGAGGTGGCACTAACAAAGGGCACCTCAGTGTCATGTTTTATATCGCCGCCGTCTTGACTGAAACGTAATGGCGGCCACACGAATGTTCAAAGCTTAAATCAAATTACGATTAACCTAATCATCCGATCTCTACCAAATTTTGCAATTACATACCTCTATAGAGGGAGCATCCTTTGTCCAATCTAATCGGGCATTCGCCTAATAGTTTGCGGATAGCGGCCATCTTTGTGTCAGAATCGATTCCCCCTATTAATTCAAACACGGTGAAACCGAATGGAACGAAATTTGGTACAGAGATAGCACTAGCAAAGGGCACCTCAGTGTCATGTTTTATATCACCGCCATCTTGACGGAAACGTAATGGCGGCCACACAAATGTTTAAAGCTTAAATCAAATTACGACTAACATAACCATCCGATCTCTACCAAACTTTGCAACAACATACCTTTATGGAGGGAGCATCCTTTGACCAATCTAATAGGTCATTAGCCTAATAGTTTGCGGATGGCGGCCATCTTTATGTCAAAATTGATTCCCCCTATTAATTCGAACACGGTAGAACCGAATGAACGAAATTTAGTACAGAGGTAGCACTAGCAAAGGGCACCTCAGTGTCATGTTTTATATCACCGCTATCTTGACGGAAACGTAATCGCGGCCACCCTAATTTCAAAAGCTAAAATGTAATTACGACCAACCTAATAATCTAGTCTCTACCAAATTTTGCAACACCATATCTTTATGTGGGAAACATATTCTGACCAAACTGCAAGAACATCAGCCCAATAGTTTGCAGATGGTGGCCAAGTATGTGTGCAAATCGATTCCCCCTATGAATTCAAACACGGTGAAACCGAATTGAACGAAATTGGTACAGAGGTAGCACTAGCAAAGGGCACCTCATATTCATGTTTAATATCCCTATAGCACGTTGTATTTCAACAAGCTACTACAACCAACATTCAATCATACTCCTTGAAAAGGACAAAGAGTTATAACAATACCCATGCATTTAGGAGAAAGTAGGCTATATGTTCTTTACTGAACATCTTGTTTTATCCATACAGCCAGTTCCATTTATACTAATTTTTACTTATACTATGTGTCTTGTTATGATCAGGAAAAAATTATTATAATGTACATATTATTGAATTATGTGAGATAAAAACACTTAGTCAATATCAATTTAGAACATATTGTTTAATTAAAACAGGTTAGAGATAAATGAGCATTGTTCGTCATAAACAATGCTGTCTTCATCAGCAAATGTTGAACAAGTAGTTCCACGAAGAGCTAAATAGCCTATTTTCATATACCCTATCCTACTTATGTTAAATGCTACTATCAACATACAAAATTTCATTTTGATTGCTGTAATAGATTCGTAGATAGTACTATGACCTTACCGAGTTTGATTGAAATCGCTTCAGCCTTTGAGATTTTATTAGGGGACACACACACATACGCATACACACACACACACACGGACATAAATGAAAATAGCCTAAAAGTCTGTCTAATACAAGCTTATATAATGCAAGAAATCGTGGTAGTATATATGTATCTATATATATAAAAATCAATCTTACGTGATAGTTTGTCTGTGGGTGTGTATGTCTCCTATGCATTCATATACCACTCAACCGATTGCGATGAAACTTGGGTGAGATGTTGAGTACACTCTAAGGAAGGTTTCTGACTTAGTAAATCCATTTTACAATAGGTAGCGCACGCGTAGATTCAACAAATGAGTGACGATGCGCGAAGCGTTTCAAACAAGTCCCGTATGTGTTCATATACCATTCGTCCGATAGCGATGAAACTTGGGTGAGATGTTGAGTACACTCCAAGGAAGATTTCTGACTTAGTAAATCCATTTTACAATAGGTAGCGCACGCGTAGATTCAACAAATGAGCGACGATGCGCGAAGCATTTCAACAAAGTCCCGTATGTGTTCATATACCATTCGCCCGATTGCGATGAAACTTGGGTGAGATGTTGAGTACACTCCAAGGAAGGTTTCTGACTTAGTAAATCCATTTTACAATAGGTAGCGCACGCGTAGATTCAACAAATGAGCGTCGATGCGCGAAGCATTTCAACAAAGTCCCGTATGCATTCATATACCATTCGTCCGATAGCTATGAAACTTGCGTAAAATGTTGTGTACACTGCAGGGAAATTTTCTGGCTTAGTACATCCACTTTACAATAGGCAGCGCACGATTAGATTCAACAAATGAGCTACGACGCGCGAAGCATTTCAACAAAGTCACGTTTGCGTTCATATACCATTCGTCCGATAGCGATGAAACTAGACTGAGATTTTGTGTGCACTCCAGGGAAGGTTTCTAGCTTAGTAAATCCCTTTAAAAATAGGTAGAGCACGAGTAGAATCAACAAATGAGCAACGGCGCGCGAAGCGTTTCAACAAAGTCCCATTTAATTTCATATACCATTCATCCGATAGCGATGAAACTTGGGTGAGATGCTGTGTACACTCCAGGGAAGGTTTCTGGCTTAGTACATACATTTTACAATAGGTAGCGCACCAGTAGATTCAACAAATGAGCGATGACACGCGATGCGTTTCAACAAAGTCCCGTATAAAGTCATATACCATTCGTCTGATAGTGATAAATGTTTGGTGAATTGTTGTGTACACTCCAGGAAAGGTTTATGGCTAAGTAAATCCATTTTACAATACGAAGCGCACGTTTATGTTCAACAAATGAGTGACTACGCGCGAAGCGTTTCGACAACGTCCCGTATACGTTCACATAGCATTCATCCGATTGCGATGAAACTTGGGTGAGATGTTGTGTACACTCCAGGGAAGGTTTCTGGCTGAGTACATCCATATTACAATATGTAGCGCAAGAGTAGAATCAACAAATGAGCGACGACACGCGAAGCGTTTCAACCAAGTCCCGTATGCATACATGTACCATTCGTCCGTACCTATGAAACTTGGGTGAGATGTTGTGTACACGTCATGGAAAATTTCTGGCTTAGTAAATCCCCTATACAATATGCAGCGCACAAGTTGATTCAACAAATGAGGGACGACGCGCGAAGCGTTTCAACAAAGTCCCATATACGGTCATATACCATTCTGCCGTTAGCGGTGAAACTTGGGTGAAATATGGTTGACACTCCAAGGAAGGTTTCTGGCTTAGTAAATACATTTCACAGTAGGTAGCACACGAGTAGATTCGACAAATGAACGACGATAGCGATGAAACTTGGGTGAGATGTTGTGGACACTTACGTGACGGTTTCTAACTTAGTAAATACATTTTACAGTAGGTAGCGCACGAGTAGATTCAACAAATGAGTGACGGAGTGCGAATCGTTTAAACAAAATCAGGTATGCGTTCATATACTATTCATCCAATTGCGATGAAACATTGATCAGTTATTTTGTACCCGCCAGGGAAGGGGACTTAGTAAATCCATTTCACAATAAGTAGCGCAAGAGTAGATGCAACAAATGGTTGACGACGCGCGAAGCGTTTCAACAAAATTCCCTATTGCGTTCATATAACATTCTTCGATTGCGATGAAACCTTGATGAGTTATTGTGTACACGCCAGGGAAGAACTTCCACTTAGTAATACATTTCTCAATAGGTAGCGCACGAGTAGATTCAACAAATGAGTGACAGCGCACGAATCGTTTAAACAAAAACCCCTATACGTGCATATACCATTCATCCGATTGCGATGAATCATTGATGAGTCATTGTGTACACGCCAGGGAAGGGTTTCGACTTAGTAAATCCATTTCACAATAGGTAGCGTACGATTAGATTCAACAAATGAGTGACAGCGATGAAACTTTTTGAAAGTTGTTGTGCACGCTCCCTCGAATGGTTCTAAATTAGAAAATCCATTTTATGATAGCTTAGAGGCAGTTAACATGTTGTGTATCCAAAAGCACTTCAAGAAACAGAATTTCAACGCCAACACTTTCTTTGATTGGCATTGCAACGCATGCCGGGTACAGCTTGTCTTTGATAATTTCTTTTTATCCATTAAGAGAGTAACAGAAAAGAAACAGGAAAAGGATATCCATACCATGTTGATTTAAAAGACGGCGTGAATAAAATAAATACTATACAGTATAGATCTAAATTACGCAATTAAATTAAGAGAATATAGCCTAGTGCAGTCAAATAACATATTCAAATATAAAAATCTTCTTCGAAAGGAAATAGGCTCCTGGAAGTCATTTTTAGCCTACTTTCGATTTTTGCAAAAAATGAAAGTAGACTTATGAGATCAACACATGGCGAAAAAAGTGTGTCTGTCTCTGTGTGTGTATGTGTGTGTGTGAGTCTGTGTGTGTGTGTGTGTGTATGTGTGTGTGTGAGTCTGTGTGTGTGTCTGTCTGTGTGTGTGTGTGAGTGTGTGTACTCTGGATGTCTGTCCCCCCCCTATCAATTCGAACACGGTGAAACCGAATTGAACGAAATTTGGTACAGAGGTAGCACTAGTAAAGGACACCTCAGTGTCATACTTTATATCGCCGCCATCTTTACCATAACAGAATGGCGGCCACTCAAATGTTCAAAACGTAAAATCAAATTACGGCTAAACTAATTATCCGATCTCTACCAAATTTGGTGACAACATACCTTTTTATAGGACGCGTCTTTGACCCAAAATGCAAGGTCATCGGCCATGCCATTTCAGGATGGCGGCCGTGTGAATTATGCAACCATTTTAATCAATAGCTTAAGACCCACCAATTCCGATTATCGAGCCTAGGGGGGTTTAAGCTATCCTGAAGGTCGTGATCCGTTATTTATTATAATTTAATATTATAATATTATACAGTACGAGTGGCTTAAAAGAGCTGAGCCGTTTGTGTCACACGACAAGATGGCAGCTGTCCTCATGTGCCTGTCTTATATTTCAGTAGTTTTAGTATGTTGTATGTGATATACCGTACTGATACAATAATATAAACTTTGTATGAAATGATCTTTAATGAAGATGTACTGCAGTGAAGAAATCGTTTATTTAAAGTCATTATTTGCCAACAGTTTGTATCTAATATGTCAGTTAAGAACACCTGACGTCATTGATAGGGTTAGCTCTGGGCTAGCATGTTAGTCTGTCACGCAGTTGACTGGGGATCGAGTACTGCTACAGTTAGGTTTTTTTTTTCTTGAATTCTTTTACAAATGATGTGCACGAGCTTTTTCCACAGATACTGAATAAGGAAGGAAGCTTGTAGTTTAACGTGACCGTTAATCTCGCGATCATAAGCCACGGGACCTCCGTTTTACGTGGAATCCGAACCACAGGACATGGCATTTCACATCGTAAATCTCACATGCATTGACGGGGAGATACTGAATAAAATGTCATTTAGCTCAAAGGAGAGGATAAAGTATACACTCGTATATTAATAAAATCACAGTCCCAGCATCGCACATAAATAGAAGACATTGGGAAAAGGAGAATAGAAGAACTAGATACACGTTGTCATTAACCACAGCCTTCTTAATGCCTCTGTACGGTGCTGTCCTCTTGTGGGTTATGTGGGTAAAATTGTTCCAAACATAACTCTGTGTAAATGCCTGAGCTGGCCTCCTGAAGTATGGCAATTTTGTAATACTGGTAGTTCAACTATTAGCCACGATCGCGCTCCGAATACCTTTAAACACTGCCAGCTGGATCGCCTCCCTCCTGGCTACTTCAAACTGCCTACTCATTCAACACCCATAGAACACTGCCATCGTAGTACATTACGATGGCAGTGCATAGGCGTGCAAGATAAAGATTAATTCACCGATAGGTCGCAGCACCAACCTACTGTGATTGGGGCGGAAGATTCTTAATTTTGCAGGCTGGCTTAATATAGAGATTAACGGACGTGAATGCATTACAATAAGTTAGTAGTTTTGTTATTCAATCGTCATAAAGTATATAATATTGATTTTGACACTTACTGGCTTATTATCAATATAAAAGAAAACAAACAATACATTGTGGTAGAAGTGATTGTGTTAAGGATGAGGACAAAGAGTCATAAATATACCCATACATTTAGGAGAAAGTAGGCTATATGTTCTTTGCTGAACATCTTGTTCTCTCTTTTTTTGCGTATGGCCTATAGAGCCGGGAGTGTCCGAGGACATGTTCGGTTCGCCAGTTTTGTAGCTGCTTCGAGGCGGACACCCAATGGGTGAGCTACACGTACCGTCGCGTGTGGAGTGTTGTCTGGGGAGGAAAGTTTGAATGTAAGGACAAGGAGTTGGAAGGTAGCGGCTGTGGCCTATAGTTAGGGACCAACCCCGGCATTTGCCTGGAAGGAAGATGGGAAACCACAGAAGATCATCTTAAAAGTTGCCGGCGGGGGTCTTCGAACCTCCTCGCCTCCCGGATGTGAGCGACTGCCAGCAGTCATGCCGTAACGACCACGGCTAACTCACCTAGTATTTTTTCTCATAATTCAAAAGTAGTCTTTTATCCAAAATACTCGAGTGAAAATATGAATATTTTCCTTACTAGGAAGGATATATATTTTTGAAATTGAATGGGCTTACAACATTAAAGACAAAACACACCCAACCATACCCGTAACCGGATTCGAACCGGCGGACGAGCTCGAGTTCAGTTTCAGGACCAACAATTTACCAGCAGTCCAAGCCATCTGGCAGAAATAGACGAAGGATAGAGATTGTATAATTGTATTAACTTACTTCACGGGATACGTTTATCTGGTAAGTATTTATTCCATCATTAATAATACTATTAGCTGGAAATGTTCACAATAAACTTTCCTTTCTCCACTAATAATAATATCGTATGGCTTCGGATGCCGGGCGCAAGATTGGTTATTTGACACCAAAAGGGTAGTTTGAATGTCGAATTTCGTTGTTCTTTCAAGCACTATGAAAGTCAAGGAGGTTAGATATCTAAGATTCTTAAACACTATAGCGCTTTCTAGTAGAGCAATGAGGAACTTTGTGTTGGCGGAAACTCCCGAGATTAATTTTGTCAATATAAACACGGCCTACTGAATTCAAATGGGTTCTTTGACATGCCAAAATCGTATGACATACGTGTCGTAATTTTTGCCACCTTTCAAAAGTTACTTACCACGGCCAGGAGCAAACCTGCAAGCTAGGGGTAAAGCTTGGGGTCAGTAGACCGACACGTTAAGCACTCACCCACCGTGGCAAGCTCCTCTCTCCACGATCAGTGTGAAGTGATTGATAAATAACTTGTGACTTCTTACAGGCTTGATTTAGACACAAGCATTAGAACTGCCAGGATAAGTCACTTCACATACTTTTTTAAAAAATATCTAATTTACCCTCCAGGTTGGTGGCTCCCACGGACTCAGCGATGGAACTCACCTCTACCGCCCCTACGGACAGTGTCCTAGAGCTGGGAACATCTGATCGGAGAGGATACAACTGGGGAGGTGTGACCAGCACCGCACCCAGGCGGCCTCACCTGCAAAGCGGACAGGGGCCTCATGAGGGAAGGGAGGTGAAGATTAGGAGGGACAGGCAAGGAAGAGGGAAGGATGCGCCCGTGGCCTTACAGTAGGGACCTTCCCGGCATTTGCCCAAAGACGAAGTGGGAAACCACGGTAAACCACTTCGAGGATGACTGAGGTGGGGAATGGAACCCCCTCTACTCATTTGGACCACCCGAGGCTGAGTAGACCCCGTTCCAGTCCTCATACGACTTTTCAAATTTCGTGGCAGAGCCGGGAATCGAACCCAGGACCTCCGGGTTGGCAGCTAACCACGCTGACCGCTACGCTTCGGAGGCGACTACCTCGCATACTTTTACCTCCTTAAATTATTGTATACTTGTTTGTTAACACCTGGTATATTCCATGCTGTCTGTAGCACTCCAAGCGAGCGACCTTCACAGTACCCACAGGATGGGGCAAGCTGTGCCGACAGACACACACACATAGTGGACTAATAAATAGGGTAGCACAGTGTTTGTTTGAACTGGGCCAAGCGCGAACAGTGCAAGCTCTCAGCAATCAATAGCGTGTTGTGAGCTGTACAGCTGGTGCGGCGGCTACCGGGGTCACGAGTTCGAACCGTTTCCATATGACAACACTAGGACCACGTATAAACCCCTTCCAGGATGGCTGAGGTGGAAATTGAACCCTCCTCTCCACAGTATTTCCTCACAAGTCTGAGTGTACCTCGCTCCAGTCTTCGCCCCAGAATTAAAATTTCTTGACAGAGGGGGACCTCTGGGATGACAGTCAAGATCGCTAACTGATACTCCACGATGTTGCCCCAATAATTACAACTGCACAAGATTTTCAGACAAATTCGTCACAAACCAGTACACAGGCTTGATGACCTCAGTTTAGGGGCTGCGACAATGCGGTCATGTAGCTCCTTGTATTTAGGGCGTGTGTAGAATCTGTCTGATAACCGGTGTTAATTGTGATGGCTGTACAGTATTAGTGTGTGTTATCTGTAATTCAGGTAAGGACTGCAGGCGATCAATTTCAAGTAGTTCCTACTTTTTATATCAAATGCTACAATCAACTACACCTAGTTGTAAATTTGGCTACTAGATGCCACCTCAACCGGCACCTGGCAATGAACGTTAGAACTTAAAGAGCGTTAATCAATTCTTACCTACAAATTTAGCTTCACACACTTGTAGTTAGTGGAAGTTTCTTTTACATACTGAAGGATTTTTTGACCAAGAAGTTACAGTCTCAAAAATGAAATGACAAGAACTGAAACAACCAGTAATCACGAACTGTTTCGGGGACCACCATATGGGATAGTTTCGCCGGTGCTATTTCACTCATTCATCCACTGGTACTGTACAATAGCGTGGGAATTTAGAAATATTGAAGCACTGAAATAAAGAAGTCGGTAAAGGTTGGAGCGGAGACAATGAGCGAGCAGAAACGTTGGTTAATTGTTGTGGGGCGTGACAGTATGGAAAAGGTGTTGGGGGGGATCTTGCTGCGATCGGAAGCTTGATTGGGTGTTGGTTTATTGGTTTCGATTGGGTTTCTTGATGTGGGATTTTAACTAAGCCTCCGTGGCTTAGGGGGCAGCACGCCGGCCTCTCACCGCTGGGTCCGTGGTTCAAATCCCGGTCACTCCATGTGAGATCTGTGCTGGACAAAACGGAGGCAGACAGGTTTTTCTCCGGGTACTCCGGTTTTCCCTGTCAAAATTTCATTCCAGCAGCACTCTCCACTATCATTTCATTTCATCTGCCATTCATTTAATGATTGCCCCTGGGGAGTGCGTCAGGCCTCGGCAGCCGGCACAGTTCATATCCTCGCTGCTAGATGGGGGCTTCATTCATTCCATTCCTGACCCGGTCGGAGACTGGAAGCAGGCTGTGGATTTTTCATGTGGGATTTTAGCTGGGAGGAGAGGGGTTTGAGATGTTTGGCATCGATGCTGGGCGTCGGTGGCGTCATTGTCGTGGATGCCCTGTTGGGTAGGGTGTTGCCTGGGCGATTATCTTGGAGGCTGGGGCATCAATAATTAGACATCGAGTGGTTGTTAGATCTCGTGTGGCTAGCGGTATCTTGGTATGTGATGGATAGAGCTTGGTGAAAAACGTCTGTTGCGTGCAATGGCTGAAAGCTAAGTGACTTCCCCTAGCATGTTTGGCAGCCCGTTTCATTATTGACAGACCCCTAACAGAATCGTTGAAGTAGTGTGATTTGCTGGAGATAATTTAAAGCATGGCAAACCCATTCATCTGAATTATGTAAAGTCTCAAGTTTTTAAAACTCAGCAATTCTTCTAGGTTTGTGCCGAGTCTTGTGTGGGGTTTCGCCTAGGACACCAAGCTGGCTCATCGACGGGCTCTTGGTGTCCCCGCACCGGCCGTGAAAGCCAATATACCATCTTTTTGGAAGCCTTCATAGGGAGGTTAAGGCTGCTTGAGCTTTTAGTTCTCGCAGTCAAGTGGTGCAGTTGCACCTAATATAAAGGGAGGTGGCGCGCAGTTCGTCACTCCTGTGGGGGTCCGGGCGGGGACACCAAGAGCCCGCCGATGAGCCAGCTTGGTGTCCTTGGCGAAACCCCACACAAGACACGGCACAAACCTAGAAGAATTGCTGAGTTTTAATTCACCGGCCGTGAAAGCCAATATACCATCTTCCCAAGTTTTTATTTGAACACGTATAATTTTTCCCTTCTAAGAGTGAAATGACGGATGGTTTACCATCACACACCCATTTTACTTGGGATGTGATCAAAATGGTCAGTATACGTATAATATTTCAGAGAGATCGGGAAGTGCACGTTCGCACTGCTCCCATGTTATACCACTCGTCAATGCTGATAAGATAGTTCATCACAAACCTGCCATTCCTATGGAGGTTCTGATGTACATTTTGTCAGTGTTAAATATTCTCGTCACGATCACCGCTACTTCGAAACTTGGGAAGTTTATAGAGAATGCGTGACTCTGTGCGCATTCTTACGACCTGCTCTACATTCCCTGACAGGGCCCTCATTACCCTGACTGCGCTTCCGGGAAGGGCCTATATCTCCTCCCCCGTGCTGGAGGTGTCAGATCTTTGACTGGAGACGTGCCAGTGTTTTCCTTAAAACCACTCATGTCACGTGCAACAATCGTGTTCCTGTGCCGATCTCAATCCTCAAATAAGTCAGGCCATCCTCCACCAAAGGATCACGAAGCTGATAGTTAAATGTTTTTCAGTCGGTAAACACATTGTACACAAATTGTAATGGGTATATTCCGCAACCTGAAAGTAATAATAATAATAATAATAATAATAATATCGTATGGCCTCGAATGCTGGGTGCAAGCCTTGTAATTTGACACCCAGAGGGTAGCTTGCATGTCGAATTTCGTTGTTCCTTGAATCACTATGAAAGTCAAGGAGGTTAGATATCTAAGCTCCTTGAACACTATAGCGCTTTCTAGTAGAGAAATGAGGAACTTTGTGTTGGCGGAAACTCCCGAGATTATTTGCTATTATGAAAACGGCCTACTGAATTCAAATGGGTTCTTTGACATGCCAACATCGTATGACATGCGTATCGTATTTTTTCCGCCTTTCAAAAATCCCTTACCACGGCCAGGAGCGAACCTGCAATCTTGGGGTTAGTAGACTGACACGCTATCCACTCACCCACCGTGGCAAGCTACCTGAAAGTAATTGCATGAGTTTGATTAATACACTCGGATAACTAGTTTCGCCCCCCCCCCCCCAGGAGCTCACGACTAATGTGACGTGGGTTGGCGACCACGGGACTCCAGCTGAGTCCGGCATTGCTCCACTTACTTTTGCCAGGCTCCTCCCTTTCATCTTCCCTGTCAACCTTCTTTGGTCACCTCTTGTTCTCTTCCGACCCCGACGGATTTATGGTAACTAAGGCCTTGGGAGTCTTTCACTTTCCCGCCTTAATTGGGCCTTGCCTCATCTTGCTTTCACCTGGAGTAGAATTAGGAAACCACGGAAAACCACTTTAAGAATGATTGAGGTGGGAATCGACTCCAACTCTTCTCAGTTTGGCTTCGCGAGGCTGAATGCACCCATTCCAGCCCTTCAATCGTAACTAACAACCTATAGGATCGAAGTTAATGGCAATTCGTACCCAGAGACCTGTGAAGCCGGCGGCGGCTTCTTTAAATTCTGTATTTGGGATATATGTCACCCCAGTGACAACAATCACCAACACTACTCCCATATATATCAACACTACCTCGATTCAAACCTTGGGTCCCCAATGATTGTACAGTAGCTCCCTATTTCAAATCTGATAGTTAATTATTGATTGATTGTTTCATTTTATTTTCACAGCTACACTTAGAGCTTAAGAGCTCCTTTACAGTAGCGCCCTGCATGGAATAGCATTAGGGCTTATAAACACTAACAAATACAAGTACAAAGCACAGTACAGGAGCCTACATTAAATTAAGATCATACAGCGTAACCTATCATAAGCAAATATCGTCGTAGTCGGCGGCGGCAGTAACTCGATTCCGAGTACACATAGCCTACTTCTTCCTGCTTAGAGCTTTTCAAACCAGCTTAAAGATGTTTTTCTGATGACTAAACAAGCCAATCCTGGCATAAAACATGCACCAAGATAAGATGCACTGAATGGTCGGGGGAGGGCGGGGTTGTAATTGACGAAGCTTTCTTGCTTGTCATTTGGCCTCTACATGTCTGTGACGTTCTTCTTCAAATAAGTTGACAGCGGTGAATCCGTCACCTTTGGGACTGAGCGTATGGTCGGAACGCAAAAATGGTCGGATTATCGGAAAATACAGTAAATCCTGATTTACATTAAAATAAAGAATCTTTCAACTCAAGATATCGGGGTTCCTTTCCTTCTTTCCACAATGCATTGTCAAGCAGTTCAAGTTTAGGCTTTTTCAATGTACTGTATTGTGATTCATAAGAGCGTTTTCACCATCTATTGTCACTGTACATGATTCAATGTCTTTCCGATTTTTTTCTCCAAACTTTAATTGTCGTAACGCCTGCATTGAGTTCCTTGGCAATTTTTTGGAGTGATCCCCTTTGTCCAGTCTTCGTAGCACTGCAAATGATGCATTCAATTAAAGAGTAACGTGTTTACGTTTCACTCCTGCCATGTTGAAGAAAGACACACTTTCTTGAGAGCTGCAGTGCTTGCAAATTTGACAAACTTATATGGGGGAGACTCAGATAAATCCGCAGCATTAAGGGGTTGGCGGTAAACATGATAAATTAAGGGAAAGAGTTTCAAAAAATTAACATCGAAATTAAACAAGTAGTTCCGTGAAGAACTATACAGCCTATTTTCATTTATCCTACTTATGTTAACTGCCACAATCAACATACAAAATTTCAGTTTAATTGCTGTAACAGATTCGTAGATATTGAGAACCGTCTAAATATTTCAGATGGTCGCCAGGTTGGATTTTTATTTTTGTACTATTACATTAAGATTATTGTGTACGTGTGGTATTCAAACTTCAATCGCATGATTAGAACACAAGAAGTAAAAATGAGATTTTAAAATTACGCACAGCAGCCATCTTGTGATTATGCAAACAATTGAAATAAATTAGATGCCAGCGGATCAACATTTGTGTAAGCATTTAACGTGCAACGTTTCACGGCACTCAGATAGATAATTCGCGAGAAACGTCCATTTAAATATTTATACTTCGCGTCGCCGCCATGTTGGATTCGTGCTCACCAGGTTACTGAAAGTCCTATAGGTGAACATATGTTCATAGTCTCTATGAACATAAAAATTTCAGTATGGTTGCTATAAAAGATTCATAGATATTGAGAACCGTCTAAATATTCCGGAAGCTCGCCATTTAGGATTGTTATATGTATAGGCCATAGAGTTATGTACCATTCAAGGACAATTATTGCCTAGCTTCATTATTCAAACTTTCACTTCGATCGCATGATTACGACACAAGAAATAAAAACTTAATTTTAAAATTTCGCACAGCCATCATCTTTAGGTTATGTAAACAATTGAATAAAATTAGATGGCAGTACATTACAATCTGCAAAATCATTTACTGTACCACATTTCACTGCGCTCAGAGAGTTAACTCACGAGAAAAGTCTATTAAAATATTTCAAATTCGCTTGGTCGCCATGTTCGTTTTGTACTTTACAGGTTTATGAATTATACATAGGTAAACTTGTATCAGCACCCTTTATCACCGTACAAAATTGCAGGGTGATATCTGTAATAGTTTCGGAGATATAGAATGTCAGTGAAATATTTCGCGCAGCCGCTATTTTGAGGTTATGTAACCAATTGACCTAAATTAGACTCCAGTGCATTGCAATGTGTATAAACATTTGCTGTACCAAGTTTCATTACGTTTGGATAGTTAAATCGCGAGAAAAGTCTATTTACAAGTCTCAAATTCGCTTGGCCGCCATGTTGGTTTTGTAGTCACCAGGTTTTTGAAAGTCTCATAGGCGAACTTCTAGTAGTGCCCTTTAATACCGTACACAATTTCAGGGCGATATCGGTAATAGTTTCGGAGATATTGAATGCTAGTGAAATATTTCGCACAGCCGCCATGTTGGATTGGTGAGACATAACAAAATTTGAGGGGTACGGTCGAGGTCGCCGGGAATAGTGCTATGAACTTGCCGAGTTTCACTGGAATCGCTCCAGCAGTTTAGATTTTATTAGGGACACACATACACACACACACACCTCACACACACACACACACACACACATGCACACACACACGGACAAAAGGTGATCTCATAAGCCTATTTTTTCAAAATTGAAAATAGGCTAAAAATGACTACATATTTGTGACATAAATTCAGTTCTTTTATTATCTTAGTTTCGAAGAAATTTTAATTTACACTAGTAATTTTTGGGGATTTTTTGTTCATACTAGTGGTACTAGGGCTAAATTTGCTGTACATTGTGTAAATCCACAATATAATGTCTAATAATATGCTTCATTACTACCACTACAGCATCAATGAAATACATGAGATGTTATAATACTTAAAAAAACACAGGGTTTCACGATTTTACCACTAGGTGGTAGCATGTGTCGTTTGGAAATTCATAGCGAAGGGAAATCAAATAGCTGCCTCAACACAACTGGTTATTTATTTATTTCGAGTCATAACCATAGCAAAAAGAAACATAGGAAACAAACCAAATGTTGATAAAATATAATACAATGTAACACAAATCTTAAATGACAAACTAAACAATATTAGCCCAAAATTGTGCAACAGTAACAGCGTTGTCTGAAGCATCAACACGCTCTTATGTCGAACATGATGTAGGTAGGACATCTAGGACAGTTAATTAAGTATTTAGTTGTCTGTTCCTCCCCGCAGTCACACAAGGTGGAAGATTCTTTCAAAAAGCCCCTTTTGAACAGGTTGTCCTTAGTTCCTCCGACGCCACTCCTGAGCCGATTTAAGGACTTCTACACTCTCCAGACTTAATTTCCACCAGGAGGAAGGTTCTCAGAAGGAGCCATCCAATCATTACAATCAGATCTTGCTGTCCACGGAGATAATCTTGCTGCTCCAGGCTGACCGGTGAGGGGAGTAGTAGTTCTCATGAAGCTCTTCCTAGATTTGAGCCTACTAAGTGGTGGCTGGTAACCATGTAACAGATGATCAGTGTTATGTTCTGCTTTATGTCTTTCAAGTTTGGCTGCAACTTCACGCCTTACATTTGGAGGAGCAATCCCCGCTAGCTTGTGGGGTTTATCAATAGGTGTAGCTTTGAGACACCCCGTTACTATCCTGGTGAGATGAACTCGTCTCTTGCGTTGGGGTATCTCTGCAGAAAATGTATAGCTTATTTCAAGTACTGCGGAGTTAGCAAAGTCTCCCCTAAATTGAAGGAGTTAATGAGGTGTGACAGAATGAACACCACATCGCCCAAATAACCATATGCAACTTGAAGGTCAATAGCTAATAACATTATCATAACAAGAAATCACATAAGGCCAAAAATTATGACAAGTTACGCAAGTTTACAATACACTTCTGTAAATAAAAAAAGTCCTCTCGGCACGCCGGAAGGCGGAGGTAGATTTCACCGGACAAACTTGGGGATAGGCGAAAATAGGCAGAATATGCAGATTTTCGTAGAAGGATCAGACCTCATTTAATGCGAGAAGGTATTTTATAATTGGAGCTTAATTAACTTTGTTTTTCGTCATTTTATGCTTATTTTAAACATTTTATTGTCTTATGGGAACGGTAACCTTCTTGTCATTTGGGGTCCATTTTTAGCCTATTTTCAATTTTGAAAAAATAGGCTTATGAGATCACCTTTTGTCCGTGTGTGTGTGCGTGTGTGTGTGTGTGTGTGTGTGTGTGTGTGTGCGTGTGTGTGTGATTCGTGTGTGTGTCCCCCCCTAATAAAATCTAAACGGCTGGAGCGATTTCAATGAAACTCGGAAAGTTCATAGCACTATTCCCGGCGACCTCGACCGTGCCCTTCAAATTTTGTTAGGACTCACCAATCCAACATGGCGGTTGTGCGAAATATTCCACCAGCATTCAATATCTCCGAAACTATTACCGATATTACCCTGACATTTTCTATGATGATAGAGGGAACTACTATAAGTTTACTTATGTGACTTTTGAAAACCTGGTAACTACAAAACCAACATGGCGGCCAAGCGAATTTGCGACTTTTAAATAGACGTTTCTCGCGATTTGACCAACCAAACGCAATGAAACTTGGTACAGTATATGTTTATATACATTGTAATGCACCAACATCTAACTTCGTTCAATTGTTTACATAATCACAAGATGGCGGATGTGCGAAATATTTCACCGGCATTCTATATCTCTGAAACCCTGAAATTTTGTACGGAGATAAAAGGCACTACTGGAAGTCCATCTATAAGACTTTCAAAAACCGGTTAACTACAAAACGAACATGGCGGCCAAGCGAATTTGAACATTTTAAATAGACCTTTCTCGCGATTTAATGTTCCAAGCGCACTGAAACCTGGCACAGGAAATATTTATACACATTGTAATCCACTGGTATCTAATTTAGTTCAATTGTTTACATAACCTCAAGATGGCGGCTGTGCGAATTTTAAAATTAAGATTTTATTTATTTTGATATAGTCATGCGATCGAAGTGAAAGTTTGAATAATGAACCTACGCAATAATTTGCCTTTAATGGTACAAGACTCTATGGCCTATACATTTAACAATCCAACATGGCGACCATCCGAAATATTTAGACGATACTGAATATCTACGAATCTATTTTAATAATCAAACTGCATTTTTAATGTTCATAGGGGCGATGAACTTAAGTTCACCTATAGGACTTTAAATAACCTGGTGATCACAAATCCAAAATGGCGGTGACGGGAATTATAAATATTCACATGGACGTTTCTCGCAATTTAACCATCCTCGTGCAGTGAAACTTGGTACAGTAAATCCTTATACGAATGTTAATCCACTGGCATCTAATTTATTTCAATTGTTTCCATAACCTCAAGATGGCAGCTGTGAAAAATTTTAAAATCTCCTTGTTTTTTCTTGTGTCCTAATTATGCGATTGAAGTTTGAATACTACACGTTCACAATAATCTGCATGTAACAGTACATAACTCTAGGACCTACATATGTAAAATCCAACATGGCGACCATCCGAAATATTTAGTCGGTTCTCAATATCTACGAATCTATTACAGCAATCAAACTGAAATTGTATATGTTGATAGTGGCAATTAACATAAGTAGGATATATGAAAATAGGCTGTATAGTTCTTCACGGAACTACTTGTTATACTTGTGGTCACACTATCCTTATGCAAGGTTTCGACACTGATGTGCAACTATGTAACGGTCTGTTACTTCTTCACGCAAAATTATATCTACCGCAGAGATTTTGGTTGGTTCCTCAGTTTAGGGGCTGCGACAACGCGGTCATGTAACCCCGTGTACTTTGGGATGGCTGTATTAGTCTGTAATTCAGGTAAGGACTGCAGACGGTCAATTTCAAGCAGTAGTTACTAATGTTGCTACCAGGTACTACCGTCAACGACACCTAGCTGTGAACTTGGCTACTAGATGCCACCGCAACCAGCAACTCGCAACTAACGTTGGAACTTCCCATCCAAAGGAAAGCATACTGACGGATTTTTAGCGCTCTTAGAAAATCCGACGACTTTGGCCGGTTTTGAACTCGCGACCTTGGGCATAGACATTCAGCATGCTACCAGTTACGTCACCGAAGCCGCTTCACACTTAGATGGAAATCTGAATCTGATCTCGTGCAAGTGCGTTATCTTGGCAACGTCTGATGGCTCATCCCTCATCAATTTAGTAGTGTTGCCATGGCAACCACTGATAGGTCTTGGCATTTTCTTATAATTCCGAAATTATTTTTCTCATCCCTTGGCATAATGGTGGGTTATATCAAAAATTCTTTCAGACAAAAGTTTTAGGTAATTATTATGGGAATATTGTCCATTTTGTACGGTTTTGATATTGTGCCTATTAAGAGAGATATGATTAATGTTTCCCGAAAAACCCACTTTTTCCCACCCCTTTGGTCAATGGTTGGTGCTATAAAAAAAACTCTTCAAACATACATTTTTGGGCTTTATCCGACACATAGTATGAATGTTGAACGGATTCGATATTTCACATATTAAGAGAGTTATAGCAATATTTCACGTTTTCGAAAAAAAGCCCCCTATTTTCACCCCTTTCGACCGATTTAGCCCAGTAACGAACTCGACCGAGATTTTATAGGTATACGTATTCGGTAAAAAATTCAAAGTGATTGGTACAAAATTACGGCAGTTATCGTGTCCACAATAAACTGATATACATATACATACATAAATTATATATAACTTTTGAACTGACGGTGGTTTTGGGGTCTGGGGGATGTGAAACGCGAAGATATGTCGAAATTTTCCGGAAGTCGAAACATGGTACCCATTGCAATAGTTAGCTTTCTAATGAAATCTACCTCTGGTTGGTTCCTCAGTTTAGGGGCTGCGACAACGCGGTCATCTAACCCCGTGTACTTTGGGTGAGTGTAGAATCTGTCTGATACACGGTGTGAATTGTAATGGCTGTATTAGTCTTAATTCATGTAAGTACTGCAGACGGTCAATTTCAAGCAGTAGTTCCTAATGTTGCTACCAGGTACTACCGTCAACGACACCTAGCTGTGAACTTGGCTACTAGATGCCACCCCAACCATCAACTCGCAACGAACGTTGGAACTTCCCCTCCAAAGGAAAGCATACTGAGGGATTCTAGTGCTCTTAGAAAATCCGACGACTTCGGCCGGCTTTGAAACCGCGACATTGGGCATAGACATTCAGCATGCTACCAGTTACGTCACCGAAGCCGCTTCCCACTTTGCCAGGCGGCTTCGGTGGCGTAGTCGGTAGCGTGCTGAGCTTCTATGCCCAAGATACCGGGTTCAAACCCGGCCGAACCGTCGGATTTTTTAAGAGTGTTAAATATCCCTTCCATCGGAGGGGAAGTAAAGCCGGCGGTCCCATGTCATAGATTTATGGCATGTTAAAGATCCTTCCACTAATTGCACCTGTGTGAAGCTAAATTGGATAGGTTAAGAATGTATACAACGCTCTTAGGTTTCTATGTTCGTTGCCAAGAGCCGACTGCGGCGGCGTCTAGTAGCTCAGTTCTGAACTTGGCCTCGTAGTCGTTGACAGTGGCGCTTGGCGGGAAAAGTAGGAACTATCTGAAAAATTGTTAGTTGCAGTACTTAAATTAACAAACAGATAACACACACTAATACAGTCATCTCAATTAACACCGGTTATCAGACAGATTCTACACACACCCAAAGTACACGGGGCTACATGACCGCGTTGTCGCAGCCCCTAAACTTAAGAAACAACCAACCAACCACTTAATCAGATGGAAATACTGAATCTTATCTCGTGCAAGTGCGTTGTCATTGCAACGTCTGATGGCCCATGCCTCATCAATTTAGTAGTGTTGCCATGGCAACCACTGATAGCTCTTGGCATTTTCTTATAATTCCGAAATCATTTTTCTCGTCCATTGGCGTAATGGTGGGTCATATCAAAAATTCTTTCAGACAAAAGTTTTAGGTAATTATTAGGGGAATATTGTCCATTTTGTACGGTTTTGATATTGTGCCTATTAAGAGAGATATGATTAATGTTTCCCGAAAAACCCACTTTTTTCCACCCCTTTGGTCAATGGTTGGTGCTATCAAAAAACGTATTTGACAAATATTTTTGGCACTTATCCGACACATATTATGAACTTTGAATGGATTCGATATTGCACGTATTAAGAGAGTTATAGCGAAATTTCACTTTTTCGAAAAATGCCCCCCATTTTCACCCCCTTCGACCGATTTAGCCCAGTAACGAACTCGACCGAGATTTTATAGGTATACATCTTCGGTAAAAAATTCGAAGTAATTGGTGCGAAATTACGGCAGTTATCGTGTCCACAAGAAACTGATATACATATATATATATATATATATACATATATATATACATAAATTATATATAAACTTTTGAACTGACGGTGGTTTTGGGGTCTGGGGGATGTGAAACGCGAAGATATGTCGAAATTTTCCGGAAGTCGAAACATGGGACCCATTGCAATAGTTAGCTTTCTAATGAAATCTACCTAATAAGTGTATATATCATAACCCACATATTCGTAGACATAGATTGGTAGGTTCCTCAGTTTTAGGGGCTGAGACATCGCAGTCATGTAACCCCGTGTACTTTGGGTGTGTGTAGAATAGACTATGTCTGATAACCGATGTCAATTTTAATGGCTGTATTAGTGTGTGTTATCTGTTTTAATTCAAGTAAGGACTGCAGACATTCAATTTTCAAGTAATTCGTGCTTTGGTACCAAATGCCACCGTAAACGACAACTAGATCTGAACTTAGTTACTAGATGCCACCGCAGTTGGCTCTAGGCGACGAACGTTGGAACGTCAGTTATAACCTACAATTTAGCTTCACATAGGTGTAATTAGTGGAAGGTTCTTTTACATGTCATAAATGTATGACATGGGACCACCGGCTTTACTTCCCCTCCGAAGGAACGAATAGTGAGGGATTTTTAACGCTCTTAAAAATCTGACGACTTCGGCCGGGTTTGAACCCGCGATCTTGGGCATAGAAGCTTGCTCAGTATGCTACCAACTACGTCACCGAAGCCGCCGAGACATAGATTAATAGCCTGAGTGCAAAGGATCTAAAGAAGATCGCTTGACGATCGAAACTAGTTATGTGGATGATGATGATGATGATGATGGTTGTTTTAAGGGGCCTATCATGTGAATTTTGGTGATCATGGAAAAATGAAATGGACAGTATCTAAGAGTAACTATAGACTTAAATATTAGAAGAGGAAATGGATAAACAAAAGGAAGAATAAAGTAAATAATAGACAGAAGAATAGGAAATGCCCTCAACTCTCGAAAAATGAGAATTAAAGGACTGTCAAGAAAGGAGAGCCATGAAAGACAGATATGAAAGGGAAAGAATAGAAAGTCCACCTCAAAGGCAATGGGGAAAGAGGAAATACCGGACCCAGCTCTGGTATTCCTTGGGGTCGCCAACTCTGGAACTCACAAGCCGAGAGCCCCTGAGGGTGCAGCACTATCCAGGGTGCACCATACGTGGTGGGGCTACACACACCCTGCCTTCTCGAGGGCCTTGAGCAGAAAGCGGGAGATACTATGAAAAGATGAAGAATGAGGGTTCAGTAGCCTAAATAAAAAGTAATAATAATGTTAAAGGTTTTACGTCCCTTTTAACTACTGCGGCATTTAGAGACGCCGCGGTGACGGAATTTAGATCCTAAGGGATTTTTAACGTGGCAGTAAATCAAACTGACACGGCTCCCTCGCATTTGCGCACCCTCAAATATCAGCTGAATGCGCCAGGATTCGATCCTACAACCTTGGGCACAGTAGATGAGAACGTTACCGCTGAGCCACGCAGCCAGCTTGGTGGTGGTGATGATGATGATGATGATGATGATGAATATGATGATGACACTGCATTTGTTGTTTTCGAGTGTAAGGAAGAATGGGAATCGCTATTCAGCAGTACCGGGCGGTCATCGGCCGCTGGCAGGCTAGAGAGAAGTGCGATTTTGGTGTTGGGAAGGTGATAGTGGGCAACGTCACTGAACAGATGGGGGTTTTGGCGATGGGGATGGTAGCGCTGGTTGTGGCGACGCTACTATTAATTGGGGGAGTGGAGTCAAACCCAGGGCCTGGGCAGCTAGGATGGCAAGAAATGGAAAAAATAAGAGAGATTGTGAAGGAAGTGTCACAAAATGACCAAATCCGGGACATTCTTCGAGAACAATGTAAGGAATTCAGGGAGATGAAGACATGTATAAGAGAAGAGATGGGAATAGTGACAGAAAGGCTGGCCGAGAATAGTAGAGAGGTAAAAGACCTAAGAGAAAAGGTGAAGATATTAGAAGCGGAGGTAAAAAATTAAGGAAGACCATGCTGGATGAGAGAAAGAAAAACGTCTTCATTTACGGTATAAAGGAAGATGTCAATGAAAGCACCGAGGATCTAGTATCCAAGGTGCTCCGTAAGTTTGTGAAGGCATGCGGATAAACATCGGGGTTTCAGAGATTGACAAAGTGACCAGGATAGGGCGGGGAAAGGGCACGAGGTCCGTGAAAGTGTCATTAGTTTCTTCGCTGATGGCTCACAGAATTCTGGCGAGCACAAGGAACCTGAAATGGGAGAGGATATGGGTAAGAAGAGAAATGAGCAAAGAAGAGGTAATCGAGCAGCAGACCTTGCAGTTTCATTTAAGGACTGCAAGGAACTCGGTTCTCAAGGCTTATGTAAAAGGCAATAGACTGTCGGTTAGCGGAAACAACTAAGAGCGGGTTTGGACAGTGGCATTTGTTGTTTTCAGGTGTTTAAATGCCAGAAGAGAGTAGACGTTAATGATCACCTTCAGAGCAACATTCCGTCACCTCGCCTTCTCTTAAGCCACGATTTGACGCCCCTAGATATAACAACAACAACAACAACAAACATATTTTTTGCGAGTTTCTCGAGGCAGTGTTTTATAGCGACTGAAGTTTCATAACCACATATGTTGGTTAACAAGTTCATTTCTCAGGGAAACATGCTGGATTCAAGTAACACGCGCTCTCTATAATATTGGTTAAGAAACATCCTCTTGGCCTAACTTCAACAGTTTCCAGGAACTTTCAAACAGACTAAAGTCTGTTCGCCGAGTCGAGATAGTGGAAATAAACACAGTTGGACACGTGATTGCAGGGCTGCCCGCAAGGGGTGCATAGAGCTGTGCCTGTTGAACGCACGCCAACTTCAGTGCTGTGTGTACCCTACATGTGAAGCGGGCTGACTTATCGGTTACAGGCTGTTCCAAATCCATGAGTTTGAGTATGCGTACACGCGAGTACTCAGCAGTAATGCTCGGAGCACGGTAGGAGAGGGACTGGGAGTGAGAGCCAATACGTCACTGGGCGAAGGTCATAGCACAAGTCTATGCGTTCCTGCCAGTCTTGATTTATCCACCGCGAAGTGACGGCAGCCTCCCACAGCAGAGCTGTATTGCATGTTGCAGGTTTACTCATGAAAGGCGGCGAGTACTCTGCTGCTCACGAGCGAGCTGCTCGGCTGGAACAGCCTGGGTTACATGCTACAGCGCGGTTTATTTATTGTTCGATTATGTATTGATTTAATTAATTAATGAATTAGTTCTCAACTGCTTAAGACAGGCAACAGAACACAGTGCAGCACAGCGCTAAGTGCAACAAGTCTTGTCTTTTCTAGGGCTACGGCATGACTAACGATCTCTGAGCTTCTTGGCTACCCCTGTCCGACAGCGTCGATGAGGTGAACGGGGCGTGTTTCCCTGTCCAGGCAGTCAAGTGACCACGAGCAAGTATTTACGCGCGCTATCTCGACTCGGCAAACAGACTTTACATATGAATAGGTTTCCATCGCCAGTTTGAAAGCGATATTTCACACGACAGTTGCAATCACCATATTCATTCTTGTCAACTGGACCGGAAAGTAGTGATAGACCTAATATACCTGTTCCTTTTGTTCAGTCTGGCACATGATAGAAAACAATACCATGTTAATCTCTTTTTAAATATTATCACAGGTCCATGAATTGATGCCGCGCGACTCGGACCGAGAACTCATATTTGTTTAGATACCTTTGAATTGTTTCCACGTGCTTCTGTGGATATATGTGAAACTGGATCGTAGCCAGGTTCAAGCAAAATTGCAGTGATTGGCACGGCTACTGGTTCAGAAAATAACCGGTGGTTTGGATTATCTCAGTTGTACACAAACCTAACCTACTATTTGAGATCACGGGGTACGTATTTAAACTCAGAATAAAAAGAACCTGAGTTTGATTACCGGCCCTACCCATAAATATCATTCTGGTTTGAGGGTCGGAACGGGGTACATTCAGCCTCATGAGGCAAAGCCGGGGAAAGATGGGTTTGATTAGTATTTCGTTTGTCCTAAAAGTGGCTTTCCGCGATTTCCCGCTTCTACTCCAGGCAAACGCCAGCGCTACCATCCCCATCGCCAAAACCCCCATCTGTTCGATGGTCGTCTTGTTATAAATCCTTAATTTATAAATGCACACACTATTTCAGCCATCAAAATGACACAGGTTACCAGAAAGATCCCACACACTTAAGTATATGGGGTTACATAACCACGATGTTACTAATCTCGTAAATGGTTCGAAACAACAACAACGATGTTTCGATTATACACATGAAGTACACGCATGGGAACGATGATTAGCCCCTAGTTTAAAGCAACAACACTATTCTTTAAGATTACCTATTCTTTATAGATGATAAGTAATCTGTCCTGTTACTGTACCATTTCTTGATGAAAGTAAAATATTTGCATTTGTTTGTTGGTTCACGTTAGAGTAAAATTTGTCATTTCCCCAACATATCTTTCCCAATTATGGTTGTGATTGTATTGAAGCTTCTGAGGTGTGGGTGGACATGAGTAATGGTATTTAGGGCACGGCAGGTCACAGCGGATGCCACGAAAGATGCTACTGACAGAGTAAGTACTACTGCACTGGATTAGTAAGGAAAGCAATGCCAAATTACCTCACTTGTCACCTTGTCGAGTACGCCTCATTATAGCGCCGTTTTCGGTGTTTTGGGTTTTCAAACTACATGACCTATGACGGTATTCTTTGAGGATCCGACCAGCCTCCGGATTGACTACTCAACAAACAGACTGACAGACAAACAGACTGATGAAGGATATGCTTGTGGAAGATATTAACTCTGAGTGGAATGACCCCAATTATGAGCTCCGCCACACCTGGACACGTTTTCCAGTAATTGGTTTCCACTTTAGAGTATATGAGGCAAAGGCTTACCATGTTCTAGTCCAGGACTGACCAACCTACGGCCCGCGAGACTATTTTGGCCGTCCCGCGCCGTGTCGCCAAAACTTGGATACAAGTTCCAGTCGTCGCACTAAACTAAATTATCATGAACATTATTTAATAATTCTATTAGCGGCTTCGGTGGCGTAGTCGGTAGCATGCTGGACTGCTATGCCCAAGATAGTGGGTTCAAACCCGGCCGAAGTCGTCGGATTTTTTAAGAGCGTTAAAAATCCTTCAGTATGCCTTCCTTCGGAGGGGAAGTGAAGCCGGCGGTCCCATGTCATAGATTTATGGCATGTAAAAGATCCTTTCACAGACTAAACGTGTGTAAAGCAAAATTTGTTAGGTTAGATTTCGTCAGAACGCTCTATCCAACGTTCACCACTAGGTATCATTGATATCTGGTGGCGAAAGTTGGAACTACTTGAAATTGAACGGAACTTGTAGCTCTCCCTTTAGGGTGTCCGCTGGAAGCAGCTACAGACTCTGGCGAGCCGAACATGTCCTCGGACACTCCCGGCACTAAAAGCCATACGATAAATAAATAAAATAAATAATAATAATTCTATTATTAATTGTGTCAAATGAACTTAAATACTCACTCTTTGTCATTCATGCTGTATGTGTGTATTGGATATCATCGTACTTCTATTTTAAAAACATTTATTAAAAACTAGCAACCCGACCCGGCTTCACCCGGGAACAGTTATGAATGCATTACGTGATAAGCGCTTTCTTTCCAATGTCAATGAACAACGACCAATATCCGTTTTACGTCTCGGCATGATGGGTTAAAATCACTGACTGAACTATTAATTATATTATCATGGAGATGCATGTGCAACAAATTCTTGTCAGATGTAATTTAAGAATGGCGAGGTGCATGAAACACAAATCCCCCTTCAGACGTAATGTAAGAATGGCGAGGTGCATGAAACACAAATCCCCCTTCCGTCCAATCTTAACTTGACTGTGAATTTTGCGGAACGAAAATTTCACAGGCGAAATGAAGAAAAGCCGAGTTACACTTCAAGGGAAACTCCAAACACAACCACTCTTCTCTAAAGTTTTTAACACAACACGACTCGACAGTTTGCTGCTAGCTGTATCTGGGGAAATGAGCTCGTCCGCTAGCTAAGCTGTAACTGGGGTGATAGACCCGACCCTAGCTAGCTCGTAAACTGTCGCCTCAGTAACTGAATGGAGATTGTTGGAAGAAATGAAAACGTAAAAACACTTATAGTAGGCGAGGTATTGAAGATAGAGATATGCTCTCCCGGGCTTTTTTGTAGATCTTTTCATGCTGAACAATTCTTACACTCATAGTATATAGATATTTTTAACGTTTTGCGCAGCGTAAGGTTAAAAAGCACACGGACGCCAGTTTTTCTTTGTCCTTTCCACTGAAATCGCTAGTGCATGACTTTATTTGATCATAAATAAATTATTTTCTACAGAAACCTTCCTCGAGATATCCTTTACATGATGGTGAAAACGCATCAAAATCCATTCAGTTGTTCTCGAGATTGACCGTGAATTCCAAGAATCGGGGACTTTGTTTTATACTAAGTGGAGATATTTAAATTTATTTTTAGTGTTTAATTTTCTTATCCACTACAAATAAATATAGAGAATGGCAACAATACTAACAAAACTAAGCTCAGGCAGCCACAAAACTAACCATATTGCACCTATTTTTAGCCTATTTTCAATTTTGAAAAAATAGGCTTATGAGATCACCTTTTGTCCGTGTGTGTGTGCGTGTGCGTGTGTGTGTGTGATTCGTGTGTGTGTGTCCCCCTAATAAAATCTAAACGGCAGGAGCGATTTCAATGAAACTCGGAAAGTTCATAGCACTATTCCCGTCGACCTCGACCCTGTCCTTCAAATTTTGTTACGACTCACCAATCCAACATGGCGGCTGTGCGAAATATTTCACCAGCATTCAATATCTCCGAAACTATTACAGATATTACCCTGACATTTTCTATGGTGATAGAGGGAACTACTAGAAGTTCACTTATGTGACTTATGAAAACCTGGTAACTACAAAACAAACATGGCGGCCAAGTGAATTTGCGACTTTCAAATAGACGTTTCTCGCGATTTGACCAACCAAACGCAATGAAACTTGGTACAGTATATGTTTATATACATTGTAATTCACCGACATCTAACTTCGTTCAATTGTTTACATAATCACAAGATGGTGGATGTGCGAAATATTTCACCGGCATTCTATATCTCTGAAACTATTAGCGGTATCTCCCTAAAATTTTGTACGGAGATAAAGGGCACTTCTGGAATTCCAACTGTAAGATTTTCAAAAACCGGTTAACTACAAAACGAACATGGCGGCCAAGCGAATTTGAACATTTTAAATAGACCTTTCTCGCGATTTAATGTTCCAAGCGCACTGAAACCTGGTACAGGAAATATTTATACACATTGTAATCCACTGGTATCTAATTTAGTTCAATTGTTTACATAACCTCAAGATGGCGGCAGTGCGAATTTTAAAATTAAGTTTTTATTTCTTGTGATGTAGTCATGCGATCGAAGTGAAAGTTTGAATAATGAACCTACGCAATAATTTTCCTTTTAATGGTACATGACTCTATGGCCTATACATTTAACAATCCAATATGGCGACCATCCGAAATATTTAGACGATACTGAATATCTACGAATCTATTTTAGCAATCAAACTGCATTTTTTAATGTTCATAGGGGCTATGAACTTAAGTTCACCTATAGGACTTTAAATAACCTGGTGATCACAAATCCAACATGGCGGTGACGCGAATTATAAATATTCACATGGACGTTTCTCGCAATTTAACCATCCGCGTGCAGTGAAACTTGGTACAGTAAATCTTTATCCGAATGTTAATCCACTGGCATCTAATTTATTTCAATTGTTTCCATAACCTCAAGATGGCAGCTGTGAAAAATTTTTAAATCTCCATGTTTTTTCTTGTGTCCTAATTATGCGATTGAAGTTTGAATACTACACGTTCACAATAATCTGCATGTAACAGTACATAACTCTAGGACCTACATATATAAAATCCAACATGGCGCCATCCGAAATATTTAGTCGGTTCTCAATATCTACGAATCTATTACAGCAATCAAACTGAAATTGTGTATGTTGATAGTGGCAATTAACATACGTAGGATACATGAAAATAGGCTGTATAGTTCTTCACGGAACTACTTGTTAAAAACATTCTATACCCCTCAAACCCCACCGGAATGTCATTGTCCCGCAAGGTCCCCCAACTATTTACAATGTGGCCCTTAGTTAAAATAGGTTGGGCATCCCTGTTATAGACAAAGAGTGCATTTGTAGGTTATTTGGAGAGCTCTGTGACAGATATCACGCACTGAGATGTGAACGAAGGCTGTCGCTAAATGACTTGTGTGGCGACCAGGATTTATAATCTCGAATAAATTAATTCCATTGTTTATTATATGTACTGTGTATTACTATGGCCATTGGTTGCATTAATAGTACATTATGCAACGAGCCTATAATGGCAATAATTAAGACACGAGTATGTTTATAAAACGAGTGTACGCGAGTTTTATAATTTCCATACGAGTGTCTTAATTACCATTATAGGCGAGTTGCATACGACTGTTTATGTTCGGCGATAATTATAACTTTATTATATGTTTTAACATAACTATTCATAAATATGTGTGGGATTCAGTTAATTCAGTTAGTGAACAGGGCGCGCTGGCTTTGCTGACTGAACAGAGCGCATGCGTGGTCAAGACACTCCGAAAGCAGAGACCATTCACTTTGCTTGCTAACACAGAAATATGTTGGATTTTGAGCGCATGCGTGAAGGCATCCTTACCTAATTGACCACACAACTGTTTCTTGAGCTCTGATTGGTGGGAGAAACTGTTTCATAATGAATAATAGTGTTATAATGAGCCTCATTATGATACAGTTCTCTGACACATAGGCCTACAGTATTGTTTAAGATATTGATAATATAAGCCAACTAATGGCTACACTGCGTTCTGCTGCACGGCTGAAAGCAACGGGAAACTACAGCCGTAATGCTATTCCCGAGGATATGCACCTCTCTATGCATAATTACATGTGATGATGGCCTCCTCCCTTGTAAAATTTCAATCCGGAGTTAAACTAGTCCCCCGTTCGGATCTCCGGGTGGGGACTACTCGAGAGGGGGTTAACATCACAGAAGTGACAAAGAGGAAATCTGACATTCTACGGATCGGAGCGTGGAATGTTCGGAGTCTGCTAGGAAGTGGAAAGTTAGAAAACTTAGAAAGGGAAATGGATAGGTTGAGGTTGGATTTGGTTGGGATTAGTGAAATGCGCTGGCAGGAAGAACAGGACTTTTGGTCAGGAGACTATAGGTTCATTAGCACAAAATCAAACAATGGCCAAGCAGGAGTTGGTCTCATATTGAGTAGGAAACTTGGACAGCGGGTGGAATATTATGAGCAATACAGTGAACGGATTATTGTAGCAAAAATCAATACTAAACCTACGTGCACCATAGTGGTACAAGTCTATATGCCTACCAGTCAAGCTGATGATGAGGATGTTGAGAAGGTCTACGAAGAAATAGATGACATTCTGAGGTATATCAAAGGTGATGAAAATGTTATAGTAATGGGAGATTGGAATGCTGTGGTAGGAAAAGGGAGAGAAGGGAAGATAGTAGGAGATTTCGGATTAGGTGAAAGGAATGATCGAGGAAGCAGGCTGATGGAATTCTGCACCGAACATGAGTTGGTCATAGCTAACACCTTATTCAATAACCACAATAGAAGAATATACACATTGATGCGACCAGGAGATACAGGGCGTTACCAAATCGACTTCATTATGGTCAAGCAGAGGTTTCGAAACCAGATTTTGGATTGTAAAACATATCCTGGTGCTGACATAAACTCTGACCACAATCTGGTTGTAATGAATTGCATATTAAAGTTGAAGAAACTGAAGAAAAGTCAAAAGCCAAAAAGGTGGGCATTAGACAGACTGAAAGTAAAGGATGTAAACGAAAGATTCAAGAAGAGTATAAAGGAAGGACTAATCAAAACCCCTAAACAAACTTCAATTGCAGACGAATGGGCACTTTTGAAGAATGAAATAACAAAATCCGCAGAAGAAAACATTGGTAGGAAAGAAATAATAGGTAGAAAACCGTGGATCACTCAGGATATACTAGAATTGATGGATGAAAGGCGGAAACACAAGAATCTAAGAGATGAAGAGGGGAAAGCAGAATACAGACGTCTGAGAAATGAGGTTAACAAGAAGTGCAAGGAAGCGAAAGAAGAATGGTTGAAAGAGAAATGTGCAGGTATAGAAAAGTGTCTGAAATTAGGAAAAGTAAACACAGCTTATCGAAGGATTAAGAATACTTTTGGGGAAAAGAAGACTAAGTTCTGTAATATTAGGGACACAAATGGAAAGCCTCTAACAGATATGGAAGAAAAGGTTGAGAGATGGAAAGCTTACATAGAGTGCTTGTATAAGGGAAAGGAGATTGAGAATCATGTAATGGAAAGGGAGGAGGAAATTGATGAGGATGCAAAAGGAGATTTAATATTGAGATCAGAATTTGACAGAGCATTCGAAGACTTAGGCAGGAACAAAGCACCAGGCATAAATGATATACCGATTGAGTTGCTACACTGCATAGGAGATGAAGGTCTGATCAGGTTATTTCACTTGGTGTGTAGGATTTATGAGACAGGTGAGGTACCCCCTGATTTCAAGAAGAATGTTATCATCCCTACACCAAAGAAAGTGGGAGCTGACAGATGTGAAGATTACCGTACAATCAGCTTGATTACTCATGCATCAAAGATCCTGTCTAGAATAATTTACAAGAGGATTGAAAGCCAGATCGAAACGGAGTTGGGTGAAGACCAGTTTGGTTTCAGGAGAAATGTAGGAACAAGGGAAGCTGTACTAAGTCTTAGGCTGATTTTGGAAGGTAGAATAAGGAAAGATAAGAGAACGTTCATGGCATTTGTAGACTTAGAAAAGACTTTTGATAACGTTGATTGGACTAAATTGTTTGACATTTTGAAATCTATTGGAATAAAGTACAGGGATAGGAGGGTGATATACAATCTATACAGAAACCTGACAGCAGTCATTCGAGCTGAAGGATATGAGAGAGAAGCTGGTATTCAGAAAGGTGTAAGGCAAGGCTGCAACTTATCACCCATACTTTTCAATCTTTACATTGAACAAGCAATGAAGGAAATTGGAGAAAAAGTTAAAGTGGGAGTGAAGATTCAAGGAGAAATAATTTCAACTCTGAGATTTGCTGATGACATCGTCATCTTGGCCGACACGCCTGAGGATTTGAATGAGTTTTTGAATGGTATGGACTCTGTCTTGAGGAAAGAATTCATGATGAAATTAATAAATGTAAAACAAAAATATTGGAATGCAGCCGAAATAAATCAGAAACCTCTATGGACATCAAATTGGCAGGTGAAAAGCTGAAGGAAGTAGGAGACTTCTGTTACTTAGGAAGCAGAATAACCAGTGATGGACGAAGCAAAGAGGATATAAAAAAAGTCCTCTCGGCACGCCGGAAGGCGGAGGTAGATTTCACCGGACAAACTTGGAGATAGGCGAAAATAGGCAGAATATGCAGGTTTTCGTAGAAGGATCAGGCCTCATTTATCGCGTGAAAGTATTTTATAATTGGAGATTAATTAACTTTGTTTTTCTTCATTTTAAACATATTTTAAACATTTTATTGTCTTACGGGGACGGTAACCTTCTTGTCATTTGGAGTCCATTTTTAGCCTATTTTAAATTTTGAAAAAATAGGCTTATGAGATCACCTTTTGTCCGTGTGTGTGTGCGTGTGTGTGTGCGTGTGTGTGTGTGTGTGTGTGTGTGTGTGTGTGTCCCTAATAAAATCTAAACGGCTGGAGCGATTTCAGTGAAACTTGGTAAGTTCATAGCACTATTCCCGGCGACGTCGACCGTGCCCATCGAATTTTGTTACGTCTCACCAATCCAACATGGCGGCTGTGCGAAATATTTCACTAGCATTCAGTATCTCCGAAACTATAACGGATATCGCCCTGAAATTGTGTACGGTGATAAAGGGTACTACTAGAAGTTCACCTATGAAACTTTCAAAAACCTGGTTACTACATAACCAACATGGCGGCCAAGCGAAGTGGAGACTTTTAAATAGACTTTTCTCGCGATTTAACTATCCAAACGTAATGAAACTTTGGTACAGCAAATATTTATACACATTGCAATGCACTGGAGTCTAATTTAGTTCAATTGTTTACATAACCTCAAAATGGCGGCTGTGCGAAATATTTCACTGACATTCTATATCCCCGAAACTATTACAGATATCGGGGGCGTGGTGGCTCAGCGGTCTAGCTGTATGCCTCTCACCAAGGCGGTCCGGGTTCGATTCCCGGTCAATGCATATGAGATTTTCGAAGTGAAATGCCATGTCCTGTGGTTCGGATTCCACGTAAAAAGGAGGTCCCGTGGCTCATGATCTCAAGATTAACGGTCACGTTAAACTACAAGCTTCCTTCCTTTTTCCTATTACAGATATCACCCTGCAATTTTGTACGGTGGTAAAGGGTACTGATACAAGTTTACCTATGTATAATTCATAAACCTGTAAAGTACAAAACGAACATGGCGACCATGCGAATTTGAAATATTTTAATAGACTTTTCTCTTGAGTTAACTCTCTGAGCGCAGTGAAATGTGGTACAGTAAATGATTTTGCAGATTGTAATGTACTGCCATCAAATTTAATTCAATTGTTTACATAACCTCAAGATGGCGGCTGTGCGAAATTTTAAAATTAAGTTTTTATTTCTTGTGTCGTAATCATGCGATCGAAGTGAAAGTTTGAATAATGAACCTAGGCAATAAGTGACCTTGAATGGTACATAACTCTATGGCCTATACATATAACAATCCTAAATGGCAAGCTTCCGTAATATTTAGACGGTTCTCAATATATATGAATCTTTTACAGCAACCAAACTGAAATGTTTATGTTCATAGAGACTATGAACATATGTTCACCTATAGGACTTTCAGTAACCTGGTGAGCACGAATCCAACATGGCGGCGACGCGAAGTATAAATATTTAAATGGACGTTTCTCGCGAATTAACTATCCGAGTGCCGTGAAACGTTGCACGTTTTAAATGCTTACACAAATGTTGATCCACTGGCATCTAATTTATTTCAATTGTTTGCATAATCACAAGATGGCTGCTGTGCGTAATTTTAAAATCTCGTTTTTACTTCTTGTGTTCTAATCATGCGATTGAAGTTTAAATACCACACTTACACAATAATCTTAATATAATAGTACAAAAATAAAAATCCAACCTGGCGACCATCTGAAATATTTAGACGGTTCTCAATATCTACGAATCTGTTACAGCAATTAAACTGAAATTTTGTATGTTGATAGAGGCAATTAACATGAGCAGGATATATGAAAATAGGCTGTACAGTTCTTCACGGAACTACTTGTTATACTTGTGGTCACACTGTCCTTATGCAAGGTTTCGACACTGATGTGTAACTATGTAACGGTCTGTTACTTCTTCACGCAAAATTATATCTCCCGCAGAGATGTTGGTTGGTTCCTCAGTTTAGGGGCTGCGACAACGCGGTCATATAACCCCGTGTACTTTGTGTGAGTGTAGAATCTGTCTGATAAACGGTGTGAATTGTGATGGCTGTATTAGTCTGTAATTCAGGTAAGGAATGCAGACGCTAAATTTCAAGCAGTAGTTCCTAATGTTGCTACCAGATACTAACGTCAACGCCACCCAGCTGTGAACTTTGCTACTAGATGCCACCTCAATCAGCAACTCGCAACGAACGTTGGAACTTCCCCTCCAAAGGAAAGCTTACTGAGGGATTTTTAGCGCTCTTAGAAAATCCGACGACTTTGGCCGGCTTTGAACCCGCGACCTTGGGCATAGAAGTTCAGCATGCTACCAGTTACGTCACCGAAGCCGCTGCACACTTAGTCAGATGGAAATCTGAATCTGATCTCGCGCAAGTGCGTTGTCATGGCAACGTCTGATGGCTCATCCCTCATCAATTTAGTAGTGTTGCCATGTCAACCACTGATAGCTCTTGGCATTTTCTTATAATTCCGAAATCATTTTTCTCATCCCTTGGCGCAATGGTGGCTCATATCAAAAATTCTTTCAGACAAACGTTTTAGGTAATTATTAGGGGAATATTGTCCATTTTGTACGGTTTTGATATTGTGCCTATTAACAGAGATATGATTAATGTTTCCCGAAAAAAAACACTTTTTCCCACCCCTTTGGTCAATGGTTGGTGCTATCAAAAAACGTTTCAAACATAAATTTCTGAGCTTTATCCGACACATAGTATGAACTTTGAACGGATTCGATATTTCACATATTAAGAGAGTTATAGCAATATTTAATTTTTTTTGGAAAAAAAAAGTCCCCCATTTTCATCCCCTTCGACCGATTTAGCCCAGTAACGAACTCGTCCGAGATTTTATGGGTATACATATTCGGTAAAAAATTCAAAGTGATTGGTGCAAAATTACGGCAGTTATCGTGTCCACAAAAAACTGATATATAGATAGATAGATACATATATACATAAATTATATATAAACTTTTGAACTGACGGTGGTTTTGGGGTCTGGGGGATGTAAAACGCGAATATATGTCGAAATTTTCCGGAAGTCGAAACATGGGACCCATTGCAATAGTTAGCTTTCTAAAGAAATCTACCTAAAAGTAGGTTGGCTCAGGCAAGGAAAGCCTTTCTACAAAAAAGGAATCTGTTGACATCGAATATAGATTTAGATATTAGGAAGTCATTTTTGAAAGCCTTTGTCTGGAGCGTGGCGCTCTATGGAAGTGAAACTTGGACTATTGGTGCAGCAGAAAAGAGGAGAATTGAGGCATTTGAGATGTGGTGTTACAGGAGAATGATGAAGATCAGATGGGTAGATAGGGTTACAAACGAGGAGGTATTAAGACGAGTGGGAGAGGAGAGATGTTTCTGGCGACTGCTAATGAAGAGAAGATATAGGTTGGTAGGAAACATACTAAGACACCCAGGAATAGGAAGCTTAGTTATGGAAGGAAGGGTCGAGGACAAGAACTGTAGGGGTAGACCAAGGTTAGAATATGTTAAACAGATTGCCTCGGATGTAGGGTGTGGTAGCTATGTAGAGATGAAACGATTAGCTCAGGACAGGGAGCCATGGAGGGCTGCATCAAACCAGTCAAAAGACTGAAGACTCAAACAACAACAACAATGTTTACATTCCGACATCGTCGAACATAAATGTTTATTTACAGCCTGTGACCATAATACGGCGGTGCCTGGTTTCCTACATTTCACTCATTGATTAACACAAAACAACATTCACGACCTCACTGCAGTTCTGTTTGTTTAGGAATTCCGGCCGTGCATCGGAGACATTGGTGCAAGGCACATGTGTTCGTGAGAGCGAGTCACAAAGGAAATAATGTGATCAGATCATTTCCCCCGATCCCTTTCTTGGCGTCATTCTGTTCTCTAGACTACTACATGGTGACATTGGAGTGAAGCCAGTCATACTTTTGATTCAGTGCACTGGCGATCTAATAGAGAGTTAACGACTAGGGCGATTTGAAGCGGCTTAAATGATCCCCACGTTCTCATTATTCACATTCGGCTGGCTGCGTGGCTCAGCGGTAACGCTCACGCCTGCTTTTCCCAAGGTTTCAGGATCGAATACTGGCGCAGCCATTTGGATTGAGGGTGTGCAAATGCGAGGGAGCCATGTTAGTAGATTTACTGGCCCGTTAAAGATCCCCTTCGGGGCAAAATTCCGGCACCTCGTTTTTTCTAAAAGCCGCAGTAGTTAAAACGGATGTAAAACCAATAACATTATTATTGTATTATCATTGTGTATTATAAAATTGGGTGTGGGAGTCTGATAACCTGTGCTACTGTGGTGGCTGTTGGTACATGTAGGCTTATTAGTATTTCAGGTAGGGATGTGGCCTTACCTTAGAATTCATCCCACCCTTTACCTGAAGTATAAGTGGAGACACTACTGAAAACCACTTCTAGCCTGATTGAGGTAGGAATCAAACCCTTTATTCTCAGTCTTACCTCACGAAGTTCAGTGTAGTCCGTAACAATCTTCAGATCGGAAATAAATCGCGTGGCAGTGCTGGGAATTGAACCCGGCCATCAGGGGTAAGGGCCAAGGATGCTAGCCACTACAACACGAGACAAAAGCGTGTAAATCGCACCGAATGGACATACGCAAGCGCGAATGTGTCTGCGAGAATCTAAACCAGTAGTTTTTGGTGGCGTAGCCGTGCTCGTTAAATCGTGCACCACAACCATGAGGGAAGCTGCAAAACGTCCGGTTCGAATCCCGGCACTGACAGATGCTATCCTGAGTGTGGTTTTTACCCCGAGTTTTTCCACAGTCCCTCCAGGAAAATGGCAGGATAGTAC
Source organism: Meconema thalassinum (assembly GCA_946902985.2). Classification (NCBI taxonomy): domain Eukaryota; kingdom Metazoa; phylum Arthropoda; class Insecta; order Orthoptera; family Tettigoniidae; genus Meconema; species Meconema thalassinum. The sequence goes on along the minus strand of OX336391.1, from coordinate 200,272,383 downwards.
CTTATTTCAAGTCCCGAAGCACCTACTCATCCCTGTCCCAAATACAGTTACACACAATTGTAGAGTCACCACATATAGACAGGTTATCAGACACATTCAACACACACCCAACTACACGGTGCTGATAACCCACGTGTCCCAAGCCCCTAAATTGAATCAACAACAACCTCTTATAACCATACGTTTATAAGTCCTGAGCCTCTTAGGCTTAGGCGGCAGTACGCCGGCCTCTCACCGCTGGGTCCGTGGTTCATATCCCGGTCACTCCATGTGAGATTTGTGCTGGACAAAGCGGAGGTAGACAGGATTTTCTCCGGGTATTCCGGTTTCCCCTGTCACAAATTTCATTCCAGCAACCCCCTCCAGTGTCATTTCATTTAATGTGTCATTCATTTAATCATTGCCCCTGGGGAGTGCGACAGGCTTCGGCAGCCGGCACAGTTCATATCCTTGCCATTAGATGGGGACTTCATTCGTTCCATTCCCTGACCCGGTCGGTTGACTGGAAGCAGGCTGTGGATTTACATACGTTTATAAGTCCAGGGCGAGTTTAACTGAAATCAGTTCGAGGTATACTAGGTGATGTGGTGTTGCTTGAAGTTAGGAATACCGTACGCTTGCGCAACTGGAGTTCAGTGTATGACTCATGCGCGGTGGTCGAATACGTGCGCTTTTCTTTATTTGTAGACACGTGGCAATACATTAAGTTGGCTGGTGCGAGTCAGAACCCGTTTAAGAAAGACTAAAATGCATTAATACAGATTTTACCGACATAACTCAGCATGCCAAAGGAGATTCATTGGAACATGGCTACTGTATACGACCAAACGTGCTTGTCAAATTCAGGTGTTACGGATTAGTCGCGATTGTTCCATGATAACCGTGAGGAAAGGACGGATTTGTCACGTCCTATTTAGGTACTGTATGTTGTGACCAAGATTCTAATTGCAGATATTGACAATGCAATTAAAATGCCATCGACGAAGCACCGATGCTTTAAAAAGTGAGTTCGGTAGTGTACACAATATTATCACTATGCTACATTCATCTGTTTATGTTTGTGTCATTAGCCATTCTAATGGTGAAACATATTTTAAGATTGTGATTTCTTGAAAAACTGGTGATTTGTGAGTAGTTCCAGATATAGGTTGTTGTTTTTACCTAAGGACAGTTGTTATCAGAGCAGCTTGAAGACATTAAACAATTCAGATGTCGTCATTTCAGATCTTTCAACACAGTATTACTAGATGAGTAGACTACTAGTTTTTATACATGCTACAGTTCTAGCTTTTTACCATCATCTTAGCAGAGTTCACAGAGTACTTCAGTTGTGCGGTAAGCAACTTACATGTCAATTGTACATGCCTGAGGTTCGCCACCTTTTCTCTGTACGACTTTCAAACCGGGATTGACCGGCCAAAAGCCGTGGCGTAAACTGTATATAATTTCTGCACATTAGTTTACAAATCTAGTTTGGGACTTAAAGCCTAAGTATATCACACTAATAGTAGGTACACCTTCATATAAGGGGCAGTCAAATGACAACGAGACAGATGCAGTCAATTAAAAACGAGAAAGATTCAGTCAAATGAAAACGAGACAGATGGAAATAAAGTAAGTACACTGTGTGTTATTTCAAAAATACTCGCCATAACCGTTAATACATGTATCCCACTGTGGGACAAGATGGTCAATGCCTTCTTGTATTTGGTTGCTTCCGGAAACATGATTGTACCCATCGAAAGCAAATCGACGGCCACAAATGTCTTTCTTCAGAGCACAGCAGACATTCGGGCATGGATTTCACTTCCTTCCGCAGTCAAAACCCGCACTACACCCCGCTGTTCCTCTTTCCCGTCCTCCATAGTGACGTCTGATGCACACACGGCTCACTGAACTCAGATTGAGCACGTTTAACACACAAATGGTACAGTGCTGGACGTACGCGCGGTTCCTTCCTGAATCCCAGTAGAGGGCACTACTATACACACACCTACTGTACCTGCGTTACCACCGTCCGCGCCATGCTCGTTATATCGTCTGTCTCGTTTTCATTTGACTGCCCCTTATAGATTAGTTGGTGGAGGGAGACTGTTTGTTAATGAGATTGTAATTTCTCAGTCTTGCGACCTTGTAGATATTAAAATAAATAGTTGTTTTTTCCGGCTGCTTAATACTTAAGTGTTTCGTCGCTTCTCTCCCCCCCCCCCCCATATATTTGAACACTCTTGTGTTGATAGACTGAAGATCAATTTTATTGATAGACAGTTTCTCGGCGAGCGATTCTCTGGAAGCATTCTTGGGCAATTATAAACACCCTCCGAGTACATCCTTTCTGACATAACAAAAGTAAGTGTTAGCACCCCAGCGAGAGAAACTGGGAAACACGATCTAACTCCTGGTTAGGCCTACCCTTATTTTAGCTCTCGTATTTAATATTCCTTTAGGTTATGTTGGTCTATTCTTCAAAGCCATTAATTACATTCATGCTCTTTGTATTTCTTTCCTTCCGTAGCTATTGAATAATTTTTCGAACATTGAAGTATTGAGAAGGAAATGACCTATATAGGAGCTAGTTTCAACGATGAATTTCGAACCACCCTAAAATTAAGTTAGTTTTAACAATAAACATTTTAAAGATCTCATACCTTGGACAGATACTATAAGAATATCAATTTTCCAGATAATTCTAAAACTTCGGCTAAAGCTAAAGAGTGTGGGATCAACTCCTACATTTGTCAGACAGTTTTAATTCTCCACCCCTCATTTACAAGGCTTGTTCTTTGGTTCCGGCCTCCTAATGACTGAAAATCCTCCTTGAATACAGATAACGCTTCAAGCAGGATAGAAGGTTAAAGCAATTTTGAGACAATAAGCACTCAATCAGTAAACGTCGTCTCGCATGGTGGGGTCACACAATGTGCCACTCCAATTTAATGAGAACTGTGGCAGAAGGGTTCATTGAGGGAAAACATCCACGAGGAAGACCTAGAAATACCTTCCTTAAACAAATTCTAAACGATACCCAAGCACAGAATTATAATTCAATGAAAGAAGCGGCAAATGACAGGATGAGGTGGTCATGTTTCTATGGCAACTGACCAGTCTTAGGACTGCAAACCATTGATGATGATGATGATGATGAAAGCACTCAAGGAATGAACAATTTAAGTTAAAGTTAAAGTCGAAGTTGGAAAACGTGGTCAGGGTGGCCACTGAAAGAAGCTCAGGTCGAGAATCGAACCTATCAATTTTGCCATTCTAATCTTCTCAAAGTGAGAAAGGCTATAGAAACAGCAACAGGTCTTTTAGAAGTTACCTTGTTAGTCTGTTTGAAGATACACCGAGACAATTCATTCAATATGGTGTGACGAACTGCTGTAATCAATAGCTGTAATGTAGCCCCATTGTTGACGACCACAGACGCTGTTTGAGATCCTGACATCACTCCAAGTGGCTTTGAAGTTAATCAGCGCTACTCGACAAGTCTTGTGGCCTAGTTAATCAGCCCGGATGATAATTGATGAGGGACGCTAGGCCTCTCTCTTGCTCTTTAGCGGGGGCGGCGTCGAGCTCAAACCAACAATGTCTTCAATTACCGAACTCTCACACATTGCGTTCCCAATGACATACTTCAATACTAATAATTGTATAATTGCGCACGAAAGTGCTTTTGGAATAAATACATCATAATATAATAAACACTGTCAGATGAGAAGTTAAATAAATAGACTAGCGGTGCATGGTTTCCACCGGTTTCCACCACAAACCGCGCTCGAGACCCGGATCTCACCAACCCACCGACCAGTGCGCGCCCCATATCACATGATCCTTGGTCTGTGCAATGCCTCACGTGATCGATATCATAATAATAAAGAAACTGCGCACAAATATGCATTACATTTTCGAGTAATCCAATAACGACAGTGTTCTCTTAGAGCATTTACTAAAATGATATCGACCACCCTGTTTAGCACATAATATGCACACACACTGCTCAGAAGGTCCACGAAAGCCACGCCGCACGCACAGCTTATGATGGAAGCCGTGCACAGCAAGTCTATTCAGAACACTCCTCATTTCACTGTTAGATTCAGTCCAATTTCTCTGAGACATGGCATTAGTCCCATAGAATTCTATGTCGATTTCCGCTCGCTTTCTTGGTCTCATCCTTAGGAATTCCTGTTCCTGTCTTGTAGAAGGCAATTGTAATCGGGATCTTGTCTTCAATAAGAAAAGTTTCCCTGGCAAGTTCATAATCAAGTCGGGAGTGCGAGTATTTTGATACTCCTAGGGCAGCCTTTAAGTATCGCGTTTTGGCTAAGTCAATACTGTGCTGTGTTTCACGTTTGACTCCTGGTCTTGAAATTAAAATCAGCCTCCTCGTGTTTATGTTGTTTCATTCAGAGGCCGGGTTGTGTTTACAGGGGCGTCAGCACCCGGTGGACTGGGGAGAACACAGTATGAGGCTCGCACTACCGGTCGCCTTCCTGATTCACTGATGAATGAAAATCCACAGCCTGCTTCCAGTCTCCGACCGGGTCAGGAATGGAATGAATGAAGCCCCCATCTAGCGGCGAGGATATGAACTGTGCCGGCTGCCGAGGCCTGACGCACTCCTCTGGGGCAATGATTAAATGAATGACAGATGAAATGAAATGATAGTGGAGAGTGTTGCTGGAATGAAATTTTGACAGGGAAAACCGGAGTACCCGGAGAAAAACCTGTCTGCCTCCGTTTTGTCCAGCACAGATCTCACATGGAGTGACCGGGATTTGAACCACGAACCCAGCGGTGAGAGGCCGGCGTGCTGCCGCCTAAGCCACGGAGGCTTTTGATTCACTGATATGGAATTCAATTTCTTTTCTGCAACATGGGAAAATATGATTAATTATTGTTAAGTAAAGTGCCCTAAATCCATATCTGTGTTCAGTTTTTCTGTATCACGTGAGGTTGTTTTTGTAATTTTGAAAAGAAAATTGATAGAAAATGAAAATTGGCAAAGTTTATTATTAACCCTTGAGAACTGGCGTGAAAAATATAAAACGAAGAATGGCGCCGGGTCATTTTTACCCATAGTGTGTCGCTCCCTTTTTGTCGTAGTCGTACGGATTTAAATGAAGTAATTTTACACCTGATGTCTTCCTATGAACTATTCCCAATATAGCCTAAAATGAGGTTTATTTATATTTTTCAAATTTAACATGGAGAAAAATGTCATTTATATTCTTAACCTCTTAACTGGGTATGACGTATATATTCGTATGTTAAATGTCTTAATTTAATGGGCATGACGAATATATACGTACTCCATCTTTTACCGCTAACGCCTCCTGGGCGTGTCGAGTTTTCACGGCATGGCGAATGCCTTCGAGAAAATTGATGTTTTGGCAGCAGGTTGCAGCAGTTACGACATTTCCCGCACACTGTATCTTCGTTGTCTTTTGTTTTGTTTTTGTATTTGATTTAGTGTTCATTTTCAGCTTTTCCTTTTTTATATAAATTGTTGTTTTTGCTTTGTGTTATTTTTGTTTTTGAGTTAGTTTGCTGTATTTGCTTTGGTTTTGTTTTGAGTTCTTTTTCTTTGTTTTTGGTTCCTGTTTTTATTTTTGTGTTTGCTTTCTGTATTTGCTTTTGTCTTCTGTTTTTTGTTTTTGATTTTATGTTCTTTTTCTGGTTTTTCTTTTGTCTTTGAATTTTTGTTTTAGTGTTTGTTTTCTGTATTTGCTTTTGTTTTTGATTTTTGCTTTTTTGTTTTTTGTTTTTGAATTTGTGTTCATTTTCTGCTTTTTCTTTTGTATTTGAATTTTTGTTTTTGCTTTGTGGTTTTTGTGTTTGTTTTCTGTATTAACTTTTGTTTTTGATTTTTGCTTTTTTGTTTTTTGTTTTTGATTTTGTGTTCATTTTGTGCTTTTTCTTTTCTTTAGAATTTTGCTTTGCATTCTTAGTTTTTTCGGGGGGGGGGGGGGGGGTTGGGTTGTGTTTGTTTTTCGCTTTTGCTTTTGTTTTTGAATTCTGCGTTTTGCTTTCTGTTTTGGTCATGTGTTTGTTTTTGCAATACAAGAAAATCAAAGAAAGCAAACCTACACGTTTGATCTCGATAGCATTTGATAGTTTTTTTTTTTTTTTGCACCTACCAATGTGAGGAAATGAACAGTTTAGATCGTACGGACAAAACTCGTAAGTTCTAATCAGGTAAATAACCTTTATGCTCGACCCTCACTATTATGTGTCGGAAAACTGTATCATAATGATGGTCATTATAACACTCTTTTTCATTATGATACAGTTTCTCCAGCCAATCAGAGCTCGTTCATTGACCAATTAGGTAACGATACCTTCACGCGTGCGCTCAAAATCCAACATGTCGGACATAAACACAACATCGAACTATAATAAATTACCGACATGGAATACGAACCGTCCATATGTTCGCGTAAATAAACTGGCGAATATGAGACAACAAATAGCACTGTACCTTAATATAATTTCTACACAGCGCATTCATTGTCTTCAAACAACTCCAGTGACAATATTACTGAGGGGCGGCAGATGTAAACATATGGCCTGCATATGGCATTGCAAGCACACAGAGCGCATGCGTCGGTCGTCCAGAGATCTTGAAAGACAGAGATATAACACCCAACGCTCGCTCTGCGATCACAAAATTCAAGTAGCTGACTCTCAACAGATATTTATGAATATTTATGTTAAAACATATAATAAAGTTATAATTATCGTCGAACATAAACAGTCGTATGCAACTCGCCTATAATGGTAACTAAGACACTCGCGTCTTAATTATAGCCATTATAGGCTCGTTGCATAATGTACTATATAGTTACTGTAAAAATTGTCAAAATGTCTCTTGAATTATACTTAATACATTGAAATTTCTTTATTATACTATAACACAACATTATTATTGCATACCCAGTTAAGAGGTTAACATTATAATTGGCCTTGATAGTGGCGGCAAAGCTGTCCATTTAATTCCTTTGAACAAAGGAGCTGATGGCCAAGGTGTCCCTAGACCCTAAACATAGATCAACATCAACGTGACCTATATGATTTTGCTGCACCAAAATAGGTGGATATTCCCCCTATTTTTTACAGATTGTCCCGACTAATGTAACCCCCAGGGGCTCACTTCTAGTGGGCGTGGGTTGGCGACCATGGGGCCCCAGCTGAGTCCGGCATTGCTTCCACTTACTTGTGCCGGGCTCCTCTCCGTCTTCTTTCCTGTCGACCTCACTTGGTCAACTCTTGTTCTCTTCTGACCCCGACGGTATTAGGGTATCCGAGGCCTAGGGAGTCTCTTCCTTTCCCGCCTTAATTGGCCCTTGTCTCATCTTTTCTGATTCCCTCTTTCTGCGAGGGGTCAGCCTTCTTTTTCTCTTCCTTTTACCTCCCGCCTTGTGCTCTAGGCCCTTAAGGAGGCAGGGTGTATGTAGCCCCACCACTTCTTGTGCACCCTAGATAATGCTACACCCTCAGGGGCTCACGGCTGGTGAGTTCGGGAGTTGGCGACCCCGAGGGATTCCTGAGCTGGGTCCGTTTTCCCCTTTTGTCCCTTACCTTTGGGGCGGACCCTCTCCTCTTTCACTTTCCTATATGCCTTTCATGGCTCTCCTTCCTTCCAAGTCCCTCAATCCGCCTTCTCCGAGGGTTGAGGGCATTTCTTTTCCTTCTGTCCTTTTATTTGCCTTATTCTCCTTTAGTTTTGCATTTCTTCTTCTAGTATGTAGGTTATTAGTTAGTTTTAGTTTTAAGTTCGCTTTTCATTTTCATCTTCACGATCACCCAAACCATCAGGGGCCGATAACCTAGATGTTAGGCCCCTTAAAACAACAATTATCATCATCATCAACGACTAATGTAAGGCGAAAATTGTCACGCGAGGACTGGCGCCATGGGTAAATCTGACTCTACCGTAAATAATAAATTAACTTGAGAGTGTTCAAAAAGCTATGGACATGTTTCTTTTGCAGGGTGAAGTCAAGGCTAAGGATGAAGGTACAGTAAGCGACAGGAAATAAGGGCTGACCAAAACGAAAATATACATTTTTGGCCTCAGGTTAAAAAATACCCATGCGTCAGTACTCATGGGTTAACAAGAAGTTCCGTTAAGAACTATACAGCCTACTTTTCATGCCAATGGTTATTCTACAGAATATGAACCTATCTAGAATAATGACGAAATTAAGTTGGTAATATCGAAATATCTAATTAGTTCAAAATATACCTGGTATAATGTAGCCTAATAGAGCACTACAGTTGGCAGCCCTGGTGACTGAATATATTCTTAGTTCCATCTCTTAAGGTACAGAATACAAAATTTGGTTCAAGTCCAATGGACGTTACTTGCAGTTAGACACTGGATCTATCAGCACGCGTAAAAGCATGTTGCCAACAATACCATGCGTGTGCTGGTCAGAAATAATCTGAAATATTATGATATCTTGTTGTGCCAATTTTGGATGAAATCCATTTGTTAGTATAGAAGTTACATGTATTTTAAAATTGGACATATCAGCAGGCATAGAATCATGTTGTCAGCACTGCCTTGTATTAATTACTCCAAATTAATCTAGAATGTCAGGTGCTATACGTGTGCAAAGTATAGAGCTGTTGGCTTGCATACTTTCTGATATATTGATATTAGGGTAAAAAATATAGACAGCATTTATTAACAGTTGGCAGCCCTGATTGCACTGAAGAATACTTATAGTCATATCTGATATGTTACACATAGCACATGCGAAATTTGGATGAAATCCTACTGATAGTATAGAAGTTACATGTATTTAAAAATTGGCCCTATCAGCAGGCTTAGAATCATGTTGGTAGAACTGACGTATATAAGTTACTCCAAAATTAATCAAACATGTCAGGTACTATACGTGTGCATAGTTTAAAGCTGTCGGCTTGCACACATTCTGATATATTGGTATTTGGATTTAAAAAAATAGAGAGAGCAATTATTAACAGTTGGCAGCCCTGGTGGCTCTTAAGAATACGCTCAGTCATATCTGTTTACGTACAGACATTACATACAAAATTTGGTTGAAATCCAGTTGATAGTGTAGAAGTTATATGCATTTAAACATTGGACCTATCAGAAGGCTTAAAATTATTTTGGCAACACTGTCATGGTTGGCCTCCTGGAAATTAAACTGAAATAGTACTATCTACATGTGTGCCAATTTTGGAATAGCTCCTATGCATACCTTGCAGGATATCCAAAATGGAGCTCAAATTTCTAGTGCGTTTTTTCAGCAGTTGGTAGCACTGACATCATTTTCAAATATGGACGTGAGCTATTCCGGTGCACATCTTTACTCATACTAAATTTGGTTTTGATTGCTGCAGCCGTTTAGGAGTTGATAGGGGGGGGGACACACACACAGCCAGACAGACAGAAGGACAGACAGACAGACAGACAGACAGACAGACACACATTTGCCCGATCTCATAAGACTACTTTTTCCTCATTTTTGCAAAATGTGAAAAGTAGGCTAAAAATACTACATGCATTTGACTGCTTAGGTATTGAGGGATGTAGAATCCAAATCTGTATTCAGATTTTCTCTATCATGCTCTGCTTTATGTCATTTTTAGAAATACTTGAACCAATTTCTAAAAGAAAACTAGAAAGAAATGGTCCGGTTAGCTCAAATCAGTCACCAGCATTTCGCCCCGGTGTGTCATTGGGCTCATCAGTTGGTAGGTTACACCTCACCAAGACACTTGGTTAGTACGCACTGAGAAGGCCAATGCAAGGCTCAGATGATGCCACGAGCAGTGCCAATGTATTATGAGAGACAAGCTCCGTTTTTCCAAAATAAAGCTATGCATTCTGGAAGTGACTGTTCCCGAAGGATACAGGATGTTTATTTTCTGAATGAGCTAGTTATACCGTACTTAAACATATTTCAAAATGAAAACTTGAAAAAATATAACATACCGTTCAACAAGAATTTCAATAACGTCAAATTATTTAAACACGTCTTTTAACACTGTAATATAAAATTCGAGTGTGGAAAGTTAATTATAAAACCTTGTATTATATTAATACAAAGTACTTACAGCCATTCAGATTATCAATGTTTCGGTTGAAATGAGCCGTTCAACTGGAAGTTATTTTATGACACCATTTAACCTCCTCAGATCCACTACAAAAACAACCTATTTTATGAACACTATCTATTTACTGCCCTGGGTATATGACACACACAATGAATACACAATAATTAAGGCTTATACCTACCAGTTTCAAGGAAGGGCATTCATACAAATGTAGAAATGCATTGAGTATTTTTTTTTAAGTTTCCTTGCAATATTAAGCAAGAAGACAATAATTCTAGGTATACTTTGTTTATAATTTTTAATTTCAGTTGTTTTATAAGATTTTGGGGATTCCAATATGTGTAAGTTAAACGCAATAATTACACACATCAAAAAAAGTTTTGCATCACCTCGGTTCCAAGAGTTCCGGAACCTTTAAATACAAAGGGAATAGAGATCAACACAAACAACATTTCAGCTCGTTTTATTGCTCATGAGACCCACACATTGCATGTTGTACCATCATACAGCTAGACTTTCAGCATTTGTTGTCCAGATTGCAGTACACACCACTACCTCTAATACCCAGTAGCACGTCCTCTTGCATTGATGCATGCCTGTATTCGTCGTGGCATACTATCCACAAGTTCATCAAGACACTGTTGGTCCAAATTGTCCCACTCCTCAACGACAATTCGGCGTAAATCTCTCAGAGTGGTTGGTGGGTCAAGACGTCCATAAACAGCCCTTTTCAACATATCCCAGGCATGTTCGATAGGGTTCATGTCTGGCGAACATGCTGGCCACTGTAGTCGAGCGATGTCGTTATCTTGAAGGAACGCATTCACAAGATGTGCACGATGAGGTCGAGAATTGTCGTCCATGAAGACAAATGCCTCTCCAATATTCTGCCGATATGGTTGCACTATGGGTCGGAGGATGTCATTCAGGTATCGTAAAGCCGTTTCGGAGCCTTCCATGACCACCAGTGGCGTACGTCGGCCCCACATAATGCCACCCCAAAACATCAGGGAACCACCACCTTGCTGCACTCGCTGGACAGTGTGTCTAAGACGTTCAGCCTGACCAGGGTGCCTCCAAACACGTCTCCGACGATTGTCTGGTTGAAGGCATATGCGACATTCATCGGTGAAGAGAACGTGATGCCAATTCCGTGGGGTCCATTCAGCATGTTGTTGGGTCCATCTGTACCGCGCTGCATGGTGTCGGGGTTGCAAAGCTGGACCTCGCCATGGACGTCGGGAGTGAAGTTGCGCATCATGCAGCCTATTGCGCACAGTTTGAGTTGAAACACGACGTCCTGTGGCTGAACGAAATGCATTATTCAACATGGTGGCATTGCTGTCAGGGTTCCTCCGAGCGGCAATCCGTAAGTAGCGGTCATCCACTACAGTAGTAGCCCTTGGGCGGCCTGAGCGAGGCCTGTCATCGACAGTTCCTGTATCTCTGTACCTCCTCCATGTCCGAACAACATCGCTTTGGTTCACTCTGAGACGCCTGGAAACTTCCCTTGTTGAGAGCCCTTCTTGACACAAAGTAACAATGCGGACGCGATCGAACTGCGGTATTGACCTTCTAGGCATGGTAGAACTACAGACAACATGAGCAGCGTACCTTCGTCCTGGTGGAATGACTGGAACTGATCGGCTGTCGTACCCCCTCCGTCTAATAGGCCCTGCTCATGCATGGTTGTTTACATCTTTGAGCAGTTTTAGTGACATCTATGAACAGTCAAAGGGACTGTATCTTGGATACAATATACACAGTCAACGTCTATATGCCGGAGATCTGGGAACCGAGGTGATGCAAAACTTTTTTTGATGTGTGTATATTTTAATTGCTGTGAAGATATATATCTTAATTTTTAGTATTTAAACCTTCACTAAGGGGCCAACACTTCTCTATTAAGTGGAAATGAATTCGATAAGAAACATGTTTGTCGGTGGGAAAGTAACATTGCAACGTTCGCAGCGAAAATAATTATACAAATAATACTTACATCACCGGATGAGCTGCATGAACTGCAAAACAAGCCAACACGGAGCGAATAGTGCTACTCGAAGTACTTGAGAAATCTGACGGGAGTAGGCACACACAGTGTGGTGTCACGGTACCTGTAAACTTCGACAGCTAATAGAACACTGACACGAGGGAGAGCAATCTCGTAAGTTGAAACTAAGACTGGCACTTTTAATCGATTGATTTCAGTTATCGATTAATCGAAGCAGAAAATAGATTAATTATTAAAAGATTAATCCATTGTGCGCTTAATCGATTGGTCGTTGAATATATTCATATGTTGGTGGAATAATCGATTAATTGTTTTGTCGATTACTCGAAGCACTTTGATCATTGTACACGCTCTCACAGAAGCAAAACATACATTTAATTAATTAAAATTTATTGTATCATATATTTTCAAATAATGTGCCTTGTTTGTACAATTAGGCTAAAACAAAGTAGATCAAAAATGTGCCTGTCCTAAATTGTAAACATTAAATCTTTGCTGAAAATTCTTAGTTTTCATTTTACGCATCCTTGCACAATTTGATTGATGTTTGTTTATCCACTGTCCCTGACTCTTATTTGGTTATTGTTAATATAAGCAAGGAAGGACATTTTGTATATTTAGGCAAACAGTAAAACTCAACTTAAGCGATGACCTCTCATTCAAACTTCTCATCTTATTCCGTGTCTACTAATCAATTTTGGCCAATGACCTGGCCATGTTGGACATCGGATCCCATGAGAACTCCGCAGTTAAGCAGCATTGGGCGTGCTAGGAACTTGGATGATAAGCCGATTCTAGGTATTGTGTGCCGTTGGCCAACATAAGGAGGAGCGGACAGGTCCTAACCATCCTACCGCACGTAGACTCCGGCTGAGGGTAGTCTCTTCGGAGGCACGACCTGCCTTCAGGCGGAATAACAATTAAAAATAAAAAGAATCAATGAATAGATTTTTGATGTGTAACATCTTTCCGCTCGGTTGCTGGATAGTTTTGTGGGAGTGATTTTGAAAATTGGGGACGGAAGTGGATCGGAACGATCGAGCTGGCAGTGGTGGATCGAACGGAAGTATCCACTGCCAGCTCGATCGATCGAACGGAAGTGTACTAGCTGGCAGTGGTGGAAAACGGAAGTATGCACTGCCCGCTGGATCGATGAGTGCGCGGTGTCGGAAATTGATACCATGACGTTATCTCGGCCATGTGGAATGTATATGACATACTGAACGGTAAACGCTCTTGCGAACTCTGGTGTCAAGTGATTGAAACAAAGCACGTGGTACATGTTTGAAGTCTTCGTAGCCTTTCAGTATTTAAATGGTAAAATGCCTTAATATCAAACATTGTAAGTAGTCGGCATTGCCGGTATTATGTTTCTGCACAATGGATATTCAAATATTAACCTACATAACGGTAATGCAGTCATCAATATAATATAATCGTTGTGGTTTTACGAGAATTGAGCAAGCCTTCATGAACTATTGCTGAATACATTCTCTTTACTCACAAGAGGGCCTATTCATAAGGTATTTTAAACTCAGTTTCACGCAGGAACATTATCGAAACAAGAAAAATATAAATGAAACTTAATTGCGTAATGCAGTATTATTGGAACGTGGAAATAAGTTACCATCTTTTGCACAAAATTTGCTTAGTCGAAATAGCCGTGGGGTTAGTGCTTATGACTGTGAATCTAGAGATCTTGGGTTCGAATTCCGGACGAGGTAGATATTTTTGCTACCAGATTATCAATTTATCATATCATATTTATCATATCAATATGACTCATTTTAACAGAATCCATATGAAATTACGTGTTGGTCTGTGATGAAGAGGACCTGTTTATAAGGAATGTAAGGTTATGAGCGGTGTCGCGTCTATTAATCTAGTTGATCCATATTGTATTCTTTATTTAGGCTAGTGCTGGTGGAAGCTGCAAATCATCTAATAAAATGAGTTCCGTATTATAAACTACAATATCTGTAAAACACTCCCTTTTACAATAGATTAATATTTGTGCCAATAATAGTATAAAATACCGGTGTATCAACAATTTCACGTGAGGTTTCTTCTATGTTAGATGTTACACATCATATGTGACTACTGTAAGGCTCGTAATTTTTTTTTGGTTAGCCAATTAATCTATTATTCGGTTAGTCGATTAATCGATTGAACGGAAAGTCGATTACCGGTAATCGTTTTCGATTGATTTCAAGTTATTTAATTAATCGATTGTTAATCGAGTAATCGATCATAGCTAATTACCAGCTCTAGTTGAAACCTAGCGGTGATATAATGGATATAGCATACCTTGGCTCACAAGCCGGGAAATAACTACGCGCCCACAGGAGAGTTTTAACTCCGTCTTTATGGCAAAAGTTTCCACCCCTTAACAAGGCGGCTTTGGCGGCGTAGTTGGTAGCGTGCTGAGCTTCTATGCCCAAGATCGCGGGTTCATACCCGGCCGAAGTCGTCGAATTTTTAAGAGCGTTAAAAAACCATCAGTATGCCTTCCTTCGGAGGGGAAGTAAAGCCAGCGGTCCCATGTCATAGATTTATGGCATGTTAAGAGACCTTACACTAATTACACCTGTTTGAAGCTAAATTGTATAGGTTAAGAATGGAAACAACGCTCTTAGGTTCCTACGTTCGTTGCCAAGAGCCGACTGTGGTGGCGTCTAGTAGCTAAGTTCTGAACTAGTAGTCGTTGATGGTGGCGTTTGGCGGCAAAAGTAGGAACTATTTGAAAAATTCAAAAGTCTGCAGTCCTTACTTGAATTGAAAAACAGACAACCGCACTAATACAGTCAACACAATTAACACCGGTTATCAGGCAGATTCTACACATACCCAAAGTACACGGGGCTACATGACCGCGTTGTCGCAGCCCCTAAACTTAGGAACCAACCAACCTCTTAACAAGAACTATGAGCTGAATTTGCTATATGTAGCCTGATAGTCGACTATTCCATCGATGAGTCATTAACTATTTTGTAATTATTTGAGGGAACTCCACTCTTGTTCTTCTCGTTAAATAATATTAGGTCCACTGTGCACTCGATATTCAGAGTAATTAATATCAGTCATATAACCAATTAACAGCCTTCTGCAGAATGCAAATAATGCAAATACTACCGCAGTTAGTGATGATGAGGTGCTGGTCGACTACATCATTCCAGCATCGTATTCCTGCTTCTAGGCAGTTATTTAACCTGTCAATGTCTAGTTCATTTATGAACTTTGTAGGATTATATAGTTATAATCGTCCATAATGACTCACTAAAGGCATTGAGGCGATGAGGAGATTCAATTGTTCGCATATATCGCCTTTCTCCCGCAGCAAGCGAGCTACAGTTTTTGTTGGCTACCACTCTCCCGCAATAGCTTTGGAATAGGAGTAACAGGAAGTGGTTTCAAACACACACACACTCATACACAACAAGTCGTTCCGTGAAGAACTATATTTTCATATATCCTACTTATGTAATTGCCTCTATGTAGGGCGTAGAGTTATGTACTGTTAAACGAGGATTATTGCGTAGGAGTATTATTCAAACTCCAATCGCATGATTAGGACACAAGAAATAAAACGAGATATTGAAATTTCGCACAGCCGCCATCTTGTGGTTATATAAACAATTGAAATAAATTAGATATCAGAGGATTAAAATTTGTATTAGCATTTACTGTATCAAGTTTCACTACACCCGGAAGGTTAAATCGCGAGAAACGTCTATGTAAATATTTAAATTTCGCGTCGCCGCCATGTTGGATTGGTGCTCACCAGGTTATTGAAAGCCTCATAGGTGAACATTTGTTCATAGCCTTTACCAACATACAAAATTACAGTTTGATTGCTGTCATAGATTAGTATATATTGAGAACCGTCTAAATATTCGGATGTTGGAATTTTACATATGTAGGCCATAGAGTTCTGTACTATTAGATGACGATTATTGCGTAGATTCATTACTCAAACGCAGCTAAAATGAACTTCAAATTCTCCATCATTTTGAGCATAGAAAGAAATTGATGTTTGCAAAGAGAACTGTGCATTAAGTGGGTCAGTAGGATTGTGATGGCAGCTTTCTCCCTAGCTCGACGTCATGCCACACCTGAAATGTCCATGTACAAGTGTATTGATTTGCCCTGTGTTTGTCATGTGTTACCAGTGTGTCTGAGAGGCATCCCTCTTTATACACGACACTTCAGAGTGGCGTGAGTTATGCGCCTGTAGATCATATTGACATTGCTGAGAGAGAATTGATGGCTAACACGCTCTTTGCAAATCTACAAGGTCTACTACTGATAATTAACGGCTATGCTTGACAAATCAGTAATCCTCTTTTCCGTATGTATTACCCACACTCTTGACATCGGTATTATTGAGAACTAGTCATATTTTTGCAGCCGTTCGGGAAACTTGTACTACAGAATATTGATCAAAGAGGCTTTCATCCACTGTAATATACTGTGGTATGTCCGTTCAGAATAAGCCAGTCATGAGTGTTCAGCGTTCGAGTCATGACACGGGAAAGAATTGACGTCGCAAACTTCGTTCAATGTCAGAACTTGCTTGATCTTTCATCGTCTGATTGAGTTGTTATTTAATTTAGGATCTTGAATATCGTGGTCTTTTCAGCCCCGTGTACTTAGGTGTGAGCCGAATTTGTTTTACAACCTGTGTTATTGTGCTGTTTGTAGGAGTGCGTGAATTTGTAATAGGGGCTAGGATTGTACTGGCGGTCTTGGCCTTAATGTAGGAACAATTTTGGCATTTGTCACCCCCGAGCGACATCCAACTCTTCTCTGGACAGAAAAAGTGGTTGGGAGGGTAGAATCACTCACACTAATGACAAGCTCCAAAACTAGGATAAGACTCATGTCAACATACTGGTGGCAACATGTTATGAAGATGATATTACTATGCTTTTCAGTCGGAACCTCGATTGTCCCCAAAGTGCAATGGGTGTCGTTCCCTACACCTGAAATATATTACATGAGATTAATTAATTATTGTATTAATTAGTTAATTTCTGTTAATTAATATGATGTAAAATTACATGAGATTAATTAATTAATTATTTCATTAATTAATTGTAGTCTATTAATTACGGTACTTAATCTGCATTACTTAGTTTGATGTAAAAAACATGAGATTAATTATTCAATGCATTATTTGTACGGTATCAATTAGTTAAGCTGTATTCATTAATCTGATGTATAAGGTACGTTCAAAAAGTAACGAGCCGAAGGCTCAAATGCGCAAACCAGTGACGATATCGGCTAATCGTGGCGTGTGTAACGAGGTGTGGTTCCGACCAGAGCGTGGAAGGTCACAGCCCGTCGCTAGAGGGCACGCGTGCATGTCACGTGATGATACAAAGCGAGCAGCAGCATGCATCAATCGTCCAACCAAGACCAAGACAGTGGGCCATTCGACATGCTTCCTGGTGTGGTTGAAGACTGTGGGGCGCTCATTGGACACACACTTTCCACAAGTTCAGTTGTTCCTTCATGATGGTCTGCACATTTCCGACGCTCAATCCGACCACGGCGGCTATGGCGTTCATTGTCACTCGGCGGTCCTGGGTAATGAGTGCATCAACCAGCTGGACGTTGTCATCGGTAATGCATGGGGGTGCCCCAGACCGGGCATCATCGGCTAACGACACCCGTCCTTCCCTGAAGCGCTTGTGCCACGCCTTGACCCTTGTAAGGGACATGCAGTGTCGCCGTACACTTGCGATATTCGGCGATGAATATCCGTTCCCCCTACTCCTTCAGATGTCAGAAACCGAACAACACATCTTTGCTCTTCGTTTGACGCCTCCATGTCATTGTTTGCATTGCGACTGGCAGCGTTGGACGATTGATGCATGCTGCTGCTCGGTTTGTATCGTCACGTGACGTGCACGCGTGCCTTCTAGCGACGGGCTGTGACCTTCCACGCTCTGGTCGGAACCACACCTCTTTACACACGCCACGATTAGCCGATGTCGTCACCGGTTTTGCGCATTACAGCCCTCGGCTCGTTACTTTTTGAACGCACCTTATAAAATTGCATGAGATTGATTAATTGTTGTATTAATTAATTGTGTTAATTAGTTAATCTGTATTAATTTATAGTCTGTGATCATCATCATCATCAACTTCTAAAGGCAATGCCTTGTCTGCACAACCATTGCTCTCTGTCTTCAGCACCTCGTTTCATCTCACAGCACGAACCATATTGAAGAGTTAGTGTGATGTCTTGCAGGAAACATTTTCTCGGTCGACCTCGGCCTTTCTTCCCTGTGATCTTTCCTTCTAGAAGATTAGTTAGGAAAGCGTTGTGTCGCAAGATGTGGCCTGTGAATTTAGCTTTTCTTTTATGCATAGTTGGTCTCAGTTCTCTTGTCTCCAGAATTTTTTGCAGGATGCTGATGTTAGTCCTCTTTTCAATCCATTTAACCCGTAATATTCTCCGCCAGACCCACTTCTCAAACGCTTCAAGTCGCTTACAATCCTGACCTCTGATCGCCCAAGATTCACATCCATACAGAAGACAATTTTATTTTTAATTGCAATATCCAAATTTGTGTTAATCAAAAGATAAAAAAAATATGAAAGATGATAGTATTAATTAGTTGTATTAATTAGATAATCTGTATTAATTAATATGTTGTAAAATCTCAAGAGATTAACTAATTATTGTATTAATTGGTTAATATTAAATAATCTGACGTAATTTTTCAGGTATAGGGAATAGCACCCATTAGAATTTGGGTACAATCGAATTGCTCGTCTGAAACGCAATAAAGTGTCATTTACTGAGGCAACACGATTAAATTCTATGAACAGTTATTGTGGATTCTAAGAGGGCTTTGGGACGTGTTCTTGGAGGTATGTAGAATTTGTCAGACAATCTGTGTTACTGTGATGTCTGAACTTGTGTGTGTAATTGTAAACGAGGTAGGATTTGAGAAGGAGTACGGTCATGGCCTTACGTTAGGTACCATTCGGGCTTTTGCCTGGAGTAGAAGTGGCCTGTTTGCCATCTCTTGATGAATGCAGTACATTTGCATTTGTCTGTTGGAACAGGCTATAGTAAAATGTGTTTTTTCACCGATGTCTCAGTCTCACTCATGACTGTGATTATATGGAAGCTACTAAGGTATGGGTGGTGCTCGGTAATGACATTCAGGGCACAGTCAGTGCCTGTGGATGCTGTGAAATGTTCTACGCATAGGGTTAGTACTACTGTTCTGACCCAGTGAGGAAAACAATGGCAAACTATCTCACTCCTCTTCTTGCCTAGTATGACTCAATATAGCGCTGCTTGGGGTTTTTGTGGGTATCTACAGTACCCACATAACCTAACAGCGGTACTTTTTGAGGATCCAACCAGTCTTCGGGCTGACTACCTAACAGAACACAGACAGAAGTGGGAAACCACGGCAAACCACTTACAGAATTGCTTAAGTAGGAATTCTCAGTTTTGCCTCACGAGGCTGAGTGTACCCCGTTCCAGCCATAAAACCAGAGTTAAAGTTCATGGCAGAGCCGGGAATCAAACCCGGCCCCCCACGGTCGCATCCAAGAATGCTAGCCACTAGGCTACCTAAAGAGGCAGACCCAAATTCTGTGAAAAAAGGACTAGAAAACTCCTCCATAGACATCACAATTGTCTCGATCTTCACGGTGATTATGTCAAAAGGTAAAGCGGCTTCGGTGGCGTAGTCGGTAGCATGCTGAGCTTCTATCCAAGATCGCGGCCGAAGTCGTCAGATAATTTAAGAGCGTTAGAATCTTTCAGTATGCCTTCCTTCGGAGGGGAAGTAAAGCCAGCGGTCCCATGTCATACATTTATGGGATATCAAAGAACCTTCCACTAATTAAACTTATATGAAGCTAAATGTAGGTTAGATTTCGTTGAAACGCTCTATCAAAGTTCCAACGTTCACAACTAGGTGTCTGTGACATCTAGTGGTGAAAGTTGGAACTACTGGAAATTGAACGAAACTTGTAGCTCACCCCATGTGTGTCTGCTTGAAGCAGCTACAGCCTCTGGCCAGCCGAACATATGTCCTCGGACACTCCCGGCACTAAAAGCCATACACTAAATAAATAAATAAATAAATCTCTCTATATATAAAAATGAAAGTTTGTCTGTCTTTTCTGAATTTCCACGGAAACTTGACTTATTAACGCGTTTCAGACTGGTTTAAGACGGTTGCGCGCAAAAACAAATGTTTTGTCTGTCTGTCTGTCTTTCTGTGTGTCTGTGTACAAGTATGTACGCGCATCACTCGAGAACGGCTGAATGGATCAACGTGAAATTTGGTACACATGTCCATCAGAGGCACGGAAGTAATCATTGATGTAACTCTTCTCCATACCTCTTTTAAAAGAGGGCGTACCCCCTTAAATTGCATGCTGAAATAGGCGTAGAAAGACTAGAAAAAGCTCATTTTCAGCGTCTCAATGTGAGAAACAAAACTCGGGAGCCCTACGGGCCCCGAAACCCACATTTTAAGGTCCTAAAACCAACAGTTTTTGAGATATACCCAGAAAACTAATTTAATTTATTAAGCTATTTATTTATTTCTTGAAAGAATGCAAGCTGGTAACCATGGCAACACAATCCATCTATTTCTCTGCAAGACGCAATGCCATTCCATTTATTACATTACTGTGAACGTTCGCAAACGGCTATAAGGTTATCACGGAACTAACTTATGCTGTAAAATTCATCAATACGTATATAGTGCGCTTGAGGGGGTCAAAGGATACTCTTGATTTTTTTCCACGCGATTTACACGTGCGGGTGTGGTACTGAAGGTCTATATATATATATTTAGAATTTGGCCAATTATAGACCGCTTTGAACCTAAGACTACGGTACATTGTTTCGTTTTTTCTTTTCTTCCCAAAACTTCTTCATACGTTGGCTGATGGCCTGCCTCTGTTCCGTTGATAACACTCTCCGTGGTTGATGTGGAACTTGCAGAATCGAAAAATCTGCAGTAGTGATCAGTCACCGGAATTCCACCCTATTAGAAATGATGTTATTTGTGATCTTCAGTTTTTGCAGATCACACCGTATCTCTTCCAGCCATCTAGAGGTGTTTTTTTAAATTTGGAGATGTAGTCAAAAATGTTCTTAGTTAGCCTGCTGCTATCCATTCTATGAAGGTGACCATAAAATTGTAGTCTCCGACTTTTAATTGAGTCTGTAATTTTTTCCACATTTCGGTAAAGGTCTTCATTTTTTCTCTTCATCCAAATATCTTTATTCTTTTGGGGACCCAAAATTTTCCTAAGTATTTTCCTTTCTTTCTTTTCCAGTTCCTCTTGTTCACCTCTTTTGTTCAACGTTAAACATTCTGATCCGTATAATACCTCTTGTTTAATTACAGTTGTGTAGTGCCTGATTTTTGCCTGGAATGAAATTGATCGTTTGTTGTATCCATGTTGGGTGAGTTTATAGGCATTTTCCATCTTTCTGAATCTCTCCTTGCAGGATGTGTTATCAAGTCCATTTGACTGGATCCATTCTCCCAAATATTTAAATTTATCAACTCTTTGAATCTATCCATGTTGAGTTGTTAGATATTTTTCTCCATTGTGTCTGTGTTCAATATATTTGGTTTTTTCATACGAAATCTGAAGACCAGTTTTATTGCTATTTCATGTAGGGTTTCAACCATTATTTGTGCTTGAAATCTGTTTTCTGAAATGTTTGCTATGTCATCAGCAAAGGCAAGACATTTCACCTCAAATCTTCCTTTTCCTTGCCCCAAATGGACCCCTTCAATGTTTCTTTCGCATAATTTAAGTTTCCATTCCTTCATGATTTTGTTTAATATTTAAATTAAATAGAAGCGGTGAAAGCCCATCACCTTGTCTAACTCCGGTTTTGATTTGGAAGGGTTCTGAAATGTCGTTTAGAAATTTAACTCTTGAGGTTGTATTTGTTAGTGTTTGTTCAACCAGTTGTCTGGTATTTTTATCTATCCCTAATTCTGCTAGCGTTAGGAATACAGACTGTCTGTCTATTGAATCATAAGCCTTTCTGAAATCAATGAAAGGTACAACTGTGTTGAGGTTACGTATTGTTCTGATTCTAAGGATTGTTTTGAGATTGAAAATTTGCTCTGGACAAGATCTCCCTTTTCTAAATCCGGCTTGGTATTCGCCGATAGTATGTTCTGCTTGTTCTTCCAGATTGTGTAGCAATGCTTTAGAAAGAACTTTGTATGCGATTGGCTGTAAGGAAATACCTCTATAATTGTCGGGGTTTGTCTTACCTCCTTTCTTGTGCAAGGGATGGATTATTGCCTGTTTCCAATCATTTGGAATTGTTCCTTTTTCCCAACATTCCTTGATAACTTTGTGTAAAGCTTCAGCTACAAATTTACCACAGAGTTTCAACATTTCAGTTAGTATCCCATCCTCACCAGGTGCCTTATTATTTTTAAGATTGTCAATATATTGTTCTATTTGTTGGACAGTTGGTGGTTCTGACGGAGGGTTCTCTTTTTGTGGTGATGTAAACTGTAGTCTTTCTAAAGGTTCTTCGCAATTAAGAAGTTCCTCAAAGTATTTAGCTAGTAACTCGCAGTTGTCTTTATTATTAGTGACCAGTCTACCAGTTGAATCCTTGAAATGGAGGTTCATTGGTTTGTATCCTTGGATCTCATCTCGAAATACTTTGTAGAATTGTCTGGTGTTGTTCTTTTTAAAATCTATATCTATCTCTTCCAATCGCTTCTTATCATAATTACGTTTCTCTATCCTGATGATTTTGGATGTTAGCTTTCTGATCTCTACAAAATTAATCCAGTCATATTCTCGTTTCCTGGAATTCCATAACTGCCAAGCCGCTAATCTACGATCGATCGCTGCATCACATGTTGTATTCCACCATCGGTGTTTCCTTTTCCTTGGAGGCTGTCCCAATTCTTTGGCTGATTCTATCATTACATCTCTGATCTCTTCCCAGTTACTCTTATCTTTAGTATGCAGTTTATTGATAAATTCAGTCTTATTTTCTGATAAAACTTTTGTGTCTATTTTAGGAATTTTTGGAATTTTTGGCTTGGATTTATTTGGTTGGAATTTAGTTTTGATCTCAGACAAAAAATGGTCAGAATCAATATTTAATCCTCTCCTTACTCTAACATTCATGATTTCTCTAAAGTTCTGTTTTGTAATTGCTACATGATCCAATTGATATGAACCTAAATGTGGATTTGGAGAGCACCATGTTTTCTTTCTCCTCGGTAATTTCCTAAAAAAGGTTGACATTAATTTAAGATCAAATAGTCTGCAGAAACTTATGGGTCTCTCTCCATTTCTGTTAGTGCGGTTGTGAGCTGGGAAGTCACCCACTATGTTTCTAAATTTTCTCTCTCTTCCAATCTGTGCATTAAAGTCACCCACTAAGATTTTAACGTGATGATAAGGTATCTTTGATGATTCATGTTCCAACATTTCCCAAAACTGGAGGTCTATTATATCCCCATCCCTATACTATTAAATTATTATTATTATGATTATTATTATATTATGGCGTACAAGGACGAGACAAAACTCATTTCAGCCCCTCGGTGGCTTGGAGGCTACTACGTTGTAAGGCTCTAAACCACGTTTCTGAGATATTCCCAGAAAACTAATTTAATTTAATAAACTAATAAATACAACATGACGAGTACAGAAGAACACCAAATCAGGAGCTATATCTAATATATAAAAGTGAAAGTCTGTATGTATGTATGTATGTATGTATGTATGTATGTATATATGTTGGTTCCGTATACAAATCTACACCGTTCCACCAATCTCAACCATATTTTGCATACACATAGTTTAGGACCCAGAAGGAACCGCTGGCTACATGAATTTTCGATAGTCTTTCTCATTCTTCTGATTTCGGCCCTTTTTCACTCAAAAACAGGCTAATCAAATCATAAAATATACTCATGAAGGAATGGCAAGGCAGATAGTTCCCATGGCAACATAGCTCTAGTCCAGACACGGCCGACTTGATGCCAGTTGTACTCTGCACTACCGGTATAGAAAATGAGGATCTTTACTTGATATCCCGTTAGTTACTCAACTGCTCACACAGCACTGTCAACCGAGTTTAGCAAAACAAAGACTTGACACTATCTTCTTTCTACTATATATTTTTCAAATACCACTCACTCACTCACGCACTCATTCATTTATTCAACACGAAATCTCAGAAACCACCGAACGGATTGGAATGAAATCTGGTATGCAGCTTCCTCAAGGGCCGCAAATGCCCACTAAGAGAGACATTTTGGCTATTCAGGTTCTAAAGGGGTGTTAAGGGGGTAGACCTGCATTTAATTGAATAGCAATATCTCCCGATTGGTTTCATGGGGTGATGTGATACTCGGCATATAAACTCATCATTAAAAATAAGAAGACATGTGTCTGAGGGTTTTTCGATGTGGTGTATATAATGAGGTGAAAGGGGTGAAAAGTGGGGATTAAAAGATTCTTAACGGAGCGTGTGTCTCTTAAACGACATAGGCGAGGAGTTTGAAACACAGCGAAAAAAAAATCAACATAAAAAAGAAGTAAATATGTGTATGACAGTTTTTTTCATAAATCCAATTTAAGGGGCCCATGGGGAGAGATGAAATTCTGGGGGGGGGGGGGGGAACAGGAAAGAAAGTGTCCTAACTGATTGACTGACTGGCTCACTCATCAAACTCAGGGGGAAAAAACTGCTTTAAAGTAAGTAAATAGCTGTTCGACAGTTTTTTTTTCATAAATCAAATTTAAAGGGTTCATGGGGAGGGGTGAAATTCTGAAAAAAGGAAATTGAAAGAAATGTCCAGACTCACTCACTTACTCACTCACTAATCATCGGGGGCCGATAACCTAGATGTTAGGCCCCTTAAAACAACAATTATCATCATCATCATCACTAATCATCGCCTAGCCAAAATTATTGAAGTTAGAAACATGACAGTTTGGGGATATGTTCATTGTATGTCAAAACCGTCTACTAAGGGAGGATTTTCGGATATTCAGGTTCTAAAGGGGTCTTAAGGGGATTAAACCTGCATTTCATTGAATAACAATATCACCCGATTGGTTTCATTGGGGGATGTGATACACGGCATATAAACTTATCATTAAAAAGTAACAAGACACGTGTCTGAGGGTTTTTCGATGTGTTTATGAGGTTAAAGGGGTGAAAAGTGGGGATTGAAAGATTCCTAACGGAGCGTGTATCTCTTAAACGACATAGGCGAGGAGTTTGAAACTCAGCGGGACAAAAATCAGCATAAAAATAAGTAAATATGTGTTTGACCGCTTTTCCATAAATCCAATTTAAGGGGCCCATGGGGAGGGGTGAAATTCGGGGGGGGGGGGGGACAGGAAATAAAATGTCCTAACTGATTGACTGACTCACTCACTCATCAAACTCAGGGGGGAAAAACTGCTTTAAAGTAAGTAAATAGCATTTCGACAGTTTGTTTTTCAATCAAATTGAAGGGGTTCATCGGGAGGGGTGAAATTCTGAAGAAAAAAAAATGAAAGGAAATGTCCTGACTCATTCACTCACTCATCATCGCCCAGCCAAAAATATTGAAGTTGGAAACATGACATTTCGGGGATATGTTCGTTGTATGTCAAAACCGTACACTAAGGGAGGTTTTTTGGATATTCGGGTTCTAAAGGGGTCTTAAGGGGGTTAAACCTGCATTTCATTGAATATCAATATCTCACGAGTGGTTTCATTTGTGGATGTGATACTCGGCATATAAACTAATCATTAAAAATACGCAGACATGTGTCTAAGCGTTTTTCGATGTGGTGTATTATTATGAGGTGAAAGGGCTGAAAAGTGGGGGTTGAAGGATTCCTAATGGAGCGTGTAGGCCTATCTCTTAAACGACATAGGCGAGAAATTTGAAACTCAGCGAAAAAAAATCAGCTTAAAAAGTAAGTAAATCGGTTTTCGACTGTTTTTTTTTCATAAATTAATATAAGGGGCCAATGGGGTGGGGTGAAATTCTGGGGGAAAAAATGAGAGAAAGTGTCCTAACCGACTGACTCAGGGGAAAAAGACAGCTTAAGAAATAAGTTAATAGGTGTTCAAGCGTTTTTTAATCAATCCAATTTAAGGGGCCCATGGGGAGGGGTGAAATTCTGGTAAAATAAATGAAAGAAAATGACCTGTCTGACTCATTCACTCATCACGCCCAGCGAAAACTATTAAAGTTGGAAACATGACATTTTGGGAATATGTTCGCTGTATGTCGAAAACGTTAACTAAGGAATGATTTTTGTTTATTCGGGTTTTAGAGACGTGTCAAGGGGGTAAACGTTCATTTCATTGAATAACGATATCTCATGAGTTGTTTGTTTGGGGATGTGATATTCGGTATATAAACTAATCATTAAAAATAATCAGACATATGTCTAAGGGTTTATCGATGTGGTGTATATTATGAGGTGAAAGGGGTGAAAATTGGGGGTTGAGGGATTCTTGACGGAGGGTGTATCTCTGAAACGACATAGGCGTGAAGTTTGAAATTCGGTGGGAAAAAACAGCTTAAAATACAAGTAAATAGGTGTTCGAAAGTTTTTTCATAAATCCAATTTAAGGGGCCCTTGGAGAGGGGTGAATTTATGGGGAAAAAAACAGTAAAGAAAGTGTCCTAACTGATTGACTCACTTACTCACTCATCAAACTCAGGGGGAAAACAGCTTTAAATAAGTAAATAGGTGTTCGACAGTTTGTTTCATAAATCCAATTTAAGGAGTTCATGGGGACGGGTGAAATTATCAAAAATAAATGAAAGAAAATATCCTGACTGACTCACTCACTCATGATCGCCCAGCCAAAATTATTGAAGTTAGAAACATGACATTTGGGGGATATGTTCGTTGTATGTCGAAAACGTCCACTAAGGAAAGAGTTTTGGATATTCAGGTTCTAAAGAGGTGTTAAGGGGGTAAACGTGCTTTCCATTGAATAACAATATCTCACGAGTGGTTTCATTTGGGGATGTGATACTTGGCACATATACTAATCATTAACAAGTAGTTCCGTGAAGAACTATACAGCCTATTTTCATATATCCTACTTATGTTAATTGCCACTATCAACTTACACAATTTCAGTTTGATTGCTGTAATAGATTCGTAGATATTGAGAACCGACTAAATATTTCGGATGGTTGCCATGTTGGATTTCATATATGTAGGTCCTAGAGTTATGTACTGTTACATGCAGATTATTGTGAACGTGTAGTATTCAAACTTCAATTGCATAATTAGGACACAAGAAAAAACAAGGAGATTTTAAAAATTTTCACAGCCGCCATCTTGAGGTTATGGAAACAATTGAAATAAATTAGATGCCAGTGGATTAACATTCGGATAAAGATTAACTGTACCAAGTTTCACTGCACGCGGATGGTTAAATTGTGAGGAACGTCCATGTGAATATTTATAATTCGCGTCACCGCCATGTTGGATTTGTGATCACCAGGTTATTTAAAGTCATATAGGTGAACTTAAGTTCATAGCCCCTATGAACATTAAAAAATGCAGTTTGATTGCTAAAATAGATTCGTAGATATTCAGTATCGTCTAAATATTTCGGATGGCCGCCATGTTGGATTGTTAAATGTATAGGCCATAGAGTCATGTACCATTAAAGGAAAATTATTGCGTAGGTTCATTATTCAAACTTTCACTTCGATCGCATGACTACATCACAAGAAATAAAAACTTAATTTTAAAATTCGCACTGCCGCCATCTTGAGGTTATGTAAACAATTGAACTAAATTAGATACCAGTGGATTACAATGTGTATAAATATTTCCTTTACCAGGTTTCAGTGCGCTTGGAACATTAAATCGTGAGAAAGGTCTATTTAAAATGTTCAAATTCGCTTGGCCGCCATGTTCGTTTTATAGTTAACCGGTTTTTGAAAATCTTATAGATTGACTTCCAGTAGTGCCCTTTATCTTCATACAAAATTTTAGGGAGATACCGCTAATAGTTTCAGAGATATAGAATGCCGGTGAAATATTTCGCACATCCGCCATCTTGTGATTATGTAAACAATTGAACGAAGTTAGATGTCGGTGCATTACAATGTATATAAGCATATACTGTACCAAGTTTCATTGCGTTTGGTTGGTCGAATCGCGAGAAACGTCTATTTAAAAGTCGCAAATTCGCTTGGCCGCCATGTTGGTTTTGTAGCTACCAGGTTTTCAAAACTCACATAAGTGAACTTATAGTAGTTCCCTCTATCACCATAGAAAATGTCAGGGTAATATCGGTAATAGTTTCGGAGATATTGAATGCTGGTGAAATATTTCGCACAGCCGCCATGTTGGATTGGTGAGTCGTAACAAAATTTGAAGGGCACGGTCGTGGTCGCCGGGAATAGTGGTATGAACTTTCCGAGTTTCATTGAAATCGCTCCTGCCGTTTAGATTTTATTAGGGGGGGACACACACACGAATCACACACACACACACACACACACACACACACACGCACACACACACGGACAAAAGGTGATCTCATAAGCCTATTTTTTCAAAATTGAAAATAGGCTAAAAATAAGCTGACACATGTCTAATGGTTTTTCGATGTAGTGTATATTATGAGGTGAAAGGGATGAAAAGTGGGGGTTGAAAGATTCCTAACTGAGCGTGTATCTCTTAAACGACATAGGGAGGAGTCTGAAACTCGGAGGAAATCTATCAGCTTAAAAATAAATAAATAAATGAATAAATAAATAAAATAAATAGGTGTTCGACCGTGTTTTCATAAATGCAATTTAAGGGGCATATGGGGAGGGGTGAACTTCTGGAAGAAAAACGTCCACTAAGGAAGGATTTTTGTATGTTTGCTCTCATCGACCAACCAAAACTATTAAAGTTAGAAGAATGATATTTTGGGGATATGTTTGTTTGTTGTGTGTCGAAAACTTCTACTAAGGAGGGATTTTTGGGTATTCAGGTTCTAAAGGGGTGTTAACGGGGTTAAACCTGCATTTCATTGAAAAACAATATGATACGACTATGACGCGAGCGAAGCGAGGCTAAAATTGAGATGGTGTGTGTCTGTGTATTACTCAATCTCGCAAGTACCACTGGTCCGATTTACATGAATTTTACATGGAAGTAGCTGATTTACCTGGTTAACATATAGGTTACCTTTGATTTCAATACATTGCACTATTTAAAATGGCGACCATTTTAGTGACGTCACTACACCCTTTGGTTTCAAACTTTCATATTTCCATTTCAAATAAAATGAGAACGCTAAGAAATAGCAAACTTTTGATGGCATATGCGAGGTTTAAAATTACATTTTCTATCCGAAAGGTATCTGCAACTGTTAGCGAGTAAAACCTAAATTTGTGCTATAAAACACGGTCAACGCCGAGCGGTGTAGTTGGACAAAATGTTCCATCCTTAATCTCCCTCTGCGCAGCACCTCGCCTATCCCCTGTTTTAACTGTCACCTTCACATTTTAATTTATTTATGACGCGTAGCGAAGCACGGGTACATCAGCTAGTCTAATATATAAAAGTGAAAGTCTGTATGTATGTGTGTATGTATATATGTTGGTTCCGTATACAAATCTACACCGTTCCACCAATCTCAACCATATTTTGCATACACATAGTTTAGGACCCAGAAGGAACCACTGGCTACATGAATTTTCGATAGTCTTTCGCATTCTTCTGATTTCGGCCCTTTTTCACTCAAAAAACAGGCTAATCAAATCATAAAATATACTCATGAAGGAATGGCAAGGCAGATAGTTTCCATGGCAACATAGCTCAAGTCCAGACACGGCCGACTTGATGCCAATTGCGCTCAGCACTACCGGTATAGAAAATGAGGATCTTTACTTGAAATCCCGTTAGTTACTCAACTGCTCACACAGCACTGTCAACCGAGTTTAGCATAACAAAGACTTGACACTATCTTCTTTCTACTATATATTTTTCAAATACTACTCACTCACTCATTCACTCATTCATTTATTCATCACGAAATCTCAGAAACCACCGAACGGATTGGAATGAAATCTGGTATGCAGCTTCCTCAAGGGACGCAAATGCCCACTAAGAGAGAAATTTTGGCTATTCAGGTTCTAAAGGGGTGTTAAGGGGGTAGACCTGCATTTAATTGAATAGCAATATCTCCCGATTGGTTTCATGGGGGGATGTGATACTCGGCATATAAACTCATCATTAAAAATAAGAAGACATGTGTCTGAGGGTTTTTCGATGTGGTGTATATTATGAGGTGAAAGGGGTGAAAAGTGGGGATTAAAAGATTCTTAACGGAGCGTGTGTCTCTTAACCGACATAGGCGAGGAGTTTGAAACACAGCGAAAAAAAAAAACAACATAAAAAGAAGTAAATATGTGTTTGACAGTTTTCTCATAAATCCAATTTAAGGGGCCCATGGGGAGAGATGAAATTCGGGGGGGGGGGGGGGAACAGGAAAGAAAGTGCCCTAACTGATGGACTGACTGGCTCACTCATCAAACTCAGGGGGAAAAAACTGCTTTAAAGTAAGTAAATAGCTGTTCGACAGTTTTTTTTCATAAATCAAATTTAAGGGGTTCATGGGGAGGGGTGAAATTCTGAAAAAAGAAAATTGAAAGAAAATGTCCAGACTCACTCACTTACTCACTCTCTCATCATCGCCTAGCCAAAATTATTGAAGTTAGAAACATGACAGTTTGGGGATATGTTCATTGTATGTCAAAACCGTCTACTAAGGGAGGATTTTCGGATATTCAGGTTCTAAAGGGGTCTTAAGGGGATTAAACCTGCATTTCATTGAATAACAATATCTCCCGATTGGTTTCATTGGGGGATGTGATACACGGCATATAAACTTATCATTAAAAAGTAACAAGACACGTGTCTGAGGGTTTTTCGATGTGTTTATGAGGTTAAAGGGGTGAAAAGTGGGGATTGAAAGATTCCTAACGGAGCGTGTGTCTCTTAAACGACATAGGCGAGGAGTTTGAAACTCAGCGGGAAAAAAATCAGCATAAAAATAAGTAAATATGTGTTTGACCGCTTTTCCATAAATCCAATTTAAGGGGCCCATGGGGAGGGGTGAAATTCGGGGGGGGGGACAGGAAAGAAAGTGTCCTAACTGATTGACTGACTGACTCACTCATCAAACTCAGGGGAAAAACTGCTTTAAAGTAAGTAAATAGCTTTTCGACAGTTTGTTTTTCAATCAAATTGAAGGGGTTCATCGGGAGGGGTGAAATTCTGAAGAAAAAAAAAATTGAAAGGAAATGTCCTGACTCATTCACTCACTCATCATCGCCCAGCCAAAAATATTGAAGTTGGAAACATGACATTTCGGGGATATGTTCGTTGTATGTCAAAACCGTACACTAAGGGAGGTTTTTTGGATATTCGGGTTCTAAAGGGGTCTTAAGGGGGTTAAACCTGCATTTCATTGAATATCAATATCTCACGAGTGGTTTCATTTGTGGATGTGATACTCGGCATATAAACTAATCATTAAAAATACGCAGACATGTGTCTAAGCGTTTTTCGATGTGGTGTATTATTATGAGGTGAAAGGGCTGAAAAGTGGGGGTTGAAGGATTCCTAATGGAGCGTGTAGGCCTATCTCTTAAACGACATAGGCGAGAAATTTGAAACTCAGCGAATAAAAATCAGCTTAAAAAGTAAGTAATTCGGTTTTCGACTGTTTTTTTCATAAATTAATTTAAGGGGCCAATGGGGTGGGGTGAAATTCTGGGGGGGAAAATGAGAAAAAGTGTCCTGACCGACTGACTCAGGGGAAAATGACAGCTTAAGAAATACGTTAATAGGTGTTCAAGCGTTTTTAATCAATCCAATTTAAGGGGCCCATGGGGAGGGGTGAAATTCTGGTAAAATAAATGAAAGAAAATTACCTGTCTGACTCACTCACTCATCACGCCCAGCGAAAACTATTAAAGTTGGAAACATGAAATTTTGGGAATATGTTCGCTGTATGTCGAAAACGTTAACTATGGAATGATTTTTGTTTATTCGGGTTTTAGAGACGTGTCAAGGGGGTAAACGTGCATTTCATTGAATAACGATATCTCATGAGTTGTTTGTTTGGGGATGTGATATTCGGTATATAAAATAATCATTGAAAATAATCAGACATATGTCTAAGGGTTTATCGATGTAGTGTATATTATGAGGTGAAAGGGGTGAAAACTGGGGGTTGAGGAATTCTTGACGGAGCGTGTATCTCTGAAACGACATAGGCGTGAAGTTTGAAATTCGGTGGGAAAAAACAGCTTAAAATACAAGTAAATAGGTGTTCGAACGCTTTTTCATAAATCCAATTTAAGGGGCCCTTGGAGAGGGGTGAAATTATGGGGGGAAAAAAACAGGAAAGAAAGTGTCCTAACTGATTGACTCACTTACTCACTCATCAAACTCAGGGGGAAAACAGCTTTAAATAAGTAAATAGGTGTTTGACCGTTTGTTTCATAAATCCAATTTAAGGGGTTCATGGGGACGGGTGAAATTATCCAAAAAAAAATGAAAGAAAATATCCTGACTGACTCACTCACTCATCATCGCCCAGCCAAAATTATTGAAGTTAGAAACATGAAATTTTGGGGATATGTACGTTGTATGTCGAAAACGTCCACTAAGGAAAGAGTTTTGGATATTCAGGTTCTAAAGAGGTGTTAAGGGAGTAAACGTGCTTTCCATTGAATAACAATATCTCACGAGTGGTTTCATTTGGGGATGTGATACTTGGCACATATACTAATCATTAAAAATAAGCTGACACATGTCTAATGGTTTTTCGATGTAGTGTATATTATGAGGTGAAAGGGATGAAAAGTGGGGGTTGAAAGATTCCTAACTGAGCGTGTATCTCTTAAACGACATAGGGAGGAGTCTGAAACTCGGAGGAAATCTATCAGCTTAAAAATAAATAAATAAATAAATAAATAAGTGAATAAATAAATAAAATAAATAGGTGTTCGACCGTGTTTTCATAAATGCAATTTAAGGGGCATATGGGGAGGGGTGAACTTCTGGAAGAAAAACGTCCACTAAGGAAGGATTTTTGTATGTTTGCTCTCATCGACCAACCAAAACTATTAAAGTTAGAAGAATGATATTTTGGGGATATGTTTGTTTGTTGTGTGTCGAAAACGTCTACTAAGGAGGGATTTTTGGGTATTCAGGTTCTAAAGGGGTGTTAACGGGGTTAAACCTGCATTTCATCAAAAAACAATATGATACGACTATGACGCGAGCGAAGCGAGGCTAAAATTGAGATGGTGTGTGTCTGTGTATTACTCAATCTCGCAAGTACCACTGGTCCGATTTACGTGAATTTTACATGGAAGTAGCTGATTTACCTGGTTAACATATAGGTTACTTTTGATTTCAATACTTTGCACTATTTAAAATGGCGACCATTTTAGTGACGTCACTACACCCTTTGGTTTCAAACTTTCATATTTCCATTTCAAATAAAAAGAGAACGCTAAGAAATAGCAAACTTTTGATGGCATATGCGTGGTTTAAAATTACATTTTCTATCCGAAAGGTATCTACAACTGTTAACGAGTAAAACCTAAATTTGTGCTATAAAACACGGTCAACGCCGAGCGGTGTAGTTGGACAAAATGTTCCATCCTTAATCTCCCTCTGCGCAGCACCTCGCCTATCCCCTGTTTTAACTGTCACCTTCACATTTTAATTTATTTATGACGCGTAGCGAAGCACGGGTACTTCAGCTAGTAGATAATATATATACTGAGAAAATCTCAGATGTGGCCAGGAAGAGTCGTCTGGCTTTCTACGGACATGTCTCAAGGATGAACCCAAAGAGACTAACCAACCGGCTTCTCAACTACTGGGAGATAGAAAGAGCGTGACACCATGGCTAACAGAAGTTAACAAGGACATCCAAGTATTGAAGATAATGGAAAGTGATATTTGAAGCCGACCATATCTCAGAAAGATATTTAAACAGAATATTTTTTAGGACAGACCACCCTTTAAGGAAACCGGCCTCATCTGGACAAAAGAGAGAATCTAGTCAGAGAATATTGGGCAAACATCAAGTCCCTCGCCAAGTTGAAAATTTCAACGTCGTGGTCCTTAGCTGGACCAGCTGAAAGGAGAAGATCCAGAAGAAACTAATGAAGTAATGCAAGCCGGTAATCATGACAACAGTATCTCAAGAGGTGACCTCCCACTCTCCATCTATTTCTGTAAGAAGCAATGCCACTCAATTTATTAAATTTCTGCGAAAGTTTGCAAATGGCTATAAGGTTATCATGGAAACAAACATAGACTGTACAATTCATCAATGCGCTTAAGGGGGTCAAGGGATACCATATACTATTTAAACGCGACTTACACGTGCGATATGTTGTACAGAAAGTTTATTATATCTCCAAACCGCAACATTATTATCAAAAATTCCTGAATTGAATAGTGTTTTTTGCAGCTTTTGGGAATTTGGGCCATTGGAGGCTACAAATCCTAAATTTTCATACACCAAAAACTTTTATAATTTATTAAAGGGGTCGTCCTGGGGATGGGGACTTTCCACAACGGTGAGGGTCCGTTTTCATTTGACATATATTGCCTTTCGTCAATAAGGTTTTCAATAATACATATATTTTCACGCCAGGAAGTACAATTTAGTTTGAGAGCCCATTTTAACTAATCATATTTTTGTCGACAAACGGGCTCATCGTAAAGATGATTTGTTTGACACTGTGTGGTTGATATATCTTTATGTTTATGTACACCTATAATTCATGTTCGGGTGCCTGGCGCATCGTAAAATTAGGTATTGTAACCATGAGTCAATACACCAATCATTTAGAAAACTCTTCAACGTACTTCTCATAGAAGGGTGGGTATAAGGAACAACTTTTCAAAATACATGCTAAAATAGGCGAAAAATAAAAATGATTCTAGAAGGACGACCAAAGCATATGTTGCGCTTCTCAATGTGTGACACAAAACTAGGGAGTCTATAAAGGGTCTCCGAAAACCACATTTTATGGCTCTTAAATTAACAGTGTCTGCTTTATACCCAGAAAACTAACTTCGTTCTGATAAACTTATGAAGGAATGACAAGCCCCTAACCTTTGCAACAGTAGCTCAATTGATAACGTCTGGTTATTGATACCGAAGACCGTTCGAAGAGCTGGTACTTCTGCTAGTAAAAACACAAATTTTAAAAGATAGCCATATTTGTACATTAGTTTTGGCAATATTTTCGTTTTGTTATTTATACTTACACATTGTTTGTACGGACCATCGGAGGTTGAATAAAAAACTGCTCCCATATTACAAAACCAATTATATTCTGGGAGTGTTTTAATATGAAACGCAATAGCACATTATCCAGCAGATTATATCATACGTTATTATAGCCTCAGTTCCCATTGCTTGAATTAATTTAAGTTCTCAAGTCTCGCTTTTGTGAATGTAACACGGAATGGTAGAGACTGTGTTATTTCAAGAACGAGATATTAGCCATTTGGAAGTATTACGGCCTTTGAAATAACTATTAACGATATCTCCCGTTAATGCTGTTTAATGTAACGGCCCACGCATTCCTGTTGGCCTCGTAATGAGTTTCCACTACCTGTTATTAAAAAAGAGATGAGTTTTAATACCAGGAATGTGCACACCATTAATTAATCAAATTATAGCTATACGACGTGTGTGTGACACATCTTCCCTAATTATAATCTGTTCTTCACAATACATTGCTATTCAGCTTTGATCGATGATGAGCTTGGCGTTTATCACTAAATATCTATAGAGTTAATAATACTGACCAATTTTGCTCTGCAGATTGTAGAGAAATGTATAACTTAAAGGGCTCAGGGATGCCGAAAATTCATTTTAAGCGTCATACATAGCCGAGGACCATTCGCTTTGTAGCGGCGTATTTATTTTCTACTTATAATTCATTCCTAAGGCTGATTTCTTTATAATTTCCCATATCCGCACGTTCGATTAATAAACCCGCTATTGTAGACTTTTTAAAATTTCCTCTCTGTTAGACATATATTAAAACAAGTAGTTCCGTGAAGAAATATACAGCCTATTTTCATATATCCTACTTATGTTAACTGCCACTATCAACATACAAAATTTCAGTTTGATTGCTGTATTAGAATCGTAGATATTGAGAACCGACGAAATATTTCGGATGGCCACCGTGTTGGATTTTATAAATGTAGGTCCTAGAGTTATGTACTATTACATGAAGATTATTGTGTACGTGTAGCATTCAAACTTCAACCGCATGATTAGGATACAAGAAGTAACAAGGAGATTTTAAAATTTCGCACAGCTGCCATCTTGTGGTTATGGAAAGAATTGAAATAAATCAGATGCAAGTGGATTAACATTCGTATAAGGATTTTCTGTACCAAGTTTCACTGCACTCGAATGGTTAAATTGCGAGAAACGTCCATGTAAATATTTATATTTCGCGTCGCCGCCATGTTGGATTTGTAATCACCAGGTTATTTAAAGTCCAATAGGTGAACATAAGTTCATAGCCCTTATGAACATAAAGAAAATCAGTTTTATTGCTATAATGAATTCGTAGATATTCGGAGCCGTCTAAATATTTCGGATGGCCGCCATGTTGGGTTGTTAAATGTATAGGCCATAGAGTCATGTACCAATAAAGGAAAATTATTGCGTAGGTTCATTATTCACACTTTCACTTTGATCGCATGATTACGACACAAGAATAAAAACTTAATTTTAAAATTCACACAGCCGCCATCTTGAGGTTCTGTAAAAAAATTGAAGTTAATTAGATACCAGTGCATTACAATGTGTATAAACATTTCCTCAATCAGATTTCATTGCGTTTGGAACATTACATCGCGAGAAAGGTCTATTTAAAATTTTCAAATTCGCTTGGCCTCCATGTTCGTATTGTAGTTAACCGGTTTTTGAAAGTCTTATAGATGAACTTCCAGTATTGCCCTTTATCTCCGTACAAAGTTTCAGGGTGATACCGCTAATAGTTTCAGAGATATAGAATGCCGGGGAAATATTTCGCACAACCGCCATCTTGTTGTTATGTAAACAGTTGAACGATGTTAGACGTCGGTGCATTACAATGTGTATAAACATATACTGTACCACGTTTTATGGCGTTTGTTTGGTCAAATCGCGAGAAACGTCTATTTAAAAGTCGCAAATTCGCTTGGCCGTCATGTTGGTTTTGTAGCTACCAGGTTTTCAAATGTCACATAGGTGAACTTCTAGTAGTTCCCTTTATCACCGCAAAAATCCAGGTTGATATCGGGAAGAGTTTCGGAGATATTGAATGCTGGTGAAATAAATCGCACTGCCGCCATGTTGGATTGGTGAGACGTAACAAAATTTGGAGGGCACGGTCGGGGTCGTCCGGAATAGTGCTATTAACTTACCGAGTTTCATTGAAATCGCTCCAGCCGTTTAGAAGTTATTATGGACACACACACACACACACGCGCGCGCGCGCGCACATGCACACACACACGGACAAAAGGTGATCTCATAAGCCTATTTTTAAACAATTGAAAATAGGCAAAAAAAAAGTGTACCCAACCCTGAAACCTAAGCTGCCGTAGTTCCTTCAGCTATGGTTGGTTCCTCAATTTAGGGGCTGCGACAACGCGGTCATGTAGCCCCGTGTACTTTGTGAGTGTGTAGAATCCGTCTGATATCCGGTGTTAATTGTGAGGACTGTATTAGTGTGTGTTATCTGTTTTTAATTCAAGTAAGGACTGCATACATTCGATTTTTCAAGTAGTTCCAACTTTTGCTACCAAACGCCACCATCAACGACCAACTAGTTCTTAACTTTGTTACTAGTTGGTACCGCAGTCGGCTCCTGGCAACGAACGTTGGAACTTAAGAGCGCTGGTCAAATCTTAACCCATAATTTAGCTTCACACAGATGTAATTAGTAGAAGGTTCTTTATCATGCCATAAATATATGACATGGGACCGCCAGCTTTACTTCCTCTCCGAGGAAAGGCATACTGAGGGATTTTTAATGCTCTTAAAAAATTCGACGGCTTCGGCCGGGTTTGAACTTTCTTCAGCTAACAGAAATAACTTCAAATCCAGATTCTCCCTAAACTTCATTTTTAGCCTATTTTCAATTTTGAAAAAATAGGCTTATGAGATCACCTTTTGTCCGTGCGTGTGTGCGTGTGTGTGTGTGTGTGTGTGTGTGAGGTGTGTGTGTGTGTCCCCCTAATAAAATCTAAACGGCTGGAGTGATTTCAGTGAAACTCGGTAAGTTCATAGCACTATTCCCGGTGACCTCGACCGTGCCCTTCAAATCTTGTTACGTCTCACCAATCCAACATGGCGGCTGTGCGAAATATTTCACTAGCATTCAATATCTCCGAAACTCTTACCGATATCGCCCTGAAATTGTGTACGGTGATAAAGGGCACTACTAGAAGTTCACCTATGAGACTTTCAAAAACCTGGTGACTACAAAACCAACATGAAGGCAAAGCGAAGTTGAGACTTTTAAATAGACTCTTCTCGCGATTTAAATATCCAAACGTAATGAAACTTGGTGCAGCAAATATTTATACACATTGCAATGCACTGGATTCTAATTTAGTTCAATTGTTTACATAACCTCAAAATGGCGGCTGTGCGAAATATTTCACTGACATTCTATATCTCCGAAACTATTACAGATATCAACCTGCAATTATGTACGGTGATAAAGGGTACTGACACAAGTTTACCTATGTATATTTCATAAACCTGTCAAGTACAAAACGAACATGGCGACCAAGCGAATTTGAAATATCTTAATAGACGTTTCTCGTGAGATAACTCTCTGAGCGCAGTGAAATGTGGTACAGTAAATGATTTTGCAGATTGTAATGCACTGCCA
The DNA here is from genome assembly GCA_946902985.2 of Meconema thalassinum. Taxonomy (NCBI): domain Eukaryota; kingdom Metazoa; phylum Arthropoda; class Insecta; order Orthoptera; family Tettigoniidae; genus Meconema; species Meconema thalassinum. The sequence goes on along the minus strand of OX336391.1, from coordinate 200,233,305 downwards.
TCTAATTCAATTCAATTGTTTACATAACCTCAAGATGGCGGCTGTGCGAAATTTTAAAATTAAGTTTTTATTTCTTGTGTCGTAGTCATGCGATCGAAGTGAAAGTTTGAATAATGAACCTAGGCAATAATTGTCCTTGAATGGTACATAACTCAATGGCCTATACATATAATAATCCTAATTGGCGAGGTTCCGAAATATTTAGACGGTTCTCAATATCTATGAATCTTTTACAGCAACCAAACTGATTTTTTTTATGTTCATAGAGACTTTGAACATATGTTCACCTATAGGACTTTCAGTAACCTGGTGAGCACAAATCCAACATGGCGGCGACGCGAAGTATAAATATTTAAATGGACGTTTCTCGCGAATTAACTATCCGAGTGCCATGAAACGTTGCACGTTAAATGCTTATACAAATGTTGATCCACTGGCATCTAATTTATTTCGATTGTTTGCATAATCACAAGATGGCTACTGTGCGTAATTTTAAAATCTCGTTTTGACTTCTTGTGTTCTAATCATGCGATTGATGTTTGAATACCACACGTACACAATACTCTTAATGTAATAGTACAAAAATAAAAATCCAACCTGGCGACCATCGGAAATATTTAGACGGTTCTCATATCTACGAATCTGTTACAGCAATTAAACTGAAATTATGTATGTTGATAGAGGCAATTAACATTAGCAGGATATATGAAAATAGGCTGTATAGTTCTTCACGGAACTACTTGTTAATACAAGAATTCCCTTTATTCCAGAACTTTACAAGATACATAGCTGAAATGTTAAGAAATAATTTTAGCACAAAGGCATTTCTAAATTTAAACAAGTTTAATTTTTACAGATAGAAATTATCAAGAAAATTATAATGACATTACGCGATTTAAATACGAGGCACGTCCAGAAAGTAAGTTCCGTTTGGTAATAACATTAAATTGTGTACAGATACAGAAAAAATATTTATTGCACAACTTTCTACAACTCTTAAACTACTTTTCCACATAACTGCCGAACTTTTGCAGGCATCTGTCATAGCGTGGCACACGTTTTTGGATACCTTCTTCATAGAAGTTTGCCGCCGACCGCAAACGAGAGTGAAGAATCCCCTGTAAGATATCCTACAGTTTGGCCACTACTGTTAGGCAAATTGCGTGCTTACCAGGAGAACTGCGTATGTTTAGGAGTTCTCCTGTCCACATAGGCAATTTGCCTAACAGTGGTGGCCAAAGAGTAGGATATCTAACAGGGGAGTCTTCACTCTCGTTTACGGTCGGCGGCAAACTTCTATGAAGAAGGTATCCAAAAACTTGTGCCACGCTATGGCAAATGCCTGCAAAAGTTCAGCAATTGTGTAGAATGTTGTGCAATACATATTTTTTCTGTATCTGTACACAATTTAATTTTATTACCAAACGGAACTTACTTTCTGGACGTGCCTCGTATATTATTGAAAGATAAAAAAATAATTTATTTTCCTTGAAGTCTGTGCTAAAGTAAGGAGAGTGCTTCGAGGAATACTCTGGATAAAATCAATTAGTTATTCAAATAGCCTTGAGCTGCCCTTCGCCGTTTTCCTAACATCTTCCATGTTTATCGGAATTTCTTTGCTTAACTTTTCTTTTGTGAAGCACATTTTAAAACTCTAGCTTAAAATTTGCGTTTCTTGGAAATGGAACTGAGAAGAGATGACTTCGCTTCCCATTTCAGCCATCTTCTACTCCATGCAAATGCCGGGATGGTTCCTAACATAATGCCAGATCCACCTCCTTCCCGATCTGCAGATAAACAAAACACATTTCAAAACTATAGCTAAAATTTTAACCGCAGTACTATTTCATTTGCAATCTGAGCAACTGCCCTCGTATTACAAAATCATTTATTTAATGGGAGCCTTTTAATATGAAATAATAATAATAATAATAATAATAATAATAATAATAATAATAATAATATCGTATGGCGTCGGGTGCCGGGTGCAAGCTTTGTAATTTGACACCGAGAGGGTAGCTTGCATGTCGAATTTCGTTGTTCCTTGAATCACTATAAAAGTCAAGAAGGTTAGATATCTAAACTATTTGAACTCTATAGCGCTTTCTAGTAGAGAAATGAGGAACTTTGTGTTGGCGGAAACTCCCAAGATTAATTTTGCCATTATGAACACGGCTTACTGAAATCAAATGGGTTCTTTGATATGCCAACATCGTATGGCATGCGTGTCGTATTTTTGCCGACTTACAAAAATCACTTACCACGGCCAGGAGCAAACCTGCAATCTTGGGGTTAGTAGACCGACACGATATCCACTCACCCACCGTAGCAAGCTTAATATGAAATGAAATAGCCATTTCATATGCAATGTGAGCAACTTTAAAGACATACTTTTATTTCGAAAATTGTTTCCATAATTGTTGTGGTGTTTGAAGCCATATTTTCAGTGTTGCCTTAGTAAACAAGAGTTTAGTGCTTTTCAGTCGGTCAACACGAATGTACCCAAAAGAGATGGGTTATGCCCTAATCCTGAAATAAATTACATGAGATTAATAAAACACTAGGATGACCAGTTTCGATCGTCAAGCGATCATCATCAGATCCAATACACTTAGGCTATAAAATCTATGTTTGAAATACAGGTGAAAATATTTACAATATGTACAATTATTTAGTTGCAGTATTGGTACTGCGACTGTCAGTGTATGCTAAATGCAGTATATATGTTAGGTGAAATGCTAAATGGTGATGGCTATCTGGAGATTGTACTTTAGAGAGATTATATGGTTGTAAACTATGGTTAAACTATAAAATTTTAGGCTAACTACTTATCTGATTGTCTTCCGTACTACAGCTATTCGCAGTTTCCGTGTTCACTTGAGCTCGCTGTGCGGTCGACCGCATAGGGCATAACCCATCTCTTTTGGGTACATTCGTGTTGACCGACTGAAAAGCACTAAACTCTTGTTTCCATAAAAACGCTAATTTGTGCTCGACTGGTCTGAGTGAGATTCAGTTTGTAGCTGTAGGTCAATATGCACTTTAAAAGCAAAGTATAGTATAGTTTTAAAAATGGGAGATATGAGATAAGATGTGAAAGACAACTCTAAGCAAGGTCAAATTTTGGAAGTCGAATTGAAAATAATTCGAATTTTGGAGAAAAATAAGTTATTTTCTGGTGGCAAATATTGAACCCTTCAGAATAGCAGTGTTTTATGCAAGAATCTTAGATCAAGGGGTCGCGTTCAGTTCATAGTGTGGTGTTTACGTCCGCCAAACTACGTGCTTTTGTGAGGCAAGGGTTATAGGATAAAAACTATAATTAAGAAAGTAAGGAGACAAAACGTAGGATAATAACAAGATTTAATAACTAATTTGTGCATAAACGAATAAAACAAACAATAATAAACAAAATCCTCCCTGAATTTTCCCCTGACAGGAATATTTATCACTTTGAGGAGTCAGGCAGATCTCCCCTTTTCTAATAAAATGTGGATCCAAGTTCCATTACCTTGCATATGAATTTATGTTCGCGTGATGACTATCTATGAGAAATGAGTACTTGGATGATCATTCGTTCACAACGGGTTAACAGCCACGGTGCTCACGAACAATCATCTCGTAAATCAACGTTTATGGATATGGGCATAACATTAATAAAAATCCTTAAATCTAATTCTGACACACATATTACAACTCTACTATTTACAGGCATCTCTCTGAGACCCTTATTAGTGTGGTGACACACTTAACCAAATGAGCTGCCACAATGGCCAGATACTCAACAACAAGGAAACACAGCGCCGCACGTGACTCACGGGTCACTGACATGGAAAATAAACATATAATAAACCAACAACAACAAACGACCTGAGTGGTTAAGATTACTTTATATTAACAAAACTTGCATGTTAGGGAAACGCTTCGAAGGTTATCGTGTTTCGTAGGCAACTCCCATTTATTTAAACAATTTTACCATTGATCAGTTTCTCACATTTATATTTATTTTCAAGTAATTGGGAGCCAGACGTGCACTCCACTAATGATGAGCTTGCTTGCGAAACTCAGCCAGCCCTTGTGACAACAACTCACCCTTTCCTCAATACCTGTCATGTCCCCCTTCCAGTGTATATAAATAGCCGACCAGCTGGACTGTTATCTCAAGGAATCAACAGCAACTAACATCTCCTCCAACTCAACATATGGTCAGACAATAATCACATATCCATAATTGTCCTCGCAAGGATACAATATGAATCTGGTACCAAGCTGACAGAAATCAGTCTCTGCTGAAATTCCTGCTTGTAATACCACAAAAATATACTCACAATATACACATCTGGGACTGACATAACGCCTTTCACACGGGTCTGCTGAATTAGAGCTCGCAAACATTTAACACAATATTTAAAACTTACGATAGAGCTGAATACTCTTCATCACAAATTACATTGCTCCCAAAGGCAATCATTACACTGAATCTGATCAATAATAAATCTCAACAAAATTTTAATTACCCTCCAATCTACTATATAATTATATTAATTCAGTCCTACTTCTGAAACACGACATATCTCCGAGAGACGTTTTTAACCGCACTTCGTAACATAGGCGAACACGGCCGTTCACATAGCTACGTTAGTTAACACAACACAAAGAAAAGAACCTTCCAAAAACTACAATTGTGCGAGCTGCTTCCAAACAAAAGTGTGTCAGATCGAAACTAAATATACTACATTAATCACACAAGCAAAGTATTTACAAAAAATATGTCCCATAAACCATAAGTTAATTTAATAAATAATAAAATATTATTTTGTACTCATCTCTTTTTGTAGTCACCCGTCAAAGAACATCAGACGCCATTCCCCAACTGGATGATTCTTTATCTCATATCAGCCATCTGCACGGAGTGTTGAGAATTCCAAACTTCCTCTGCATTCATCGGTGTCATCCTTGCGCTGATACAAAAATTAGGTTATTATACACTTTATGTCTGACTACTAAATTCGCTTGTTCAGGTACTAAATTCCCTGTCACTGTTCGTTGGCGAATTATCGACGATACTGTCCCTATAATTATAGTACTATGACTATCTATCACTGAATTTAACACTTTACAATGAATATCTTGTGTCCTCGACACACAAATACAAGTCTATCTCTTGTGTCCTCGACACACAGAATAAAAGTCTACGTCCTCAGACGAACAGAATAATAGTAAAGTCTACGTCCGTAGACGCACAGAATAATAATAATGTCTTGGCTCTTCGACACACTTATAAAAGAACTGGCCCTTGGGTCTAGATGGAGGGGGATTTTATGTAAAAATTTCTCGAAATAATTGTGGTACAGGAATGAAATAAATATCACTGAATTCGTAATATTGCACAGGTCACGAATATGCCCATTAATCCTAGAATCGATCGTAGAGATTTTGTCTAGGCGATTTCCCGCGTGAATGCTAGCCGCCGCGTACCCCAGCCGGAGTTGGCGCGCAAGTAGGCATTCTCTTCTCATTGGTTCTCCACTTCTAATAATTTGGCGGTTTCTAGTAGATCTTGGCGTCTTGGGAGTGTCTATTTTCTTCATCAGCCATTCACGTTACTGCATCATATTTCTTCTAGGTGCGAATATCACAATGAACATACCAGAACCATGTCTCACCGCGCGTCGCTTCTAAAATTGAGGTAGCCACACCTGTCCTTATGATACATCGCTCTGCTATTTCTTTTCATAGCTCAAGTATTTAGCCTTTTGTTAAACTGTTGCAGGTATGTCCCTACTGTCTCCAACAAATGCTTGAAATTTCCTCATCACTGTCTGGCTACTTTCATGATGCTGGTTGAAATATTTATTAATTGAAGAAATAAAAAGTAGAATCATTTAACCAACATAGGGTAAAGGGTTCAATATGTCTGCGTTTCCATTGGCAATGGAACTGAGAAGAGGTGACTTCGATTCCCACTTCAGCCATCTTGAAAGTGGTTTTCCGTGGTTCCCCACTTCTATTCCATGCAAATGCCGGGATGATTCATAAAATAATACCACAGCCACCTCCTTCCCGATCCTCAGATAAACATTACAAATACAAAAAATTGCTGAGTTTTCATTCACTGGCCGTGAAAACAAATATACCATCTATTATATACAAATACACACTACAATAGATACCACAATAACAGAGGTTAACAGACAATTCTACACATACTCAAGTACATGGGCTTGAAATGACCTCGATGTCCAAACCTCTTAATGGAACAACAAAAATAGTATTGAAGTATTAGAAGCCATTTTTCACTGTTGCCTACTTCTATTATAGAACGGTTTTCAGTCGGTCTACACAAATTGTGCACAATTACATTAGACGGGAAAACAAGTATTTAAACGCCCTAACCTGAAATAAATTTTACATGAGATATTTATCACAAAATAAGACGCATTTATTTATAACAAGATGTTCGGGAAAGAACATATAGCCTACTTTCTCCTAAATGTATGGGTATAGTTATAACTCTCTGTCCTTATCATCTCCTAATTTCTTCCTATTTGAAGTGCAAATTGGCACACAGGATTTGAACAGTGGCGTTCAAACCATAGTTTATAATTTACCCCAGCATTTTGCAATTTCATCAGCAAACACTCCAAACACCGACTACTTACAATAATTGAAACTTCGTTGCTCTAATAAGGCCCATCTACAATGCGCAGTCGGCAGTCCGTAGTTGGTAGTCCTCGGTCGGCAGTCGCGATCGACTCCGTGTATACTATAGGCACCATACACAACATGAAGTTGCAGTTGGTAGCTGGCAGTTGGCAGTCGCAAATTTTATCCTTGACTGCCAACTACCCGACTGCAGCAATGTAATAGCCAATCAGAGCAGATCAGAAACTGACGTCACGTTGTTGTTCTGTGTCGTGTACGAATGATATAGGACTAAGTGAAGTAACTTCGCAACCCGTTAATTTACAGGCTAATCTTAAATACACGGTATAACAAAATAATCCATCTCCAAATCATCCATATTGCAAGTTTTGAGGTTATCAACAACGCCTCTGTGCACAAGGAATAAACGAATGTTACTGTATTATTACTCCTAGCAGTCGTTAAGACTGGGTTCACTAACTGGCCGGTATAGAGCGCTGCTCGAATCTATAGTTTCTGCATAGTACAACTGAAGGCTGGTAGATGTCACTCCGGTGGAGAATGTCGTTTTTTTTAATATATAATTTCCATTGCAAAAAGCACCATATAACGCTTTATTTTATAACGTCTCAGTACTCAAGAAACAATAAATATAAAAAAATCAAGCAAAAAAGTTCTACTTTGATAGGATTTGAACCCCGGCCAGCCACATGAGAGACGGGAGCTCTAACCACACAGCCAATCGTACACTCGTAACTCACGCGTTATCGATCAAATACATATAATACTGTATTAGCAAATAATCACTTGGACTGAAGATTTCTTCACTGGAGTGTATTTCAAACCGAGTTCATTTCATATTAAGTTCATATAATTTTTATCAGTAGGTTATATTGCATGCAACATACTGAAATTAGTAAAATATAGGTCAGAACGAGAGATCAGCTGCCATCTTGTCAAATAACCGAGACGATTCAGATTTTTAAAGTCACTTGTCGATTATAATATTACAATATAAACTTTTAATTTCGAACGAACCACGTCGCTTAGAACAGATTAAACGATTCTTGGTTCGATAATGGGAACTGGTGGGTCCCATGTTATGGATTATAAATTTTGCATAATTCACACGGCTAGCAGTCGTTAAGACTGGGTTCACTAACTGGCCGGTATAGAGCGCTGCTCGAATCTATAGTTTCTGCATAGTACAACTGAAGGCTGGTTGATGTCACTCCGGTGGAGAATGTCGTTTTTTTTTAATATATAATTTCCATTGCAAAAAGCACCATATAACGCTTTATTTTATAACGTCTCAGTACTCAAGAAACAATGAATATAAAAAAATCAAGCAAAAAAGTTCTACTTTGATAGGATTTGAACCCCGGCCAGCCACATGAGAGACGGGAGCTCTAACCACACAGCCAATCGTACACTCATAATTAACGCGTTATCGATCAAATACATATAACGTACTGTATTAGCAAATAATCACTTGGACTGAAGATTTCTTCACTGGAGTATATTTCAAACCGAGTTCATTTCATATTAAGGTCATATAATTTTTATCAGTAGGTTATATTGCATGCAACATACTGAAATTAGTAAAATATAGGTCAGAACGAGAGATCAGCTGCCATCTTATCAAATAACCGAGACGATTCAGATATTTAAAGTCACTTGTCGATTATAATATTACAATATAAACTTTTAATTTCGAACGAACCACGTCGCTTAGAACAGATTAAACGATTCTTGGTTCGATAATCGGAACTGGTGGGTCCCATGTTATGGATTTTAAATTTTGCATAATTCACACGGCTAGCAGTCGTTAAGACTGGGTTCACTAACTGGCCGGTATAGAGCGCTGCTCGAATCTATAGTTTCTGCATAGTACAACTGAAGGCTGGTAGATGTCACTCCGGTGGAGAATGTCGTTTTTTTTAATATATAATTTCCATTGCAAAAAGCACCATATAACTGGAGTATATTTCAAACCGAGTTCATTTCATATTAAGGTCATATAATTTTTATCAGTAGGTTATATTGCGTGCAACATACTGAAATTAGTAAAATATAGGTCAGAACGAGAGATCAGCTGCCATCTTGTCAAATAGCCGAGACGATTCAGATTTTTAAAGTCACTTGTCGATTATAATATTGCAATATAAACTTTTAATTTCGAACGAACCACGTCGCTTAGAACAGATTAAACGATTCTTGGTTCGATAATCGGAACTGGTGGGTCCCATGTTATGGATTATAAATTAGTTTCCTATGATGTTTCTTCCTCGCTTCAGTCAATATTTTGCCAGCTTCTAAGTTTGGATTTTCTTGGAAACCATGGCGTTCTTGGATTGTCTTCTTGAGAAAGTACGTTTCTGGATATCCTTCTGTGTTACCCACACTTTAATACATGTATTAGAACAACAAAATAGGCAGTTGCATATTTTTTTACTGTCGATTTGAGCCTCTATGGACTGCGTGTTAACAACCACTCTCATTTCAGTGTCTGCGTCTTGTTCGTTTGACGGCTTTGACATCTTGCCAGTATCTCTTGAGCCCATCTATCAGCTTGTTCTTCCGCTCCTCTGTTAAAGGGCCTCTCCATCTTCTGGGTTCCGCCTCCACCATAAAACCCTGATAGCTTTTCACCATCCTTCTGAAACTATTCCTGTCTTCGATTTTATCCTCCGTAATGCCCACCTGTCTCATATCTTTCTCACACTCTTGGAACCATTTCAACTTGGAGATCTACGTTTTAAGAAAATTCCAGATTTTCTTCGATTTTATCCACCGTAATGCCCATCTGTCTCAATCTTTCTCACACTCTTGGAACCTTTTCAACTTGGAGATCTTTGGTTTAAGAAAATTCCAGATTTTCTTTGTGAGCCGGTCATTATTCATACGAAGATGTGTCCATAAAACAGCAATCTTCGTTTTCTAATTGTTGTTGTTATCGGTTCCATCTTTATGTATACTTCTTTATTTAATATCAGTCGAACCTGTCCATCAACCCATCTGTTGCCCAAGATCTTCCGTAGTAGTCTGCGTTCTCTTTTAATTAGCTGATTGACTTGTCATGTCCGATTCATACACAGGGTCTCCGAAGCATATAAACCTTCTGGTTTGACAACAGTGATGTAATGCCTTAGTTTGGCTCCTATACTTAGCATCTTCTTATTGTAGATGTTTTTAGTCAGTTGGAACGCTCGCTCTAGTTTCAGGATGCGGATATTGGTCGCTTCTTGTTCTATTACTTATCTTTTTCTCGAACATCACAGAAAGAAAACAGAAATTTGACTGGACGTCTAATGCTCAGACGCAACGACCACCGACAAGTGGAAAGAAGACAACTACGAATTAAGACACATATCGACCTGATTAGATGAGCTCGGATTTCACCTCCACGAAGACGTACCACTCGCCGAACGAGGAATGCGTGTGCACCCTATGCGGGAAGCAGTGTGACCGTCATCACGCGCTGAGTTGTGTAGGAAGGACAATTCCTTTCACTAGGTTCTGCACAGAATGACAGTGAAATTAATTACTTACTAGATGAAACCCGTCAAAACATGACGGACAATGGAAAACAAAATTACTGAAGAAGCTTCTTATATAAGTTACATTCTTTGTACGATTACTTTTTAGCACTATTGCAACTTTAAGGACGTCAAAAGATAGCACTCTCAGCATTGCAATATATTGCTGGTCATGACTAAAAACGTGATTAGGTCATCATCATCTTGCACAGTTTCCAGCCACTGGCCGGGTCTGTTTGGAACACAAGTCTCTCCAACGTCTTCTGTCTTCCCACCATCTCTCAGCCTCCACCCTTGTCCAGTCTCTCCTCTCTTCTTCACGATTTCTTCCTCCCCCTTCAGCCACCTGTCTCTCGGTCTCCCTCTTGGTCTCTTTCCTTCCCACTTCGTCTCGTGTATCCTGCTGGGTATCCTCTTCTCCTCCATTCGTTTTACATGTCCATACCATCTAAGTCTAGATTTCTCTATACCAGTCTGTAATGGTTCACCCTTCATTAATTCTCCGGTCCTCTCATTTCTTATTCTGTCCATCTTTGTAGCTCCAATACTGCTTCTCAAGAACCTCATCTCACTGGCCTGTATTTTGCTCTTCTCCCTTCCTTTCATAACCCAGGTCTCCGAGGCATACGTCAGGATAGGGACATTGTACGTCCGATATATGATCTTTTTGCTGTTCTGAGGGACATTCTTGCTCCATAACATGCTTCTCACACTCCTCCGGAATGCTTCTGCCTGTCTCCCCCGCTCATTTATTTCTCTATCGTTTCTTCCATTCTCTTGTATCAGGCTTCCCAGATACTTGAAACTCTCCAATTCCTTCGGCTGTTCCCCACCAATTGTTATTTCCGTTGTGGTTCTTTCCTTCTTCCTTGTTGTGATCACCATCTCACTCTTATTTATGCTAAATTTCATCCCATAACCTTGTATTATTCCTTCCCACACGTCCAACTGTTCCTGTACCTCCTCCTCCTTGTTTCCCCAAATCATCAAATCATCTGCAAGCACCATTACTTTCATCTTTCCTTCCCCAATTACTTGTGCCACTCGGGTCATTATGTCATCCATCACCACAATGAAAAGTAACGGTGACAGTGCACTTCCTTGTTTCAGGCCGTTTCTCTGTTCCAACCAGTCCGATCTCTCTCCTCCCACTTTCACACAGCTCACGCTTCCCTTGTACATCTCCTTTATCTTCCTTATAGTCCATTTTTATATTCCTCTATCCTCCAGGGACTTCCATACTTTGTTTCTGCATACACTGTCATATGCTTTCTCAATGTCCAGGAAGGCCATCAGTAGATCTGTTCCATACTCATAGTGCTGTTCTTGTAACTGCCTTACAGCAAAAATCAAATCCACTGTGGACCTTCCTGATCTGAAGCCATGTTGCTCTTCCCTCATCCCTCCTTCTATCCTTGTCCTAATTCTCCTTTCCAAAACTTTCTCAAACAACTTTGCACAATGACTCATCAGTGTTATTCCCCGATAGTTTCTGCATTCTGTTCTACTACCTTTCTTGAAGATCGGGACAATTATTCCCTTTTTCCAGTCCTCTGGGGTCTTCCTTTCCTTCCATGCTGTCTTCATCACTCGGTACAACCATTGTATCCCCACCTCTCCTGCTGCTCTCACCATCTCCACACTCAACTCATCCACACCCGGTGCCTTCCCTCCTTTCATCTTCCTCACTGCATCTTCCACTTCTTTCCATGTTAAGTCCTTTTCTGTTTGCAGTTCATCTACTGTACCTCTTCCCCGATTTCTTCCTCCTCGCCGTGGTTTCCATTTGGGTTCAGGAGTTCTTCAAAATATTATTTCCACATTTTCTTCAGTTCTTCCCTATTTTCTATCTCTTGTCCCCTTTTGTTCACCATTCTAACATAATCCGTAGGATCCTTCCGCCTCTTATTCTTTACCATCCCAAACAGGACCTTTTTTGCACCTTCACTATCCTGCTGGTCATGACTGAAAACGTGATGAGGTAAATAGCCCAATACGTTCAAGAGTTTCTCCTTGAGCTTGATTGATTTTGATAAAGTAGGCCGAGCGAATAGGAAATTGTTGCCTATTAAAAGAAAATGTACTGTAGGCTACCTGTAAGTGTTTTATCGGAAGGTGTTAAATCAAGTCGTAGGATTTGAGCTCTCTGCCTATTATTACTGCACCTATTATATCCGAATCCAAGCGATTTCTTACAATTAATATATTACCATATATGAGTCCTTGGGAAACGTTCAGATTTCTAAGAAGAATATCTACGGCTTAAACGTTCGAAGTATGTGGAGGCGAATCTCTTAATTCCAAGGAATTGAAAAATTCAATAATAGGGACATGAAGTAGCTGGCTTTCATCTTCAGTATCCAATCTGTTAACGCTGATGTATGTGTTTGAACTGCTGGATATAAGTTCAATGACTTTTAAATTAATATCATTACATTGTTGCAGCTTGGAAAATATTTTATATTCCAGCAGATCAATTTTACCCTCACAACAGTAAAGACCAAAGTAACCACGCATAGATTTTACGCAAGAGAAATACAATGTAGAAAAATGTTTACATTTGATCGTCAAGGACCTTACAGTACACTGTATTGCATAATATCTGGAATTGTTTCTGAAATGGCCCATTTATATTGGATTTTAAATTTGGCTTCGTATTATTCGATAACACTATAGTGTCCTGCAATAACGGAGTCGCTAAATATTAAATGGCAAATAATACTTCCATTGCCGAAATCAACTACGTAGTTAGACTCCGTACTCTAAACAAATAATCATTAAACAATTGGCTTATACAATGAAGTTCAACATGACCGTCCAGAGACTTTCATACTCAAGTTGGTTGGTGAGGAGAATGCGATGAGACTGATCGCTTAAAATAAATTCCTTATAATTGTTCCTGCCAGCGAAATTTTTTGCGATAGCTTGAAAACGCAGCTCAGAATGACGTTCTTCATTTTGTTATAAACAGTACGAAACTGCTCTAAATAAGCAATTTCCATCACCTGTTATAGGTTATGGCAGTACATTTTGCAGGGGAACATAGAATCACTTCACCAACTACTGGAATGACCATAGGCCTATACTCAATACTCACTTCGATAGTCACCCTAATGGAGGCAGTTTTTGAATTCTATGTCCCGTGCATGTCAAAAATCGTATTAACACATGGAGGCCCACCTATTCTTGTCTATCGCCCCGGAGACCCGGGTTACATTTCCTGCTCTGCCAAGAAATTTAATTCTGGTCTCAGGGCAAAATCGGGGTACATTCAGTCTCTTGAGGTATAACTAAGAAGAGGAAGGTTTAATTCCCACCTCGACAATCTTGGATGTGGTTTTCCGTGGTTTCCCACTTCCACTTAAGGCAAATACCGGGATGGTTCCTAACTTAAGGCCTTGGCCGTCTCCTTGCCATTTACCACCTTAATTACAAATACACACAGTAATGCAGCCATCACAATAACACAGGTTATCAGAAGAAAATTTCACACATACACACCCAAGTACACGGGGCTGAGTGACCAAGATGTCGGAGTCCTTCAAACGAATTATATTTGCCAAGTGTCTCTCATGGCGTAAGCAATTGTGGAGACGCGCGTGTGCCTGGAAAACTACTTTTTTCTTTAATATCGACGATGCATAATTATAACTTTTAGTCTAGGACGCTAATAACTTGACCACCGAAGCATTGGGAAGAAATTGCAATATTAAGGTACATAAACAACCTAGCCTACACATTCAACTGTCGGTTAATGTTCCTCAACATTTCCCTTCTTAAATATTCCCCTCCTTTATAATTTTCCATCACGTGAAAACATGCCATGTCTTGTGTTTTAAATATATCGATGCAATGGTGTTGCCATCTGCTGTCAGTTAATGGAACTATATTGGCGAATTACTGCCATCTGTTGTCAGTTATAGGAACTGATTGCAGATATTTAAACGGCGTACTGCGGACAACAGTTTGCTCTTTTGATTACATGCTGCAATGCAATGGTAAAACGAAAATAAAACGTATTTAGAGGGAATGTAGAAATAAGTATCTTTAACAGACACAAAACCTTACTGTTACTCCTTGATTAAACAATATTTCAGTGGTAAAAAAAAAATACTGGCGAGGGCTAGGATCGAACCGGCGCTTCTTGGAACCACAGTCAGTCGCCTTAACCACATGGCTACTGACGCACTCATTACTTATATCACTAGTACAAAACTGTGACAGAGATGTCTTAATCTGATCACACTGCATTACATGATATATAACACACGCTTTGCCGCAGAGGGCACACACGCACCTGCAATCCGGTTGATGGATGTATCCACTTTATGCAAGCCGTTCTCTACCTCGGTGAACCACGCCTCCTTTGTTTTTATGTTTTGAAAATAACTGAACAAATGATAGTAATAATAATAATAATAATAATAATAATAATAATAATAATAGTTCCCTTTTAACAGATGACGATGTTTGATGTAATATTGACCAGGAGATCTCTTGGATTATCTGGTGGCCAGTATTCCATTGCCCGTTTAGCACCACCCAGGGGTACGTGCAGGTGTGCCGATGTGCCGATTCTCTCCACAATAATTGGAAGAGAATACCTTGTGATTTTAGCAGTGAAAAACAGACTGTACGCCAAATACTTCAGGAGTGTCATTTGAGAGCTCTTCCAGGAGATCCAACGGCGTTCCTGGTGATGGCGGAGAGATCTACAGACTAATTCGAGGCCTGAATATTATTAGCCTACTTTCGATTTTTGCAAAAAATGAAAGTAGACTTATGAGATCAACACAGGGCGAAAAAAGTGTGTCTGTCTGTGTGTGTGTATGTGTGTGTGTGAGTCTGTGTGTGTGTGTGTATGTGTGTGTGAGTCTGTGTGTGTGTGTGTGTGTCTGTGTGTGTGTGTGTGAGTGTGTGTACTCTGAATGTCTGTCCCCCCCTATCAATTCGAACACGGCGAATTGAACGAAATTTGGTACAAAGGTAGCACTAGCAAAGGACACCTCAGTGTCATGTTTTATATCGCCGCCATATTTACTAAAACTGAATGGCGGCCACTCAAACGTTCAAAACGTAAAATCAAATAACGACTAACCAAATCATCCGATCTCTACCAAATTTGGTAACAACATACCTTCGTATAGGATGCGTCTTGTGACCAAACTACAAGGTCGTCCGCCATACCATTTCAGGATGGCGGCCGTGCGAATTATGCAAACTTTATAATCCATATCATGGGACCCACCAGTTCCGATTATCGAGCCGAGAATCGTTTTAACTGTTCTAAAGGAAGAGGCACGTTCGAAATTAAAAGTTTATTTTGTAATACTATAGTGCAGACGTGATTTTAAAAAGCTGAGCTGATTCAGTAATAAGACAAGATGGCAGCGGATATCTTGTGCCTGACTTATATTTCACTAATTTGAGTATTGAATGCAATATAGCGTACTGATACAAAATAAATAAACTTTGTATGAAATGCTTTATATATAAATAATATACTCCAGTGATGAAATCGTTTAGTATAAATCATTATTTGCTAACAAGTTCTATGTAAGTCATTTTATATAGAACGTTATTCGTTGACACAATTAGCTCAGTGGTAGAGCGTTAGCCTATCGCTCAAATGCCTATGCTTCAAACCCGATCGGAGCTAGATTTTTGCTTGAAATGTTATATGTTTATTGTTTTGTAATGACTCAGATGTTTTAAAATTAAGCGTTATATTGTGCATATTATGGTGTAAAATATATATTTAATTAAAACATAATTCGCCATCAGATTTACTCGAGACATCTAGCTGCCAAAAAGGTAACTGCACGCCGACCAGATTTTATTGAAAAGTTTCTTCTTCTGGCCGCTAGAATGCACTCGCTCTGTTAGGTTTATATTGTTCGATATTTCACCACTAGAAGTCACGACTAGTCTACGTGGGGCTCCATTGATTAATATACCATTGGCATTCTATGCGCATCGAATTTGAAGAATGACAAGATGATACTACGATACATTTTTACTTTTTATTTTAAAGGGTTTGTAACAGCCTATTTTGCGTTACTTGAAAATGTTATTTGAAGTAAAGAACAAAACGATTTCACATAGTAACTGAGTTCAAGCCGTTGGTGTTAGTTCAAGTATTAATTACTACTTTTTTTTCAGGCAAATAGCAATCGAAAATATCCACATAGTTTGTATACACACGTCTCTGTAGGGTCATGGAAAGATTTGTTAATTCAATTAGGGTTTTCGATTCCCGGTCAATGCATGTGAGATTTTTGAAGTGAAATGCCATGTCCCGTGGTTCGGATTCCACGTAAAAAGGAGGTCCCGTGGCTCATAATCACAAGATTCACGGCCACGTAAAACTACAATCTTCCTTCCTTTTTTTTCAATTAGGGTTGTGAAAGCCCTGCACAACCAGACGTGTAAAGACATGCCTCAACTCAAAGTTGGATGTTGCCCACGGCAGGTCGTATATGTAATAATAATAATAATAATAATAATAATAATATATATATATATATATATATTATACCCTTGGAAAATAGCATGTAGACAAGATTCAAAATTTCGGGGTCGTAATGGATTCTTGTGAATGTGATTTAGAGGTTTTGCTATCAACATAACTTCCAGGGTTCATAAGGTTAACTTATTATTATTACAAAGCCAAGAAAAACAACAGGATCTACTAACAAATGAAATTTATTAACTGAATCAAACATAAAAAGAAAACTATAACCACCCTTTTATTGTTCACTCGTGTGAACAGATCCGACACTGACCAGCCTGACGTACCATGATGACACGGCATGACAGCTGTCAACAAGCATTGTGACTGCAATGTCACTTAAATCAAAGTAACAAAAGAAAACGGATCACAAGATCCAAAAATAACAAACAAATAAAATAGTACAAGAATTTAATATTTATGAGCGACACGGGTTTTAAGACTAGTTCAAGTAATGAGCATTTTGACGGGCGCTCGTTTCCGACCAAAACAGTTGGTTCGGGAACGGACTCCGTACTGCGAAGGACGAATTACGGAAATGTGGGAACAACAATTACATATTTATATACACTACTGACATGCTCTAACCTTAGATTACCACAACCAAATACACGTGTGTATTATTTAAAATAAGGGCTGCGGAATTACCGACTTATACCTTAAACATTAGGAAAGCATAACATGACATGAACAAGTTTGGCCGGTTGCCAAATTATATTTATAATGAATACAATGGCCTTGAAAATAAGTGCCAACAACAACAAAATACAACTTTTAATTTTTACGCCAGAAAATTTGGCGTTTTAAAACAATGAACAAATAAGTCGTAGTAATGATAAAAGAAACTTGGATCGACAACATGGCAACTCCCCAAATTAAACCAAATAAAATAACCTTAACTCATTAGGCTTTAAAGCAAACATAACGTGTCATAACGGAGCTGGAGACAGCCGGGCCTGTTATCGCATCACCGAGAGAGTGGCTGATTTCTTCCCCCAAGTAGTAATTAGTGCCACACTAAATATAGATTCTGGCCCATAGCCAGCGTACAGCACCTTTGCTAATCGCCACCTGTTAAACGCGTACAAACAAAATATCACATTATCTCAAAACATCCTCTCAGGGATTTTTAAGAATACATCTCCAGGTCAAACTTACCCCCACGGATAACTAGTTTGCCGGGATTATATCGCAGTCAGGGACAGGCTTTACCTCTCCTCATCATCATCACTTACACCCAAAAACACGTGGCACTTTCTCGAAGATCTCGTCGTAGCATGAATCAGCACACCCCTCAGATAATGACACACAACATGTCCAAATGACAATAAAGAATTAATAACTGGATCAGTCCTAGCCCGAGTTATCAAAGCAACAAAACACAAATTTTCCCCCCACGTAGTAATTAGTTTAACATATCATTAATTCAGTCCATTTATCATTGTCGTTCCTAGGTTCTCATTCATGGCTACACTTTTTATAGATACGTTAATCGATGCGGCCGTTTCGCTATAAGAATTACGTATACATAAGGACAACATTTAAGTCACAAAATTTACTGTACAACATACTTGTCACGCAATGCCAAAAATTACTACACGCATGTCAGTTAAGAAATCAAACCCTCAAATTTAAATTAAACCACACAAATAAAATCTATACAAAGTTCCACACATCTCTCGCGATTCCCCTCGTCCAAAATCAATAAATCAATTTTTTAATACTCATCACTTAAACTGCTTTCCAGAGGCCTCCCGCCTCGTCATTTCCCATCATTAGGCCGTTAGCCCATAACACTGATGGTAATGGAGGATGAAGCTTGCTGTCTTCTCTCCATGGTCGACATCTTGCTGCTGTTAAAACACAATTAAATCAAAGTTTTTAAACTGTTCTATCTGCGTTCTAAGTATTTTATTTCCTCAGATCGTCCTATGCAGAATCGTCGACTTTCCCTATTCTATGGCTAATTGCCATCTCACAATTTATGAAATTTATAAACTCGTTGTCGACACACAACTATAATTTTAAAACCATATCGTCTTAAGGACGTCTTAAAATGACTGTCGAAGAATAATTAGGAGTGCCCCGGTTCATCTCAGACATTTGTATATATACAGAAAGCCTAAAGTTTCAATGGTGGGAGAAAATAGCTCCTCAATATTTTAAGTAATGGGCCTATAATTATGTGTGACCTCTCAAAAATCTTGTATTTTCTCATAGGTCGCGAATCTGCCGTCGAACATGCAAACCGATCGCTAGATCTTTTTATAACCGATTGCCGCGCAAAACACACTGACGCTATGTTCTGGCGTCATGTTTTCTTATTGGTCAGATAAGTTGGCGTCGGAGTTCTGACCTTACAAATCCCGCCCTTATTTTCACGTCACGACCCTTGTCCTCTCTCTCACTCCTTGCCTTGTACGCAGCATTTTGGCCTGTCGATGGTCACTTACGCCACAGCGTCATATCTGATTTTCTCAGAAATACAAGAATAGCATTGG
The DNA here is from genome assembly GCA_946902985.2 of Meconema thalassinum. Taxonomy (NCBI): domain Eukaryota; kingdom Metazoa; phylum Arthropoda; class Insecta; order Orthoptera; family Tettigoniidae; genus Meconema; species Meconema thalassinum. The sequence continues at coordinate 200,214,109 of OX336391.1, read as the reverse complement.
TTGTGAAACTATCGGTCGTTTCCAGCCAGCACGTAGCATGTCTTACCAAGTCCAGATTTCTCGCTACATCAATTTTACTCAAATATCCAGCATATCATGTATTTAGTATTTCCATCGTTTTTATTAATATGAAACATTATTATTGGACACAATGATAAGGGTTCATCTGACCCCTAGTTGATGAAATTCGAACTCAAATGAAGTCGAATTTCACATCCCCTACTTTTCTGGCTCAAATTTGAAGTTGCTGGTCACCCTCAAAATATAATGACTGTCCGCCTCTGTCTGTTTCAGTAGCCGTCTCGCACCAAACTCATTAGGAAATTCCTGTATGCGTATGCCCTCCGGCCTCTTTCCTCGCTACTCGTCTCCCCTCTCACTCTTTCAAAACATCAACATATTCATTAACGACTTCCGCCTGAACTTGTAAACACGTCAGAGCCGTCTTTTGAGCGCGTTCACCACTAGAGTATCCCCGTATCTTTTGTTGTACGTTATCACGCGAATGTTTAATTTGCTGCAGTAACATTATTTCTCGGTTCGTATGGCTCTCTCTGATGATACAATTTTACATTTGAGATATTATACACTGCCATGTTTCCTGTGCTCACCTCTCGGACTCTGTAGGCGTTGTTACATAAGTTCGTAACCCCTAGTTGAACTTCCTTAAGCCGCTCCTGTCTTTTCTCCATTTTACCGTGATGTCATCTCCTTCTTCTCCCCCGCGTTGCCATCTTCTTCCTTCTCCCTTCTTCTTCTCCTATTCCCGTACAATAACTTTTTTTTTACCATATTTCGAGACCCTTGCCTGACACGGCCTGCGAATCTCTCCTGCTATTCTTCTGTTTCCTATTGTCGGCTGCTCTATTTTCTTCTTCTCCATGCAGCTCCTCCAAATATCTCTGGGTTTCTACATGCATGGCCTCCAACATTTGATGTGTTCCGTTTTCCTCCTCGTGGTTGTCGGGATTCTTCCGCCGATCTATCGCTCTTTCCCATTTATCCTTATTATTTCCTTCCATGTTACGTGGCTCCTCTAGGTACTGTTGCGGGTCAGCGTGTCTCTCGTTCCAATTTCTCTGATCATCCCTTGGATCCGATTGCTCGTTAAACCGCTGGTTATTTTGTGCGTTATATTGTTGATTGTAACGCCTATTGTCCCTGGGCCTATATTGTTGATTATAGTGTCCTCCACGCCATCCCCGATTGTAAGGTGCGTTATTATTATTATTCCTATTGTATGACGTTTGGTATCTCCTATTATCTCGCCACTGCTGATTGTTTGTGTTCCGGTAGCGGTTAGTTTCTTCCTGATTGTTATGGTTTCTGTCCCTATTTTCGTATCTCGGTTGAGATCTCGGCTCATGTTCTTCGGTGCTCTGCCGTCTTTGGTTATCCCCAGTGTTTGTAGCTTGCGACCTCGTGTTTTTGTTCGGTGTCTTGACTACTTCGACTGCATTAACTAACTCTATCTGTCTCTTCTCTCTCGGGTTGATATAATTAGTGGTTTCATCTATCTTCCTTAATACCTCTTCTGCCTGGACCACGGTCGTAATATTTGCCGCCACCAAGAATTGCTGAACGCTAATAGGCATCTGCTTTCCTATAGTAGTTATTAGCTCCATTTCGCTAGGGGGATTATCAAGATCTTGCAATTTGACAAGTTGCATGGCGAAAAAATCTGCATATTTCGTCTGATGCGTGGAATGGTATTTGCGCGAGTATAAGTCCATTCGCAAGCTTTGTTGATACGACCCACTCCAGTATTTGCTTAGGAAGGCCTTGTGGAAACCTTCCATTGATTTAAATGTGTTCTTAAATCCAAGATACCAGGTAAGTGCTGAGCCCGCCAAAAATTTTTCAACCATTCTTAATTGTCGCGTTGAGCTAACATTTTGGTCCGAAAAATATTCTGTCAGTTCCCTTAAGAAAGCTTTAGGTGTCCCTCCGCTCTCTGGTAAAAACTTATTCGGTTTAAATTCGTTTCCACGGATGACTTGTATAACTTGCGTGGGAAGTTGTGTGTTTTGAGGTGTCGAGCTACGACCCTCATAATTCTGGAATGCTTGCGTGTCTACCGTTCTTGGACTTTGCCCAAGCTCGTGGCTGTCTATTGTGTGCTCTCTTTCCGCATTCTCCCCTTTCCCCTTTGCCATTAGTGTCGCAAACATCGTATTATGTCCAAGTGACTGCAACTCCGATTTTATCATGCGGTCCTCTTGAATTTGAAATCTTAACTTCATATTTTCTTCTAACGCCTGTATTTTCGCGTTATTTTCCCCTAGCTTCTTGCTTACTGCGAGCCGTTCATCTTTCGAATCAGCGCTCATCTTGGTCCAATCTTTTCTAATAGTATCCTTCAATTTAACAATGTGTTTTTCGACTTCCTGTTGATTAGCCTCCTGATTATCTTCAAGTTTATCTATCCTTTCTCCCAGAGAAATGTTGTTCTGTTCTAATGTTTGTTTAATTTCTTCCTGGTCAATTTCTAACTTTTTCCATTTCTTAATTGATTGTATTTCTAATTTGTTGAGTTCCGTCACTAAGCCCGTGATATTGTTATCTACTGTAATTATCTGATCTTGCATACCCTGTGTCCCTCGTTCGATATTCTCAAACCTTTTTTCTAAGTTTGTGTGTGCTTCTTTAATCTCAGATGAGTTGGTCAAACACGCTTGCTCGATTTGTGCTAGTTTTTTTAAATCTAGATTGTGGCGTTTGGTAGAGGTAAATCGTTTCTATGGCCTTCAACAAAGAATAGTTCTATTATACTCTTTGATAATAACAACGAGTTATAACTATACTCATACATTTAAGAGAAAGTAGGCTATATGTTCTTTACTGAACATCTTGTTTTGTTATTTAAAGCTAACTGTGATTATAATTTGTAATTAGTGATTTACCCATATATATTGTATATATACACCGCAGATAGGCCAACAAGGACCACGCAAATATCACTTCTTTATAGGTCTAGTTTCCTTCTTTCTCTTCCAGCCTTTCATCCTGATCGACTGCGCAGCTCTTCTTTCAGCAGTCCATTCTCCTCTGTTGAGATTCTTCTTCTCCCCGACAATAATTTTGAGGACAACAATTTTCTTTCTGTACTCTATTCGATTTAGACAATCTTCTTCAGTTATTTTGAATTTTTGAAGTTCTTCTTTTATTTGTTTTACATAGCCTCCTTGCCGTTTATAGTTCCAGCTTTTATCAAAATTTGTTTGTTTAACCTTGAGCAATCCATGCGGACCATATGTCCGTAGAACTGAAGTCGCCGTTTTCTGATCATCACTTCAAGGTTGTCGATTTTACTATAAATTTCTTCATTGGATCTCAGTCTATAACCTTCCTGTGTTTTCCTAGGACCATAAATCCTTCTTAAAATTCTTCTATCTTAAGCAAATTCTCCATTCCGGTTATATTTGTAGTTTCCATGCCGTACAAGATGACTGGCCTAACAACTCTATAAAAAAAATTCCTCTCGGCACGCCGGAAGGCGGAGGTAGATTTCACCGGGCAAACTAGGGGATAGGCTATAATAGACAAAATATGCAGGTTTTCGTAGGAGGATCAGACCTCATTTATTGCGAGAAAGTATTTTACAATTGGAGGTTAGTTAACATTTTTTTGTCTTTCTATGCATACTTTTAACATTTTACTGTCTTATGGGGATGGTAACCCTCTTGTCATTTGGGGTTAATTTTTATTTATACTTGTGATCACACTGTCCTTATTCAAGGTTTGGAACTAATGTGTAACTATCTAACAGTCTGTTACTTCTTCACGCAAAATTTTATCTCCCGCAGAAATGTTGGTTGGTTCCTCAGTTTAGGGGCTGCGACAAGGTGGTCATGTAACCCCGTGTACATTGGGTGTGTGTAGAATCTGTCTGATAAACGGTGTTATTTGTGATGACTGTATTAGTCTGTAATTCAGGTAAGGTCTGCAGACGGTCAATTTTAAGTAGTAGTAGTACCTAATTTTGTACCAAATACTAACGTCAACGACACCTATCTGTGAACTTGGCTGCTAGATGCCACCGCAACCAGCAACTTGCAACGAACGTTGTAACTTCCCCTCCGAAGGAAAGCATGCTGACGGATTTTTAGCGCTCTTAGAAAATCCGGTGACTTTGTTCGGCTTTGAACAAGCACCTTGGGCATAGAAGTTCAGCATGCTACCAGTTAGCCGCTTCCCTCATAGTCAGATGGAACAAGAAGTTCCGTGACGAACTAAAGAGCCTACTTTTCTTAAAATTAAGATTCATGCCATAGATTAATCTACAGTATATGAACCTATCTAGAATAATGACGAAATTAAGTGGGTAATATCGAAATATCTTAATTTGTTCGAAATAAGGTATACTAGGCATAATGTAGCCTAATAGAGTATTACAGTTGGCAGCTCTCGTGACTGAATATATTCTTACTTCCATCTCCTAAGGTACAGAATACAAAATGTGGTTGAAGTCCAAAGGACGTTACATGGATTTAGACATTGGATCTATTAGTACACGTAAAAGCATGTTGGCAACAATGTCATGCGAGTGCTGGTCAGAAATAATCTGAAATATTATATATTTATGTGCCAATTTTGGATGAAATCCATTTGTTGGTATAGAAGTTACATGTATTTAAAAATTGGTCCTAACAGCAGGCTTAGAATCGTGTTGGTAGAACTGACGTATATAAGTTACTCCAAATTAATGTAAAATGTCGGGTAATTTACGTGTGCATAGTTTAAAGCTGTCGGCTTGCATACTTTCTGATATATTTGGATACAAAATAGAGAGCAATTATTAACAGTTGGCAGCCCTGGTGGCTCTTAAGAGAATACACTCAGTCATATATGCTTATGTACACATATTACATACAAAATTTGGTTGAAATTCAATTGATAGTGTAGAAGTTATATGTATTTAAAAATTGGACTTATCAGAAGGCTTAAAATTATTTTGGCAACGCTGTCATGTATGGCCACCTGGAAATTAAACTGAAATAGTATTATCTACATGTGTGCCAATTTTAGAATAGCTCCCATGTATACCTTCCAAGATATCCAACATGGAGCTCAAATTTCTAGTGCGTTTTTTTAGCAGTTGGTAGCACTGGCATCTTTTTCAAATATGGGCCTGAGATATTCCGGTATACATCTTTACTCATACTAAATTTGGTTTCGATTGCTGCAGCCGTTTAGGAGTTGATAGGGGGGGGGGACACACACACACACAGCCAGACAGACAGAAGGACAGACAGACAGACAGACAGACAGATGGGCAGACACATTTTCCCGGATATATCTTATAAGTCTACTTTTTCCTCATTTTTGAAAAGTGTGAAAAGTAGGCTAAAAATGAATGTGATCTCGTCAATGGCGTTGTCTTGGCAACCTCTGATAGATCATCCCTTATCAATTTAAAAGCGTTGTTACGGTAACCTCTGATGGCACTTGGCATTTTTTTAAATTCCAAAATCATTTTTCTCATCCCTTGGCGTAATGGTGGGTCATATCAAAAATTCTTTCAGACAAAAGTTTTAGGTAATTATAAGGGGAATATTTTCCATTTTGTACGGTTTTGATATTGTGCCTATTAAGAGAGATATGATTAATGTTTCCCGAAAATCCCACTTTTTTCCACCCCTTTGGTCAATGGTTGGTGCTATCAAAAAACTTATTTGACATAAATTTTTGGCACTTATCCGACACATATTATGAACTTTGAATGGATTCGATATTTCACCTATTAAAAGAGTTATAGCGAAATTTCACTTTTTCGAAAAAAGCCCCCCATTTTCACCCCCTTCGACCGATTTTGCCCATTAACGAACTCGACCGAGATTTTATAGGGATACATATTATGAAAAAAATTCAAAGTGATTGGTGCAAAATTACGGCAGTTATCGTGTCCACAAGATACTGATATATATATATATATATACTAGATGACCCGGCAGACGTTGTCCTGCCAATCAAAGAAAGTGTTGTAACTTTGTATCTTGAAGTGCTTTTGGATACACAATATTTTTTTCAATTTCTGTTAACTGCCTCTAAACTATCGTGAAATGAATTAACTAATCTAGAAAAATTCGTGGGAGCGTGCACAACAACTCTCCAAAGTTTCATCGCAATCGGATAAATGGCATATAACGCATACGGGATTTTGTTTAAATGATTCGTGCGCTGTCACTCATTTGTTGAATCTACTCGTGCTCTACCAACAGTGAAATAGATTTACTAAGTTAGAAAGCTTCACGTAAGTGTACACAACAACTCAACAAAGTTTCATCGCAATCGATGAATAGTTTATGAACACATACGGGATTTTGTTGGAATGCTTCGCGCGTCGTCACTCATTTGTTACGTCTACTCGTGCGCTACCAATATTGTAAAATGGATTTATCAAGTTGAACAACTTCCCTGGCGTGTACACAACAACTCATCAATGTTTCCTCGGAATCGGATGAATGACATAAGAACGCATACGGGATTTTCTTTAAACAATTCGCATGCCGTCACTGATTTGTTGAATCTACTCATGCGCTACCTATTGTAAAATAGATTTACTAAGCCTGAAACATTCTCTGGAGTGTACTCAATGATTCACCAAGGTTTCGTCGCAATCGGATGAATGATATATGACCGCATACGGGACATTGTGGAAACGATTCGCACGCCGTCGCTCATTTTTTGAATCAACTCATGCGCTACTTATTAAAAACTGGATTTACTAAGCCAGAAACCTTTCCTGGTGTGTACACAACAATTCACCAAAGTTTCATCGCAATCGGATAAATGGTATATGAACACATACAGGATTTTGTTGAAACGATTCTCGCGCCATCGCACATTTGTTGAATCTATTCGTGCGCTACCTATTGTAAAATGAATTTTCTAAGCCAGAAACCTTTACTGAAATGTACACAACAATTCACCAAAGTTTCATCGCAATCGGATAAATGGTATATGGATGCATACGGTACTTTATTGAAATGATTTGCGTGCCGTCACTCATTTGTTGAATCTACTCGTGCGCTACCCATTGTAAAATGGATTTATTAAGCCAGAAACCTTCCGTAGGGTGTACACAACGTCTCACCCAAGTTTCATCGTAATCGGATGAATGGTATTTGAACGCATACGGGACCTTATTGAAACGCTTCGCGCAACGTCGCTCATTTGTTGAATGTACTCGTGCGCAACCTCCTGTGAAATCGATTTACTTAGTTAGAAACCCTCACGTAAGTGTACACAATATCTCACCCTAGTTTCATTGCAATCGGATGAATGGTTGAACGCATACGGGACTTTTTTAAACGTTCGCACGTCGTCGCTCATTTGTTGAATCTACTTGTGCGCTAGCTATTGTAAAATGGATTTACTGATCCAGAAGCCTCCTCCTGGAGTGTACACAATATCTCACCCAAGTTTCAACGCGATCCGACGAATGGTATTTGAATGCATACGGGACGTTGATGAATCGCTTCGCATGTCGTCGCTCATGCTTGTGCTCTACCAACTGTGAAATTGATTTACTAAGTTAGAAAGCTTCGCGTAAGTGTACACAACAACTCATCAAAGTTTCATCGCAATCGATGAATAGTATATGAACACATACGGGATTTTGTTGGAATGCTTCGCGCGTCGTCACTCATTTGTTACGTCTACTCGTGCGCTACCAATATTTTAAAATGGATTTACCAATTTGAACACCTTCCCTGGCGTGTACACAACAACTCATCAATGTTTCATCGGAATCGGATGAATGACATATGAACGCATATGGGATTTTCTTTAAACGATTCGCATGCCGTCACTCATTTGTTGAATCTACTCATGCGCTACCTATTGTAAAATAGATTTACTAAGCCTGAATCATTCTCTGGAGTGTACTCAATGATTCACCAAAGTTTCATCGCAATCGGATGAATGATATATGACCGCATACGGGACATTGTGGAAACGATTCGCAATCCGTCGCTCATTTGTTGAATCTGTTCGTGCGCTACTTATTAAAAACTGGATTTACTAAGCCAGAAACCTTTCCTGGAGTGTACACAACAATTCACCAAAGTTTCATCGCAATCAGATTGGTTTTTTTTTTTTTCGTGTGGTCTCCTCAGAGACCTAGTGCAGGTCTTTCTATTCGACGCCCGTGGGCGACCTGCGCGTCGGAATGAGAGATGTAATGGATGAAGATGAATGAAACTGGGCAAGGATGTGGAAGGAAGCGGCCGTGGCCTGTCAGAAGGTACTGTCCCAGCATTTGCCTGGTGTTGAAAATGGGAAACCACGGAAAACCATTTCGAGGACAGCCGACGGTGGGGCTCGAACCCACGCGTCTACCGAGTCAGCAGAGAGCTTGGCCCCTTGACCTAACGCAGCGCTTTAGCCCGCATAGCCACTACTGTCGGTATCGCAATCAGATAAATGGTATATGAACACATGCAGGACTTCGTTGAAATGATTCTCGCGCCATCGCACATTTGTTGAATCTATTCGTGCGCTACCTATTGTAAAATGAATTTACTAATCCGGAAACCTTTACTGAAATGTACACAATTCACCAAAATTTCATCGCAATTAAATGGTATATGGGCGCATACGGTACTTTGTTGAAATGATTCGTGTGCCGTCACTCATTTGTTGAATCTACTCGTGCGCTACTTATTGCAAAATATATTTATTAAGCCAGAAACCTTGCGTGTACACAACATCCTACCCAATTTTCATCGTAATCGGACGAATGGTATTTGCACGCATTGCGGAACCTTACTGAAACGCTTCACGCGTCGTCGCTCATTTATTGAATGTACTCGTGCGCAACCTCCTGTGAAATGGATTTACTTAGTTAGAAACCCTCACGTAAGTGTACACAATATCTCATCCTAGTTTCATTGCAATCGAATGAATGGTATTTGAACGCATACGGGACCTTGTTGAAACGCTTCGCACGTCGTCGCTCATTTGTTGAATCTACTCGTGCGCAACCTCCAGTGAAATGGATTTATTTAGAAACCCTCACGTAAGTGTACACAATATCTCACCCTAGTTTCATTGCAATCGAATGAATGGTATTTGAACGCATACGGGACTTTGTTGAAACGCTTCGCACGTCGTCGCTCATTTGTTGAATCTACTCGTGCGCAACCTCCTGTGAAATGGATTTACTAAGTTAGAAACCATCAGGTAAGTGTACACAACAACTCATCAAAGTGTCATCTCAATCGATGAATGGTATATAAACTTATACCGGATTTTCTTTGAAACGCTTCGCGCGTCGTCGCTCATTTGTTGAATCTACTCGTGCGCTACCTATTGTGAAATGAATTTACTAAGCCAGAATCCTTCCCTGGAGTGTACACAACATCTCACCCAAGTTTCATCGCTATCGGAAGAATGGTATTTGAACGCGTATGGAACCTTCTTGAAACGCTTCGCGCGTCGTCGCTCTTTTGTTGAATCTAGTCGTGCGCTATCTATTATAAAATGGATTTACTAAGCCATACACCTTCCCTGGAGTACACTCAATAGCTCACCCAAGTTTCATCGCTATGGAATGAATGGTATATGAACGCATACGGGACTTTGAAACGCTCTAACGTGCAGAGACAAACAGTAGAATTCGACATCACTGCCACCTTTGGTATAAAACACAACTTTCCGCCACGGGCAGAGTGTATGTTATGGCGGTAGTTGCACAGGTTGCGACCAGGTGGCTCTAACGTGCAGAGTGTATGTTATGGCGGTAGTTGCACAGGTTGCGACCAGGTGGCTCTAACGTGCAGAGACAAACCGTCCAAAGACATCAGCCTTCACGAAGGCCAAGGCTAGTGGTTTCCATGACGACTGTTTTTGACTGTATATTGTGGTTCTAAAATTGTGTGTAAATTGTGGTTCTAAAATTGTGTTCATTCCACCTACCGGGTCAGATTGTGAATCTAAACCATACATGGACCCACCCTAATATACATACCAAATTCCACCAAAATCGGTTCAGTCGTTTAGGAGGAGTTCAGTCACATACACACGTGTCGAAGAATCTATATATTTAAAACACTAAGCTGTTTTTTGTACACACGAGATTGTGAAAACGACTTAACCGATTGGCTTCGTAAGACATTCTAACGAAAGCTCTTGGCATGCAGATTTGCAGAGTGTCTCTAAAATAAACAAATATATTACGGTATATTTTAAAATTAATATAGAAAATAGCAGAATTCTAGGCCCTCACGCATGCGCACAATCCGCCTGGGGGTCATGACAAAATGGCGGTGAGAAGTCCATTAAAATGTAAGTTATTTAATAAGCTTGCATGTAATTGAAAACATACATTAACCAAGTTCTGACAGTAAAATATAATAACAGTATGAACGTATACGAATGTGCAACATTGATTTATTTGGATAATGAAATGGATTATTTTCTTCAGACAGCGGCTTTTAATGATAAAGAACGGCTGCGTCTGCTGGTGACCAAGAGTGCGCGTGTAGCTATGTGGCTAAGGCGACAGACTGTGGTTCCTAGGTTCACCGGTTCGATCCCAGCCCTCGCCGATATATATATTTTTTTTTACCACTGAAATATTGTTTAATCAAGGAGTATTAGTAAGGTTTTATGTCTGTTAAAGATACATATTTCTACATTCCCTCTCGGTATATTTTTGAATTAATATAGAAAATAGCAGAATTCTTGGCCCTCACGCATGCGCACAATCCGCCTGAGGTCATGACAAAATGGCGGTGAGAATTCCATTAAAATGTAAGTTATTTAATAAGCTTCCATGTAATTGAAAACATACATTAACCAAGTTCTGACAATAAAGTATAATAACAGTAAGAACGTATACGAATGTGCAACATTGATTTATTTGGATAATGAAATTGATTATTTCCTTCAAACAGCGGCTTTTGAATATAATGAATGGCTGCGTCTGCTACTATACATGAGTGCGTGAGTAGCCATGTGGTTAAGGCGACTGACTGTGGTTCCATGAAGCGCGGGTTCGATCCTAGCCCTCGCCAGTTTTTTTTTTTACCACTGAAATATTGTTTAATCAAGGAGTAACAGTAAGGTTTTATGTCTGTTAAAGATACTTATTTCTACATTCCCTCTAAATACGTTTTATTTTCGTTTTACCATTGCATTGCAGCATGTAATCAAAAGAGCAAACTGTTGTCCGCAGTACGCCGTTTAAATATCTGCAATCAGTTCCTATAACTGACAACAGATGGCAGTAATTCGCCCATATAGTTCCATTAACTGACAGCAGATGGCAACACCATTGCATCGATATATTTAAAACACAAGACATGGCATGTTTTCACGTGATGGAAAATTATAAAGGAGGGGAATATTTAAGAAGGGAAATGTTGAGGAACATTAACTGACAGTTGAATGTGTAGGCTAGGTTGTTTATGTACCTTAATATTGCAATTTCTTCCCAATGCTTCGGTGGTCAAGTTATTAGCGTCCTAGACTAAAAGTTATAATTATGCATCGTCGATATTAAAGAAAAAAGTAGTTTTCCAGGCACACGCGCGTCTCCACAATTGCTTTCGCCATGAGAGACACTTGGCAAATATAATTCGTTTGAAGGACTCCGACATCTTGGTCACTCAGCCCCGTGTACTTGGGTGTGTATGTGTGAAATTTTCTTCTGATAACCTGTGTTATTGTGATGGCTGCATTACTGTGTGTATTTGTAATTAAGGTGGTAAATGGCAAGGAGACGGCCAAGGCCTTAAGTTAGGAACCATCCCGGTATTTGCCTTAAGTGGAAGTGGGAAACCACGGAAAACCACATCCAAGATTGTCGAGGTGGGAATTAAACCTTCCTCTTCTTAGTTATACCTCAAGAGACTGAATGTACCCCGATTTTGCCCTGAGACCAGAATTAAATTTCTTGGCAGAGCAGGAAATGTAACCCGGGTCTCCGGGGCGATAGACAAGAATAGGTGGGCCTCCATGTGTTAATACGATTTTTGACATGCACGGGACATAGAATTCAAAAACTGCCTCCATTAGGGTGACTATCGAAGTGAGTATTGAGTATAGGCCTATGGTCATTCCAGTAGTTGGTGAAGTGATTCTATGTTCCCCTGCAAAATGTACTGCCATAACCTATAACAGGTGATGGAAATTGCTTATTTAGAGCAGTTTCGTACTGTTTATAACAAAATGAAGAACGTCATTCTGAGCTGCGTTTTCAAGCTATCGCAAAAAATTTCGCTGGCAGGAACAATTATAAGGAATTTATTTTAAGCGATCAGTCTCATCGCATTCTCCTCACCAACCAACTTGAGTATGAAAGTCTCTGGACGGTCATGTTGAACTTCATTGTATAAGACAATTGTTTAATGATTATTTGTTTAGAGTACGGAGTCTAACTACGTAGTTGATTTCGGCAATGGAAGTATTATTTGCCATTTAATATTTAGCGGCTCCGTTATTGCAGGACACTATAGTGTTATCGAATAATACGAAGCCACATTTAAAATCCAATATAAATAGGCCATTTCAGAAACAACTCCAGATATTATGCAATACAGTGTACTGTAAGGTCCTTGACGATCAAATGTAAACATTTTTCTACATTGTATTTCTCTTGCGTAAAATCTATGCGTGGTTACTTTGGTCTTTACTGTTGTGAGGGTAAAATTGATCTGCTGGAATATAAAATATTTTCCAAGCTGCAACAATGTAATGATATTAATTTAAAAGTCATTGAACTTATATCCAGCAGTTCAAACACATACATCAGCGTTAACAGATTGGATACTGAAGATGAAAGCCAGCTACTTCATTTCCCTATTATTGAATTTTTCAATTCCTTGGAATTAAGAGATTCGCCTCCACATACTTCGAACGTTTAAGCCGTAGATATGCTTCTTAGAAATCTGAACGTTTCCCATGGACTCATATATGGTAATATATTAATTGTAAGAAATCGCTTGGATTCGGATATAATAGGTGCAGTAATAATAGGCAGAGAGCTCAAATCCTACGACTTGATTTAACACCTTACGATAAAACACTTACAGGTAGCCTACAGTACATTTTCTTTTATTAGGCAACAATTTCCTATTCGCTCGGCCTACTTTATCAAAATCAATCAAGCTCAAGGAGAAACTCTTGAACGTATTGGGCTATTTACCTCATCACGTTTTCAGTCATGACCAGCAGGATAGTGAAGGTGCAAAAAAGGTCCTGTTTGGGATGGTAAAGAATAAGAGGCGGAAGGATCCTACGGATTATGTTATAATTGTGAACAAAAGGGGACAAGAGATAGAAAATAGGGAAGAACTGAAGAAAATGTGGAAATAATATTTTGAAGAACTCCTGAACCCAAATGGAAACCACGGCGAGGAGGAAGAAATCGGGGAAGAGGTACAGTAGATGAACTGCAAATAGAAAAGGACTTAACATGGAAAGAAGTGGAAGATGCAGTGAGGAAGATGAAAGGAGGGAAGGCACCGGGTGTGGATGAGTTGAGTGTGGAGATGGTGAGAGCAGCAGGAGAGGTGGGGATACAATGGTTGTACCGAGTGATGAAGACAGCATGGAAGGAAAGGAAGACCCCAGAGGACTGGAAAAAGGGAATAATTGTCCCGATCTTCAAGAAAGGTAGTAGAACAGAATGCAGAAACTATCGGGGAATAACACTGATGAGTCATTGTGCAAAGTTGTTTGAGAAAGTTTTGGAAAGGAGAATTAGGACAAGGATAGAAGGAGGGATGAGGGAAGAACAACATGGCTTCAGATCAGGAAGGTCCACAGTGGATTTGATTTTTGCTGTAAGGCAGTTACAAGAACATCACTATGAGTATGGAACAGATCTACTGATGGCCTTTCTGGACATTGAGAAAGCATATGACAGTGTATGCAGAAACAAAGTATGGAAGTCCCTGGAGGATAGAGGAATATAAAAATGGACTATAAGGAAGATAAAGGAGATGTACAAGGGAAGCGTGAGCTGTGTGAAAGTGGGAGGAGAGAGATCGGACTGGTTGGAACAGAGAAACGGCCTGAAACAAGGAAGTGCACTGTCACCGTTACTTTTCATTGTGGTGATGGATGACATAATGACCCGAGTGGCACAAGTAATTGGGGAAGGAAAGATGAAAGCAATGATGCTTGCAGATGATTTGATGATTTGGGGAAACAAGGAGGAGGAGGTACAGGAACAGTTGGACGTGTGGGAAGGAATAATACAAGGTTATGGGATGAAATTTAGCATAAATAAGAGTGAGATGGTGATCACACAAGGAAGAAGGAAAGAACCACAACGGAAATAACAATTGGTGGGGAACAGCCGAAGGAATTGGAGAGTTTCAAGTATCTGGGAAGCCTGATACAAGAGAATGGAAGAAACGATAGAGAAATAAATGAGCGGGGGAGACAGGCAGAAGCATTCCGGAGGAGTGTGAGAAGCATGTTATGGAGCAAGAATGTCCCTCAGAACAGCAAAAAGATCATATATCGGACGTACAATGTCCCTATCCTGACGTATGCCTCGGAGACCTGGGTTATGAAAGGAAGGGAGAAGAGCAAAATACAGGCCAGTGAGATGAGGTTCTTGAGAAGCAGTATTGGAGCTACAAAGATGGACAGAATAAGAAATGAGAGGACCGGAGAATTAATGAAGGATGAACCATTACAGACTGGTATAGAGAAATCTAGACTTAGATGGTATGGACATGTAAAACGAATGGAGGAGAAGAGGATACCCAGCAGGATACACGAGACGAAGTGGGAAGGAAAGAGACAAAGAGGGAGACCGAGAGACAGGTGGCTGAAGGGGGAGGAAGAAATCGTGAAGAAGAGAGGAGAAGACTGGACAAGGGTGGAGGCTGAGAGATGGTGGGAAGACAGAAGACGTTGGAGAGACTTGTGTTCCAAACAGACCCGGCCAGTGGCTGGAAACTGTGCAAGATGATGATGACCTAATCACGTTTTCAGTCATGACCAGCAATATATTGCAATGCTGAGAGTGCTATCTTTTGACGCCCTTAAAGTTGCAATAGTGCTAAAAAGTAATCGTACAAAGAATGCAACTTATATAAGAAGCTTCTTCAGTAATTTTGTTTTCCATTGTCCGTCATGTTTTGACGGGTTTCATCTAGTTATATATATAAAGATAGATAGATAGATAGATACATATATACATAAATTATATATAAACTTTTGAACTGACGGTGGTTTTGGGGTCTGGGGGATGTGAAACGCGAAGATATGTCGAAATTTTCCGGAAGTCGAAACATGGTACCCATTGCAATAGTTAGCTTTCTAATGAAATCTACCTAAAAGTCGTAATTTTGCATTGATAGATAGTTTCTTTTTATTGTAAATATTTTTTTTACAAAAATGTAATCTTTCCAATTTTCCTTTTTTTTTCTCAATTGCCAGTTTATCCGTCCCATTGCTACTAATTATTTCTCCAAGATATTTAAATCGGCCAGTGACCCTGATGCTCCCATAATTTGTTTTTATAATTTTCTTAGTGTATTTCTGATCACTTGTCATCATCTCTGTTTTAGCAACGAAATCTGTAAGCCCGCTTTTTCCGCAGTTTCTTTTAACTGATCAATTTGGTTAATAGCTTCTTGTTCTGATTCAGCAAACAGCGCTACGTCGTCAGCAAATGCTAAACCTTTGACTTTGAGGTTCTGATTATTTGTACCAATTTTAGCACTTGAATCGTTCTTCTCCCAAAACGTCCTCATGACTTTATCCAAGACCAAATTGAAAAGCAGTGGTGATAGACTGTCCCCTTGTCTTAGCCCAGTTTTTACCCATAGCTTAAATAAATAAATAAATAATTACATAAACAGCTGGGGATTTACAGTTGCCGTTCCGGTACCAGAATTTTATTATGGAGGGACTTTTCTAGCGCAGCCGAAAATTTAATGAGATACAGATGTTGTTGTTGTTTGAGTCTTCAGTCTTTTGACTGGTTTGATGCAGCTTTCCATGCCTCCCTGTCCTGAGCTAATCGTTTCATCTCTACATAGCTACCACACCCTACATCCGAGACAATCTCTTTAACATATTCTAACCTTGGTTTACCCCTACAGTTCTTGTCCTCGACCCTTCCTTCCATAACTAAGCTTGCTATTCCTGGGTGTCTTAGTATGTGTCCTACCAACCTATCTGTTCTCTTCATTAGCAGTCGCCAGACACATCTCTCCTCTCCCACTCGTCTTACAGATGTAACGAATCTAAACTCAGTGAAATGCCAACAAGCTCTTCCAACATTCAGTCCCAATACCTTGAGAGTGTAGGGGTGTGTGCAGTCGCTTTAGAAGCCTAAAGCACTTGCTTCGTGAGGAAACTAATAAAATAGCACCTCAGTACGGCCTCTAAAAGAAAAAATGGAGCCACACGCGGTTCTAGAGAGTGAAATCTGGAGGAAGATGCACCTGAGCCCTGTAGCTGGCGGGGATATTACAGTCGAGTTGAAGTGGCACTTTTTATGACGCATGGACTTACAAGATGCTGGGGGATCACAAATGGCTTAGGTCAACCCCCCGCGGAGTTTGAAAGGTGAGAGCATAGCTCTCCGGAACACAAGGGGATATTTGTATGGACTAGATTGCGAGTTACGAGGTCGGCTTCAACATCTCCCTAAGTGGAAACTTGAGAAAAACCACACTGATTCATCACTCAAAGGTAGAATAACACGGCTTTATACCCAATTTTGGAATATTTTTTCTCTTCTGCGCAGTGGCTTGAACGTGGGATGATTGGTGCACAACAAGAATAGTACTTGATCATTCTCCTGTTCTTCAGGCTGTAGTTTTAAGTAAAGTCCGATTTCCAATTCACCCTTCGATAGGCGCGCACCAATAACATACAGTAACCATCGCCATTACAGTTCACTACATACAGCAATAACACTAACAGTTCAGGAAATAATTCACACACTACATTATAATGACAACAATGCACAAAACACACAAATGTACATTTGAAATCAAAAGGCGGAAGTTGAATCCTTTTCAAAAATCTAACATATTTCTGACCAACGGCAAACCTACTAGAGGTCTTAACTAAAACTATATCTTTTCCAACTTCTACAAAGTTTTCACCCACTAGAGGTCTTTCTACTTTAATTCCACTTCAAATGATGCTGCTGCCGAAACTTAAAAACTCAAAGAATCGGTAAACAAACTATTAGCACCTAGTCTTAATTAAAGAGCGGTCATGGCGAAAGAAAATACATGCTGCATAACACGGATTAGTCATTACGGTCACTGGATACAAGCCAGACTTATTGTCGTGATAGATCTGAGCTGCTAATAGTAGTAGGACTCTTATTTTCTGAAAACCTACACAATTAGAACCTTATAGCTCTTTTAAAACCAAACCAATACATATAACCACACAAATATAATTCTTGACTCATAACCTTACATGGTTGTTGTTGTTGTTGATTGAGTCTTCAGTCTTTTGACTGGTTCAATGCAGCTCTCCACGCTTCCCTGTCCTGAGCTAATCGTTTCATCTCTACATAGCTAACACACCCTACGTCCGAGGCAATCTGTTTAACATATTCTAACCTTGGTCTAACCCTGCTGTTCTTATCCCCAACCATTCCTTCTATAACTAAGTTGGCTATTCCTGGGTATCTTAGTATGTGTCCTACCAACCTATGTCTTCTCTTCATTAGCAGTTGCCAGAAACATCTCTCCTCTCCCACTCGTCTTAATAGGCCTACCTCTTCATTTGGAACCCTATCTACCCATCCGATCTTCATCATTCTCCTGTAACACCACATTTAAAACGTTTCAACACCCTTCTTTTCTGCTGCATCAATAGTCCGAGTTTCACTTCCATAGAGCGTCACGCTCCAGACAAAGGCTTTCAAAAATGACTTCCAATTACCCAAATCTATATTCGATGTCAACAGATTCCTTTTCTGTAGAAATGCTTTCCTTGCCTGTGCTAACCTACTTTTTATATCCTCTTTGCTTCGTCCATCACTGGTTATTTTGCTTCCCAAGTAACAGAAGTCCCCTACTTTCTTTAGCTGTTCACCTGCCAATCCGACATCCATAGGGGTTGCTGATTTCTTTCGACTGCATTCCAATATTTTTGTTTAACATGTATTAACTTTCATAATTAATTTTTTCCTCAAGGCAGAATCCATACCATTTAAAAACTCATTCAACTCCTTTGGTGTGTTGACTGATATGGAAAAAGCCAAAAATTAGCAACGAATAGTTATAATAAAATGAAATTAAATAAAAAATCAAAACCCGGAGGTAGAGTGAAAGGAGCCTCGTCAAGAGGCACCAGACCCTTAACCCGATTGCATCGCAATCACAACTGCCAGAGAATAACATTAACATAGTATAACGTCATTAGGTGCGTTTAGTCTGCTGTCCCCATGCTATTGCCCCATACCTTATATTGAATTATTGTTGTTTGGAAAGCTGTAGGCTATATTTATTCATAAATCACATTCAGAATTACGAGAATACAGATACCTTACAATCTATACTTCAAATTTAAAATAATCTCTCTTTTCCCGGCGGAAGGTGGAGCTTTAAAAAAATGACATGTGCGTTATCTACAATTTGCTAAAAGGGAGATACAGATTTAAGTACTCGGAGATTTATATGGGTTCATTTTGCAATGATTACAGTGATAATTGTTCGTTGAAAAATTATGTGCATTTATTTTTGAGAATTGATATGTACGCCTTATATGATTTTCTGTAAAGAAATATGTAGATTTTATACCTGTGGCTTGGACTCCAGAAGCAGTCCACTGTTTCTAGTTTCACAGAGAGCTAATCATTCCGTGCCAAGTTAAATGACTTCGCTTATAAAATAAAAAGATCTTCTGTAATTTGTGTATAGGAAACAATAGGTTTATGTATTTAAGTAACTAGAGCATTAGATTATAGTGTGAATCCGCTATGTCATTTCTCACAGTGATCGAATTATTCAGTGACGAAATAGTTGAATTCATGTTTTAAGGATTCACGTCTGTGCCATCATGATTTAAGTACTGTATGAAATATTATATACCTGTAGGTTTCAGGTACTCCGGCATGTCCTATATTGACTATGTTAATTGTCCACTTTATATTTACCTTTCTCTCAGAAAGTAATAACAGGAACTAATCGATTTTTTTCAGGGATGTTCTTCAAGACCCTTTTCTTACTTGGACACACAAGTTTTGAAAATACAGGTATTTTTGAAATGTAGTGAATCTTTTTAAAATTGCGTAATTTTAACAGCACTTTCATGAAGATTTCCATCTGGCAAAATTAAACTTAAGTTGTAAATTAAACAAGATGTTCAGTAAAGAACATATAGCCTACTTTCTCCTAAATGTATGAGTATAGTTATAACTCGTTGTTATTATCAAAGAGTATAATAGAACTATTCTTTGTTGAAGACCTTAGAAACGATTTACCTCTACCAAACGCCACAACCTAGATAAAAACTGCTACCATCATTGAAGAAAGAAAGATAAGAAGTATATCAAGAATTTTATGGATCTGGAGACATAATCGACCGGACTGGCGGCGTGGCTCAGCGGTATTGTTCTCGCTTGCTGGGCCCTAGGTTGCAGGTTCGTATCCTGGCGCAGTCAGCTGGCATTTGAGGGTGCACAAATGCGAGGGAGCCGTGTCAGTACATTTACTGGCACGTTAAAGATCCCCTTCGGGCCAAAATTCCGGCACCCCGGTGTCTCTAAAATCAGCAGTAGTTAAAAGGGATGTAAAACCAATAAAATTATTATTATTATTACGACCTGCCGTGGGCAACATCCAACTTTGAGTTGAGGCATGTCTTTACACGTCTGGTTGTGCATGGCTTTCACAACCCTAATTGAATTAATAAATCTTTCCATGACCCTACAGAGACGTGTGTATACAAACTATGTGGATATTGTCGATAATATAATCCTAACAGAGCGAGTGCATTCTAGCGGCCAGAAGAAGAAACTTTTCAATAAAATCTGGAAGTTACCTTTTTGGCAGCTAGATGTCTCGAGTAAATCTGCTGGCGAATTATGTTTTAATTAAATATATATTTTACACCATAATATGCACAATATAACGCTTAATAACATTTTCAAGTAACGCAAAATAGGCTGTTACAAACCCTTTAAAATAAAAAGTTAAAATGTATCGTAGTATCATCTTGTCATTCTTCAAATTCGATGCGCATAGAATGATAATGGTATAGTAATCAATGGATCCCCACGTAGACTAGTCGTGACATCTATTGGTGAAATATCGAACAATATAATCCTAACAGAGCGAGTGCATTCTAGCGGCCAGAAGAAGAAACTTTTCAATAAAATCTGGAAGTTACCTTTTTGGCAGCTAGATGTCCCGAGTAAATCTGCTGGCGAATTATGTTTTAATTAAATATATATTTTACACCATAATGTGCACAATATAACGCTTAATTTTAAAACATCTGAGTCATTACAAAACAATAAACATATAACATTTCAAGCAAAAAAACTAGCTCTGATCGGGTTTGAACCATAGGCATTTGAGCGATAGGCTAACGCTCTACCACTGAGCTAATTGTGTCAACGAATATCGTTCTATTTAAAATGACTTACATAGAACTTGTTAGCAAATAATGATTTATACTAAACGATTTCATCACTGGAGTATATTATTTATATATAAAGCATTTCATACAAAGTTTATTTATTTTTTATCAGTACGCTATATTGCATGCAATACTCAAATTAGTGAAATATAAGTCCGGCACAAGATATCCGCTGCCATCTTGTCTTATTACTGAATCAGTTCAGCTTTTTAAAATCACGTCTGCACTATAGTATTACAAAATAAACTTTTAATTTCGGAACGTGCCTCTTCCTTTAGAACAGTTAAAACGATTCTCGGCTCGATAATCGGAACTGGTGGGTCCCATGATATGGATTTTAAAGTTTGCATAATTCGCACGGCCGCCATCCTGAAATGGTATGGCGAACGACCTTGTAATTTGGTCACAAGACGCATCCTATACGAAGGTATGTTGTTACCAAATTTGGTAGAGATCGGATGATTTGGTTAGTCGTTATTTGATTTTACGTTTTGAACGTTTGAGTGGCCGCCATTCAGTTTTAGTAAAGATGGCGGCGATATAAAACATGACACTGAGGTGTCCTTTGCTAGTGCTACCTTTGTACCAAATTTCGTTCAATTTGCATTCACCGTGTTCGAATTGATAGGGGGGGACAGACATTCAGAGTACACACACAGACACACACACACAGACACACACACACACACACACACACACAGTCTCACACACACACATACACACACACACACACAGACTCACACACATACATACACACACACAGACAGACACACTTTTTTCGCCCTGTGTTGATCTCATAAGTCTACTTTCATTTTTTGCAAAAATCGAAAGTAGGCTAAAAATACGGACGTGTTAAAATATAACACATAGACTATAAGGAGAATTTACATCTAAGATTTTCAGCCTTGTATGTTGAAAAGTTTGGAAATAAGAAGAAAATTTTATATCTAAATATACATTTTAGCGAGTAATTGGAATGAAAGTTTTTTCTTATTTTTAGAACATGTCATTACCACAGGATTCCTCTTCTTTCATTTGAAGGAGTAGCAACCATTTTTTGTTGTTGTTCCATGTCCTTTGCCCTTGCTTCTAATGCAACCTTGTTCTTAAAAGATTTTTTGTGTTATCCATCGTCTAATAAAAAAAAAAGTCCTCTCGGCACGCCGGAAGGCGGAGGTAGATTTCACCGGACAAACTTGGGGATAGGTGAAAATAGGCATAATATGCAGGTTTTCGTAGAAGGATCAGACCTCATTTATTGCGAGAAAGTATTTTATAATTGGAGCTTAATTAACTTTGTTTTTAGGCATCTTATGCATATTTTAAACATTTTATTGTTTTATGGGGACGGTAACCTTCTTGTCATTTTGGGTCCATTTTTATACTCGTTGTCACACTGTCCTTATGCAAAGTTTCGACACTGATGTGTAACTATGTAACGGTCGGTTACTTCTTCACGCAAAATTATATCTCCCGCAGAGATTTTGGTTGGTTCCTCAGTTTAGGGGCAGCGACAACGCGGTCATGTAACCCCGTGTACTTTGGGTGCGTGTAGAATCTGTCTGATAAACGGTGTGAATTGTGATGGCTGTATTAGTCTGTAATTCAGGTAAGGACTGCAGACGGTCAATTTCAAGCAGTAGTTCCTATTGTTGCTACCAGATACTAACGTCAAGGACACCTAGCTGTGAAATTGGCTACTAGATGCCACCACAACCAGCAACTCGCAACGAACGTTGGAACTTCCCCTCCAAAGGAAAGCATACTGAGGGATTTTTAGCGCTCTTAGAAAATCCGACGACTTCGGCCGGCTTTGAACTCGCGACCTTGGGCATAGAAGTTCAGCATGCTACCAGTTACGTCACCGAAGCCGCTTCACACTTAGTCAGATGGAAATCTGAATCTGATCTCGTGCAAGTGCGTTGTCATGGCAACGTCTGATGGCTCATCCCTCATCAATTTAGTAGTGTTGCCATGGTAAACTCTGATAGCTCTTGCCATTTTCTTATAATTCCGAAATCATTTTTTACATCCCTTGGCGTAATGGTGGGTCATATCAAAAATTCTTTCAGACAAAAGTTTTAGGTAATTAATAGGGAAATATTGTCCATTTCGTACGGTTTTGAGGTTGTGCCTATTAAGAGAGATATGATTAATGTTTCCCGAAAAACCCACTTTTTCCCACCCCTTTGGTCAATGGTTGGTGCTATAAAAAACTCTTCAAACATAAATTTTTGGGCTTTATTCGATACATAGTATGAACTTTGAACGGATTCGATATTTCACATATTAAGAGAGTTATAGCAATATTTCACTTTTTCGAAAAGAGCCCCCCATTTTCACCCCCTTCGACCGATTTAGCCCAGTAACGAACTCTACTGAGATTGTATAAGTATACATATTCGGTCAAAAATTCAAAGTGATTGGTGCAAAATTACGGCAGTTATCGTGTCCACAAGAAACTGATATATACATACATAAATTATATATAAACTTTTGAACTGACGGTGGTTTTGGGTTCTGGGGGATGTGAAACGCGAAGATATGTCGACATTTTCCGGAAGTCGAAACATGGGACCCATTGCAATAGTTAGCTTTCTAATGAAATCTACCTAATATAAAATAAGTAGTTTGTTGGGTTAACTAATAGGATGCATGATTGTGGAAAAGTATAAGGCAAGTAGCCTCAAGAAAGATATATGAAAAAATATATTTACCGTTATAAAGCTAAACTTCGGTACATTAATATGGCAAAACAACTTTTGAACTCTTTGAATAATTTGGTCATTCTGGAACCTCTTTAACTATAGTAGTGGTCTATCATTCCGTGATGAGTTTTAGGAGTATATATCTAATGAATAGACATGCATTTCATTATTACATGTAGGTCATGGGTTCATACACTAGTAGATTAAAATTATAACCGTGGTTCTTTCAATTCGATCGCTTGGATAAGAAACTAGAAATAAAATGGTATCTTCAAAATTCGCACAGACGCCAACTTGAATGTTTAAAAACAATTATACAGTGTTAAACGTAAATATATTTAGCTTTAAACAATGTTTCACTGTACTAGGTTTCATTGTGCTCTTTTGATTAGATCGCTTGAAATTTTAATTAAAATATTTGAACTTTACGTGACCGCCATGTTATCTTAGTGTTTATTAGGTTTTTCAAGTTACTTATGCGAACTTACTTATAAATTATCGCAATAAATTTAATTTTGATTACTGCAATACTGTAGTTTCGGAGATTTTGATTAATTGTGTAACATTTCACGCGGCCGTCATATTGGATTGGTAATGGTAGAGAAAATTTGAAAGGCACAGTTCTGGTGTACAGAGTAGAGCTAATTTACAACCAAATTTCAATAACATCCGTCCAGTCGATCAAATGGTACTTAAGAAAAAGGATGCACACATATGCATACATACACACACGCTTACACGCGTGTAAAATCCGACCTAAAAAGCATATATTTTTTTATAAAGAAATAGGATAATGATCTTTGTAACTTCAGTATTTATCTCACCTAGACTAAAGACATAATTTAACACAAATGGTGTTGCAGAAAGTCAAGATATATGTTGTATTCCCAGAAATGAAAGAAGGGAATAAATTGTCACAAATTGTAACAATGGCATGCTTTAAAAAAGAGGTTTATGGATTTGCACGTAATATCACTTGCAGCGAGTCAGTTGCTCGACCATCTGCTAGGTTTCCAGGTAATTAAGCTCACGTCTACGGCTGTAACGACACTCATCACAGACCTGTAAGGCTGATCAGCGGTGAGAATCCTTGCGCGATGGAGTTCCACACCGATGATCTACTACTAGATTGTTCTACCTCGGTAACTGCCGTCTAGGCCTAGCTGAAACCCATCTTGTAACTTAGGCAGTACTAAATTCAATGTTAGATAATCTCTCCTACTAGAAATTAGGTTGTATAATATAATTTTTCTGTTAGGTAGTCAGCCTAAAGGCTGGTTGGATCCTCACAAAGTACCACCGTTAGGTTATGTGGGTAGATACCCACAAAAACCCAAGGCAGCGCTATATTGAGGCGTACTAGGCAAGACGAGGAATGAGGTAGTTTGCCATTGCTTTCCTCATTGAGTCAGAACAGCAGTACTAACGCTATGAGTAGAACCTTTCACAGCATCCACAGCCACAGACTGTGCCCTGAATGTCATTACTACCCATACCTCAGTAGCTTCCGTATAATCTCAGCCATGAGTGAGACCGAGATATCGGAGAAACGCCACATTTTACTCTAGCCTGTGCCAACAGACAAAAGTAAATGTACTGCGTTCACGAATAGATGGCAAACAGGGCATATAATATAATAACAACTAATAAATAATCGCTTTTCAGCTGCTATCTCATAAATGTGCCCAATTCCATTGGGTGGTTTACGGTATGTTATTTGTTTCCAGGTTAGTAAGGGCAATAAATATTAACAATTGAACGCGCATCGGTAGGCCATGAGGCCAAGCTATCTTCGGACTCGTTAGACGTAGGTACGAGCCCTACCCACCGTTGGCTGTCCTTGAAATGGTTTTCCATTTTCAACTACAGACAAATGCTAGGACGGTACCTTCTGACAGACCACGGCCGCTTCCTTCCATTCTTCTTCATTCATTTCATCTCTCATTAACTCCTCTCATGAGGTTGGGATTAGGAAGGGCATCCATCTGTAAAAATCACCCACCACATAGGCTTTCGTCGCATCTCATCCCCGACCCCGTTGAAAACAGGGGTAATATGGGGTAGACACACACACATATATCCACATTTTGAATTATAGAACTGATTTTATTGTGAAGACATCCTTAGTAATATGCCATATACTGTACATACCTCAGACCCTAACCGTAATTTGTTGTTTGTTTCAGGTAATTTGCAGCAATACATTCCTAAGACGTCATCCTTTATGAACTGTGAGTATAATACAGTCTATTTCCTTACATGCACTGGTAAACAGTGATTGAAAGCACCCCTGGTACTTGTATATTACCTAATTTAACTGAATAAAAAGAATTAATGTGAACTTGATTACAATAAATTCCGTCATTTCATTGCCTAGAATAATTTAACGGTGTACGCCGTGGCGTAGCCTGCGCATTGTTTATATAGATCACTAGCAGTAGTACCCGGCTTCGCCCGGTGGAATGATGATAATGTTTTAAGGTCTCCTTAGAAATATAATGGACTTAAAATCTAAGTCATTGCCCCCAAAGACAATGAGGGAGTAATATCTAGGTCATTTGCCCTTTTGATAAGGATGATAATAAAAACTACTGTTGAATTGACACGTCAAACTTACAAACTACCGTAATAGAAATACATATTTCAAAATTCACAGGCGAGGAAGACTTATTGTGTGTGGTGATTAATGGTGTAATGGGCGTAACATCTACTGTAGGTCATTTGCTCTTATGATGAGGATGATAAGGGAATCTACTACCGGTATTGAATTGACACTTCAACGTATAATGTACACAATGTACTGTAATAAAAATAACTATATGGCGGCTTCGGTGGCGTATTTGGTAGCATGCTGAGCTTCTATGCCCAAGATAGCGGGTTCAAACCCGGCCGAAGACGTCGGATATTTTAAGAGCGTTAAAAATCCGTCAGTATGCCTTTCTTCGGAGGGGAAGTAAAGCCGGCGGTCCCATGTCAGATTTATGGCATGTTAAAGAACCTTTCACTAATTACACCTGTGTGAAGCTAAATTGGATAGGTAAACAACGCTCATAGATGTCTACATCCGTTGCCAAGAGCCGACTGCAGTGGCGTCTAGTAGCTAAGTTCCGAACTTGGCCTAGTAGTCGTTGACGGTGGCGCATGGCGGCAAAAGTACGAACTATTTGAAGAATTCTAAGTTGCAGTTTGTACTTAAATTAAAAAACAGATAACACACACTAATACAGTCATCACAATTAACACCGGTTATCAGACAGATTCTACACACACCCAAAGTACACGGGGCTACATGACCGCGTTGTCGCAGCCCCTAAACTTAAGAACCAACCAACCAAAAATAAATATTTTAAAAATCACAGCCGAGAAAGACTTTATGCGGCGGTGATTATTGGTATGATGCGCGTAACATCTAGGTCATTTGCACTTATGATGATAATAATAATAAGGTAATAAAAAATGACTACTAAACGAACATGGTGTTATTTTAAAACTGATATAGGTAATTCAGGTGTCTAGCTTCGATGTCTTCCAAAGTCCCAACCTTATTTTCTGGC
Organism: Meconema thalassinum; assembly: GCA_946902985.2. Classification (NCBI taxonomy): domain Eukaryota; kingdom Metazoa; phylum Arthropoda; class Insecta; order Orthoptera; family Tettigoniidae; genus Meconema; species Meconema thalassinum. Next base: position 200,187,261 of record OX336391.1, on the reverse strand, counting down.
TTAGGCCTGTACTGGATGCGTCTAGTGAAAGAGCGTACTGCTCGGCAAAGACAAAGAATATAGGTCCAAGCTGTATGAACCTGAGATGATCGCAGATTATGACGAAAAATGATGACACGTTCGGGGTTCCCCGTCCTATACAGATTGACCGGGAATCACTCACTGTTTCGCAACGGCCCTGTGCTGGCATCAGCATAGACAGCAGGAGATACTACACGGCGGGCTTTGGAAAATACTCTCAAGTCACCTCGCGATGAATCAGCAAGCTATTCTCACAACTGACCCCCCCCCCAGGATCTCACAACTTGTGGGACGTGGGTTGGCGACCACGGAACCCCAGCTGAGTCTGGCATCGCTTCTACTTCCTGGTGCCGGGCTCATTTCAGTTCTCTTTCCTGTCGGCCTCCCTTGGTCAACTCTTGTTCTCTTCCGACCCAGACTGTATTAGGGTATCCGAGGGCTAGGGAGTCTTTCAATTTCCCGCCTTAATTGGCTTTGTCTCATCTTTCCTGATACCCTCATTCTTCGAGAGGTCTGCCTTCTTTTCCTTTTCATAATATCTCCTGTCTTCTGCTCAAGGCCCTCAAAGAGGCAGGGTGTGTGTAGACCCACCACTTCTGGTACACCCTCAAGGGCTCATGACTGGTGAGTTAGGAAGCTGGCAACCCCGAGGAATTCCTGAGCTACATGCAGGGAATGGAGTGGTATGTCAGAAATTTCAAGTGGCCAGTGTTACGCATCGGGTTCCAAAGGGTAAGTATACACACTTTGTTTTCGATCGGTGAACGATGTAGATTTGTACCAAAGGGCCTTAATGCGGGAAATGGAGTGGTCTGTCCGAAATTTCGAGTGGACAGTGTTACTCGTCGAGTTCCAAACGGTAATTATGTAAAATCTGGTTGAGATCGGTGAAACGGTGTATTTTTGTGCCAAGGGCCAAAATGCAGGGAATGGAGTGGCCTGTCCAAATTTTAAAGTGGACAGTGTTACTCATCGGGTTCCAAAGGGTAAGTATACACATTTTGTTTTCGATCGGTGAACGATGTAGATTTGTGCCAAAGGGCCTAAATGCGTGGAATGGAGTGGTCTGTCCGAAATTTCGAGTGGACAGTGTTACTCGTCGAGTTCCAAAGGGTAATTATGTAAAATCTGGTTGAGATCGGTGAAACGGTGTAGTTTTCTGCCAAAGGGCCAAAAAGCAGGGAATAGTGTGGTCTGTCCGAAATTTAAATTGAACAGTGTTACTTGTCGGGTAACAAAGGGTAAGTTTCCGAATATTGGTTCTGATCGGTGAAACGGTGTAGATTTGTGCCAAAGTGCCTAAATGCAGGGGATGGAGTAGCCTCTCCGCAATTTCAAGCAGACAGTGTTAGTCGCAGTGTTCCAAAGGGTAAATATACAAATTTTGGTTGAGATCGGTGAAACGGTGTAGATTTGGGCCAAAGGGCCTAAATGCAGGGAATGGAGTGGTCTGTCCGCAATTTTAAGTGGACAGTGTTACTCGCAGGGTTCCGAAGGGTAAGTATACAAAGTTTGGTTCAGATCGGTGAAACGGTGTAGATTTGTGCCAAAGGGCCTAAATGCAGGGGATGGAGTAGCCTCTCCGCAATTTCAAGCAGACAGTGTTAGTCGCAGTGTTCCAAAGGGTAAATATACAAATTTTGGTTGAGATCGGTGAAACGGTGTAGATTTGGGCCAAAGGGCCTAAATGCAGGGAATGGAGTGGTCTGTCCGTAATTTCAAGCAGACAGTGTTACTCGCAGGGCACCAAAGGGTAAGAATACGAATTTTGGTTCTGATTGGTGAAACGGTGTAGATTTGGACCAAAGGGCCTAAATGCAGGGAATGGGGTGGTCTGTCCGAAATTTAAGTGGTCAGTGTCACTCGCAGGGTTCCAAAGGGTAAATATACAAATTTTGGTTGAGATCGGTGAAACGGTGTGGATTTGGACCAAAGGGCCTAAATGCAGGGAATGGGGTGGTCTGTCCGAAATTTCAAGTGGACAGTGTTACTCGCAGGGTTCCAAAGGTTAAATATACAACTTTTGGTTCAGATCGGTGAAACGGTGTAGATTTGTGCAAAAGGGCCTAAATGCAGGGCATGGGGTGGTCTGTCCGAAATTTAATGTTGACAGGGTTACCCGCAGGGTTCCAAAGGGTAAGTATACACATTTTGGTTCAGATCGGTGAAACGGTGTAGATTTGTATAGATAACAGACAGACAGACAGACAAACTTTGTGCTTTATATACAGTATATAGATTGGACACATTTAACATGGACTCAAATACATCGACCGGAATGATCATAGTGTTCTGTTGTTGTTTGAGTCTTCAGTCTTTTGACTGGTTTGATGCAGCTCTCCACGCCTCCATGTCCTAAGCTAATCGTTTCATCTCTACACAGCTACCACACCCTACGTCCGAGGCAATCTGTTTAACATATTCTAACCTTGGATAACCCCTGCAGTTCTTGTCCTCGACCCTTCCTTCCATAACTAAGCTTCCTATTCCAGGGTGTCTTAGTATGTGTCCTACCAACCTATCTCTTCTCTTCATTAGCAGTTGCCAGAAACATATCTCCTCTCCCACTCGTCTTAATACCACTTCGTTTGTAACCCTATCTACCCATCGGATCTTCATCAGTCTCCTGTAACACCACATTTCAAACGCTTCAATTCTCCTCTTTTCTGCTGCACCTTTAGTCCAAGTTTCACTTCTATAGAGTGCTACACTCCAGACAAAGGCTTTCAAAAATGACTTCCTAATACCTAAATCTATATTCGAAGTCAACAGATTCCTTTTTTGTAGAAATGCTTTCCTTGCCTGAGCCAACCTGCATTTTATGTCCTTTTTGCTTCGTCCATCACTGGTTATTTTGCTTCCTAAGTAACAGAAGTCTCCTACTTCCTTCAGCTTTTCACCTGCCAATTTGATGTCCATAGAGGTTTCTGATTTATTTCGGCTGCATTCCAATATTAGCCTATTTTCGATTTTTGCAAAAAATGAAAGTAGACTTATGAGATCAACACAGGGCGAAAAAAAGGGTGTCTGAGTGTGTGTGTGTGTGTGTGTGTGTGAGTACTCTAAAAGTCTGTCCCCCCCTATCAATTCGAACACGGTGAACGCGAATTGAACGAAATTTGGTACAAAGGTAGCACTAGCAAAGGACACCTCAGTGTCATGTTTTATATCGCCGCCATCTTGACGGAAACGTAATGGCGGCCACACAAATGTTCAAAGCTTAAATCAAATTACGACTAACCTAATCATCCGATCTCTACCAAATTTTGCAACAACATACCTTTATGGGGGAGCATCCTTTGACCAAACTAATAGGTCATCAGCTTAATAGTTTGCGGATGGCGGCCACCTTTGTGTGAAAATCGATTCCCCCTATTAATTCGAACCCGGTGAAACCGAATGGAACGAAATTTGGTACAGAGGTAGTACTAGCAAAGGGAACCTTAGTGTCATGTTTTATATCGCCGCCTTCTTGACGGAAACGTATTGGCGGCCACACAAATGTTCAAAGCTTAAATCAAATTACGATTAACCTAATCATCCGATCTCTACCAAATTTTGCAACAACATACCTTTAGGGAGGGAGCATCCTTTGACCAATCTAATAGGTCATTAGACTAATAGTTTGCGGATGGCGGCCATCTTTGTGTCAAAATGGATTCCCCCTATTAATTCGAACACGGTGAACCCGAATGGAACGAAATTTGGTACAGAGGTAGCACTAGCAAAGGGCACCTCAGTGTCATGTCCTATATCTCCGCCATCTTGACGGAAACGTAATGGTGGCCACACAAATGTTCAAAGCTTAAATCAAATTACGACTAACCTAATCATCCGATCTATGCCAAATTTTGCAACAACATACCTTTATGGAGGAAGCATCCTTTGACCAAATTAATAGGTCATTAGCCAAACAGTTTGCGGATGGCGGCCATCTTTGTGTCACAATGGATACCCACTATTAATTCGAACACGGTGAAACCGAATGGAACGAAATTTGGTACAGAGGTAGTTCTAGCAAAGGGCACCTCAGTGTCATGTTTTATATCGCCGCCATCTTGACGGAAACGGAATGACGGCCACCCAAATGTTATAAGCTTAAATAAAATTACGACCATCCTAATAATTTGATCTCTACCGGATTTTGCAACATCATGCCTTTTTGTGGAAAACATCTTATGACTGACTACAAGGTCATCAGCCCAATAGTTTGCAAATAGCGGCCATGTATGTGTGCAAACCCATTCCCCATATCAATTCAAACACGGTGAAACCGAATTGAATGATTTTTTTTACAGAGGTATCACTAGCAAAGGGCACCTCATATTCTTGTTTAATATCCCTATAGCACGTTGTATTTCAACAAGCTACTACAACCATCATTCAATTCTACTCCTTGAAAAGGACAAAGAGTTATAACAATACCCATGCATTTAGGAGAAAGTAGGCTATATGTTCTTTGCTGAACATCATGTTTTTGTTTTACATTTATTAATTTCATCATGAATTCTTTCCTCAAGACAGAGTCCATACCATTCTAAAACTCATTCAAATCCTCAGGCGTGTCGGCCAAGATGACGATGTCATCAGCAAATCTCAGAGTTGAAACTATTTCTCCTTGAATCTTCACTCCCACTTTAATTTTTCTCGAATTTCCTTCATTGCTTGTTCAATGTAGAGATTGAAGAGTATGGGTAATAAGTTGCAGCTTTGCCTTACACCTTTCTGAATACCAGCTTCCCTCTCATGTCCTTCAGCTCGAATTACTGCTGTCTGGTTTCTGTATATATTGATGATCACCTTCCTATCCCTGTACTTTATTCCAATCGTTTTCAAAATGTCAAACAATTTAGTCCAATCAACGTTATGAAATGTCTTTTCTATGTCTACAAATGCCATGAACGTTCTCTTATCTTTCCTTATTCTACCTTCCAAAATCAGCCTAAGACTTAGTACAGCTTCCCTTGTTCCTATATTTCTCCTGAAACCAAACTGGTCTTCACCCAACTCCGTTTCTCTCTGGCTTTCCATCCTCTTGTAAATTATTCTAGACAGGATCTTTGAAGAAAGAGTAATCAAGCTGATTGTACTGTAATCTTCACATCTGTCAGCTCCCACTTTCTTCGGTATAGGGATGATAACAGTCTTCTTGAAATCAGAGGGTTCTATGTCCTAAATGAAAATTAAAATCCACAGCCTGCTTCCAGTCTCCGACCGGGTCAGGAATGGAATGAATGAAGCCCCCATCTAGCGGCGAGGATATGAAGTGTGCCGGCTGCCGAAGCCTGTCGCACTCTATGTCCTAAATAAAAACTAAAAAAAAATCATATCTCCTTGTGTCTATGACAGCAAATTTGGTATAATTATGTTCCACTCACTCAGCTATAATGATACTACTACTACTAATAATAATAATAATACATGACCCAACGTTTCCAGGTCTGGATAGCAAACCTCTGGTGAGGATGTGTTAATTTAATGATATTTAACAGTATATACACAGAGCATATATGAAAATACATTTGTTGGTGTTGTTGTTTCATAAGAGGGGCTTGGACATCGTGGTCATTTAGCCCCGTGTACTTATGTATATATATATATATAATTTGTCTGATAAACTGTGTAATTGTGATGTCTCTAGTAGAAGTAGTATTAGTAGTAGTGTGTGTATTTGTAATTTTGGCCAGGATTAGGGAGAAGGCAGCCGTAGTTTTAGGTTTGGAACTATCCGGGCATTTGTCTGGAGTAGAAGTGGGAAACCACAGAAAACCACTACATGGATGGCTGAGATGGGAATTGGACCTCCTCTTCTCAGTTTTACCTTACGAGGCTGAGTGTACCCCGTTTCAGCCATCAGATCAGAATTTAATTTCCTTGAAGATCCAGGGATCGAACTAAGATCTCCGGGGAGACAGCAAAGAACTAAAGAACTAAAAGAACTAAAAGAAATCCAAAAACACGCACAAAATGATATATTATTATTGAAGATAATAATAACACAAAAAATAACAAATTAATATTTATTTCTAACAACTTCATTCGTTGTTCCTGCTTTCGTATTATTACATTTTTAAAATTATATTGCAAGTATCAAGGTCCCACGAATCCATCACAAGTGGCTTATCTTTGGGATAAAGTATCTAATTAATTATTACTTAAATGTATAGTTCGATAGAACCTCACTCGAGAAAGAGCGTAATAGAAGGTGACATTGATTTATTTATAAAGAAAATGATATTTTAATTATTTGTTATTTTGTGAGACTGGTTGGTTCCTTAGTTTAGGGGCTGCGACAACGCGGCCATGTAGCCCCGTGTACTTTGGGTGTGTGTGGAATTTGTCTGATAACCGGTGTTAATTGTGATGGCTGTATTTGTGTTATCTGTGATTCAGGTAAGGTCTGAAAACGATCAATTTTCAAGTAGTTCTTACTTTTGCTACCAAATGCTACCGTCCACGACACCTAGCTGAGGACTTGGCTACTAGATGTCATACCTACAAATTTTTGCTTCACCCAAGTCTAGTTAGTAAAAGTTTCCTTTACATGCCATAAATCTATGACATTGGGCCACCGACTTTACTTCCCCTCCGAAGGAAGGCATCCTGAGGGATATTTAACGCTTTTAACAAGTAGTTCCGTGAAGAACTATTCAGCCTATTTTCATATATCCTACTTATGTTAATTGCCATTATCAACATACAAAATTTCAGTTTAATTGCTGTAATAGATTCATAGATATTGAGAACCGACCACATTTTAAGGCCCTAAAACCAACAGTTTCGAAGATATTCGCAGAAAACTATCTTCACTCTGATCAACTGATGAACTAATGGCAAGTCCGTTTCCATGGCAACACTACCTCAAGGTATGACATCCGATTTTCTATATATCCCTGTAGGAGGCAATGCCAATCCATTTATTACCTTTTTCAAGATATATATAAACACAATAAGAACAGGGTAGCGCGCCTGCTTTCCATCCGGAGGCCCCGGGTTCGATTCCCGGCTCCGTCAAAGATTTTAGACACTGACGTGAGGGCTGCAACGGAGTGCACTCAGCTTCGTGAGGACAATTGAATTGCTGTCTGATAGAGAGGCAGCGCCCCGGTCACGAAGAACAAGATTAACGGCCGAGGGGACACGATGCACTGACCAAGCGTCACCACAATATCTGCAGGCCAAATGGCTGGGATGACGTCACATGATAGGCCTAGGCCATTCATGGTCTGTAGTACCAGGGGTAAAAAAAAAATAGGGATATTGCCTTCTAATACCACTTTTAATTTTTAAACACTACACTAGCGGCTACTAAATAAAGGTAGCGATATTGCTACGTTCAATTTCATAAACACCGGGCTTACAAATCCCGTATATTTAAGTACAAATATCAGTCTGGTCGTTATTTCAGTAGCAACGAAGCTCTGTGGCTGCTATTGCCGTTTCCGTAACACTTAAGGCATCTCGCCGTCACGTACCTCAATGTGCACTTACAAAATTGTGAACCAGTCTATTTTACTGAAAATAATTTCTACGAGCGAGTATCCACTCCGGCAAAAACCACACTCACCACATTTTCCAAACTTTACACAAGACATGATTTTTAAAGCACTCTTCTGTATGTTGAGGTACAGAGACATACCACATGGAAAGATACAATAACATACTAGCAAATCTGAGTTCAAGGAACTGCTGTCCAGAATAGGCTTTCGGTACAGGTTATGCGGCCCATGTTCGTAACATGGAATGTTTTCCTTTGACAACGAATCTACACCATGTGTGAGGGCAACGCATTTCAAAGATCTCTAAAAACACAATAATCAGGAAATTGGAGGAAAATTTAAAGTGGGAGCGAAGATTCAAGGAGAAATAATGTCATCTTTTAGATTTGCTGATGACATCGTCATCTTGGCCGATACGCCAGAGGATTTGAACGAGTTTTTGAATGGTATGGACTCTGCCTTTAGGAAAGAATTCATGATGAAAATCAATCAATGTAAAACAAAATTATTGGAATGCAGCCGAGATAAATCAGAAACGTCTATGGACCTCAAATTTGCAGGTGAAACACTACGGGAAGAAGGAGACTTCTGTTACTTAGGAAGCAAAATAACCAGTGATGGACGAAGCAAAGAGGATATAAAAAGCAGGTTGGTTCAGGCAAGGAAAGGATTTCTACAGAAAAGGAATCTGTTGAGATCGAATATACATTTAGGTATTAGGAAGTCATATTTGAAAGCTTTTGTCTGGAGCGTGACTCTATAAGGAAGTGAAACTTGGACTAAAGGTGCAGCAGAAAAGAGGAGAATTAAAGCGTTTGAAATGTGGCGTTACAGGGGAATGATGAAGATCAGATGGGTAGATCGGGTAACAAATGAAGAGGTAGTAAGACGAGTGGGAGAGGAGAGATGTTTCAGGCGACTGCTAATGAAGAGGAGAGATAGGTTGGTAGGACACATTATAGGACACCCAGGAATAGCAAGCTTAGTTATGGATGGGAGGATTGAGGACAAGAACTGTAGGGGTAGACCAGGGTTAACCAGATATCCTCGGATGTACGGTGTGGTAGCTATGTAGGAGAGGGAGACATGGAGAGTTGCATCAAACCAGTCAAAACACAGAAGACTCAAACAACAAAAATCGGGAATTTTAATTAATTAGGGAGGCATGTGAGGCAAAAGGGTGGTTGGAGAATTTCAATCCCTGGGATGTAACACTGGAAGAGACCGAATAATGTACATCAGCGTCCAAGGTGAGAGATATTTTACTATAGGTCTATTAATTAATAGCGACAAGTTGACGTTCAAATCATCAATAAGTGTGGCAAAATTACACCCAGAATAACTTAAGGAAAAATACTTTTAATTCCCCATATTCCGATAGATTTGCCATTCCAGTGGGCAAGAGTGCAGTTCCCTCTTCAAACAATATTCGCAATTTGTATTAACAAAGCGCAATGACACACACTTAACAGCAGCAGGTGTACATTTAGACAAAACCATTTTTACCCCCATGGGGAACTGTATGTTTCATGCTCGCGAGTATCCGGACAACAAAATCGTTATTTCTCAGCAGAAGATGACAAAACCTAAAACGTAATTCTAAAATGTGCTCACATAATGTAACATCGTACCCTGCAGACTTTCACAACTCTATAAAATTCCCACTTTGCTGCTCTAATCAATATACTGTATGCATCAGAATTTTCAGAATTAGAATGTACCCACCTGTAGCCGCGATTGCTGTAATAGAATAGACCAATTATCAGCAATAATGCATCGTCCCCATTGTCTTGATCGTGAGCGAAGCCGTGGGTACCTGCTAGTATACAAATAATACTAACTGATAAACAAACTGACATTTTAACTCCACGACAAATGCTCGAACATTCAGGTGGAACAAATAGTCATACTAAGAGCTCTGCAATTCCTAGTAACTACAAGGATAGCAAATGGCGAAGATAAGCAGTGAATTAGATACACAGAAAATATAATAACAATAGACTCCATTGCGGATTGCAAAAGCCACAACCAACTAATGGAGAAAATAAGGAAAACTACAGCTGTTCTTAAAATAAATAATTGGAGTTTACAATTCAAATGGGTTAAGGCACACATAGGTATTCAAGGCAACGAGCTGGCTGATAAAATACCAAAGGAGGGTGAAACATTAAATTAAGCTGTTGCGAAAAAATACCAATCAACACAGTAAAGGTCACTTTAGAGGAGAATATATTAAGGAAAGGCAGAGAAAATGGGAAGGAATTTCAAAAGGTACAATTATAAAGCTCTTTCCAACAGTTGCAGGCAGACTAAAACCAAAAATCATCCTAACACCAAACGAGACAACAACAGTAACTGGACATAGAAATATTGTATCATACTTGCACAGGCTTAGATTTCTATGCAGCCACGAATGTTTCTCTAATAGAAGACCCCAAACAGTAGATCATTTAATATTCGAGTGCAGTGGGGTGAAAAGCGAGAGAGAAATGTTAATAAACAGTTTTGTTACGGGAGGCTACTGGCCAATACACAAGTCTGCCCTAATGAAGAAGTATTCAAAACCATTTGCAAAATTTGTGAACTCTCTAGACATTGTGAAAGCATCAGGATCAATAGCCATTAAGAAATATGTCTCTCAAAATGAATTTATGGTTTACACATAACTATGCAAGACTAGTTACGGGAGTGTACTACTACTGTCGACCAAAATATTATTTGTACTCTAGTTTGAAGGTTCTTTGTGAAGTAACCAATAGACCTACATAAAATCCAATAACACCATCATTTTCGTCGTTATATTTTACGTTAGTTCATGTAGGTTTGGCATTTTTAAATTATATTTTAATATTTTTCATTGCAGTTGGAACACAAAAAGTGCCCATTTTTAAGCGTGTTTCAACCATGCGTCACATTTAAGAATTATTATCTCACAAACCCGTCATTTGATCGAATCCAAATTTTAATAAAATATACACTGGAATGTTGTATAACTGTTTATTAATTTCAAAATTTTGTGTGTCCAAGAAACAAAGTTATTATCATTTTTGTAAGGTAACTTTTTCTCGGCTCGGGGTGGTTGGAAAATGTAGTTCTTGGTTGCGTTGTAATCCTTATTCATCAAAAAGGTATGCTGTATGATTGTGAAATACGTAAATTAATTCACTTATTTTCTATTGGTTTGTATTTGTATGGGGAATTAAGACATGGTTCACCAGTTAGCCGCTCCGGTGAAAGCTGTACATCGTTGCCAAGATGGGCTCCAACTCGTGTAATAGCGCGCCTCGCTCGGAAGTGATGGGCTCCATATCAGCAACGCTGTACAGCATTTCCCGGAGCGGCTAGCTGGTGAACCATGTCTTAATTCCCCGTACAAATACAAACCGATATAAAATAAGTGTATTAATTTACGTATTTCACAGTCATACAGCATAACCTTTTGATGTATAAGGATTACAACGCAACCAAGAACTACATTTACCAACGACCCCGAGCCGAGAAAAAGTTACTTTACAAAAATGAAAACAACTTTCGTTCTTGAGCACACAACATTTTGAAATGAATAAACCAGGTATACAGCATTCCAATGTATATTGTGTTAAAATTTGGATTCGATCAGATGACGGGTTTGTGAGATAATAATTCTTAAATGTGACGCATGGTTGAAACACGCTTAAAAACGGGCACTTTTTGTGTTTCAACTGCGATAAAAAAATATTAAAATATACATTAAAAATTCCAAACCTACTGAATAAAGTTGTGCATTAGGGTCCCCAGAAAAACAGGAGAGCACCAATAAGTGGACTGTAAATAAGATTAAGACATGTCTTGTACTAGAACATTTACTGCCATTACGGACTGTACACACACATACAACAACAACAAAACTGGTAGCCAAGCACGCAAAAGTTCTCTCGTCTCCCGTCGAGCGCTGCAGAGCGAGCAATCGAAATGGCTGTCGAGTGATCGAGACGGCTGTACTCAACATACCGGCCGCCAAGAAATACTTACTTTCTTAACACTACAAATAACATAACAAACGAATTGCATCGAATCAATCACTGCACTATAGTCCAACATGTCTGTTTGAACAAGAAGTCTATATACAATACAATGTTACACTGAAACAAAAGAAACAAAACTGAAGTGCTATGGTACATTAATTACACTGCACTTGCTTCAGGCAGAGGACACAATTTCACAATAGGTCGTTTGAACAATCCCTTGGTAGTGCGTATGGTTGCCACACGAACCAGTCCGTCATCTCCAGGATGAACTTGATCGATCACTGCAATCTTCCAGTGCAGAGGAGGTAGGTTGTCTTCCTTCACAATGACAAGCGTTCCAGGCTTCACACTTGGGGAAGAACTGGACCATTTAGCCCTCTGCTGCAGGTGGTGTAGATACTCATTGGACCACCTGGACCAGAATATCTGAAGTTGTTGCTGCAGAATCTCCCATCTGGACAACAAGCTAAGCTTCACATTACTTAGATCTGGCTGAGGTAAACTTGATCAGGCAGTGCCGATAAGGAAATGGCCAGGAGTGAGAACTTCAATATCATTAGGATCGGAGGAGAGAGGAAGGAGTGGTCTGGAGTTCAGACAAGCTTCTATTTGACAGGTTAAAGTAGTTAATTCCTCAAAGGTAGGACATAACGTACCCATAACACGTCTGAGGTGATGCTTGAAAGATTTAACACCTGCTTCCCACAGGCCTCCAAAGTGAGGTGCTCTTGGAGGTATGAAGCTCCACTCGATGCCTTCTCTGCTGGTGAAATTCTGTACCTCAGTTCTCGTTTCTTCTGAGTCGAGAAGTTCTTGAAGTTCCTTCTTGGCTCCCACGAAGTTAGTGCCATGATCACTGTAGATAGTTTGGCAACGTCCACGACGTGATACAAATCTACTCAATGCTGCCATGAAAGCTCGTGTCGTAAGGCTGCTAACAACTTCGAGATGTACAGCTTTGGTAGCTAGGCATACAAATAGTGCTACGTAACATTTATCTCTTGTCTTTGACCTGAGAGAACCAGTTTTTACAAGAAATGGCCCTGCATAGTCTATCCCACAGTTTAAAAAGGGTCGAACTAATTCAACGCGAACACGTGGTAGTTGGCCCATTAATTGAGTTGAAGATTTTGCTCTTAGTCGGAAACATGTCAAGCAATTATGAATTATCCGTCTGACTGTCGTTCTACCATTCACAATCCAGTATTTCTGCCTAAGGGAGGCCAGAAGAAGTTGACAGCCAGCATGCAAGAGACGACTGTGTTCATGTTCAATTATCAATCTGGTGATGTGATGATGAGGAGGCAAGATCACAGGATGTTTTTGCTCATATGGCAGATTAGACCGTTCTAACCGTCCACCAACTCGTAGCAGCCCGTTGAGGTCTAAACCAGGATGTAGACTTCTCAAGTGACTCTTACAATGAACTTCTTGGTCTGATTCCAGCTGTTTGATTTCCATGTGGTATGCTAACTCCTGAGCCTGCCTAATGCATGTTGTCAGAGCATTCTGCAATTCCTTTAAAGAAAGAGGTCCAGTAGCTCGCTCTGTCTTCAATTTTGAACAATTATGTACAAATCTAAAGATGTATGCTACAACTCGTTGCAATCTCGATAAGCTAGAGAATCTTGTGACGAGTCCATCCTCGGGAGTAGTCATTAAGTAACATACAGGCTTAATCTTCTGCTCTGGTGGTTCCTGCTGCTCTGGAAGATTGTTTAATGTAGGCCAGTGTTTAGAATCTTCACCTAACCAAGCTGGTCCATTCCACCATAACTTATTATCCTTAAGATCCTTAGGATGTACACCTCGTGATATCAGATCAGCGGGGTTAAACTGTGAAGAAACGTGTCGCCAAGTAGCACCTTCTGTAATTTCCTGTATTTCAGCTACTCGGTTGGCTACAAAGGTCTTCCATCTTGATGATGGTGCCGAAAGCCATGCCAATACAATAGTAGAGTCTGTCCACAAGAATATGTTCGCAAATGTAAGATTCAAGGACTTGACTACCCTTTGCAATAATTGAGATAATAGCAATGCTCCACATAATTCCAGTCGTGGAAGAGATAATTTCTTCAATGGTGCTACCCTGGACTTGGAGCAAAGAAGTCTTACAGAAGTGGTTCCATCCTTGTTTGTGGAATGTACATACAAGCACCCTCCAAACGCAGCTTCCGATGAATCACAGAACCCATGAAGCTGTACAGTTACTGAGCGGTCACCTAGAATTCTGCGATCAATGTAGATTTCATCAATCCATGGGAGCTGATTATAGAGTGATGTCCAAGTTGCAGCCAATTCTTCTGATAAAGGCTGGTCCCAAGATAGCCGTTCTTGCCATAACTTCTGAAGAAATATCTTGCATAAAATTACTATAGGACTGATGAGGCCTAGAGGGTCAAAAATGCTGGAAACAATGGATAGAACTAGGCGTTTTGTGAAACCATGTGGATAGGGTTTTGGCTTGAAACTGCTAATAACTTGAAACTGGTCAGCAGCTGGGTGCCATACCAATCCTAACGTTTTAACTTCACCCTTGTCCAGCTGTAGTGGTAACTGAGCCTCCCTTAGCTCCGGTGAGACATTCTCTAGAATACCTGGGTGATTGCTGCACCACTTACGTAGTGAGAATCCACCCTTCTGTAGTATGTTTATCAACTCTTGTTGCACTTGAAGAGCCTCTTCGACGGTCGCACATCCCGAGATACAATCGTCAACATAGAAATCTTCCATCAATGATTTCTGAGCTTTCGGAAAGGCATGAGCTTCCTCACTGGCCAGTTGTTGAATGCATCTAATAGCTAAGAATGGTGCACATGACATGCCATACGTAACAGTCTTCAATTGATACTCCTTGGCAGGATCTGTCAATTTCTCTCTCCATATTATCCTTTGATATCTACAGTCTTGGGGATGTACCAGAATCTGACGGTACATTTTTGCTATGTCCGCAGTGAAAGCAATGGCATGACTTCTGAATCTTAAGATAATAGAGTAGAGATCTTGCTGGATGGTTGGGCCGACGAGTAGAAGGTCATTCAATGATACTCCGTTGCTGGATGCTGCAGAACAATCAAATACTACTCTAGTCTTAGTGGTCGAGCTGCTTGCCTTAACCACTGCATGATGTGGCATATAGTAGCAACGTGCTGTGGTATCTTCAGCAATATCCATATGACCCAAATCTTCGTACTCTTGAAGAAATCGACTATATTCTTCCTTCAGTCCTTGATGTTTGGTCAACTTCCTTTCCAACTGATGAAACCTCTTTGTTGCCATCTGCTTGGAGTCTCCTAGATTTTCTGGGGTTTCTTTGAAGGGAAGACGCACTACAAATCTGCCAGAAGAGTTGCGCGAGACGTGCCGTTTGAAGTGAGCTTCACAGTCTCTTTCTTCCTTAGTTCTTGGAGTATGGTGTAGCTCTTCGATTTCCCAGAACCTCTGTAGCTGCTGTTGGATGCAGCCTGCAGATTGTACAAAGTAAGATACTACCGGCCGCCGTGGTCCATGTAGGGGCTTACTGGAATCTGTATATTTACCTGCAAGTACCCAACCTAACTCTGTTTCTTGCAGAATAGGATAATCTTTAGTCCTAGCTAGATTTCCTGCGAGCTGAATGTATGGGCATACCTCTGACCCAATTAACAAGTCTATGTGACCCGGTTCGTTGAACTTCGGATCAGCAAATGGCAGATTTTTGGGTAAGTTCCACTCCTTGCTATCAATGTATTCGCCAGGAAGATCTTCAGTAAGCTTAGGTAGAACTAAGCACTCGACTGAGGTCACGAAATCATTTATACGCGAGCCTATTTGCACCAAAACACTATGCTTGGTTTCTGACGTCGTATTCCCAATACCCTGGATCGGTTTACGATCATGAGATCTGCGCAGCCTTAATCGCTGAACACAGGATTCTGAAATAAAGCAAGATTGCGAGCCACTGTCTAAAAGGGCTCTACAAGTCTGCCAGATCCCTTGAGCATCCTTGACCTTCACCAAGGCTGTGGACAACAATATGGACTGACGTGGTTCTATCTTGAGAGTACAGTAACTACTCGCACCATGCTGCACCTGAGTCACGTTCTGATTAGGGACGTTTTCCGACTTATCTACGTTTGACAAATGCTGGGACACATCAATATGCAGTAACGTGTGATGCTTCTTCCTGCATGTTTGGCAGTTACCAGCCTTGCACTGGGCGACTCTGTGTTGAGCATGTAGACAGTTGAAACAGAGATTATTACGCTTGACAAAATCTCTACGTTCTAGAGTAGGAACTTGCTTAAAATCTCTACATCTAGCCAAAGCATGTGGAGCGTTGCAGTACACACAGTTTACAGTTGTAGTAACATACGTCTGATGAGCATGTGGTGTTGTCTTACGATTGGAGGGTTCTTTACCTTTAGTGTCTGAGCTGCTTGAAGGCTTGAGGAGGTTGCTTGAGTTCACTATGTCTAAAGCCTTGCATTTACCTTCTAAGAACTTGATAAGATCTTCAAGAGTAGGAAGAATTTCAGAGTCTACAGTATCTTCAAATTCTTTCCTAATGGACACGTGTACTTTCTCCAAAATCAACTGCGAAACCAGTAGGTCTTCCAATGGCACTGCTAGATTTAGGGCCTTAATAGCATTTAGGTTACTCAGAGTTTGGTTAACTAGTGCCCGAAGCTCATTAACAGAATCTTTGTGAGCAA
Source organism: Meconema thalassinum (assembly GCA_946902985.2). Lineage (NCBI taxonomy): Eukaryota > Metazoa > Arthropoda > Insecta > Orthoptera > Tettigoniidae > Meconema > Meconema thalassinum. The sequence goes on along the minus strand of OX336391.1, from coordinate 200,171,040 downwards.
CCGGCAAGTTTAATAAGTAACCTAAGTGTGCCGTAGTAATCAGTCTTATGTTATCATAACGACTGCGAATAGTTTGCAGAGCAACTTCAAAATTACTGCTAGAAACTGGGATATTAGCTATTAACTTATGAGCTTCACCTTTGAGTGTAGACAGCAAGTAGTGAAATTTTTGAATATTGTCCAACTGGTCATTATTGACAACTAGGCTATCAAAGGTGTCCATATAATGCTTGAAACCGGTCACATTACCATCATAGCTGGGAAGTTGTAGTGTCGGTAATCTAATAGCATTCCGTGTACTAGAATGTGAGTGAGGTGGAGTAATACTACCATCAGCCTTGTGATCATTATCACGATTGATCTCGATATTCATTGCAGCTTCGAGATCAAAGTATGCTGATTCAAAGGTTTCTCTTTCAGCAGCATGCTTTTCAATACCCTCGAATAGTTCTAACTGCGTTTGAGCACCTTCAAATTTATCTCTAATGTTAGGCAATTCTTTCAGTCTAACAATTACTAATTGAATTTCTGACTCACGCTGGAATTCAGTAATATACTTTGACATTCGTGTTAAACTTGATTTGGCAACGGCTCGTTGCTGTACGAGTTGCTTCCTGGTTTGTTCTTCCATTGCTGCAGACGCGTTACGAGTACAAAAGGTTCGAAAAGGGTGAAAACAAGGAAGGCTAGCTTATAGAATAATTAACTAAGAATGTGATCCTTAGTACTTGAGCATAACGGGCGCAAGGAGACAGAATAAACCAATAGGATCAAGGTTGGGAGCATAATCTAAGGTGCCAGTCTAAGAATGTTTCAACTTACTTGTTATGCAGAGATAAATCTTGGATCCGCCACTGTCATCCATGATGAGCTGAATAATACACTGTCTATGTTCTGCATGACCACACAAACTGGAGCTATAAGACCGGCAGCTGAACACGTGCCGTGGTATGTGTTGTAGGTTATGTTACGTATGTAACATGTAAAACACACGAGTTGCATTTCTAGACGTTCGTTAAGAGTTGTGTTCCAACGATTAGTGTTTTACACGTCCGAAGTATGCACGATGTCGTCTCATACTTGGAAGAATCCATTTCGCCACGAGGTGACCATGTGCTTTGTCCGCGTTCTGTTATATCGTACAGAGAACATGTCTTTCCAACGCGAATATCCGGTACGCGAGGACCATGAATAAAGTTGTGCATTAGGGTCCCCAGAAAAACAGGAGAGCACCAATAAGTGGACTGTAAATAAGATTAAGACATGTCTTGTACTAGAACATTTACTGCCATTACGGACTGTACACACACATACAACAACAACAAAACTGGTAGCCAAGCACGCAAAAGTTCTCTCGTCTCCCGTCGAGCGCTGCAGAGCGAGCAATCGAAATGGCTGTCGAGTGATCGAGACGGCTGTACTCAACACCTACATGAACTAACGTAAAATAGAACGATGAAAATGATGAAGTTATTGGATTTTATGTAGGTCTATTGGTTACTTCACAAACAACCTTCAAACTCGAGTGCACATAATATTTTGGTCGACAGTAGGCATGCAGCAGAGCAAGCCGAGAATATTATACAACAAAAAATATATAATAATAATAATAAATAATAAGAAGAAGAAGACAGGTTTAATATTGCTTTAGAGATATTGCTATGCCAGAATTTGTTTAACGATCCACTCAATATGGTGGCTTACATTTAATCATCCTCAAATACCAACCGACTAAGCTGGGATTCGATCCTGTAACCCTAGGCACAGTAGGTAAGAAAAGCCTTATGGGCTAAACGTTTGAGTCGACCAATATTCTGTCAGTGATGGAGTCTAGGAGAGACTTCTCATTCTAAGCACATCTCACATGATGGGCACGTTAACATAGCACGGAACTGCTGTACCACTAAGATAACAACGGAGAAACTCCTTCCAGATTCCGTCTGCATTTTGAACTAGGAACTTTCTTATTTCAAACGTGGAGACGGGAGTCTTGAAATGCATGAGCATGCACTGCCTGTCTTCTTGTTATAGAATACACATTCGTATTATGAATAACTCTGAGTTTTAGCCTCGCGAGCGAAGGAAAAGAATGTTCTTCATAACTTTATATGGACTGTGAAACACACATACACATATAAACCACTCGCTACTCTAACCCGCTATAAACTGCACGTAAGATTTTCAAACTCGATGCAAACATGAGTCATTTCATTTTACGAGAATTCTACAATATTAGTAATCCGGAACCAGCGTTGCGCAACGAATGTACTCCAATCGAAGTAAGCATTGTGATTCCCCCAACGCTTGCATATGGTGCGACTGTTCCGAAGCTCCACAGCTGTGTCAAATGAGGGTATTTGTTCTGTAAACTAGTAAAATCAACATACGAACGGGGAATCGATCACTTCTGGAGTGCTTAATGCTACGATTGAAGTGAAATGTTGAATTCTACTCCACATTTTGTATCAGAAGGGAACGGCTCAAAGCAATTAATCTATGACTAGTTGAAACCCGTCAAAACATGACGGTCAAAGGGAAAATATTTACTGAAGAATCTCCTTATATAGGCCTAATGTACATTCTTTGTACGATTATTTTTTGGCTCTATTGAAACTATAAGGGCGTCAAAAGATTGCACTCTTAACATTGCAAAATACTGCTGGCAATGACTGAAAAATTGATGAGACAAATTGAGACCTGTACGTTCCAGAGTTTCCCCTTGAGCTTAATTGATTTTGATAGAGTATGCCAAACGAATTGGAAAATATTGCCTCTTAAAATAATTATTATAGTGTTATATCGGATGGTATTAAATCAAGTCGAAGGATTAGACCTCTTGGCCTAATTTTTACTGCACTTATTATTTCCAAATCCAAGCAATATGGTTGCATTTAGGAGCCCTTGGGAAACCTTCAGATTTCTAAGCAGCATAACTATGGGTCAAGCGTTTAGAGTATGTGGAGGCAAATCTTATAATTCCAAGGAATTCAAGAACTCTGAGGGGTCTAATACAACTGGCCGCAAACCGTCGCTTATAATTTTGGAATATAACGAAGAAATGCGATGATGTGCAAAACATAACGGTCATTGGGAAAATATTTACTGTAGGACTTTCTTATATGCATTCTCTTTATGATTACAGAGAAAGATCGACTTTGCAACATATAACTGGCCATTACTGAAAACTTGCGTTACGTTACGTTTGCGTTAACCTTTTTCTCCTCCAGGGTTGTCTTTTCCAACGGATTAAGCGAGGGGTCCCACCTCTACCGCCTCTAAAGGCAGTGTCCTGGAGCTTGTGACTCTGAGTCGGGGATACAACTCGGGTGTGTGACCAGCACTACGCCCAGGCGGCCTCACTTGCAAAACGATCAGGGACCTGATGAAGGGATGGTAAGAGCGGGAGGGTTAGGCAAGGAAGTGGGAAGGAGGCGGCCGTGGCCTTACGGTAGGTACCATCCCGACATTTTCCCGAAGACAAAATGGGAAACCACGGAAAACTACTTCGAGGATGGCTGAGGTGGGAATTGAAACCCCTCTACTCATTTGGACCACCCGAGGCAGAGTATACCCCGTTCCAGTCCTCATACCACTTTTCAAAGTTCGTGGCAGAGCCGGAAATTGAACTCAGGACGGGGCGGCAGCTAACCATGCTGACCACTACGCTACAGAGGCGAGCTACGGAGGCAACGACTGAAAACTTGATGAGGTAAATAGTGACCTACACGTTCGAGAGTTCCCCCTTCAGCTTTATTGATTGTGATAAGGTATGGCAAGCGATTGCAAATTGGTGCTCTAAACGAAAATGGAAGTGTTTCATCGGATGGTGTTAAATAAAGTCGAAGGATTAGAACTGTCTGCCCAATATTATCTGCACTTATTATTTCCAAATCCAAGCAATTCTCATGCATAATTCTTACAATTAATCTGGCACCAATTAGGGGCTTTTGAGAAATGTCCAGATTCCTAAGGAGCATAACTGTGGCTCGAACATTAGGAGTATGAATATGTGGAAGCAAAATTCCGAGGAATTCAAGAATTCTGTAAGAAATATCTGGCTTTCATATTCATTATTTAATCTGTAACAGTGGTGTATGCTTTTGTTACCTTAGGGTTTTAAATATATATATGGCAATGTCAATCGCGCCGAATTTCTTAGTTTACGGGAATGCTAAGAGTAAAATATGTTTTCTCAATGGAATAGCAATACCAAGAAATAACAATTCGGAAAAAAAGGTGACGGAGGTGGGACTCGAACAGCTCCCATTGCGCGATGCATAAATTAAGTGTCTGACGCTACGACCTGAGCTACCGAAACACTGGTAGTACCACTCAATATTAAGTTAGTTAAACAACATAGGCCCTACACACTTAACTGTCAGTATACATATTTCAACATTTTCCGTCGTGTATAATTGTATTCCAGTATATATCGTGGGAACGTCATAAATAATGTTCACTTCTTTTATACTTCTAATAAATAACTATCATGGCCTGTTTGCCATCTCTTGATGAATACAGTACATTTGCATTTGTCAGTTGGCACAGGCTAGAGTAAAAGGTGGCTTTTCACCGATATCTCAGTCTCACTCATGGCTGTGATTATATGGAAGCTACTGAGGTATGGGTGGTGCTTAGTAATGGCCTTCAGGGCACAGTCAGTGCCTGTGGATGCTGTGAAAGGTTCTACTCATAGGGTTAGGACTACTGTTCTGACTCGGTGAGGAAAGCAATGGCAAGCTACCTCACTCCTCTTCTTGCCTAGAATTTCTCAATATAGCGCTGCCTTGGGTTTTTGTGGGTATCTACTCACATAACGTAACGGCGGTGCTTTTTGAGGATCCAACCAGCCTTCGGGCTGACTACCTAACAGACATGACAGACAAATAACTATCAAACGCGATTGTACGCATGCGTGAGGGGCGAGAATTCTATATTAATTTAAAAATATACGAATTCCTTAGTTTAGGGGAATGCCAAGAGTTAAATATTTTTGACAATGGAATAGCAATACCAAGGAATAAAAATACGGAAATAAAAAAAAACATGTCGGAGGTGGGACTCGAACTGCTTCCATTGCGCGATGCATAAATTAAGATTTCTCGCTTCTACGACCTGAGCTACCGAACCACATGTAATAGTGCGCAATATCAAGACAGTTTGATGACATAGGCCCTACACACTCGACTGTCAGTTTACGTGTTTCAACATTTTCCGTCGTGTATAAATGTATTCCAGTAGCCTATACATCGTGGGAACGTCACAAATAATGTTCACTTCTTCTATATTTCTTATAAATAACTATCAAATTGAAACGCGATGCACTTGTAACCGCCATGACTGTCATGAGGCAAGGTGATTGTACGCATGCGTGAGGGGAAAGAATTCTGCAATTTTCTATATTAATTTAAAATATATACGAATTCCTTAGTTTACGGGAATGCTAAGATTTAAATATGTTTTGACAATGGAATAGCAATACCAAGAAATAAAAATACAGAAATAAAAAAACATGTCGGAGGTGGGACTCGAACAGCATCCACTGCGCGATGCATAAATTAAGATTTCTTGCCTTTACGACCTGAGCTACCGAACGACTTGTTATGATACGCAATATTAAGATACTTTAACTACATAGGCCCTAAACACTCGACTACGTGTTTCGACATTTTCCGTTGTGTATAATTGTATTCCTGTATATATCGTGGGAACATCATAAATAATGTTCCCTTCCTTTATACTTCTTGCAAATAACTATCAAATTGAAACGCGATGCGATCCGAGGTGGGAATCGAACCCTCTCGATCATGCATAATACATATTCGTAGGCAGTAACCTTATCCCCTTGGCCAACCAGACAACTATGGGACACTTCAGTATTAAGCTATCTAACCAGTGTACACACTCAACCTGCAGTTTAAGTCCTTCAATTTGTGGTTTATTTAATATAATTCTATTTCAATGCATATTGTAAAAACATAATGAACATTATTGGAGACCCTTTTTAATTCTCATAAACAAAGATCTCAGTTAGACGCGACCGGAATCGCCATTTTCCTTGTTGAGAAAGGCCATTGTGCGCATGTGCGGGAGTGTCAAATATTACATATTTCTTTAATCATTTAAAAATATACCGTAACATATATTTTCCTTTTAAAGAAACTCTGCAAATCTGCATGCCAAGAGCTTTCGTTAGAATGTCTTACGAAGCCAATCGGTTAAGTCGTTTTCACAATCTCGTGTGTACAAAAAACAGCTTAGTGTTTTAAATATATAGTAAATATATATATGGCAATGTCAATCGCGCCGAATTTCTTAGTTTACGGGAATGCTAAGAGTAAAATATGTTTTCTCAATGGAATAGCAATACCAAGAAATAACAATTCGGAAAAAAAGGTGACGGAGGTGGGACTCGAACAGCTCCCATTGCGCGATGCATAAATTAAGTGTCTGACGCTACGACCTGAGCTACCGAAACACTGGTAATACCACTCAATATTAAGTTAGTTAAACAACATAGGCCCTACACACTTAACTGTCAGTATACATATTTCAACATTTTCCGTCGTGTATAATTGTATTCCAGTATATATCGTGGGAACGTCATAAATTATGTTCACTTCTTTTATACTTCTAATAAATAACTATCATGGCCTGTTTGCCATCTCTTGATGAATACAGTACATTTGCATTTGTCAGTTGGCACAGGCTAGAGTAAAAGGTGGCTTTTCACCGATATCTCAGTCTCACTCATGGCTGTGATTATATGGAAGCTACTGAGGTATGGGTGGTGCTTAGTAATGGCCTTCAGGGCACAGTCAGTGCCTGTGGATGCTGTGAAAGGTTCTACTCATAGGGTTAGGACTACTGTTCTGACTCGGTGAGGAAAGCAATGGCAAGCTAACTCACTCCTCTTCTTGCCTAGAATTTCTCAATATAGCGCTGCCTTGGGTTTTTGTGGGTATCTACTCACATAACGTAACGGCGGTGCTTTTTGAGGATCCAACCAGCCTTCGGGCTGACTACCTAACAGACATGACAGACAAATAACTATCAAACGCGATTGTACGCATGCGTGAGGGGCGAGAATTCTATATTAATTTAAAAATATACGAATTCCTTAGTTTAGGGGAATGCCAAGAGTTAAATATTTTTGACAATGGAATAGCAATACCAAGGAATAAAAATACGGAAATAAAAAAAACATGTCGGAGGTGGGACTCGAACTGCTTCCATTGCGCGATGCATAAATTAAGATTCCTCGCTTCTACGACCTGAGCTACCGAACCACTTGTAATAGTGCGCAATATCAAGACAGTTTGATGACATAGGCCCTACACACTCGACTGTCAGTTTACGTGTTTCAACATTTTCCGTCGTGTATAAATGTATTCCAGTAGCCTATACATCGTGGGAACGTCACAAATAATGTTCACTTCTTCTATATTTCTTATAAATAACTATCAAATTGAAACGCGATGCACTTGTAACCGCCATGACTGTCATGAGGCAAGGTGATTGTACGCATGCGTGAGGGGAAAGAATTCTGCAATTTTCTATATTAATTTAAAATATATACGAATTCCTTAGTTTACGGGAATGCTAAGATTTAAATATGTTTTGACAATGGAATAGCAATACCAAGAAATAAAAATACAGAAATAAAAAAACATGTCGGAGGTGGGACTCGAACAGCATCCATTGCGCGATGCATAAATTAAGATTTCTTGCCTTTACGACCTGAGCTACCGAACGACTTGTTATGATACGCAATATTAAGATACTTTAACTACATAGGCCCTAAACACTTGACTACGTGTTTCGACATTTTCCGTTGTGTATAATTGTATTCCTGTATATATCGTGGGAACATCATAAATAATGTTCCCTTCCTTTATACTTCTTGCAAATAACTATCAAATTGAAACGCGATGCACTTGTAACAAAATAAAAAAAACATATCCGAGGTGGGAATCGAACCCTCTCGATCATGCATAATACATATTCGTAGGCAGTAACCTTATCCCCTTGGCCAACCAGACAACTATGGGACACTTCAGTATTAAGCTATCTAACCAGTATACACACTCAACCTGCAGTTTAAGTCCTTCAATTTGTGGTTTATTTAATATAATTCTATTTCAATGCATATTGTAAAAACATAATGAACATTATTGGAGACCCTTTTTAATTCTCATAAACAAAGATCTCAGTTAGACGCGACCGGAATCGCCATTTTCCTTGTTGAGAAAGGCCATTGTGCGCATGCGCGGGAGTGTCAAATATTACATATTTCTTTAATCATTTAAAAATATACCGTAACATATATTTTCCTTTTAAAGAAACTCTGCAAATCTGCATGCCAAGAGCTTTCGTTAGAATGTCTTACGAAGCCAATCGGTTAAGTCGTTTTCACAATCTCGTGTGTACAAAAAACAGCTTAGTGTTTTAAATATATAGATTAGGCCTAATGTTTGTTGACAGCAGACATCTATGGGATATTCTGGGTGTTGGTTGTTTAGATAGGTGGAACTGTATTATTTTAACGCTACTTTACTAAACAACTACTGTATAATGGATTTATTTCTCAAATTCTATTATTAACGCAACGTACATTTCTCACAAACCAGACTACTAACTCTATTTATGGGAAACTTCAAGTGTCAAAAAAAAGTAGTTGGTGGGTTGGTTCCTCAGTTTAGAGGCTGCGACAACGCGGTCATGTAGCCCCGTGTACTTTGGGTGTGTGTAGAATCTGTCTGATAACCGGTGTTAATTGTGATGGCTGTATTAGTGTGGGTAATCTGTAAATCAGGTAAGGACTGCAGATGATTAATTTCAAGTAGTTCCTACTTTTGTTAACAAATGCTACCGTCAACGACACCTATCTGAGAAATTGGCAACTAGATACCACCGCAACCGACACCTGGTACAGAACGTTGGAACATAATAGTGTTAATCAAATCTAACCTAGAAATTTAGCTTCACACTATTATTGTAGTTAGTTGAAAGTTCTTTTATATGCCATAAATCTATGACATGGGCCCACTGGCTTTTCTTCCCCTCCAAAGGAAGGCATACTCAGGGATTTTTAACGCTCTTAAAAAGCCGACGACTTCGGCCAGGTTTGAACCCACGATTTGGCCATAGAAGCTCAACATGCGACTAACTATGCCACCTAAGCGCCTAAAAAGTAATAATACAAAATGTGCCTTACAGTATTCAAACTCAAGAATTTATCGTGGTGGAAGCCATTTTTCAATTAATCAAAATTTAATGTTTTTCGGTCTGTCAACACGATTCGGTGCAGTTCAGACTGATGACGGATGGAAACTGCGAAGCAACTGAGAAGTGGTGAGCGAGGAAAGACTCTCAGAGACTATGCGGAAGAGGAGGCTGACATTCCTCGGACATCTCTGCAGAATGAACAAACATAGATTAACCAAACAAATATTGGACTATCTCTGGAAGAAGAAGACCACTCCAACGGTGGACTAAGGAAGTTAGTAAAGATTGGTAGGGGGGAAACTAAAGGAAGTAGGAGATTTCAGTTACTTAGGAAGCAAAATAACCAGTGATGGACGAAGCAAAGAGGATATAAAAAGTAGGCTGGCTCAGGCAAGGAAAGCATTTCTACAGAAAAGGAATCTATTGACATCGAATATAGATTTAGGTATTAGGAAGACATTTTTGAAAATCTTTGTCTGGAGCGTCGCGCTCTATGGAAGTGAAACTTATTGGTGCAGCAGAAAAGAAGAGAATTGAAGCGTTTGAAATGTGGTGTTACAGAAGAATGATGAAGATCAGATGGGAAGATAGGGTTACAAACGAAGAGGTATTAAGACGAGTGGTAGAGGAGAGATGTTTCTGGTGAATGCTAATGAATAGAAGAGGTAGGTTGGTAGGACACATAGTCTACTAAGACACCCAGGAATAGCAAGCTTAGTTATGGAAGGAAGGGTCGAGGACAAGAACTGTAGGGATACACCAAGGTTAGAATATGTTAAACAGATTGCCTCGGATGTAGGGTGTGGTAGCTATGTAGAGATGAAACGATTAGCTCAGGACAGGGAGGCAAGGAGAGCTGAATCAAACCAGTCAAAAGACTGAAGACTCAGACAACAACAGAAAGAAGTGAGTTTAAAGATAAAGTGAAAAACGTGGAAGGGTTTCAAGACGAAGGAAGACCTAAGGGAAGTGGACGAACTTGGACAGAAGATCAAAGGAAACACGCCAGTGAACGCGTGAAGGAATATTGGAGACAGAGGAAACTCCAGGCAAAGCGAAAGAAAAGTAATACATTTGTTGCTTGATCCTAAGTGGTCAATTCACTTGGAAAAAGAAAGGTACACTTGTATGACCAATTTCGATCGTCAAACGATCACCGTCAGATTCTTTACACTTAGGCTATTAAATGTATGTCTGTAAGTACGGGTTATGATATTTACAATATCCCGAGAATGTTCTCCGCAGTGGGTACGTGCTGCTGCGAGTGGTTGAGTCATGCGTTTAGTTGGCTGCACTGCGTCCTTGAAGCGTGTGGGCTGTCAGTGTGTATTGCGATAAGCGAGCGAGCCTGTATGTCTTCAGTGTGTATTGCAGTAAGCGAGCGTTCAGAAAGAGTGCAACAGTATACAGGCGGTTATGTTTACTACTGAATAGAGAGTATTTTTGGTGGAATACGTTTTATCATTTCAAATGATCTTGTCGACTTCGTCGTTATGCTTGGCTCCAACGTTATGCGTTACGGAGACGAAGACGGAAGTGACGTCATGCAGCCGCGCGGGAACTGAGTGCGTGACGTCATGCAGCCACGCGGGAAGCAGAAGCTAATGGTTGTTGGAGTCAGTTGAAAGAGTCCTGCGGCTTCGAGCGACCTGGGGCTTTGAGCGAAGCGAACACAAGAATACAGGGTGACTTCTAAAGATATATACAAGATGCCATAAAAGAATACAGGGTGCCTCCTAAAGAGGTGTGCAGGATGTCAGAGCAAAATACAGTACAAGATGCCAGATAACAATACAGGGTGACTCATAAAGAGATATGCAAGATGCCAGATAAGAATACAATGTGACTCTTAAAGAGGTGTACAAGATGGCAGAGAAGAATACAGGGTGACACCTAGAGAGGTGCACATGATGTCAGACAAGATTACAGGGTGACTCCTAAAGAGGTGTACAAGATGTCACACAAGAATACAGGGTTTATCCTAAAGAGATATACAAGATGCCAGATAAGAATACAAGGTGACTCTTAATGAGGTGTACAAGATGGCAGAGAAGAATACAGGGTGACTCCTAAAGGGGTGCACAAGATGTCAGACAAGAATACAGGGTGACTCCTAAAGAGGTGTGCAGGATGTCAGAGCAAATTACAGGGTGACACTTAACGAGGTGCCCGCGCGGGAAGCCTAAGTTAATGGGTAATGGAGTCTGTTGAAAGAGTCCTGGGGCTTCGAGCGAAGCGAGATTGAACCTTTCTAACTTGTGTAGCATTTGTATCATGCGTCATTTGAAATGATATAACGTTTAGTCATTCAGACTGACTGTAAATTTTTCGCGAAGGCGATCGGTTTACAGAAAATGTAAAATTAAGATTTCAGGCGTGGTTTCTTAATTCAAAGTGTCCAAACCGTGATATCATTCGGGATTTGGTAAGCAAATTTCGTGTACCGGTATCAGGCAGGCCTACGCTTTGAACAGTTGAAAAACTTGATGAAATGATGATGATGATGATGATAATTGTTGTTTTAAGGGGCTAACAACTTGATGAAATCTCCGATATAATGCTTCGTAGTCCAAGTAAATCAACACGAAAATTAGCTCAACAAACAGGAATCTCTAAGTCGACAGCACATAAAGCTGTAAGAGACAAAGCTTCAGTTGTTCCCTTATAAAGTTACCGTGGTTCATGAATTAAAACAAACTGATTACGGAAAAAGAGTGATGTACTGTGAATGGTTCCAGCATCTGTTATGAATGGCTGTGGTGAGTACAAAGTTTACTGTTTATTTGTTATGATTCAAGGGGCAGCCGTGCTACCAACGTAACTGCTGTAGCTAGCTCTCACAGATGCATGTAGGCGCTGCGGAGAACAGTCTCGGACTTAATGTATTATACTGTAACCTTCCTATTTAGATGTAGTAGTAATCAAAATAACACAACTGGCCAAGATATGTGATTTTTTGTTGAGATACTGATAGTGGTGATTGACCTTCAAGTTTGCTTACTTACTGTGATGATGTGACTGTCGTTAAATGGTCAGGTTATTGTGGATTGTGCTCTTAGCTGTTTGAGTGATGTGTGGTCGTTTCCACGCACCTACCACCGCCCGCTGCTTGCACTGAACTGAAATTCTATTATTAACGCAATGTAAATTTCTCACAGTCGCCTCCGTAGCGTAGCGGTCAGCGTGGTTAGCTGCCGCCCCGGAGGTCCTGGGTTCGATTCCCGGCTCTGCCACGAAATTTGAAAAGTGGGTATGAGGACTGGAACGGGGTCTACTCAGCCTCGGGTGGTTCAAATGAGTAGAGGGGGTTCGATTCCCACCTCAGCCATCCTCGAAGTGGTTTTCCGTGGTTTCCCACTTCGTCTTCGGGCAAATGCCGGGATGGTTCCTACTGTATGGCCACGGTCGCCTCATTCCCTCATCCTTGCCTATCCATCCTAACCTTACATTCACTTCCCTCATGAGGCCCCTGTTCGCTTTGCAGGCGAGGCCGCCTGGGCGAGGTGCCAATCCCACCTCACCAGTTGTATCAACTCCGATTAGAAGTTCCCAGCTCTAGGACACTGCCTGAAAATGGCGGTAGGGGTGAGTTCCCTCGCTGAGTCTGTGGGAGCCACCACCCTGGAGAGTAAACTCGATTAAAAAAAGAAATCACAATCCTGACTACCAACTCTATTTATGGGAAAGGAAAATAATAATATAAAATGTGTCTTGTTGTTGTTGTTGTTAATCCATTAAAGGGTCTTGGAGCATCTTGGCCTGTGTAGTAGCGTGTGTGTTTAGAACTTTTCTGATAACTTGTTTTTGAGATGACTGTGATAGTGTGTGTAACTGTATTAGAGGCAGGGATGAGGGAGCTGCCACAGGACTAGAAGTAAGGTACTATCCCAGCATTTGCCTGGAAGGAGTGTGGAAAATAGACGGGTGAAAACCATGCTCAGTATAGTAGCTGTCAGTGCCGGAATTAAAACCTCCGACCTCCGGACTTGCTTCAGCTGCCCTCGTGGCGTGGTGCACTATTCAAGACAGCCTCGTGGTGTAAGAGTAGCATGATTGCCACTTACCTAGGAGGTCACGGGTTTGATTCCCTGCTCCAACAGAAATATGAAATGAATATGGAATGGGGTACACTCTGCCCCGTGAGGGCAATGGAGTACCGGTACCTGCTTGACATGAGAAGCAGGACCTTGTGCCATAAAACAGCCCAGGACATAACACAGCGGTATTACGTTGATGAAGGAAGAGCAAACACTATTGCAGTATGACGTCAGACAATAACGCAATCCATTTAACAAAGCATTCTCACCTGTTCAGCAAAACTGGTGTTGGATGCTAAGAAATGAAGGCATAATTTAGTCAGAAAACTCTCTAACTTCAAAATTAGAATCCTAATAATTTCAATTGTTGTTTATCCTTTAGGCTTACAGGATGGACCCGCGTCGCGTATCGGTGATTGTTTCCCGACGTTTCGGCTGTCATTAAAGCATCCTTAATCATGGGTGGGTACGAGTTGGTGATCGTACTCAAACCGATAAACGACGCGGCTCCATCCTGTAAGGCCAGATGATAAACTAGACACCAGCCGCGAAAGCCTACGATCTAAATTTCAATAGTTGTTCTTTGAGTCTTCAGTTTTTTGAGTGGTTTGATGCAGCACTCCATTCATCCCTGTCCTGAGCTAATCGCTTCATCTCTACATAGCTAGCTCACCTTATATCCCCGGCAATGAGTATAACATATTATAAGGTGCGTTAAAAAAGTAACGAGCCGGAGGCTGTAATGCGCAAACCGGTGACAACATTGGCTAATTGAGGCGTGTGTAACGAGGTGTGGTTCCGACCAGAGCGTGGAAGGTCACAGCAACGCTAGAGGGCACGCGTGTACGTCACGTGACGATACAAAGTGAGCAGCAGCATGCATCAATCGTCCAACGCTGCCAGTCGCATTCCAAACAATGACATGGAGGCGTCAAACGAAGAGCAAAGAGGTGTTGTTCGGTTTCTGACAGCGAAAGGAGTAGGGGGAATGGACCTTCATCGCCGTATGTCACAAGTGTACGGTCAACACTGCATGTCTCTTGCAAGGGGCAAGGCGTGGCACAAGCGCTCCAGGGAAGGACGGGTGTCGTTAGCCGATGATGACCGGTTTGGGAAACCCTCCTGCATTTCCGATGACAACGTCCAGCTGGTTGATGCACTCATTACCCAGGACCGCCGAGTGACAGTGAACGCCATAGCCGCCGTGGTCGGATTGAGCGTCGGAAGTGTGCACACCATCATGAAGGAACGACTGCACTTGCGGAAAGTGTGTGCCCAATGGATGCCCCACAGTCTTCAACCACACCAGGAAGCATGTCGAATGGCCTACTGTCTTCTTCTTGGTTGGACGATTGATGTATGCTGCTGCTCACTTTTTTATCGTCACGTGATGTGCACGCGTGCCCTCTAGCGACGGGTTGTGACCTTCCACGCTCTGGTCGGAACCACACTTCGTTACACACGCCACGATTAGCCGATGTCGTCACCGGTTTGCGCATTACAGCCTCCGGCTCGTTACTTTTTGAACACGCCTTATATTATAACCTTGGTCTACTCCTACAGTTCTTGTCCTCGATCCTTCCTTCCATAACTAAGTTTTATACTCCTGGGCATCTAAGAAGCCTATGCTTGTGTGGGGGCGTGGTGGACCGAGTTCGATTCCCGGTCAATGCATGTGAGATTTTCGAAGAGAAATACCATGTTATGTGGTACGGATTCCACGTAAAAAGGTGGCCCCGTGGCTAATGATCCTGAGATTAACAGTCACGTAATACTACAAGCTTCCTTTCCCTTCTTAGTATGTGTCCAACCAACCTATCTCTTCTCATCATTTGCAGTCTCCAGAAACATCTCTCCTCGCCCACTCGTCTTAATATGTCTTCATTTGCTACACTATCTAGCCATCTGCATCCTCCTCCTGTAACACCACATTTCAAACGCTTCTCGTTCCCTCTTTTCTGCTGCGCCAAGAATTCAAAACTTCAATTGAGCAAGATAAAATATTCCTTTGTTGCATAGAAGCTTCCCAGATAGTTCTGGAAGTTCTGTCCAATTACCGCGCATAGAAAAAACAACACGGAGTGGAGACTCTTAGCTTATTTAATCTCCTCCGTGTTCTGAAACACAAAAAGAGATCGAAAGCACATATTCATTCAATATTGAATATAGATTAGATCTTATTCATGCACAAGTGAATGCACACAGCGCTGATTTTAATACGAGAACATCTGGCTTGATGCAAATATCCCATTTAAATTGGAAACTGGGATATCGAGGATATTAAACGTGTATCTCAATTCTAAATATCGCCGAGTTATTGTTTGCAACAGATGTAAGCTATGAAAGTTGACTTGGTCTTCTTGTTTGTAAAATATTAAACATTTTATGTTACACACAATTAGAAATTAATTTTATTCTCAGAATAAATCGAAGGGCGTAATATTGAGGCTACATTTTCAATATAACTGTGATTGTATATTTAATTTATTATTATTTAGCGTATGCTACATAATAATTGCACATTATAATTACAGTTAGCTTACAAACTAAGATCCAGGCCATGAATGTAGTCTATAGATCTCTCCCTCACCACCAGGAACTCCGTTGGATCGTCACGAATAGCCCTCAGAGGACACTCGGAACTATATGGCAAACAGTCTGTTTTCCGGCGCCATAATCTCAACCCAGAGAAGGTAATCCATTCCATTTGTGCAGAGAAAGGGTACATCGGACAGTGTTTGTTCTTATTCGATTAAGCACCGACCAGATCCTACGAGGCAAGTCAAACCCAGGTGGTTTTGACGATACACACGGCATCTGGAGTTGTTCCGTCGTAGCATAGGTCTGCCGGCATTCTCGGATGTTAAAACTGTTGTCAACTAACATCTTGGCAGTTTCGAGGGGGTAGATGGCGAGACCGAAGCCTTCTTTTAGTGATTTTTTTTTTTTTTTTTGTGATTTAATAACTTTATTTCAATTTGGATTTTGATTACAGGCAAGCAGTTATCTAAGGCAACTTGCTTGCTTCATTTCCATTGGTATCAGGTCTAAACTATTCCCAGTTAATATTCATATTGTTAACATTTGTTCCATTCTGAATAGCAATTTATTCTTTCTCAGTACTGTTCAGAAGGGTTGTGGACCCCATTTTTAGACAAAAGTCACAACTTCCTTTTAACATTGAAATGTTTTGAACTGCTTTTAATTCCCTTAATCAATACAATCATATTTGGATAAAACGGATTTGAGTCTTATTCATAATATTTCAAACAAATCCTTTACGGTACCTCTCCTAGTATAGAGTTATTTTAAGTTTCCCTTCCTTCAGTCACACTACCATTATTTGTAGCATTGGCATGAAAATAGTTGAAATATTGGCAGGTTAATAATATTGACCTACAGGTAAGATGTGGTATGGGAATAAATGTCCAACCTAGTTCATAAATGCAATGTTGAAGTGATCTATTAAATGTTTCAATTGAAAGAATAAAGACTTCTTCTCCAATGTCACAATTATTATCACTGCAGACCAGTACCAGTATTGAATTATGATCCTTATAGTAGATGGTTAGGTACCAGGATTGCTAATATTAAAATGAAAGCTGGTAAAATCTTTGAAAAATTCGCTTGGAGATGAACTTCTATCTGTGCCAGATTGGACTTTATTTTGTTGCTTCAAATTTATATCGATATAATCATTAGCATTTTTGTGGGAAGAATGCTGCCATTCATTTGTTTCCTGAGGAATACCATTGTGATAAAAGATGGAAGAATCTGCATTACTTGTATCAATATTTTCATTTCTCTGTTTGAATTTTCTTTGGTTGAATTTTGAAAAAGTTGTAATAAAATTTGTTGAATTATATTTTCGAGAGTAACTTCCGGATGCAAGACTTTGTATGAGGAAATCTCTGCTTAGGAAGGGAAGACTACCTATTGAGGACTGATGGCAGAGTTCTCACTGGTTTAATAGAGACTGCAGGGAGGTGGGGATTATCCTGTAGTTTATTATACTCCCGGACCAAACCACTCTCCTGCCGCCGAGATGGAGGTGGTGTGTGGCAAGTATAAGTAGCCAGGTGATAGGTCTGAGTGTACCAGTTATAAGGCGTATGTTATGCTTGAGTTGAACGCCAACCTATCTTGTGTGAGCAGTATTCATCCACGCTGAGGAACAATATTCCGCATTAGCGTAACCCATTCCTAGATATAAAGTACGAAATACAGTGGGTCTCTCTCACGACTCGGCCGGCCGGCGCGCCCAGCTTATCTGTCTCCCGTTGACTCATCACTCCCCGCTCGGCATAACATAGCACTTCGCTAACGTTATCCGTGCATGACATGAGATAACAATTAAAATTAATAAAATAAGCTGCTACTACCTTATGATAGGAGATGTTCTAAATGTTCTCCTCCTACATCCACACATTTCCGGCATCGTCTGAGGAAACTCCGATTCACACGCATATGTTCGTCTTTCGTAATTGAGGCTATTTCTCTCTGGATATGTTATTATTTTTCTCGGACGAAGCTTGGTTCCATTTACACGAGTATGGTTTGACGACGCAGAATAACAGATATTGGAGTAGAGAACCCCCCCACCGCATATACGAAATTCCTCTACATAACGATTGGGTCGGAGTATGGTGCGCAGTGAACGGATACATTATTATAGGTCCTATCCTTTTTCAAGGCACAATTAATGCACAAAGGTACAGGGATAATATACTCAAACCATGTTTTGACGAACTGACTGACACTAACTCTCGAAATGGATACATTCAGCAAGACTCTGCCACCGCGCATACAGCTCATGACACATTAAACTTAATGGAGGAAATTTTTGAATACCGTGTAATTAGTACGGACTTATGGCTGTCACGGTCCCCATATTTAACTGTTTGTGACTTTTATTTATATGGGTGCTTAAAGAATAAAATGTATGCAAGAAACCCTCATACGTTGAACGAACTGAAAGAACATATCCGGAGAGATATAAAGCCTCAATTACGGAAGACGAACTTATGCGTGTAAATCGGAGTTTCCTAAGACGAAGCCGGAAATGTGCTGATGTAGGAGGAGAAAATTTAGAACATCTTCTGTCATAAGGTAGTAGCTACTTATTTTATTAATTTTATTTGTTATCTCATGTGAAGTGAAAGACATTGGCTAGGGCCTATATCTCATTGACTGTTAGAAAAGTAGTGACCAATAGTGTCATCTGTTGTCGCATAGCGCTGTAAAAAATAATCACAGCACATTGGAAAACTTTGGCTGTCCCGAGCTCTCTAATCATATATTTCCATTCGTTTGTAAATTACATTGTGTCAGTACTGTAGTTAGTAAATAGCCGTTTTCCTATTCATTATTATCATTATCATTGCGGGAAAATGACGTGAATGTTTGTCCATTATACCGTACTACGTATCACTCGCACTACCACCACAAAAATATATATTTTTACGTTTGTTTTCTTCTCTTAGTTTATGTATAATGTGCCAGTTCTGTAGTAGTATACATTATCATCAATAAAACATATTGTTACGTGCCACCCCCCTAGTGGCACTTTTGTTAACTGGATTACGGTGGGTAGAAAGCACAACACCAATTACTGCTTAAAGAAATAATTAACTTTATTGTGGCCAGAAGGATACACTACTCAACAGCAAATACAAGCAATTATTACCTTACTCCAGTTTCCTCACGAGAATACTTCCCCTTTCACTTGTCAACATACCACAGTTAATCCTCTCGCTAGTGAGTCCGGTCCCGTACGCTGGCTGGTAATAGCTGCACTAGGTCTGTCACTCACTGTTTTGCAACCCACCACAATGACCTCTCTCGCACTAACAAGGGAAGTCTCTGAACCGGGGAATCTCAGATCTTGATGGAACTTTGCAGATACGTTGCGTGAGCCCAACTAGGCAGAACCGTGAAGAAAAATCTTTCGGAAATTAACTACCCCTTCTACCAGATGAAAAATTAAGATTTACACGTTTAAATTGGCGCGCCAGTGGCGTGGGCTTCATTGGCTGCGTCAGAGGTTGCTGCCCGGCCTACGGTGTACAGTCACCGAATGAGAGGCGACAGACCCGGCATACGCTTATATCCGTATACGAAGAGTGTCCCATGCGTTGCATAATGAATGTTAACATTGGAAAAGTTATGTTGTCTGGAGGAAAAATATGGAAAATGTATGGAAAGGCTTCTCAGCATTCAAGAACAGGACCTGTTGGACAGTTTGGATGGTTTTGTGCCTATCTGGCTTTCTGGCGTTCGTCTCTTGTAACAAGTGTGTTAGGTATGAAATACAAACAAAATGCTGTTGAGTATTGGAAAAGCGGTAAGAGGCGTCCGTTTTCCTTTTCGTCGGTAAAATGTAAGTTTTACCGTTTAAAGAGAGATTTAATTTGTGGGCAGAGCAAATGAAAAGGGGTGGCACCCACCGCGACAAATTGAGGAGAATAACATATGCCTTAAAAGCCCAATTTGACATTTCCCATCAGAATAATGACGTACTATATGACGTGACAATTCAGCAATGGGCTATGCTAGCTGCGCAGGACGTAAAATATACGGGGTTTAAATCCAGCGTTCCTGGGTGCAGCACTTTAAAGATCGCTATAATATCATTTCGCGAAAAATAGCGACTGTGGTGATATCAAAGAATGGCCATCGAAAAATGGATATTATGTCAGCAGCAGAAATATTCGTAGAAGAGGTTACATCGGTTCTAGATTCTCTCGGCCCTGGAAACTTACAGTATATACTGTAATAGTGATCAAAGTGGGTTCAATTTGGAGATGTGTTCGGGTAGAACACTGGCTATAAAAGGGTACAAAACGGTTTTCTCCAAAGTGCAATCAGTGCGGGCCACAACGCACAGTTATACAATAACGCCAACAGTAACAGCAGCGGGCAAGCTGCTTGGTCCTCTCTTCATAACTTTAAAAGTACCAAAAGGTATGTTTGGTAAAAGGGTGAGAGAAACTATGTTTGCACATGACAATATTTACGTTGTTCCAACAAAATCTGGCAAAATGGGATCCGCACAATTGAAGAATTGGTTTCATAATGTTTTCAAACAGCATGTACCGTCTGGCAATGTGGCACTCCTTCTGGATTCCTTTTCTGGACATAATCGTTAGAAAGTGAAGAGCACATACGACTGATGATCATCCCTCCTGGGTCCACAGCCTATTGTCAACCATTGGATGTATACGGCTTTAGGATCTGGAAAAGCTTTGTCCGTAGATTTTCGAACACCGTTCGGTTATTGAATTTTGATATCAATTTGGC
Organism: Meconema thalassinum; assembly: GCA_946902985.2. NCBI lineage: Eukaryota > Metazoa > Arthropoda > Insecta > Orthoptera > Tettigoniidae > Meconema > Meconema thalassinum. Next base: position 200,150,476 of record OX336391.1, on the reverse strand, counting down.
CCAGAGAAATACAATCTTGAAAATGCAGTCTCTGACCAACAATTGTCGTCCTCTCGTTTTACTTCAATGTGACAATACGCATGGTACCGAATTCAGTATCCGTCCGACAATCCCGATCGGTTTTAACACCCTGTGCCATATTGTTTCGATATCAGTGCAATACAAAGTAGTACTTGCACTCGCCCGTGTCTTATACGGTGAGGATGGTGTAAAAGCAATATGTGTTTCCAACATTATTACCACGAACATCACTGTTGTCAGAACTATGTGAAATGGCTTGGTCTCTTACTCACTCGTGTGACCATTGGTTCAGTTTACTCGTAATTATATGTATTTGCGATACCTTACATTGCATGATTAATAATAAAGCACGACGTGCAATATATTGTAAAGATGCAACATTAATGTCCCATGCCGCAGCGAAGCTTATGAGCGCGAGTACGGGAGGGCAGTCGTTTGGAACGTGATCTTTTGAGCCACCAATCAGGAGTGAGGCACACTCCCGCTTGACCAGCGCGCACAGTTCAAAATTGTTGTTCTTACTGCCGTCTACGGTGGGTAGGAGTTAATTTCCGAAAGATTTTTCGTCACGGTTCTGCCAAGTTGGGCTCACGCAACGCATCTAAGGTCCAGCAGCATCCGCGATTCCTCGGTTCAGAGACTTCCCTTGTAAGTAAGCACACTCGCTCAAAACACAGGCAGACCCCTGTAAGCTCCTCACTCCCTTCGCTGTCAAGAGAATCGGCTCCACTAGGGGTTTCGCAAGTCTCCACACTTCTGTCGCTCAGGATAAGCGCTCGCACTCGCTCGTAAAACACAACAACAACCACTGCTTGACAGGTCGCACTTATATAGCAGGCCGGCGACTCAATAAATGCTTGTAGATCCATCCAGGGTTCACGGCTTCTCGAGGTTTCCATCGCTGGCTCAGTCACGAATATTCTGGACCATCCCTTTGTCCTAGTAGCCCTGTTGCATAAGGCGCACGAGGCAAGGCACAGCCCAGCCCTGGGGCAGTTGTGACTCATGCGGCGAGCGATGACACAAACTCACAGCCGTAACACCACCACCTTCCTAAAAGGCTGATCGTCCCGATCAATCATTGGTCCGTCTGTGTCCCTCCGTAGGCTGCCAGGCGATCTCGATGCACGATCTTCATCTTCGCCCTCGGGCTCCGCTGGATCCTGTAGACGACATCGTTGATCCGTTTCACGACTCGGTACGGGCCCTCCCAGGACTTCTGCAGTTTGGGTGACAGGCCTTTCTTCCATAATGGGTTGAAGAGCCAGACCAGGTCGTCCTCGTGGAATCCGCCGGCATCCGTCTGCTGGTCGTATCGGGTCTTCATTCGGTCGGTCTCGATCCGCAGTTTCCTCCTCGCGAACGCGTGCACGTCCTCCAGTTGGTCGACCAGTTCTTGACAATACTGGCTTACCGGGAACGGATCATTCCCAGGTCGGCCGAAGGCAAGATCGACAGGTAGACGGAGCTCCCTCCCAAACATGGCCCGGGCTGGTGTGCACCCGGTGGCTTCATGCACGGCGGCGCGGTAGGCCAGGAGAAATAGTGGAAGATGTTTGTCCCAATCCCTCTGGTGCTCGCTGACGACTATTCGGAGATGGTTCTCGATGGTGCGATTGAATCGCTCTACCATCTCGTCGGACTGAGGGTGTAGCGGAGTTGTCCTTGTCTTCCGGATTCCCAGCAGCTGGCATAGGTTCTGGAACACCTGCGACTCGAAGTTCCTCCCTTGGTCGGAGTGCAGCTCCAGGGGTACTCCGTACCGGCTGACGAATTCCTTCACCAGGGTCTCTGCAATCGTCGCGGCTTCCTGGTTAGGGAGCGCATACGCCTCCGGCCATTTGGTAAAGTAGTCGCTGACGACTAATATGTAGCAGTTCCCTGCCTCGCTTAACGGGAATGGCCCAGCAACATCGATGGCCACTCTCTCCATGGGGCCGCCCACGTTGTAGGTCTTCAGTGGACCCCGTCGTCTTCGTCCTGGGCCCTTGCTGGCTGCGCAATCGTGGCACCTCGCGCAGTGGTTCTCCACGTCTGTTCGGCATCCGATCCAGTAGAACCGCTCTCTCAGCTTCTCCAGGGTCTTCTTTATCCCTAGGTGTCCTCCAGATGATCCTCCATGAACTTCCTTCAGGACTTCCTCCGTCATAGCCTTTGGAACGACGACTTGTTCCCGAGATGTCTTCCCGTCGGTGCTCTCCCAGGTACGGCAGATGAGGCCATCCCTTACAATCAGCGAGTCCCACTGTGCCCAGTAGGACTTAAACTTTGGGCTGCAGTCACTCACAATGTTCCACCCGGGTCTGGGGACACAGGCCCTCTTCCATTCGGCTATAAGTCCCAGGTCATCATCTTCTGCTTGTGCCCGCGTGAAAGATTCGCGGCTCCAGCTCCCTTGAAGTTCCACGGTAGTCCTTCGGCACCGTATCCCGGTGTTCTCCTCCCTCCTAGTACAGAAGGTGCAGTCTTCGGGGCACGGTCTTCGTGACAGGGCGTCGGCGTTAGAATGCAGTTGGCCTTTCCTGTGCTGAATCTCAAAGTTGTACTGTTGAAGCCTCTCTAACCACCGCGCGAGTTGACCCTCGGGCTGCTTGAAGTTCAGGAGCCACCGCAGGGATGCATGGTCGGTCCTAATGAGAAATTCTTGCCCGTACAGGTACTTGTGGAAGTGCTCAATGGTCTTCACGATGGTGAGCAGCTCCTTCCTGGTGACGCAGTAGTTCCTTTCTGGCTTTGACAAGGCCTTGCTGAAGTAGGCCACTACTCTCTCCTCGCCGTCCACTACTTGCGACAGGATTCCCCCTATGCCAAAGTTGCTGGCATCGGTATCGACGATGAACCTTGTTCCAGGCCTGGGGTAGGCCAGAATAGGCGCGGTGCACAGAGCCTGCTTGAGTTGTTCGAAGGCACTGTGGCATTCTGCTGTCCACGTGAAGAGTTGGTCCTTCTCAGTCAGTCGATGTAAAGGTTTGGCGATGTCGGCGAATCCTCTCACGAAGCGACGGTAATAAGTGCAGAGTCCCAGGAAGCTTCGTAGTTGGGACTTGTCCTTCGGAACTGGCCACTCCCTCACAGCTGCGGTCTTCTCTGGGTCGGTGCGCACCCCTTCCGCGGAGACGATATGCCCAAGGTACTGGACCCGCTTCTGGAAGAGCTGACACTTCTTGGGGCTCAACGTCAGCTGGGCAGCCCGTAGCTTCATCAAGATCTCCTTCAGGTTGCTGTAGTGCTCCTCGAAGCTTCTTCCTAGAACGATGACGTCGTCTAGGTAGACCAGGCAGGTCTTCCAGTGTAGTCCCCTCAGACTGGACTCCATTAGCCTTTCGAAGGTCGCAGGGGCGTTGCACAGACCGAATGGCATGACGGTGAACTGCCAGAGCCCGCTGCCCACAGAGAACGCCGTTTTCTCGCGGTCCTTAGGGTGGACCTCCACCTGCCAGTAGCCGCTCTTCAAATCCAAGGTGGAGAACCATCTTGATCCTGATATGGTGTCCAGCGTGTCGTCGATCCGGGGTAGAGGGTAGCTGTCCTTCTTCGTGACGTCGTTCATCCGCCTGTAGTCCAAGCAGAACCTGGTGGAACCGTCCTTCTTCTTCACAAGCACGACCGGAGAACTCCAAGGACTGTGTGATGGCTCGATCGGCCCTTGATCCTTCATCTCTTCTACCATCCAGTCGACTTCAGCTTGCTTGGTGAGCGGGACACGTCGGAATGGGGCCCTATTCGGTGCGCTGTCCCCAACGTCGATTCTGTGCTGGACCAAGCTTGTCCTGCCGAAGTCTTTGCTTCCCACGGAGAAGACATCCTGGAATTCGTGTAGCAGGTCCCGAAGTTGGCGTGATTGTTCCTCGTCTAAATGGTCCTGGGATCCTTGGTACAGCTTCTGTAGTTCTTCTGGCAGGGCGCGTCTTCTTCGGTTGTCCGTCTGCAGGTGTCCGTCCGTCGTGTCTGTGATGCGGGCAATCCAGGTAATGGGCTCGCAGACTCCTAGGTTGGTGTCCCGGTGAACCGTAATATCGTAGTCGTTCAGGTTGGACAGGCGGACGTAAGGCCGAGACGTCGTGTTGATGAGAGTCTTGGCAACTAACAATGCTTTTGTCCGGATGTCCTCATATTTTGACTCGATGACAGCCGCCACTCCCTCAGCTGTTCCGTCGACAATTACGGCAGCGCTGTTTTCCGTCCTAACGGGAACGATGACGTCCTCTCTCAGCCTTACTCGTCGTGCGGCGACGGCCTCGCATGCTGGTTGCAAAGCAAGTTCCTCACTTCCGAAGTGCAGAGTGTTGGTACTCAGATCCAAGATGATGTTGTTCTGGTCCAGGAAGTCCAGTCCGATGATCACTTCATTTGATACGTCAGCCACAAGCACTGGATGCTTTATCGCCCGTCGACCAATGACGAACTCCAGTGATGCTTCGCCATGTACCGGTGCGGTCTCTCCGGTCGCGGTTATTAGCTGGAGGTTCCTTTGTGTGGGTTGCACTCTCCACTTCGGGATCACGGTGGGGCTGACGATGGTCCTCGATGCTCCCGTGTCGATTAGCATGGGCCAGCTCACTCCGTTGACGACTCCGTCGACCATCAGGCTGCTATTGTCCCTCTGTAACTTCGTCACACGCACTTGGACTGCCGGGGCTTGACGACTGTCATAAGCCTACCTTTGCCCCCCAAGGCTGGCTAATACTCGTTTCCCTGAGCCGCGCGGTTTTCAGACGACTGATTTCCCGTCGGATACCCTCGGCGGCGGCGATCACCGCAGTCCTTGCTCAGGTGGCCTTTCTTACCGCAGGCCCAGCAGGTCGGTAGTCCTCTTCCGGGCCGCCTCTCCGGTTGTCTTCCGGCTGTGTCGTTGCTGGTGGTGCCGCGACTATCGAAGAAACGGCTTAGCGCCTCCATCAATTCGTCGGCCAGGGGCTTGGTCTCGTTGGTTTTTGCTGGTTCGTTGACGTCCACTTGACGCACCTGCGCGTGCATTCTAGATGCCTGTTTTGCCGTCTCGAATTCAAGTGCGTGGCTCAGCGCATCTGCCAGGGTCTTATTGCGCGCGAGTCGCAGCGCCTGTTGAGTGTCCGAGTCCCGTAGCCCGTCGGTGAAGGTCTGCGTCGCAATCTGTTCCAGAAAGTCGGCCGGCGCTGTTGGATAGGCGAGCCTTACGAGGCGTGCGATGTCCATCTCGAACTCCTGCAGGGTTTCCGCGTTCTTCTGTGCCCGGGTCCGGAGCTGCATCTGGTAGGCCTGCTGAAGATGGCTATCTCCATATCGGGACTCCATATGGGCGATCAGTGAAGCGTAGTCCTGGGATCCAGTCGGGATGGCCTGAAGGACGTTAAAGGCCTCACCTCTCAGCGCTACAATGAGAGCTGTAGCCTTTTCTGTGTTGTTCCAGTTATTTATGGAACAGGCCGCCTCGAACTGACGTAAGTAGGTGCTCCACGGGACCTTTCCGTCGAAGGTTGGGGGCGTCACTCTGCTATGTCCCGTTCCTGATATTCCCGGTGTAACGGTGGGCGGGCGTTGGCGCAGCTCGGCAACTTCCTCTTGTAGGGCTTTGAATCTCGCTTCCATCCCCGTCGGCGGGCGTTGGCTCAGTTCAGCAACTTCCTTTTGTAAAGCGTTGAATTTCTCTTCCACCCCCGTCAGTGGGCGTTGGCGCAGCTCGGCAACTTCCTTTTGTAAGGCGTTGAATTTCTCCTCCACTCCCATCAGCGGGCGTTGGCGCAGCTCGGCAACTTCCACTTGTAAGGCGTCGAACTTCTTTTCCACTGCCGTGACTTCCTCACGCAGACCCAGTTCTAATTTCCTTTGGCTCTCCTCTAATTTCGTCAGCAGACACTCTTCCAGATTTTTCTGGCCATCCAGAAATTTGGCGGTTAGGTCCTCTATTAACTTATTCTGGCCGTCCTTCAGGTCCTCTGCTAACTTCTTCTGGCCATCCTCCATCTTCTTCTGGCCGTCCTCCATCTTCTTCTGGCCGTCTTCCATCTTCTTCAGGTCATCTTTCAGGTCCTTGGCTAATTTCTTCTGGCCGTCTTCCATGCCACTTAACTTTTCTAGCAATGCTGCCAATTGCGCCTCCATTTTAGTTGTTTGTCTTGTAAAGGGCATGCACTCACAGGAAAATTAGAGAAAATGACCTGCTCGGGTTTTGAAACCAGGACCGTCAGGTGTTGTGCTTGAGTTCGTAATCCGGCTTCTGACACCAGTTGTTACGTGCCACCCCCCTAGTGGCACTTTTGTTAACTGGATTACGGTGGGTAGAAAGCACAAAACCAATTACTGCTTAAAGAAATAATTAACTTTATTGTGGCCAGATAGATACACTACTCAACAGCAAATACAAGCAATTATTACCTTACTCCAGTTTCCTCACGAGAATACTTCCCCTTTCACTTGTCAACAGACCACAGTTAATCCTCTCGCTAATGAGTCCGGTCCCGTACGCTGGCTGGTAATAGCTGCACTAGGTCTGTCACTCACTGTTTTGCAACCCACCACAATGACCTCTCTCGCACTAAGTAAGCACACTCGCTCAAAACACAGGCAGTCCCCTGTAAGCTCCTCACTCCCTTCGCTGTCAAGAGAATCGGCTCCACTAGGGGTTTCGCAAGTCTCCACACTTCTGTCGCTCAGGATAAGCGCTCGCACTCGCTCGTAAAACACAACAGCAACCACTGCTTGACAGGTCGTACTTATATAGCAGGCCGGTGACTCAATAAATGCTTCTAGATCCATCCAGGGTTCACGGCTTCTCGAGGTTTCCATCGCTGGCTCAGTCACGAATATTCTGGACCATCCCTTTGTCCTAGTAGCCCTGTTGCATAAGGCGCACGCAATACACGAGGCAAGGCACAGCTCAGCCCTGGGGCAGTTGTGACTCATGCGGCGAGCGATGACACAAACTCACAGCCGTAACAATATAAATCCACCGGGCGGAGCCGGGCACTACTGCTAGTAACTTATATAATTGAAGTATTAGAATCCTAATGTTATTAAAGAAAGCTTTCCAATGAGCAAGATCTTATGATGATTGCTTAACGATCGAAACATGGTATCCTATTAAGTATTCCGCTCCCAAAAGTTTAGTTCATAAAACAGTATTATTTTGTGATACATTTCTTACGTAATTCTTCTTTCAGGTCAGGGTTTATGATACTTGTTTCCCGCCTAATGTAATTGGACACAGTTTGTATTGACCGACTGGATAGCGTTCTGTAATACATATAATTAATATGAATCAATAGAATATAATGAAATTATAGCTTGCCACGGTGGGTGAGTGGTTAACGTGTCGAATTACCAACCCCCAAGCTTGCAGGTTCGCCCCTGGCCGTGGTAAGTGATTTTTGAAAAGCGACAAAAATCACGACATGGATGTCACACGATGTTGGCATGTTAAAGAACCCATTTGAATTCAGTAGGCCGTGTTCAATGGCAAAATTAATCTCGGGTTTTTCCGCCAACATAACGTTCCTCCATTCTCTAGTAGAAAGCGCTGTAGTGTCAAGGAAATTAGAAATCTAACCTCCTTTACTTTCATAGCGTTCAAAGGAACGACGAAATTCGACATGCAAGCTGCCCTTTGGGTGTCAATTAACAAAGCTTGTACCCGGCATCCGAGGCCATACGAAATTATTATTATTATTATTATTATTATTATTATTATTGTTATTATTATGAAATTATAGTCATTTGCCCAATTCATCAAACTGGCAGTTAAAACCACAATGTTATGACATTATTCCAAATGGGTCAAACTCAATCTTTTAACTGTAACAGGGAAGTCTGAACATCTACAGTGACATGCCTTTACTTCATGGAGTCATCTTCCAAGTAAATTCAAAGGTACTGTACCGTATATGAAGATGATCGCAAGAGCATTGGCTGGATTATTAAGAGAGCTGGAATTTCATCTTCAGAATACAGATAGCAATAGAAATTCTTGTGCAGCTGTGATATCTGTTCCAGGGAGAGCACTAACACAAACCGCTGTCACTTCTCGGGATGGGATTATGTGGAAACACTGGGTCAGGTGCTAGGATATTGTGCTATACGAGAACTTATAATAACTTCGATCTAACATCGCATTAGCAATCTGAAAAGCAAAATTAGTAGTGTATGAAGAAGTAACAGACCATAAGGATGTCATTAGAATCAATTGGCTTGCGAAGAAAGGTTTTATTTTGGATCCAATGGTTTGCGTTAAAAATAATGCTCAGCAATCACAAGGAAGTGGATGACGAAAAGTGAGCTCTGTATCGTCCATGTATTCCACACCCATTTAGATAATAGCGGTCAAATTACTGCCTCTCATACTAACAATTGTTTTTATCAAAGATGCTGATGTTGAATCAGCCTTACATTACCGAATTACCCTGTGGAAGTGACTGCTGCCTGCGACGTCTTTCTGTAGTTCCTAACTTAGAGAATGGTATGTTTCCAGATTCCTAGTAATACTCAACCTACCCCTCATATGGAAAATTTGGCTGAATCAGCTGAATAATGTGTGCGTTATGTACACATGGGAAAAGTAATGTACTTGGACCAATGATATCTGTTACAATCGAAATATCTGTAATATTCCACCCTGATCTTTCTTTAAGTGTGGAATTGTTTCCATTTTACATGCTAAGAAACCGGATAAACCGGATCAAACAAGCATTAATAAACCATTATCAAAACTCACGACTTTTAAAATATGAACAACTATGTCGCTTAGACCATGACATTTACTCAACAAGAAGTTCCGTGGAAAATGTAATAACTTGTTTTAATATAGGATAAAATATTTTACTAGTGATTTCCATTTCAAATTATCTCGGCAATTAAATACCACAGATTTCCCTTGTGATGGACTAAATGGATTTTTGTACATTACCCAATCGAAATCAAGTGTAGGGCAATAATTTCAAACTCGAAACTCAATATTTAAACATTGCAGTAATTTTACACAAACGGAAAATAATATTGTAATGGTTTTACTAAGGTAATGATTCATTCCCTGTCTTAAACTGAAGCTTTCACCTCCGCTCTATATGACTCACAACATCACACTTTCCAAAGTTACACGATGCGTGAATACAACACTAGAGAATTGTGTACCATAATATTTACCTCATTGTACTGGTTTATTTACTAACAGAACGACCGGTTCAGATATTAACATACGTATAACGTATACTTGACGATATCTACATCAAAAATAGTGGACAGATGACCGCAATGTGCCACCTCTTAAAGCAAACGTAACTACAACCAGTACGAAATGAATTACGTGCTAGAGTATATAACTTTCAATATCCGCTAATTATCGCTCCTCGAGTAGACATCTTTGTGTAACGAATCACAAGATTTAATTTTTAAAATGTAAAATGAACGGCTTCTATAATAATTTACGAAAACATATTCTGGAGAATTTACGTCATATAATTATAAAAATTGAAAATTAACATAAGTCGTGTGTAGCCTATTTCTCTGGAATTACCCTTCCAACGAGATACTGAATTTCTCTCTCAGTCTTAAAAAGAGATAAATGCTTTCTTCTGTTAATCAATTACCATCAACTGCGGGGAATTTACTTGGTTTAATGTGACTGGAACTCAACCACACAAGACTTGATAAACGGTGCCAGGCAAAGACTCGTCTCTTCGCTCCCCTATGAGTGACTCCATGTAATCCATCGTAACTTACAAGCCTCTCCGTAACATGTTGAATAAATGGAGTTTGCTTGGGGGCGGGGGAGAGGCGAATGGTGTAAGGCGCGAGGCCTCCACACAATGTTATTCTTGTTCCCCAATAAATCAATCTATGGAGGACAAGGAATGGCGTGACGACTTGTCTAACATCCTGGTTGTCTTTTTATACTCACAGCTCTTTTTCAAATATTTCATCGTCTTCCAGAGAATAGATTTCTATTTTTAAACTCCTTTCTTGTAGAAAAAGTCAATCATATCCTGAATGTCAGCGATAACATATGTCTTAGACAATACCAGTTATTTGATCGTATATTGAGGTGTGACAACATTGTTGAAAACCGGGCTATTACTGGCGTGATTTGTGGCAATATATCAACCGTTTTCAATACATAGCATCGGTATTCGTATTAGTCTATACTACTTGTTCGAGAACTTCGAATGTTCATGATGCACTTAAGAATATTAGAATGCATGTCATCTGCAATTGTCATAACAATTCACAGTAATCCATTTAAGGGCTTTGTTTCGCGTCTTATCTACGAGAACATCCAGAAATTTATTTTAAATAGTTTTATTCTGTTAAAGTAAACGTATTTCACTGGGAAATGGGAGCATTCTCGACAAATCTATGACGTAGCAATAATATACTGGCCGGAAAAGCCCAGTTTGGTGTAGCAGCAGTGGCTCGAAATGGCTTCAACTGTTCCGGAAACATTAACTGGGCCCTTTTCACCGTCATCATCCGTCAAATCATCAGTATTTGGTGGGGATACGATGACGTCAATAGGATCCTCATCTTGCAGCAGTCCAGTATGGAACACTGGGGCATTCAGAAGATCCACAATTTCTGTAAGATCACCAATTCATTGAGCCGTGGAGGTCTATGGGAAGGAACGTTTCCTGCTATACGCATTGTGCCCTTAGGAGATCTGGCGACATTATGCCTGTTCGTGAATTTAAATTCAGCGCGAGGAAATGTGACGCAGGACGTGCTATGTCTTGCCAGAGAAAAGAAATTGCTCAGCGAATGAAGTTCGAGCCAATTAAAATTCAGCGTTATATAAATATAATATCGATGATAATTAAGATAAAGTAAGGAAATAAAATTATGCGCGAGGTAGCAGATATCATCTGAGACCTCTGTATAAAATATTTAGAAAATTTATAATCCAAAAATAAAGATATTGATGTTTAAAGTCTAGGCCAGTAGTGTATGGCATATGGCATGACGTAGAACGATGAGCCAGACCACAGATGTGCATCTCGAAAAATGTGACAGATACGAGATCAATATGGCGGATGCGCGTATTTGTAATATGTTATTGCAAGTGGAGGAGAGCAAAATCTACTTGATAAATTTACTGGTATTATCAGCCTCATGATCCGAAGGTCACGGGTTTTATTCTTGGCCGAGAACATCTGAAATTTGAAGAGCAGCAAAAATCTACAGCACTCGGAAAAGATCTCTCGTATAACAAGTCTAATACACCACCAGATGGCAGTGTTAAACAGAACGTCGAAATTGGAGGGTTGATCGCCTCAATGCCTCCAACGGATACGGACGGATTGATCTAAGGGGAACACATACATTTGCACACACACAGAACAAAAGTCTGTCACATACCCCTATATTTCATGTGATGAAAATAGGCTAAACGTAATAGCAGTGAGGCTACCTTGTGGTGTAGTGGCTAGCATTCTTGGCTGTCGCCCCGGAGCCACGTTTGATTCCCAGCTCTGCCAACAAATTTAATTGTGGTCTGATGGCTGGAGCGGGGTATACTCAGCCTCATGAGGAACAAGTAGTTCCGTGAAGAACTATACAGCCTATTTTCATATATCCTACTTATGTTAATTGCCACTATCAACATACACAATTTCAGTTTGATTGCTGTAATTGATTCGTAGATATTGAGAACCGACTAAATATTTCGGATGGTCGCCATGTTGGATTTTACATATGTAGGTCCTAGAGTTATGTACTGTTACATGCAGATTATTGTGTAGGTGTAGTATTCAAACTTCAATCGCATAATTAGGACACAAGAAGTAACAAGGAGATTTTAAAATTTCGCACAGCTGCCATCTTGAGGTTATGGAAACAATTGAAATAAATTAGATGCCAGTGGATTACCATTCGTATAAGGATTTACTGTACCTAGTTTCACTGCACTCGGATGGTTAAATTGCGAGAAACGTCCATGTGAATATTTATACTTCGCGTCGCCACCATGTTGGATTTGTGATCACCAGGTTATTTAAAGTCTTATAGGTGAACTTAAGTTCATAGCCCCTATGAACATAAAAACAGTCTGATTGCTATAATAGACTCGTAGATATTCTGAGCCGTCTAAATATTTCGGATGGTCGCCATGTTGGATTGTTAAATGTATATGCCATAGAGTCATGTACTATTAAAGGAAAATTATTGCGTAGGTTCATTATTCAAAGTTTCACTTCGATCGCATGACTACATCACAATAAATAAACACTTAATTTTAAAATTCGCACAGCCGCCATCTTGAGGTTATGTAAACAATTGAACTAAATTAGATACCAGTACATTACAATGTGCATAAATATTTCCTGTACCAGATTTCATTGCGTTTGGAGCATTAAATCGCGAGAAAGGACTATTAAAATTTTCAAATTCGCTTGGCCGCCATGTTTGTTTTGTAGTTAACCGGTTTTTGAAAGTCTTATATATGGACTTCCAGTAGTGCCCTTTATCTCCGTACAAAATTTCAGGAGATACCGGTAATAGTTTCAGAGATATAGAATGCCGGTGAAATATTTCGCACATCCGCCATCTTGTGGTTATGTAAACAATTGAATGAAGTTAGATGTCGGTGCATTACAATTTATATAAACATATACTGTACCATGTTTCATTGCGTTTGGTTGGTTAAATCGCGAGAAACGTCTATTTAAAAGTCTCAACTTCGCTTGGCCGCCATGTTGGTTTTGTAGTTACCAGGTTTTCAAAGGTCACATAAGTGAACTTATAGTAGTTCCCTTTATCACCACACGAAATGTCAGGGTAATGTCGCAAATAGTTTCAGAGATATTGAATGCTGGTGAAATATTTCGCACAGCCGCCATGTTGGATTGGTGAGTCGTAACAAAATTTGAAGGGCACGGTCGGGGTCGCCCGGAATAGTGCTATGACCTTACCGAGTTTCATTGAAATCGCTCCAGCCGTTTAGATTTTATTAGGGGGGGACACACACACGAATCACACACACACGCACACACACACGGACAAAAGGTGATCTCATAAGCCTATTTTTTCAAAATTGAAAATAGGCTAAAAATGAAAAAAGGTGGGCTGAATTCCCAACTCAGCCATCCTGCAAGTGATTTTCAGTGGTTTCCCACTTCTACTACAGGCAAATGCCGGGATGGTTACTAACTTAAGGCCACGGTTATCTCCTTTCTAAATCCTCATCTGAATTACAAATACACAATCTAATACATACATCACAACAAAACGGGTTATCAGACAAATTCCTCCCACACATACACCCAAGTACACGAGGATAAATGACCTCGATGTTCAGGCCCCTCAAATAAAATAACAACAATAACTAATAGCAGTGAAACAAAAGTAATTGTGGTCAATTATAATGATGTTGTTAATGATGACGACGACGATGATGATGATGATGATGATAGTTATCATTGTTCTTTCAAGGGGTGGAACAGTGATGTCACCTGCCCCTCGTTTGCTCAACTCTACCGAAGCAAAAATGAAAGCTAAAGCTATGTTGTTTAGAGGTGGAGGAGGAAGCAATGAAGGAAGGGACGTACAATCAGTGAATGATATTCTGTAGAAAGTAAATTTATAAGACATACAGGGAAATGATTTCTTGTGTGTTTAAGAAACCACTTGCCTGTATGCCAGATAGGCTAGACCGGGTACTTGAACGACCAACTACCTTCGTTGTGATGACTACAAGGTTACTGTAGATCTCAGAAGCCATTTTTCTCTCCAGCATTAAAATGAAGAGATTTGAAGCCATTCATTCAGTGTTGCCTATATAAATGACAATTAGGCATGAAAATGATGAACTTAAATGTTTTCACGACATTTTAATGCTTATACAGAATATTGGCCACAATTTTCAAGATTTATTTCGTAAGAATAATGAGGTATTGAAAGGTAACAGATATCTCTGAAGAAAAATACAGATTTAAAAAAAAATATTGATAATCTTTAGAGCTGAAGGTATCAGTATAGGGAACGGATATTGGTCGTTAATTGAGGCCTGTCTCGTCAGCCACACATCGCACGTTCCATTCAACATTATCTTCATCTAATCCCTGTTACTGCCACACCCTCTTCTATTAAACCATAGCCGTGAGTCAGCCAATATTTTCCTTGAACAAATCACTCTCTATTCCAGCAGCGTAACACTCCATTCCACTCCATCTCCCCCACCCTCTCCTCCTCCACTCCAGCGGTCTGTAATCCACTGCCTCTTGTCTCTCTGCGGTCCGCCACAAGGCAGCGCCCTTGTTTACTGTTCCCAAGATCTGCCCCCACCCTCAAACCCCCATTACTTATGGTTTGTGACGTAATCGGACTTACTCTTAGCCTTCCTTCCATTTATTCTCAGTTATGGTCTGCTTTTATTCTCTTTCATCCACTAATTCTCTTTTGTACTTCCAAGGGATTGTCTTTCATTCATATCGACGTTTTTGTACAGCCAAGAATTGTATGTAAGGAAGAGATATATATATATATATATATATATATATATATATATATATATATATATATTCACGGTTTAAGTAACTTGGTGTTGATTATATCCAATCATGTGCGATGGGATGTCCAGGAAATTAAGTTGCTGTACTGCAAAATTGGTTTAAACACGGGTTTCTGAACTTTGAGACCGTACTGTATCAAGATTGCATTTGCGCAGCGTGTGTGTGTGTGTGTATGTATGTGTCCCTAATTTACACTAAACGGCTGGAGCGATTTCAATAAAACTCTGTGAGGACTTACTACCGCCTCGTCTAACCTCAACCGTCCCTTTCAAATTTGAATAAGTTACATGTGAACTATTTCACCGGCATTCTATATCTCCAAACCCAGTACCGATATCAACCCGAAATTTGTATGGTGTTAGAGGATACTGAGATAAGTTTAGTTATAGCACTTGCAAAGATTTGATAAGCACAATATATACATGAAGGCCAAGCAAAGTTCAAATATTTATATGGACTAATTTTGCGATTTAATCATAAAACATGGCACAGTTAATCGTTGTACAGGTCTAAATACAAGAATACTGGCATCTAATTTTAATTTTATTGTTTAGATAAACTCAAGATTTTGGATATGGGAAATTCTAAGTTTATGTTTTTATTTCTTGTGCCTTAATCAGGTGATCCAAGGCAAAGATTGCATAATTAACCATTATTCACTGTTGGCATGCAAGACTATAGCCTACATATAAAACAATTCATTGTGGTGGCAATGTGAAATATTTCACCGGTTCTCAATATCTCCAATTCTATTGTTGTTGTTTGAGTCTTCAGTCTTTTGACTGGTTTGATGCAGCTCTCCATGCCTCCCTGTCCTGAGCTAATCGTTTCATCTCTACATAGCTCCGACACCCTACATCCGAGGCAATCTGTTTAACATATTCTAACCTTGGTCTACCCCTACAGTTTTTGTCCTCGACCCTTCCTTCCATAACTAAGCTTGCTATTCCTGGGTGTCTTAGTATGTGTCCGACCAACCTATCTCTTCTCTTCATTAACAGTCGCCAGAAACATCTCTCCTCTCCCACTCGTCTTAATACCTCTTCTATTACATAAATCAAACTAAAATTTTGTATGCTATGGAGATAGAAATTTATTAAGTATATACTGTGCCCTTGCAGCAAGAAATATGCAAATCACAGTATGCCAGCATTGCTCAATTCGGGATTTTTCGGGGCTGCGGTAAGTTCTCCCACTCTGTGACTTACATATTTTGGATTAAATAGAGGATACACTTGCAAAAATAACAACAAAATCAACTCCTATTTTAACACATTTAATTAATCAAAAATTATGGCGCTACAAACAAATAAACACATAAACTACTGACCAATATCATTCTACTTGTCCAAAGTGAACAAGGAATAGCATAAAAATAAAACAAATATTAGATTAAAACACATGGTTTTCTTTAAAACCAACAATTCACGATTATTTTCACTTCCATAAAGTACTTATCTTAAAGTTCCAAATAACTACGAGCTTCTTTGGCTCGATACTTTCCCATAATAATGGTGTCATATTTTTGTACACCTCAAGAATTATTTTTATCTTTTCTTATCGTCAAAACAAATATATAATTACATTTAAAATTACATGTTAATTATTCACTTCAATATTTGGGCATATCACATGTTCTCCTTATTTACTATCTCTCTCAAGTTTTTCAAATTCACTACGGTGATCGGGAAAACTATTTGTGTACTCCAGAGTTATAAAGATTACTTGACAAAGTCAAAAACTATGATCACTCCCGAAACCTAGTTATCTTCACAAAACTCGTGGATTCCTTCTTTTCCATACAATATTACAATAGGGATTTTATTTAATTCATTTGTCTTATAAGACCATTATCACATAAGAAAACTACGATCTGAATTGGCAAGCGATAATATCAATCTACAAGGACCTCGGTTCAACGCCCGGGTCATTAACAACTTTAAACACTCACGGTGTATTTAACACATCTTACAAGACGGTTTTTACCCACCCTCGCTCGATGAGGGTCAGGCCATTATACTCGGGCGTGATTTATGACAAGGAAAGCGATTCTCTGCCTAACCTACGGTGGCAGCTCTCTTCAATGCTTTAAAACAAACCTTCACATTATTCTCAGTTCTGTGGAGAGACCTGGCTTTTACTTCACTTATTTCCATTCAACAATATTCTTTGGCTCACAAACCACTTTCGTAACCTTGGCATTTATTAATTATGAGAGGGTCCTCATTGATTGGGAAGATTAATACACATTCTACGACGAATAATTAGGGGCTTTAACAACAAAAGGATTCTAGGTTCGAATCTCTTAACATGCCTCGGGAACATTTCCACATCAGAGGACTTATACAAAACGCGATTTAGGGTCAAGCCGTAGCTTACAGGACCTACGCTCAATAATACCATACATTAGCTCCCTTTTAAATAATACACACATGGCCTCGTGATCCACGTCACAATTTAGAGGACTTACAACATATCTCAATTCACTGCAATCAACTACCCTCCATAAGTAATTTACCAAGTACTTTAACTTTTACGCGTTCCTAGCGTGACTTTTTATTTAATTGCGTTCCATTACGCTACACATTACTTTACGGCCGAATGTCTTCCAAAGAACTGATAAATTTCATAGTAACAATTGATACATATCTTAATTCTTATATTAATCTTTTCCGTTGACAATAAATCGCTCCCTTTTTAAGAACATGCATTCACATCATGTCTTATACATTTGTTAAGGCTTCAACGCTCTATATTTTTATATCATTCAATTTAATCTTTATTTAGATTTCTTTACCTTGTTATTCACATCATGTTTTCATTCCTTACAAAAGCTCAAAAGCTATTTCTTTCATATAATTCAAATTTACCTTTATGTAAATATCTTTGTTATAATTATTATTATCACGCTTGCTTTTATAACATTCATTAAATACTGACATTTTATTCCATGCATTTCCTCTACAGGATTTATTATTTCACATACTTATTTATTATTTCTTAAAACTTTATTTTCGTTCAGATCGCGTTCTTATTTAGTTATTATTCATTTAAAAACATCCCTTCTACTCAAAACTCCGGTGGAATTGTACACAAAATTTTTCCCGACACCGAAACATAATGAAAATCTTTACTTACATGTTTAAGGTCGCTTTCTGACCTTTATTCTCGTTTGATGTGACATTTTGGCCCACCTTCTTGACCTACTCCATATTGTACAATCTCATCTTATGTACAGAAATTTCTTGACACATATTCACTATATTTAACACTGACAACATTTTTTTTTAATACACTGGTGTATCCGTTTTGAACACACATTAAAACACTAAAAAATATTACTCTGGTACATATTATAACACATATCACTGTGCATAAAACGCTTTCACTTTACCTAAAACACTTAAAATGATACTCTTATTTCTTTTCTTACAATATTTACACTTCACTCCTATCACACGGGTGTATCTCAACGATTTTTACAATTTCTGTCGGCTGTTGATGATCCCTGATGTGAATCCTATCGACCTGCATTGGACGTGTGATTTTACTCGTTCAAAGTTGCTCTCTCCTACAATGGAAACTACTGGTTTCAGTCTCTCAAAACCGCTTCTATTGTCTATTACTAGGCTTTACTTTATCTGCTTTAACGAGGCGATAAATGTATTTTCTTTGCCGTCACCTCTATTTATATATGGTGGTCTATCGTACCCTATAGTTTCTATATCTTGGCCTCCCTTCGAGGACCGTATACTGTCTATCGTACCCTATAGTTTCTATATCTTGGCCTCCCTTCGATGACTGTATACTCTCTATCGTATATTTTTGACGTTTTCTCACTAGAGTACGTTTTCCCTCTGGTTTCGAAACTAAGTTCCTAAGTTCCTTTCGCTTGAACTTCTATCTTTCGCGATCGTAATTACTGTTTAGTTCCTTTACCGGACTTAATGTCTTTAACAATGTCTTTACTAGACGTAACGCCGTTTATTTGTTGGAGTTCTTATAACTTCGTAACTGTATTGAACTAGTATTCTTCTGGAACTCGAAGTTCCCTACTGATCGCTGTGTCTTACTTTGGCGATATTGCTTTAAAGTCCGTATGTTTAATGTTCTTTATAATTTAGGACTCTTCAAAGTCTCGAACTGCTAACCCTCAGCGTAGCGTACTTATATCGTAACTGGTCTACACTCGGTGAACTTGTAGCCTAGCCTCCCACAGGCTCTGGATCGATGTCTGATACAGCTTAACGTCCCCCTCACGGGCTCTTGAATACTGCGTATACGATGTGGTGCAGCACTTCCGCTCACGGAATGCTCGTAGACTGCATGATTATGATGCTCCAGCGTAACGCCCCCCTGGACGGACTAATACTGCATGTACTGATACAGCGTGACGTTCCCCTCACGGGCTCTCATAGACTGCATGCACTGATGCAGAGTAACACCCCCTCACGGGCTGTCAGAATAACTGCATGATTGGCTTGGTGAGGCCAGGAGTTTTATACCTTTCAGTCACAAAAAGATAAAATCCTAGTCCTTTTCGTGACCAACTTTTGAACTAATTGTCGCACAATTATAAAAATCGTATCTCCAGAAAGCTCGTCTTCCAAACGTAAAATAATCTTCCTGTGCATGGAAATCGATCGTGCATTTCCGAGATATTAATTAATTTCTCGTCCTCAACTGTGTGGGTGGTGCTGTTCTTTTTTTATTCTCCCACTCCTTGGGTCTCGGTGAACCCCCAATGACGTCTACTTGCGTTTGCAGTTTTCTCCTGTGCAATTTTTACAGGTTTTTTTTACACAAAAATCTCTAATCCAAATTGATTCACCATACTGTATCTGTTTACTTATTTTTATACTCGTAAACGGGTTAAATTTAATTATTCCTGTTCTGACTCAGCAGCGAGGTTGCCATATTCCTGCAACGTAAGAGCAATTTCCGAGTCCAGCTTCTTCGTCTTACAGTCAAAACTTTACACTCGTTCTAATAATATCCATGACTGGCTCCTTATAAATGTCAAGAGGGATGAGCTCATCTAAGGAACACCTGGCCCTAGCGCTTGCACAATGTTAGGCTGTAATCCTGGCTTGAAATCTCTCTCCGTTCCCTTAGAAACTGTATGATTCTTTCATTCCTTTCTCAAAGTACATGGATTCGACTCTCTTTGAGGCCATGGTACATGGGTTCATCTCACCCCTCCTTAGGTAAATAAATTTTCGAAAAATTTTGAGGAAATTTATTTTAATTATCAAAAAAAATCTTATTTTTCCTTTTTAACTGTCGAAGCCATCATAACGTTATCCGTACCTTCTGATTTTTCTTCCTTAAAAATCCCCCGATAATTTGATTTCTTTCATCTTTTTAAGTCATATCCGGTAATTGTGTCGGTTGGGTACGCTCTGTCCCTACCCTTTCTTTCTCATTTTTATTTGTCTGGATATCAGGTTTCCAGAACCTCATTCTTCTTTACGGGTGTGGTCTATCCCTACCCGTTCCCTTATTTCATCATTCTCCTTCCTTAAATTGGAATTTTCTTCTTCAATAAAATCAATTATTTCTTTTATTTCCCAATATAATTTCTCTCTGGTTTATATTTGTATGGGTCTTTCTTAAAGGTCCCATTCATTCATTCATTCCCCTAGTGGACGTCTACACTTCAGGGTCATAAATTTCTTGTCACGTTCGGGTGTTTTGTTAGTCTTCCTCTAGTCTGGTGTGCACCCTCCAGGCTTGCGTCAAACAGTTTGTTTCTTTTCTTCTTTTATAAGACGGACATCCTGCCGGTCTGTTTCTCTTTCCACATTACATATTGTCAACTTAATGACCTTCTTTAAATTACCTTGCGGGTGCAACTGGCTTTACCCGTAACATCATCATTATTATTGTCAGACTCCTCAAGTCTGTAAAATTTCATTTTAATTCTTAAGAGCTCGGTCTAACCTCACCTGACTCTTTTCGGTTTTCTACCACCTTCCTCATCTCTTTTTGCGATGGTATCTCAAACAAAATTAATTTTATTCCTCTTATTCTTTCACGGTTGCATCTGGCTTTACCCGTTGGTTCCAATGGAATAATCCTTTCCTTCATCTCGCATCGAGATGGCATTTCGAAAGAGTATTTCATTTTTCGACTCTTCCAATTCTTTAGATCCTTCAGATCTCCCTTCTGTCTCTTCCTTTTATCACTCCCTTTCTTTTTACGAAGTTTCCAACTGAAATATGCCTGAGCGTCCTCTTCCTCCAAGGCATTGTACATTGTCTCTCCTCCTTTCCTAGTTTCCATGGGGTATCTGCTTTCTTGTAAACCGACTACCAATTGCGGTTTTCCTCTTTCCTGATTTTCTTCAAAGGCATCTCCTTCCTTCTTTTCATTATCTCCAACAATCTCATCTTTTCCTTTGAGGTTTTCTTGGCTCGTGTTTGGACCTCTTTCCATTTCTCTTTCCTTTTGTAGATATTTTTGATATTTCCTCATTAACTCAAGAATCTGTGCTTTCAACTGTTCCTTTTCTTTGTTGATTTGTATCTTATTTTCCTTATCCTCAGGAATTTCTTCTGAGTTTTCTTCTTCTATTTCCATGACATCTTGAACCTCTGTTTCTATCGGTGTTATGACGATAGTTTCTATTATAGTTTCCTTTACTTTTTCAATTTCTTCAGGAATTATTATTTCCATCTCTTCAACTTTCATCGCTGTTATTATCTCTTGTTCTGAGATTATTTCTTGATCTTCCTGCTCATCCTTTTCATCAAAATGATTCTCTTCACTTCGCAGCTCGTTTTCATTTTGGCTGTCCTCCTGGTCTGGATTTACTATTTCCTCTTGAGTCTCCATATCTTCTTCAGGAAGGATCTCAAGGTTGTTCTCAGTCTCCACTGGAGTTATTACGATTTCTTCTTCTTGTTTTTCTTCTCTAATATCTATTTTGGGCTCCTCTGGCACCGTGACTTCTTTTTCTTCTTCAATTTCGGCTTGTTTTTCATCTTGGGCAACTATTTCATTTGCCTGACGGTTCTGCTCCAACATGTATTCCTCATATCTCTTCTGAGCAGCCTCCAATATTTCTTTGTATTCCCGAATCTTGATTTCTCTCAATTCATCTAACTCCTGAATAGTTATTATATCTTTGTCATCCAATACTTCGCATACATGATTCATCATTTTCCGGTACTTATTTCTCACTTGATCCATTTGTTCTTGGACGCCCTTCCTTTTATCTACTTCTTCGTATTTAAACGACGATTGAATATTCTTCCATTTATACCATATTTCCTCCAGTTTTCCATGTGTTTCCTGTATTTCTTCTATATCCTTTTTCTGCTCTGTCCAGGAACTTAATTCAATCAATCCCTCCTGATCCAATCTTCCTACGAATTTCCGTCTTAGTGTGTTCATCTCTACTGCAACATGAATATATAATTTCTCTACTTCTTGTTTAGATACCTTGCCCAATTTTCCCCTTAACTCTCTAAGGATTTTAACTACACTATCCCTTTTTCGTAGAATATTCTGTAATTGCTCATCAATTTCTTCGAATTCTTTAGGCCCTAGTCCTAAATGCATCTTCCCAAATTTCTCTATCGATTCATCATATTTCTGACGTACCTCTTCAATCATTCCTGCGTACATCTCTATATTCCTTAACGACGCCAATTCTATATTCTCCTGAGGTGGAATATTAAGACTATCATTCTTTTCGCTTTTGCTTTCCGAGCCTACTTGAACCTGCATTTCTACGTGAGACTTGGAATTACCTTTACTATTATCATCCTCGGTATTAATTTCATTCTCCCTTGGACTTGGTTTACATTTTTCTTTTTCCGTTTGGAGCTCTAAAGGCTCATTTGTTACCCTGTTGTCTGCAGACATGTTACCTTCTCTTCGTGTAACTATGTCTCCAGGTGCACGCATGCTTTCTACAGAAACCTTTACAATTTCCTTATTTGGGTACTCTTTATCACCTGTAATTTCACCTTTATCTGGACTCTCGGCCCTTACATTCTCTGAGAGCCTCCGCCTCTCTTCACTTAATGACATCTTATTAGAATATAGTGGGCCACTAATGCCACATCGCTAGGACATGCTTGAGAGATAGTAATCTGAACCATTGTGTCCCAATTTCTTTAAAAATTTACTTTGGTACGGGTGTTTACTACACCGTACCCTTTTGATACTCTTCTTCAAACTCAAAGACTTTTATGGAAGTATTTAAAATTCAAAATTTCGAAAAACCATTTTTTTTTCAAAAAAAAAATGAAAATTTTGATTTTTCAAGAAAACTCGGGTTTTCCCTAGGAAAACTCATCCCTGCGTACTGGGCGCCATGAAAAAGGTAAAGGTTTGCTAGAAGCCCCACGTTGAAGCCACTAGACAAATTAAAACTACTCCGGTTCCAAATGAACTCGGAGTCCATGAGCTAACACAAATGTTATATTAAATAGGTGGGTTTCATTATAACCCACAATTCACGATTATTTTCACTTCCATAAAGTACTTATCTTAAAGTTCCAAATAACTACGAGCTTCTTTGGCTCGATACTTTCCCATAATAATGGTGTCATATTTTTGTACACCTCAAGAATTATTTTTACCTTTTCTTATCATCAAAACAAATATATAATTACATTTAAAATTACATGTTAATTATTCACTTCAATATTTGGGCATATCACATGTTCTCCGTATTTACTATCTCTCTCAAGTTTTTCAAATTCACTACGGTGATCGGGAAAACTATTTGTGTACTCCAGAGTTATAAAGATTACTTGACAAAGTCAAAAACTATGATCACTCCCGAAACCTAGTTATCTTCACAAAACTCGTGGATTCCTTCTTTTCCATACAATATTACAATAGGGATTTTATTTAATTCATTTGTCTTATAAGACCATTATCACATAAGAAAACTACGATCTGAATTGGCAAGCGATAATATCAATCTACAAGGACCTCGGTTCAACGCCCGGGTCATTAACAACTTTAAACACTCACGGTGTATTTAACACATCTTACAAGACGGTTTTTACCCACCCTCGCTCGATGAGGGTCAGGCCATTATACTCGGGCGTGATTTATGACAAGGAAAGCGATTCTCTGCCTAACCTACGGTGGCAGCTCTCTTCAATGCTTTAAAACAAACCTTCACATTATTCTCAGTTCTGTGGAGAGACCTGGCTTTTACTTCACTTATTTCCATTCAACAATATTCTTTGGCTCACAAACCACTTTCGTAACCTTGGCATTTATTAATTATGAGAGGGTCCTCATTGATTGGGAAGATTAATACACATTCTACGACGAATAATTAGGGGCTTTAACAACAAAAGGATTCTAGGTTCGAATCTCTTAACATGCCTCGGGAACATTTCCACATCAGAGGACTTATACAAAACGCGATTTAGGGTCAAGCCGTAGCTTACAGGACCTACGCTCAATAATACCATACATTAGCTCCCTTTTAAATAATACACACATGGCCTCGTGATCCACGTCACAATTTAGAGGACTTACAACATATCTCAATTCACTGCAATCAACTACCCTCCATAAGTAATTTACCAAGTACTTTAACTTTTACGCGTTCCTAGCGTGACTTTTTATTTAATTGCGTTCCATTACGCTACACATTACTTTACGGCCGAATGTCTTCCAAAGAACTGATAAATTTCATAGTAACAATTGATACATATCTTAATTCTTATATTAATCTTTTCCGTTGACAATAAATCGCTCCCTTTTTAAGAACATGCATTCACATCATGTCTTATACATTTGTTAAGGCTTCAACGCTCTATATTTTTATATCATTCAATTTAATCTTTATTTAGATTTCTTTACCTTGTTATTCACATCATGTTTTCATTCCTTACAAAAGCTCAAAAGCTATTTCTTTCATATAATTCAAATTTACCTTTATGTAAATATCTTTGTTATAATTATTATTATCACGCTTGCTTTTATAACATTCATTAAATACTGACATTTTATTCCATGCATTTCCTCTACAGGATTTATTATTTCACATACTTATTTATTATTTCTTAAAACTTTATTTTCGTTCAGATCGCGTTCTTATTTAGTTATTATTCATTTAAAAACATCCCTTCTACTCAAAACTCCGGTGGAATTGTACACAAAATTTTTCCCGACACCGAAACATAATGAAAATCTTTACTTACATGTTTAAGGTCGCTTTCTGACCTTTATTCTCGTTTGATGTGACATTTTGGCCCACCTTCTTGACCTACTCCATATTGTACAATCTCATCTTATGTACAGAAATTTCTTGACACATATTCACTATATTTAACACTGACAACATTTTTTTTTAATACACTGGTGTATCCGTTTTGAACACACATTAAAACACTAAAAAATATTACTCTGGTACATATTATAACACATATCACTGTGCATAAAACGCTTTCACTTTACCTAAAACACTTAAAATGATACTCTTATTTCTTTTCTTACAATATTTACACTTCACTCCTATCACACGGGTGTATCTCAACGATTTTTACAATTTCTGTCGGCTGTTGATGATCCCTGATGTGAATCCTATCGACCTGCATTGGACGTGTGATTTTACTCGTTCAAAGTTGCTCTCTCCTACAATGGAAACTACTGGTTTCAGTCTCTCAAAACCGCTTCTATTGTCTATTACTAGGCTTTACTTTATCTGCTTTAACGAGGCGATAAATGTATTTTCTTTGCCGTCACCTCTATTTATATATGGTGGTCTATCGTACCCTATAGTTTCTATATCTTGGCCTCCCTTCGAGGACCGTATACTGTCTATCGTACCCTATAGTTTCTATATCTTGGCCTCCCTTCGATGACTGTATACTCTCTATCGTATATTTTTGACGTTTTCTCACTAGAGTACGTTTTCCCTCTGGTTTCGAAACTAAGTTCCTAAGTTCCTTTCGCTTGAACTTCTATCTTTCGCGATCGTAATTACTGTTTAGTTCCTTTACCGGACTTAATGTCTTTAACAATGTCTTTACTAGACGTAACGCCGTTTATTTGTTGGAGTTCTTATAACTTCGTAACTGTATTGAACTAGTATTCTTCTGGAACTCGAAGTTCCCTACTGATCGCTGTGTCTTACTTTGGCGATATTGCTTTAAAGTCCGTATGTTTAATGTTCTTTATAATTTAGGACTCTTCAAAGTCTCGAACTGCTAACCCTCAGCGTAGCGTACTTATATCGTAACTGGTCTACACTCGGTGAACTTGTAGCCTAGCCTCCCACAGGCTCTGGATCGATGTCTGATACAGCTTAACGTCCCCCTCACGGGCTCTTGAATACTGCGTATACGATGTGGTGCAGCACTTCCGCTCACGGAATGCTCGTAGACTGCATGATTATGATGCTCCAGCGTAACGCCCCCCTGGACGGACTAATACTGCATGTACTGATACAGCGTGACGTTCCCCTCACGGGCTCTCATAGACTGCATGCACTGATGCAGAGTAACACCCCCTCACGGGCTGTCAGAATAACTGCATGATTGGCTTGGTGAGGCCAGGAGTTTTATACCTTTCAGTCACAAAAAGATAAAATCCTAGTCCTTTTCGTGACCAACTTTTGAACTAATTGTCGCACAATTATAAAAATCGTATCTCCAGAAAGCTCGTCTTCCAAACGTAAAATAATCTTCCTGTGCATGGAAATCGATCGTGCATTTCCGAGATATTAATTAATTTCTCGTCCTCAACTGTGTGGGTGGTGCTGTTCTTTTTTTATTCTCCCACTCCTTGGGTCTCGGTGAACCCCCAATGACGTCTACTTGCGTTTGCAGTTTTCTCCTGTGCAATTTTTACAGGTTTTTTTTACACAAAAATCTCTAATCCAAATTGATTCACCATACTGTATCTGTTTACTTATTTTTATACTCGTAAACGGGTTAAATTTAATTATTCCTGTTCTGACTCAGCAGCGAGGTTGCCATATTCCTGCAACGTAAGAGCAATTTCCGAGTCCAGCTTCTTCGTCTTACAGTCAAAACTTTACACTCGTTCTAATAATATCCATGACTGGCTCCTTATAAATGTCAAGAGGGATGAGCTCATCTAAGGAACACCTGGCCCTAGCGCTTGCACAATGTTAGGCTGTAATCCTGGCTTGAAATCTCTCTCCGTTCCCTTAGAAACTGTATGATTCTTTCATTCCTTTCTCAAAGTACATGGATTCGACTCTCTTTGAGGCCATGGTACATGGGTTCATCTCACCCCTCCTTAGGTAAATAAATTTTCGAAAAATTTTGAGGAAATTTATTTTAATTATCAAAAAAAATCTTATTTTTCCTTTTTAACTGTCGAAGCCATCATAACGTTATCCGTACCTTCTGATTTTTCTTCCTTAAAAATCCCCCGATAATTTGATTTCTTTCATCTTTTTAAGTCATATCCGGTAATTGTGTCGGTTGGGTACGCTCTGTCCCTACCCTTTCTTTCTCATTTTTATTTGTCTGGATATCAGGTTTCCAGAACCTCATTCTTCTTTACGGGTGTGGTCTATCCCTACCCGTTCCCTTATTTCATCATTCTCCTTCCTTAAATTGGAATTTTCTTCTTCAATAAAATCAATTATTTCTTTTATTTCCCAATATAATTTCTCTCTGGTTTATATTTGTATGGGTCTTTCTTAAAGGTCCCATTCATTCATTCATTCCCCTAGTGGACGTCTACACTTCAGGGTCATAAATTTCTTGTCACGTTCGGGTGTTTTGTTAGTCTTCCTCTAGTCTGGTGTGCACCCTCCAGGCTTGCGTCAAACAGTTTGTTTCTTTTCTTCTTTTATAAGACGGACATCCTGCCGGTCTGTTTCTCTTTCCACATTACATATTGTCAACTTAATGACCTTCTTTAAATTACCTTGCGGGTGCAACTGGCTTTACCCGTAACATCATCATTATTATTGTCAGACTCCTCAAGTCTGTAAAATTTCATTTTAATTCTTAAGAGCTCGGTCTAACCTCACCTGACTCTTTTCGGTTTTCTACCACCTTCCTCATCTCTTTTTGCGATGGTATCTCAAACAAAATTAATTTTATTCCTCTTATTCTTTCACGGTTGCATCTGGCTTTACCCGTTGGTTCCAATGGAATAATCCTTTCCTTCATCTCGCATCGAGATGGCATTTCGAAAGAGTATTTCATTTTTCGACTCTTCCAATTCTTTAGATCCTTCAGATCTCCCTTCTGTCTCTTCCTTTTATCACTCCCTTTCTTTTTACGAAGTTTCCAACTGAAATATGCCTGAGCGTCCTCTTCCTCCAAGGCATTGTACATTGTCTCTCCTCCTTTCCTAGTTTCCATGGGGTATCTGCTTTCTTGTAAACCGACTACCAATTGCGGTTTTCCTCTTTCCTGATTTTCTTCAAAGGCATCTCCTTCCTTCTTTTCATTATCTCCAACAATCTCATCTTTTCCTTTGAGGTTTTCTTGGCTCGTGTTTGGACCTCTTTCCATTTCTCTTTCCTTTTGTAGATATTTTTGATATTTCCTCATTAACTCAAGAATCTGTGCTTTCAACTGTTCCTTTTCTTTGTTGATTTGTATCTTATTTTCCTTATCCTCAGGAATTTCTTCTGAGTTTTCTTCTTCTATTTCCATGACATCTTGAACCTCTGTTTCTATCGGTGTTATGACGATAGTTTCTATTATAGTTTCCTTTACTTTTTCAATTTCTTCAGGAATTATTATTTCCATCTCTTCAACTTTCATCGCTGTTATTATCTCTTGTTCTGAGATTATTTCTTGATCTTCCTGCTCATCCTTTTCATCAAAATGATTCTCTTCACTTCGCAGCTCGTTTTCATTTTGGCTGTCCTCCTGGTCTGGATTTACTATTTCCTCTTGAGTCTCCATATCTTCTTCAGGAAGGATCTCAAGGTTGTTCTCAGTCTCCACTGGAGTTATTACGATTTCTTCTTCTTGTTTTTCTTCTCTAATATCTATTTTGGGCTCCTCTGGCACCGTGACTTCTTTTTCTTCTTCAATTTCGGCTTGTTTTTCATCTTGGGCAACTATTTCATTTGCCTGACGGTTCTGCTCCAACATGTATTCCTCATATCTCTTCTGAGCAGCCTCCAATATTTCTTTGTATTCCCGAATCTTGATTTCTCTCAATTCATCTAACTCCTGAATAGTTATTATATCTTTGTCATCCAATACTTCGCATACATGATTCATCATTTTCCGGTACTTATTTCTCACTTGATCCATTTGTTCTTGGACGCCCTTCCTTTTATCTACTTCTTCGTATTTAAACGACGATTGAATATTCTTCCATTTATACCATATTTCCTCCAGTTTTCCATGTGTTTCCTGTATTTCTTCTATATCCTTTTTCTGCTCTGTCCAGGAACTTAATTCAATCAATCCCTCCTGATCCAATCTTCCTACGAATTTCCGTCTTAGTGTGTTCATCTCTACTGCAACATGAATATATAATTTCTCTACTTCTTGTTTAGATACCTTGCCCAATTTTCCCCTTAACTCTCTAAGGATTTTAACTACACTATCCCTTTTTCGTAGAATATTCTGTAATTGCTCATCAATTTCTTCGAATTCTTTAGGCCCTAGTCCTAAATGCATCTTCCCAAATTTCTCTATCGATTCATCATATTTCTGACGTACCTCTTCAATCATTCCTGCGTACATCTCTATATTCCTTAACGACGCCAATTCTATATTCTCCTGAGGTGGAATATTAAGACTATCATTCTTTTCGCTTTTGCTTTCCGAGCCTACTTGAACCTGCATTTCTACGTGAGACTTGGAATTACCTTTACTATTATCATCCTCGGTATTAATTTCATTCTCCCTTGGACTTGGTTTACATTTTTCTTTTTCCGTTTGGAGCTCTAAAGGCTCATTTGTTACCCTGTTGTCTGCAGACATGTTACCTTCTCTTCGTGTAACTATGTCTCCAGGTGCACGCATGCTTTCTACAGAAACCTTTACAATTTCCTTATTTGGGTACTCTTTATCACCTGTAATTTCACCTTTATCTGGACTCTCGGCCCTTACATTCTCTGAGAGCCTCCGCCTCTCTTCACTTAATGACATCTTATTAGAATATAGTGGGCCACTAATGCCACATCGCTAGGACATGCTTGAGAGATAGTAATCTGAACCATTGTGTCCCAATTTCTTTAAAAATTTACTTTGGTACGGGTGTTTACTACACCGTACCCTTTTGATACTCTTCTTCAAACTCAAAGACTTTTATGGAAGTATTTAAAATTCAAAATTTCGAAAAACCATTTTTTTTTTCAAAAAAAAAATGAAAATTTTGATTTTTCAAGAAAACTCGGGTTTTCCCTAGGAAAACTCATCCCTGCGTACTGGGCGCCATGAAAAAGGTAAAGGTTTGCTAGAAGCCCCACGTTGAAGCCACTAGACAAATTAAAACTACTCCGGTTCCAAATGAACTCGGAGTCCATGAGCTAACACAAATGTTATATTAAA
The DNA here is from genome assembly GCA_946902985.2 of Meconema thalassinum. Classification (NCBI taxonomy): domain Eukaryota; kingdom Metazoa; phylum Arthropoda; class Insecta; order Orthoptera; family Tettigoniidae; genus Meconema; species Meconema thalassinum. Next base: position 200,120,502 of record OX336391.1, on the reverse strand, counting down.
TAGGTGGGTTTCATTATAACCCACAATTCACGATTATTTTCACTTCCATAAAGTACTTATCTTAAAGTTCCAAATAACTACGAGCTTCTTTGGCTCGATACTTTCCCATAATAATGGTGTCATATTTTTGTACACCTCAAGAATTATTTTTACCTTTTCTTATCATCAAAACAAATATATAATTACATTTAAAATTACATGTTAATTATTCACTTCAATATTTGGGCATATCACATGTTCTCCGTATTTACTATCTCTCTCAAGTTTTTCAAATTCACTACGGTGATCGGGAAAACTATTTGTGTACTCCAGAGTTATAAAGATTACTTGACAAAGTCAAAAACTATGATCACTCCCGAAACCTAGTTATCTTCACAAAACTCGTGGATTCCTTCTTTTCCATACAATATTACAATAGGGATTTTATTTAATTCATTTGTCTTATAAGACCATTATCACATAAGAAAACTACGATCTGAATTGGCAAGCGATAATATCAATCTACAAGGACCTCGGTTCAACGCCCGGGTCATTAACAACTTTAAACACTCACGGTGTATTTAACACATCTTACAAGACGGTTTTTACCCACCCTCGCTCGATGAGGGTCAGGCCATTATACTCGGGCGTGATTTATGACAAGGAAAGCGATTCTCTGCCTAACCTACGGTGGCAGCTCTCTTCAATGCTTTAAAACAAACCTTCACATTATTCTCAGTTCTGTGGAGAGACCTGGCTTTTACTTCACTTATTTCCATTCAACAATATTCTTTGGCTCACAAACCACTTTCGTAACCTTGGCATTTATTAATTATGAGAGGGTCCTCATTGATTGGGAAGATTAATACACATTCTACGACGAATAATTAGGGGCTTTAACAACAAAAGGATTCTAGGTTCGAATCTCTTAACATGCCTCGGGAACATTTCCACATCAGAGGACTTATACAAAACGCGATTTAGGGTCAAGCCGTAGCTTACAGGACCTACGCTCAATAATACCATACATTAGCTCCCTTTTAAATAATACACACATGGCCTCGTGATCCACGTCACAATTTAGAGGACTTACAACATATCTCAATTCACTGCAATCAACTACCCTCCATAAGTAATTTACCAAGTACTTTAACTTTTACGCGTTCCTAGCGTGACTTTTTATTTAATTGCGTTCCATTACGCTACACATTACTTTACGGCCGAATGTCTTCCAAAGAACTGATAAATTTCATAGTAACAATTGATACATATCTTAATTCTTATATTAATCTTTTCCGTTGACAATAAATCGCTCCCTTTTTAAGAACATGCATTCACATCATGTCTTATACATTTGTTAAGGCTTCAACGCTCTATATTTTTATATCATTCAATTTAATCTTTATTTAGATTTCTTTACCTTGTTATTCACATCATGTTTTCATTCCTTACAAAAGCTCAAAAGCTATTTCTTTCATATAATTCAAATTTACCTTTATGTAAATATCTTTGTTATAATTATTATTATCACGCTTGCTTTTATAACATTCATTAAATACTGACATTTTATTCCATGCATTTCCTCTACAGGATTTATTATTTCACATACTTATTTATTATTTCTTAAAACTTTATTTTCGTTCAGATCGCGTTCTTATTTAGTTATTATTCATTTAAAAACATCCCTTCTACTCAAAACTCCGGTGGAATTGTACACAAAATTTTTCCCGACACCGAAACATAATGAAAATCTTTACTTACATGTTTAAGGTCGCTTTCTGACCTTTATTCTCGTTTGATGTGACATTTTGGCCCACCTTCTTGACCTACTCCATATTGTACAATCTCATCTTATGTACAGAAATTTCTTGACACATATTCACTATATTTAACACTGACAACATTTTTTTTAATACACTGGTGTATCCGTTTTGAACACACATTAAAACACTAAAAAATATTACTCTGGTACATATTATAACACATATCACTGTGCATAAAACGCTTTCACTTTACCTAAAACACTTAAAATGATACTCTTATTTCTTTTCTTACAATATTTACACTTCACTCCTATCACACGGGTGTATCTCAACGATTTTTACAATTTCTGTCGGCTGTTGATGATCCCTGATGTGAATCTTATCGACCTGCATTGGACGTGTGATTTTACTCGTTCAAAGTTTCTCTCTCCTACAATGGAAACTACTGGTTTCAGTCTCTCAAAACCGCTTCTATTGTCTATTACTCGGCTTTACTTTATCTGCTTTAACGAGGCGATAAATGTATTTTCTTTGCCGTCACCTCTATTTATATATGGTGGTCTATCGTACCCTACAGTTTCTATATCTTGGCCTCCCTTCGAGGACCGTATACTGTCTATCGTACCCTATAGTTTCTATATCTTGGCCTCCCTTCGAGGACCGTATACTGTCTATCGTATATTTTTGACGTTTTCTCACTAGAGTACGTTTTCCCTCTGGTTTCGAAACTAAGTTCCTAAGTTCCTTTCGCTTGAAGTTCTATCTTTCGCGATCGTAATTACTGTTTAGTTCCTTTACCGGACTTAATGTCTTTAACAATGTCTTTACTAGACGTAACGCCGTTTATTTGTTGGAGTTCTTATAACTTCGTAACTGTATTGAACTAGTATTCTTCTGGAACTCGAAGTTCCCTACTGATCGCTGTGTCTTACTTTGGCGATATTGCTTTAAAGTCCGTATATTTAATGTTCTTTATAATTTAGGACTCTTCAAAGTCTCGAACTGCTAACCCTCAGCGTAGCGTACTTATATCGTAACTGGTCTACACTCGATGAACTTGTAGCCTAGCCTCCCACAGGCTCTGGATCGATGTCTGATACAGCTTAACGTCCCCCTCACGGGCTCTTGAATACTGCGTATACGATGTGGTGCAGCACTTCCGCTCACGGAATGCTCGTAGACTGCATGATTATGATGCTCCAGCGTAACGCCCCCCTGGACGGACTAATACTGCATGTACTGATACAGCGTGACGTTCCCCTCACGGGCTCTCGTAGACTGCATGCACTGATGCAGAGTAACACCCCCTCACGGGCTGTCAGAATAACTGCATGATTGGCTTGGTGAGGCCAGGAGTTTTATACCTTTCAGTCACAAAAAGATAAAATCCTAGTCCTTTTCGTGACCAACTTTTGAACTAATTGTCGCACAATTATAAAAATCGTATCTCCAGAAAGCTCGTCTTCCAAACGTAAAATAAATAATCTTCCTGTGCATGGAAATCGATCGTGCATTTCCGAGATATTAATTAATTTCTCGTCCTCAACTGTGTGGGTGGTGCTGTTCTTTTTTTTATTCTCCCACTCCTTGGGTCTCGGTGAACCCCCAATGACGTCTACTTGCGTTTGCAGTTTTCTCCTGTGCAATTTTTACAGGGTTTTTTTACACAAAAATCTCTAATCCAAATTGATTCACCATACTGTATCTGTTTACTTATTTTTATACTCGTAAACGGGTTAAATTTAATTATTCCTGTTCTGACTCAGCAGCGAGGTTGCCATATTCCTGCAACGTAAGAGCAATTTCCGAGTCCAGCTTCTTCGTCTTACAGTCAAAACTTTCCACTCGTTCTAATAATATCCATGACTGGCTCCTTATAAATGTCAAGAGGGATGAGCTCATCTAAGGAACACCTGGCCCTAGCGCTTGCACAATGTTAGGCTGTAATCCTGGCTTGAAATCTCTCTCCGTTCCCTTAGAAACTGTATGATTCTTTCATTCCTTTCTCAAAGTACATGGATTCGACTCTCTTTGAGGCCATGGTACATGGGTTCAGTACACATACTTAAAATTTAAACAACTGTTTGACACCAAACCAACATGGTGGCCACGAGTTTATCATTTCTTCCTTCCTAAGATATTCCCGCGTTGGAGCAGGGTCCGCTTGCTTGGTTGTTGTTCGTCACTTCTTCCTGTCAAGGGCATCTTCAGGTTTGAGGCCGCATACCAGTAGGTCTTCACTGATGCTATACATTCATCGTTTGTTTGGGCACCCATGGGGTCGAAGCCCTTCTGTATTGTATCGGAGGGACGTTTTTATCACTGAGTTCTTATCACTTCTAGTGACATACCCATACCAGTGAAGTTTATAAAATATTTTATGTTCGACCCTGACTATTATATGTCAGAGAACTGTACTATAATGAGGATCATTATAACACTATTTTTCATTATGAAAGAGTTTCTCCACACCAATCAGAGCTCAAGAAACAGTTGTTTGACCAATTAGATAATTACATGCGCTGAGTTCCACGGATTTCTAATTTAAATTTCACTGCTTGTCATAGTAGGGTAATCGAGGAGGCCATGGTCAAATACCAGGCATTCTCTGCGTCTCATGCGCTCTGTTCAGTACATAAAACTGGCGAAATCTCGACAGATATTTATGAATATTTATATTCGAACATAAAATAGTTATAATATGTATCGTCGAACATAAACAGTCGTATGCAACTCACCTATATTGGTAATTAAGACACTTATGGAAATTATAAAACTCGCAAACGCTCGTTTTATAAACATACTCTTGTCTTAATTATTGCCATTATAGGCTCGTTGCATAATCTCTACTTAGTATAAAACTAAGTCCCCGATTCTTGGATGTCACGGGTAATCTCGAGAACCACTGAATGGCTTTTGATGCGGTTTTCACCATTCTGTAAAGGATATCTCGAGGAAGGTTTCTGTAGAAAATAATATATTTATGACCAATGGAAGTCATGCACTAACGATTTCAGTGAAAAGGTCGACAGAAAACTGACGTCCGTGCGCTTTTTAAGCTTACGCTGCGCAAAACGTTAAACATATCTATATACTATGAGTGTAAGGATTGTTCAGCATGAAAAGTTCTACAAAAATAGCCCGGGAGAGCATATCTCTATCTTAAATACATCGCCTACTATAAGTGTTTTTACGTTTTCATTTCTTCCAACAATGTCCATTCAGTTACTGAGGCGACAGTTTACGAGCTAGCTATGGACGAGTCTATCACCCCAGTTACAGTTTAGCTAGCGGACGAGCTTATTGCCTGAGATACAGCCAGCAGCAAACTGTCGAGTCATGTTGAGTTAAAAACTTTAGAGAAGAGTGCTTGTGTTTGGAGTTTCCCTGGAAGTGCAACTCGGCTTCTCTTCATTTCGCCTATGAACCTTTCGTTCCGCAAATTTCACAGTCAAGTTAAGATTGGACGGAAAGGGGATTTGTGTTTCATGCACCTCGCCATTCTTAAATTATGTCTGACATGAATTTGTTGCACATGCATCTCCATGAAAATATAATTAATTGTCCAGTCTGTGATTTTAACCCATCATGCCGAGACGTAAAACGGATATTGGTCGTTGTTCATTGGCATTGGAAAGAAAAAGCGCTTATCACGTAATGCATTCATAACTGTTCCCGGGCGAAGCCGGGTCGGGTTGCTAGTGTACTATAAAATTACTTTTATGGCGATCTTATCAATCGAGAGCAGTGACACTTGGCACAACGAATCATCAACTTGGTATAAACTTCTAATGTTGTTCAATTTTTTCAAAATTTATCAATAACGTCGTTTCAAAATTTCAAACACTTATTTTGATTTCACGTAGGCTATCCCTCTCAAGTGATTGTCGAGATGGTCGTATAATAACAGTTCTATTATAATAACCATTAACTAAAGGCTCTGAATTATGTAGCATTCTTCTTCTTCCTTATCCGATACGGACGTTGGCTACCACCATGGCTAACACCTTCTTATCCTGTGCAATCCTGAAGAGTTCCGTGGAGGACAGCCCAAACCACGTTCTTAAATTATCCATCCAAGTTATTCGTCTCCTTCCCGGTCCACGCTGACCTTCAATTTTACCCTGAAGTATAACTTGGAGCAGACGGTATTTTGGGTTCCTCATCATGTGTCCCAAGTATTCCAATTTCCTCTTCTTAATTGTGTTAAACAGCTCAGGTTGGCTGCTCACACGCTGAAGAACCTCGGCATTACTCACATGTTCTGTCCACGAAATTTTAAGAATCCGCCGGTATATCCACATTTCAAAAGCTCGAATCTTCTTTTCTGTAGCTACGGACAAGGTCCAAGCTTCAACACCATAAAGAAGGGTGGAGACAACATAACACTTCACAATTCTTTTCTTAAGCGTCATACTGAGATCTCGACAGCATAGTAGTTGTTTCATTGTCATAAAGATGGATCTAGCCTTCTCTATACGGCATCTTATTTCTTATGTAGCATACTTTTCTTAATTATTAAAGTACGACAACCATTACATAAGTAGAGGATATCACACAAGATCAACGCACACTCAACTACACGGCGCCTGTGACCAAGATGGCCCATGCCCCAAAAATAACTTACATCAACAATAACAACTTAAATTATAGTAGGCGTGCATATGATTTTTTTTAATTTCCTCCTATGATTAGTGAGCCTCCGTGGCTTAGGAGAGAGCAAGCCTGCCTCTCACCGCTGGGTCCGTGGTTCAAATCCCGGTCACTCCATGTGAGATTTGTGCTGGACAAAGTGGAGGCAGACAGGTTTTTCTCCGGGTACTCCGGTTTTCCCTGTCACAATTTAATTCCAGCAACACTCTCCACTATCATTTCATTTCATCTGTCATTCATTTAATCATTTCCCCAGGGGAGTCCGACAGGCTTCGGCAGCCGCGCACAGTTCATATCCTCGCCGCTAGATGGGGGCTTCATTCATTCCATTCCCTGACCCAGTCAGTCGACTGGAAGCAGGATGTGGATTTCCATTTCACTTCTGTGATTCTTGCGGGAGGAGTCTTAATAACTCACTTTTTGTAGCACTTCAGTCGGTCAACACGATTGTATCCAATGAATAGGTGGGGTGTAAGATGGAAATATATAAACAAGATGTTCAGTAAAGAACATATAGCCTACTTTCTCCTAAATTCATGGGTATTGTTATAACTCTTTGTCCTTTTCAAGGAGTATAATTGAATGTTGGTTCTAGTAGCTTGTTGAAATACAACGTGCTATTCGGATATTAAAGGCCGCTATCTGCAAACTATTGGGCTGATGACTAAGTAGTTCAGTCAAACGTTGCTTCCTGCAAAAAGGTATATTGTTGCAAAATTTGGTGGAGATCAAATGATTAGTTTGGTCGTAATTTGATTTAAGCTTTTAACATTTAGGTGGCCGCCATTGCGTTTCCGTTAAGATGACGGTGATATAAAACATGACACTGAGGTGCCCTTTGATAGTGCTACCTCTGTACCAAATTTCGTTCAATTCGGTTTCACCATGTTCGAATTGATAGGGGGGGGGGCAGACAATCAGAGTACACACACTCACACACACAGCCAGACACACATTTTTTGTAGATCTCATAAGTCTACTTTCATTTTTTGCAAAAATCGAAAGTAGGCTAATAAACTCCTGGAAATAATTACTTGTACCGGTATTTGTTAATATTCAAATTTAAATGGGGCAATTTATGTAACACTGAACAAAGAATGGCTTCAAATTCCTACATAATTAACCGATCCCGAACATTATAGGCCTAGCACGTCATTTTTCATTGTATTGGTGGTCATTGTTTTAAGGGGTGTATCTGTCCTTCTATCTGCCCCCCCCCCCCATATTAACTACTAAAGGGCTGCAGCTATCGAAACCAAACTTGGTATCCGTGAATATATTCGTTATTGCTGTTTTAAGGGGCGGAACTACGAGGTCATCTTCCCCATCCATTAATATCTTTATCTACAGTAGGCTATTGTATGCTTTAGGACATATTATTATGCTTATTAAAAGAATTACCAGTGCTACAAACTGTATATTAATGTAGAGATTGCAGCCAATGGCCACAGCAGGTTATTTTAATTGAACGCCCGTAGGCTCCCAGCAAGTTCAATTACAAGTAGTTCCAACCTTGGCTACTAAATGCCACTGTCACTGACACCTAGCGGCGATCGTTGTAACTTGATAGAGCGTTTCTAACCAGCCAAATATAACCTTACAAATTTGACTACACAGTACCAATTGTAGTGGTAGGTTCTTTTACATGTCACAAATTAATGACCTGGGCCCGCCGGCTTTACTTCCCCTCCGAAAGAAGTCATACTGAAGGATTGTAACGCTCTTAAATATTAGACGAGTTCAACCGGGTTTGAACCCGCGATCTTGGGCATAGCTGTTCAGCATGCTACCGACTACGACACCGAAACCATGTCTTTCAAACCCTGGATTCGATATATTGGCATATTTGTTCGGAACACGGTTCAAACTTAGCACACTGTAAGTCCGAGATGTTTTAAACAAATTGAGAGTAATTTCTCAAAGTTTATTTTGTCGTGTGACCTCCTGAGAGGCCGAGTGCAGGTCTTTCTAGTCGACGCCCGTGGGCGACCGGCGCGTCGGGATGAGAGATGGAATGGATGAAGATGAATGAAACTGGTCAAAGATGTGGAAGGAAGTGGCCGTGACCTGTCAGAAGCTACCGTCCCAGCATTTGCCTTGTGTTGAAAATGGGGAAACCACGGAGAACAATTTCAAGGACGACCGACGGTGGAGCTCGAACCCACGCGTCTACCGAATCAGCAGAGACTTGGCTCCATGACCAAACGCTGCGCTGTGCTTTAGCGAGCGTAGCCACTGCTTTCAGCATTTCTCAAAGTTAGTACTACCAACGTAATTCGATGCACGCGTATGATGTTCAGTGATCATCTGCATGCAACTACCACACTAATATATGAATGTATACATAATTTTGCACGTCAATATATTTGCTGACATAAGTATGTGTAATAACAGAATCGTAAGGGCTATCGATCACCTAGTGACAGTCTGCCAACAAAATATTAAGAATAAGCTACATTCTAAGCAACACGCAGTGTTTTGTATGTATAAGTTGTGTGATAACCTGTGTTACTGGGGGGCATGTACCAGAATGTGGATTTGTAAATTGGGGAAAGGATTGGAAGGAGGGGCCATTGCATTTAGTTAAGAGCAATCCCAGCATTTGCGTGGAATAGAAGTGGGAAATCCACGGGAAACCACTTCCAAGACGGCTGAAGTGGGAATCGAACCATCATCTTCTCAGTTTAAACCCGGCCGAAGTCGTCGGATTTTTTAAAGATCGTTAACAATCCCTCAGCATGTCTTCATTCGGAGGGGAAGTAAAGCAGACGGTCCCATGTCATACATTTATGACATGAAAAAGAACCTTCTACTAACTACACTTGTGTGAAGTCAAAATTTGTAGGTTGGAATTGATAACACACTATTAGCTCCAACGTTCGCCGCCAGGTGCTGACTGCGATGCCATCTAGTACCAAGTCTGCAAGCTAGGTGTCGTGGACGGTAGCATTTGGTAGCAAAAGTAAGAACTACTTAAAATTACTGTCTGCAATCCTTACTTGAATTAAAACAGATTACACACACTAATACAGCCATCACAATTAACATCGGTTAACAGACATATTCTACACACACCCAAAGTACACGGGGCTACATGGCCGCGTTGTCGCAGCCCCTAAACTAAGGAACCAACCAACCATCTTCTCAGTTTTGCCCCACGGAGCTGGGCGTATCTCGTTCCAGCCCTCACTCCAATATTAAATTTTCTTGCAGAGCTGGGAATCGAACCCGGACCTCCGAGCCAAACCATTCTGATTTCTGAAATATCCTTTAAGTTCGACGATGTCGAAATGTAAATATTATCGTATGTCAGAAAACGGTAATTTAATGAGGGTCATAAAGTACTAGGTTTCATTATGATACAGTTTCTCCAACCAATGAGAGCTCAAGATTTTCATTACGAAACAGTTGTGTGACCAATTAGGTACTTGATAGCTTCGCACATGAACTCAAGATCTAACATGTCGGACATTAATTACATGATTTGAAAGTTGACAATATGAAGGATATCCGATCAGCCATTGTAGTTACTATGCCAAACCAAAGACAAAATCAGCACGAACCTTTACGGTAACAGAAAAATACTATGAAATATGCAAGAAATTTAGGAATCTGCGTCCTGAAGTTTGCAACACCATCCTTCTAGCCTTATACATTACCGATATGGAAAGTGTGCACCGTCCGTAATGTTTGCATAAACAAACTAGGCTGTATTGCAAAGGAAATAGCAATGTATCTGAATATCCGCAACTCCAATTTCTACATAGGGCACTGCATTCGTACGATTTCGCTGACAATTTAAGTGAATGCTGTTGTTGACATAACACACACCAGCACGTCATGGAGGAAGCAGGCATACTGTATGACATTAGATCGACGTAAGTTAATAACCCAGCTCTATTCAGTAAAGGGATTTCTTATGCGAAACTTTACCGCCAGATGTCATTACTGTTCTGTATGGGACTCCATTGATTTGCCTTCAGTTGACATTCTATACACATCGAATTTGAAGAATAACTAGTTGATAATACGACACATTTTAATTTTAAAACGTTTGTAACAACCTATTGTGTGTTATTTTACCCAAATAACAAAATGATCCCACATAGCATCTGTGCGCTATCTGTTGGTGCTAGTTCAGGATAAACAATGTTTCAAAGATTTTGAATTTGTTATTGGGTAGAGAGCAAATGCTGAGCCCACACAAATCCCAAGAAAAGAAAAACAAAGCTTTGGAAGGGATTCCAGCGCATGCGCTCTTCACTTAAGTCCAGTTCCAGAATCTCAACAGATATTTATGAATATTTATGTTAGAACATAATTATAATAAGATTATCGTTGAATATACCGGGTGAGGTAGCTGTGATCGTTATGGCGTGGCTGCAGGCATTCGCTCATATCCGGTAGGGGAGGAGGTTTGAATCGAATTCCCCCGCCGGAAACCTTGAAGATGGTCTTCTGTGGTTTTTCATCTTCCTTCCAGGGAAATGGCGGGGTTGATCCTTAACTATAGGCCACATCCGCTACCTTCCAATTCCTCATCCTTACATTCACACTTTCCTCCCCAGACATCACTCCACACGCGACACTACTTGTAGCTCTCCCCATGGGTGCCGCATGGAAGCAGCTACAAACTCTGGTGAGCCAAATATTTTCTCGGACACTCCCGGCACTAAAATCCATACGATTAAAAAACGTCGGACATAAACAGTCGTACGCAACTCGCCTATAATGGTAATTAAAACACTCGCATGGAAATTATAAATATACTCGTATCTTAATTATTGCCATGATAGGCTCGTCGCATAATGTACTATTAAATGCTTATTCTCTGAACTGACTGTAGCGTGTGTACATAGATATACTGAGTTTAGAGTTTGAAAACTATATTTTATCACAATTTAGGTTGAGTACGAAATTGTTCTGAAAATTTTAAGATGTTGGCTGTGCGAAATTTTAATACATACATTTATTTGTGTATTCTAATTGCGCGATCGAATTAAAACTTTTTATAAAGAAACACTGCTAATATTTATCTACAGAGAACATATAGGCTGTAGCCTATATGTAAAATAATCCACATTGGCATCAAAGAGAAATATTTCTCCGGTTGTCAATATATCAGAAACGATTACAGCATTCATATTGAAAATTAGAGGAGTATTGAGTACATATAGATAACTTTAAAATTCTGATAATCATAAATACATTATGGCGGCTCCACGAACCTAAATTATTTTAAATTATATTTCTGGAGATATGATCTTCCGAACGCAAAAACTTTACAGAGTAAATATTTATAGCTATCTATATTATAACGACATGTAATGTTGTTTAATAATTTTCAAAATTAAAGTTGGGGCATTTCGAAGATGTAGAAACATTTCTTTATTTTAAGAGCCATAAAATCCTTCAATATGCCTTGCTTCGGAGGGGAAGTGAGTCGGTGGGCTCATGTCAAATTTATGGCATGAAAAAGAAGCTACCACTACAATGGGTAGTGCGTAGCTAAATCTGAAGTTTATTTGGCTAGAAACGCTCTGTCAAGTTCCAACGTTAGCCGCTGGGAGTCCAACGTTCACCGATGGGTGTCAGTGAGGTCTGGTAGTCAAAGTTGGAAGTACTTGAAATTGAATTTGCCCAGTTTCATTCATCTTCATTTATTTAATCTCATCCACATGCAACGGTACTTGTAGCTCACCCCATGGGCGTCCGTATAGAAACTTTGGCTAGCCGAACATGTCCTCGGACACTCCCGTTACTAAAAGCTATAGGCCAAATATATATATATATATATATATATATATATATATATATATATATATATATATATATATATATTTCTCTTATCCTATTTAAAGCAATGGGATAGAAATTTCGTATATGAACCATCATAATAACCTGCAAGTGATTTCAATCTCGAGAAGTCTGTGCGAGAACAAAATTTCCAGGTCTCACGGGCATCCCGCCAATGTATCAACTCCGCCCTTCCTGCGATCTCAGCCGAATTACGAGTAACGCCCCCACGTCCTGGTATGATGAAGTGTCGAGAGGGAGCAAGGGATACATAGCCACTAGCAAGATGGTTAACTTCCACCAATGCTGAGATATAATTCTCCTAAATATTGATGAAGAGTTTTGATTGACCATGTTACTCATAAGGATACCATGGAAATCAAAACCTCAAAAACTATCGATTAAATAACAATGTTACTTCATCAAGAATACGACAGAATTCTTAATTTAAAAGCCCTACGACTTGGTCGTGCTAGTTAAATCATGCATCACGGTCGCGAGGGCAGCTGCTGCAGGTCCTGAGATCGTAGACTCGAATCCCGGCGCCGACAGCTATTATCCTGAGATGGGCTTTTTCCCCTGTTTTTTTTTCCACATTGCCTCCCGGATAGGTTGTGATAGTAAATCATCCCTGTCCCTGATACTGTTACACACATTACTGCAACCATCACCGACATACAAGTTCCACACACTCCCAACTACACGGAGCTAACCATCATGAGGTTCCAACCCCTAAGTGAATTATTATTATTATTATTATTATTACACTGCTGTGCAAAACTTAACGACGAGATAGATGAAGCCACATAACATATCAAGAACTCCTTACCAATCTTGTGGCCTACATTGCATCATATGTCTGCTGATAAAGTGTTTCTCACGAGTACACCTGCATCGCGTGACGTCACACACTGCAAGTTTCAGCTTGTCTCTGTAAGAATCATGTTTCGCATTCCTGATTCCTGTAAATCTACACCTTGCTTCCTGTTGCATAAGCTACTTTGTTCTACCCCTCGCTCCTCCTCAATCAATATGATGATCGCGCATCGCAAATGTCATTCAGTTTAGAGTAGGTGTTGAGAGGTGGAGGATGTGCATTCACCAGCCCTGCATTTGCAAAAAGCAACCGAGGAAAACGACTTATAAAAATACTCTACTAACCACCCAATCCATAGCCACACACGTGATCGCCACCATCTTAAGTTGACCAACTAAAGATACTCCCGCTCAGTTACCCTGACTGTCAACTCTCATCATCCCCCAGACATGGAAAACAACTTCTAAAAAATATCCTACCCTAATCATCCCCTCCCTAGCCACGCAAGTGACCGTCGCCATCTTTGGTCAACCAACTAAGATATCCTGCTAGGCTACACTAACCGTTCCCTCCCTTGCTACATACATGACCGCCACCATCTTTTGTCAACAGACTAAAGATACCCCACGCTCAGCTACTCTGACTGTCCTCTCTCATCATCCCCACATACCCATAAGATCATCCATCCACCGAGTTTTGCACTTAGGCCCTTGACTTGCCCCCAGGAAAGGGAAAGTTAGGTTAGCTTAGATTTGGTTAGATTTGGTTTTGGTTCAGTTTTCTAAAGAGTTTGTATCCTCGCACAACTTTCCTCGATTATTGGTTTGAGACATCTCGGGTCAATGACCTAGTAGTTGATAATTAATCGATAGTGAATAATCGATAAATAATCATTTCAAAACGTTCACCGTATTACAAGAGCCGCGAATGCACATGCGTACTAAAAACGCTCTTACACGCCCGAGGGAGGGGTAGCTTTTTATGATGTGTTCTAGGGCTAGAGGGGATATAGACCTTTCATTTGAGATCTCGCACAAATTTCTATGATTATTGGCTCGCGAGATATTGGGTATTTTCCGAAATGTCTGGCAGATGATCAAGTAGCTGATTATGAATTGCCCAATCAATAGTTAATAATCCATAGTCAATAATTAGCTACCATCTTGGGGTTCAGTTCGGTTAGGTTGGGTAAGCCTAGGTTAAAAGGTTAAGTTAAGCTATAACCACCATCTAGGTACTGTTTAATCTCATCTCGTAGGTTAGGTTAGGTAGCTATGGCCACCGTCTTGGGAGGAGGAGGAAGAGGTGGTGGAGGAGGTGGAAGAGGAGGAGGAGGAGGAATGTGGAGGAATGTGGAGATGGAGGGCGCAGAACCGCCACAAAACCACTACTAATAATATTTTTGTCCGAGGAATAAACGGTTTTGTTCTGGGGATAAAGGTCATAGAGACCTTTCGTTTGAGCCAACATACAACTTTCTACGATTCCTAGTTTCAAATATATAGCCTACTTTCTAAATACATTTCTTTTTGCACTAATCTAAAAATACAATGTTTTATCCTATGGCTAAAGGGTATAGAGGCCTTTCGTTTGATCAAACATACAACTTTCTACTATTTAAAGAATATAGCCTACTTTCCAAATATTTTTCTTTGTTGCAAAAAACTGACAATACAATGTTTAGTCCTAGGGCTAAAAGGCATAGAGACCTTTCGTTTGAAGCCTCACACAACTTTCTAGTTTAAAAAATATAATAAAATATAATCACAAAACTCTAATAGTACAATGTTTAATCCCAGGGATAATGGGTATAGAGGCCTGACATTTAAGCCAACATACAACTTTCCAAGGTTCCTAGTTTAAAAATATAGCGTCATTTTCAAATAAAAAAATCGCCAAAATCTAGAAATTAAAAAATATATAATTTTTAGTTAAATTTGGGGATTTGGGATAAATCGTAAGATTTACGGAAGTTTTGGAAATTGGGGTGAATTTAGGGGTTAAGGATGGTAATGGTGTGGGTTAGAGTTAGTGTAGGGTTGTTAAGTGGTATCGTTATCTTAAAAGAACATCAAAACCGTTTCTTAGTTTTCTAAGAAAACACAATTTTCTCTGTAAAGGGGATACTTTTTTATCTTAGGAGTGGAAATAAATTGTTCTTGGGATACCAAATATCCCTCACATGAGTTTTTACGATTATTGGTTCGAGAGAACTCACGGCGTTGTCCCTGGATATATTGCGGTTTGCATATTTTTTACCCGGCTGCGTTCGATTTCTTACCGTTCCTCTACTCGCTGCGTTTAACTAAATGATATAATTTAGCAACCTTACCTTCTAGTTAGAAAGAGCATTCACCTGTAATTTTACCACGTACTTGGTTTGCTAATCATAAGCAAAGTGAGTATTTTATTAAGGGCCATTTGTTTTGTATATTTTGAATATTTTTAGGCTAGTCGTGGACCCCGTGATATGGGCTCATGTCCGCTGACCACACTTTGAGAAATTCTGGATTAGCACATGCTCTAATGTACATTTACAATAAAGTGTTTATTTTTCTTCAAGAGCATATCTCTTAGTAATTACTTGGTGTATTACTTAATCAAAAGTGTTGTGACTTTTCAGGCATTTTGTTAGGAGCTTGCGTTTGTCAACCACCCAATGGTGTGCTGGATGGATTTACTGGTTCTCTTATAGAAGCACCACTTCATAGACTCCCAGCCCAAAGATGTGCCTCTCATATCTCCTTGAATACAGTAGATTACATGTTCTAGAATGGCAAAAATCAACCCTTCTGTTTGGCCAAACAAGATGGAGCTGAACATTTATTCTGTTTTGTGTTATTATTATTATTATTATTATTATTATTATTATTATTATTATTACGACGTATGCCCAGCTTATGAGCGCGGTTGAGTCTATTTCACAGATGAATTTGAATTTGCTTTCTTCTCTTTCCAAAATCTCTTCACTCTCATTATGCTTTTCCTTCCTTTCCTACACTTTAATAATAATGAAAATGAAAATCCACAGCCTGCTTCCAGTCGACCGACCGGGCGAGGGAATGGAATGAATTAAGCCCCCATCTAGCTGCGAGGATAGGAACTGTACCGGCTGCCGAAGCCTGTCACACCCCCTTGGGGCAATGATTAAATGAATGATAGATGAAATGAAGAAAAACCTGTCTGCCTACGCTTAGTCCAGCACAAATCTCACATGGAGTGACCGGGATTTGAACCACGGACCCAGCGGTGAGCGGCGTGCTGCCACCTAAGCCGCAGAGGCTTCGCACACTTTAATAATAATAATAATTATTATTATTATTATTATTATTATTTTATTACGGTATTTGATTTCCTAATTTCATTTATATACCCCCCTATATTATTCTGCTAAGATCCCATTCCAGTTTTGTACCGAAAATAAGGTCCCATTAACACCCTCCTACACATATGGGGTACCTACAGGTTCAGCATAACCCAATGCGTTAGCGAAACGCACTCACTTACTCTTTAAATGCCTCAAAATTAAATAAATACCTTAAAAACATGTATATTTACAATGAAATAATGAAGGAATGCAACACGGTAACCATGGTAACAGAATCTCACAGGTCCATCTATTTCTGTAAGACGCAATGCGATTCCAATTATTATATTACCGTGAACTTTTCCAGACGGTTATAAGGTTATCACTGAACCAAATTATGCTGTAAAATTCATCAATACATACAGTATAATGCGCTTAAGGGAGTCAAGGGGCACTCTAGAATTCTTTCACGCAATTTTCACGTTTAAGTGTGGTACGAAAGGTGTTTTTCACCCGACTATAAAGGGTCTCTGAAAACCACATTTAAAGTCCCTTAAATTAACAGTGTGTGTGATGTTCCCAGAAAACTAATTTCGCTCTGATATACCTATGAAGGAATGACAAACCCCTAACCACTGCACCAGTAGCTGAATTGATAAAGTCTGATTATTCATACCAAGGAAAAATCAGTCATAGCATTCATGATTGAGATTTTGCTAAGTGTACTCTTTACAAATAGAATATTCGCGGGCGAAGCCGCGACGGGTAATGCTATTCATCAATATTCCTACAATGCAGGGGATTATCCTATGGGTATTTGTAAAAGAGGTATTATAATGAAACATGTGTTTTATAAATTAGCGGATATAATCCAGGTCGAGTTGTGAAGTTGTGAAATGATGAGTACATCATCTCCTCGCTGGTATCACCTGATGGCGGCGGTAATATGGACCATATTAGTAATAGGATTACATTAATACCCTTAGGCCGCGCATTATCCTATTCTGTATTGGAAGAGTGGCATTCATGGGCTTCATAGTTTACAATTGGAGCGATTACGATACTAATGATAACATTATGATTATTATTAATAGTAATAATAATTTAACAAGAAGTTCCGTGAAGAACTATACAGCCTACTTTTCATGCCAATGATTATTCTACAGTATATGAACCTATCTAGAATAATGACAAAATTAAGTTGGTAATATCGAAATAACTAATTAGATCAAAATATACCTGGTATAATGTAGCCTAATAGAGCACTACAGTTGGCAGCCCTGGTGACTGAATATATTCTTAGTTCCATCTCTTAAGGTACAGAATACAAAATGTGGTTGAAGTCCCATGGACGTTACATGCAGTTAACCACTGGATCTATCAGCACGCGTAAAAGCATGTTGCCAACAATACCATGCGTGTGCTGGTCAGAAATAATCTGAAATATTATATCTTGTTGTGCCAATTTTGGATGAAATCCATTTGTTAGTATAGAAGTTACATGTATTTTAAAATTGGACATATCAGCAGGCATAGAATCATGTTGGCAGCACTGCCTTGTATTAATTACTCCAAATTAATCTAGAATGTCACGTGCTATACGTGTGCAAAGTATAGAGCTGTTGGCTTGTATACGTTCTGGTATATTGATATTAGGGTAAAAATATATACAGCATTTATTAACAGTTGGCAGCCCTGATTGCTCTTAACAATACTTATAGTCATATCTGTTATGGTACACATATCACATACGAAATTTGGTTGAAATCCAACTGATAGTATAGTTACATGTATTAAAAAATTGGTACTATCAGCAGGCTTATAATTATGTTGGTAGAACTGACGTATATAAGTTACTCCAAATTAATCTAAAATGTAAGAATATACGTGTGAATAGTTTAAAGCTGTTGGCTTGCATACTTTCTGATATATTGGTATTTGGATAAAAAATAGAGAGAGAGCAATTATTAACAGTTGGCAGCCCTGTTGGTTCTTAAGAATACGCTCAGTCATACATGTTTATGTACAGATATTACATACAAAATTTGGTTGAAATCCAATTAATAGTGTAGATGTTATATGCATTTAAACATTGGACCTATCAGAAGGCTTAAATTTATTTTGGCAACACTGTCATTGTTGGCCTCCAGGAAATTAAACTGAAATAGTATTATCTGCATGTGTGCCAATATTGGAATAGCTCCCATGCATACCTTGCAAGATATCCAACATGGAGCTCAAATTTCTAGTGCGTTTTTTCAGCAGTTGGTAGCACTGACATCATTTTCAAATATGGACGTGAGCTATTCCGGTGCACATCTTTACTCATACTTAATTTGGTTTTGATTGCTGCAGCCGTTTAGGAGTTGATAGGGGGGGGGGGGGACACATACAGCCAGACAGACAGACACACATTTTCCCGTATTGATCTCATAAGTCTACTTTTTCCTCATTTTTGCAAAATGTGAAAAGTAGGCTAAAAATAATATTAATATTCATAAATTAATATTGGGACCATTAAAACCGAAAACGGAGAGTTCAGATACAGAAAAAATGACGACTTCTACAAAAAAATAAAGAAATTGAAAAAATATATGATTCGATCAGGATAAGGAGGGTTAATTTCCTTGGACACGTAATGAGGATGAATAACACCAGACTCACAAAACAAATTTTCAGTCATGCATACAAAAGCAAGGATGGTAATCAATGGGTACAAAGTATAAAAAGGGATATGGAATAGATGGAAGTAACAACAGATATTATTCAGGACAGACCACTTTTCAGAAATATAATAAAAAAAATCAAGGTTTTCCAGGAGAAGGAAAAGAAGAAGCGTGTTAACATCTGGACGGAAGAGAGAAGGAGACAAAGTGAGGTAATGAAGAACTACTGGAAGGCAAGAAAGGATAAAGGAAATAAGAGACAGTGAATGCAATTTGTTATTTTACGCGGTCCAAAGATGGCCAAAATCGAGGAAAGAAGAAGAGCAAATAGTCAAAAAATTATAATCAAAGCAAAAGCACTGTATGTATCCAAAACACTGATCATTTGTGGCAGATCGATAATAAAATATACACAAGCGAGGAAGAAAAATCATCGAGGATAATTTAGGCTAAGCTCCTAATGAAGAAAAGCGGCCTCGGTGGTGTAGTTGGTAGCATGCTGAACATCTATGCCCAAGATCACGGGTTCAAACCCGGCCGAAGTAGTCGGATTTTTAGGAGCGTTAAAAATCCCTCAGTATCCCTTCGTTCGGAGGGGAAATCAAGCCGGCAGGCCCATGTCATAGATTTATGGCATGTAAAAGAACTTTCCACTAACTACAAATGTGTGAAGCTAAATTTGCAAGTTAGATTTGATTAACGCTTCATTAAGTACTGACAGGTGTCGGTTGCGGTGGTATATAGTAGCCAAATTCGCAGCTAGGTGTCGTTGACGGTCGCATTTGGCAGCAAAATTAGGAACTACTAGAAATTGATCGTCTGCAGTCCTTACCTGAATTACAGATAACACACACTATTACAGCCTTCACAATTAACACCGGTTATCAGACAGATTCTACACATACCTAAAGAACACGGGTCTACGTGACCGCGTTGTCGTTGCCCCTAAACTGAGAAACCAACCAACTAACCAACCTACTGACGAAATCCGGGTGAAAAGCATATTCCAGAATTTTTATCAATATTCGGTGAAAATCTCGGCCACATTCCGGAAGAGACGTTTGAAATTTTATGGGCGTATTCTCAGAATGAGCGAACTCAAACTGATAACGAATTTGAACCTTACTCTCTCAATGACACATATGAACAACTGGCTGCTTGAAGTGGAAAAATACCTTCAGGAAATAGACATCACAAGTGATACGGTACTGGACAGGCTTAAATATTCAGGAAGCTATTCGACAGTCACCCACTTTCAGATAAACTAAACATTGCAACCAACAGAACATAGCTAGGGGAGCACAGAAAGAGCCATAGCGAGAAGATAAAGAGATTTTGGAAGACGAAAAAGCAAGATAAACAAGAGAGATTCAATTGCGCTTCTTCAACGGGGAAGGCGTTGTACAAATTAGGATGTTTTAGCTAACTTTCATTTGTAAAACATGTTGAACAATCGTCAGCCTATTCATGCTGATATACTGTAGCCAAATGCCGTTTCTAGATCCACAATTACGTGGTTAGTCTCCTGATGATATTTTGTTATGATTCAAAGAGGTCAGGGATGAAAAGAAAATACATATAAAGTACTAGCAGTAGTGCCCGGCTTCGCCCGGTGGATTTATTTGTTTTAAGGATGATAATGAATACTACTAAGAACTGGAGCGCTCAAGGATAAGGATAGGAAAGCACCAACGCCTATTGCAGCTGATAACCTCAGTATACTGCACCAACACTATCGCCCTTATACAGAGGTATACTATTGGCATGATAATAACTGTTTTAAGGAGCCTAAGACATCTTTTTGCACTAATTACTCCCCGTGACTGTAATTTATAAGCAGCTCGCAATTCTGCACCAGAACACTGGTAGGGGCGACGTGATGCCAGCCAACAATAGACTTCGGTATTATTGAAGCTGTTCGGGAGCGTTTGTACTTCCGACTTACTGAATAAAAATCAAACTTTGAGGTTACCTGAGAGGTGTAGCCTAATGCTACATAGCCTAAACTATTCCTCTTGAATGTGGCTATCAAATAAAAATAGAATTTTTCGAATCCGACTGTTAGGTCCAGAGATTAGCGCGTTTAAACACACAAACAAATAAACTCTTCAGCTTTATTATATTAGTATAGATTAGTATATGAGTACATAATCGTCGAAGAATGAAGACGACAAGATGCGAGAAAATTGTAGGACCGTATGAGGTACATAGGAAAGTGAAGGCTCTGAGCCATTCAACAATTACCGGTACTGGAAAAGGAGCGCAACAGAATAAACTCAAACGTACCTCTACTATTGGCCGCTATATCCCAGTGCCTGAATGTTCATCCAATCACAGTTCAAGAAGCTGTTACTGGTAGTCGTTTTCATAGATGACCTGTTAATCTTCTATTTATCTTGGAGGTATCCAAGTTTCCAGAAAATCGAATAGCATATCTACTTGGCAATGGAACATTCTTTCAGGAAGATATCAAATCGCTCTTCATGCTACCCAACACGGCTGCCTTGGACGAGGTCTTGAAAGAGAGGAAATTAAAGCATGCCAAATACAAACAAATACCGAAGCAATGAAGAATCACACATGGAAAGAACCAATCTTAAAGTTACGTCACGTCTTCACGCTTTAGGCTGCAGATGGTTTTCATAGTAAAATACGTACAATAACGAGATTCCTCAAACCAGAAAAGTGTATATGTCGCGTTTGTGGCTCCCGGTACCATCTTTGAAACTGTGCTGAAAGATCACAACCGATCAGCGTATTTGCTAAAGTCTGATTCAAATCAGTGTTTTCTTAATCAATCATTTCTTTCTTTTTGTACACATTGTGTTAAATAATAATAATAATAAATAAATAACCCCTGGCACTACAGCCCGTGAAGGGCCTAGGCCTACCAAGCGACCGCTGCCGGCCATTTGGCCTGCAGATATTGGGGTACGCGTGATCAGCGCATCCGGTCCCCTCGGCCATTAATCTTTGTTTCCGTGATCGGGGTGCTGCCTCACTGTCAGACAGCTACTCAATTGTCCTCACGAGACTGGGTGCACTCCGTTCCAGCCCTCCCGTCAGTTTCTAAAATCCCTGACGGAGCCGGGAATCGAACCCAGGGCCTCCGGGTGAGAGGCAGGCGCCCTACCCCAACACCACAGGGCCAGCACTTAAATAATAATAATAATAATATTTACCTTGGATGTAACCCAGGCAAAACTGAACCCTTTATCCACAGGCTGTATAAAGGATTCTAATAATTTATTCATCATCTTTTGATACATTTCTACAGACAGCAGATATGAGAGCCAGACGGTGTTGGGAAATATTGAGAAATCAGTGGCTGAAAGGACACAATGATTTAAGCTCCTGTGGTATTGTAGAAAGTAGCATAATATTCTTGACACATAGGACAGATGTAACTTTTAGCGCGGAGACGGCTTGGGTACGCACAATATGGCTTGTTGCTATGAGTGTTGGCGCCAAGAAGAAAATCGAATGCTACGATGTAATTGGTCAATCTTCATGTTAACCACTCCCTGTGGCAGAAATACATGTAAAAGCGCGCAAAGATCTACAAGAGTCTGAACCAATAATATCAAGACGCCCTGTTTAAGCGGCAACTCGGCGTGGTAACGCACCCTGGTAAATTATCGCGGGAGTTATCTACGGATTAATTCCACGATCGATTCGAGCCAGCTACAGCATAATCATAACCTCCACATTGCTACGAACTCAATGATACCGATTGTATGCTAGTCTGATAATTATTATGGAATATTTTTCCATAAATCCCCTTCCACACCTACCCTAGCCAATTTCATTTATAATGATCCAGAAAGCTTCGAGAGATGACTTATATTTGAGCTTTTGAGGAAGTAAGGCCGTTACTCAGGTGTCCGAGGACACGAGGCATACTCTGCAATATTTTTCATTTATTTGAACATGGAACATTTTCGTCAAGTTGGAAGTGTAACTTCAGTGATTTATTTGTAGTCCCAGTACTACCAGATAGGACCAGTTCATCGAAATAATTTACAAATAGACTGTCAAGGAATTTAGTACTTGATCGGTGAATTTAATAGATAATATATCGTGTGTGTATCTAACAACTTTATTTAATTCAGCACGAGATGACGTCTAGGAACGAGGCCGGATCTTGGAACCAGCAGGACATTTGCCAGAAGATGTCGATGACGAGCTAAGCATTTTAATGGAGTGATGGCTGCAGATGTTTTCCCTGATGCTGTTCTACAGGAATGAGTACAAATGAATTTATTTATTTATTTATTTATTTATTAAATCTGCTATGGTATTATGGGACATTTTTTGTAGATATTTGTTTGTTTGCTTGGTAATGTAGATTCTTAGTGTTTGTTTTACTGACACGTTAAGTATGGGACAAGCCGAGCGCTTTGTATTTTGTAAATATTGTGATTTGTGTTTGGTTCAACTGTACGGGGCGACGCGCAGCTCGTGCTCGCATTCGCTTTCGTAAATCGCGGTCAAGCATTATAATTCGGAAGTATGCCTTATAACAAAAATGGAACTGAATTAATTTTGAGATTAAAAATAGAATTTGGAGGGTAAAGATTATTTGTGAGCAGAATTTATGACGGATCAGGATTATTTTGATAGTTGCTTTTCCAGAAGATCTGTACGGGATGGCACTTTGCCCCCGAGTTTTTGTTGTGTATTTTGTTTAATGTGCCTATGGACGCAATATTGTTGATCTGTTTTGAGCCGACCCAGTTGGTATGTTTATGAGTGAGTCAGTCCAAGCTTTATGGTGCGTAGTGTGATTTTATGATGTGTTAGCGAGAATATATAATTGTGATTATTCTGACTTGCTCCACATCAGCCCAGTTCATAACCTCGCGAGGCTGAACTCGTGGTTTATATTTGTGTTTTCTTGCCATCCAAGTGGATGAGTGAGATATGTCTGCGTTTCCAGATGGAAATAGCACCTAGCTTGAAGGAATGAGAGAGATAGTTGAGGCAGCGATGATTCATACAAGAGGGGTCCGCTCATATCAGATAACGTGACTTGTCATTAGTACCAGGCCAGGGTCCTGTACTTCATTTTAAGACATTGTTTTAAAATTCACAAAACCTGATCGGTTATAATGAGTATTTGATTGATTAAATGTGTGTTGTCCATAGTTGTAAGGTAGCTTCCGAAACTTCTGTTTGTCTGGCGTTTTATAAAAATATAAATATAGTTTTCAGCCGTTAGGCTTGTATTTTGTTGCTGTTGCTTCACTTCTTTTGTGTTTATTTTACGCGTTCAATGACCCCGTGTGTCATTAGGGTGCGCGAGGCTGTGTTCCCAATTTGAGATGCGAGCGTTTTGGCCCAGTTTCGCCATGCTTTTTTTATTTTGTGTGCGTTGGCACCAGCTAGAATCTCAGGGAGATTCGTCAGCTTTTTGTATTATTAGATCTTGCATGTGTCAGTAGTAATTATAGTGTGTTGGGTCCCATAGCCGTAGTGTGATTTAAAAAGATGCAACTCCGTGAGCAACATGACTGTTTCAGTTGTAAACGGACTCGCATCAGTACTCATTTTCTTATTAAAAAACAGCACACCACGCATTATATAACTTCTTGACCAGGAAAAATAGACTTGCATCCATAAGTTGTGACGAGCGAGTTCTTACCGCTCAGTTTTATGTTATGATTAATCATTTTGAGTGAAGCTGTATTCACTTTGTTTGTTGTGTGGAGCGAGTCTTACCGCTCAGTAATATATTTATTTCTTAAGGGGGTGAAAGTCAGGGAGGATTTCTTTTTATTTTTTATTATTACTATGCACATAATTTTCAGTCATTAAATATCTTTTTATTCTACTTGTTATTCATTTTATATCTAGTATAGCCTCTGTCATGGACCTTTCTATTCATTAGAGCATGTTGTTTTTATGCGAACTTTGCTGTAATAGGCAGTCAGGACTGAACACGACCCCGTAGATGAATCTTGAGAAAACAATGCTTTATTGAAGGGTGCAATACAATAGTTGTTATTAATTCATTTAGGGTGTGTATTGAAATTTTCTGATAGCCTGTGTTTCTGTGATGTCTGTAATACTGCGTGTGTATCTGTATTAGTGACATGTATTAGATAAATGTCCCAAGACTGGAAACAAGGTAGACTAATATGCCATCATTTGCCCGGTTCGAGTGTGTAATGAGCCGGGAAAAGAACCACACATAGCCACTATCTGCTGTGGGATTCGAACCTCGGACGTCGCTACAGCTGTCCATTGTAGGAAGCGATCGTGGCCTATTAGACGGTACCGTACCAGAATTTGCCTGGAGTTGAAAATGGGAAACCACGGAAAACCATTTTAAGGGTGGACGACGGTGGGGCTTGAACCTACGTCTACCGAATCCAAAGATAGCTTGACCCCATGGCCTAGCACTGTGCGTAAGCGAGCGTAACTACCGTTGTCGACGCTAGAGTCCGTATATGCCTTTTTAATTCTTAACAGATTCACTCATTTTAGTACCGTGCACATTGAACTATTGTCAAAGAAGGCAAGGTTCCCCGCCAAACGCCTGGAATATTAGCCTACTTTCGATTTTTGCACAAAATTGAAAGTAGACTTATGAGATATACACAGGGCCAAAAAATGTGTGTCTGTCTGTGTGTGAGTCTGTGTGTGTGAATGTGTGTACTCTGAATGTTTGTCCCCCCCCCTATTAATTCGAACACGGTGAAACCGAATTGAACGAAATTTGGTACAGAGGTAGAACTAGCAAATGGCATCTCAGTGTCATGTTTTATATCGCCGCCATCTTGACGGAAACGTAATGGCGGCCACCCAAATGTTCAAAGCTTAAATCAAATTACGACCAACCTAATCATCTGATCTCTACCACATTACGTAACACTATACCCCTATGTATGAAGAATCTTTTGACCAAACTACAAGGTCATCAGCCCAATACTTTGTGAATGGCGGCCATGTATGTGTGCAAACCGATTCCCCCTATCCATTCAAACAAGGTAAAACCGAATTGAACGAAATTTGATACAGAGGTAGCACTAGCAAATGGCATCTTAGTGTCATGTTTTATATCGTCGCCATATTGACGGACGCGTAATGGCGGACACCCAAATGTTACAAGATTAAATCAAATTACGACCAACCTAATAATCAGATCTCTACCAAATTTTGCAACAACATATCCTTCTGTAGGAAGTATATTTTGACCAAACTACAAGATCATCAGCCTAACAGTTTGCAGATGGCGGCCATGTATATATGCAAATCGATTCCCCCTGTCAATTCAAACACGGTGAAACCGAATTGATCGAAATTTGATACAGAGGTAGCACTATCAAAAAGCACTCAGTGTTATGTTTTATATTGCCGCCATCTTGACGTAAACGTAACGGAGGCCACCCAAATGTAAAAAGCTTAAATCAAATTACGACAAACTAATCATTTCATCTCTACCAAATTTTGCAACATCATACCTTTATGTGAGAAGCGTTCTTTGACCAAGCTACAAGGTCATGAGTCCAATAGTTTGCTTATGGCGGCCATGTATGTGTGCAAATCGATACCCCCTATCAATTCAAACACGGTGAAACCGAATTGATCGAAATTTGATACAGAGGTAGCACTATCAAAGAGCACCTCAGTGTCATGTTTTATATTGCCGCCATCTTGACGGACACGTAATGGCAACAACATATATTTATACGGCGGACGTATTTTGACTAAACTACAAGGTCATAAGCCCAATTGTTTGCGGATGGCGGCCATGTATGTGTGCAAATCGATACACCCTATCTTTTCAAACACTGTGAAACCAAATTGAACGAAATTTGGTACAGAGGTAGCACTAGCAAAGGACACCTCAGTCTCATGTTTTATATCGCCGCCATCTTGACGTAAACGTAACGGAGGCCACCCAAATGTAAAAAGCTTAAATCAAATTACGACAAACTAATCATTTCATCTCTACCAAATTTTGCAACATCATACCTTTATGTGAGAAGCGTTCTTTGACCAAGCTACAAGGTCATGAGTCCAATAGTTTGCTTATGGCGGCCATGTATGTGTGCAAATCGATACCCCCTATCAATTCAAACACGGTGAAACCGAATTGATCGAAATTTGATACAGAGGTAGCACTATCAAAGAGCACCTCAGTGTCATGTTTTATATTGCCGCCATCTTGACGGAAACGTAATGGCAACAACATATATTTATACGGCGGACGTATTTTGACTAAACTACAAGGTCATAAGCCCAATTGTTTGCGGATGGCGGCCATATTGAGACCGTTTAGTTGATGTCAACAACCACGATGACTCAACTAACGACACATAAATCGAATAAAAAGTACCGTGAGGATCAGGTGACCTTCCAAAAAGGCTAAAGCGGCACGAGAGTCCGTAGTCCACAGGGATCGTGGTACATGGTGACGATGGTCATAGACCGCCTAAGGAAAGGTTCACCTTAAAACTAGACTGAGAAAATAAACATCCAGACTCATGTAAAACACCGTGAAAATTTATTAAAATTCACAAGCCCCTAGCCTAGTTCGGAGGGTTATAATCGGCTAGTCCGCAAGTTAATAAATAAACTAAGATAAAGAACAGGTCCCCTACCTGAGAAGTTACTGAAAACCCTCGCAAAAGATCTAACTCACAATGATAAAGCAACAACTGCAACGCTAGGAATATGGTACGACGCAAGTCCCTAGTTCAAGTTACAAGATCAAGCTAATATCTGAATTTACATTTAACAGGGTAGCAAAACAAATCTAGGTTAGGATGGTACCATTTCGACATTTAAATTTAACATTAATTCAACTAGCTAAGTCCTATCAATTAACAAAATTTACGGCGATGACGTCCGTAAAAGAAAACAATTACATCCAAAAGCTAAGTGTACAGCCATGAAAAACAAACAATTTAATTATGCTTAATAACTATGTGCTAACAGCACACAATAAAGTAACATGTAGGGTTTAATACACTTGACATCATAAATTAATAACGAAATAGACACAGTAGTTTTATTAAAAATTCCTGCCTACACCTTGGTTTACTCTTTGTAAACCATAGTCATCTAATGTGTATAGTTACGGTGACGAATGCGCAGTTGAGACCACGTCTGACATCGCATGGCCTGAGCTCCGCAAGCTACGAACTCTAGGTTCGCACATGCTTCAGGTCGCTACAAAAATGTCAACTGTCCTAGTCATTTCCTCACAAGGAAATTATCTTCAACTGCACGGCTATGTCAACAGTTCCAGAATGCAAAGAACAAAGTTAGATAGAAAGAATCGTTAGTTAGGCTCGTTTTACAACAATTATGCATTTTATTATTAGAATGTCGGTTTATAGGTTTATCGTAGGTTTATGGCGAATAACATTGACAATAGCCTGGGCACGGAGTGTCTCCAACTGAGATCATTCTCCACCAAAAAGCCTCGACTCAACAGTCGGAATATAATCAACGAGTATAACAACTCGGACACACAATAACACGGGTTACCAGCGGCGCTAAGCTCGCGTTCAATAACTCTGGGATAGGCCTGTACAACAGTTACCTTCCAATAACATCTGGTCAACGGGATCATCCCCGGACAAAGCATACAATAACATCCTGCTACAACAGGGTAGACTTCACCATCCTATAGAAAACCTTACATAACTGTACCTGTCATACGACAATACACGCAACAGAGCGCTAAACTAACAAAAACCGATCCATAAAACAAGTGATCAAATACAAGAGTGGAAACTGATTTCCATAAGCAAAATAGCAATGAAAGGAAAAGCGAATACAAATTGTACTCTGTCCTCGTCTATAGTAGTTTTGTCTCACAATGAAGCAGGCGTGCTCTAGGTCACTGGGCTACATAACCAGTTTATTCAAGGCCGGCGATTTAATCAATACAAAACCTGCACTTGGCCGGTTCATAAAAAACATTACCATATGTTACGGATCTCTACAGAGTCCGTGTATCAAACGCACGCTATAAATCTGAGTATAGTAATACACTTCCGTCTTTCTACCAAAGACGTCTAAATGAAAGTAAACTTACAATAACTGAAGCTCTTTGCTTTAAAAAATGCAACTCAGTAGTTGCTAGAACATCAAATAAAAACGTGTCTCACACGACACAAGAAAAATATGATAAATGTGGCACAGATTCACACACTAGATCTGCTTAATGATACGTTGGGAACCGCGTTCGATGCTAGGCAACGAAACATTCCTTCTAGTTGTTAGGTTCAAACATGACCAAGAATAGCTTCTGAGCTTATTCAAAATGAAATATAATGCATTTACAAACTGGTAGTTACTGTCGACTACCTAAATGATACGACCGTTCTAACGACAGTCAGGGGTGTAACAAAGGATGGCTGCGAAGAATGCAGTCAATTAATAACCAAGGCATCTGATTGCCATAACTACAGTCAGCAAAGACTCGAAAATTACCCCAAGTAGGGTTGAACAAAATAGCCTCAAAATGACTACGATCAGGTTCAGCAAAAAGGTAGGCATTGACGTTCCACGACGTTCACCAAGCTGCACCAGGGCTGACCAAAATGTCTGACCCCAAAGGTGTCTCACTCTAAACTGAAATAAATGACATCTAACTAATCTAGTTACATCCCTACCTAGAAAAATGGCTGACACTGAGTGTGGTTGATTCACAAACTACATTAAAACTACTATACCACCAGAAACTAGAACAAAGAAGGGGTGTGACAAAAACTCACGAAATGGAGGAGCTCTCACTCAGCTCTCTATTCCACAACAAGGGTTGTACATAAACCTCTCTGGCTCTCTGGATCGGTATCCTCCTCATCAGGATTCCCATCTGGACTCCCCCAAAGACCAGGGTTCGATTTGTCCCTGTCGACATCTTCGTGGATATGCCTGGAAATGGCATTTTGGCTCCTTCCCTCTCGTTCATCGTTCTGGAAGTTCCACCATCATGCTGGTTCATGTAGAAACGTCACCCCCCCATACTGGGATGGTATTAGCCCATGGTGACTGCTTCAACCATGGTGAATAAAAGTCCAATCACGTGGGTAGCGAAATAAGTTGCGTGATTATTCATCCTCTCACTTCCAAAATTATAATGTCCGTCGTGACTATTATAGGCTTCAATTATAAAATACGACACAGCCTTAATCTTACAGATGTGGATTAGCATGTGAGCTAGTACTATTTTATAATGCTGCACGTGCTAGTGACGCTACTTTTGTATCACGCAGCATCCGTGAATTATACGACGTTTCAAAGATGAAATTTCCACTTTGGCAATTTAAATATCTCATACTATTATAATCACACTTATTCAGGATAATTGTAACACTATTACCTGGATATTTCCACTAGGCATCTGCCCTCCACATACGCGTGGGTAATATGTGATGTCACAGCAATGTTGTGCAATACACTATACTTGCCAATAATTATTTCCCAAGTTTCTTATTTAATTCACTGGACTTCATCGACAGTGAATATTAGTATTTGCTTGCTCGATGGCACCTTATAATCACTTTTAACGCTAAACAGCGGATATTCTTCTACGTCTCGTAGGACAAATGTAATTCCACGCCTACACAAGGCGGATTCTCAAGACGCAGTGCTCCGGTACTGGGTGTCTCTAGAAAGTAGGTCGTCAAAACGAAAACGTTGAGCGACTACTTACGTTCCTTTTTGCGTATCTGCAAGGGTATTACCTTACCTAAAGTAAAAATAAACATTCTCCAAAATGTTTTAATAATGCAGCATGACGAAATGGAATATTCTGAGTCTCGTAGGAAAGATAAAAATAATTAATAAGACCTCAGATAATAATTAGCAGTTTACACCAAAGTCAAAAGTGCGATTCACCGCTACTTCAAAGTATCGCGTGATCTCTCTGCTTCACGTGGCTTCCTGGGTGTGTTCAAAAGTACAACATCCCATCATAAATGCTCTGTCATAAAAAAATATCACATGAACCATAGCTCAGCGGGTTCATCTGCCTCTCTGTCGTTTCAAATAAAATGTTGGGATAACATTTTTATTTGCTTTGAAATTCATTCAAGAGTGATATTTTTTTAGATTGGCTGCATTAAAGGTTCCAATGCGTTCTCCTGTCCTAATGTCTTCTATCACATAACTTCCATTGTTTAAAGGCTGTCGGATACGACTAGGGCCATAATACAAGGATAGAAATTTCCCATATATGCGGTCTATAGGACTAGAAATTCCGGGTCTCCTTATAAGGATAAGGTCTCCTTCTACTAGCGGTTCTCTAAACCTCTGGCGTCTAGTTCTTCTCAAGCGCTTGGCAGCTTGTCTGTCCATAGTCTCTCTCGCAGCTAAAAGTCTGCTGGCATGTGATGGTTGTAAACAAGGTGGATTTACAATCACACGATCCCATATTCTCAGCGGCATCTGGTTCAAATGCAAGACCATAGGTATTTGACCAGTGCTTTCATGTACTGTTGAATTAATACATTTTGCCATAATAACAAGGACTTCAGTCCATCGCCAGTGTTCTTCTTGACAATATAATCGACAGAATTTTGCGATAATAGACATCACGCATTCTGCTGGGTTGCTCTCTGGATGTCGAATAGATGATAAAACATGACCTATTTCAAGCTCATTCATGGCATTGGCAAATTCTGCTGAGGTGTACTGTGATCCGTGATCAGTCAACAAGAATTGTGGCTTTCCTGCCTCCGGTATCACTTGACGTCTAATCCTCTGAATAATCTGATGTGCAGTAGCTTTTTGAATCGGATGAAGCATCGTATATTTCGTGAACACATCCACCGTTACAACGATGTATCGATTCCCACGACGAGCCTTAGGTATTGGGCCATACAGGTCCTGTGCATACAACTCTCTAGGTTGAGTTGGTAGTATTGGTCTAGGTTGTTCCTTCAGCAAGTGTGACGTGTATTTGTTCCGCTGGCATGCGTCGCAAGCACGTAAACACTGTCTAACGGTGGCTCCTAACCCTTTCCATGTGAAAGACTCCATGATAGTTGCAATGGTTTTGTCTGTTCCACCATGTCCAATGGATAAATGTACCATAAGAATAACAGATTCTTGGTATCTCCTAGGAATAACTGCACGCAGTTGAGTGTGGTCCTCGTCTACAAACTTGTATAAGACACGATGATAAATCAAATAATCATCTGCAACAGCAGCAATCCTTGCATAATGATCATCCTGTGGATCCATTCTTCGTTCTAGGAAACGGATAATATGTCTGAGTTCCTCCTCACGTCGCTGTCCTTCAGGTAAATGACGAAATCGGCGAAGGTGTTCCTCGCATTCTCCCTCGATGTCTATGGCATTAACAGTAGCTTCAGGATTCCGGCTGAGGATGTCGGCCAACACATTCTCTCTGCCTGGTCGATAAACTATTTCCAAATCGAACTGTTGGAGAAACAGCGTCCAACGTGTGATCCTGTCGCTTGCCAGTCTTGTTCTCAAGATGAAGGTCAACGCATGATGATCGGTTCTCACAATAATCCTCTGACCTAACAGAAGTTTCTGCCAGTATTCAAGTGCGTAAACAATTGCAAGTGTTTCTATCTCGGTCGTGAAGTAGTGAGATTCACGTGCTCTTAAACGTCGGCTTAAGAAAGCGATGTAATGACGTTTCTTCTCATCATCTTCTTGCAGTAAAATGGCTCCTATACCAATGGCAGATGCATCAGTTTCTAGAATAAAGTTCCGAGAGTAATCTGGATATTCTAACTGAATTGAGTCCACAAGCATCTGTTTAGCTCTCCTGAAAGCTATCTCGCATTCATCATTCCAGTTCCACCTGCAGTTCTTTTTCAATAATCCTTGCAGTGGTGCAACAGTTTCGGAATACTTCTCACAATGAGCAGCAAAGAATTGGAGAATTCCTAAGAATTGTCTCACGTGTTTCACACGGGTTGGTGTTGGAAATGCAGCAACAGTTCTAATCTTTGCTGGATTCGGTCTATATCCTTCTCCATTGATTATGTGTCCTACGAATTTCACTTCTTCCTGAAAAAATCGACACTTGTCAAACTTGACCTTAAAATTTGCCTGTCGGAGATTCTCAAAAACAAGGCGCAATGTCTTTAAATGCTCTTCTTCTGTTCCCGAAGCTATGATTATGTCATCCACATAACATATTACTTTCTGCTTCACTTCATGAGTCAGCTTGGCATCAAGTGCTCTGATTAATGCGGCTCCGGCATTTTTCAATCCAAATGGTAGTTTTTGGAATACATAAGTAGTCTGATCAAACAAGAATCCAGTATATTTCTGAGTATGCTCAGATAATCTGATATGGTAATAAGACTGAACCAAGTCTAATGATGAAAATATCCTTTTTCCTTTGAACTTCCTGAGAATGTCCCTAATCTTGGGCGGTCTGTCGTGCTCAGGAGCTAGGCGTTCATTCAAGGCTCTGGCATCAAAACAAAGTCTCAAGCTTCCATCTACCTTAACCACAGGTATTATGGGATTCAAGAAAGGAGTCGGTGATTTCTTGATTGTACCTGCTGCTTCCATCTCATGGATCTTCTTAGCAGCTTCTTCGAGATGTTTCTCGGCAATCGGATAGATCCTTTTCTGGAATGGGGAATCGTCCAGTAATACAAGATCATACTCGTAGTCTAATATCTCACCAGGTGTGGTGTCGAATATATCTCGGTATTCGTTCAGTATTGCCTCAAGATCCTCATGTGTGGGTGCTGATAACGATTCTGCCTCTTCGTCGGCATCTAGTGTCGCCTCAATTTCCTTGCCCTTTTAATGCTTCGACTACGTCTACTTCGGATAGGAATTCCGGTTCTTCTTCAATTAGGCTCATCTGAATGGGTTCGTTCGGCTTAAACTCTACCGTATTCCGTCCCATGTCAATGATTCCATCATATTTTCTAATGAAGTCTGCGCCTAAAATGGCATCATGATGCAGGCCCTTCATTACGAGAAATTCGTGCAAGTACACGTGGCTCGAAATCTTCACAGTACACAAAATCTGGATTTTGCACGTTACAACGCGGTCAGGTATGACACCTCTGACTCTTATAGCTGAAATGGGCAACTCCGTCACCTCAGAGTTTGCTCTAAGTCTGGCATGGCAATCGGCGGAAATTACACTAATCATCGCTCCAGTATCGACGAGTATGACTACACTGACTTCATTCAAGGTGGCTACAATCTTGGGTAGACGTGTTAATTCATAATTGTGGTTCGTCGTTCGTCGTTCGTCCAACAAGTCTTCTTGGATTGGCTCCCAGAGTAATATAGAGGCAGTTACTCGGTGCTCAACCAAACAAGAATCTATTGATTTTTCGGAGTTTTTTTTTTCTGTCATGGCGAGAAGTACTGGGCTGGTTCTGCTCCGTCTCCTGCGCCGAATGTCTATTTTCCCTCGAAGTAGGGTTCCGTTCTCCCTCTTCTTGGATCTGCAATTCTCTCAATTGTTGGAGGTACTCACGGCTCTCCCGCGCTCTTCCTTTCCAATCCCTGTCTGGCTGGTATCTAGGGTCTCGATTTCTGTCGTAACCCCCACTATATCGATAGTCTCTACGGATACGTCCGTGTTGCTGATTTCTTCCTTCATTCCCTCGGCGGTTGTTTTCATGACGTCGGTTGTCGTCCGTCCTTCGGTTGAATCGCCGGTCCCAATGACTTCGCCGGTCATCATGTTGATTTCGAGTATACGGAGTGTTATTCCATTCTCTCCTGTTATAACTGTAATTGTTATCACGTCGCCCAGAATCCTCTGTGGTTTGTGTTTGTTGTGGCGTCTGGCTCACTTTATCAACAGTCGTCAGATTCATATGTCTGTCCTCGCGCCTATCAGCCTTCTGCTGACGGTGTGTAGGAAACTGTTCTGTGTTAGCGTCCAACCTACGCAGTATCTGGTCACACTGCTGGAAAGTGGATGACCCTGCAGCGATTAACACACGTTGTACATCCGCAGGGTACTGCCAAACAATTGTGTTCACCAAATCTTGTTCGGACAATGGAGGCTG
Source organism: Meconema thalassinum (assembly GCA_946902985.2). Lineage (NCBI taxonomy): Eukaryota > Metazoa > Arthropoda > Insecta > Orthoptera > Tettigoniidae > Meconema > Meconema thalassinum. The sequence continues at coordinate 200,085,526 of OX336391.1, read as the reverse complement.
AAGACAACGGAGCTTCGCGAGCTGTATTGCGAAGTAATTCGCATAACGAGTAGGTGTATTGGAACTGTACCTTCGAGTGTACATCTCAGCTCGGATGCTCTGCTGGATGTCGCTCGACCAATATGTTCTTAATAACGCTTCCTTAAAGTCTTGGTAGCCTGTGAATGAGTATCGGAATGCTCTGAACCAGGTACCGGCTTGTTCCTCAAGCAGTCGCTCTATAACTCTTAGTTCCCTCTCTGGAGTTACCATAGTATCACGTAAGTAGCTTTCGACATTTGCTAGGAATTCCACTGGAGTAACACCGCTCCCAGTTCCCGAGAAGCGAGCTGGTTGCTCCTCTCTTGAACGAATTATGGTGACATTTCCCTGCGTATTCGCGGGTCTGAAAGTATTTTGCATGTAACTCTGCGTAGGAGTGTTAGTCTCATGACTAATTCGATTAGATGCTGGTTGAAACGGGTGAGCGTTAAAGTTCAAGGTCTGGCCTTGCGCTATATTAGTGAATTGTGACGGTTGCGGTTCCATAGGCGCGCTGTGTTGGAAATGGGTAGGCATCATTCCTCCTGATTGAGATATAGGCGTTTCCTGAGATTCTCCCATCTGTGGGTGTACGTGTCTCTCTCTTGGAGTCGTCTCGAGTCTGTCCAGGCGTCTTTCTATTACTTCAAGACCTGGGATGGTTCTGGCTGCGACTTTGTTGCCTAAGTCATTCAATTGCAGCTCGATCCTGTAAACCTTTCCCTTGAGGTTTGTGTCTACCTCGCGTATGGCCGTCCTAAGGTTATAACTGAGGTCTAACCTCTCGGTCACCGCGACTTCCTCAAATCTCTTTTGTAAGGAATCGATATCTCCTTCAACTCTGGACATATTTTCTTGGATTTTACCCACATCGTCTCTAACCTCGGCTACCTTAGCCTCGACTGTAGCTTCGTGTTCGTTGAGGTCACCTCTCAATAACATGAGGTCGATTTTGTGTTCCTCATGATGAACATCAACTGTCTCACGTAGACTGGCTACGGTTTCCGTCAATTCAGAAATGTTTCTCCTGTTGGTGTTAAGTTCCTCTTTAATCTCCATCATGCCATCAACGATAGTCTTCACGTTGTTATTAACGGAATTGGCAGCTCCTCTCATCAAGATTAAACCAACGTTCATGGTTGCCATGTCCTTCTTCACATTTCCGATAAATCCCTCGACGTGATCTAGTCGAGTCCCGAATTCTTCCCTGGTATGTTCCAGATCTGCTCTCATGTCTATCTGGACTTTATTCAAGGTTGTCTGAATTTGAGCTGTGTGCTCCTCCAATCGGTTTTGCACCTCCTCCCTAGCTCTATTCATCTGGTCGGTTAAGCAATCTACGCGCTGGTTAGCCTCCTGATGGTGTCGTATGACATCAACCCTAACAGCTGCTAAACCTGTCGTCAGATCATTTCTCGCTTCGATCCTATATGTGTCCATGTCTGCCCTGACGTGAGTTAAATCAGCCCTAACATTATTTACAGAGTGAGTGTTAATCTCTACGTCCTGTCTTACATTGTTCATAGACTGAGTGTTAATCTCTAAGTCCTGTCTTACATTGTTTATAGACTGAGTGTTAATCTCTAAGTCCTGTCTTACATTGTTCATAGACTGAGTGTTAATCTCTAAGTCCTGTCTAACCTGGTCCACATGACCACTGACATTGTTGACTTCCTGTCTAACCTGGTCCACATGACCACTGACAGTATTTACAGCCTGAGTATTCTGACCTAAGTCAGCAGTAATCTGTTGAAGATTGGCATTCACACCTGCCATCATCTCTCCAAACACACGACGAATAGTTTCCTCATCCATAGATAAGAAATATATGAGAAAGTGAGGGATCAATTTCTACTGGAACTTACAGCTATGATTAGTTACTTGGTGGTATAAAGCTTGCTTCATTTATATAAATATCACGAGTACAGCTGGAGTATGCAAACTAAGTGCTTCTACATTTACAAAGACGACGGTGAGCAAAGCAAAGTATTACATTTACTTAGGATGAGGCATCATCAAAGAAAATCCTATCCTTCATTTATTCAACACTAAAGCCTCACCCCATGGACTTCTATCAAACATGAATGCCATGCGGTCAATTGATCTGCAGTACGACTTTCTAAGTTCGTCCCAGTCCTATCAATTTACCATTAATCAACATTAGGATCCTCAAAAAAAAATAACATGGTACTGAGGGTCACCACGTTAACGTCGGCACATGAGTTGGGCGCCATTTTATGAGACCGTTTAGTTGATGTCAACAACCACGATGACTCAACTAACGACACATAAATCGAATAAAAAGTACCGTGAGGATCAGGTGACCTTCCAAAAAGGCTAAAGCGGCACGAGAGTCCGTAGTCCACAGGGATCATGGTACATGGTGACGATGGTCATAGACCGCCTAAGGAAAGGTTCACCTTAAAAAAGTCCTCTCGGCACGCCGGAAGGCGGAGGTAGATTTCACCGGACAAACTTGGGGATAGGCGAAAATAGGCAGAATATGCAGATTTTCGTAGAAGGATCAGACCTCATTTAATGCGAGAAGGTATTTTATAATTGGAGCTTAATTAACTTTGTTTTTCGTCATTTTATGCTTATTTTAAACATTTTATTGTCTTATGGGAACGGTAACCTTCTTGTCATTTGGGGTCCATTTTTATACTTGTGGTCACACTGTCCTTATGCTAGGTTTCGACACTGATGTGCAACTATGTAACGGTCTGTTACTTCTTCACGCAAAATTATATCTACCGCAGAGATTTTGGTTGGTTCCTCAGTTTAGGGGCTGCGACAACGCGGTCATGTAACCCCGTGTACTTTGGGATGGCTGTATTAGTCTGTAATTCAGGTAAGGACTGCAGACGGTCAATTTCAAGCAGTAGTTACTAATGTTGCTACCAGGTACTACCGTCAATGACACCTAGCTGTGAACTTGGCTACTAGATGCCACCGCAACCAGCAACTCGCAACGAACGTTGGAACTTCCCCTCCAAAGGAAAGCATACTGAGGGATTTTTGGCGCTCTTAGAAAATCCGACGACTTCGGCCGGCTTTGAACTCGCGACCTTGGGCATAAACATTCAGCATGCTACCAGTTACGTCACCGAAGCCGCTTCACACTTAGATGGAAATCTGAATCTGATCTCGTGCAAGTGCGTTATCTTGGCAACGTCTGATGGCTCATCCCTCATCAATTTAGTAGTGTTGCCATGGCAACCACTGATAGGTCTTGGCATTTTCTTATAATTCCGAAATTATTTTTCTCATCCCTTGGCATAATGGTGGGTTATATCAAAAATTCTTTCAGACAAAAGTTTTAGGTAATTATTATGGGAATATTGTCCATTTTGTACGGTTTTGATATTGTGTCTATTAAGAGAGATATGATTAATGTTTCCCGAAAAACCCACTTTTTCCCACCCCTTTGGTCAATGGTTGGTGCTATAAAAAAAAATCTTCAAACATACATTTTTGGGCTTTATCCGACACATAGTATGAATGTTGAACGGATTCGATATTTCACATATTAAGAGAGTTATAGCAATATTTCACTTTTTCGAAAAAAAAGCCCCCCATTTTCACCCCCCAACGACCGATTTAGCCCAGTAACGAACTCGACCGAGATTTTATAGGTATACGTATTCGGTAAAAAATTCAAAGTGATTGGTACAAAATTACGGCAGTTATCGTGTCCACAATAAACTGATATACATATACATACATAAATTATATATAACTTTTGAACTGACGGTGGTTTTGGGGCCTGGGGATGTGAAACGCGAAGATATGTCGAAATTTTCCGGAAGTCGAAACATGGTACCCATTGCAATAGTTAGCTTTCTAACGAAATCTACCTCTGGTTGGTTCCTCAGTTTAGGGGCTGCGACAACGCGGTCATCTAACCCCGTGTACTTTGGGTGAGTGTAGAATCTGTCTGATACACGGTGTGAATTGTAATGGCTGTATTAGTCTTAATTCATGTAAGTACTGCTGACGGTCAATTTCAAGCAGTAGTTCCTAATGTTGCTACCAGGTACAACCGTCAACGACACCTAGCTGTGAACTTGGCTACTAGATGCCACCCCAACCATCAACTCGCAACGAACGTTGGAACTTCCCCTCCAAAGGAAAGCATACTGAGGGATTCTAGTGCTCTTAGAAAATCCGACGACTTCGGCCGGCTTTGAAACCGCGACATTGGGCATAGACATTCAGCATGCTACCAGTTACGTCACCGAAGCCGCTTCCCACTTTATCAGGCGGCTTTGGTGGCGTAGTCGGTAACATGCTGAGCTTCTATGCCCAAGATACCGGGTTCAAACCCGGCCGAAGCCGTCGGATTTTTTAAGAGCGTTAAATATCCCTCAGTATGCCTTCCTTCGGAGGGGAAGTAAAGCCGGCGGTCCCATGTCATAGATTTATGGCATGTTAAAGATCCTTCCACTAATTGCACCTGTGTGAAGCTAAATTGGATAGGTTAAGAATGTATACAACGCTCTTAGGTTTCTATGTTCGTTGCCAAGAGCCGACTGCGGCGGCGTCTAGTAGCTCAGTTCTGAACTTGGCCTCGTAGTCGTTGACAGTGGCGCTTGGCGGCAAAAGTAGGAACTATCTGAAAAATTGTTACTTGCAGTACTTAAATTAACAAACAGATAACACACACTAATACAGTCATCACAATTAACACCGGTTATCAGACAGATTCTACACACACCCAAAGTACACGGGGCTACATGACCGCGTTGTCGCAGCCCCTAAACTTAAGAACCAACCAACCAACCACTTAATCAGATGGAAATACTGAATCTGATCTCGTGCAAGTGCGTTGTCATGGCAACGTCTGATGGTCCATGCCTCATCAATTTAGTAGTGTTGCCATGGCAACCACTGATAGCTCTTGGCATTTTCTTATAATTCCGAAATCATTTTTCTCGTCCCTTGGCGTAATGGTGGGTCATATCAAAAATTCTTTCAGACAAAAGTTTTAGGTAATTATTAGGGGAATATTGTCCATTTTGTACGGTTTTGATATTGTGCCTATTAAGAGAGATATGATTAATGTTTCCCGAAAAACCCACTTTTTTCCACCCCTTTGGTCAATGGTTGGTGCTATCAAAAATCTTATTTGACATAAATTTTTGGCACTTATCCGACACATATTATGAACTTTGAATGGATTCGATATTGCACGTATTAAGAGAGTTATAGCGAAATTTCACTTTTTCGAAAAAAAGCCCCCCATTTTCACCCCCTTCGACCGATTTAGCCCAGTAACGAACTCGACCGAGATTTTATAGGTATACATCTTCGGTAAAAAATTCGAAGTAATTGGTGCAAAATTACGGCAGTTATCGTGTCCACAAGAAACTGATATACATATATATATACATATATATATACATATATATATATATATACATAAATTATATATAAACTTTTGAACTGACGGTGGTTTTGGGGTCTGGGGGATGTGAAACGCGAAGATATGTCGAAATTTTCCGGAAGTCGAAACATGGGACCCATTGCAATAGTTAGCTTTCTAATGAAATCTACCTAACTAGACTGAGAAAATAAACATCCAGACTCATGTAAAACACCGTGAAAATTTATTAAAATTCACAAGCCCCTAGCCTAGTTCGGAGGGTTATGATCGGCTAGTCCGCAAGTTAATAAATAAACTAAGATAAAGAACAGGTCCCCTACCTGAGAAGTTACTGAAAACCCTCGCGAAAGATCTAACTCACAATGATAAAGCAACAACAGCAACGCTAGGAATATGGTACGACGCAAGTCCCTAGTTCAAGTTACAAGATCAAGCTAATATCTGAATTTACATTTAACAGGGTAGCAAAACAAATCTAGGTTAGGATGGTACCATTTCGACATTTAAATTTAACATTAATTCAACTAGCTAAGTCCTATCAATTAACAAAATTTACGGCGATGACGTCCGTAAAAGAAAACAATTACATCCAAAAGCTAAGTGTACAGCCATGAAAAACAAACAATTTAATTATGCTTAATAACTATGTGCTAACAGCACACAATAAAGTAACATGTAGGGTTTAATACACTTGACATCATAAATTAATAACGAAATAGACACAGTAGTTTTATTAAAAATTCCTTCCTACACCTTGGTTTACTCTTTGTAAACCATAGTCATCTAATGTGTATAGTTACGGTGACGAATGCGCAGTTGAGACCACGTCTGACATCGCATGGCCTGAGCTCCGCAAGCTACGAACTCTAGGTTCGCACATGCTTCAGGTCGCTACAAAAATGTCAACTGTCCTAGTCATTTCCTCACAAGGAAATTATCTTCAACTGCACGGCTATGTCAACAGTTCCAGAATGCAAAGAACAAAGTTAGATAGAAAGAATCGTTAGTTAGGCTCGTTTTACAACAATTATGCATTTTATTATTAGAATGTCGGTTTATAGGTTTATCGTAGGTTTATGGCGAATAACATTGACAATAGCCTGGGCACGGAGTGTCTCCAACTGAGATCATTCTCCACCAAAATGCCTCGACTCAACAGTCGGAATATAATCAACGAGTATAACAACTCGGACACACAATAACACGGGTTACCAGCGGCGCTAAGCTCGCGTTCAATAACTCTGGGATAGGCCTGTACAACAGTTACCTTCCAATAACATCTGGTCAACGGGATCATCCCCGGACAAAGCATACAATAACATCCTGCTACAACAGGGTAGACTTCACCATCCTATAGAAAACCTTACATAACTGTACCTGTCATACGACAATACACGCAACAGAGCGCTAAACTAACAAAAACCGATCCATAAAACAAGTGATCAAATACAAGAGTGGAAACTGATTTCCATAAGCAAAATAGCAATGAAAGGAAAAGCGAATACAAATTGTACTCTGTCCTCGTCTATAGTAGTTTTGTCTCACAATGAAGCAGGCGTGCTCTCGGTCACTGGGCTACATAACCAGTTTATTCAAGGCCGGCGATTTAATCAATACAAAACCTGCACTTGGCCGGTTCATAAAAAAACATTACCATATGTTACGGATCTCTACAGAGTCCGTGTATCAAACGCACGCTATAAATCTGAGTATAGTAATACACTTCCGTCTTTCTACCAAATACGTCTAAATGAAAGTAAACTTACAATAACTGAAGCTCTTTGCTTTAAAAAATGCAACTCAGTAGTTGCTAGAACATCAAATAAAAACGTGTCTCACACGACACAAGAAAAATATGATAAATGTGGCACAGATTCACACACTAGATCTGCTTAATGATACGTTGGGAACCGCGTTCGATGCTAGGCAACGAAACATTCCTTCTAGTTGTTAGGTTCAAACATGACCAAGAATAGCTTCTGAGCTTATTCAAAATGAAATATAATGCATTTACAAACTGGTAGTTACTGTCGACTACCTAAATGATACGACCGTTCTAACGACAGTCAGGGGTGTAACAAAGGATGGCTGCGAAGAATGCAGTCAATTAATAACCAAGGCATCTGATTGCCATAACTACAGTCAGCAAAGACTCGAAAATTACCCCAAGTAGGGTTGAACAAAATAGCCTCAAAATGACTACGATCAGGTTCAGCAAAAAGGTAGGCATTGACGTTCCACGACGTTCACCAAGCTGCACCAGGGCTGACCAAAATGTCTGACCCCAAAGGTGTCTCACTCTAAACTGAAATAAATGACATCTAACTAATCTAGTTACATCCCTACCTAGAAAAATGGCTGACACTGAGTGTGGTTGATTCACAAACTACATTAAAACTACTATACCACCAGAAACTAGAACAAAGAAGGGGTGTGACAAAAACTCACGAAATGGAGGAGCTCTCACTCAGCTCTCTATTCCACAACAAGGGTTGTACATAAACCTCTCTGGATCTCTGGATCGGTATCCTCCTCATCAGGATTCCCATCTGGACTCCCCCAAAGACCAGGGTTCGATTTGTCCCTGTCGACATCTTCGTGGATATGCCTGGAAATGGCATTTTGGCTCCTTCCCTCTCGTTCATCGTTCTGGAAGTTCCACCATCATGCTGGTTCCTGTAGAAACGTCACCCCCCCCCCCCCATACTGGGATGGTATTAGCCCATGGTGACTGCTTCAACCATGGTGAATAAAAGTCCAATCACGTGGGTAGCGAAATAAGTTGCGTGATTATTCATCCTCTCACTTCCAAAATTATAATGTCCGTCGTGACTATTATAGGCTTCAATTATAAAATACGACACAGACTTAATCTTACAGATGTGGATTAGCATGTGAGCTAGTACTATTTTATAATGCTGCACGTGCTAGTGACGCTACTTTTGTATCACGCAGCATCCGTGAATTATACGACGTTTCAAAGATGAAATTTCCACTTTGGCAATTTAAATATCTCATACTATTATAATCACACTTATTCAGGATAATTGTAACACTATTACCTGGATATTTCCACTAGGCATCTGCCCTCCACATACGCGTGGGTAATATGTGATGTCACAGCAATGTTGTGCAATACACTATACTTGCCAATAATTATTTCCCAAGCTTCTTATTTAATTCACTGGACTTCATCGACAGTGAATATTAGTATTTGCTTGCTCGATGGCACCTTATAATCACTTTTAACGCTAAACAGCGGATATTCTTCTACGTCTCGTAGGACAAATGTAATTCCACGCCTACACAAGGCGGATTCTCAAGACGCAGTGCTCCGGTACTGGGTGTCTCTAGAAAGTAGGTCGTCAAAACGAAAACGTTGAGCGACTACTTACGTTCCTTTTTGCGTATCTGCAAGGGTATTACCTTACCTAAAGTAAAAATAAACATTCTCCAAAATGTTTTAATAATGCAGCATGACGAAATGGAATATTCTGAGTCTCGTAGGAAAGATAAAAATAATTAATAAGACCTCAGATAATAATTAGCAGTTTACACCAAAGTCAAAAGTGCGATTCACCGCTACTTCAAAGTATCGCGTGATCTCTCTGCTTCACGTGGCTTCCTGGGTGTGTTCAAAAGTGCAACATCCCATCATAAATGCTCTGTCATAAAAAAATATCACATGAACCATAGCTATGCGGGTTCAATATATGTGTGCAAATCGATACACCCTATCTTTTCAAACACTGTGAAACCAAATTGAACGAAATTTGGTACAGAGGTAGCACTAGCAAAGGACACCTCAGTCTCATGTTTTATATCGCCGCCATCTTGACGTAAACGTAACGGAGGCCACCCAAATGTAAAAATCTTAAATCAAATTACGACAAACTAATCATTTCATCTCTACCAAATTTTGCAACATCATACCTTTATGTGAGAAGCGTTCTTTGACCAAGCTACACGGTCATGAGTCCAATAGTTTGCATATGGCGGCCAGGTATGTGTGCAAATCGATACCCTCTATCAATTCAAACATGGTAAAACAGAATTGAACGAAATTTGATACAGAGGTAGCAATAGCAAAGGGCATCTCAGTGTCATGTTTTATATCGCCGCCATATTGACGGAAGCGTAATGGGGGGCACCCAAATGTTTAAGGCTTAAATCAAATTACGACCAACCTAACCATTTGATCTCTACCAAATTTTGCAACAACATACCTTTTTGTGGTACGCATCTTTTGAATGATCTACAAACTCATCAGCCCAATTGTTTGCAGATAGCGGCCATGTGTGTGTGCAAATCGATTCCCCATATCAATTTAAACACGGTGAAACGGAATTGAATGATTATGCTTACATAGGTAGCACTAGCAAAGGGCAACTAATATTCATGTTTAATATCAGTATAGCACGGTGTGTTTCAACAAGGTACTACAACCAACATTCAATTATACTCCTAGTAAAGGACAAAGAGTTATAACAATACCCATGCATTTAGGAGAAAGTAGGCTATATATTCTTTACTGAACATCTTGTTAGCCTATTTTCAATTTTGAAAAAATAGGCTTATGAGATCGCCTTTTGTCCGTGTGTGTGTGCGCGCGTGTGTGTGTGTGTGTGTGAGGTGTGCGTGTGCCCCCCCCCCCCGTAATAAAATCTAAACGGCAGGAGCGATTTCAATGAAACTCGGTAAGTTTATAGCACTATTCCCGGCGACCTCGACTGTGCCCTTCAAATTTTGTTACGTCTCACCAATCCAACATGGCGGCTGTGCGAAATATTTCACTAGCATTCAATATCTCCGAAACTATTACCGATATCGCCCTGAAATTTCGTACGGTGATAAAGGGCACTTTCGGAAGTTCATCTATGAGACTTTCAAAAACCTGGTGACTATAAAACCAACATGGCGGTCAAGCGAAATTGAGACATTTAAATAGACATTCCTCGCGATTTAACTATCCAAACGTAATGAAACTTGGTACAGAAAATATTTATACACATTGTAATGCACTGGAGTCTAATTTAGTTCAATTGTTTACATAACCTCAAAATGGCGGCTGTGCGAAATATTTCACTGACATTCTATATCTCCGAAACTATTACAGAAATCATCATGCAATTTTGTACGGTGATAAAGGGTACTAATACAAATTTACCTGTGTATATTTCATAAACCTGTAAGTTACAAAACGAACATGGCGACCAAGCGAATTTGAAATATTTTAATAGACTTTTCTCGTGATTTAACTCTCTGAGCGCAGTGAAATGTGGTACAGTAAATGATTTTGCAGATTGTAATGCACTGCCATCAAATTTAATTCAATTGTTTACATAACCTCAAAATGGCGGCTGTGCGAAATTTTAAAATGAAGTTTTTATTCTTGTGTCGTAATCTTGCGATCGAAGTGAAAGATTGAATAATGAAGCTAGGCAATAATTGTCCTTGAATGGTACATAACTCTATGGCCTATACATATAATAATCCTAAATGGCGAACTTCCGAAATATTTAGACGGTTCTCAATATCTATGAATCTTTTACAGCAACCAAACTTATTTTTTTAATGTTCATAGAGACTATGAACATATGTTCACCTATAGGACTTTCAGTAACCTGGTGAGCACAAATCCAACATGGCGGCGACGCGAAGTGTAAATATTTAAATGGACGTTTATCGCGAATTAACTATCCGAGTGCCGTGAAACGTTGCACATTAAATGCTTATACAAATGTTGACCCACTTGCATCTAATTTATTTCAATTGTTTGCATAATCACAAGATGGCTGCTGTGCTTAATTTTAAGATCTCGTTTTTACTTCTTGTGTTCTAATCATGCCACGAAGTTTGAATACCACCCGTACACAATAATCTTAATGTAATAGTACAAAAATAAAAATCCATCCTGGCGACCATATGAAATATTTAGACGGTTCTCAATATCTACGAATCTGTTACAGCAATTAAACTGAAATTTTGTATGTTGATAGAGACAATTAACATGAGCAGGATATATGAAAATGGGCTGTATAGTTCTTCACGGAACTACTTGTTTTTATTTAGCTTTAACATTTGAACACACCAAGGACCCAAAAATAATCTGTTGGCCACAGTCCCGTGGCGTAGACATTTCGAGTTGATTTTACGCTCCACTTTCGACGCTCCGTTTAAGAATTCCTTCTGGAAGGAAAAATCATAATTTTACCTGGGTGACCTGTGACTGAAAATAATAATATATATTGTGATTTTCAAATGTGACACGATAGGTCGTACTACTAGTAGTGCCGTGGATATTAGCCACCCTTCAAAAATTCAAATTCCTCAGCCGGGAATTGAACCTGATGTCTTGGGTACATAAGGCGGACACACTACCACCGACTTACCAAGGAAGCATAGTACTGATGATATCAAAAGGAAGGGAGGAAGGAAGGAAAGAAGCTTATACGTCTATGTGATCGTCAACCTTGCGATCATTAACCAGGGGATCACTTTTGTGTGGAATCCAAAACACAATAGCCTATGTGGCCTTTCACTTGCAACGTCCCTCTTTATTAGCCACGAATTGAACCCGGTCCACCTTGATGGAAAGCAAGAAAATTGACCAGCCCCAGCAGGATAATACAGAGGTTTGCAATTTATTAGAATTAAATGAAGAATATAAGTCTGACACACACCTGTATTCAACTTGGCGATGCTTTTTCCCCTATGGACTTACAACATTTCCCATAAGATATTGCGTCTGAGGATTTTCAAAATTGAAGATTCTGAGGGATACCTGAGCTGGGTCCTTATCACTTTTTTCATTTCTTTTGGAATGTACCATCTTAATCAGGTGATTTCAATCCAATGCCCACGAATCATTGAATAGTTCAAAATTGGACCATCACTAATAATAGTACATTTTGCAACGAGCCTATAATGACAATAATTAAGACACGAGTATGTTTATAAAACAAGCGTAAGCGAGTGTCTTAATTACCATTATAGGCGAGTTGTATACGACTGTTTATGTTCCACGATACCTATAACTTTATTATATATTTTAACATAAATATTCATAAATATCTGTGGGATTCAGTTAATTCAGTTAGTGAACAGGGCGCGCTGGCTTTGCTGACTGAACAGAGCGCATGCGTGGGTCAAGGCACTCCGAAAGCAGAGACATTTCACCTTGCTTGCAAACACAGAAATATGTTCGATTTTGAGCGCATGCGCGAAGGTATCTTTACCTAATTGGTCACACAACTGTTTCTTGAGCTCTGATTGGTGGGAAAAACTGTTTCATACTGAAAAATAGTGTTATAATAAGCCTCATTATGATACAGTTTTCTTACATCCAAAGTTTATATTTCGACATCATCGAACATAAACTACTTTAAAAACCTTAGCTCTAATTTCACACAAAAGCTAGAATAAAGTAATGAACATGAAGCGTGCGACATTCTGCATTAGCAAGGCTACTATTTTAGTGGAAATGATGACAAATCGTTTTAGTCAGTTTCTTAAAAGAAAACGGATTAAAACTATTAATCAACGTTTGAAATAATTTCACCAACTTGCAAACAAATTTACTGCATTAATTCATAAAAAAGTAGAAATGAAATGTTGGAATACTGGTGTTTGGTCTAATCATGTTATTGGTTCTACGTCCATCTTAACTTCTGAGGCTTTTGGAGGCGTCAGGGTGCCAGAATTTTACCCCGAATGGGATCTTAAGCGTGCCAGTAAATCTACAGACACTGCACTCTCGCATTTGCGCACCTCAAATACCAACTGACTGCAACCTTGTGCACAGAAGACGAAATCGCTACCGATGCACCACGCAGCCAGTCTCCTCAGCATGAGGACGAACGAAAGATTGAGTTGTGAATTATTTCCTTGAGCACTGATAACTCATCCACGCTCTATTAGTGTGAGATTGCTTGTTCCAAGGAAGCCACTTCCGGGATCCCCTGTAGGACATAGCGTGGACCCAGACACTTTACTACCGGACCAGCAATTGCTCTCACGGGACACGAAACCAGACGTATCGCCGGGATGATCGATTGGTGTCTCGAAATTGTTTCTCCTCCTTCTTGGGCCTCGCTCACAAACTGCACTGATTCGCAACTCTACCATTCAATTCTTTCGTTTGGTTCCTACACACATTCACTTATAATCTGAGAATGTAATGTTTGAGGGAACGGTCCGGACATAAAATTTGTACCCTTTAGAACATATGTTATTAAAAAGCACTAGTAATCGTGAGAACTGCAACGCCCAGAAAGATTGACCTTGCATGAATCCCAATATCAGAGGATGAGAAAGGAGAGTGTACCAGCAATAAATAAGATTGCAGGGAAATGGAGCACACGTAGCCTACTCGCAACAGCGCAGTCTTCTGTTTAACCGTAAAGACCGGAGTTATGTCAAGCTCAGACTCTGAAGAGCCGTGACACAAAATGGAAACGTGATAGCAGGGACGTATATACAATTTTTTTCAGGAAGGGGCTGACTATCCTGAAAAATTGTGAGTATTCTCAGGGCATTGTCACCGCAAAATACCCAGAAATATCAACCAATATCTTAGAGCATATAACTTTGTGTAAAATTTTTAGATAAAAGTCAATTTGTAAAATTCTAAGTTTATATAGCCTAAAATTAGTTGCAATACAAACAAGAAGTTCCGTGACGAACTAAAGAGCCTACTTTTCTTAAAATTAAAGGTCCATGGCAATGATTAATCTATATGGATCTATCTAGAATAATGACGAAATTAAGTTGGTAATATCGAAATTTCGAATTAGTTCGAAATACTGTATACCTGGCATAATGTAGCCTAATAGAGAACTACAGTTGGCAGCCCTGGTGACTGAATATATTCTTAGTTCCATCTCTTAAGGTACAGAATACAAAATTTGGTTGAAGTCCAATGGATAGCATGGACGTTACATGCAGTTAAACATTGGATCTAACAGCGCGCGTAAAATCATGTTGGCAACAATGACATACATGTATTGGTCAGAAATAATCTGAAATAATATGATCTATTGTTGTGTCAATTTTGAATGAAATCCATTAGTTAGTATAGAAGTTACATGCATTTTAAAATTGGACCTATCAGCAGGCATAGAATCATGTTGGCAGCACTAACGTTTATAAGATACTCAAAATTAATCTAGAATGTCAGGTACTATACGTCTGCAAAGTTTAAAGCTGTTGGCTTGCATAATTTCTGATATATTGATATTAAGAAAAACGAATAGAGACAGCATTTATTAACAGTTGGCAGCCCTGGTTGCTCCTAAGAATGCGCATATTAATATATGTTATGGTACACATTGCACATAAGAAATTTGATTGAAATCCAATTGATAGTATAGAAGTTACATGCATTTAAAGTCGGATCTCTCAGCAGGCTTAGAATCATGTTGGTAGCACTGATGTATATAAGTTACTCCAAATTAATATAGAATGTCAGATACTATACGTGTGCATAGTTTAAAGCTGTCGGCTTGCATACTTTCTGATATATGGGTATTTGGATTTAAATAATTGAGAGCATTTATTAACAGTTGGCAGCCCAGATGGCTCTTAAGAATACACTCAGTCATATCTGTTTATGTACGCATAGCACACACGAAATTTGGTTGAAATCCAACAGATAGTGTTGAAGTTATATGCATTTAAAATTTGGACTTATCAGCAGGCTTATAATCATTTTGGCAACACTGCCATGTATGGCCTCCTGGAAATTAAACTGCAATGTTATTATCTATACGTGTGCCAATTTTTAAATAGCTCCCATTCATACCTTCCAAGATATCCTACATGGAGCTCAAATTTCAATTGCGATTTTTCAGCAGTTGGTAGCACTGACATCATTTTCAAATATGGCCGTGATATATTCAGGTATAGATCTTTACTCCTACCAAATTTTGTTTCGATTGCTGCAGCCGTTTAGGAGTTGATAGGGGGGGGGGGGGACACACACAGCCAGCCAGACAGCCAGACAGACAGACAGACAGACAGACAGACAGACACAAATTTGCCCGATCTCATACGTCTACTTTTCCCTCATTTTTAGCCTATTTTCAATTTTGAAAAAATAGGCTTATGAGGTCACCTTTTGTCCGTGTGTGTGTGCGTGTGTGTCTGTGTGTGTGAGAGGTGTGTGTGTGTGTCCCCTAATAAAATCTAAACGGCTGGAGCTATTTCAATGAAACTCGGTAAGTTCATAGCGCTATTCCCGGCGACCTCGACCGTGCCCTTCAATTTTTGTTACGTCTCACCAATCCAACATGGCGGCTTTGCGAATTATTTCACTAGCATTCAATATCTCCGAAACTATTACTGATATCGCCCTGAAATTGTGTACGGTAATAAAGGGCACTACTAGAAGTTCACCTATGAGACTTTCATAAACCTGGTGACTACAAAACCAACATGGCGGCCAAGCGAATTTGAGACTTGTAAATAGACTTTTCTCGCGATTTAACTATCCCAACGTAATGAAACTTGGTACAGCAATTTTTTATACACATTGTAATGCACTGGAGTCAAATTTAGTTCAATTGTTTACATAACCTCAAAATGGCGGCTGTACGAAATATTTCACTGACATTCTATATCTCCGAAACTATTACAGAAATCATCATGCAATTTTGTACGGTGATAAAGGGTACTGATACAAGTTTACCTATGTATATTTCATAAACCTGTAAGGTACAAAACGAACATGGCGACCAAGCGAATTTGAAATATTTTAATAGACTTTTCTCGTGATTTAACTCTCTGAGCGCAGTGAAATGTGGTACAGTAAATGATTTTGCAGATTGTAATGCACTGCCATCTAATTTAATTCAATTGTTTACATCACCCCAAAATGGCGGCTGTGCGAAATTTTAAAATTAAGTTTTTATTCTTTGTCGTAATCATGCGATCGAAGTTAAAGATTGAATAATGAAGCTAGGCAATAATTGTCCTTGAATGGTACATAACTCTATGGCATATACATATAACAATCCTAAATGGCGAGCTTCCGAAATATTTAGACGGTTCTCAATATCTATGAATCTTTTACAGCAACCAAACTGAATTTTTTAATGTTCATAGAGACTATGAACATATGTTCACCTATAGGACTTTCTAACCTGGTGAGCACAAATCCAACATGGCGGCGACGCGAAGTATAAATATTTAAATGGACGTTTCTCGCGAATTAACTATCTGAGTGCCGTGAAACGTTGCACGTTAAATGCTTATACAAATGTTGATCCACTGGCATGTAATTTATTTCAATTGTTTGCATAATCACAAGATGGCTGGTGTGCGTACTTTTAAAATCTCGTTTTTACTTCTTGTGTTCTAATCATGCGATTGAAGTTTGAATACCACACGTACACAATAATCTTAATGTAATAGTACAAAAATAAAAATCCATCCTGGCGACCATATGAAATATTTTGACGGTTCTCAATATCTACGAATCTGTTACAGCAATTAAACTGAAATTTTGTATGTTGATGGAGACAATTTACAAGAGCAGGATATATGAAAATATGCTGTATAGTTCTTCACGGAACTACTTGTTGCAAATTGTGAAAAGTAGGCTAAAAAGTTGTAAAATACAACACAACACATAAATAAAATGTTTAGCCTACTTATCACATTTTGCAAAAATGAGGAAAAAGTAGACTTATGAGATCGATCCGGGAAAATGTCTGTCTGTCTGTCCTTCTGTCTGGCTGTCAGTCTGTCTGTGTGTGTGTCCCCCCTATCAACTCCTAAACGGCGGCAGCTATCGAAACCAAATTTGGTACGAGTAAAAAATCGCAATTGAAATTTGAGCTCCATGTAGGACATCTAGGAATGTATAGATGGGAACTATTCCAAAATTGGTACACATATAGATAATAATACTTCAGTTTAATTTTCAGGAGGCCATACATGACAGAGTTGCCAAAATGATTCTAAGCCTACTGATAGTTCCAAATTTTAAATGCATATAACGCCTACACTATCAATTGGATTTCAAGCAAATTTCGTTTGTACTATGTGTACATAAACAGATATGACTGAGCGTATTCTAAAGAGCCACCAGGGCTGCCAACTGTCAATAAATGCACTCTCTATTTTTTTAAATCCAAATACCAATATATCAGAAAGTATGCATGCCCACAGCTTTAAACTTTGCACACGTATAGTGCCCGACATTATAGATTAATTTGGAGCAACTAATGTATGTCTGTGCTACCAACATGATTCTAAGCCTGCTGAAAGGACCAAATTTTAATTACATGTATCTTCTATACTATCAATTGGATTTCAACCAAATTTCGTATGTGCCATGTGTACCATAACAGATATGACTGTGCATATTCTTTAGAGCAATCAGGGCTGCCAACTGTTAATAAATGGTGTTTATATATTTGACCCTAATCTCAATATAACAGAAAATATGCAAGCCAACAGCTCTAAACTTTGCGCACGTATAGTTCCTGACAATCTAGATTAATTTGGAGCAACTGATGTATGTCAGTGCTACCAACATGATTCTAAGCCTGCTGATAGGTCCAATTTTAAAATTCCAGTAACTTATATACTAACAAATGGATTTCATCCAAAATTGGCACAACAATACATCATAATATTTCAAATTATTTCTGACCAACACATGCATGACATTGTTGCCAACATGATTTAACATGTGCTGATAGGTCCAATTTCTAACTGCATGTAACGTCCATGCTATCCATTGGACTTCAACCAAATTTTGTATTCTGTACCTTAAGAGATGGAACTAAGAATATATTCAGTCACCAGGGCTGCCAACTGTAGTGCTCTATCAGGCTACATCATGCCAGGTATATTTCGAACTAATTAGAAATTTCGATATTACCAAAGTTATTTCGTCATTATTCTAGATAGGTCCATAAAAATTAATCATTGGCATGAAGAAAAGTAGGCTCTTTAGTTCGTCACGGAATTTCTTGTTACTTAATGAATTTTCTATTATGGCGTATGGAGTATGAATGGCAAATACCTAAATATTTATCAATTCATTAAGCAGAAAGGTAAACAGTTTTTTCTATACAAATTGATAATTTATTTCTCAAAAATACCATACTGTGGATTTCTCAGTTTTTCTTCACAAGGCTGAGTGTACCCCATTCCAGCCCTCAGACCAGAATTAAAATTTCTTGGCAGAGCCGGGAATCGAATTCGGACCTCCCTGGCGGTAGCCAAGAATGCCAGCCACTACATCACGAGGTAGTCTAATTTAAATCTTAATATTGTTCATAACTTAGCCAATAAGGTAAGATTATTGTAAACCAAATTCACTTTTTTTCCTTTTACCAAAACAACACTTTCTTATTTTTTATAGATTTTTTTCTGGGGATGCTGGAACCCCCAATGCTTCCCCCTTATATACGCCCCTGCGTGAAAGCTAGAGCAGTGTGATTTGTCGACGACAAAGAGCGCATTATCATCACGTGAGTTACAACGAGGGAGAATGATTGGTTTCCGAGAAACGGGTTTGCCATACCGGGACATTTTGGCTCCGACTCGTACGATGACTACGACAGTTATGCATGTGCGGAATCCTTGGATAGAAGCGGGTCGTACGCAACGACGAGTGTGTACTGAACCATACAATATTACCACTGCCTAATGACCACCGCTCATCTAAATTAGAAAATAGTGTACTTTCAAATAATATAACATAATGATCACAAGTTGACTGCCATTTTATTTTCTCAATACTACTCAAGTCGGAAGTGTCATCATCATATATTTACAAAAGAAGGCCAAATGTAACACAAACAAGACCTACAACTTAGAGGCCAGAAAACCTGCACACAAAATGAGGAAAGTTCACACTTTTAACAACCACAGCACGGGATGATCACCATCATGTCCACACGGTCCTACAGACTTTGCTGCTTCGTTCACAGTGTTGATTCGACGCTGGAGTCCTGTAACCTGTGTGGATGTCTGCATCGAAGGTTCGACGCCATCGTTTGTGGATTGGACTGATTGCATGCATGCCGTTGCGTTTAGTTCTTGTTCCAAAACCAAAAAAGATTCATATTGCAATGGGCATATAAACACCATCGCTTGCGTGCTGAGTGGAAAAATACTATGTTGGCTGCATTCGTGTTACACACTACCATAGTGATCGCAAATTGGCTGTCTGCATTGTTGAGTTGATAGCTGATAGAAGCCAAGTGTGATGGATCGGGGTACCATTGAATAAAACATGACGTGATCACGACTCATACGCACTGATGACAATATCAAAAGCAACCGCTACATAAAGGAGGTTGTAGATACCGAGGTACTGTCCCACCTTCAGACAATTCCGATGTCATACGGTAGTCGGGCAGAGTCAAATAAGCAAGAATATGATTTGATTAGTAGTAAGCATTGTATTTGAGGGGTCTAGATGCAAAACTCGCACTCTCCACTCTCGTTCGAAATTGAGTTAGCAAGGCATCCTTATTCTTCGTTCCAAATTACACACGACTATCTTAGTGCTGAAAAGCCTAACTCACAATATTCAGTGGTTTTCAATTGACAAAAACTAAATTTAGATGCAAAACTATCACTCTCCACACTGTTTAGTTGCAAAGAGCACATTCTCCCCGTTGGCCAATCACAAGACAGCTTCTGGTCATGTGAATTTCTACAACTCCAACCCAATATTATTATTGTCTGTTCAACTCGTAACCTCTACATAATAAATAAATAATATGTGCATTCCAACAATGCAATTGGTTTCATTTGTCTACATTTTTCACAAACTTGGCCAACTTGTCTATTGTTTTGTCTCAAGTAATTAATTTTGTTTAGTGTGAAAAGTAACATTCTCCAACTTGTCCAGACACAAAACTCACAGTCTCCGATGTTTGGATGCAAATGTCGCATTCTCCAAAATTAAAACCTATTTTTCAGATAAATTAATATAAATATCGAAACATAGTTTATACAAGGTGGTGTAATTAAGTATAGCCAGCAACAAAATCAAAGTCTCTTAGAGTTACATACATTTAAGAAGTTTTTTTAGTTCCTGCAAATTTAGAAAAAGTGAGTTTTCATCTAGACCCCTCATTTATGTGTGTTGAAGGGAACGGTTTTGATGGTAATTAATCAATATAAAATTACTGTTAATATTTGTTTAGTCTTTACAGGAAATATAACTGTTTTTCATATTAGCCTACTTTCGATTTTTGCAAAAAATGAAAGTAGACTTATGAGATCAACACAGGGCGAAAAAAGTGTGTCTGTCTGTGTGTGTGTATGTGTGTGTGTGAGTCTGTGTGTGTGTGTGTGTGTGTGTGTATGTGTGTGTGTGAGTCTCTGTGTGTGTGTGTGTGTGTCTGTGTGTGTGTGAGTGTGTGTACTCTGAATGTCTGTCCCCCCCTATCAATTCAAACACGGTGAATGCAAATTGAACGAAATTTGGTACAGAGGTAGCACTAGCAAAGGACACCTCAGTGTCATGTTTTATATCGCCGCCATCTTTACTAAAACTGAATGGCGGCCACTCAAACGTTCAAAACGTAAAATCAAATAACGACTAACCAAATCATCCGATCTCTACCAAATTTGGTAACAACATACCTTCGTATAGGATGCGTCTTGTGACCAAATTACAAGGTCGTCCGCCATACTATTTCAGGATGGCGGCCGTGCGAATTATGCAAACTTTATAATCCATATCATGGTACCCACCAGTTCCGATTATCGAGCCGACAATCGTTTTAACTGTTCTAAAGGAAGAGGCACGTTCGAAATTAAAAGTTTATTTTGTAATACTATAGTGCAGACGTGATTTTAAAAAGCTGAACTGATTCAGTAATAAGACAAGATGGCAGCGGATATCTTGTGCCGGACTTATATTTCACTAATTTGAGTATTGCATGCAATATAGCGTACTGATAAAAAATAAATAAACTTTGTATGAAATGCTTTATATATAAATAATATACTCCAGTGATGAAATCGTTTAGTATAAATCATTATTTGCTAACAAGTTCTATGTAAGTCATTTTAAATAGAATGATATTCGTTGACACAATTAGCTCAGTGGTAGAGCGTTAGCCTATCGCTCAAATGCCTATGGTTCAAACCCGATCAGAGCTAGGTTTTTTGCTTGAAATGTTATATGTTTATTGTTTTGTAATGACTCAGATGTTTTAAAATTAAGCGTTATATTGTGCACATTATGGTGTAAAATATATATTAAATTAAAACATAATTCGCCAGCAGATTTACTCGGGACATCTAGCTGCCAAAAAGGTAACTTCCAGATTTTATTGAAAAGTTTCTTCTTCTGGCCGCTAGAATGCACTCGCTCTGTTAGGATTATATTGTTCGATATTTCACCAATAGATGTCACGACTAGTCTACGTGGGGATCCATTGATTACTATACCATTATCATTCTATGCGCATCGAATTTGAAGAATGACAAGATGATACTACGATACATTTTAACTTTTTATTTTAAAGGGTTTGTAACAGCCTATTTTGCGTTACTTGAAAATGTTATTAAGCGTTATATTGTGCACATTATGGTGTAAAATATATATTTAATTAAAACATAATTCGCCAGCAGATTTACTCGAGACATCTAGCTGCCAAAAAGGTAACTTCCAGATTATATTGAAAAGTTTCTTCTTCTGGCCGCTAGAATGCACTCGCTCTGTTAGGATTATATTATCGAAAATATCCACATAGTTTGTATACACACGTCTCTGTAGGGTCATGGAAAGATTTGTTAATTCAATTAGGGTTGTGAAAGCCATGCACAACCAGACGTGTAAAGACATGCCTCAACTCAAAGTTGGATGTTTCCCACGGCAGGTCGTAATAATAATAATAATAAGAATAATAATGTTATTGGTTTTACATCCCTTTTAACTACTGCTGATTTTAGAGACACCGGGGTGCCGGAATTTTGGCCCCAAGGGGATCTTTAACGTGCCAGTAAATGTACTGACACGGCTCCCTCGCATTTGTGCACCCTCAAATGCCAGCTGACTGCGCCAGGATACGAACCTGCAACCTAGGGCCCAGCAAGCGAGAACGTTACCGCTGAGCCACGCCGCCAGTCCGGTCGATTATGTCTCCAGATCCATAACATTCTTGATATACTTCTTATCTTTCTTTCTTCAATGATGGTAGCAGTTTTTATCTAGGTTGTGGCGTTTGGTAGAGGTAAATCGTTTCTAAGGTCTTCAACAAAGAATAGTTCTATTATACTCTTTGATAATAACAACGAGTTATAACTATACTCATACATTTAGGAGAAAGTAGGCTATATGTTCTTTACTGAACATCTTGTTGCATATATTTTTAATTTTAGTTTTAATGTTATTTTGCTATGAAACTATATTCTGTATTTCTTCCTTGACAATGTTACTACGGTGTGATGCCCCCAAGTACTACAAACATAGCCTCTAAACGTAGTTGCATGGAATCAAACAGGGCTTGGACATATTCCTGGTGAATTTCCCTCCTCATTGTTTGCATGAGAGTTCACGAATCCTCAACATTAGAGGATACAAGACCGTGATGAACAAGTAGTAGACCAACCATAACAAAGAATAGTCGATGGTTGACAGACATGTCAGGTGAATGTGCCAGCCTGGGAAGCAGTGATACACGTCATTCGTCAGACAAGGCGTGCATAATCCTCGCCACATGAGGGTGGGCAATGTTCTGCTGAAATATGTCATGAAGTTACTAAAAAAGATCGTGCCCCCCACGTAACCGGAAATGATAATTCACAATGTTGCCAAGATGCGTAGACTCTCCTAAGGATGTTTAGCAATTTTTAAAAGATTTGTTGATTTTTGAGTGTTCAGTCTTTTGACTGGTGTAATGCAGCGCTCCAAGCCTCCCTCTCCAGAGCTAATCGTTTCATCTCTACATAGCTACCACACCTTACATCCGATTCAATCGGTTTAACATATTCTAACCTTCTTCTACCCCTACAGTACCGACAGCAGTAGCTACGCTGGCTAAAGCGCAGCGTTAGGTCATGGGGCCAAGCTCTCTGCTGACTCCGAAGACGCGTGGGTTCGAGCCCCACCGTCGGCCGTCCTTGAAATGGTTTTCCGTGGTTTCCCATTTTCAACACCAGGCAAATGCTGGGACGGTACCTTCTGATAGGCCACGGCCGCATCCATCCACATCCTTGCCCAATTTCATTCATCTTCATCCATTCCATCTCCCATCCCGACACGCAGGTCGCCTACGGGCGTACACTTGAAATTCCTGCACTCGGCCTCTCAGGAGGTCACACGACAAAAAAAAACTACAGTTCTTTTCATCAACCCTTCCTTCCTTAACTAGGTTTGCTATTTCCGGGTGTCTTAATATGCATTCTAACAACCTATAACGGCTCTTCGTTAGCAGTCGCCAGAAACATTTCTCCTCGCCCACTCGTCTAAATACCGCTTCATCTACCCGTCTGATCATCATCCATCTCCTGTAACAACAAATTCAAACCCTTCGATTCTCCTCTTTTCTGCTGCACAAACAGTCCAAATTTCACTTCCCTAGAGTGCCACGTACCAGACAAAGGATTTCATAAATGACTTTCTGTTCGACCCTGACTATTATGTGTCTGAAAACTGTATCATAATGATGGTCATTATAACACTATTTTTCATTATGAAACAGTTTCTCCCACCAATCACAGCGCAAGAAACAGATGTTTGACCAATTAGATAAGGATACCTTCGCGCATGCGCTCAAAATCCAACATGTCTATATAAATCACCGAAAGTGCACCGTCCATATGTTCGCGTATATAAACTGGTGAATATGAGACAAGAAATAGCACTGTACCTTAATATACCCAATCCAATTTCTATACAGCGCGTTGATTTCAAACGACTACGGTGACAGTTTTACAGAATACTGTTTCACGATCTGCACATATGGCATTGAAGCACACAGAGAGCATGCGTCGGTCGGCCAGAGAGCTTGGAACACGGAGATATGCTACCTAGCGCACCACCCGATCACAAAATTCTAGTTACTGAACAGATATTTATGATTATTTATGTTAAAACATATAATAAAGTTATAATTATCGTCGAACATAAAACAGTCGTATGCAACTCGTCTATAATGGTAATTAAGACACTCGTATGGAAATTATAAAACTCGCTAAAGCTCGTTTTATAAACATACTCGTGTCTTAATTATAGCCATTATAGGCTCGTAGCATAATTTACTATTCTAATACCTAAGTCTATTCTTTATGTCAACAGATTTCATGTCTGTAGAAATTCTTTCCTTGCAGGTGCCAACCTACTTTTGATATCCTCTTTGCTTTCTTCACCTGTTATTTTGCTTCCTAAGCTTGCCACGGTGGGTGAGTGGTTATCGTGTCGGTCTACTTGCAGGTTCGCTCCTGGCCTTGGTAAGTGTTTTTTTGAAAGGCGACAAAAATTACGACACGTATGTCATACGATGTTGGCATATCAGTAGACCGTGTTCATAATGGCAAAATTAATCTCGGGAGTTTCCGCCAACACAAATTTACTCATTTCTCTACTGGAAAGCGCTATGGTGTTTAAGGAGCTTACATATCTAACCTCCTTGACTTTCATAGTGCTTCAAGGAACAACGAAATTCGACATGCAAGCTACCCTTTGGGTGTCAAATTACATAGCTTGCACCTGGCACCCGAGGCCATACGATATTATTATTATTGCTTCCTAAGTAGCCGAAGTCACCGACTTCCTTTAGCTTTCCACCTATCAATTTGACGTCCATAAGGGTTTCTGATTTATATACAGTTACATCTTAAATTTGTTGATTATATTAAGCTGTATATGTATGGACTATATGACCCAGTTGTGGTGAGGATAGTAATAATCAAATGCCATTTCTCCGAAACCAGTTACTTCTGGGAAGCGGATATGATACAGTGTTTGTAAATATCCGCTGATTTAATTTCCGCTGGCACTAAAACATTCCGGTTTACATGACTAGTTCCGTAACTTCAAATAAGCATACTTTGTTTTGAGGAGTGCACGTATTATTCGACGAT
Source organism: Meconema thalassinum (assembly GCA_946902985.2). NCBI lineage: Eukaryota > Metazoa > Arthropoda > Insecta > Orthoptera > Tettigoniidae > Meconema > Meconema thalassinum. Next base: position 200,060,055 of record OX336391.1, on the reverse strand, counting down.
ATTTATAATAGAATGTATGCAACTGAAAATGTTTGAATGCTTCATCATTTTGCAATTGTTTGAACAAGAAGGAAATAAAAAACAGCCAACCAGGTAAATAACGGATTTAGAGACAGCATAAAATCATTTTATTGACTGTCTATTGGAGCATAAATCGTTTATATTTTCATAAATATTTAACTAAACATTTTACTGACGTACATCATCAATTTCCATATACGTCTACAAACATCGGCATAACACATATTTATCATGCAAACACAATCATGGATTATTTCCCTTTTTATTCCCAATTACACTTTTGGATTGTTTCGTGGGAGCTGACGTTACCATTGAAACAAATGTTCATTTTCGGTGTACATAATCCTGTTTTCCTTTGGTGCTTTTGTTTCTCATTCGGAAATTGACGTGTATATTTCAGCAAGTATCGGGAATGTAGTTGTGTAGGCCTTACAGCACCTTGTATGCTCTGGGACGGCCCAGGAAAAGCCACTGTGTTGCGATGATTGTGAAAGAAGTGCAAGAGTGTGACGTCAGACAGGAGCTCACGACAAAGCTCGTATCACACGACACTCGCTGGCACTGAATCTTCTACCAGTACGGCTATACACGCTGGTATAGACGCGTCTATTAACGTGTGATTTGTACATTCAATGCTAGTTTCTGTCTTACGTGATTGCCTCCATACAACTCATGAAATTGAACATGTGCCATGCAGTTTGCATGGAAGATTAAGTACAAGAACCAATTGTTTTTTTCTCGTTCTAATAGAGATCCTAGTGGCAACATAAGTAGATTTGTTATTTGGGTAGGACCATGAATACAAAACATCCGGACGAAACTATATCTTCTTTAAACATCGTCTGTGCGAAAAGCACTTGCTATACATATACAGTAAATACAGAATATGTCATATTATTACTAATATTTTATCATTTCAAATGATCTTGTTGACTTCGTCGTTATGCTTAAGTCTAACGTTATGCGTTACGGTTACGGCGTGTATGACGTCATGCAGCAGAGTGCACCTCTCGCTCCCCGTTCCCCACGCGGGAAGCCTACGCGCTAGCTGCGTTATACTGAATGACTGCAACTTGTGATCATGAAGCGTTCACGTGATTCTTGCTATCTCTGTACTTGCGGTTTCGTTCGTTAAACTTGCTTACTTACAGTTTACAATTTGTGCAGGGTAGTAAAGTGGGTTAATAATGAAGTCTGTGGATCGTTCGTTAATCTTGATTACTTAGAGTTTACGTAAAGTGTGTTAATAATGGAGTCTGTGGATCGTTCGTTAATCTTGATTACTTAGAGTTTACGTAAAGTGTGTTAATAATGGAGTCTGTGGATCGTTCGTTAATCTTGATTACTTAGAGTTTACGTAAAGTGTGTTAATAATGGAGTCTGTGGATCGTTCGTTAATCTTGATTACTTAGAGTTTACGTAAAGTGTGTTAATAATGGAGTCTGTGGATCGTTCGTTAATCTTGATTACTTAGAGTTTACGTAAAGTGTGTTAATAATGGAGTCTGTGGATCGTTCGTTAATCTTGATTACTTAGAGTTTACTTAAAGTGTGTTAATAATGGAGTCTGTTCACAGTAATAGTGCTATTATATCTACTAAAGCTAAATCTCGTGCTGTAATGGAGTCGGTTGAAAGAGTCCTGGGTCTTCGAGCGAAATGAGAACCCCTCCTGAGCCTTTCTAACATATTGTAGCATTTGTAGCATGCGTCATTTGAAATGATATAAAGTCTAGTCTCTCAGACTGACTGTATCTTTTTATTTTTAGCCTACTTTTCACATTTTGCAAAAATGAGGAAAAAGTAGACTTATGAGATAGATCCGGGAAAATGTGTGTCTGTCTGTCTGTCCTTCTGTCTGTCTGGCTGTGTGTGTGTCCCCCCCTATCAACTCCTAAACGGCTGCAGCAATCAAAACCAAATTTAGTATGAGTAAAGATGTGCACCGGAATAGCTCACGTCCATATTTGAAAATGATGTCAGTGCTACCAACTGCTGAAAAAACGCACTAGAAATTTGAGCTCCATGTTGGATATCTTGCAAGGTATGCATGGGAGCTATTCCAAAATTGGCACACATGTAGATAATACTACTTCAGTTTAATTTCCAGGAGGCCAACCATAACAGTATTGCCAAAATAATTTTAAGCCTTCTGATAAGTCCAATGTTTAAATGCATATAACTTCTACACTATCAATTGGATTTCAACCAAATTTTGTATGTAATATCTGTACATAAACAGATATGATTGAGCGTATTCTTAAGAGCCACCAGGGATGCCAACTGTTAATAATTGCTCTCTCTATTTTTTTTTTATCCAAATACCAATATATCAGAAAGTATGCAAGCCAACAGCTTTAAACTATGCACACGTATATTCTGACATTTTAGATTAATTTGGAGTAACTTATATACGTCAGTTCTACCAACATGATTATAAGCCTGCTGATAGTACCAATTTTTAAATACATGTAACTTATATACAATCAGTTGGATTTCAACCAAATTTCGTATGTGATATGTGTACCATATCAGATATGACTATAAGTATTGTTAAGAGCAATCAGGGCTGCCAACTGTTAATAAATGCTGTCTATATTCCTTTTACCCTAATATCAATATATCAGAACGTATGCAAGCCAACAGCTCTATACTTTGCACACGTATAGCACCTGACATTCTAGATTAATTTGGAGTAATTAATAAAGGCAGTGCTGCCAACAAGATTATATGCCTGCTGATATGTCCAATTTTAAAATACATGTAACTTCTATACTAACAAATGGATTTCATCCAAAATTGGCACAACAAGATATCATAATAATTCAGATTATTTCTGACCAGCACACGCATGGTATTGTTGGCAACATGCTTGTACGCGTGCTGATAGATCCAGTGTCTAACTGCATGTAACGTCCATTGGACTTCAACCTAATTTTGTACTCTGTACCTTAAGAGGTGGAACTAAGAATATATTCAGTCACCAGGGCTGCCAACTGTAGTGCTCTATTAGGCTACATTATACCAGGTATATTTTGAACTAATTAGATATTTCGATATTACCAACTTAATTTCGTCATTATTCTAGATAGTTTCATATACTGTAGAATAATCATTGGCATGAAAAGTAGGCTGTATAGTTTTTCACGGAACTTCTTGTTATTATTATTATTATTATTATTACTGCCGGCACCGTGGTGTTGGGGTAGCGCGCCTGCCTCTCACCCGGAGGCCCCGGGTTCGATCCCCGGCTCCGTCAGGGATTTTAAAACTGACGTGAGGGTTGGAACGGGGTGCACTCAGCCTCGTGAGGACAATTGAGTAGCTGTCTGACAGTGAGACAGTGCCCCGATCACGAATACCAAGATTAACGGCCGAGCGGACCCGACGCGCTGATCACGCGTCACCCCAATATCTGCAGGACAAATGGCTGGGCAGCGGTTGCTTGGTCGGCCTTAGCCCGTCATGGGCTGGATAGTGCCAGGGGTTGACTTGATTATTATTACTATGGAGTAAATACTAAGCTAGTGATATTGTAATAGCTATTACGAATAGTATCCATCCATGGTTTTTAACTGGAAGTAGGAAAAGCACAAATTTAATTAAGAGAAGAAACCAATTGTCCCTACCATTTAAAACGTCCTCGTAGATCATGTGAATAAAACTAAGTTGAACACTTGATGTATGGAGTAAGGAGAATATAATAAAATAATAAAAAAGTTAAATTTCTCGCCGTTGGATAGCCTTGAACCCGTGATCTTTAAAACAATGAGCAGACGCAATACCACTCCCACACTTTTCGAACGGACCTCAGAGCCTATTGTTACACAACTTATTAACGCGTATGTTTAACTGATTTGAATGCATGGTTTATTTATTTATTTATTTATTTATTGGTGCCTTTATTGTGGCGTAGTTAGGGCTTTAGGCCCTCTCTTACACTTAACCATACACAGTGCAACTTACATGAATACTCAAATATGATATACTTAACCTACCAAACTTAAATACTAGGAAAACGTAAAATAGTAGAATTAAATTAAATTAAATTGGCGACTGCTTGATATTAACTAAGCTATACAATTTAAATGACATACATTTTTAACAAAATTATACAATGGTCATTCACTCACACATTCTTACACAAATTGTTCTAGTTGGCCTACGAATTCAAGAGGAAATTTTTACATGCACGTTTGAAAGTTGTTAGGGATGTACCATTTCTAACGTCACAAGGACAGTTATTCCAAATTCTAGTTCTAGTTCCCGACATGAGGAAAGTGTTACTGAAGGCAAATGAATGATGTAGAGGAATTGCAATTATAGATCCAGATCGCGTGTGACGATCATGAAAGGAAGAAAGAAAACGAAAATTACAAGAGAGATAGTGAGGTGTACTTCCGTTGAGAAGTCGATAGATGAGGGTACATATGTGCAGGTTTCTTAGTTGTTCTACTTTTAGCCAGGAAAGTAGATCATAAAAAGGAGACACGTGTGAGGAATATTTCAAGGAGAAAATAAACCTAATGCTGGAATTTAAAGCTCTCTGAAGTTTCTTGTTTTGTTCTCCGGTAGCATCTACTAATACAACATCGCAGTAGTTAAATATAGGGAGTATCAAGGTTTGGACGAGTTTTATTTTTAAGTTACGGGTTAGAACGGACTGGTTGGCATGTTTTCAAATTTACTTAAAGCAGGTTTCATTACCGTTTTGCTTTAATAATGCGAATCAACCGCAAATATTGCCCTCAAACGACAACCGTCTTCTATGTTTTATTTCTTACAAGTCGTTGCATGATATGCTAGCGTGTGATATACTTCGGTGTACTGACGAAGATTAACACAATCATTCCGGGTTTTGTACCAGCCATCACAACACCTGCCCTGGCAACGAGTGTCGTGTGATATGGGGATGTGTGAATTGATCTCAGGTTGTGTCTGCTGTTGGTTGTGGGAGAGAAGTCAAGTGTTCGCAACTACTGTCTGTTTGTTAGATAGTCAGTTCGAAGTTTGTTCGGATCATCGATAAGCACGTCCAAAGGTTATGCAGTAGAAACCTTAAAATACTAAGGCAGCGCCATAATGAGGTGAGGTGAGGTGAGGTGAGGAGTGAGTTAGTTTTCCATTGCTCTCCTCATTTAACCAGTGCAGCAGTACTGATCCTATGAGTAGCACTATTCACAGTATCTACTAACACCATTTATGCACTTAATGACATTAGTCAGCACCACCCAAATTTCAGTAGTCTCTGTACAGGTTGTTTTAAAAAATATACAATACTAGCTATTGTACCGGCGTTGCCTGAGAGGTGTCTTTATATGTTATAGAAAGATAAATGCCTATATATTTCGCAGTGTGTATTCATTTTTTCCTTAAGTGAGTTTAGAACATGGTTCTCCGCGATTCTGATATTACTCAAGATCAATATTAACTCACTGTAAATAGTCGAAAGGTACAGTACTGTAGAGTACAATAACGAAGCGGAGAATGCAACAATAGTAAAAAGGGATTTACTATATACACAATTACTCGAGAACTCAGTCTCAGAATTACTTTCCTGATAGTGTTTATTTTTTATTTAATGGGGGCAGCTATTCTTATGGCAAAGTATCATTACTTACAGTTTGGTTCTTGTAGAAAATTATCGCATATATATTCGTAGTTTAATTACCACATGTTATTGACATGTTATGAACTAAATTCATAATTTAACATCCTGTTTTATTACAAATTAGCAGAATCATAGAGCAGGATAATTACTAATTACAATATAACCCGATTAACAGAAGGTAATATTATTCATAGAACAATTTGCATTATCATGAAAAATTTACTGTATTAATGATTTGTAATACAAAAGACAGCTGGTAGACGTAGAAACTCTCAACATTAAAAAAATGCAGTATAAGGACATTATGATTAATAAAACATAAACGTCAACATATCAGTAGTAAAACACACCTTAACGGAGAGTATAAAACTGCGATTCTAGTAGATATTACGTGCAATATATTACGCGTTATACCTTTCCTCATCAGGTAAAGATTCAAATTCTCCCGTAACAGCAGCGGCATTAGAGTATAAAATTAGGACCAAAATGTCACATAGGTTTCTGTGACCTAAAGACTGAAGGTTACATACAATTATTATACATAAAATGCAAACGTCATTTGTAAGACCACGTGTATTAGCGGCTAACATTTTCGGCTTTCGCCCTGGAAGTCTGTGTTTGAATGCCAGATTTGTCAAGAAATTTTAATTCTGGTGTGATAGTCGGAATGGGCTACACTACACCTCCCGAGGCAACACTTGGAAATTGTTTTCCGTGGTTTCCCACTTCTACTCGAAGCAAATACCGCGATAGATCCTCACAGAAGGCCACAGTTACCTCCTTTCCAATCCTCATTTGAATTACTAATACACTCACTACTCCAGCCACCACAGTAGCACATGTTATCAAAAATATTCCATACACACTGAAGTACATGGGGCTATATGATTATGATGTAGCAAAGTCTCTAAATGAATCAACAACAGAATCATTTATGCTCATTTAATCTTAATAGTAAATTTCGTGATGGTATCTCTAGCTGTTGTAAACGTTACGCCTCATGTAGGGTTAGCTAATGTATTTCTTTTTTAATTTAAATTTCCTACAATGAGCCCTGTTAATAACATTTAAAATAATACGTACTCATATTTTTATGGCGTTCAGATTCTTAATAGAAAATGGAGTATCATGGCCTCTTATTGAGATAGATGGAAACCTGGTAGTCATAGCTTGAACTACTACTCTTACAGAGATAGATGGAAACAACCTGGTGGTCATTTCTTGAGGTACTGTCTTCATGGAGCAAATAGAGTGGCATGGTCTCTTAGAGAGATAGATGGAAACCTGGTGGTCATAACTTGAACTACTGTCGCCGTGGAGAATATGGAATGGCATGGCCACTTACAGAGATTGATGGATACTTGGTGGTCTCGTCCACGGCCAACTAGATGCGAGCTATGCTCCGGCCTTGCCATTCCCTCCCAGTTAGAACCCATGCATAACGTGTATTTGAAAAATTTCCTCTAGTTGCCGATAGAATGCACTCCCACCCAAGAATAGGCGTGATTAGTAAACAGCTGTTCAATAGGTTTATTAAATGTGTATCTCACAGTGATACGTTTAGAACAACGAAGTTTTGTTTCAGTTTCAATCATTGTAAGTAGTCGATACTGAATTCCTACGTTGTTTGGGGTGTTTGCTGATGAAATTGTAAAATGCTGGGAAAAATTATAATCTTTGGTTTGAAGGCCGCTGCTCAAATCCAGTATGTCATACCGTTGTTTGTCATTTTACACTTTATATAGGAGGAGCATAGGAGGTGTGCTTTCATTTCCCGAGTTTACGTAAGACAGAGATACGTGTGATGATTGTCTTAACGTGATTTCCCGCGATAACTTTGATCCCGACAAAAACTCTCCTGCGTCTGTTTAACCCAGCACTGATAAACAATCCTGGGTGTGGTTTTTCTACATTCTGTCCAGGCAAATGCCGGGATAGTACTTGACCACTGCTAGTAACGCACATGATATGGATATCTTTGCCTCTGGGGCCTACGATGATATCCAATTAACTTGGGAATCAACCGTGCAGTGCATACCCGTAAGTTATCTTCTGAAAAATTGGTATCATAATGTTTTCTTGCGATTCTGTTGAATCATTATTCAGTACATCCCCCCCCAAGGGCTCACGATTAATGGGATGTGGGTTGGTGACCACGGGACCCCAGCTGAGTGCGGTATTGCTTCCACTTACTTGACCGTGCTCCCTTCTGACGTCTTTCCTGTCGACTACCCTTGGTCACCTCTCGTTCCCTTACGACATTACGATACTTCCCCTCCTTCAGGGGCTTACAACCTGTGGGACGATGGTTAGCGATGAGGGGACCCCAGCTGAATTCGCGATTGCTTCCACTTAATTGTGCCTGGGTACTCTCTGGCATATTTATTGTCGGCCTCCCTTGATCAACTCTTGTTCTCTTCCGACCCTGAAGGTATTAGGATCTCCGAGGTCGAAGGAGTCTTTCAAATTCCAGCCTTAATTTGACGTTGTTTCATCTTTCCTGATACCCTCATTCTTCAAAGGGTCAGATCTCTTGTTTCTCTTTTCATCATATCTCCTGCCTTCTGCACAAGTTCATAAAGGGGGCAGGGTGTGTGTATTCCCACCACTGCAGGTGCTACACCCTCAAGGGCTCACGGCTGTTGATTTTGTGAGTATACCTGAGCTGGATCTGTTTTTTCCCTTTTTCCAGTGATTCTGGGGCGGACTCTCTCCTATCTCCCTTCGTATCTGCCTTTCATGACACACCTTTCCAAATCCGTCAATTCTCATTATTTGGGGCTTGAGAGCATTTCTTTTACCTGCATTTTATTTCCCTTATTCCTTCCTTTTTGTCCTTTTGTTCTCCTAATCCGTAATTTGGTTGTAAGTTGTAGTTACTTTTAGTTCTAGTGTTCATTTTATCATAATTTTTCATTTTCACCCCAAAGAATTAGAGGCCTATAACCTCCATGTAAGGTACTTTAATATCAACTATCATCATCAAATTACAATTTCAGTAATTTCAGTTTTATAAAATTCAAGTGTACCTTATGGAATTCTATTTTAATAAGGTGCAAAGAGGCCTGTTTGCCATCTCTTGAATGCAGTACATTTGCATTTGTCTGTTAGAAAAGGCTATAGTAAAATGTGGCTTTTCACCGCTGTCTCAGTCTTACTCATAGCTGTGATTATATGGAAGCCACTGAGGTATGGGTGGTGCTTAGTAATGGCATTCAGGGCACAGTCAGTGCCTGTGGATGCTGGGAAGGGTTCAACTCGTAGGGTTAGAACTGCTGTTCTGACTCAGTGAGGAAAGCAATGGCAAACTACCTCACTCCTTATCTTGCCTAGTACGCCTCACTATAGTGCTGCCACATAACCTAACGGCGGTACCTTTTGAGGATCCAACCAGCCTTTGGGCTGACTACCTAACAGAAGGTGCAAAGGTATGTTTAGTTTATGTCATTTAATATCACGCTATTGTATTTTGTGATACAATTTGCGTTTTGATATTGCGGAAATTATATTGACAAATAGTGTCTGGTCTTTGTTATGCTATACTGGGTTGACAGTGCTGTGTGAGCAGTTGAGTAACTAACGGGATTTCAAGTAAAGCACCTCGTTTTCTATACCGGTATTGACGAGCGCAACTGGCATCCAGTCGGCCGTGTCTCGACTTGAGCTATGTTGCCATGGAAACGTTCTGCCTTGCCATTCCTTCATGAGTTAATTTTATGATTTGATTAGCCTGTGCTTGAGTACAAAAGGGCCGAAATCAGAAGAATGAGAAAGACTATCGAAAATTCATGTAGCCAGTGGTTCCTTCTGGGTCCTAAACTATGTGTATGCAAAATTTGGTTGAGATTGGTGGAACGGTGTAGATTTGTATACGGAACAGACCCACCCGCCCACATACATACAGACTTCCACTTTTTATATAGAAGTAAGAATATTTCAGTACGTATTATCTCAATTTGGTACAGTTATTTGAAAATGTTAATTTCTTCTTATACTCGGTATAGGTGGCTTCAGTGGCATAGTTCGTAGCATGTTGCTATGCCCAAGGGCGCGGGTTCAATGCCGGCCTAAGTCATCGGATATTTTAAGAGCGATAAAAGTCCCTCATTATGCCTTCCTTCGTAAGGAAAGTAAAGCCGACGGTACCATGTCATAGATTTATGGCATGAAAAAGAACCTACCACTAACTGCACTTGTGTGAAGGGTAAATTTGTAGGTTAGATTATATGATAATGCTATATTAGTTCCAACGCCCGCCACCTGGTGCTGACTGTGATGGCATCTAGTAGCCAAGTCCGCAGCTAGGTGTCGTGGATGGTAATATTTGGTATCAAACGTAGGAGCTATTTGAAATTGATCGTCTGCAGTCTTTACCTGAATCACGTTTAACGTCAAAAAGGGCATGAAGTCAAAAAATACAACCTCCACATTGAATTTCAGCTCACCTAATTTCCCAACTAGTAGCATGGGAAATGAATTGACTTACTCAAATAGTATTACCGGCAGTTAGCTCTGCACTTCTCCATCCCACTCCCCCGGTATACTACTACAGGGTAAAGCAATTGCCACGCTGAGTGTGTCTGTGTCTGGTTGTGAGAACCTACTGTCACGCGCGTTAAGGGAAGTATTCGTCCCGCTCCCCGTACCGTTTTATACCCCTCGCCTACAGCTGAGCTCTCAAGATCAAGTGCATAGATAAACGCCGGTATTTGTACATACATAAAGGTTGTTAGCTAAAGATTATCGTAGGCACAGCTCAAATATCGGGTTGTATTGAACTGCGCCCAAGCTTCACTAATGACCCTGGTCATTAGCATCAAACTTCGAAAAGTGGCAGTGGAACTGCGCCCATTGAGAGCGGTCAGGTAGGTTCCCTCCCACCACCTCTCTACCGAATTATGTTGTGTCGAGTGGTGTGAATTTGAAGTGACTCATTTCAAATCGGTTGTGTCTTGATTGCGAACAAGTCAAAAACCGTCCAGATTGCGAACAACTAAATATACCCTATCCAGATTGCGGACAAGAGATTAGTGTTGGCCAGGAATCCATAAAACAGGTACAGTTTTCAAAACAGACTAATATTTAATTTTGTTCTAGCAATATTAGCATTAACTGGTACATAGGGATGTTTTCGACAACCTAACCATATTTTAAAAATAGTTTTGTTATTGCATATGTTTAATAATCTAGTTTGAGGTAATCTTACCATTTAGAAGATTATTATATTTTTTTATTGTAAAACAAAACTAGAGTGGTAGTTATTTATGGTGGATTAGAGAGAGTTGTATTATTATTATTATTATTATTATTATTATTATTAGTGTAGCCTCCGTGGCTTAGGCAGCAGCGCGCCGGCCTCTCACCGCTGGGTTCCGTGCTTCAAATCCTTGTCACTCCATGTGGGATTTGTGCTGGGCAAAGCGGAGGCGGGACAGGTTTTTCTCGGGGTACTCCGGTTTTCCCTGTCATCTTTCAGTCCAGCAACACTCTCCAAAATAATTTCATTTCTTCTGTCATTCATTAATCATTGTCCCAGAGGAGTGCGACAGGCTTCTGAAGCCGGCACAATGCCTATCCTCGCCGCTAGACGGGGCTTCATTCATTCCAACCCTGACCCGGTCCAATGACTGGAAAAAGGCTGTGGATTTTAATTATCATTATTATTATTAATATTATGATTCGCCTCTGTGGTGTAGTGGTTAGCGTGATTAGTTGCCACCCCCAGAGGCCCGTAGTACAGCAGCTTATCGGAACGGGGGACTACCTCTTATTCTCAGCAGGGCAGAAGCTAGTGGTGGGAGACAGTCCGTCACTTCCCCTTAAACCGACCTTGGGCTAACAGCCGACTTGACTATGGGCGCAGTTCTATCGGCCTAATTAAAAGGATCTGGAGATACCACTGATTATGGGCGCAGTTCCATATCTCCCCAAATATCAGCCCTGTGTGTTCAGAATAGAAGCTCAAATAAAAGCGAAATCGAGATGACAAACGTTATGAATTTTGAATATCGGTGCCTATGGATACAGCTCATTTGTATGAGCCATATAAAAATATAACCCCTATGTTATCCGCTACCCAGCTTGAATATTATTCTTCACACTCACTTTGTGTGGAGGAATAAAAGTAATATCAACCTCTTTAATCAATTAGCCTGATGCATGCTCCACGACCAAACTCAGTAGTGAGCCCGTTCCAATCAAATGCTGAATAAGGTTTAACAACTTCGAGAGATATTCTTACCTCACGATGAAACGACGTTGTTCTTTGGCATAAACGAGACGATGGGGGTCTTTGGAACTGCAGATAACCACTTGTCAGCTTGACGAAATAAATATTACACCTGCTATTTATATTACAATATCAAGATATAATCCACTAATATCCATTATACGAACCTTCTTTTACAATATTTAAAAGTTATTAATATTATTGAATATCGACCGAAAGAGATTTAATGTTGTTAATTCATCTACGGTCTATGGGCCATATTGGTCATCAGGCCCGCGTACAGTAGTTGGATTGTCTGATATTCTCTATTTCTGCGATTACTGTAATAATGTGTGTGTAGCGGTGGTAGGGATGGGGTAGGTGACCCGGAACTTGTATTAAAATACGATCCCACCATTTGTCTGGAGCGAGTGTGGGAAAACCCGGGAAAAGTCACACTCTAGACAACTGCAGTTAGTGCCGAGATTCATACCTCCGATCTCTTTAATTGCTGGCTACGCCTCTGCTTGACTGGAGGAGAGACCACGAATTTAACATTCTGATTGGTCGGTTATAAAGAAGACTACTACATTCGTGAGGAAAAAGACACTTATATCTCTGAGCTTATGTTTGTGCGCTCTTATAATCTTTACATGGGGCGCTGGTTAAATAGTGTGCATTTACTGTAAATATTTGAGTTAGTGTTCTATTAATCTACGAGCAATAGTGAGAATCCAATTATTAAAGTGCGTGGATTCTTCAGGTACATATTGTAATGTATTTCTGAGTACGGAGTAGGCCTACAGGAGCTAAAACCTAAGCGACCAATAGATCAAATGAACTACTGTATAGGGGCATGGTGGCTCAGCGGTCTAGCTGTATGGCTCTCACCAAGGCGGTCCGGGTTCGATTCCCAGTCAATGCATGTGAGATTTTCGAAGTGAAATGCCATGTCCTGTGGTTCGGATTCCACGTAAAAATGAGGTCCCGTGGCTTATAATCACAAGATTCACGGTCACGTAAAACTACAATCTTCCTTCTTCCTTGAACTACTGTATCATCTACCTAGGTATAAAATTGTTCGTATTTAACGATCAGATTGAATGAAAAATTGATATACGCAGCCAACTTCCAGACGACCGACCGGGTCAAGGAATAGAATGAATGAATGAATGAACTGTGCCGGCTGCCAAAACCTGTCGTACTCCATTGGGGCAATGATTAAATGAATGACAGATGAAATCAAATGATAGTGGATAGTGTTGCTGGAATTACATTGTGACAGGGAAAACCGGAGTATCCGGAGAAAAACCTGTCTGCTTCCGCTTTTTTCAGCACAAATCTTACATGGAGTGGCTGGGATCTGAACCAAGGAACCAGTGGTGAGAGGCTGGCGTGCTGCCGCCTAAGCCACGGAGGATGACATCAGATTGAATACTAAGAATTAATACGGCATCTAACGTAAGATTATTACCGGAACAGTGAAATTTTGGTCAGCAACTAATGGTAGGCAAGACCGTATGTCCCTAGCCATCAGTGAGCTGAATTAAAAGTAAGAACTACGGATGATACATCTCACAAAATAAACTTTTAGGACACCTGTTTAGATTTATTTAACCTGAGTAATCCACTCTGGGTGATGAACCTGGAAAGGCTTCATTTTGTTGACCAGTGACGTTTGTTGTTCCACAAATATCCTAACGACCGTTTTGAAGTACAGTAGGTGTTGGATGTCGGAAGGGTCAGGTGACATTCGACTAGACCACACAGTGAGAGCCCTACCTCATTCAGATATCGTGTTCACTGACACATGGGATAAATAGACTGTCATGCTATTTGAAACAGCGCATTGCACTGTGCTGCAATTCAATTCTCTAACAGCAATGGAATGGCAGCTCGGCAGTTCCCTAGGATATTCACTCTTTCTTCGTGAATGCACACATTGATATCTGGTCGGATGCACTCTGTACACTAGGTTCTTATGACAGAGTCATATCTTAATAAATTGTTTAGCATCAAAAAGGAGTTCAATCTAATCCATTTATCAAAATTATCAGTTTTAACAAAGCTGGTGAGCGTGATGGTGCAATGCCTTAGCTACTCGTCTTCCATCCGGACGGTTGGAGTTCGAATCCCGGCGACAGTGAGGTAGAATTTTCACTTGAAAAATCACGTGGCGTCAGGAAGGGCATTTGGCCTTTTAAATACCCGCCAAAAACATAATCAGCCTGGTCGGATCTGGCAACTCGAATTAATTGGAATAAGCGGAAGAAAGAAAAAACAAGTAGTTCCGTGAAGAACTAAAGCCTATTTTCATATATCCTACTTATGTTAATTGCCTCTCTCAACACACAACATTTCAGTTTGATTGCAGCAATAGATTTGTAGATATTGAGATCCGTCTAAATATATCGGAAGGTCGCCATGTTGGATTGTCATATGTATAGGCCATAGAGTCATGTACCATTAAAGGAACATTATTGCGTAGGCCCATTTTTCAAACTTTCACTTCGATCGCATGATTACGACACAAGAAATAAAAACTTAATTTTAAAATTCGCACAGCCACCATCTTGAGGTTAAGTAAACAATTGAACTAAATTAGATACCAGTGCATTACAATGTGTATAAACATTTGCTGTACCTAGGTTCATTGCGTTTGGATTATTAAATCGCGAGAAAAGTATATTTACAACTTTCAAGTTCAGTTGGCTGCCATGTTCGTTTTGTAGTTAACCGGTTTTTGAAAGTCTCATAGATGAACTTTCAGCAGTACTCTTTATCTCCGTACAAAATTTCAGGGTAATACCGGTAATAGTTTCAGAGATATTGAATGCCGGTGAAATATTTTGCACGGCCGCCATCTTGAGGTTATGTAAACAATTGAACGAAGTTAGATGTCGGTGCATTACAATGTGTGTAAACATATACTGTGCCAAGTTTCATTGCGTTTGGTTGGTTAAATCGCGTGAAACGTCTATTTAAAAGTCGCAAATTCGCTTGGCCGCCATGTTGGCCAGTTTTTCTAGAGTAACATAGGTAAACTTCTACCAATTCCCCTTATCACTGCACAAAATTCTAGGGTGATATCGGTAATAGTTTCGGAGATATTGAATGCTGGTGAAATATTTCGCACAGCCGCCATGTTGGATTAGTGAGATGTAACATAATTTGAAGGGCACGGTAGGGGTCGTCCGGAATAGTACTATGAACTTACCGAGTTTCATTGAAGTCGCTCCAGCTCTTTAGAAGTTATTAGGGGGCACACACATGAATTAATCACACACACACGCACACACAGACACACGGACAAAAGGTGATCTCATAAGCCTATTGTTCATAGATGGAAATAGGCTAATACATACAAGATTGATGGTTGTTGATGGTTCTATTAGGGGCTTTGCTACATCGTAATCATGTAACCGCGTATATCTTGGTGTAAGTTATAGGGAATCTGACTGATAAATCTGTGTCATTGTTAGTAAGTGTATTTAGCCTATAATTAAGGTAGGATTTTGAAGGATATGGCCTTGCTCTTATGTTAGGAACCATCCAGGCATTTACCTGGGGTAGAAGTAGGTATCCTCGGAAATCACGTTCTAAAGACATCTGAGTAGGGAATCGAACCCATCCCTTTTCATCTATGGTTCACTAGACAAAGTGTACTCCGTTACGACCTCCAGACCAGAATTGGCAGAGCCAGGAATCGAGTTCAGGACCTCTGAATCTGAAGTCTCAATAAGTACCCTGAGAAGGCGATGTACCTTTGCTTTTATTTGCCCCAACTCCTTGTGGAAGTACTACCCTACCAGCGAATAGTTACCGGTGGCGGAAATGGGAACTAATGCGCTCCGTCCAGCCACACACCTGCGATAGACCTGCAGTTGTCGCAAGCGAAACCTCATCTCATGTCATTTGTGTGCATGATTTGTGCTGGGTCATGCGCTGTGTGGTGTGTTGTCATTGTATGACTGTGCATGCGTTCCCCTTCTTGCCCGCAACTGCTCGCTGCAGCCATAACGGGGCGAGATGACGTAATGTATACACAACAGCCGCGCTCCACTTCTAGCGGTAATATTTCCCTGGTAGGGTAGTATGGAATGAAAGGGAACACCTTCTAGCGTAAGATCTGCTATTGTGTGATACGGCTTAGTGGAGTTAAGCCTCTGTTTAGCTGATAATGTAGCATTAATGAGAAGCAGAAAATGAGTACGTCAGCGGTGCAGCTTAGCTGTTGGTTTATACTTCAAATTTTCTCTCACTGTTTGATGTAGTTAAGTGCTTTGACCTTTAGAATTACCTGCTTTGTTCAGCTTAGAATGAACGGGGCGAATAAATACAGAGAAGAGAAAAGAGGAAAGTGGAATGCAGTGTACTGTATAGCAATTCTCGTTGTAGGCACTCACAGTAAACCATTCAGAGTGACGTTAGAGGCAGGTTTATGATCATCTTCCTCTCACATTTAAGTCATGTTAAGTTCAGACACCGACGTCACCCATCGTCAGTGGCGTAGCCAGGGGGGTCTCACTGGGGGTTAGAACCCCCCCCCCCCTTTTTTTGAAATTTTACAAAAAAAGAAAGAAAGTGATAATAATTCATAAGCTAAATAAACATTTCTTAAATTAAATAATTACACTTGCTGATGATTCTATAACTCATGCTTTGTGGGAAATCGGTCAGGTTGTGATTTGTGTCCGCATCGCCACTGCTTGGTCACCTTTCGGTCCGGCAACACAAGTCTTCTTGACAAAACAAAACTCCGTCCTCCCATGTTTGCCAATCTAGCCTTTCCGCCGCTAAACATAGCTTTTTTCAAACTGAGTCTAGCCACAGATAATTTTAAATCACGCCTAGCGAGGCAATTAGCTTTCTTTCTTTATTTCTTTATTTCTTTCTTTCTTTCTTTCTTTCTGTCTATCTTTCTTTCTTAGCGGGAGTAAGATTGTATTTAAAAAACAAGTAGTTCCGTGAAGAACTATACAGCCTATTTTCATATATCATACTTTGTTAACTGCCACTATTAACATACAAAATTTCAGTTTGATTGCTGTAATAGATTCGTAGATATCGAGAACCGACTAAATATTTCGGATGGTCGCCATGTTGTTATTATATATATGTAGGTCCTGGTGTTATTTACTGATACATGAGATTATTGTGTACGTGTAGCATTCAAATTTCAATCGCATGATTAGGACACAAGGAGTAACAAGGAGATTTTAAAATTTCGCACAGCTGCCATCTTGTGGTTATGGAAACAATTGAAATAAACTAGATGCCAGTGGATTAACATTCGTATATGGATTTACTGTACCAAGTTTCATTGTACTCGGATGGTTAAATTGCGAGAAACGTCCATGTGAATATTTATATTTCGCGTCGCCGCCATGTTGGATTTGTGATCACCAGGTTATTTAAAGTCCTATAGGCGAACTTAAGTTCATAGCCCCAATTAACATAACAAAATTCAGTTTGATTGCTTTAATATATTCGTAGATATTCAGAGCCGTCTAAATATTTCAGATATCGCCATGTTGGATTGTTAAATGTATAGGCCATAGAGTCATGTACCATTAAAGGAAAATTATTGCGTAGGTTCATTATTCACACTTTCACTTCGATCGCATTTTTACGACACAAGAATTAAATACTTAATTTTAAAATTCGCACAGCCGCCATCTTGAGGTTATGTAAACAATTGAACTAAATTAGATACCAGTGCATTACAATGTGTATAAACATTTCCTGTACGAGATTTCATTGCGTTTGGAACATTAAATCACGAGGTCTATTTAAAATTTTTAAATTCGCTTGACCGCCATGTTCGTTTTGTAGTTAACCGGTTTTTGAAAGTCTTATAGTTGAACTTCCAGTAGTGGCCCTTATCTCCGTACAAAATTTCAGGGTGATACCGCTAATAGTTTCAGAGATAAAGAATGCCGGAAAAATTTCGCACATCCGCCATCTTGTGGTTATCTAAACAATTGAACCAAGTTAGATGTCGGTGCATTACAATGTGTATAAACATATACTGTACCAAGTTTCATTGCGTTTGGTTGGTTAAATCGCGAGAAACTTCTATTTAAAAGTCGCCGATTCGCCTGGCCGCCATGTTGGTTTTGTAGTTACCAGTTTTTCAAAAGGTACATAGGTGAACTTCTAGTAGTTCCCTTTATCTCCGTAATAAATTCCAGGGTGATATCGGGAATAGTTTCGGAGATATTGAATGCTGGTGAAATTCTTCGCACAGCCGCCATGTTGGATTGGTGAGACGTAACAAAATTTGAAGGGCACGGTTGGGGCACCCGGAATAGTGCCATGAACGTACCGAGTTTCATTGAAATCGCTCCAGCCGTTTAGAATTTATTAGGGGGGCTCACACACACACCTCACACACACACACACACACACACACACACGCACACACACACGGTCAAAAGGTGATCTCATAAGCCTATTTTTCAAAATTGAAAATAGGCTAATAATAAGGGCCTAGAATATTCTATGGATCCATTAACACTCATTTGGAGATGGTTGTTAACTTCTTGAGTGTAAGATAACTGAGTTCTGTAATTCTCCGAATTACGGTTATTCACCCGTTACTATAACCCCTCCCATTGGTCGATCTTGGCTACGCTACTGCCCATCGTATAACTAGCAGATGAACGAAACGGAGGAAACTATCTGGAGTAGGCTATTCTGTGATAAAACGAAGTCTGTGCGCAATAAAGAAAATGTCCCTAAATTGGAGTAATTCATTCATTCATTCATTTGCAATGGGGGTGTGTCCCCCGGTGGCAAATTGGATATACATAACAAATAAATAATTATACATAACAATTCAATAACAATTATACAACAATTAAACTGGAGTATTTACACAAATAGTCAGTCTTTTCTTAAACACACCTATATGTTTGGGAAAAGGCTCTAAGACTGCGGCAGGTAGAGAGTTCCAGTTATCAATGGCACGGTTTACAAAATAATATTTACCATAATTTGTTCGCTGTGGTCGGCCCTTAACTTTGAAAGGATGATCGCTCCTACCCATGTAAGTGGGCTTTCCCAATCGTTTGCTAAGCTCACCCCATGCTGGTTGATTTGTATTCGTGTTGTACATAGCGCAGAGTCTAGATTTCATCCTCCTAGCCTCCAGTGATTCCCACCCAAGTTTCTTTATCATGCGGCTCACACTGCTCCTGGGATTAAAGTCACTGAGCACAAATCTAGCGGCCTTTCTTTGTACCATTTCCAACTCATTGATGAGCCCTACTTGATATGGATCCCAAACCGCCGAGGCATATTCCAGAATAGGTCTTACAAGTGACAAATAGCCTAATTCTTTAGCAGAGGTACTACTTCCTTTTAATACCCTCATTACAAAGTGCAGGAATTTGTAAGCTTTTGAAACTACACATCCTACATGACTACTCCATTTCATATCATTCCTTACGTGAACGCCCAAATATTTGCAAGAATCTTCTTCTACAAGTATTTCCGAGCCAATGTTATATTGAAAATCCTGCCTTCGCACTTTCCCTGTGCGGAACGCTGTCCAATAATGAACAGCAAGTGGATAAGTCGCACGCTGCCGAGATGTAAATGTTGATATGGATTGATGGAGTTATATTGTTGGATATATTGGCGGCTTCGGTGGCGTAGTTGGTAGCATGCTGATTTTCTATGCCCAAGGTGGCGGGTTCAAACCCGACCGAAGTCGTCTGATTTTTTAAGAGGAAATCCCTCAGTATGCCTTCCTTCGGAGGGGAAGTAAATCCGGCGGGCACATGTCATAGATTTATTGCATTTAAAAGAACGTTCCACTAACTATAATTGTGTGAAGAAACATTTTTAGGTTAGATTTTATTAACCCTCTATTAAGTTCCAACGTTCACCACCAGGTGCTTGTTACGGTGGCATCTAGTGGCCAAGTTCACGGCTAGGTGTCGTTGATGGTAGCATTTGGTAGCAAAAGTAGGAACTACTTGAACTTATCGTCTGAAGTCCTTACCTTAATTACATATAACACACACTAATACAGCCATCAGAATTAACACCGCTTGCCAGACAGATTTTACACACACCCAAAGTGCACGGGACTACGTAATATGACCGCGTTGTTGGAGCCCCTAAACCGAGCAACCAACCAACCAACCACTCGGTAGAGATGGAATGAATGAAGATGATTGAAACTGGGTAAGCAGTTGAAAGAAAGCGGCCGAGGCCTATCACAAGGCACCTTCTCAGCATTTGCCTGGAGTTGGAAATGGGAAAGTACAGAAAACCATTTAAAGATGGTCGTTGGTGGGGTTCGTACTCAATCGCTTACAGAGTCCCCCAATTGTTTAGTTCCATGGCCAAGAAGTAGCCTACATCTTAGCGAGCCTAGCTACCACTATCGATTTCATTTGTCAAAAAGTCCAATTATAGAAAAGTAATTAGAAAGCAAAATAAATGCAAATATTCACTAATTAATTGCCATAAGAAACTCGGGGCGTATGTAACAGAAAATAAATCATTCTGAAAATGTTGAATCTAATATAGGCTAAAGCTTTTTGCATTGCAAATGACGTATGAGCGTCGGTGAATATTTTTAGGAATTACTATCATTGAATATATTGAAAATATTTTCACATACGCAATAACTTCCTCTAATGCAACAGAAAGAATATGAACTCATTTCCCTCAAAAATGTTTTCAGCTTAATTATATTGGGACTGTGATCTACGTCCCATGTCCTGAATACACTTATTTCTGCTTCACGTTGAGTTATAAACTAGTTGCTAAAGTATTTTAATACTGTCCCTTGACCAAAAACTAAATAAATATATGCCCGAGATCAAAACGTTAATTAGCATCGTGGTTTCTTTGATCATCGCATTTGAATTGCTTAAGCAGTCTTTTCGTAACAAAATTACTTCGTACTGCGGTATCTACAGTGTATATATTTATTTACATACAGAATATGAAAGTTCTGGGGAAGGCCTTCCTTGACAGAACCTTGTATTATAAGCACGAAGCAGTTCGAAATTAGTTTTATAACAATTTACATTACGTATACGGAGAGCTCTGTAGATCCCAGATATTCTTGCTGAAGGTCCAACATAAAGTTCTGATAGATTCTTATCATCCTGGTTATTGTATGAGATTTCAGAAAATTCTGTACGAGAAGGCGCATGGACATTCGTATGATCTAAAACGTACAAGTATCTACTCACTGACGATATATTAAGAAGATGCATAGATGCTGACAGCAATAGAAAGATTGACATTACAACCTTCAAGGAAAAATAACGAAAGAAGTATATCATTGATCTGACAGTCATCTCAATCCTTTGAAATGAGCGAATAAGAACTTCCTAAACATCCTTTTCACTAGAATTATATAGTCAAATGAATAATGAGGTAGCAGGGCTGTATTCATTACTGCGCGTGATACCATATTTCACATCTTCGCGGTTTTTTGGAAGTCTCTCGCACTTAGAAGAGTTGTGGTACATGACAAAGTCCTGCAGGTTCTCAATATTGTACTAATCTATGACAGCAACCAATTTGAAATTGTATATGTTGAACATTAGTCCACCTGTGGGACTTTCATTAACCCGTTGCGCACACATTCAACATGGCGGCAACGCGAAATTGAATAATTTAAATGGACGTTTCTCGCGATTTAACCATCCGAGTGCAGTGAGACTTGGTACGGTGATCCACTGACATCTAATTTATTTCAATTATTTCCGTATCCTCTAGATGGCGTCTATGCGAAATTTTGAATTCTCGTTTTAGCCTATTTTCATTTATGAAAAATAAAACCTATGAGATCACCTTTTGTAAGTGTGCGTGTGTGTGTGTGTACGGGTGTGCCTGTATGTGCGTGCGTCCGTGTGTGTGTGTGTGTGTGTGTGTGTGTGTGTGTGTGTGTGTGTGTGTGTGTGTCCCTAATAAAATCTAAACGCCTGGAGTGATTTCAATGAAACTCAGTAAGGCCATAGTACTATTTTGGCTGACCTCGACCGTGCCCTTCAAAATTTATTACGTATCACCAATCCAACAAGGCGGCTGGCGAAATATTTAACCAACATTCAATATCTCCGAAACTATTACTGATATCACCCTGAAATGTTGTACGGTAATAAAGGGTAATACCAGAAGATCACCTATGAGACTTTCAATAACCTGGTAACTACAAAACCAACATGGCGGTCAATCGAATTTGAGACTTTAAATAGACTTTTCTCGCGATTTAACCATCCAAAAACAATGAAACTTGGTACTGCAAATGTGAATACACATTGTAATGCACTGGCATCTAATTTACAGTTGTTCAATATTTTACATAACCTCAAGATGGCGGTTGTGTGAAATATTTCACTGGCATTCTATATCTCCGAAACTATTATTGATTTCACCCTGAAATTTTGCACGGTGATAAAGGGCACTACTACAAGTTTATCTATGTCACTTTCAAAAACCTGTAAAGTACAAAACGAACATGGTGGCCAAGCGTAGTTGAAACATTTTAATAGACAAATCTCGCGACTTAACCATCTGAGCGCAATGAAATATGCTACAGCGAATGATAATACATATTGTAATGCACTGGTTTCTAATTTTGTTCAATTAATTACATATATTCAAGATGGTGGCTGTGCGAAATCTTAAGATCAAGGTTTTATTGCTTGTGTCGTAATCATGCGATTGAAGTGAACGTTTGTATAATGAACCTACGCAATAATTTTCTTTTAATGTTACATAACTCTATGGCATATACATATAACTATCCAAAATGGCGACCATCCGAAATATCTAGACGAATCTCAAAATCTACGAATCTTTTACAGCATTTTTTAATGTTTATAGCGGCTATGAACATAAGTTCACCTATAGGACTTTCAATAACCTGGTGAGCACAAATCCAACATGGCGGCGACGCGGAGTATAAATTTTAAAATGGACGTTTCTCGCGATTTAATCATCCGAGTGCAGTTAAACGTGGTACAGTAAATGCTTATACAAATGTTAATCCACTGGCATCTAATTTATTTCAATTGTTTTTATAATCAAAGATGGCAGCTGTGCGTAATTTTAAAATAATTTTATATTTCTTATGTCCTAATTATGCGATTGTAGTTTGAATACTACACGTACACCATAATCTTGATGTAATAGTACATAACTCTAAGACCTACATATATAAAAATCCAACATGGCGACCATCCGTAATATTAGACGGTCCTCAATATCAACGAATCTATTACAGCAACCAAACTGAAATTTTGTATGTTGATATTGGCAATTAACATAAGTAGGATATATGAAAATAGGCTTTAGTTCTTCACGGAACTACTTGTTTGGCCCTGTGTTGATCTCATAAGTCTGTGCAAAAATCGAAAGTAGGTTAATAATACTATTTAGAAATAAAATATAGTCGTACCAGAAACTGATGTTCCTTTAATTGTGGATGTGGAGTATTGGACAGAATAAATGAGTCTCTCTCCCGTTGAAGCAGTAAATGCTTCAGATTGGATATTTGAACGGAAATATAATATATCGAACTCTCTAGAGTATTTGTCTGAAGTGTAGTCTGACAAGAATTAATCAAGAGGATTTGATGAAGCTTCCACATGGCAATTATGGAGCAACCGCATGAACTGGGACAAGATAAGTCTCCATGTAAGCTCGAGGGGAACATAACGTCCATGTACCAGATGCAGTTACGTATAACCACATAACCTACATAACCATAGCCATTGTCACCCTCTGGGACACCGCACTTCGACAGACTTTCTTTTGCCACCGAAGGGATTGAAATACTTCTTCCAGATAATTCTATTTAACTTATTATTATTATTATTATTATTATTATTATTATTATTATTATTATTATTATTATTAGTATTATTATTATTAATAAGTTCACCTTTAATTTTTCGAGCATATCTATCGAGCATAAAACATATGGTTTTCGAGCATATCTGGAGATTTTATCGAGCATATCGATCCGAGCCCTACATTACTAACAAAACAAAAAAGTTACGTACATTGAGAATTTTGTGCTAAGGCATCAATTGGTAAAACGGTTAAAGTAAACATTTTATTTACGTAATACTTCGTTTATATGCTCTGAATCCTCTGAGGTTCATTGATGATTTATACACTAAGTTCCATCTTAACATAACTAATACAGAAGTCGTGTACTTTAACGTAAGTAGCAGTAGCCTACTTCGTCTCTCCAGTGTGTTGTACTGGCTCTGGTGTTTATAACGTTATTTTTATAATCCTTCTGAGATAATGCGACATACCTACATTAAATCCTCTACTTCTTTGTTATTGCCAAGGAGAAACCCGTATTTTGTTAAACTCAGGCATTAATTTAGCTAGGTGCTGGGGAAATTATTTGCCTCACGACTATTCGTCTAGAACTGATTGGTACGAATTAATAACAAAAACTACGAGGTCATCTGCCCCTAAGAAAAACATTGATATCACCACCACTGATCACTGGAAGCTCTTCTGGAAGATAATGAAGTGAGGACAGATATAGAGGATATTGTCAGCTGTTAAATGACTTATACTCGAAAATTTTACGTGTTTTAGTATTGTATGGTTAATAATAATAATAATAATAATAATAATAATAATAATAATAATAATAATGTTGTTAAATAAATGTTAGTAATAAGTTAGTAATGAGCCTCCGTGGCTTAGGCGGCAGCACGCCGGCCTCTCACCGCTGAGTCCTTGGTTCAAATCCCGGTCACTCCATGTGAGATCTGTGCTGGACAAAACGGAGGCAGACAGGTTTTTCTCCGGGTACTCCGGTTTTCCCTGTCAAAATTTCATTCCAGCAACACTCTCCACTATCATTTCACTTCATCTATCATTCATTTAATCATTGCCCCAGAGGAGTGCGTCAGGCCTCGGCAGCCGGCATAGTTCATATCCTCGCCGCTAAATAGGGGCTTCATTCATTCCATTCCTGACCCGGTCGGAGACTGGAATCAGGCTGTGGATTTTCAATAAGTTAGTAATAATATTTTTTTTTTAAAATCGTGTTTACCCTCCAGGGTGGTGACTCCCAGGGACTCAGCGAGGGAACTCACCCCTACCGCCTATCCAGGCAGTGTCCTAGAGCTGGGAACATCTAATCGGAAGGGATACAACTTGTGAGGTGGGATTAGCACCTCGCCCAGGCGGCCTCACCTGCAAAGCGAACAGGAGCCTCATGAGGGAAGGGAGGGGAAGATTGGGATGGATAGGCAAGGAAGAGGGAAAGAGGCGGCCGTGGCCTTGAAGAAGGTACTGCCCCCGTAAATTGAATTATGTTGAGACCACGGTGGCTATATTGAAAATTATGAAGAAAGTTATGGCTGTCATAGTTATGACGTGGGTAGTCATGACGTAAGCACGGATGACGCAGACGTTATGCCAGCAGGCTACTTGAGTTGAGATTTTTGTGACGTCAGCATTTGTTCGAGAAAGATTCGAGATTTACGACGCAGTCGCAGGAAATGTGGAATTGTGCTGAGGAAGAAATTATGCTATTGGAGGGGAGGCTCGAACCAATGAACGATTGTTTGAAGGAAGACGGAGATTGCTGAAACTATGATATTTTTAATGTTTTTTGGAATGCAGAATTGTGGAAATCCATTTGCAGTAGTGGCATTGATCTGGAATTTTGGTGAAATTTATTTTCAGTTTTTGGAATTTGAAAATCCGTCAAGTATTGACGAAGTTGGAACTTCTAGCGATGACGCAGTAACACGCTATGGAAGGGATGGATACGCCCCTTATGAAGTTTATAAAAGGCCTTGCGCAGAAGAGAGCAGTCTCAAATCTCAACTGATATATCTCAAATCGTCAGGTCTCAGAACCTCAGATCTTCAGTATCAGTTCTTATATAGTCGTTTTGGTGAGACGTCGAGTGAAACCTGTAGAAAGAGTCGTCATTATAACGCGTGGTGAAGCCACCGCATTAAACGAGATTCGAGCAGACAAGCAGTGCAAGTTTACAGTGAGTGAAAACTAGGCGAAGTTAAAACGCACATTATAACGCGTCTACAAGATTAGCTATGAACAGTTAGCGTTTGCCTATAAGCTAATTCTATTGTGCTGTGCTACATTAAGGAGTGTAGAAAAGTTGAACAATTTCACGAAGTTATTTTTGAAGATATTGGCATTTTTAGACGACTGACAAAAGTGATTTTCTCGCCACCTGAGAAGCACTTTATATCGTCAGATTCTACGGTACGGCTGACACTGCTAGTATAACAGGGAGACTTCAGATTGAATTGTGACACAACGCTACAGTATTATGGAGCAGTTTAATATGGCAGTTTGTTCTACTATTACCATAACCGAAGAGAAGATGGAAGGCTAAAGGACTTTAATGCAATTGGGACATACATCGTTGGAGTAAGATAGCAGCATGGAACTTCGCTAATTGCTATTCCACACAAGCGAACATGTGGTGAACAACCATCTACACCCATGTTTCGTGGTCCAACGCTGAATACTATCAAACAGCAATGGAAACGATTTCATACTCACTGAATATGAATATTTCTACGGAAATTACTACAAAAACTTCATGGCGATTTTCTACCAGATCTTCAGGGATTTTTCAAGAGAGGTCAGGGTAGTCCCGACTCACAAAGAAGAGTTTTGCCGGAAGGATGTCTTTCGTCTACACGGAGCAGTGCAATTTCCGGAGGAGGAAGCAGTTCGATTCTCCAAGGGCGCTGTTTCCTGTTTCGAGGATGGAGCTCATCTTTAAGTTGGTGAAATGGATCCATCAGCAGTCTTCTTTGGGGAATTTTCCTCTGGAACTTCAATCGGCAGATAAGGTAGTCGTGAACGTTTATTGTTTTATTTGAGCTTTTTAGCGATATCTGAGCAACCATTTTCCCATATTTTCTGTCCTCATGTATTTTGCCCTATATTCTTGTTTGAGATTCCTATTCTCAGTACACCTTGATGAGTTATGCCTTTTTCGACGATTTATTAAGACATTGTTATGTCATGGGCATAGTTAAATGATTTTGGATCAGTTGAGACTGACATTTAGATATTTCAGTAATTTGCTTATTTTTGTAGTCACGATTTGACTATAAGTTAATGATTTTCATGGCAGATTTACATTCAGACAGCGTGTCACTTTATTAAAGTAATTTCTACCCAAGTTTAATTACTTTGACCAATTTTCTGTCATCATCAAGAAGGAAGAACATTTAAATGATTTTAGAGCGTTAAAATCTCTTGCGTTGTCGACGATCTTGGAAATACTAGTCGTTATTTGAAAAGATTGCAACACAGACATTTATCGTCAGTTATGAACGACCATTGCATCATAGACAATTTTGTGAAAGATGAACTTTGATTATGAATTATTGAATGCATTAAAGTCATGAACTTTTGTTAGGAG
This sequence comes from Meconema thalassinum, assembly GCA_946902985.2. Classification (NCBI taxonomy): domain Eukaryota; kingdom Metazoa; phylum Arthropoda; class Insecta; order Orthoptera; family Tettigoniidae; genus Meconema; species Meconema thalassinum. The sequence goes on along the minus strand of OX336391.1, from coordinate 200,032,793 downwards.
TTTTTTCTCAATTAGAGATTTGAATAATAATGTTTGCATTCCACAGTCTAATTGGATTCTATTCGACTATTTTGCAGTTTAGTCGCACTTTGTTTGATGATAGTATTTTTATACTACAATACTTTGAAGATGTTAATCTTAAATTTTGATAGACCAGAGAGGCGTATATAAGCGTATTCACTATTAAATTTGTTTGTGATTGGCAAATTTTTACTTCATTTCGATTCATGAATGAAATCCACGAAAGTTTAAGATAACAGTTTTGAAACTATTAATGATTATAAGAATTTCTGAAGTGGAACTATGAATGTATAATCGCTAGTGCAGCGGACGTGTTGAAAGTCGCTGATGTATAATGCCCTTGAATAAATGAAGGAGGTTCCCACAGTAATTAATGATGTTGAAGAATTTGTTAGTGGAGGTTTTTGTAAGTTCTGTGGAAGATTTTGATGCCGTATATATTAATATATGATTAATTCTGGGCCTATTTTAATGCAGTTTTGTGCATTTTTTTTTGTAAGCGAAGTATTTTCCGCTGGAGTGTATTGTCGTAGTCCTTTGAAAATTAATCAAGTGAATTTACTCTTATAATTAACAAGAGTATTGAAAGAATTTGAGATAAGATTTTGAATGAAGATTACCGTCACAAATAATTATAATAATTATTAAACCTTTATTAAACCAGATTGTGACATTAATATGTATAACTAACCTTCATTGGTCGATTATATTGACACGATTATGAAATTACCAACCGGATGAACATGTGGTTAAATGTATTTCTTAAATTAATAATTTGAATAATTTAAATGTTAATATTGTAAATAATGATGTAAATATCTTTGACAATAATGTGGAACGAAAGTAATGTTAGAGGCGTGTTTAAAATTTTTGTTATTGTCTTTGACAATATTATAAACAATTTCTAATTGTTATAAATAATTTATGAGTTTTTGTTATAAACATTTAAGAGTTTGTTTTATACTCTAAACAATGCTTATTAAACATTTGGATGATAATTTAACAAGCTTAGGGATTGTCAGAATAATCCAGTGGTATGTGAGTTGAGCATTTGAAAGATTTGCGTAACAATATGAGTTGTCTTGCGGACATTTAGAGCGTTTGAGAAGGAGCTGGATTCTTACGCAATGTGGCATGACAAGTCAGTCCATTTGACAAGGTGTGCGACATGTTGAAGGGTAGACCGCAGCTGGCCAGACAACTGGTTATCAGCGGGCAAGGTCGTCTACATTGTGGCCTTGTGCCTATAAATACAAGTGTCATGTTTATTAAAAGAAACCAAATGCTCTGTATATGTGTCTCGTCCTGACTTCCTTATCCAATCCAAATGTGTTCTAAATATTACGTTACTTTGAGCTCGTGGGAGCTAACATGTTGTATGATAACTTTGCAAGTCCTATAGGAGGACATAGTCAGATTGACATGGGCTACTGATAGCCACATTTATTTTGTTGAGTTTGTTAAAATCATACCCTTTATTTGAAATAAAAGCTTTTGTACAGTTCAAAGTTCTTGTCTTCGTTCTGGTTCATTTTTAAATGTCATGGTGGAGGTTATTGTGGGAGCATACTTTAGTGATCCAGTTGTCAACCCAATCCCCGAGATAATTTTTAAGAGGTAAGTGAAGGTAAGTATGAACCCCCGTCTATTTTGGTGTGTTCCACAATAATTTCTTGTTAACTTCTGTGCTCAAATCTCGGTAGTATCTGTCAGTGCCATTTTCATTGGTGTAGCTGAGCCGGTGCGGTTGATTATTGGCAATCCGATTGAGGGGGCGGATATCTGACAGCCTACTATCCGGGTAAACGGGGACAGAAGGATTGGCGCAGTCAACGTGTGGGGCTTGTTCAACATAATTGGATCACCAGGTTGAACGCCAGTAGGATTGGCAAACCTAAAACGTGTGGCTCGATAGACTCAAATAAGGAGGTTGATTCTTTGTTAGATGTCTTGGCCAATTGTAGAATTTAAGAGTGTGATTATATAGGAATTAAATGTTGTATTGTATTAGGAAAATTACACTCAGAAAAGATCAGATCTTATACAACTTGAGAAAGGTTAAATAGGCTGGAAACTTAGAAAAATCGCCTATGATCTGGAATCTTATTTTATTTGACCGGCTTATGGCATGTTTCAGTCATATCTATATATATAAAAATCAATCTTACGTGATAGTTTGTCTGTGGGTGTGTATGTCTCCTATGCATTCATATACCACTCAACCGATTGCGATGAAACTTGGGTGAGATGTTGAGTACACTCCAAGGATGGTTTCTGACTTAGTAAATCCATTTTACAATAGGCAGCGCACGCGTAGATTCAACAAATGAGCGACGATGCGCGAAGCATTTCAACAAAGTCCCGTATGTGTTCATATACCATTCGTCCGATAGCGATGAAACTTGGGTGAGATGTTGAGTACACTCCAAGGAAGGTTTCTGACTTAGTAAATCCATCTTACAATAGGTAGCGCACGCGTAGATTCAACAAATGAGCGACGATGCGCGAAGCATTTCAACAAAGTCCCGTATGTGTTCATATACCATTCGTCCGATAGCGATGAAACTTGGGTGAGATGTTGAGTACACTCCAAGGAAGGTTTCTGACTTAGTAAATCCATCTTACAATAGGTAGCGCACGCGTAGATTCAACAAATGAGTGACGATGCGCGAAGCGTTTCAAACAAGTCCCGTATGTGTTCATATACCATTCGTCCGATTGCGTTGAAACTTGGGTGAGATGTTGAGTACACTCCAAGGATGGTTTCTGACTTAGTAAATCCATTTTACAATAGGCAGCGCACGCGTAGATTCAACAAATGAGCGACGACGCGCGAAATGTTTCAACAAAATCCCGTATAATTTTATATACCATTCATCGATTGCGATGAAACTTTGATGAGTTGTTGTGTACACTTACGTGAAGGTTTCTAACTTAGTAAATCCATTTCACAGGAGGTTAAGCACGAGTAGATTAAACAAATGAGCGCCGACGCACGAAGCGTTTCAACAAGGTCCCGTATGCGTTCAAATACCATTCGTCCGATAGCGACGAAACTTGAGTGATATGTTGTGTGCACTCCAGGAAAGGCTTCTGGCTTGGTAAATTAATTTTACAATTGGTAGCGCACGACTAGATTCGACAAATGAGTGACGACGCGCGAAGCGTTTCAACAAAATCCCGTATAAGTTTATATACCATTCATCGATTGAGATGAAACTTTGATGAGTTGTTGTGTACACTTACGTGAAGGTTTCTAACTTAGTAAATCTATTTCACAGGAGGTTGCGCACCAGTAGATTCAACAAATGAGCGGCGACGTGCGAAGCGTTTCAGCAAGGTCCCGTATGCGTTCATATACCATTCGTCCGATAGCGATGAAACTTGGGTGAGATGTTGTGTACATTTACGTGAAGGTTTCTAACTTAGTAAATCCATTTTACAATAGGTAGCGCACGAGTAGATTCTACAAATGAGCGACGATATGCGAACGTTTAAACTAAGTCCCGTATGCGTTCAAATACAATTCATCCGATTGCAATGAAACTTGGGTGAGATGTTGTGTACACTTACGTGAGGGTTTCTAACTTAGTAAATCCATTTCACGGGAGGTAGCGCACGAGTAGATTCAACAAATGAGCGACGACGCGCGAAGCGTTTCAATAAGGTCCCGTATGCGTTGAAATACCATTCGTCCGATTACGATGAAACTTGGGTGAGATGTTGTGTACACCCTACGGTAGGTTTCTGGCTTAATAAATCAATTTTACAATTGGTAGCGCACGAGTAGATTCAACAAATGAGTGACGGCACGCGAATCATTTCAACAAAGTACCATATGCGTCCATATACCATTTACCCGATTCCGATGAATCTTTGGTGAATTGTTGTGTACACTTCAGTAAAGGTTTCTGGCTCAGTAAATTCATTTTACAATAGGTAGCGTACGAGTAGATTCAACAAATGTGCGATGGCGCGTGAATCGTTTCAACATAGTCCTGTATGCGTTCATATACCATTTACCCGATTACGATGAAACTTTGGTGAATTGTTGTGTACACTCCAGGAAAGGTTGCTGGATTAGTAAATCCAGTTTTTAATAAGTAGCGCACGAGTAGATTCAACAAATGAGCGACGGCGCGCGAAGCGTTTCAATAAGGTCCCGTATGCGTTGAAATACCATTCGTCCGATTACGATGAAACTTGGGTGAGATGTTGTGTACACCCTACGGTAGGTTTCTGGCTTAATAAATCAATTTTACAATTGGTAGCGCACGAGTAGATTCAACAAATGAGTGACGGCACGCGAATCATTTCAACAAAGTACCATATGCGTCCATATACCATTTACCCGATTACGATGAAACTTTGGTGAATTGTTGTGTACACTCCAGGAAAGGTTTCTGGATTAGTAAATCCAGTTTTTAATAAGTAGCGCACGAGTAGATTCAACAAATGAGCGACGGCGCGTGAATCGTTTCCACAATGTCGCGTATGCGGTCATATATCATTCATCCGATTGCGATGAAACCTTGGTGAACGATTGAGTACACTCCAGAGAAGGTTTCAGGCTTAGTAAATCTATTTTACAATAGGTGGCGCATGAGTAGATTCAACAAATGAGTGACGGCATGCGAATCGTTTAAAAAAAATCCCGTATACGTTCACATGACATTCATCCGATTCCGATGAAACTTTGATGAGTTGTTGTGTATACTTACGTGAAGATTTCTAACTTAGTAAATCAATTTCACAGTTGGTATAGCACGAGCAGATTCAACAAATGAGTGACAGCGCACGAATCATTTAAACAAAATCCCGTATGCGTTTTATGCCATTTATCCAATTGCGATTAAACGTTGGAGAGTTGTTGTGCATGCTCCCACGAATGTTTCTAGATTAGTTAATTCATTTCACGATAGTTTAGAGGCAGTTAACAGAAATTGAAAAAATATTGTTATCCAAAAGCACTTCAAGAAACAAGGTTACAACACTTTCTTTGATTGGCAGGACAACGTCTGCCGGGTCAGCTAGTTAAAGATAAAATTAAATTATTTAGATTGTAAATGTAAATTATTTGTGTTAGGATATTTTAAAATGGGCCAGGGAAATTTGAACATGTGCTTGAGTTTGTTTCAACATGAAGTGTCTTCGAAGGTTAATTATAAGGTAATTATAAGTTAGATTTAAGACAGAAAATTGATCAAATTTATATATGGTGAAAAGTGTTGCTCAGATGTTGTTATTTTGCTCTATTGATGTATGTCCCTAAAGCAGTCTATTTTTGAATAATATTGTAATGGCAGACGAAAGTTTGAGGATGATGTTAGAGGAGATGTCTGCTAACATGAATAGCAGTATGAAGCAGATGATGGAGGAGAATGCTAATAATATGTCTGCTAGTTTGAAAGTTAGCATGGATGAAAGCATGAAGGAGATGGAAGCTAGGAATACTAGTCGAATGGAGGAGAATGCTAGTAATTTGAAAGCTAGCATGGATGAAAGTATGAAAGTTCTCCAGACCAGTTCTGCTAACTTAGAGGATAATATGTCGCGTTTACAGATTAATACCCAAGGAATCGAGAATGCTGTAACTGACATGCGCTCAGACGTGTCCAATGTCCAAAAAGATTTATCCAATGTGCATAAAAATGTTTCAGAGGTTAAAATAGATGTGTCTAATGTGCATAAAAATGTTTCTGATGTTAAAATTGATGTTTCTAAGGTACAGAAAGATCTTACAATGTTGAATCTAGATGTGGCTAATGTCCGAGGTGATATTTCTTGTGCTAGGGCTGAAGTAGTTGTTGTTAAAAATGATGTTGCGACTGTCCAAGACAAGGTTGAGGAAGTCCAAAGAGAAATCAAAAAGGTTAGAACTGATGTGTCCTATGTTCAGGTTGATATTAATAACATTCATTCGGATGTAAATGAGATGCAAAGTGATATAAATAAGATTCAAGTAGAAGTCAACACAGATTTCGTAGATATTGCTAAAGTCCAAACTGATGTAAATAAAGTCAGGGAAGAAATAGAAAATTCGGAAACACTTTGTACGCGTAATATGAGTGCATTAACGACTAGGCTAGTTGATGAGTCAGTTAGAACGACAGCGTCTTTAGCAGGTTTAAAGTATGATGTAGAGGTCATGAGAACCCAGGTATTAGACCATAATAGATTACTTAAAGAAGATATCAAAGTAGACATAGCAGAAATGTTAACGGCAAATGTAGCAGTATGGAAAGACGAGTGGAATAGGTCAAGTGGGGAACATGTAACCCAAATTCAGGAACGTATTGAAAGAAAACTTGCCAGTACTCAAATAGATATTAACAATGAAGTAGTACAGATTAGGAAAGATTTAAGCGTAAGGATGGATTCGCTATCCGAGAGACAAGTAGAAGATAGAACACAAATAGGTCAGGATGTGCAAGCATTAAAATCTGCGTTAGAGGAACAGATTCATAAAGTTGTCTCTGATGTTAATGAAACGACGAGCAAACTGCAGAATTTGAAGCTAGGAGAAGCAAGTTTGATGGAGACCTACAAAGAAGAGTTAATCAGGAAAGTCTTAACGGAGATCACTGACAAGGATACGGAAGGCTTGGCTTGCGAAACCAATAGGAATTATGCCAGAAGATATAACCTAGATCCAGAAGAGAGAGACGTGACTCCTGAAGAACGTATATCCAGATTCAGGGAGAAAGATGACGAGAGGAATATGGAACCTGAGTGGAACTATCGAGATAGTGGGAAAAACTACCCGGATTCATATCCGAGGAACGTGACAGTCATCAGGAATTTTGAAGACAAACCACAAAAATTCAGCAACACTGATAGTTTGACGCCTATAGAATATGTCAGGAACCTCAAAGATTATTTCATCGAAGCTCACATTCCCAGAGAGAGAGAGATGAAGATAGTGGAAAGATTTTTGATTGGAGGACCCCTTGAATGGTTTCGCGCATTTAGATACACATTCAGTAACTTTGACGAGTTTGCAGAGGCATTAATCATACGATTTTGGTCCATAGAAGCGCAGAATTCGTTAAGAGCGGAGGTTTATTCAAGAAAATACTCAGGTACTCTTCCAACACGGTACGCTGATTTCTTTACGAGTCAATTGTCCCGCTTGAGATTTTTGCAACCCCCATTGTCAACGGAGCAATTAATTGATGCGATTTCTCGTATGCTGCCTGTGGAGGTGAGAAGACTCATCATATCGTCAAACATCAGGGATTTGACCAGTATGGACGAATTATTAAGAAAGCTTGACTACTGAGGAGGTTAGACTACACAAGTCCAATGCCTAACGTGGTACAGAAAGGTCAGAGGCATGACTTCAAAGAAATAAATACGGTATATATGGACCAAGTCCAGCAAACTGACAAGCCAGATGAAGAGAAAACTGACAATGTAGGTCCTCACAGGAATAATCAGTTTCGGAATAACAGATCGCAAGGTTACCGTCCGTATCAACAGAGAAGAGGCTGGAACTATAATCGAGGCAATTACAACAATGGAAGAGGCAGATACTACAACAATAATGGTTATAACAGAAATTATAATAGAAATAACCAGAACCAAAATAGAAATCAGAATCCTCAAGGTCAGGTTATGACACCCGATCAGTATCAGGAAAGAGAAAGGGAAAACCAGCAATACCTGAAAGAATTACGGGAAAAAGAAGCCGAAAACCAAAAGAAAAGGCAGGATGTTGTAATGGATCCTGGGCCTTCTACGAGCCAGCAGAATTTTGAGGTCGGTAACACAAAAAAAAACGCCGATTTCTCAACGACAGTGAGAACTTGTAAATACATTGCCACACCACACCTAATTACAATTAATGAGATATATGAAGTTACTGATGAAGATTTACTAGAAGAGAGGGGAATCGTCAGAGAGGAAAGACCATGTGCCTTACCTATTATTTCTGTACTGATAGATGGCCAACAGTACAAAGCCCTGATGGATACTGGTGCAATTATTTCCATCATTTCAGAAGATTGTTATCAAAGTCTGCTAAGAGGAGAGAACATGACAGTTCTACCTGTTTCTACCGTCAAAGTGAGAGGGATTTTCCAAGATAAGGCAGTGAAGTGCAAGATTCAAGTGTTATTGAACTTTGAGATCAATGGAAGGAATTATGAACAGATCTTCATTGTGGTGAGCAAGATCAATTTTGATATGGTGCTTGGAATCAATTTTATATCGAAGGTCGGAGCTATTATTGACATGAAGAACAGAAGTATTAGCTTTAATGATGGGTACATGATCACAGAAGAGATAGAAAAACAGGACGTGAAAAACAGTCTGGAAATAGACCTTAGGGAAGAAATTTTGAATACCATAATTAATGAAGTGGAAAATTTAGCAGAAATACCCAGTCGAAAAACTGAAGGATTTGAAGAAATTCAGGGGGAATTTGAGGATCTGATAAAGGAATTCCAAGATATTTTTGATGAAAAGCCTGGATTGATTAAGGATTATAAGTACAAGATAAGGCTGTCAGATGAAACCCCTTACCAGAAGAGAATATACCCCATTCCTGAGAAATACTATCAAGAAGTACGAGGGTTAATCAGAAAAATGGAGGTAGACGGGATTATTAAAAAAACAGGCGTCGTCTTATATAAACCCCATCACAGTAGTGAAGAAAAGTAATGGTCAGATACGTCTTTGTCTCAATGCCAGGACCATCAACTTGAAGATTCTTCCAGAAAATGACCGACCACCCAAGATTAGAGATCTGCTTCGAAAATTCAAAGGGAGAGCATGTTTCAGCGTTCTTGACTTGACGTCTTCATTTTATCAAGTTCAACTAGAAGAAGAGAGTATGCAGTACACTGGATTCTTATTTGACCAGACGTCATGGGTCTTTGTCAGAATGCCTTTTGGTATGGTTAACAGTGGACCAGCACTTATTCGAGCACTTGATAGTAAGCTCACTGATGAAGTGAAAGAAAATGTAATCTGCTACATTGACGATTTAATCGTATCTTCACCCAGCGCCGCAGAACATTTAGTGCACCTGAGAAAGTTATTCGAGAATTTAAGGGAGGCCAATATCAAAGTCAATTTTGGAAAATGTCAATTCTTGAAGAAGGAGATAAATTACTTGGGGCATACAATTGATAAAGATGGATATCATCCAAACATGCAAAAAGTAGAGGCGATCACGAGATTTCCAAAGCCAACAAAGGTGAGACAAGTCAGAGAATTTGTAGGCGCATGCCAATTTATTAGCAGCCACTGTCCGAGATACTCTGAAATTATGGCTCCTCTGTATGACTTACTCAAGAAGAATAATAGATGGAAATGGAGTACCGCAGCAGACGAGGCTTTTGAGAAAGCAAAAGAGATGCTCAGAAATAACGTGAAACTGGAGTACCCAGACTTTGAGAAGGTGTTTTATATTGAGTCTGATGCATCAAGAATAGGCATTAGTGCAGTCTTATACCAGAAAGACGAGGCAGGCAACAAGCACTACATTGCATTCACTAGTCGGAAGTTGAAGAAACACGAGGAAAACTACTTCACGACTGAACTTGAAGCGTTAGCTTTTGTGACAACTTTGCAAGCGTGGAAGAAAATCCTGCTGGGACATAAGGTCATCATTATTACTGACCATAAAGCACTACAGTTTATGCTGCAAACTGACATGTCAAGTGATAGATTGACACGTTGGGCTTTGTTCACCCAACAGTTTAACGCCACTATCGTCCACCAGCCTGGGAAAGATAACTTACTGGCTGATGCGTTATCACGTAACCCTATTAAAAATGTGCAGATACACCATGTACAATTGGAGCAAGAAGATCAAGAAACCGTTAGGAGATTAGCCCGAATCGGTGTGTCACAGAAAAGACACGCTCCAATCAGGAAAATGTAGAGGTTCCTCAAGGGTTACATGGACAATACTGATGTTGACTATGCAGCTACACGGAGAAATTCACGACACTTTGTCTTGAGTGGAGACATCGTATGCAAGTATGCTGACTCTGCGCATACAAAACTCCGAATAGTCGTGCCACCTAAACTTGTTGTCAATTTAGTGTGGGTAGCTCATCACGCAACTGGACATGCCGGTTTAGATAAAACTCTTGATACTCTTAAAGAGAGATTTATTTGGACTAACATGCGTTCCAGCATTGCTAAAGTCATTCGTTCATGTGACAAATGTCAAAGAGCAAAGTATGCTTCTGCTTTATTGAAAGGAAAACCGAAGGCTATGATTACTTCTAAACCAAATGAACTCATGGCAACGGACATATTTGGCCCCTGTCCGAAGGGATATCAGGGTAACCAGTACCTGTTGGTTACCGTGGATGTATTCTCAAAATTTGTAACAATGAGTCCCATGCAGAAAGCTAACACGAGGAACGTTGTAAGCAGACAGGAAAATGCTGTATTTCCTAAAGCTGGTAAACCGGAATATCTACTGTCAGATCATGGAACGCAGTTTACATCCGTGGAATTTGCAGCGGATATGGAAAGGCTTGGCATTAAGCACTTATTTTCAAACGTGCGTTACCCAGAATCGAATTCTTCTGAAAGATATATGGCTGAATTTTCGAAATTCTGTCGAATTTTCTGTCCAAATGATCATTCTGGTTGGGTGAGATTTGTACCCCTTATTGAGGAATGTCTGAATTCTACAGTGCAGGAGAGCACAGGAGAAGTGCCAATGCGACTTCATCTAGGAAGAAACCCAGAAAGGCCGTGGGATCATCTTTTCAACCACGTTCCTAGAGATCCCGACCTAGGAAGGCAGCAGAGGATTGACAAGGCGAAGGAACAACTCCAGAAAGCAGCAGAGAAACGACTGAAACGAGTAGCTGGAAAACGTTTTGGTGCACCCTTACAAGTTGGAAATCTTGTATTAATACGCAGACCTATCAAGGCTGATATGAGCAAGAAAATCTATCCCAAGTTTGGAATTGTGTTTATGGGTCCGTTTAGAATTACGAACGCTTATGGAAACAACTGCTATGAACTCTACGATGATGAGAATAATGTCATTTACGGTAAGTTCAATGCTGGAAATTTGAAAAGATACTATCCTAGAGTAAGCCAGTAATAATTCAATTTCGTGTTCAAGAGATTTGAGATACTTGTAACACTGAGTTTAAAAACAATTTGCAACTGTTTTTAAAACGTGGTGAGGGGAGAATGCCCCCGTAAATTGAATTATGTTGAGACCACGGTGGCTATATTGAAAATTATGAAGAAAGTTATGGCTGTCATAGTTATGACGTGGGTAGTCATGACGTAAGCACGGATGACGCAGACGTTATGCCAGCAGGCTACTTGAGTTGAGATTTTTGCGACGTCAGCATTTGTTCGAGAAAGATTCGAGATTTACGACGCAGTCGCAGGAAATGTGGAATTGTGCTGAGGAAGAAATTATGCTATTGGAGGGGAGGCTCGAACCAATGAACGATTGTTTGAAGGAAGACGGAGATTGCTGAAACTATGATATTTTTAATGTTTTTTGGAATGCAGAATTGTGGAAATCCATTTGCAGTAGTGGCATTGATCTGGAATTTTGGTGAAATTTATTTTCAGTTTTTGGAATTTGAAAATCCGTCAAGTATTGACGAAGTTGGAACTTCTAGCGAGGACGCAGTAACACGCTATGGAAGGGATGGATACGCCCCTTATGAAGTTTATAAAAGGCCTTGCGCAGAAGAGAGCAGTCTCAAATCTCAACTGATATATCTCAAATCGTCAGGTCTCAGAACCTCAGATCTTCAGTATCAGTTCTTATATAGTCGTTTTGGTGAGACGTCGAGTGAAACCTGTAGAAAGAGTCGTCATTATAACGCGTGGTGAAGCCACCGCATTAAACGAGATTCGAGCAGACAAGCAGTGCAAGTTTACAGTGAGTGAAAACTAGGCGAAGTTAAAACGCACATTATAACGCGTCTACAAGATTAGCTATGAACAGTTAGCGTTTGCCTATAAGCTAATTCTATTGTGCTGTGCTACATTAAGGAGTGTAGAAAAGTTGAACAATTTCACGAAGTTATTTTTGAAGATATTGGCATTTTTAGACGACTGACAAAAGTGATTTTCTCGCCACCTGAGAAGCACTTTATATCGTCAGATTCTACGGTACGGCTGACACTGCTAGTATAACAGGGAGACTTCAGATTGAATTGTGACACAACGCTACAGTATTATGGAGCAGTTTAATATGGCAGTTTGTTCTACTATTACCATAACCGAAGAGAAGATGGAAGGCTAAAGGACTTTAATGCAATTGGGACATACATCGTTGGAGTAAGATAGCAGCATGGAACTTCGCTAATTGCTATTCCACACAAGCGAACATGTGGTGAACAACCATCTACACCCATGTTTCGTGGTCCAACGCTGAATACTATCAAACAGCAATGGAAACGATTTCATACTCACTGAATATGAATATTTCTACGGAAATTACTACAAAAACTTCATGGCGATTTTCTACCAGATCTTCAGGGATTTTTCAAGAGAGGTCAGGGTAGTCCCGACTCACAAAGAAGAGTTTTGCCGGAAGGATGTCTTTCGTCTACACGGAGCAGTGCAATTTCCGGAGGAGGAAGCAGTTCGATTCTCCAAGGGCGCTGTTTCCTGTTTCGAGGATGGAGCTCATCTTTAAGTTGGTGAAATGGATCCATCAGCAGTCTTCTTTGGGGAATTTTCCTCTGGAACTTCAATCGGCAGATAAGGTAGTCGTGAACGTTTATTGTTTTATTTGAGCTTTTTAGCGATATCTGAGCAACCATTTTCCCATATTTTCTGTCCTCATGTATTTTGCCCTATATTCTTGTTTGAGATTCCTATTCTCAGTACACCTTGATGAGTTATGCCTTTTTCGACGATTTATTAAGACATTGTTATGTCATGGGCATAGTTAAATGATTTTGGATCAGTTGAGACTGACATTTAGATATTTCAGTAATTTGCTTATTTTTGTAGTCACGATTTGACTATAAGTTAATGATTTTCATGGCAGATTTAAATTCAGACAGCGTGTCACTTTATTAAAGTAATTTCTACCCAAGTTTAATTACTTTGACCAATTTTCTGTCATCATCAAGAAGGAAGAACATTTAAATGATTTTAGAGCATTAAAATCTCTTGCGTTGTCGACGATCTTGGAAATACTAGTCGTTATTTGAAAAGATTGCAACACAGACATTTATCGTCAGTTATGAACGACCATTGCATCATAGACAATTTTGTGAAAGATGAACTTTGATTATGAATTATTGAATGCATTAAAGTCATGAACTTTTGTTAGGAGTTTTTTCTCAATTAGAGATTTGAATAATAATGTTTGCATTCCACAGTGTAATTGGATTCTATTCGACTATTTTGCAGTTTAGTCGCACTTTGTTTGATGATAGTATTTTTATACTACAATACTTTGAAGATGTTAATCTTAAATTTTGATAGACCAGAGAGGCGTATATAAGCGTATTCACTATTAAATTTGTTTGTGATTGGCAAATTTTTACTTCATTTCGATTCATGAATGAAATCCACGAAAGTTTAAGATAACAGTTTTGAAACTATTAATGATTATACGAATTTTTGAAGTGGAACTATGAATGTATAATCGCTAGTGCAGCGGACGTGTTGAAAGTCGCTGATGTATAATGCCCTTGAATAAATGAAGGAGGTTCCCACAGTAATTAATGATGTTGAAGAATTTGTTAGTGGAGGTTTTTGTAAGTTCTGTGGAAGATTTTGATGCCGTATATATTAATATATGATGAATTCTGGGCCTATTTTAATGCAGTTTTGTGCATTTTTTTTGTAAGCGAAGTATTTTCCGCTGGAGTGTATTGTCGTAGTCCTTTGAAAATTAATCAAGTGAATTTACTGTTATAATTAACAAGAGTATTGAAAGAATTTGAGATAAGATTTTGAATGAAGATTACCGTCACAAATAATTATAATAATTATTAAACCTTTATTAAACCAGATTGTGACATTAATATGTATAACCAACCTTCATTGGTCGATTATATTGACACGATTATGAAATTACCAACCGGATGAACATGTGGTTAAATGTATTTCTTAAATTAATAATTTGAATAATTTAAATGTTAATATTGTAAATAATGATGTAAATATCTTTGACAATAATGTGGAACGAAAGTAATGTTAGAGGCGTGTTTAAAATTTTTGTTATTGTCTTTGACAATATTATAAACAATTTCTAATTGTTATAAATAATTTATGAGTTTTTGTTATAAACATTTAAGAGTTTGTTTTATACTCTAAACAATGCTTATTAAACATTTGAATGATAATTTAACAAGCTTAGGGATTGTCAGAATAATCCAGTGGTATGTGAGTTGAGCATTTGAAAGATTTGCGTAACAATATGAGTTGTCTTGCGGACATTTAGAGCGTTTGAGAAGGAGCTGGATTCTTACGCAATGTGGCATGACAAGTGAGTCCATTTGACAAGGTGTGCGACATGTTGAAGGGTAGACCGCAGCTGGCCAGACAACTGGTTATCAGCGGGCAAGGTCGTCTACATTGTGGCCTTGTGCCTATAAATACAAGTGTCATGTTTATTAAAAGAAACCAAATGCTCTGTATATGTGTCTCGTCCTGACTTCCTTATCCAATCCAAATGTGTTCTAAATATTACGTTACTTTGAGCTCGTGGGAGCTAACATGTTGTATGATAACTTTGCAAGTCCTATAGGAGGACATAGTCAGATTGACATGGGCTACTGATAGCCACATTTATTTTGTTGAGTTTGTTAAAATCATACCCTTTATTTGAAATAAAAGCTTTTGTACAGTTCAAAGTTCTTGTCTTCGTTCTGGTTCATTTTTAAATGTCATGGTGGAGGTTATTGTGGGAGCATACTTTAGTGATCCAGTTGTCAACCCAATCCCCGAGATAATTTTTAAGAGGTAAGTGAAGGTAAGTATGAACCCCCGTCTATTTTGGTGTGTTCCACAATAATTTCTTGTTAACTTCTGTGCTCAAATCTCGGTAGTATCTGTCAGTGCCATTTTCATTGGTGTAGCTGAGCCGGTGCGGTTGATTATTGGCAATCCGATTGAGGGGGCGGATATCTGACAGCCTACTATCCGGGTAAACGGGGACAGTACCATCCCGGCATTTGCCCGAAGACGAAGTGGGAAACCACGGAAAACCACTTCGAGGATGGCTGAGGTGGGAATCGAACCCCCTCTACTCATTTGGAACACCCGAGGCTGAGTAGACCCCGTTCCAGTCCTCATATCACTTTTCAAATTTCGTGGCAGAGCCGGGAATCTAACCCAGGACCTCCGGGGCGGCAGCTAACCATGCTGACCGCTACGCTACGGAGGCGACAGTATTATTAATAATAATAATAATAATACCTCAACGCTGGAAACCATCAATTAAATCATCGGTGGCTGCTCTACGCTGGCTGGTATACAGTATACCAAGAAGCACAATGATGTTACTAATATATTACATCAAGAGCTATCTGTAAAATGTGGACTTTTGGATACGAGCGTGGTGTACTACAATTACCAGCCTTCCAACTTGCTTAAAATGAGCATCATAAAATGTATTGGGATAGAGCTATTTTAATCGTCCAGAAAATATTGGCCAATCGATCGGATATGATCTATTTCATTAAAAGAAGCCAGAAGGCCTACTTGATAAACGTTGCCGTCCCTCTTACAAGGGGCGGATACGATGCATGGGTCACCGATTCGAACCTTCTTTAGTACACGTGTAGCACATGACCAGGCGTATACCAGGTGCAAGTAGTAAGGTGCACTTCTCAGCCATTTCCGAGAAATTGATTATTCGCAATTGCTGTGCGGCATCCATGTGCGTTGTACGCTAGCAACAATCCAACGAACGCGTGGTGCAGTGGTATGAACCTTGCTTCGTAAGCGCGGGATCGCTGGATCGATTCCCACCGGTGAGCCGTTGCAGTGTGTTGGGTTCTTTTTTATTTTTTTCATTGTTTTTAACCATTGGCAATTTTCAACCAATACCCACTGCTTGCAGGGTACGGGGTGTTCCGATGGTTCCCAGTCGTGCAATGAACGGAACAGACTGGGCCTTCAATGTATAAATGTATACCGGTACATATAATAGAATACATCTGACCGTGTATAATACCAATGTGTTTGGAATGCCGATACTGTACATTATGTAATGACACAAACGTTGACCCCATACGATGATTTCAGAATCCCTTTTCCCGCTCACGTAACACGTTATTACAATTGACTGCAAAATAAATATTGTTCACGACACCTACATTGTACGAATTCCCAATGTTTGCAACAACAACAAAAAACACAACACACCGCAAAAGCTCACCGGTGGAATTCGATCCCGCGATCCCGCGGGTACGAAGCAGGGCTCTTACACTGCACCACGCGCACGATGGCTCATTGCTAGCGTACAACGCACATGGACGCCGCACTGCAATTGCAATTAATTAATTCCTCAGAAACGGCTGAGAAGCGCACCTTACTACTTGCACCTGATATACGCCTGGTCATGTACAATTGTACGGATTCCCAATGTTTGCAACAACAACAAAAAACACAACCCACCGCTAAAGATGGTTCGAATCGGTGACCCATGCATCGTATCCTCCCCTTGTTAGCCAAAATATGCTAAATACCCAGGTTCAGAAAAAAAAACAAGTACGCACCGTTGGGTGAATAATATGGGGACTAGAATGCGTGAGAATTTTGCCAGTTGAGATCCCTTCCAATGGCTTTGGAGGAACTGCAAATGAAACTCCTGATAGCCAAAATACAGAAGCTGCTGGATTCCTGTCATATTGTTAGGTTATTTCTATCACAGTAAGATATACATGACACTTGATTGTGAAATCCGTATGTTGTAGACTGAGTTGTACCATATTGATGACAAATTAAGGATAATAATAATCAAAATTATGATAATATTAATAATAACAACAATATGCTAATTATGATAATAATAGACTAATAATAATCATTATTATTATTATTATTTTTATTATTGATGTGTGAAATATATCCACTCGGTTGCTGGATATTTTTGTGGGTGTGATTTTGAAAAATGGGACGGAGGTGGATTGGAACGATCGAGGTGGCACCAGCTGGCAGTGGTGGATCGAACGTAAGTGTAGACGCACTGCCAACTTGATCGATCGATCCAGCTGGCAGTTGTAAGATCCAGCTGGCAGTGGTACGAGAAACAATGAGCGCGCCGTGTCGGAAATTGATACCATGATGTACTCTCGGCCATGTGGAATGTAAATGGCATACTGAACTGTAAACGCTCATGCGAACTCTGGTGTCAAGTGATTGAAACAAAGCACATGGGACATGTTCGAAGTCTTCGTATTGTCCCCGTTTACCTGGATAGTAGGCTGTCAGATATCCGCCCCCTCAATCGGATTGCCAATAGTCAATTGCACCGGCACAGTTACATCAATGAAAATGGCACTGACAGATACTATCGAGATAAGAGCACAGAAGTTCACAGGAAATCATTGTGAAACACACCAAAATAGACGGGGGTTCATACTTACCGTTACTTACCTCTTAATTATCTCGGGGTTTGAGTTGACAACAGGATCACTAAAAGTCTGTTCACACAATAACCTCCACCATGACATTTAAAAATGAGCCAGAACGAAGACGAGAACTTTGAACTGTACAAAATGCTTTATTTCAAATAAAGGGTATGATTTTGATAACACAACAAAATCAACGTGGCTATCAGTAGCCCAAGTCAATCTGACTACGTCCTCAGTAGGACTTGCAAAAATTATCATACAACATGCTATAAAACATTTTAGCTCCCAAGAGCTCCAAATAACGTAATATTCATAACACTATTGGATTGGAAAAGGACGTAAGGGTGTGACATATATAGAGCATTTGGTTTCCTTTTAATAAACATGAGAATGGTATTTATAGTCGCAAGGCCGGAGTGTGGACGACCTCACTCTGATAACCAGATGTTGGCCCAGCTGCGAGCTACCCTCCAGCCTGTTGCATACTGGTCAAATGCACACCCTTCTCACGTGCTAAGTTGCGTAACATACAGCTTGCTCTCTCAAGCTTTTAAATGTCTATAAGACAACTCACATTATTTACGCAAATCTTTCAAGTACTTTGCTCACATCCTATTGGATCACTATGTTAATTCCTTAAACTTGTTAACTTCTCATCCAATTGTTTAATTAGCTCTTAAATGTTTATAACAAAATCACATAAATTATTTATAACAATTAGAAATTGTTTATAATATTTGTCAAAGACAATAAAAATATTATAATCACGCCTTTAACATCACTCTCGTTTCACATTAT
Organism: Meconema thalassinum; assembly: GCA_946902985.2. NCBI lineage: Eukaryota > Metazoa > Arthropoda > Insecta > Orthoptera > Tettigoniidae > Meconema > Meconema thalassinum. The sequence continues at coordinate 200,014,425 of OX336391.1, read as the reverse complement.
TTTCAAAAATATTTACAGCAATTATTTACAATATTAACATTTAAATTGTTTAAATTATTAATTTAAGAAATACATTGACCACATGTTCATCCGGTTGATAATTTTCATAATCGGGTTTAATATAATCGACCAATGAAGGTTAGTTATACATGTTAATGTCACAATCTGGTTTAATAAAGGTTTTAATAATGATTTGTGACGGCAACCTTCATTCAAAATCTTATCTCAAATTCTTTCAAAACTCGTGTTAATTATAACAGTAATTCACTTGATTTATTTTCAACGAACTATGACAATCTTACTCCAGCGGAAAATCCTTCGCTAACAAGTTAATGCACAAACTGCATTAAAAATATGCCCAAAATCATCATATATTAATCTATATGCCATTCAACTTTCACATAACTTACAAAACTTCCACAAATAATTCTTTAACATTTATTCCTGTGGGAACTTCCTTCATATTCAAGGGCTTTATACATCAGCGACTTTCAACACGCGCTGCACTAGCGATTATACATTTATAGTTCCACTTAAAATTTTTTATAATCATTACTTGTTTCAAAACTGTTATTTTTATTTAACCTTCGTGGATTTCATTCATGAACCGAAATGAAGTCAAAACTTGCCAATCACAAACAAATTTAATAGTGAATACGCTTATATACGCCTGTCTGGTCTATCAAAATTTAAGATTAACATCTTAAAAGAAATGTGTAGTATAAAAATACTATCTTCAAATAAAGTGCGACTAAAATGCAAAGTAGTCGAATAGAATCCAATTAGACTGGGGAATGCAAACATCGTTATATAACTCTCTAATGGAGAAAAACTCCTAACAAAAGTTCTAGACTTTAATGCATTCAATAATTCATTATTAAAGTTACTCTTTCACAAAAGTGTCTATAATGCAATGTTCATTCATAACTGACGATAAATGTCTGTGTTGCAATCAATACAAATAACGACTAGTATTTCCAAGATCGTCGACAATGTAAGAGATTTTAACGCTCTAAAATCATTTAAATGTTCTTCCTTCTTGATGATGACAGAAAATTGTTCAAAGTAATTAAACTGGGGTAGAATTACTTTAATAAAATGACACGCTGTCTGAATTTAAATCTGCCATAAAAATCATTAACTTACAGTCAAATCGTGACTACAAAAAAAATATTAATTACTGAAAATTCTAAAAATCAGTCTCAACTGATTCAAAAATCATTAACTATGCCCATGACATAACAATGTCTTAATAAATCGTCGAAAAATGCAAAGCTCATCAAGGTGTACTGAGAATAAGAATCTCAACAAGAAAATAGGGCAAAAATACATAAGGATAAAAATATGGGAATAATGGTTGCTCAAACATCATTAATATACTCAAATACAATAAACGTTCACGACCACCTTATCTGCCGATTGACGTTCCAGAGGAAAATTCCCCAAAGAAGACTGCTGATGGATCCATTTCACCACGTTAAAGCTGAGCTCCATCCTCGAAATAGGAAATAGCACCCTCGGAGAATCGAACTGCTTCCTTCTCCGTGAATCGCTCTGCTCCTCGAAGACGAATAGACATCCTTCCGGCAATAAACTTCTTTGTGAGTCGGGACACCCCTGACCTCTCTTGAAAAATTCCCTGAAGTTCCAGTAGACAATCGTCATGAAGTTTTGTAGAAATTTCCGAAGAAATTATTCATATTCAGAGTATGAAATTGTTTCTATGGCTGTTCGATGGTATTCAGCCGTTAATTACGAAACATGGGTGTAGATGGTATTCACCGCATGTTCGCTTGTGTGGAATAGCAATTAGCGAAGTTCCATGTCGCTATCTTACTCCGTTGAAGTATGTCCCAATTGCAATAAGCCCTTAGCCTTCCATCTGCTCTTCGGTTGTAGTGTTAGAAGAACAAACTGCCGTATTCAATTGCTCCATTATACTGTATCGTTCTGTAACCAAGCAATCTGAAGTCTTTCTATTCCACTCGCAGCGTCAGCCGTTGCGTTGATTCTGGCTATACACAAGTGCTTCTCTTGTGGCGAGATAATCACTTTTCTCAGTCGTATAAAACTGCTAATATCTTTCGAACTAATCGGTCGAAATTGTTCAGCTTTTCTCTATAACTGCATGTAGCACTGCACAATGCAATTAGCTTATCGGAGACCGCTAACTGTTCAAAGCTAAACTTGTAGAAGCTTTCTAAGGTCCGTTTCAACTTCACCTAGTTTGACTTGGATCTCGTTAATATAGTGGCCTCGCCACACGTTATAAAGACGATTCTTTTCACTGCCGTTCACTTCGACGTCTCACTATAATGAATGTATAAGAAAAGAACTTTCACAATAGACTTCGATGATCTGAGAATGAGATCTCAGAATGATCAGAGAACGAAAGAGGCTCCTCTCTTCTGCGCAAGCCCTTTTATTAACTTCACGAGGGGCGTTACCATCCCTTCCAAAGCATGGTACTGCGTCATCGCTAAAAGTCCCAACTTCGTTAATACATGACGGATTTTCAAAATTCAAAAACTGAAAATAAATTTCACCAAAATTCCAAATCGATGCTTTTACTGCAAATGAATTTCCACAATTCTGCATTCCAAAAGTAATAACAATACTATAGTTTCAGCAATCTCCGTCTTCCTTTAAACTATCGTTGATTGGTTCATGCCTCTCCTCCAATAGCATAGTTTCTTCCTCAGCCGAATTCCTCGTTTCCCGCGACTGCGTCGTAAATCTTGGAACATTCTCGACTAAATGCTGACGTCACTGAGAATCTCAGCTCAAGTAGCTTGCTGGCATAACATTTACGTCATCCGTGCTTACGTCATGACTACCCACGTCATAACTATGACAACCATAACTTTCATTATAATTTCAAATATAGCCACCGTGGTCTCTATATAATTCAATTACGGGGGCAGTATCAGTATTGGTCTGTGAATCAAGAGGTCCTGTTTATAAGGAATTTAAGGTTATGAGCGGTGTCGCGTCTATTAATCTAGCTGATCCATATCGTATTTTTTATTTAGGCTAGTGCTGGTGGAAGCTACAAATCATATAATAAAATGAGTTCCGTATTATAAACTACAATATCTGTAAAACACTCCCTTTTACAATAGATTAATATTTGTGCCAATAATAGCATAAAATACCGGTGTATCAACAATTTCACGTGAGGTTTCTTCTATGTCAGATGTTACACATCATATGCGACTACTGTAAGGCTCGTAATTTTTTTAAATCATTTCTCAAGCCAGGAAGCAAACTTATTACCGTCATTACCGTGTTGGAAGCCATTTATCAGTGTTCCTTAAGCTTGAAAAACATTTATAAGAGACTATAAATGAATTTGTTAATCTCATGTAATTTCATTTCAGGATCAGGGAAAAACTCATTACAATTCGGTACAATGGTGTTGACCGATTTAAGCGTAAGGTTTCAATGTTATATCCCGTATTATCGTCATTTGCACACCATATTTCACAGCTAGCGTATGGAGTGACGTGGACCGATACTTGAAGCGTCAGAAACCAGGCTATATAGTACGTTAGATCACCGGACTCTTACATAAAAATGTGACGGAGAACGCTTTATTTCTTTGCTTCGAGCTCTATATAACTTATTATGAATATTACGGTTATTAAAAATACTGCCCACCGTTAGCAAGAATACATTCAACGACCCTCCATCCCAAAGACTCGCGGATGCAGTGTGATGAAACCATACTTTATTACGAATGGTGTCTCAGTTTTACGTAATACTTGCACGAAGACTCTTGACAGTGCTTTGGATTTCTTGCACATTAAGCATCAACATTCCTCATCAATAAAAGGGCAGTTAGTTTAGGCCTGGAGACTGTGGAACCAAATCTACCGATCCATTAGTCACGGAATCATTGACAGAAGTAACAACGTACATTGCCACTGAAAGTACATCGTACATGTTTCTGCACACATGTTTAAATACATTTTCGTCCTCAACATTTGGGGGAATGTGTCCATGAAGTTTTCATTTACATTTTGCTTATTTTCTGCATAACTCCCTGCATAAAGTAGCATGATGTAACTTAAAAACTCATCTAGTTGTATATAGGCTACCCTTATTAATAAATGAATCGATGAATAAATCGCACCCCCGGTGCAAGACTGCCACAGGTCAAAATAGTACATTATGCAACGAGCCTATAATGGCAGTAATTAAGACACGAGTATGTTTATAAAACGAGCGAAGTGAGTTTTATAATTTCCATACGAGTGTCTTAATTACCATTATAGGCGAGTTGCATACGACTGTTTATGTTCGTTGATAATTATTACTGTATTATATGTTTTAACATAGCCTAAATATTCATAAAATCTGTGGGATTCATTCACTTCAGTTAGAGAACAGAGCGCGCTGGGTTTGCTTAAACTACTGAACAGAGCGCATGCGTGGGTCAAAGAACTTCGGAAGCAGAGACCATTTACTTTGCTTCGCAATGCTATTGTTGACAGCCTGCATAATGTCTAGTGCCGATCAAGACTAGCATTCACTAATATTGTCACCGAAGTCGTTTGAAAGCAATGCGCTGTGTATAATTTGGGGTTGGGGATATTAAGGTACAGTGCTATTTCTTGTCTCATATTCGCCAGTTTATTTACGCATACATATGGGACGGTGCACTTTCCATGTCGGTAATTTATATAGAAGGATACTGTGTTGCTAACTTCTGTACGTAGATTCATAAATTTCTTGCTTATGTCATAGTATTTTCTTTTTACCGTAAACGTTCGTGCTGATTTTGTGTTTTTGTTTGGGATTGTAACTACAATGTTTGATCCAATATCCAATTTGAACTTTCAAATCATGTAATTCATGTCCAACATGTTGGATTTTTAGCGCATGCGCGAAGCTTTCCTTACCTAATTGGTCAATGAATGAGCTCTAATTGGCTGGAGAAACTGTTTCATAACGAAAAACAGTGTTACAATAGCCCTCATTATGATACAGTTTTCTGACATATAATATTTACATTTCGATATCGTCGAACATAAATTACACTTTTTCAGGAGAAGCATTATAAATTTGAGCTAATAGGAAAAATATAAATATTTAAGTAATTAAAGTTAAAGTAGCATATTACTAACTTCTAACATTGTCTAGTAATAATAATAATAAAAATAATAACATGCAAAGTTATTTCAAGGATTATAATTACGTTTTTAATCAAAAATAATAATAATTTTGAGTTATAGCTGTTTTTTATTCAGTGCCGTAGAATTTCTATTTATAGGATCTGAGTTGTGGCAGTCTTACAGGACTCGGACTTGATCATGGGCATTTATAAGTACCACATACTTCAAAATTAATGATTTTTGACTTGTATAAAATATAAATCAATGAATAAATGAATAAGGTTGATAAATTCAAAGGGTTCGGGAAAAGAATAGCTCAAAAACCACGGTCATCTGGTTTGAAGACAGAAGGAGGATATTTAACGACCGTGTGAAGGAATTCTGGGAGGAGAAAAAGATTGGCAAGTTGGCTGATTGTTTACCCCGGTCCAAAGTAGGACAAAATCGACAGAAGACAGAATAAATAAATAAATAAACTAATTCAATGATATATTGACCAAAGAATTACTCTACAATTAGTTCGTGAATTGTACAATAATACAAGCCAATTCGTTTGGAGGGAGAGCTTAGCCATGAATTTTATTTAGATTATGTACAAGAGCATACTTCCATTTTTTTCCTTCATTGGTCATTTCTTCCAAAAGATTTTTGGTCTCCAAAATTATCTATCGTTATTTAAGAGCCAATTAATCAGGGTAAGTTCCTACTTTAAAATTATATTCCCTTGGAAGTAATCTATAACGCTTTACAAAGTATGGCGTCTTTGTCTACGGCAAGCATCGAATTTCTTACTGTGAGAACTTTCAGTCTGAGGTAAACTTGTCCAAGTTTAAGATTATATATTAATTAGTTCATGGTAACTAAGTTTGCTACAAACTTAGAAATGAGCAAATACGTAAAATCCAATCATTATTAATTAAAGGAGCAAAGCAGGAAAATTCTACGCAAGTAATCGGGAGTTCATCAAACTTTAAGTGCGATAGAAATCCCACTCTCGTTTAACCACAAGACTCTGTCGGAGAACCAATTCCCGATACGACTCCAGGATATTGAATACCTGAAGTCCCTACCCCTTCCGCCTTCTCTACCCCCTCCACACGGACGTCCTGCTGCTGTAGATATCGTGGCACAGGAAAACAAGACCAATCGAAAAAGCATTTCACATTTCCTACATAAATTGATAACAAAGTTTATTTTCGTTTGACACATATAGGAAATTTAAAACTAAGTTACGTCTGTAGGCGATTTCCTTTCCAGATGCCAAAGCGGATGTTCCACTTCCGACAGTGGAAGTGTTCTTATAGAGTTATTGAACATTTGAGGAGAAGGGATTATTTTAAACCACTGTACCTCCCTGGATTACTACTGAGGGTAAGCGATTGGAATGTACTGAATTATATATTAACGATTATTGGACAACTTTTAAATTTGATTAATACCGTTAAGTTTCGTTGGCCCCATGATAATACATTTAGAGCATGTCATATTGAATTTGAATTGATCATAATGTAATTGGTATTATAAACCAATTACCTGAATTCAATGAGCAATTTAAACAATATTTTGTGCCTGTATGATTAGTTTTAATGAATGGAGTCCATAATGTAACGTGATATTACAAAATGTGCATTATCTCTGATGATGAGGAATCTGAATTCTTTGTTGCCGTCATTGTACATTTTTCTGTAACTGTTTATGATTATCTTTTGAGTAAAATACAAGATATCAACTGTAACCTGTATCAAATGAGTTATAATCCGCAATCCATTTCAGAGACAATGATAGAATATTACGTTATCTGTTATTAGTGTAAGGGGATACAATTCCGAATATCAAGCTCATGTTCTAATTTTACAGACTCCAAATACTGATTGTCTTTAGAAAGTCTACAATGTCATTTATACGTGGTTTGGTTTATATATACAGGGTGTAATTGATATAATGGAAGTCCGTTACACTGGCGATAGAGACTATTCTAAGCTTCCTAGGTAAAAAAAATTGTCACCAATCTTTAAATTAAAAATTAATCATTAAAATGTCAATGTTTTTAGTTTTTTCTGAAACTCTTCAAACAGAGTGTGAGGCAACTGTCTGGGGGAAACGAGGCGGGGCGAGGCGGGACGATGCGCGGAGTGGAAGTTGTTACGTAATCGGAGCATTGACCTCACCGGCTGAGGGGTGGTATCAGCTGTTATGAGGATAGCGAGCGATACCCGTCTCGTAAGAAAATTTGTATTGCTGTTGTTGTTGAAATTGCACGCAATGGCTTGGGACGATAAGACCGGTAGTATTGTGTAGCCTACTTTGTGAGAGTAAGTATAAAATAATTTTGATAATCAGCCCTGGTGTGTCATTGGAGTCCGGCACGTAAATGAAATAGAGTGAGACAAAATTCCGACATCCCGTATTCTGTTCAGAACTAGCATTTAGGACGGAAGGAAAATACTTAATGTTTTGTTTGAGAGGCTTGGCAATTTTGGTCATTTAGCCCCATGCGGTTGGGTGTGGGTAGAATTCGTCTGATAACCTGGGTTTTGTGGTTTCTTTAATACTGAGGGGAGGATTGGGAAGAAGGCGCCCGTGGCCTTAAGTCAGGAACCATCCCAGCATTTGCCTGGGGTAGAAGTGGGAAACCATGGAAAACAACTTCCAAGATTTAATAGTAGTATGGTACCACATGTACATAACAATAATAATAACAATAAAGCAAATATAGCGAGTTGGTTGGCCCTATCAGAAGTCAATGGCATGTAGAACATGACCGGAAATTTCGTGATCATGAGCTACTGGACCTCCTTTTTATGTGGAATCCGAACCACAGGACATGATATTTCACTTCGAAAATAACACATGAATTGACCATGAATCAAACCCGGTCCGCCGTGGTGAGAGGCCAACAGCTTGAACGCTGCACCATCACGCCCCGACTTGCATATCGGCCGGCGATGATAAGCTGTCTCAGTACTAGCACCACATGTAGTGTACCCATCTGTAGAATCAATACATGGTCATACTTCGGTTAGCTCAGTGGTCTCGAGGGTGGTAGTCCATGCCCATAATATGGCACATATATTTAGGATCATAATCAACTCAACACTTCAAATATACTCAAGAATCACAAATTAAAATTATATTTAATAGTAACGAATCTTTGGCGCTACAAAAATCCAAATAAAACATAAAATCTCAAAATATATTACACTACTTCACACTTGTTTCCAATGAACAAGGAATCAATATAATCATTATCAAGATCATCAATACTTGGGTTCCCTAATCTGACCCTTTTCGTTTCACTTCCATAAGGTAACTTCTTAAAGTTTGTTTTTATGAGCTCACTATGGCTCCATTAGTTTTTTATAAGACTATCCATTATTGAAAAACATGATTTCTTCTTTGGCTTTGGGTTATTAATGTATGCTCTACATTAATTTATAATAATAATAATAATAACAATAATAATGAATATTATTTCAATTTAGTCCACATGAATCGAGATCTGATCTCTCTCTCTCTCTTTGTCAATGTACTGCGTAATGTTTGGAAAGTTCGTGCTACCCTTGTGTCTAAAAACTATTGAAAAATTCAATTAAACAAGACTCCCTGAATTGTTTAAGTTTTGCATTGACTCAAGAACATGCATCTTTAAACCTGTCACACAATGAGAATTTTCTAAAATAGTAATGCAACAATTCAATTATTTATGGTATCTGATCGTAATTTCAGTCTATAATTTATATTAATTGGGTTTCGGGGATACCTCCCGTCCCTCCTTTTGAAAGTCTTTACGAGTACAATAACACTCTGATGTTAACATAACAAAGCAATTACGGGCCAGCGACCTACCCTTGAGTGCTCACTAAATTTATGGCTCTTCAGACAGGCGGTCTACAATATACTGGGATACCATTCAAGAACTCAGCTGGCTCCTTTCTCATACTGTCATGAGTTACAGTATACGAAAAGCTTTTGACATTTAAACCTATCAGTTTAACATTGAAACGGCAATCACATCAGTCGGTAATTATTTCACAGAATATAACGATTAATAGATGAGCATCAATACTGTGGCCAACGGCCTAGCCGTGTTGAAACACCGGATCCCATGAGAACTCCGTAGTTAAGCAACATTGGACGCAGTCGGAACTTGGATGGTATGCCGGCTCTAGGCACTGCGCGCTGTTGGCCAACATTAGGAGGAGCGGAAAGGCCCTGACCACCCTACCGCACGTAAACTCCGGCTGGGGGTAGCCTCTTCGGAGGCTTGGACCTGCCTTCGGGCAGAATACCAATTAATTTTATCAATACTGTGTGAGCTGAAGTGCGATCATTCTTTTACAGGGGCTCACAACATCACTTTGACACCTTTGTGTCCAAATATATTCAAGTCCTAGGGCTTTTCCCATTTGTGGAAGATATGACAATATTTGCTTGGAGCGGGGACTTGCACCTCCGTTCTCCAACTTCATGCTCTAACAGGGCGGTATTCCAGCAGACCTCTGTGCGTGTAAACACAATACGTTTAGAGCGGGAATTGAACCCATATCCTCTAACAACAATAATAGCTCCCTTCTACACAACTTATATAGATTCGTCATCGTCAGCCTCACTACAGCTCCACCCATTATCACTCACATCCGTGATATTAGCTATAACAATCTATAGACTCTATTTTACATTCGCTCAATTAGCGTGTATATTTCATATATTCTGTAAAGCTTTTCGTAACTTCTGATTTTTCAAGCTGTCCTTACTTCCCATGGCTAACATTAACTTGCCATAAATGACTATTTCACTGTCATTAGTACTTTCTCAATGCAATTTGACATGAACCCTACGGTTCGAAATCGCATTGTTTCATTATTTGAAGAGATCATTACACTTAACATGGTTCACTTTGAACATTACAATTTATTTCATTACTCACTTATTTATTAACTGACGATCAGATCCATCCTTATCATTTCTAATTTATTTCACCTATTCAATTTCTGTCTCATACCCGTGTGACATTTCTACCATTTTAAGTATACACGAACTTCCCTCAAAATATAATTTATATTGGTAAGCGGTACTCATATTTTGATCCTGCTGGTCCTCGGACCCCAATGGATGATGACTGGTTCACCCACATACTGGGCTTAGTTCACCATTTTGACTACCGTAGCACTTTCCACAAATAACCCTTTTTAATAAACCTTACGCATCTTGCTTACACTTATTACTGACATGATTAAATACACTTTGACACTTACGCCTTCTCCAAGTAGGTAGGTACTCATGACTTCTGTCCATGTCCTAACATCCCCTTGAATCGACTTGAGAGTATCTGCTATTCGTACCCGTCACTCCACTGGTCACCATCGAATAGTTTATATCGGTGTTTCTCCTCGTAATTTATCGGCCCTAATGTTAAAACACTGGCACGATACTGTCTATATGCGGCGATAAGCCTATCCTTTGCCGAATATCTCTTTTAGACACAATTTCTAGAGTCGCTGTCTAAGATTGAACTAACGTTTTTCTACAAATATTTCTCCACTCGAATTCGCATTCCGAATTGTTTTACTAGAATACTGTTCGAGTATTTCTTCCCTTGACGATTGAAATTTTCATTTACTTCAATGATTATTACTACTTTCGAATCGTACTACACTTCCGAATTACCGTCACTAATATGTTCTGACTTCCCAAGCATAGGTAAGTTCTGAATCGTTATGACCCGATTTTTGGTCTTACACGTACTTTGATAATTGTTTAACGCGCTCGGTGTTTACGACTTCTTATAGTACTGACGATATATTATAACACTTTTCCAGATGTTGACTGAATTTAGTTCCTATCGCACAGTATAACTTTCACTAAAGTTATTGTCGACTTAATATTTCCGCAGTCAAAGTATGGCAACCCGCTAGGTTCCATAAACTTGGTTACTTCTTGACGCGGCGCAACCACTATCTGGTCCTTCGATGACTGTCTGTGATACAGCGTAACCTCTACGACGGTTCGTTGATAACTGTACGATTTCTGCTCGACTGGCAGGCTTCAGTATTTATTTAAATCCGGTTGAAATTAGTGCCTGTCCTTCTTTTTGAAGCTAATTTCCAAACTAAGCATCGTATGAGCTTTACAAAATATCTCTAGACTCCTTATGGTCTCTAAGTTCCAAAATTATCTTAAACTTCGAAAATCGATCGTACCATTAATTTACAATAATTTCCAAGTGTTCTAGCTTTGTGTGGGTTGGGACTCATAACACGAATACATCCGCGATATCGTTCCGCACAGCCCAGACTACGTCATGCCTTCCTAAGCACTCTTCTTCTGAATGATTATTATAACATTTTATTTCTCTAAAAATTCTAATTACTTTTATTATACATATTGGCGGGCCTAGAAATTTATAAGTTTGCTTCTTTCTCGAAAATGGGGTAATTACACCAACATTCTGACTCCGCTCACAGTTACTGTCGCGAGAATTTCCCTGAGGTCATCACATTATAGGGATTCCCCTTCGTGCCTTCTCGTATTTGATATCAGAAAAAGTTCCCCGTCTGATTGCATGATGTTTAATCATGAAGCTGCTGGTGTGGCCCACGTAGGCACATTGAGTCATTCTGTTACTCATGGGCCAGCTGCATCATAAATTTGATAAAAGCGATGTCTCACCATGTCGTCATCTGCAGTCGTCTTAAACTCCCAGATCGGGTCTGTACAAAGCTTCTATGAATATCATACCTTTCTCGACTAAATGATCACGGGTTCGATTCCTGTACCTGCCTCATAAGGGTACAGTAGATGATTATGACAATAATAATAATAATAATAATAATAATAATAATAATACCACGAACCTACTACGTTGTCGTAGCAGGGGGAGAGGTGATACTCCCACGTGGCGCGTCCCAGGTGGCGGATAGGGGGGTCCTCACTGGCTTGCCAGCGGACTTGAGGGAAATAAAATACCTCTCGCGGACCAAACACTCTGTAAACAGCTGCAGAACATCGAGTGGCACCTCTCGATCTCAACAATCGAGTTGCAACCTTGTGATCATTTCATGTGATCACCCCAACCTTTCACTTTCAACTTGTGAACCTGGCATGATGGATCGTATTGGATCACAGCAACTACCCCAGGCCCCGGACTTATACAGTTCGGGTTCTCCCGATCATCGGATTCTGGGGGATCGGGAGCATCATGCTGAGAAGAGTCGGAGCTTCTCAAAATCTCTTCGCCCGAAGAAAAAGAACTTCATCGGAACAGTCAATGTGAACACTTTGCTCAAAACTGGGAAACTTAAACATTTAATTGACACCTTTAATAAATTTGATATTCAAATTGCAGCCATTCAGGAAACACGTTTCCAAGACGAAAATCATTTTGATTCAGGAAACTTTAGGATATATAAGGGGAAACCAGCCATAAAAATTGGAGATAATTTATCACAATTTGGAACAGCGTTTTTTGTAAGAAAAACAATAGCCAGTTCAGTACTCAACTTTACTTCTCCCTCCGAAAGGATCTCCGTTCTCTCAATAAAATCAAGCAACAAGGCATACACATTGATTAATGCCCACGCTCCCATAAACAATGACAATAAGAAAAACCCTCAGAAAGTAGAAGACTTTTGGGAACTCCTTGAGGAAACCATCAGCAAAATTCCTAAACATCATGTGAAAATTTTACTCGGTGACTTTAACGCACAGGTTGGTAGAGAAAAGAAGTATAGGTCCATAGTTGGTCATCATCCAGCACATTGGAGAACAAATCAGAATGGTGAGCATCTGATAAATTGCTGTAAATCCTTCAATTTGAGGCTCATGTCTACATATTTCACCAGGTCTCCACACAAGAAGAAAACATGGAAATCACCAAATCCAGCACTAGGAGAATTCCAAATTGATCATGTAGCAGTGTCCAAACAGAACATATGTGAAATCCTAAATGTTAGAGTGCGCAGGGGAGTGATTGACTCTGATCACTACTTAAGCCAAATCAAAGTGAAATTCCAGCCTAATAGATCCAAACCAAAAACTAAGAGATTACTAAGAGTGGATCCGGAGCACCTCAAGCAGAACGCCAAAGAATTTCTTCAGGCCATAAAAGAGCAAAATCCCAAAGACTGGAGGGACTTAGGAAACTCAATTCTGACATCAGCACAGAAGTTAGGGCAGCCCCCAAGGAAAAGGAAACACAGATGGTGGAACACAACCTGTGATAAAGCAATTGAAGACAGAATTAAAGCCTGGAATAAATGGAACGGACATCAGACAACTGAACGATGGGAATTATTCCTTAAGATCCAGAAATCAACAGCTAAGATCATCCGCAGGGAGAAGCGGACATACGACAGGAATAAACTCATAGAGATAGAACAGGATTTCCTAAAAAACAACACCAGAAGTTTCTATAAGACCTTCCGTGAGAGTCTGTCTAGTTATCGACCACCTAGCATATGTTTCAGTAGACCAGATGGCTCACTAGAAACAAACACCAAGGAAAACTGCAAGATCTTAGCAGATTACTTCCAGGACCTACTCAATTGTGACCCACCGAAAGAAAAAATGCACTTTGAAAAGCCTGCACCGAATCCAGATTCACATCCACCGACAATGGAAGAAACAGCTGAAATCATTCAATCTCTTAAAAACAACAAAGCACCAGGAGAAGACGGTATTACCGCTGAAATGTTGAAACTCGGTGGGGAAGAGGTCACCAGAAGAATCCACGCAATTTTAAAAGCAATTTGGGAAACAGAAGTGATCCCACAGGACTGGAAGTGCGCGTTAATACATCCATTGCACAAGAGAGGTAACAAAACTGATCCAAACAACTATAGAGGTCTATCCCTATTATCTGTGGCCTATAAAATCCTATCTAAAGCTCTTCTGAACAGACTAGAGAAACAAACAGACCATTTGATTGGTGAATATCAAGCGGGTTTTAGAAAAGGGCGTTCATGTGCTGAACAGATATGGAATCTGAAGATGATTTTGAAGATCCGCAGATCCAACCCCACAATTGTCACCTTTGTGGACCTAAAGAAAGCATATGATTCTGTGGACAGGCAAACCCTGTTTGAGACGCTAGAAGAACTTCAAGTGGACAGGAAGACCAGAGAACTGATTCGTCAGACTCTCACCAATACAACATCGAAGGTGAAGTTTCTTGGGGAAATTTCTGACTCTTTTGAAGTACAAACAGGTGTTCGCCAAGGAGACGGACTTTCACCCCTTCTATTTAACCTGGTTCTAGATAAAGTCATCAGAGAGTGGGAAAAGAACATCAAAGGCGTTAGCATAGGAACTGCTGGAAACAAAATCAATGTGAAATGCTTGGCTTTCGCAGATGACCTAGCGATTATCACTAGGAACAAAGAAGAAACTAAGCATGCTATTGAGACATTATACAGAATAGCATCACAAGCAGGCCTTCAAATATCATTTGAAAAAACCAAGTACATGAAGAATTTTCAGCAAAAGAAGAAGAAAGAAAAAATAGAAACAGCGTATGGAGCAATATCACAAGTAGAATTTTTTAAATACCTAGGAGAAATAATTCTTCCTTCAGGATTGGACAGTTTGGCTAACACAGAAAGAGCCTCAAAACTTCATAGAGCATTCAGACTAACATGGGATCACTATAATAAAAGAGTAATGTCACATAATGCAAAACTGAAACACTACAAAACAGTTGTACTACCGGAAGCTCTATATGCTTCAGAAACCATAGCTTTAGGAGGTCATTCTAAAATTGCAAATATAGAAAAGCAAGAACGTAAAATTCTTAGAAAAATATTCGGTCCCACACAAGAAAACGGAATTTGGATTAAAAGACGAAATTCAGACCTATACCGTCACACAGATAGTTTCAGCAACACGGTACGAAAAAGACGTTTAACATTTTATGGACACCTCTTCAGGATGGACGATTATAGACTTACAAAAAGGTTATTCAATGTAATAAATTCTCAGAAATCAAGGATAGCCGGGCTGGATGAATCAAGAGAGGACCTGCAAGAGTTGAACATCGGAGAAAATATTCTGAGAAACCGCAAAGTCTTCAGGACCGCAGTAACAAAGCACAAGTTTAGGGTGTAAACTAGTGGCAGGACTGGAACCAAGTGGACAGAAGAACGGAAGAAGCAGCACAGTGACTTCATGAAGAGATTTTGGGAAGATAGGAAGGCGAATATCATCAAGCCGAAAAACAAGTTCAAGCGCGCTCTATAATGGGCAAAACGCAAAAAGAAAGAATAATAATAATAATAATAATAATAATAATGATAATAATAAGAGTCAGCATGTGTAGCTCTGGAGGTAGAGTGCTAACCTTCCCGAGGGTGCGATCAACGTTCAGGCATGTAGTAAATGAATGTGATCTAATAAGATCATGCCCATGGATTTCATGGCACATACAAGAAATCCTGCGTACGTAAAAGTCTGGCAACTCAACATACCAAAAAAACAAAACATAAAGGAAGTTAGGTTCGTTCCTTAGTTTAGGGGGCTGGGACAATGTGGTCATGTAGCCCCGTATAAAAGAAGTTAGTGTGTCTAAAAGTATATTATTACTATTATTAGTACAGTAGTAGTAGCCTACTATAATAATACTATTATTAATATTTTTATAACCGTTGTTGCACTGTCTTCATGCAAAGATAGACTATCAGTTCCTTAAACTAATTTACCAAATCTTTAGGATTTCCATTTTCTATGCATAGGCCACGAGGCTGGCAAAATCCTAAACAGATCCACCATCACTAGTCATGTAGCCACTCGCCAGGAATTTGTGAATCAGCTGTTCATAGGCTCGGTTCGTGTATTTCAATGCCATTGGCAGACAAGACGAGGAGGTCACTCAACTTCAGGCTCTGTCAACATTCCTCAGCGTTGGAGGGGAGGGCGACGGGGAGAAGTCAGCTGTGCTGCTGAGGGGAACGCAATCTAAGCCCTTTTCCAAGAAATTGACCGACGATTTTTGTGATTTTATTCCACCTACACTAATTAAGATACAACTAAATTTCATGAAGATATTTGCTTAGAATAGTATCGTCTATCACCAGTGTAACGGACTTCCATTATATCAATACCCTGCATAAAATTTTATGATACCTCAAAATCGAACAAAATGTTATCATGGTGCAAATGTACTACAGCAAGGCATAATTTTTATCAGAGGCACTTAATAAGTCCAAAAGATGATCAACAAAATCCCTGATGAATCCCTACAAATCATTCAATTTCACTTCCTATATTCTGAGAGCGCTAATTAGGGGTTCATATCTCATTTCAATCTTGTGCGGGCTCTTTAGTTCATTAGGTCTTTTGATCTTTGCTTTGCTTGTAGAGCATGACTTCATAATAATGTTTATTATTGTACTCTTTCTATTTCGAAATTATTTCGGTCAGCCTTGTTATAAATGACGATGATTTATTTTGAATAGATCTCTTTACACATGACTTATATTCATTTCAAATATGTAC
The DNA here is from genome assembly GCA_946902985.2 of Meconema thalassinum. NCBI lineage: Eukaryota > Metazoa > Arthropoda > Insecta > Orthoptera > Tettigoniidae > Meconema > Meconema thalassinum. The sequence continues at coordinate 199,997,821 of OX336391.1, read as the reverse complement.
ACTCTTTGCGATGTTATATATTAAATGATTGTAATCTATACTAATATAATAAAGCTGAAGAGTTTGTGTGTTGGTGTGTTTAAACACGCTAATCTCTGGAACTACCAGTCCGATTCAAAAAAATCTTTTTTTATATGATAGCCTGATTCAAGAGGAATAGTTTAGGTTATGTAGCATTAAGCTATACCTCCCAGGTAACCTTCATGATTGATTCTTGTTCAGTAAGTCGGTAGAACAAGTGCTCACGAACATCTCTATCCGCATGCGCTGGCGTTATGGTTAGTGATACGTACACCGTTTCACCTATCTGAACCAAAATGTGCATACTTACCCTTGGGAACCCTGATGGTAACACTGTCTACGAGAAATTTATGATACACAAGTCCATTCCCTGCATTTAGGCCCCTTGGTTCAAATCTACACCTTTTCCCCGATCTGAACCAAAATTTGTATACTTACCCTTTCGAACCCTGCGAGTAACACTGTTTACGTGAAATTTTGGACAGACCACTACATTCCTTGCATTTAGGCCCTTTGGCACAAATCTACACCGTTTCACCGATCAGAAACAAAATGTGTATACTTACCTTTTGGAACCCTGCGAGTAACACAGTTTGCATGAAATTTCGGACAGACCACTCTATTCCCTGCATTGAGGCCCTTTGGCACAAATCTACACCGTTTCACTGATCTGAACGGCAATTTGTATACTTATCCTTTGGAACCCTGCGAGTAACACTGTCTGCATGGAATTTTGGACAGACCCCTCCATTCTCTGCATTTAGGCCCTTCATCTCAAATCTACACCGTTTCTCCTAATTGCACCAAATTTTACATACACTTTGAAACCCTGCTGGTAACACTGTTCACTTGATATTTTGGACAACGCTCCCCATTCCCTACATTTAGAATAACAGACAAAATGAACTTGAAAACCACGTATTAAGGCCCTAGAACCATTCATGTCCGTAGTAGTGTAACTGTAAGAGTATTTTAATAAGTCTGTTGTTGACGGGCAGTTCTGGCTGCATCACGTCACCCCTACCAGTGTTCTGGTGCAGAATTGCGAAAATAGTTGCATCTTGTGCTGTTTATAAATTGCAGTCACGGGGGGTAATTAGTACAAAAAGATTTCTTCGGCCCCTTTAAACAGTTATCATCATGAAAATATTATGCCTCTGTATAAGTGCAATGGTGTTGGTGCAGTACATTGAGGTTATCAGTTGCAATAAGCGTTGGTGCTTTCAAATTTACCTTCATTTATTCTGAAACGTATCGTTAAGTGTTTTGTGGCGATAAATGATACTATTGCTACCTCAGTAGCTCGGGACAGCCGAAGTTTACCAAAGAGTTCTGATTATTTTCCTACGACGCTATGCGACAAAAGCGACACTATTGGTCTCTACATTTCTAACAGCCAATGAGATACAGACCCTAGGCAGTATCTTTTGTTTCACTTACTGCTCTTTCTATTTTATTTGTAAATTTGTTTGTAAATTACATGTGTCAGTGCTGTAGTTAGTAAATAGCTGTTTCCCTATTCATAATTATCATTACGGGAAATTTACCTGAATGTTACGTCCATTATACTGTACTACTTATTACCTACAATACAACCATCACCACCACCACCACCACCACCACCACCCCCACAAAAAGATATATTTTTAAAATATTGGTTTCTGTAATTTTAAGTATCATGTGCCAGTTCTGTAGTAGTATTCATTATCATTCATAAAACAAATAAATCCACCGGGCGAAGCCTGGCACTACTGCTATTATTATTAATATATGACCCACTTTCTCAATATTCAATTTTCACTTAAGGGTTTTAGGTGCCTATTGATACATGATTTTGAGTTATGGGATCGTGGTATTGAAAATATAAGCAATTTGCTGTTGCCGATAACTAAAACTATTAAGTCACTTTGAATGTCTTGGAAAACTCGTTTAAATTAATAACCTAACTTACAATCTGAACTATTTACATAATAAGATGATGTACATGTACCAATGGAGGCCTAAATACCCAAAGGTATACATTGAACATTAAAAAGGGTGTTCGTTATTAATTATTTTAGAATTGACATTGTCAATATGGACACAAACAAAGATTGTTATATGTTGGCTTCAAAATAGACTTTTCACTAGAGTAATACTTCGTTAATAATGGTGCTGGCGTTGGACAATTCTTCTTTGCAATATCAAATTTGTTGTCCGGAACCAAACGTGCATAGTGTGCTAGACCTAGGGCAGAAGGGCATCGGATTCATTTACCAGCTGGGTCGGGGGTAATTTACATTGTATAGATAATTCCTCTGGCTCCAGAACTGGGTGTTTCTGACGTGTTCAAGATGCATCTCATTCTCATCATTACACATGTCGTCCATTGTTGCCAAATTCAATGGTCTCGTTGGACGTCACATACCAATATTATTTATTAGTTTAATGTTTTCACGGCCAGAAATACTATTAAATGTATTCATACTTTTGGGATATTGCCGTGTGAAAAAAAAAATTTAGACGTTTCCAGAGGAACCTTGCCTCCTTTTTCAATAGAATTCTGGTAATAATAATATAATAATATTAACAATTATTATTATTTTAATAATTTTTTAATGTTTTTCCTCTACGTTGTTGACCTTATGCTTGGAAATTATTTGTTTCATGGATTATGGAACGTTTCATTAAAGATTTGCAAGGGATGTGGAATGGATTAAACTAACCAATTAACTTCTTGTTGATGTGTAACATCTTTCCACTCGGTTGATGTATATTTTTGTGTGGGGGTGATTATGGAAAAGGACGGACATGGGACGGAAACAATGAGAGCGCGCGGTGGCGGAGATTGTAACAATGACGTACTGTCGGCCATGTGGCTATGTGGAATATACGGTTTACTTCACGGTTTGGAGGCCCCATTAAAGTTATTCCTACAATAAATCATCTTTAAGTTGTCGTTCTTTGGTGTGAAAATATACATTATATCATATTTGCTGACAGGATTTGGCACAGGAGTTTTACAAGTAGTTATTTCAATGACCAACAGAGTTCACTGTTAACAAGGGATTTGCGCTCCCGGCAGACACATAGTAGGATAACATGTCACATGTTACACATCATATGCGACTACTGTAAGGCTCGTGATTTTTTGTTTCTGAGGTGTTGGATGAATTTCATGAACAACAAGTGTACAGCCTCAAATATTAGTATATACTACCTATAAATAAAAGATCATGTCCACTAAATCCGTATATCCTGTTGGATTGTCAATATTGTAGGAAGATGAAGATTGTACCCGGCTTCAAATTCCTTTTCCTTTCTTTTTTTAATTTGTCATGCACAATAGACTACAGAACGGATGGTGATACTGGTAGGACACTACCGTCCTGAAGAATGTCCTAGAATAACAGATCACTGATGTTTTCATCACCAAATGACATCTTTTCAGATGGAGAACCCTCTGTCTTTTTTTTTTCATTTCGACCAACAAAGATAATAAATTTGTAACATGGCCCTGCATTGTTATAAGTTATAACAAAACATCCATTCAGAGCAATGAAATGAAGAAAAAGGGTAATCACTATTGACGTCCGAAACGGGGGAGGAGCTTACGGTCAGCTGTTTCCAATATGGCGGCGAGATAGTGACGTGAAGTAAGCAAGACAGTGATAGGGTGTACGTTTGGTATGGCTTCTAATTTATGATGGCAAAATACTACATATTTTCTTTCATTGATAGAAATATTTGTATGATCAATTTAAATGCAGTGCTTAATTACTAGACTACCAGTTAAAAATATTACCCACCTGTAGATAGTTAATTTACTGTCTGCTCTTACATATATGAAGCCTGTACTTGGGAGCCTAGCGGTATCGATGTTTTTATTAATTTCACAATATATACACATATCTCACATAACACAAAGGACGACTCCCTGATAATAAATTGAATCCAGCAACCCTGAATTTGCATGAATGTTTTGGGTTCAAAGAAGCGTTACTTGGGATGCTCAAATCATACTTCAATATTGCTAATATTGACCTACATACTTGCTCTTCAAAGGCAAGAATATAAATTTATTAATCTCTTGCCACAGGCAAGTTAAAATGGAGGCATCCTCTTTATCAATATATTTAATTAAATATTTAAAATACAGATATTTAACAAAGCTGGAGTCTCCATTTGAACTTGTCATAAGCAAACGGAACAGATCAAAAACTACACTTTAAGCCAAATCAAATTCACTCCTCAGCTCGACATAAACCATAATACCAATTAAAACCTATACAAAACATACTCTCCTTACTGTTGTAAAACTTTCAAACCAACTATTCGCACTCAAAACTGAAAAACCCCGAAGTGGGAACTAATTAAATTTAGAATAGCCTAGGCCGATCAGGTCTCCTGCTACATTACCGCATATGTATACTTAACATCACTATAACTTCTAAATTACGGCTAAGTGACCTATCTGCCTGAGTAGTATAGGTGTTACTGGCCTGCATGGGATGATGGGTCACCAAACCGGTACTTCAAACTAAGATTTTACATATTAATTAACTAAATTCAACACTAAGGAGATCATAGACAAAAACACAATTTAAGCCAAATCGTACTTAAAATATTGCAAATATTGAGCTACATACTTGCTGTTCAAAGGCAAGAATATAAATTCTCTGGCAAATTAAGGCTAGGAACAGCATTTTTCTTAAGTTTTCTAACCCTTCGACTATTGTCAATCGGAAGAACCCCTAAAATAAGTTTACGAAGAGCGGATTACATTCGGTTCAATGTACGGCGCAGAAGTATTAGGCTACAATAATTAAATACAAGTTTTTCGGGCTTGTAGGCCGTGGTCCAGACAGGATATCTCCCGACGTTTCACCGGAAACTGCGTCCGGCATTATCAAGGGTTCCGTTCCTTTCCTTGGTCTGCAGTGGTCTACTTGTATTTAATTATGAATGCCGGCCGTGAAAGCCTAAGCTGTTATATTAGGCTACAAGTTTATCAGTATTTTGAGGTAGCTAAATCCTTGTGAATACAAATTAGAGACAATAACTATCAATAATCAACAGTACCGGTGCTTACGCTGTGGAAAGAAGTCGGCTTCACAGAAATGCAGACTGCACACTGGCATGTAACTTGTAACACGTTTTCCAATTGACAGCGCCGAAGCCCATCTTTCTCTCTGAACTTTTTGTACAGGAATGTAGTGAGTAGATTTCGTACCCATTTTATACGATTTACAACCATATACAGAGCAGTACCTCCTCGAATTTGACAAATTCCTTCCTGTTTCCATCACGACATCAATACTTCACCATGAAAATAAACCTCACCAGTCACAATGTTACAGCTTCAACATTCTACCGCGTGGCTGCGCCATCCAACTTTTCTGACGTCAATTGCACTAATTTCTAACAAGGCATTCTTTAAAAATAACCTATCTTTGAACAAAACCTTATTCGTCACTCGTAAAAATAAACATATTACTATCCTATTTATTTTTCAGTTTACCATGGTTGAGACCAGTGGCTCCCAACCTGGGGGGGGGGGGGGTCGCCCCCAAGTGGGCGATTTGGGTTATCAGGGGGGTAATAAATAAGTGGGGGGCGATATGTATTCAAAGGGGGAATTAAAATAGTACTGTACAGTAGACGTTGCCGGGTAGTACACGGACAAAATATGACAGGAGCGCCTCCCGTTCGCGAGGACTGACTCCAGTTTGCGCGGGAAGTATTCCTCTCCTCCTCGTGCCATCACAACACACTTTCCATTGACCTCAGTCTTAACTAGCCTTTGTGTTCCCCACCATCCGTTTTATCATTTTAAATGATCTTGTAGACTTCGTCGTTACGCTGAGGTCTGGCGTTACGTTACGGCGACGAGACGAAATGCATCGAGAATGCACTGAGGTGTATGACGTCATAGTACCGCTTGAGCTGCCTCCTTTCCCCGCGCGCTCCGGTGAGCGTGATGTCATCCAGCCAGCTACCTCCTTTGACCTTGGTTTTCACTTGCTAATGACTTTGAGTTCACGCAGTTCGCTGCTTGATCATGAGGATTTCACCCAGCATTTTTCAGTATTTGTAGCATTTGTAGCATTTAAAATGATATAAAGTCTAATCTTTCAGACTGACTATCACTGTTTTTGTGCGTGACTTTTTTGTTTTTGTGCGTTTGTTTTGAAGTGTAGAAGTTCATGCACAATGGATTTAAAAAAGAACAAGAAGTGTCGTTAATACTCATCTGTGTATTTTAAATTTGGTTTTATTGCGTCACCGTAAAATGTGCAGTTTCCACATTGTCTTTTGTGCGATGAAACATTTAGGCTACTAGCAATGAAGCCATGAAGCCTTCGCGATCAAAGATCAATTCTAGTTTACGCAGTGATAAAGCGAGTAAATAACTTATTATTTTCAACACCTCAAACCTAAAGCTGATAAACGGCCTAATGTGAGTGAATTATTTAAAAAACGAGCAACCGATCTTGACAAAGATCTTCTTGCTTCTTGCGAGGTGTCTTTATTGATCGCTAAAAGTGGTAAACCTCACACAATTGGCGAAACTCTTGTTTTACCGGCTACCAAAAAAAAATTGTTGAAATCATGCTAGGCGAGGGCTCTAGTAATATGATAAATCAATCGGTTCCTTTGAGCAACATTACTGTTTCCAGGCGAATTGACGAAATGGCCACGGACGTTGAATCCAAACTCACCAATTTTTGATTGATATATTAGCATATATGAGGTTTATCTATGACCAAAAGGAAATCACCGAAGAAATGTTGTTTGCTAGAACTTTGATCACTGATACGAGGGGATCATCGATTTTTAAAGTGGTGCAAGATTATTTTGAGAAAAAAAAATCCCCTAACAAATGTGAGCGCCAGCGCAACAGATGGTGCTCCTGCCACTTTAGGCCGTCATGCTGGGTTTCTAGCCAACCTTAAGAAAAAAGTGCCAGAGGTCATCACTATTCACTGTGTCATTCATCGTCAACACGTAGCTGCGAACAAATTGAGTGGTGTCCTGCATGAAACCCTACAATTGGTTATTACTGGTGTCAACGTTGACCGTCTGTTCCGACAACTTTTTCATGAAAATGATGAATTCGAACGCTTGCTTCTACATACGGCCGTGAGGTGGCTTTCCAAAGGAAACTGTTTGGGCCGTTGCTTCGAATTATTTGACACGGTTACTGAGTTCCTCGACACGTCAGATCCTGTTTTAAGTGAGAATTTGAAGCCAACGCAAGCTGCACCTTAAGTGACTTACATATATTTTTGAAACAAAAAATGAATGAAGTCAAAGTCTTCATGGACACAAGATGAACCCTATCAAGGTCAAAGGAATTATTTCATCACTCATCGCCAAGTTTGATATTCACAAGGTAAATATTGGCCGTAAAGAACTGACCCTTAAAAAGTGATCAGTGTCAGATAACGAGACTCCTGAACTCCCAGAAGACAAAATCTTAATTTTTACTGAGCACCTTGACCAGTTAAAAGCTGACATGGAATCAAGATTTAATGATTTGACCAAGTAACAAATTCCGGATTGGATTCTAGATCCATTCTTGTTTGAAGCTCTGGATAAGCTTGATAACTCTTTGCGGACAAGAGTTTCCGGATCTGAAATATGATTGTGAGGCGAAAATCATTTTCAAGCAGTGTGGTTACGAGTTAGAGTGGGTGAAGCTTATGGACACTTATCCACAACTGTGGGGAGAAACTGAACCACTTTTAATCTCGTTGAAAAAAAGATTTATTTCTGTTGTCCAGCTCCTCACAAAACAAGGAAATAAGTTGGACATTTGCCTCAAAGAAGACTTGCACCTGAACTTGACGAACATAAGAGTCGGATATTCAAGTTTTAACGGAAATCCACAAAGCACAAGCCAGCCATTGAAAAGGTAAAATATGACAATAACAAAGATTTCGAACTTTCATCTACTTTTTAAAATTTAAACTGTCAACTTTCTTAGTTTATCCAGATTCCAATTTAAAAGTGAAAACATGTACTCTTGTTTTTAAATGTACATTAATGATCTTAGTAAATTATTTCATTTCTGTAAAAATGTTCATTTAATATTTTTTTAAATTTTATTTAAGAGTGACCGAATGAAACTTCTTGGGTTGTTTTTACTAGGTATATATGCTAATGAAATTATTTAAAATAATAAAACTGCTTTATTATTTACACTTCACTTCATATTAAAATTAGGCATACAATGAAAATTTATTATTTAGCGTATGATGAATACAATATTATATACAATATATACAGTACAACTACCATCTCAAGTTCATAACTAAAGTTCCATGTTTAAAGTTGAGAGCCAGAGAAGGGCTTCGCTTGAGACACAGTGTAAGTCTTTTATAGAGCCTCTGTATGCAAGAATGAAAATAAATCTTTTGTCGGAAACGACCTCTCGATCAAGGAATATGGAGGAGAAACACACCTAGAGGCCCTTTTCAGGGCCCTCAAGTTCGTAACATTGGCCCTTCATTGAAAATATGCCATCTTAACGTCGAAGGCATTAGCAGAGCAAAGTGTGAACACAATGAAAATGAAAAGGGGGAGATACGTGTTAGTCAACCTCCAGAAAGGGGAAACGGGCCACAAAAGGTTGGGAACCACTGTTTTAGACTATCCCTCCCTCAATTACACAGTAGCGACATGACCTCCAGGTACGAGTAGTGGGGACGGGAAAGTGAGATGTACTTACTTGGTGGGCAAAATGGCAGCAGTTACTATTGGTGTGGAGAGGTGATGGTGATAATCGGTCTCATGTATTTGGGAGTGTTTTGAATCTGTATGACAACCAGTGTTAATTGGAATGCTTTTACTCTTGTGTGTATTTGTAATGAGAGGTGCACATGCGAAGGATGTGGACATTTACTTAAATTTTAGCGGGTATGCTTACAATCACATCACTTTGCTAGAAAACCGTGGATAACGACGTTTAGGACTAAAGACGAGAGGGTCTAACTAACCCTTTGCCAGTTGTCTTCACGAAATTGGTTCTATTCATACTTGTCCAAAGGCAATAATTGTTAGATACCTTGGCGAAGCAAGGAATCAATGGTAATAAGGAGTATCAATAATGATTTACAACATCTATCGCCTCTCCCTACCAAATTGTTGTTGGCCCTGAAGGCAGATATATTTAGAGAGCCCTTTAAGTGTTAATTTTGGGTACCGGAACTCAGGTTTCCGTTAAAATGCGGAAGCATTGTCCGTTTTTGAGTATACATGATAAATTATTTGATACATTGTCAGAATCAAATCAAATCTCACGGTAACCGTGTTTATAATAGCGATCCGTGTGGGGACACCGGTTAAGTCATAAACCAGGGCTGTTGTTTCATGATATTTCATAATATCCTCAAGATAATCTTTCTTTTTTAATCTTTTATTATTTCAGCAGTGGAAACGGTAAACGTCACTTCCGCATAACCCATTACGCTCCAGAAAATTGGGTTTACTCAGCGCTTCAAATAGGTCTATAACAAAAGAATTCCTTTGCTAAGCATTCTCCATTCTTTTTCTCAAGGGAGATGGAATAAAGTGTTAGTATAAGGAGGAAGGAAAAAGAATACACACGTATAACGTGCATGTACAGGGGCTCATCTTCTATTCCGTAAGCAGTCCAGCGAACAAACACAATTTCCACATTATTGTCTCCCTATTTCCTTTCGTTTCTAGCGACCTTTATCAACATTCCAATTGTGGCTCCAGTTTGTTGCACTTCCCAAATTCTTATCTGAACAAGTAGAGTTGAGCTGAGTTTATTCCATTATTGAATATGGACGGAAGGGGAGAGGGTATTTGTACTGCAATGTAATCAGCGCGAGACGCTTGTTTCAGCCAATGAGATAGAGACGAGCTCTGATTAGTAGTATGCGGGTGGTGGAATGATAATGGGAGACTTGGGGTTGGACTGGCGTGAGCATCCCACTTCCTATTTGACAGAGCCGTCCTAGTCGTGCTTAGGGTCCACTCCAGGCTCTACCATGGAAGATATAAATCCTGACATGAAAGTTTGAACGCAATGCATTTCTTTCCAGTGTTAATTTTGGTAAATTTAAGGATTATTTGCTCTTCTTCTTGTTCTTCTTCTCCTCAAGAAGGTAGGTGGGTAACATGCATGTCTTCCAAAACGTCTTCTTTCTCTGGCCTGGAGTTTCAAATGGCAATAAGTGTGCTTGCCTTTAATGCTGTCTATAAATTGAGTCCTTGGTCTTCCTCGACTCCTCTTTCCTTCTAGCTTCCCTTCGAAGAGTGTAGTGCACCAGTCAGAATGACGAATCAAATGACCAACAGAACTATTCCTTCTTCTGTTTATGGATTCAACCAATATAGGTGTCCCCTTTGCTCTTTTGAGAATATTCTCATTCGTGACTTTATCAGTCCGAGGTATCTTTAGTAGTCGTCGCCAGCACCACATCTCGAATGCCCTAACTTTTGTTACATCTGCTTGTTGCAGAGTCCATGTTTCAGAGCCATAACTTGCAATACTCTATAAAAAAACTTTTCACGTAGTGTTTTCGCACCTCTAAATTAGTAAAGACTTCTTGAGAAGGCTTCTTTTGCTTGTGCGATTCGAGCATTTTGATGTGATCAAGCTCCCGTGATATTTGAAATCCTTTACTTAATATTAATATTAGAATGTGGCAATTTTTTACAGAATATTTGTGGGACATATTGAAGTGATAGAATACACTTTTCAGTGTTTCCTAGTTCAATTAAATAAGCTTTCCAGTCGGTCAACACAAATTATGCCCAATTACATTAAACGGGAAAACAAGTACGGTACTTATATGCCCTAACATGAGAAATAATAAATAAGATATTTACCACAAATTAACACGCTTTTACTTCCCATTGTACATAAAAGCGTGATATTTTGTGATACGTATCTTATGTAATATTTCTCATGTTAGGGGATATAGGCTAAATACTTGTTTCCCGCCTGATGTAGTTGGGCGTAATTTGTTTTGTCCGATTGGAAAGCTTTCTTCAATAACTTCTACATATCTTTACAAAGTCATCTTAATTTTCATGTTTTGACTTGAGTTGCGAATTTTTTAAACTTTAGTATAATATTTTTTCAAAACTGGAAACATTTTGCCGCTTAATAGAAAAACATGTAAAATTATCTTAAAACTGCCACGCTAAAACAAAAAGTACAATCCATCCCATAACGCATTAATTCTTTTTACTTATACATTCTGAGAAAATGTTATTTTTACATGGATTTTCTTATGTTTCAGAAAATGAGCTCGAACATTTATTAATGCATCCCTGCACCAAATGATGGCTTACTATCAAGTACTTTATTTTCAAGTGGTCCCCTCTTCACTGTTCTAATCCCGTTTCCGGCCGAGTTCTACAGGTTACATTGATTTACTCTTTTCCTTACAAAGTCAATTAATTCCATTTTTAAATCATGTTACATCCAGGAGAACGTTTCATTGGGGCATCTCATACTATTATTATTATTATTATTATTATTATTATTATTATCGTACCAGAAAGACCTTTTACACAGTTCAATTATGCATAGTAAACTACATAACATAAAATTATAACACAAATAAAATGAAAAGCACTTCACACTAATCTCGACCAGAACCTAGCAATATCAAGTGCACTTTGTGTTGCATGAAGATCATCTTCCGTGCAGGAAGATGGGCACAAACGACACTGGATCATATGCTGCATTGTTTGTTCTTCGCCACAGTCACATTAGATGTTGATAGCATCGATATAGCCCCATCTTACTAGGTGTACTTCGGATCTGCCCACTTCTCTCCTCAATCTGTTCGAGGACTTCCACACAGACCAGTCTTCATTAGCCAGGTGGCAACGTTCTGCAAGTGTCATTTGTCCTGGGATGACGGTGACCTTGGCTTTCCAAAGCCGAATTGTCGATGTAGTAGGTGATACAGTTAGTTCTTCAGACGTAGGAAGCTTTTTCTTTACTTATCTCACATTATTGATGACACTGCCTTCGTTAAACGTTGCTACGGTAACTAAATAACTAACCATAGCTTCATTTCAACAATGCAAGCCTATCACTAAGAAACAAGCTTCGAATTGGTATACTTACTGTCTTTCACGGCCAAGGAATTATTGCTCAGTAATTTTTCTTGGTTTATGCCGTATCTTGTGCGATGATTCGCCTAGGAACACTAAGCTGGCTCATCAGCGGGCTCTTGGTGTCCGTGCATGGACCCCCACAGGAGTAGCGAACTGTGCACTACCTCTCTTCTTATGAAGTGCACTTGCGCTTCTTTACTGCAAGACCTAAAAGCTGCTTCGCACAAAACACGGCATAAGCCTAGGCAAACTGCTGAGTTTTAAGCCTAATATTTATAGCCGAAACTACCCTTGCAAATACACTAACTTTTATGTCATAAGCATAGGCAAATTGCTGATTTTTAAGCCTAATGTTCATAGCCGAAACTAACCTTGCAAATACACTAACTTTTATGTCATTTTCTTCACTAGATGACAGGCTAGCCAACAATGAAAACTAAGAACACTCTTAATGTAACATCATGGCGTAGTCGTGCACGTTCATTTGGGCACCATGATTGTTATAGAGTGCTGCAGCAAGTCTGGAGATCAGTGGCAGCGGCCATCCTGTGAATAGTTTCTCCCCGATTTCTTCCTCCTCGCCCTCCATGCAAATGACGGGATAGGAACGTGTTTAGTTCATAAGGCACCTACTCATACCCTAGACCCTAAACTCATTACACGGGGTTAGTGATCATGACGTCCCAAGCTCCTGATAACAAACATGATTCTCTGACAGAGAGAGTTCCTCCTGTCTTGTGTTCTTTGGTTGGTTGGTTCCTCAGTTCAGGGACTGCGACAACGCGGACACGTAGCCTCGTGTACTTTGGGTGTGTGTAGAATCTGTCTGATAACCGGTGTTAATTGTGATGGCTGTATTAGTGTGTGTTAGTCTATCTGGTTTTAATTCAAGTAAAGACTGCAAACAATTTGACGTAGTTCCTACTTTTGCTACCAAACACCACCGTCAATGACACCTAGTTCTGAGCTTGGTTACTAGATGCCACCGCAGTCTAATCTTGGTGACGAAAGTTGGAACCTAAGAGCGTAAGCCAAATCTAACCTATACTTTAGCTTTACACAAGTGTACTTAGTGGAAGGTTCTTTTATATGCCAGTTTACTTCCCCTCCAAAGGAAGGCATACTGAGGGATTTTAACGCTCTTAATAAATCCGACGACTTCGGCTGGGTTTGAACCCATGACCTTGGGTATAGAAGCTCAGCATGCTACCAACTATGCCACCGAAGCCGCTCTTGTGTTTTTTGTCTGTAGCTTGTTGCACATCATCTTTGTGTCTGCATTATTTAACATTGTTTTATTTTCAAAAAAAATACAGTCAGTCTGAAAGACTAGACGTTATATAATTTCAAATGACGCATGCTACAAATGCTACACATGTTAGAAAGGCTCAGGAGGGCTTCTCGGACTCTTTCAACAGACCCCATTACCCATTAACTTAGGCTTCCCGCGCGGGCACCTCGTTAAGTGTCACCCTGTAATTTGCTTTGACATCCTGCACACCTCTTTAAGAGGCACCCTGTATTCTTATCTGGCATCTTGTATATCTCTTTAGAAGTCACCCTGTATTCTTGTGTGACATCTTGTACACCTCTTTAGGAGTCACCCTGTATTCTTGTCTGACATATTGTGCGCCTCTTTAGGAGTCACCCTGTATTCTTCTCAGCCATCTCGCACACCTGTTTAAGAGTCACCTTGTATTCTTATCTGGCATCTTGTATATCTCTTTAGGAGTCACCCTGTATTCTTGTGTGACATGTTGTACACCTCTTTAGGAGTCACCCTGTAATCTTGTCTGACATCTTGTGCACCTCTTTAGGTGTCATCCTGTTTTCTTCTCTGCCATCTTGTACACCTCTTTAAGAGTCACCTTGTAATCTTATCTGGCATCTTGTATATCTCTTTATGAGTCACCCTGTATTCTTAACTGGCATCTTGTACTGTATTTTGCTCTGACATCCTGCACACCTCTTTAGGAGGCAGCCTGTACTCTTGTCTGACATCTTGTGCACCTCTTTAGGAGTCACCCTGTATTCTTCTCTGCCATTTTGTACACCTCTTTAAGAGTCACCTTGTATTCTTATTTGGCATCTTGTATATCTCTTTAGGTGTCACCCTGTATTGTTATCTGGCATCTTGTACTGTATTTTGCTCTGACATCTTGCACACCTCTTTTGGAGGCACCCTGTATTCTTATATGGCATCCTGTATATCTCTTAAGAAGTCACCCTGTATCCTTGTGTTCGCTTCGCTCAAAGCCCCAGGTCGCTCGACGCCGCAGGACTCTTTCAACAGACTCCAATAACCATTAGCTTCTGCTTCCCGCGTGGCTGCATGACGTCACGCACTCAGTTCCCGCGCGGCAGCATGACGTCACTTCACCCGCGACTGCATGACGTCACTTCCGTCTCCGTCTCCGTAACGCATAACGTTGGACCCAAGCATAACGACGAAGTCGACAAGATCATTTGAAATGATAAAATTCTGTGATTGGTCACATCATTTGCATAATGTATGACATATTGTGCCCTTCCAGCAAGAAATATGCAAATCACAGTGTGCCAGCAATGCTCAATTCGGGATTTTCGGGGTTATGGTATGTTCTCCCACTCTGTGACTTACACATTTTGGATTAAATAGAGGATACACTTCAAAAATAAAAACAAATTCAACTCCTATTTTAACACATTTAATTAACCAAAATTATGGCGCTACAAACAAATAAAACAAATAAACTATTGACCAAATCCTTCTAAACTTGTTCGACGTGAACAAGGAAGATATAAACTTAAACAAATATTATATTAAAATAAATGGTTTCCATCAAACCAACAAACTTATAATTCATTTCACTTCCATAAAGTATCCCTTTTAAAAGTTCAATATAATTACGAGCTCCACTGGCTCGATACATTTCAATATGAACGGTGTCATTCTTTTACACACCTCAATATTTATTTTATGAGTTTCTTGTAATTAAAACAATATATAATCATCTTTACAGTATATGTTATTCCTTTACTTAAAATTCTGGGCATTCAACAATGTTCTCAACGTTACCATCTCTCTCAAGACAACAAATTCACTACAGTGATCGGGAAACTACTTGTGTACTCCAGAGCTACCAAAGACTACTTGAACAAAGTCAAAATTATGATTACTCCCGGAATCTAATTGTCCTCAGTGAACTCATGAAATCCTACATCAATACAACATTACCTTAGGGATTTTTATTTATTAGTCTTAAAAGACCATTATCACATAAGAAAGCTACGATCTGAACTGGCAAGCGGTACTTTCAATCTACAAGGACCTCGGTTCAAATCCCGGGTCATTAACAACTCCTAAACACTCACGGTGTATTATTACTTCTTCCAGACGGTTCTCTCCGACCCTACCACAACAAGGGGTCTGACCGTACACTTGACTTGATTTATGGCCCGGGAGGGAAGGCTCTATGTCTCGCCTCGAGACCACTACATTCATGCTTTTAAACCAGCTATTTCCTTTCCACAGTTTCTTTGAATAGAACTGGCGTTTCCTTTCATTCAATCTTTAACAACATTTTATAGGTTCTTAGACCACTTTCGTAACCTTGGCATTTATTAATTATGAAGTGTCATCGTTGATGGGTAAGAATAATTCAATACAACGACGATATTTAGGGGCTTTCACAACTATACGAGTCTGGGTTCGACTCTATTAACTGCCTCGGGAACCACTCCCATACTGGAGGACTTACAACAATTCAGCGTTTTAGGTGACCTCAGTCTAACCTGCGCTCTTCAATACAACAAATACGCTCCCTATTATTCAATGCAATATAACACACATGGCCTCGGGAATTAATCCCATACTGGAGGACTTACAACATAGCTCAATTACCGCAATCAACTGTCCCTCAAAATTAATTTGCCAAGTAAATTTAGATTCAACGCCTTCCTAGCGTGATAAATTACATTAATACGCGACAATGCGCTACACATTACTTTAAAGCCTAGCGTCTTCCAAAGAACTGGTAAATTCAAAAATCAACATTTGATCTACATCTCCATTATTTCATATTTATCCTCTCCCGTGACGATAATTACTATACTTTAATAACACGTATTCATATCATGTCTTCATTCCTTAAAAAAGCTCAAAAGCTATTTATTTCATATAATTCAAATTTATTTTCATTTATATACTTTTCATTATTATTATTATTACGCTTGATTTTACAATATTTATCAAACATACTGATATTTTACTTCATACTTTTCCTCTAAAGGATATATTCATTTCACATAATTATTTTATAATTTCTCAATTCTTATTTGTTCAGACCGCGCTCTTATTCTGTTATCTGTTACTCAACAACATCCCTACTTCTCAAACTCCGGTGGATTGTACACAAACACTTCCCCAACACAAAACATAATGAAAATATTTACTCACATGTTATAGGTCGGTCCCTGACCTTCCTTTTCTTGCGTTGTTTCATTTTTGCCCACTATTTTGTGATTACACCATCGTGTACAAATTCATTTCATGTACTGACATATCTTGACACACATTTAACTCAAATACATTTAACACTGATAACATTTTAAAATACACTGGTGTATTCGTTTAGAATACACGATAGAAACACTGAATATATTACTCTTTAACACAAATTTTATATATTTACACTTCACAGATTCTAATCACTAAGGCTGCTATTAAGCCTTTCACACGTGATTTCTTGACCTCCCGTCTCCAAGGGTGAAATTTAGTAAATGTCGGCTTCCTATCTTGCCAGAATGTGAAAGTCTCGAACCGTCTACTTCCTCCCTGGAATAGTACTCCTTCAAATCCCGTTTCCTGACGATCTGCTATTATTATTAACTCGAACGGCTCCTTTCTAGACCCTATTGGTTGGTCTAGCGAAAGTCTGTTCTGTCCACGGTCCCCCGGATAATCTATCGGTGACCTATTGATTTCTAGAAACTAATACTTCTCGTAACTTAGTGCCTTTTATATTTCGTATGTTTCCTTGAAACAATGTCTAGAGTTTCCTTCTCCTTTCCGCTTATTCGGTTCTCGAATTTCTATCTTTCCAGAATACTTTGCGAACCTTATTCTGTCCGTCCCTACTCGGGTTCTTTAAAGTTGATAGAATATTTATCTCGCTGTTACGGTATTTCAATACGTTATAATACTTTTGGTCGTTTAATTTAAGACCTATCACTCTTGGTTCTAAGTTCGCAGCCTGCTTTGACTGTAATTACTGAACTTTTCACTGTAAACTTTATACTGTCGGAACTAAATCCTGTAACTAGGATTTTCCTAATTCTCCACACGGCGATACTGTAATAATACTTCTTGGCTACTCCTTACGGATGCACGTTGGTTATCGATACCGCGACGCTCTTGGCTGTCGGATAATGTCTATACGATGTGATACAGCGTTTCCCCTCAAGGAATACTTGTAGACTGCATGATGTGATGTAGCATCTCCCCTCAAGGAGTCTGTCGTGAACTGCATTATGTGTGATGTAGCACTATGACGCCCCCTGGGCTATCGGAAACTGCATGATTGGTCTGGCTTGGCCTGGACTTTTATACTATTTAGTCAAAAAAAGATAAAATCCTAGTCCTTTTCGTGACCAACTTTAAAAATAATTGTCGCACATTTATAAAAATTATATCTCCAGAAAGCTCGTTTTCTAAACGTCAAATGACCTCACTGCACATGAAAATCGATCGTGCATTTCTGAGATATTAAATAATTTTTAGTCTTCAGCTGTGTGGGTGTTGCAGTTGATTATTTAATTCCCCACTCCTCGGGTCTCAGTAAATCCCCGATGACGTATGCTACGTTTGCACTTCTCTCCTGGACAATTATTAAAAGCTTTTTCTCCACACAAAAATCTCTAATCCGAAATGATTCACAATGCTGTATTTATTTACTTTTATTCTTGCAAATGGGTTAAATTTAATTATTCTTCTTCTGGCACAGTTGCGCTGTTGCCGTTTTAATGCAAGGTAAGAGCGATTTCCGAAACGTGCTCTCTCTTATACGCCTGGAACTTTCCACTCCTTCTATTTATATTCGTGACCGGCTCCTTATCAATGAGTCAGGCATGATCTCATTTCCTGGCCACCTGGGTCCAGCTTCTTACTCAACGTTATGCTAGCATCCTTGCTTGAAATCTTTCTCTGTTCATCTGAAGACTGTATATTTCCTTCCTTCCTTTTACAAAAATACATGGATTCGACCCCCTTGAACCAATGGTACATGGGTTCATCTCTCCCCTCCTTAGGTAAATAAATTTTCGAAAAATGTTCAGAAAATTTATTTCAATTATTCATCAAATCTTATTTTTCTTTTATTGTCGAAGCCATCATAACGTTTATCCGTACCTTCTGATCTTCATTCCTTTAAAATCCCACGATAATTTGGGTTTTTCCACCTTTTAAGTCATATCCGGTAATATTGTAGGTTGGGTACGTTCTGTCCCTACCCTTTCTTCCTTTCTTATTTGTCTGGACTACATGTTTCCAGAACATAATTCTTCATCATGGGTGTGGTCTATCCCTACCCGTTTATTTATTTCATCATTCTCTTTTCTTAAATTGAAATTTTCTTCTTTAACCTAATCAATTATTTCTCTTATTTCCCAATACAGTTTCTCCAATTCGCATTCGCACTCGAATGGTTGAACTCTGTTTCCTTTTTCTACCTTACTCTCGTTTCTGTCAAAAGTGGATTCATCATCTCTAAATTGTTCCATTACCAGGGCTTGTTCATTTGCTTCATCGAAGTCTTCGGGAGGGTAATATACTTTTAAATTCGCGGAGTTCATGGTCACTTCGTGATTCGTTTCACAGTGCCGAATTCTATAGGCATTATTTCTCAAATCTCTTATTATTTGATACGGTCCGTGGTACATTTTCTGGAACTTTTTGTACACGCGGTTTCCTGGATCCGAAATGGCTGGTCTTTTTACTAACACCATTTCCCCTGCTAATAGTGGTCGATGATACCTCTTGTGCCTGTTTCTTCTTTGCCTTCTATCGGCTTGAGCTTTTAGATGCTCAAAGGCTCTTCTAATACGTACATCTCTTCCAGGCTGAGCGTCTGCTGGCCTAGTAATTACCAGACTCCAAGGTCTCTCTGGTTGCTCATTCCGATGTAACGTTATTGGTATCTCTCCCGTAGATTCATGGATTGTATTGTTTATACAAAATTCGATAATATCCAGGATATCTATCCATTTCCAATTTTCTTCGGCACAGTATATTCTACAATACTTGGCCGTCTCCCTCATCACTCTTTCCACAGGATTTGCCTCATGATGGCGAATACTTGACAAAATCTGACGTATTCCAAGTCTTTCTAATTCTTGTCTGAACTCTACACTTGTAAAACAACTACCGTGATCCGACAACAAATTCTCGGGTTTTCCCAGAATCGGTATCACTTTTTCTGTGAGTCGTTTTAACACCTGTTTGGTACTAGTCTTCTGTATGGGAGCAAGGACAACCATTTTTGTGAAGACATCCATAGCCACCATTATGTGTCGATTTCCTCGCCTAGCCTTTGGCAAAGGTCCGAAATTATCAATAGAAATGATTTGACCTGGCCTCTCGGGCAACAATGGTATAGGCTTTTGTCTCATCAAAAATGCATTTGGTTTAATCCTTTGACATAGATCACATGTCTTTAGCGTATCCCTTACAGTTTCTCTCAGTCTCGGCCATACAAATGCTTCTTTCAGCATCGAGACTGTTTTGTCGACTCCCATATGTCCGAACGATCTATGGGCTAACCATACAATTTTTCTCTGCAAAATCGCAGGTACAACGATCCTTAATCGTGTATGGTCAGAGTCCACAAACTTATATAACAATCCATTATAGAATGTGTAATCTTGAGCTATCTTATTAGCTTCCGTGTACGCCGGTGTTCCCCTTATCAAACTTCCTTCAAGGAAAGATATGAGCATGTTCATCCATGGATCCTCACGTTGTCGTTGACCAATGCTTCTTAACTCATTCAGAGTACGCTGATCCCTGTCTTCCAAATCAATAGCCATTACTTCCTCTTCTGTGGACTCTGGCTGTCTACTTAAATAATCTGTAACTACATTTTCTTTCCCTGGCTTGGAATCAAATACGTCCCTAAACTTTAATAGTAATTCCTTTAATTGTTCCTTATTTTCGAGGTTAACTTTAGCTTCCTCTATTTTTCCTGACAGGTTGGTTTCGAACTCAGTTTCCGAACTATCTTCAAGTTCTATATTTAGGACTTCAAATATCTTTTCTATGTCCTTACAACCTTCTTCCGTTACTTCCTCCACATGCCATACCTGTTCTCCTATTTTCACATCCTGTTCCTGTAAATTTATATTTTGTTCATCCACATCCTCTCTTTGAATCCTAATGCAGTTTTGCGCTAGGTCTATGATGACCTTGTTCTCACGGATAAAATCAATACCTAATATGACATTATATGGCAATTGATTTACCAGCAAAAAGCATTGCGAAATTTCAGCGTTACCCATGATCAGATCAATGTATACCTGAAATTTACATGTTAAAGATTTTTTAGGAATAATTCCCTTAATCTTCACACTTGATGTGGGAATTTTCAATACGCGGCCTCTTGTTTCCAATTCATTTAAGAGGGTTTGCGTGATTAAACTTATAGTTGATCCAGTATCAATTAATGCCCTGACCAGTAATCCTTCTATCCTTAGCATGATGATAGGTAGTTCTCTTTTAATAGGTGGGATTCCTTCCACATCCTCGTTAATTAGCTCATCTGGTCTTGCTATCCAATTCACAATTTCTACCTCCTCCCAGCTCCTGGTATGTTTCCACTTTTGATGATTTAATTTTGAATTTTTTTTTATCCTGAGGGCTTCCTTTCCCCTCATTCTTCAAGTGAGCCTGTAGCTCCAAGCTTTGAGCTCCGTCTAATCTGTCGGGTGATTTTCGGTTCTTTATTGCCTCACTCCAACGGACTTTTTGCCTTTCAGGTTCGTCTGGTCGTTCATTCATGTAACGAAGACTTTCCTGATATCTCTCTTCTATTTCGGCCCGATATTCATCATCCCTATCCTCTGGCCTTACGTTCCTTCTGGGATAATTTTCCCATCTCTTTCGGTTATCTTGCCTCTGATTGTTATTGTTATAGGATCGGTTCTCTTGTTGCCTATAACCTGTATTTCTAGGATTTCTTCCTCGATATCCTCCTCTATAGTATGGCTGTATTCCCCTAGGCTCTTGATGTCCATACTCTCGACCCAGTCCCTGAGTATCAGTACTAGTGGACTGATTTCTGGTCGATGGTTTCTCTCTGTTTTCTTGACTGCTGGCCATATGTACCTGTTCAGTCTGTCTTGGATGCCTGGGAGTAACGTGTGAAGTCGTCATATCTAATTGACGTAATACGCTCTCCACTTCCACAGCACTTCTGGCTTTAGACGAGATTAACAGCCTCTGGATCTCATATGGAAGTTGTCTTGCAATGGCGGCACACAGGTCGTTCTCAGCAGGAGCAATGTCAAGTTCCCGGTATTTACACAGCTGAGCGGTGAAAAATTCTGAGTACTTAGTTGGGGTTTGACATCCGCTGCCCAATATCGTTTCAGAAAGGCTTCTCTAAAACCTTCCACCGTGTCGAATGTGTACCTGAAACTCCTGAACCAGGTGAGACAATCACCTGCCAACAGCTTCTCAATTGCTCTCAGCCTCCGATCCTGAGGAACCTTCATTTCATTCAAGTACTCTGCGACTTCCTTTAACTAGTATTTAGGAGTAATAGACATATTATTACCCGTAAACTTCACCGGTCTGTCCTCATTTGACTTGATGATATGTATTATTTGACCATTTGTCTGATTCATGTACGGGGTTGACATCGCCATCGGTTATCCTGGGTTCTTATAAGGGCTCTCCCCTCCTAAGTCCCTATATTGATCTGTGCCTCGTTCCTGGGTATCTACCCATCCTCTCTTTTGAAATTCATCCTGACTCTCAAATTCTAACTTCCTTTCTCTTCGGGCACTTTCTTCATTAGCCATGAGTTGAATTTCCATTTGACTGTTCTTATGTTCAGTCCTTTCCAACCGGGATCCTAATTCATTTTGAATTCTTTCCTGGTTTTTCTTACTGGTTTCCAGTTCTCGTTTGAGTTGGAATTTCTCGTCCCTGAAGCTATCCTTGATTTCATTTAAGTGTTCTTCTACCTCTTTCTTGATGACCATGACCTGTTCTTTTATAATTTCGGGTTTAACGTCACCTATGGTATCTAAGTTCTCTCGTATCTCCTTTATTTTCATCTCCATTTCTTTTTGTCCTTTGACCATATCTCCCTTAATTCCTTCAAGCTTTTCCTCAGTTTTCCCTTGATTCTTATATACCCTCATTAATTCATCTTGGACCTGGTTTACTTCAGTAATGGTTTTTCCTACTTGTTTCTTTAATGTTCCTATGGTTTCCTGAACATCATTAATACCCTTACTTATTTCATCTATCTTCTGGGTATTTTCCTTATTTTCTTTATTTCGTTGTTTTCTTTCTATCTGGAGATGCTCTTCGTATGTACTTAAATTTTTATTTATTTCCGCTTCGTACGTCCTCAAGTTATCATCTACCTGCCCGGTAAACTGTTCAAATTGATTGTTCATGCTCTCCACATCCTTCTGATTTTGATTTTTCATCTCAATTACTTCGGCCTGAACTCCATCGACTTTTTCCTCGAGTTTTCCTACTTGGTCTTTCACCCCCTTAAATTTGTCTCCTAATTCCTTAAAACTTTCTTTTATCTCATCCCGGGATGTTTCACAAATCTTACTGTTAGATTGTATCTGAGCTTCTAACTTTGCCTGCACACCTTGGATCTGGGTTACAAGTTTCTTTTCACATGCATTTACATTCTCTTTACAGGTTTTTTCCATGTTATTTAATTTAGTTTTTATAGAACCAAAATTACCTTCTAAATTCTCAAAATGTTCTTGACATTTAGCTTGGGACTTAACCGTACTTTCCTTTAAGATATTTATTTGGGCTTGCAATCCTGACTGAAGTGCCCCATTTTCCTTTTCAATTTTACTTGTGATTTCCCCTTTTAAATCATTTAACTTCTTCCCAAACTCAGTGTCAAAACCTTGGAATTTGGTATTCATTGTCTCCTTTAATTTCTCATTTATATTACTTTGTATTTTAGTCTCCATGACATCTAATTTGGTGTTCATGGCTTGACTTTTCAAAGAATTATCAGCTATCATCTCCTCCTGAAATGAATGTAATTTATTTTCAAGTTTCACTTCCATTACTCCTTGTTTATCCTCCAAAACCCTGGATTGTGCTGAAAAATGATCTGAATTCTCTGTTTTCATACTATTCAATTTACTTTCTATCTCAGCCTTCAGTTCACTGTTCATGTTTTTACACTCGGCCTGGATAGATTCTAATTTAATTCCCATGTTATCACTGTTAGTTTTAAGAAATCCTAAATTGTGATTTATGGATTCACACTCCCTTTTATTTTCATCCTGTTGGAGGCCCAATGTATTTTCTATCTTAACACTGTCATTTTTAAGAGCTTTTAAATTCTCATTTATAGCCTCCAATTGTTCCCTACTTTCCGCCTTCAAAACCTCAGTATTAGCTTCCGAAACTTTATTACTCTCCTTACTTATTTTTACCATCTCCTCCCTATTCTTTTGGAAATGCTCATCCAAACACTCCTTTAGCTCCATCATCATCAACATCTTATTCCAATATAAGAATAGAGTGGGCTACTCATGCCACATCGCTGGAACATGCTTGAGAGATGGTAATCTGAACCATTGTGTCCCAATTTCTTCAAATATTTACTTTGGTACGGGTGTTTACTAAAACGTACCCTTTTGATATCTTTATTCAATCTCATAAACCTTTATGGAAGTATTTAAAAATTCAAAATTTCGAAAAACCATTTTTTTTTCAAAAAAAAATATGAACATTTTGATTTTTCGAGAAAACTCGGGTTTTCCCTAGGAAAACTCATCCCTGCGTACTGGGCGCCATGAAAAGTGTTTTTGCTAGGGGGTTTTTAATCCAGGGCTGCTCGGTGTGAGTTTCTAGGGACCCATGCGGTCAGTAAACATTATATGTTGTAGCTATTCCAATCATTATTTTACTTTTACATGAAATGACCGTCTTCAGTGTTCCTCTGATTATTAATCCAAGCACAGTACTTCTATACCCCCCTGTGCCCTTCCAGCAAGAAATATGCAAATCACAGTATGCCAGCAATGCTCAATTCGGGATTTTCGGAGTTATGGTATGTTCTCCCACTCTGTGACTTACACATTTTGGATTAAGAGGATACACTTCAAAAATAAAAACAAATTCAACTCCTATTTTAACACATTTAATTAACCAAAATTATGGCGCTACAAACAAATAAAACAAATAAACTATTGACCAAATCCTTCTAAACTTGTTCGACGTGAACAAGGAAGATATAAACTTAAACAAATATTATATTAAAATAAATGGGTTCCATCAAACCAACAAACTTATAATTCATTTCACTTCCATACAGTATCCCTTTTAAAAGTTCAATATAATTACGAGCTCCACTGGCTCGATACATTTCAATATGAACGGTGTCATTCTTTTACACACCTCAATATTTATTTTATGAGTTTCTTGTAATTAAAACAATATATAATCATCTTTACAGTATATGGTATTCCTTTACTTAAAATTCTGGGTATTCAACAATGTTCTCAACGTTACCATCTCTCTCAAGACAACAAATTCACTACAGTGATCGGGAAACTACTTGTGTACTCCAGAGCTACCAAAGACTACTTGAACAAAGTCAAAATTATGATTACTCCCGGAATCTAATTGTCCTCAGTGAACTCATGAAATCCTACATCAATACAACATTACCTTAGGGATTTTTATTTATTAGTCTTAAAAGACCATTATCACATAAGAAAGCTACGATCTGAACTGGCAAGCGGTATTTTCAATCTACAAGGACCTCGGTACAAATCCCGGGTCATAAACAACTCCTAAACACTCACGGTGTATTATTACTTCTTCCAGACGGTTCTCTCCGACCCTACCACAACAAGGGGTCTGACCGTACACTTGACTTGATTTATGGCCCGGGAGGGAAGGCTCTATGTCTCGCCTCGAGACCACTACATTCAAGCTTTTAAACCAGCTATTTCCTTTCCACAGTTTCTTTGAATAGACCTGGCGTTTCCTTTCATTCAATCTTTAGCAACATTTTATAGGTTCTTAGACCACTTTCGTAACCTTGGCATTTATTAATTATGAAGTGTCATCGTTGATGGGTAAGAATAATTCAATACAACGACGATATTTAGGGGCTTTCACAACTATACGAGTCTGGGTTCGACTCTATTAACTGCCTCGGGAACCACTCCCATACTGGAGGACTTACAACAATTCAGCGTTTTAGGCGACCTCAGTCTAACCTGCGCTCTTCAATACAACAAATACGCTCCCTATTATTCAATACAATATAACACACATGGCCTCGGGAATTAATCCCATACTGGAGGACTTACAACATAGCTCAATTACCGCAATCAACTGTCCCTCAAAATTAATTTGCCAAGTATATTTAGATTCAACGCCTTCCTAGCGTGATAAATTACTTTAATACGCGACAATGCGCTACACATTACTTTAAAGCCTAGCGTCTTCCAAAGAACTGGTAAATTCAAAAATCAACATTTGATCTACATCTCCATTATTTCATATTTATCCTCTCCCGTGACGATAATTACTATACTTTAATAACACGTATTCATATCATGTCTTCATTCCTTAAAAAAGCTCAAAAGCTATTTATTTCATATAATTCAAATTTATTTTCATTTATATACTTTTCATTATGATTATTATTATTACGCTTGCTTTTACAATAGTTATCAAACATACTGATATTTTACTTCATACTTTTCCTCTAAAGGATATATTCATTTCACATAATTATTTTATCATTTCTCAATTCTTATTTGTTCAGACCGCGCTCTTATTCTGTTATCTGTTACTCAACAACATCCCTACTTCTCAAACTCCGGTGGATTGTACACAAACACTTCCCCAACACAAAACATAATGAAAATATTTACTCACATGTTATAGGTCGGTCCCTGACCTTCCTTTTCTTGCGATGTTTCATTTTTGCCCACTATTTTGTGATTACACCATCGTGTACAAATTCATTTCATGTACTGACATATCTTGACACACATTTAACTCAAATACATTTAACACTGATAACATTTTAAAATACACTGGTGTATTCGTTTAGAATACACGATAGAAACACTGAATATATTACTCTTTAACACAAATTTTATATATTTACACTTCACAGATTCTAATCACTAAGGCTGCTATTAAGCCTTTCACACGTGATTTCTTGACCTCCCGTCTCCAAGGGTGAAATTTAGTAAATGTCGGCTTCCTATCTTGCCAGAATGTGAAAGTCTCGAACCATCTACTTCCTCCCTGGAATAGTACTCCTTCAAATCCCGTTTCCTGACGATCTGCTATTATTATTAACTCGAACGGCTCCTTTCTAGACCCTATTGGTTGGTCTAGCGAAAGTCTGTTCTGTCCACGGTCCCCCGGATAATCTATCGGTGACCTATTGATTTCTAGAAACTAATACTTCTCGTAACTTAGTGCCTTTTATATTTCGTATGTTTCCTTGAAACAATGTCTAGAGTTTCCTTCTCCTTTCCGCTTATTCGGTTCTCGAATTTCTATCTTTCCAGAATACTTTGCGAACCTTATTCTGTCCGTCCCTACTCGGGTTCTTTAAAGTTGATAGAATGTTTATCTCGCTGTTACGGTATTTCAATACGTTATAATACTTTTGGTCGTTTAATTTAAGACCTATCACTCTTGGTTCTAAGTTCGCAGCCTGCTTTGACTGTAATTACTGAACTTTTCACTGTAAACTTTATACTGTCGGAACTAAATCTGGTAACTAGGATTTTCCTAATTCTCCACACGGCGATACTGTAATAATACTTCTTGGCTACTCCTTACGGATGCACGTTGGTTATCGATACCGCGACGCTCTTGGCTGTCGGATAATGTCTATACGATGTGATACAGCGTTTCCCCTCAAGGAATACTTGCAGACTGCATGATGTGATGTAGCATCTCCCCTCAAGGAGTCTGTCGTGAACTGCATTCGGTGTGATGTAGCACTATGACGCCCCCTGGGCTATCGGAAACTGAATGATTGGTCTGGCTTGGCCTGGACTTTTATACTATTTAGTCAAAAAAATATAAAATCCTAGTCCTTTTCGTGACCAACGTTTGAAATAATTGTCGCACATTTATAAAAATTATATCTCCAGAAAGCTCGTTTT
Organism: Meconema thalassinum; assembly: GCA_946902985.2. Classification (NCBI taxonomy): domain Eukaryota; kingdom Metazoa; phylum Arthropoda; class Insecta; order Orthoptera; family Tettigoniidae; genus Meconema; species Meconema thalassinum. Next base: position 199,970,311 of record OX336391.1, on the reverse strand, counting down.
CTAAACGTCAAATGACCTCACTGCACATGAAAATCGATCGTGCATTTCTGAGATATTAAATAAATTTTGGTTTTCAGCTGTGTGGGTGTTGCAGTTGATTTTTTAATTCCCCACTCCTCGGGTCTCAGTAAATCCCCGATGACGTATGCTACGTTTGCACTTCTCTCCTGGACAATTATTAAAAGCTTTTTCTCCACACAAAAATCTCTAATCCGAAATGATTCACAATGCTGTATTTATTTACTTACTTTTATTCTTGCAAATGGGTTAAATTTAATTATTCTTCTTCTGGCACAGTTGCGCTGTTGCCGTTTTAATGCAAGGTAAGAGCGATTTCCGAAACGTGCTCTCTCTTATACGCCTGGAACTTTCCACTCCTTCTATTTATATTCGTGACCGGCTCCTTATCAATGAGTCAGACATGATCTCATTTCCTGGCCACCTGGGTCCAGCTTCTTACTCAACGTTACGCTAGCATCCTTGCTTGAAATCTTTCTCTGTTCATCTGAAGACTGTATATTTCCTTCCTTCCTTTTACAAAAATACATGGATTCGACCCCCTTGAACCAATGGTACATTGGTTCAATATCGTATTATTAATTGCAAACTTCGCACCTCATAATGTTTCCCTTTCGGTACTCTCCTTGTCTCTGGTCACGTCTACCAGCCACATGTAGATGTACATTCCCCCAAAATCATTTAGGTTACGTTCAGTAAAATTTCTTACGTTTAATGAATCTAGAATGCCTTGCATACAATAGCACTCAATCCTTTAGTAAACTAATGAATAGTTTCTTATGTGAAGCTATAAAACAAATGTAGCATTCTTATGGTTGGTAAACACGCACAAGAAAAGTAATGAAAATATTGGCTAGATATTATGTTGCAGTGCATTTAGAATGACTGAGGTTCTATGCCCAAGATAGCGGGTTCAAACCCGGCCGAAGTCGTCGGATTGATTAAGAGCGTTAAAATCCCTCAGTCTGATTTACTTTGGAGGGGAATTAAAGCTGGCGGGCCCATTTCATAGATTTATGGCATGTAAAAGAATCTTCCACTTATTACAATTGTGTGAAGCTAAATTTATAGGTTAGATTTGATTAACGATCTATTAGTTCGCCGACAGGTGCAGGTTGCAGTGGCATCTAGTAGTCATGTTCACAGCTAGTTGTCGTTAACGGTAGCAGTTGGTAGCAAAAGTATGAACTAGACTACTTGAAATTGATCGTCTACAGTCCTTACCTGAATTACAAATAAAACTCACTAATACAGCCATCACAATTAACACCGGTTATCGGACAGTTTCTACACACACCCAAAGTACACGGGGGTACATGACCGTGTTGTCGCTGCCCCTATATTGAGGAACCAACCAACCAATCATGTAGAATGGCGGTATGGATTCATCAACGCTGCGAGCGCACATGTATATACTTTCTTCTTCTTCTTCTTTCCGATGAGGCCTGCTAGGGACCACGTGCCAATTTCAATTCTTCACACTTTGTTGTTTTCTCTTCCGTTCCCTCCAGTACTCCTTCATCCGTTCACTATGCTGCTTCTTTCTGTCCTCGGACCACTTCGCACCAGGTTTCTTTGGCAATCTTCCTTAGAATCCTTTCATACTTAATACCCTTTTTCTAAAGATCTCTCTGTTCACCGTTTCTTCTTCACTTATATTATTTCTTTCTAAATCTTTCTTTACTTCTTGAATCCAGCTAGTTGTTGCCCTTTTCTCCCAAAGGTACTTGAATATCCTTTTTGTTAATCTGGAATCATCCATTCTGTAAATATGTCCAAAAAATTGCAATCTCCTTTTTCTTATCGTTTCTGTTATATTTTCTATGTTCATGTATATTTCATCATTAGATCTTAATTTCCATACTTCTGCTGTTTTCATGGGCCTAAAATTTTCCTCATGATTCTCCTTTCTAGTACTTCAAGTTTATCTAATCTATAGTTTAGTACCAGACATTCACTTGCGTATAGGCATTCCGGTTTCACCACTGTAGTGTAGTGCCTTATTTTCAGATTTTTAGATAAGCACCTTTTGTTATAAAAATTCTTACTGATACCATATGCTCTTTCCATCTTGTGTACCCTTTCTTCTACCGAAGATTTTTCTAAACCATTTTCTTGAATTATTTCTCCCAGATATTTGAATTTCTTTACTTTTTCCACTGGGCCAATATCTGTTGCCAAATATTTTGAAGCGTTCTTGATGTTTGTAATAAATTTAGTTTTTTCTACGGAGATTCTCAAACCTGTTTTGTTGGCTATTTCTTCCAAGAGATTGATTTGTGTTGTTGCACTTGCTAGGTTTTCTGACAATATAGCAAAATCGTCTGCAAATGCTAGGCAACTTATTTCAATGCCTTTGTTTCTTCTCCCCAAAGTTACTGGCGAAATGTTATGTTCCTTTAGCTTTAAATTCCAAATTCTTGCAATTTTCTCTAAAACACAGTTGAACAGAAGGGGTGATAAACCATCACCCTGCCGTACACCTGTATTTATCTTAATAGATTTTGATATCTCACCCATAAATTTTACTTTTGAAATCGTGTCAGTAAGGGTTTCACGTATTAGGTTTGCCAATTTAGTTTTCACTCCAAATTCACGAATTGTTTTATCTATGGTTTCTCTATCAACCGAGTCAAAGGCCTTTTTAAAATCTACAAAAGTCACAACTATGTCCTTTGAATTCAGTATCCTATGGCGAATTATGGATTTTAAGTTAAATATTTTTTTCTGAACAAGATCTACCTTTTCGAAATCCAGCTTGATACTCGCCCAGTTGCTTGTCAAGTGATGTTTCTACTCTATTCAGCAATATTTTTGAAAATACCTTTATACTTTAGTATATTCCCTTCTTTTATGGAATTAGGGATGAAATGCGATACATTTTTAAGTGGGGATGGTTTTTAGGGTCGGATGCCCTTTCTGCCACAAATCTCAAGAGAGGAATTAATGAGGGATTAAATGAATGGAGAGGACTGAAACTGTGCAAGGCGTTAAGAAGAAATTGGCTGTGAGCTATCAGAAGACAACATCCCAGCATTAACGTAGAGAGCTTACTGCGTGCCGCAGCTTTAACGTTCTCACTTGCTGTGCCCAAGGTTGGAGGATCGAATCCTGGCACAGTCAGCTGGTATTTGAGATTTACTGGCATGATAAAGATCCCCTTCGGGGCAAAATTCCGTCACCCCGGCGTCTCTAAATGCCACAGTAGTTAAAAGGGACGTAAAACCAATAGCATTATTATTATTATTATTATTATTACATTTAAGTAGAATTGAAAATGAAAAGAAGTGAAAACATACTTAATGGTTAGCTGACGATAGGGTTCGAAACAACTGGTCTATCGAATCAGAATATAGTTTGGAGCCATTATGATGCGCCTCAGCGAGCATAGCTACCGCGGTCAGTGCAACTAGCAATACATGTAATACTACTACAAATAAGGCGTTCATTTTTAAAGCCACAAGTAGAAGCTCATTTTTTCTCGTCAAAGCTAGGGATAATCGCTGCACTCGAAGACACAAGGAGCTATTCTTGTGAGCAATATAAGGAATCAAGTGATAATTCCATGGGTATGCACCGCACAAAGGAAAGGGTGAGATAGAGAGAAGAAAATACCCAGGAGGGAATGTTTATACAGACGTCAGATAGGAATCTGACCCGTGGAGACGCGATAAGAAGCTCCAAGACGTAGACATGAAAGCAAATCATCAAAAGGAATTATCCTGCAATGTTTCCTTGACGAAATGAGAAATGGAAATGCCTTTCTCCTTGGTTCGTTACTTAAGAATGAGATCGGTGTCAGCTGCGCCTCTTCAGTAGAATTGTGGATGCAAATTGAGTTTTGTACTTTCCTTCTATCTACTATGTATAGTAATGACATCTGTGTAATATATGCATCGAGGATTGCATTTGTGTTACTGTAATTGATACGTACTTAAGGATGTAGCACATGGCTTTGTGACATTCGCTTGGAGCTCTATGTGAGCTACCGTGAATAACAATGATGATAATAATAATAATAATAATATTAATAATATTGATAAATTCATAGGTCAAGTCTGCTCAGAAGGAATATGCATGAAATTGAAGTCACAGGAGCTTTATCAACATGCTGAAAAGATCACGGCCACATCCTAAGAATGAACAAAGACAGGCTCACCAGAAGGGTTCTCAACTTTGCTCTCTGAATGAGAGTCAAGAACAACTATATTACTGTAGAAAAGGTCCTCCAAAACTTGGCATTACACAGGAAAATATACAAAAACGACTCCCGTTCAGAACATTAATCAACAACCATCATTTCTCTGAGAAAATGACTGCCAGGACCAACAATCATGGACTGAAGAACAGAGGAAGATTTGTATTGCCCAGATGAATAGATTTTGGGGGAAGAAACAAACATCAATAGCAAAATAAGTTCTATTGCATTCCAAAGATGTGAATAACGATGCAAAATAATAATACTGTAATAATAATAATAATAATAATAATAATAATGATAATAGTTTTTTACGAGGTAAGTGGAAAATCTTAAATAAGACTTTGAGAATGGTCCGCATATACGTACACCCTATCCTCTTGATAAAATCCAACCTGGGACCACTTTGGTATTCCTTCAGGATGGAGCCATTTTCTTTGCTTCACAAGCACCTTCTTGCTTCTCAATAATAATAATAATAATAATAAAGGTTATGGATGTCACCCTGATCGATGTATGAGTTCCTAATGGCAAAAGCGTAAAGACTGTGTACGACGAAAATATAAAGACCTATTGGAGCCCATCACGAAGCAATGGGTGATTGAAAATGCTCGGATCATTCCAATTGACATCTTAAGTACTGGCATTGTACCATGGATCCTACTGCATGAGTTGACATAACTTGATGTGGACAGGGATTCGAAGTGACTGCCGATTGTTTGCGGATGATTGTGTAATATACCGAAAAATTCATAGCTCACAAGTTACAAACTCACCTCAACCTGGTTCATAACCGGGTGGTTGGTAAAAAAATGAAGATAAAGACGAGTAAATTTAGTTTCATGAGAATAGGGAGAGGGCAAAGACATGATTTTCAATACAATATCGGCTCGGAAATGCTTGTAGAAGAAGACTCGTGCAAATACATGGGCATCCATGTAAGGAATGATATGAAATGAAGTACCCTTGAGGATAGTGTCGTCTCCAATGCGTACAGATCACTTCATTTTGTAATGCGGGTGTTAAAAGGCAGTAGCTCTACGGCAAAAGAATTAGGATATTTGAACCTGGTGATGCCAATTTTGGAATACATCTCAGCGGTTTGGGACCCATAACAGGTAGGGCTTAACAATGAGCTGAAGATGGTACAAAGGAAGTCTGCTAGCTTTGTGCTCAACGATTTTAAACCTAGAAGTAGTGTGTCTCGAATGATAGAAAAACTAGGGCGGGAATCTCTGGAAGATGGACGAAATCCAGACTATACGCTAACTTTTATAACACTTACACTAATCGGCCAGCATGGGGAGAAGTAAGCAAACGTCTGGGAAATCCTACCTACCTGAGCAGGGCAGATCATCCACAAAAGGTTTAGGGCCGAACACAGCGTACAAATTAAGGGAAGTATTATTTCATTAATCATGGAATCGATAATTCGAACTCATTTCCTGCCTCAGTCTTAGAGCCTTTCCCCAAACATATCGATGTGTTTAAGAGAAAAGGAATCTGTTGACATCGAATATAGATTTAGGTGCGGCTTCGGTGTCGTAGTTGGTAGCATGCTGAACTGCTATGCCCAAGATAGCGGGTTCGAACCCAGCCGAAGTCGTCGGATTTTTTTAAGAGCGTTAAAAATCCTTCAGTATGCCTTCCTTCGGAGGAGAAGTAAAGCCGGCGGTCCCATGTCATAGATTTATGGCATGTAAAAGATCCTTTCACAGACTAAACTTGTGTAAAGCAAAATTTGTTAGGTTAGATTTCGTCAGAACGCTCTATCAAAGTTCCAACGTTCACCACTAGGTATCATTGATATCTGGTGGCGAAAGTTGGAACTACTTGAAATTGAACGGAACTTGTAGCTCGCCCTTTAGGGTGTCCGCTGGAAGCAGCTACAGACTCAGGCGAGCCGAACATGTCCTCAGACACTCCCGGCACTAAAAGCTATACGATCAATAAGATAAATAAATATATTTAGGTATGAGGAAGTCATTTTTAAAGGCCTTTGTCTGGAGCGTGGCACTCTATGGAAGTGAAACTTGGACTATTGGTGCAGCAGAAAAGAGGAGAATTGAAGCGTTTGAAATGTGGTGTTGCAGGAGAAAGATAAAGATCAGATGGGTAGATAGAGTTACAAACGAAGAGGTATTGAGACGAGTGGGAGAGGAGAGATTTTTCTGGCGACTGCTAATGAAGAGAAGAGATAGGTTGGTAGGACACATACTAAGACACCCAGGAAGAGCAAGCTTAGTTATGGAAGGAATGGTTGAGGACAAGAACTGTAGGGGTAGACCAAGGTTAGAATATGTTAAACAGATTGCCTCGGATGTAGGGTGTGGTAGCTATGTAGAGATGAACGATTAGCTCAGGACAGGGAGGCATGGAGAACTGCATCAAACCAGTCAAAAGACTGAGGACTCTAACAACAAGAGAAGATTTTAAATTTTGTGTAAATACTACGATGTAATTACTATAGTTCCTAAATTGCGAATTGTGTATATTGTGTTTTATTTTATTGTTGGTAATTTTCAGTATTTGTAAAATATGCCACCGGGGAATTACCCCTATTTGCAAATATGATATATACTGTAATAATAACAAAAATACATATTGTGTACAAGTCGATGAAAAATTCAGTCAATATTTCGACAACAAGAAAAGTTAGAACATTCATGGGATAGTGCACATAGATTCTTTAAAGGTGGTGATTATGCTTAGCTTCTTTTTAACCTCTATAGTCGCTAGATTTTTACCAGATACTGTTCTCTGAGTAAAGTGAATAATTATAATAAAAATAATATTTTTATACAAATAATTCATGTTTTTGGGCTAAAGCCGTGTGAAATTAAATTAGATACCAGACGTTTCGAAGGAACCTTGCCTCCTTTTTCAATGGAATCAAACAATGTGGCCAAAGAAAGTATATCAATGAGATTACAAAAAATTACAAAAACTATAGATAAATTCCTCTGTTCGTCACCAGAGAGCAGCTGCCAGAAATTACTGTATGGTCCATACAGTTTACAGATAAGACACACTAATTCAGTCATCACAATTAACACCGTTTATCAAACAGATTCTACATACACCCAAAGTGCACGGGGCTACATGATCACGGTGTAGCAGCCCCTAAACTAAGGAACCAACCAATATATACACTTGAAGACCAGTTTTTGATTTTCAAGCGATCATCATCAGATCCGTTAGACTAAGGCTATTAAATCTATGTCTACAAGTATGATTGATGGTTACAATATATACACTTAATTAGTTGCAGTAGTTATTAAACTAGCACTATTAGTCGAGATTTGTTACTTACACTGTATGTGATTTTTGTTTTTAAGATATTTAGAGTGATGATAGACCTTCAAGTTTGCTTGCTTAGTATGCTTATATGGTTGTTATTAAATGGTCAGGTTGGAGTTGATTGCGAACTTGGCTGATTGAGCGATGTGCCTGATCTGATTATCCAAGTGTATTTATTAATCTTATGTAAATTCTCTTGAGGATTGGGGAGACACCCATTACAATTGGTACAATCGTGTTGACTGACTAAAATACACAACATTTGTATATTTTTCACTGTCAATTACACTACTCACTTATCGTGACTTTCTCTAATATTGTATAATCTATTTAAAAATTTGCTTCCGTTTATTTACTGCCATATGGTCTTAATATTTTACTTAAAATTAGCAGAAATTTTCTGACATAAAGTTTGAGAAACGATTTGCCTTCTGGGACCTTTCGAAGAACTTTGCCGCTCTGCTGAGGTGAACGTGTTATCGATTGAATGTGCAAATTCTGTTAGAGAAAATCCAAAGAATTCAGTTTCTGTGAGGCAAGGCAACTCCTAGGACACGAGTTACTTTTTCTTACTCTTCTCAGAAGTTAAGGAATACTTTATGAACTCCTAAGATCCTAGAAGTAAATTCGATTTACTTCCCTTCCAGGTATATAGCACATCCAATTACTTGGAAAGTTCTCCTAGAAAGATTTCAATTTCCAGATAACCCCATTGTTGTTATTGTTGTTGATTTATTTAGGGGATTTGCGATGTCGTGATCATGCAGCCCCGTGTAACAGGGTGTATTTGTGTGTGTGTGTGTGTGTGTGTATGGAGTTTGTCTGATAACCGATGTTATTTGTGATGGATATATTATGCGTGTATTTGTGATTGGGAAAGACAGTCAAAATGCTAGTCACTGCATCACGAGATATTTGGAAGGAGGAGGCATAATGATGTTGGTGATTGCTAGCAGATATGTGATTTTTCTGTAAAGTAATTTTGTGTCGGCTGTATTAGTTTCCATACGGCAGTATAATGTCTGAAGCTTTACAATCTGAAGAATTGCCTATTAAGAGAGAAAAGGTTGTAGAAATAATACAGAAATTTTGAAAACAGCAAAACACCAAAGAGAGATGTTCGTGACAAGTAACAAGTTAGCTGAGCAAATGAACACTGAGGTCGAATGTGTTTGTAGGAAAATGTGTACTGTTGGATTTACTATCATGTGGCTATTCAATGAGTTTTATTACACTAGCTGAATCCGGCCACGCTTCGCTGTGGCTCGTTCTGATATGAAATTAATTTCGCGTCTGTAACGGAATTAATTTCGCACAGGGAGCGAACTTAAATGTCTGTAACGAAATTCATTTCGTGCCGGGAGCGGAATTAAATGTCTCTAACGAAATTCATTTCGCACCGGGACTGAAATTAAATGTCTGTAACGAAATGCATTTCGTGCCGGGAGTGAAATTAGAAGTCTGTAACGAAATTTATTTCGCTTCGAATTAAGTTTCGCTTTGTTTTAATTACGCGCCGACAATCCTTATAATTTCGCTCCCGAATATCGCGCTCATGGCGAAATTAAATTATTTTAGCTCCCACAGCCATGCATTTAATTTCGCGTGCCAGCCCTGCTCATGGCCGTGGTGGATAACTTAACGAGCCCGGCTACGCCGCGGTAACCCGGTAAATGAACGATTAACAACAACAACTACTAATTAATGGGGCACATACAGCTTAAGGAGCCACAACAATAACGATTTTAACATTATAACTGTGCCTGTCATAAATCTTGTACAACAATGATATACATCTCCAAGGAAACACACACATCTTGCTTTTAGAAGCAAAGTAAAAAATTATCAAAATTCAAATGGTAATTATTTTTATTATTTTTTTCAAAATTGGTTCTTGTTTTGTGCTGACCTTCACCGTTTCTCTGATATCTCCCGTGTTTATAGGAATTTTTGGAGTTTTCTTTTTTTAATGTGGGTGTTAAACCTTCTGCTACAAAATGAATCTCACTCAAAACCGCTGTGGCTTTAATTAGTCATTCTATGAAACGTTAACATTTTTTAGTTTGCTCAGAATAAAAACGGAAATAATGACGTTTAATTAATTAATTAATTAATTAATCATGGGAAAATATGCGAGATTCATTTTGTAGCAAAATGTTTAACACCCACATTAAAAAAAGAAAACTCCAAAAATTCCTATAAACACGGGAGATATCAGGGAAACAGTGAAGGTCAGCACAAAACAAGAACCAATTTTGAAAAAAAAATTGATGAAAATAATTACCATTTGAATTTTGAAATTTTTAACTTTGCTTCTAATAGCAAGGTGTGTGTGTTTCCTTGGAAATGTATATCATTGTTGTACAAGATTTATGACAGGCACAGTTATAATATTAAAATCGTTATTTTTGTGGCTCCTTAAGCTGTATGTGCCCCCTTTACGTGGCGCCGAGCATTGGATTAAAATGCATTTCAGGATAATACCGTATTTAAAATAACTACAGTAACATTCTGTTTACACGCGAGGTGGAAGAATTGAAATTTAGGTGGCAAGAAATAGCGCTCTGTGGCTTCCTACACTCATAAAAGAAATTCTAGAGGAAACGTACAGTATATTTGTGGAATTGTTTGAGTAGCTGAGAGACCATTTCACTATCCTGGGGGAAATATAAAACAGCTGAGATTCACTGTCCTCCCTTCTTGAAGAACACGCTCCTGGGTTTATCCCCAGGGAGTGCGTGAACAATATTGTAGCAAGGTATTGTTGTAAGTGACTAGGCAAACAGAGGGGGAATTGATGGCAAACGTAGGGAAATATCCAATCTTCATGGAGAGAGGGGATGTTCGAGCTATCACCTCACAACTGCACTGCGTTTGTATTCATGATACGTAGCTTATTCACTTCACATTTTCCACTGCAAACCACATTCAGTGGTAGATATATTACTGGTTCAAAGGAAGGTACGGTTGTTTTGTTGTTACTCATAACTAGGGCTCGAATTTTTAGGTAAATAAATATATTTTTAAGTAAATACATATTTTAAGCAGTTTTTCTATAAATACATAAATTCCTGCTTTTCACTTATTAACACATAAAAATACATAATATTTAAATTGTTTAAATCTGTATGCTAGATCGTTCAGTTTATTGCATTTTTGTTCTATGTTACTTCAACGGGGAAGAACCTGTGAGCTAACTAATCTTCGTGCAGAGCGTATGTCAGCTTGCAACTGTGTTATTCTTAACTTGTCGCCCCGTGCCACTCACTGTGTAAGCCGGCGATTTCATTGTCCATTGTCACATTGCACCACGTGCTAAACCTTACCCCCATCTACCTGAAACCAGTGTCAGTCACATGCAGTTCATTTCTGGCACTGTGAAGTGTAAGGCAGTTCTACGATGCCTAAAGTAAAAGAAACTACTAGTTATCGTCTGCAGCACTATATTGCAGAATTAAAGGATAATTTTACTTCTGATGGGGGCAATCTGTTCAGCCAACCATGTGGGAAAGCAATCATGGCTGAACAGCACCTCAAGGCCAAGAAACATACAGCCGCAGTTTCGAGCATATTGGTTACATTCACATTAGTAAATTATAATAAAATATATTTACCTTTTTGTCACATATTTCAGGTACTTTTAATACATAAAAAAAAAAAACCGATTTTGAGCACCTAAAAATCCGAAACCTACTCATAACGAGTGTAAAATAGTGATACAAATAATAAATGATCTACGACTATTGCTAAATCTTCAACAAAATATTGGTTGCAATACGTGGAAACAATTATAGTACAAAGTACATTAAATCGAGAAAAATGTGTGTTTTGGGGGCAAACATCCAATAAATAAAACTTCAGAAGTTCCACAATACTAGGGCTAACATAATCAGACGGCATACATTCTAAGAGCGCTGTAAATATTTGACAAATTTCTAGTAGCACATGTTTAGATTTAAGATGACTTACCATGATTTCCTTTGATGGCCCTAAACTTTTGACCGGTACTCTATGTGTAGCCTGCAATGCACATACAACATTTGGTTAAATCCATGAGATATTATGGAAATCAGAAGCAGTAAAACATTGAACTTATCAGGAAGTATGGAATCATGTCAACAACAATGTTGTGTATGGGTGGTTCAAAATAAATATTCAATATTAACACATATATGTGTGTCAATTTTGGAATAGTTATCTTACATGCTTTATGAAATATCCAACATTTAGTTCAAATTTCAGTTTTCCCCCCAGGACTCGCAACTCGTGGGTCGTGGGTTGGCGACCACGGGATTCCAGCAAGTCCGGCATTGCTTCCACTTACTTGTGCCGGGCTCCTCTCTGTCTTCTTTCCTTTCAACCTCTCTTGTTTTTTTCTGACCCCGACGGTATTAGGGTATCCAAGGCCTAGGGAGTCTCTTCCTTTCCCGCCTTCATTGGCCCTTCTCTCATCTTTCCTGATCCCTCATTCTTCTAGGGATCAGCCTTCCTTTTATTTTCGTTATAGTTCCTGCCCTATTTTTCTGAATTGGTTCCCCGTGTCTCTAAATTCCATTTCTTTATGATTATTTTGAATCTTAAACACATATTGTAAGTATTTTCAATCTACTTTGCAACTTTTAAATATTTTCGATCTATACTCCATTTTGTAGCTTAAGTATTTTCAATCTCAATTGCATTTTTTCAGCACAGTATTTTGAATCGCGGGCTTTCACATATTGTGAATATTTTGAATATACTATACATTCTGTAAGCATTTACAATTTAAATTGCATTTTGTAAGTGCGTATTTTTAATTCTAATTGCACTTTGTGAGTATTTTGAATCTGAACCGGCCTTTTTCAATCTAACTTGCATTTAGTATTTTCAATTTCAATTGCATTTTGTAAGTGTTTTGAACCTCAATTGCATTTTGTAAGTATTTTCAATTTCAATTGCATTTTGTGAGTATATCGAATCTACATTGCATTTTGTAAGTATTTTGAACCAAAACTAAATTTTGTGCGTATTTTTCAATCTAAATTCCATTGTTGAGTATTTTCCTTCTAAATACCCTTTTTAATATTTTCACTCTACATTTTGTGAGTCATTTCAATCTGAGTTCATTTTGTAAGTATTTTCAGTCCAGCTTAATTTTCGTTGTGGTTTCCATTTCATTGTAATTTTCGGTATCATCCAGACCATTAGGGGCCGATAACCCAGATGATAGGCCTTTTAGTCAACAATTATCATCACCAGCATCATCAAATTTCAGTTTTGCTAATTCAGCAGTTAGCAGCAAGGAGCTAACTTTAAAATATGGCGTTAACTTGCCCTGAGATAGATCTTCACTTATACCAAATTTGTAGCTAAGATCATTTAAGAGTTAATAGCGGGTGTACACACACACAGAATAACAAACACACAGACACAGACACTGCTTGATCTCATCAGACTAGAGTTTTGTTATTTTTGTTGCAAAATATGAAAAGTAGACTGGCAAGTAGTTCCGTGACGAAGTGAAGAGTCTACTTTTCTTAGAATTTATGAAGTAATCTAAAATGTTATCATCTCTTTTTGTGTCAATTTTGGATGAAATCCATTTGTTAGTATAGAAGTTACATGCATTTAAAATTGGACTCATCAGAAGGATTATAATAATGTTGGCAGCGCTGACGTACATTAGTTACCCCAAATTAATTTAGAATGTTAGGTATTATACGTATGCAAAGTTTAGAGCTGTCGGCTTGCATATATTCTGATTTATAGATATTAGGGTAAAAAGATAGAGAGCATTTATTTACAGTCGGCAGCCTTTCTGTCTCTTAAGAATAAGCATATTCTTATGAGTTATGGTACAAAAGTCACATACGAAATTTGGTTGAAATCCATTTGTTAGTATAGTAATTACATGCATTTAAAATTTGGACCTATCAACAAGCTTAGAATCATGTTGGCAGTACTGACGTATACTAGAAGGCCATGCACTATACGTGTGCAAAGTTTCGAGCTCTTGGTTTGCATACTTTCTGATGCCAGACAGACAGACAGATAGAAGGACAGACAGACACACAATTTCCCGGATCGATCTCAAAGTCTACTTTTTCCTCATTTTCGCAAAATGAGGAAAGTAGGCTAAAAATCCATATCGCTGGCTTAGAATGCCTCGGAAATGAACATGACCAGGGTGTGTATCTCCTTCCCGTTGACCTGGCCAGCTCACACACGTGGAGGGAGCCAGCCAATGAGAATTGATCGCTACCGTTTTGAAATGAACCATTTAGCAAACTGATAAATCGGTTCCTCGATGGAGTCATAAAACCCGCAGTTCGCTAGACGCGCATGACTAGATTAATATTCAGCACATTATTCTTCTCCATCCAACATCTTCAATGTCATTACTTTTCCTTGTTCACGAATGACAGACTCACCCAGAGGGAAAACTTGATATAGCTATATTACCGGGACTGCATCTCCCGTAACTTAATGGGATTTTCACTTCTACTACAGGAGCTGGGACAGAAAGATTTACCATCCCGCAGCGTAGCCATGTGTAAAACTCTCCAATACCCCAAGCATACTAACCATCCATGACCCCCAAGGCCTCGCGACGAATAGGACGTGGGTTGGTGACCATGGGGCTCCAGCTGAGTCTGGCATTGCTTCCACTTACCTGTGCCGGGTTGCTCTGTCTTCTTTCCAGTCGACCTCCCTCGGTCAACTCTTGTTAACTCCCCTCCGACCCTAATAGTTCCCAAAGGCTGTCCCGAGCTCCTGAGGTAGCAATAGTATCATTTATCGCCACATAGCGCTCAACGATAAGTCTCGGAATAAATGAAGGTAAATTTGAAAGCACCAACGCTTATTGAATCTGATAACCACAATGTACTGCACCAACACCATTGCACTTATATAGAGGCATAATATTTTCAGGATGATAACTGTTTTAAGGGGGCCTAAGAAATCGTTTTGCACTAATCACTCCCCGTGACTGCAATTTATAACTAGCGCAATATTTAATTATTTTCGCAATTCTGCACCAGAATACTGGTAGGGGCGACGTGATGCAGCCCGAATGCCAGTCATCAATAGACTTATTAATATTATCTTTCAGTTACACTACTACGGACATGAATGGTTCTAGGGCCTTAATACGTGGTTTTCAAGTTCAGTTGGTTTGATATTCTAAATGTAGGGTTTCAAAGTGTATGTAAAATTTGGTGCAATTAGGAGGAAAGGTGTAGATTTGTGATAAAAGGCCTAAATGCAGGGAATGGAGTGGTCTATCCGAAATTTCATGCAAACAGTGTTACTCGCACGGTTCCAAAGGGTAAGTATACACATTTTGGTTCAGATACGTGAAACGGTGTAGATTTGTGCCAAAGGGCCTAAATGCAGGGAATGGACTGGTCTGTCATAAATTTCCTGTGGACAGTGATACTCGCAGGGTTTCCTGAGGGTAAGTATACAAATTTTGTTTCAGATCGGTGAAACGGTGTGCGTATCACTAACCATAACGCCAGCGCACGCGGATAAGGCTGTTCGGGAGCACTTGTTCTTCCGACTTACTGAACAAAAATCAATCTTTAAGGTTACCTGTGACGTGTAGCCTAATGCTACATAGCCTAAACTATTCCTCTTGAATCTGGCTATCATATACAAAAAGATTTTTCGAATCCGACACAAACAAACAGACAAAAAAAAACTCTTCAGCTTTCTTATATTAGTGGCGAATTACATTCTTTGAGGGCTGAGACCCCTTATTTTCATGGTATCACCTACCTTCTACTCAAGCCATAAAGGAGGCAGGGTGTGTGTAGCGCCATCACTTATGGCACGCCCTGGGTAATGCTACACCCTCAAGGGCTCAGGACTGACGAGTTCGGGAGTTGGCGAACCCCATGGATACTTGAGCTGGGTCCGTTTTCCCATTTCCCATATCCCATTGCCTTTTGGGAGGACCCTCTCCTCTTAAGCTTTCCACTCTGCCTTTCATTGCTCTACTTCTTCCCTCGTCCCTTAGTCCTCATTCTTCGAGGATTGAGGGCATTTTCCCCTGTCTTTTATTTCCTTATTTATTCTTCTTTTGTTTTCCTTATCTACTGGCTGCGTGGCTCAGCGGTAACGTTCTCGCCTCCTGGGTCCAAGGTTGAAGGATCGAATTCTGGCGCAGCCAATTGGCATTTGAGGGTGCGCAAATGCTAGGGAGCCGTGTCAGTAGATTTACTGGCACGTTACATATAACATTCGGGGCAAAATTCCGGCACCCCAGCGTCTCTAATTACCTCAGTAGTTAAAAGGGACGTAAAACCAATAAAAGTATTATAGCCTATATCAATGAAAATTTTCTATTTTAATGGATTGTACCTTACTGTAATTTGCAATAAAGAATTTGGTCCTATTCAACTTTCCCCATTATAATTTGGCCACCGCAGTAGCTTAAGAGCTGGGTGATTCAGCTGGTATACACTCTCTTCCGCGTACAATTCTGTCGAGACTGCTACAAGATGAGAGACTTCAGCGAGACATACAGCAGCAGTGATAAATAGCCGCATCCGAGGAAGCAACCTCACATAATCCGTCAACATTGTCAGGATTCCATTTGTCTTGTCTAGTAGAGTATATTGCTGGGGATTGCGACCATAATACCATTCTCATTCAACACAGCACGGAAGGGAATATAGTAACGCTCGTATATTATGTAGCTCTCATTTATTTATGGAACTGGCACATAAAAAAAATTCGTTTTCATATGCGATTTAAGAAGGCATAGTGAAATAACTTATTTCCTTCATTCATTTTTTCATGGCCCGAAAAGACCCTTCATGGTATACTTGAAGTGTTCGCTGTGATAACCCTCAACTTGTGAGGTGCGGTCAAGGTGACCGCAAGAATATTTTGAAGTGTTATTTTTATTCCTTCTGTTGTTACTTCCCACCTTTTCTTTTGTGTACCTTCCGAGCACATGGCCTTGTTACGTACGGGCGATTGCGTTGTAAAGTTTTCGAACGGTTAACGTTACACGCTGAGCATTTATGTGGAGGATACTCTTTCAGCTGAAGAATAATCATTTAATGTTTCATAGTGTCAACCCTGTATATTTGTTTCTAAATAATAATTGTGTATTGATGTTTAGTTAAGTTTTAATTTTTTATTTTTAAAATTATTTAAATCTAATGATCAGAGAAAATTTTTATTTTTTTCGCATTACAAACGTACCTTGATTTTAAGAAATGTTTATATATTTGTATCGTGTGTTAGAGTAGTTGATGTACCAACACGAAACATTTCAGGTAAATAGTTTTGTTGTGTGTGCCTATGATCAAGCAAGATTAATCGCCGGTCACTCACAATGTACGTCACAGTAATACCGCCTCACAAGTAGAGGGTTAATATGTGACAATGTTGTAATTGAAGTAACAGACGTTATGCTAGTAAGAGAAAGAAGTATTCTCAGGAAGAACCTAGCCCGGCACCGGAAAATGGGGAATTCCGAAAGCGACACAACTCTGAGCAATGTCGCATATCTGACAATGCCCTTCTTTTTCATGAGTTTCCGTATGATTGGTCGCGCCTTTCTGCCGTATGTGGATGTACCGTCCAACAGAACAATTCACGTTAGGTTCATTTTCCTGTGTTAATGCATAAAGAAAATTCAGTTTAAAATTCACTGTACCGCTGAAACGTATATTTCCATGTTGTTATGCACTCCTACAGTACATTATATTTGAGGCGTTCCGTAAGAGAAGGGCGAGCCCGCCGTGAGTCGTTTCTTCTTATTTACGCATCAAGTAGCTGCCTTTATGCTCTATAATGCAAGGGTGCCCCATGCCTCGCCCTTATCCAATTCACGAGCACCAACCTTGCACACTGATTATCTCGAAATGCGCATGTGGCGGTCTCGCCCTTCTCTTACAGAAAGCCTCATTTACGGCAGAGAGACAGAAGCAGGAAGTAAAATGGAGAGATCTTCTATTTCGCCTCATCGCAAAGCTTGTGGCCAATTCTCCAGACCCTTGAAGAGAAAAGAAAATCCAATCATTGCACAGAAGAATTCGCGTGCAAAACAGTGCCCTGTGCACTCAGACCATATACATTACATGGAAGGTTCTGTAGAGCGGCCCTCGCTATGGCAATACACCGTATGAGACTGTCAGGAACTGAATCTACGAATGACTTATGTATACTGAATTCCTTTTAGAGATGCGAGAAGGGAAAATCACTTATTTAAAGTAGAATATCTATAATTTAAAGTAATTTTTAAAGACATTAATTAATAAAATTTTGTGCAATACGGCTCTGGGTAGGCGGGGCCCTCTAGGCCCTAATGGCTCACCGCCTCTAGGCAAGATTGTCTCGAAAAAAACTTGGCTGACAGAAACAGAGTAGGATACAACAGGCCACTTTAATTGCTGTTAGCCTACTTTCGATTTTTGCAAAAAATGAAAGTAGACTTATGAGATCAACACAGGGCGAAAAAAGTGTGTCTGTCTGTGTGTGTGTATGTGTGTGTGTGAGTCTGTGTGTGTGTGTGTCTGTGTGTCTGTGTGTGTGTGTGTGAGTGTGTGTACTCTGAATGTCTGTCCCCCCCTATCAATTCGAACACGGTGAATGCGAATTGAACGAAATTTGGTACAAAGGTAGCACTAGCAAAGGACACCTCAGTGTCATGTTTTATATCGCCGCCATCTTTACTAAAACTGAATGGCGGCCACTCAAACGTTCAAAACGTAAAATCAAATAACGACTAACCAAATCATCCGATCTCTACCAAATTTGGTAACAACATACCTTCGTATAGGATGCGTCTTGTGATCAAACTACAAGGTCGTCCGCCATACCATTTCAGGATGGCGGCCGTGCGAATTATGCAAACTTTATAATCCATATCATGGGACCCACCAGTTCCGATTATCGAGCCGAGAATCGTTTTAACTGTTCTAAAGGAAGAGGCACGTTCGAAATTAAAAGTTTATTTTGTAATACTATAGTGGAGACGTGATTTTAAAAAGCTGAGCTGATTTAGTAATAAGACAAGATGGCAGCGGATATCTTGTGCCTGACTTATATTTCACTAATTTGAGTATTGCATGCAATATAGCGTACTGATATAAAATAAATAAACTTTGTATGAAATGCTTTATATATAAATAATATACTCCAGTGATGAAATCGTTTAGTATAAATCACTATTTGCTAACAAGTTCTATGTAAGTCATTTTATATAGAACGATATTCGTTGGCACAATTAGCTCAGTGGTAGAGCGTTAGCCTATCACTCAAATGCCTATGGTTCAAACCCGATCAGAGCTAGTTTTTTTGCTTGAAATTTTATATGTTTATTGTTTTGTAATGACTCAGATGTTTTAAAATTAAGCGTTATATTGTGCATATTATGGTGTAAAATATTTATTTAATTAAAACATAATTCGCCAGCAGATTTACTCGAGACATCTAGCTGCCAAAAAGGTAACTGCACGCCGACCAGATTTTATTGAAAAGTTTCTTCTTCTGGCCGCTAGAATGCACTCGCTCTGTTAGGATTATATTGTTAGATATTTCACCACTAGATATCACGACTAGTCTACGTGGGGCTCCATTGATTACTATACCATTTGCATTCTATGCGCATCGAATTTGAAGAATGACAAGATGATACTACGATAAATTTTTACTTTCTATTTTAAAGGGTTTGTAACAGCCTATTGTGCGTTATTTGAAAATGTTAATTGAAGTAAAGAACAAAACGATTTCACATAGTATATGAACTCTACCGTTGGTGCTAGTTCAGGATATTAATTAATACTTCTATTTCAGCCAAATAGCAATCGAAAATATCCACATAGTTGGTATACACACGTCTCTGTAGGGTCATGGAAAGATTTGTTAATTCAATTAGGGTTGTGAAAGTCATACGCAGCCAGACGTGTAAAGACATGCCTCAACTCAAAGTTGGATGTTGCCCGCGTCAGGCCGATTATGTAATAATAATAATAATAATAATAATAATAATAATAATAATAATGTTATTGGTTTTACGTCCCTTTTAACTACTGTTGCTTTTAGAGACGCCGGGGTGCCAGAATTTTGTCCCGAAGGGGATCTTTAACGTGCCAGTAAATCTACTAACACGGCTCCCTCGCATTTGTGCACCCTCAAATGCCAGCTGACTGCGCCAGGATACGAACCTGAAACATACGGTCCAGCAAGCGAGAACGTTACCGCTGAGCCACGCCGCCAGTCCGGTCGATTATGTCTCCAGATCCATAACATTCTTTAGATACTTCTTATCTTTCTTTCTTCAATGATGGTAGCAGTTTTTATCTAGGTTGTGGCGTTTGGTAGAGGTAAATCGTTTCTAAGGTCTTCAACAAAGAATAGTTCTATTATACTCTTTGATAATAACAACGAGTTATAACTATACTCATACATTTAGGAGAAAGTAGGCTATATGTTCTTTACTGAACATCTTGTTTTTCTCAATATGTAAGAAATATTAGGCTACATAGACGTTTGTTCGCTTATTGGCTTCACTTCTTGGAATCTGGCGGTGTCGTATTATTATTATTTTTCGTATGGATATATTACAACAATGTATACAAAATAAAGTTTGTAAGGAATTTACAAGAGTTCTGGTCTTAATGAGTGATGTCGAGTGAGTCTATCCATTCCAATGATGTTGGAGAGGCGTTGATGACATCCTTCCAGTCACCACTGAAACCTCTTGGGACATTCCTCTACAGTGTGGTCTATGATCTCCCCTGAAGCTTCACGGTCAGACAGTGGGGAGTCGAGAGTCCCCATGTGTGCATGAAATAATTAGTTCTTCCGTATCCATACCTAATTCAGTTTAGTTGACATCAGTTTCTTCTAGACAGTTACAACCCTGACATATGTATGGGGTCTTCGAGGCCGTGATGATCTACAGTATACTGGCGTTGCTTTTCCATGTTTCCTTCCACACATCTTCTATACTAAGTGGTTGCATCTCACGAGTTGTCCAGAATGGTTTCCTTGATTTGGTAACGTGTTTCTGTTGTTGTATACAAAGGAAATAAGAGACAGCCACCTGAATATTAGTCCATTCCTAAAGAGAGGTCTTGTTATGTTATAGGGGCAAATGGACTCTTTACAACAACATTCACTACCACTAGAGATTCTGTTAATATATCTAATTTAGATAATGTTTCAAATGTAATGCTACAACACCCCTAATGCTTATCACCGTACTTGTGATAGCGTGTTTTAAAACACGTGGGCTGTATATGGAATGCTCAAACAAACTTCTGTATGTAACGTTGTGAATTTCCCGGGCTAGACTTGGCTATATATTGCAAAATAATTCCAGATACCATCCGCCACGTTCAATGTGTGAACGGAGATGTAATCACGCAAGCGAAGAATAGAATAACATTGATTTCAATTTTACTCCAAGCATTGATATTCCCTGCGAAGCTAAATTATACTTTTTGATAAGGTGGGAAACAGAAAGAGAGAAAATGGAGCATTACATCTATAGCTGGAAATGCATTAATGAAACACATATTTTTGTGTAAATACAACATCTCCATATTTTCATTAGTGAAGAACATTTTGAAATGTAGCTTAGCTTTCAATATGTCATATACAATATCGCTCATTTGCTTTAGTGATATTACTCAAAATATGATGTATATGGGAAATTGTATTTAAAGATTTAACGGCTATGAAAGCAAACACATTTGCCAAGCAAGCAAAATATTCTTTTACCCGTATTGATAGTTGAATTATGAAGTTGTTAAAAATAGGCCAGCAATGTTACTGGCAACTTTATTAACGTAATTGTTTGTATACTACATTTCTAATTAATAAACTTTTTCTATTTGAATTTTTACATTTTAATGTGAAGCCCAACATTGTATTTTGCAGCATTTTAATTTTGATTGTAAGGATATCAATTTCATTATTACTTTTGATTTAATTATTAATTTTGCATATCTGTCAGTTCATTATTAGACTTACAGATAACATTTAGGATTTTAATTCTTGATTTGGGCTGGGGAAGACCTCATTATAAGTCGAAACATGTACCTATTTTAATTAGTGTATTGATTGGCGTATTTTTAACAACTTGATGATTTAAAGGCAGTTACTTATAACGATATGGGTGCCAAGGTGCAAGCTTTGTTATTTAACACCCAGGGGGCAGCTTGCATGTCAATTTTTGTTGTTTCTTGGTGCGCTATGAAAGTTAATGAGGTTAGATATCTGAGGCCGTTGACACTATAGCACTTTCTTGTAGAGAAAGGAGGAACTTTTGTGTTGGTGGATAATCCCGAGATTAATTTTGCCATTGTGAACGCGGCCTACTTAATTCAAATGGGTTCTTAAATATGTCAACAACTTATGCCATGCGTGTCGTGATCTTTGTCGCCTTTCAAAAATCACTTACCATGGCCAGGCGCGAACCTGCGAGCTTGGGGTTGGTAGACCGTCATGATAACCACTCACCCACCGTGGCAAGCAAGGCAGTTACTAAAATGTAGGTTATTTAAATTAAGTCAAGGTTTTGATGCCATATTGAATTGGAAACTTATTGCCTTGCTTTAGATGGGTGTAACAGATACTAACGCAATAAAGAAGTATTAGTGTTCTTGATGTAATTACAATATGTTTTGAACCTGGCACAACAAATTATCCAGTCTCATGTTGCCAAGAAAAAGGATACAATAGTGTCAATATAACCAGTCGATAAAGAATAATTTTAAGCAGAACACTAAAGTAAGAACTGAACATGTACTGTACATATTTCTAATTAAGCCACAATTGCAGAAAATGAGTGATTTGTCTGTGTAACACTCCATGTTAAGTAGGTTGGTACAGCGTAACACACTCCAATGTTAACAATTTTGAACAATTTTTATATCTGATTCTACCACATATAAACCAATGAAACTTTTTACGTGCAAATTACCTCAAATATAGAGTACATGTGCAATGTTAAAAATTATTTTCAGCAAAGTTAAACTTACAAAAATCAAATCAAAATGGTGACCATTAAGTTGTCAGGTATTATCGTTTCCCTAACAAGTCAAAATAGTACATTATGCAACGAGCCTAAAATGGCAATAATTAAGACACGAGTATGTATATAAAACGAGCGTATGCGAGTTTTATAATTTCCATACGAGTGTCTTAATTACCATTATAGGCGAGTTGCATACGACTGTTTATGTTCGACGATAATTATTATAACTATTTTATGTTCGAACATAAATATTCATAAATATCTGTCAAGATTTCGCCTGTTTTATGTACTGAACAGAGCGCATGGGACGCAGACAATGCCTTGTATTTGACCATGGCCTCCTCGATTACCCTACTATGGCACTAGGCCACGCAGTGAAATATAAATTAGAAGGCTTTGGAACTCAGCGCACGTCGATGCTATTGGTCAAACAACTGTTTCTTGAGCTCTGATTGGTGGGAGAGACCTGTTTCATAATGAAAAATTGTGTTATAATGAGCCTCATTATAGTACAGTTTTCTGACATATAGTCAGGGTCGAACATAAAGAATAATTTTAAGCAGAACACTGAAGTAAAAACTGAAAATGTACAGTAGAGATTTATAGTTATGCCACAGTTGCAGAAAATGAGTGATTTGTCTGTTTAACACTCCATGTTAAGTAGGTTGGTACAGCTTAACACCCTCAAATGTTAACAATTTTAAACAATTTTTATCTCTGACTCTACCACAAATAAACCAATGAAACTTTTTAAGTGCAAACCACCTCAAATATAGAGTACATGTGCAATGTTAAAAACTATTTTCAGCAAAGTTAAACTTACAAAAATCAAATCAAAATGGTGACCATTAAGTTGTCAGGTATTACCGTTTCTCTGACATGTCAAATACTGTGTATGTTTAACCTATTTTTGCTCTGTTTGTTGTAGCATACTTTGGAAGGTATTGGATAAAATACCAACGTCTTTCAGATCTGTGTTATAAAATGTAGTATTTTTAATCGTTTGACAAATTAACATAACATTAATTTGCCTATTTTTGTCGTGGAAATATTTCGTTTCACAAACAAGCATCCAACCAAGGCTCAAGATTTTGGTCATTGTTGTAGACCCTATTACTAAGAACGCAAGAGAAGAAATTCATTGTAATACGCCTTATTCTTTAGGAGTTACAAGGGAAACAGATTTGAAAAATCCTGTTTTGAAAAAATGAACAACAAAGTTGCTTGACTAATTAAATATACGGTGGAATGCCTAGCTTTTCAAATAATAATTCCTAAACTAATGCAGGTATTTGTAAAATTCTTACAAAAAACGAACTAGAAGCGTGTGGTTATATGTAAGAAGATAATTTGAGAAACGGCATTTCTCAAGGTGCTTAGCTATTCCGGCCCCCCTGGAGGACGATTCTAAAGTTATTTGACCCCTCATGGTGTAGTGGCTAGGTTTCTTGGCTTTCCCCTGTTCTGTCAAGCAATGTAATTCTGGTCTGAGAGCTGGAACGGGTTACACAAACAGGTGGGGCAGATCTGAGATGTTATAGGCTCGAATCCCACCTTAGCCATCCTCCCGTGGTTTCAATCTTCTACTGTACGCAAATGCTAAGATGGTTTATGTCCTAAGGCTACGGCAATTAGCAATTAGGTTAGCTCTGATTGTGCTTGGTTCAGACGCGTTTAATGCTGTAAGTTTAATTTCTATCACAAACCTATATGTGAGAACCTTCAGATACTCAAACTACAAGAACATCAGCTGAAAAAATTCAAAATGGCGGCCATGCATTTTCAATTGAGAATATGTTGTTCAATTTGTATCTTCTGTTTATTTACCTGTGTGTTAATTATGAAAGTGGGCAGATTATTATTTGAATTAGGTTTCCTTATTGACTGGTGGAGACGACACCTAAGAGTTAGTCTTGTCTGGAAATCTATGAAATGACTAAAGAAATACAAACCCGAACTCCGTGGCACCACAGCCTATGGAGGGCCTAGGCCTATCAAGTGACCGCTGTCAAGCAATTTGGACGGCAGATTGTGGGGTGATTCGTGGTCAGCGCGTAGGACTCCCTCGGCCCTTAATCTTTGCTTTCGTGACCAGGGCGCTGCCCCACTGTAAGACAGTTACTCAATTGTCCTCACGAAGTTGAGTGCACTCCGTTCGAGCCCTCACGTCATATTCTAAAATACCCGACGGAGTCGGGAATCGAACCTATGGGTGAGAGGCAGGCGTGCTACAACAAAAATACGGAACTAGCGACTAAAGAAGTATCACATATAAATATAAGGTGCGTTCAAAAAGTAACTAGCCGGAGGCATAATTACAGAAACCAGTACCTGTATGTTAGAAGTATTGGCCCTGGCTGTTGAGGCACTTGTCCCACTGTGATACGAGGCGGTGAATGGCTGTCTCAGAAAATTCCCTGGGCTGCGATGTGAACCAGTTCCGCACGTACAGCTGGACGTCGGCGTCCTAGGTGAATCGTTGGCCCCGCAGAGACCTTTTCAGGGGGAGAGAGGTCTGGACTGTATGGGTGGCCGAGAACTTCCCATTTCAATTTCTGCAGGAGTGCCGCGACTGTGTTGGCCGTAAGAGGTCGTGCATTGTCGTAGAGCGACCACGGCGGCTGTCACTCGGCGCTGGGTAATGAGCGCATCAACCAGCTGGACGATGTCATCGGTAATGCAAGGGAGGGGGGGTGCCACAGACTGGGCATCATCGGCTAACGACACCCGTCCTTCCCTGAAGCACTTGTGCCACGCCTTGACCGTTGAAAGGGACATGCAGTGTTCGCCGTACACTTGTGACATTCGGCGATGAATGTCCGTTCCCCCTACTCCTTCCGCTGTCAGAAACCGAACAACACCTCTTTGCTCTTCGGCTGACGACTCCATGTCACTATTTGCAATGTGACTGGCAGCGTTGGACGATTGATGCATGCTGCTGCTCGATTTGTATCGTCACGTGACGTGCACGCGTGCCCTCTAGCGACGGGCTGTGACCTTCCACACTCTGGTCGGAACCACACCTCGTTACACACGCCACGATTAGCCGATGTCATCACCGGTTTACGCATTACAGCCTCCGGCTCGTTACTTTTTGAACGCACCTTATAAATGACTCACAACTGTGCCGGAGTCTGTTCGTCACATCGTGAAGAGATAAATCAAAGAGTGCATTTATCCCTGCATTTATTTCCTGCCTTTTTTTAAACTACTAGGATTTTCATGACGCAAAGATTTTCACTATCAGATATACACTAGCTCGTTTTTATTAGCACAGGATATTTTGAAATAGTCTTATAGCCTCACCTTCAACGTGTTACAAACAATAGCCTATATCTGGTTTAACTGCTGGTTAGTTGGATTCACATGGAAGTTATTTGTGCACCATTTAATAATTATAGAATGTAAGATTAAAATGTGTAGATGTATTCGTGATTTGTTACTACCATTCGGTCGGGATAACTCATGACAAAAATTAAAAGTGGTTTGGCACGCTGTTGTTACACTGTAGTTAGTATTCGCAGCGGTGATACATTTGTCAATAGATGTCGTGAAAGAGGAATTTTATAGGCGACAAGAACATATAAACACTCACACGTATTTTACGATATATTGCAGCAAAATGAAAAACAGATGGAACTTTAGGCTGTTGGAATCTCTCTCCATTGCTTCAGTTGCAGAACATTCAGGACGGCTACATATACAGTACTAAAAGTACTGAAATTTTGATAATGCCTTGATTTTTTCCAAAGGTTTTATTGTCGTTATTATCACATTCAATTAGGTGCTAGGGATACAGTCGATTCTCAATATCTTGAACCTCGATTACTCGACTGTTCTATAACTCGTGGTAATTATTATTTCCCAAGCAAACTTCCTATCATTTACAGGTATATTTTTCACTTCAAATCGAATTTCTATAACTCGATTTTTTCCGATATCTCGAAGCTTAAATTATAACACTGGCGTTTATACTTGTTCTTCATCTCGAACATTTACGTATTTCTGTCGTGCAACTTGTCTCATTTGAAGGTTCTAATCCAAAATTTCCCACTGATTAATGTAGTTGAATCAATCGTATGCAACTTCTCTACTGAAATATCTCAAAGGAATATCATATCGGCACAAACCGCTGGAAGTGCTGATAATCTTTGTGTTTAACTTACGAAGTTTTCGTAAATTTCGTAAGAACTGTAAGTCGAATTTAATTGCTCTTTTTATTAAATAATTTCCTTTCTTTTTTTTATTTCTTTTACTGTCATTTGTAGCTCTTCAGTCGGTCAACACGAATATGCCCAATGAGTGGGTGGGGTGCAATGTATAGCAAGATGTTCAGTAAATAACATCTAGCCTACTTCCTCTTAAATACATGGGTATAGTTATAACTCATTGTCCTTTTCAAGGAGTATAATTAAATATTGGTTGTAGTAGCTTTTTGGAATACAACGTGCTATACGGATATTATACGTTGATTAATAGAATCCTCACCTGAATTATATATACACACGAATACAGCCATCACAGTAACATAGGTTATCAGACAAAATTCAACACTCACCCAAGCAAACGGGGCTAAATGACAATGATGTCCATGCATCTCAAATGAAACAACAACAACAACAACAGCTTCCTACCCAAATCCTTCCTCGTATTAAAGTTCACACATTACTATGCCTACAGACATCACAGTGACACAGGTTATCAGACAAATTCTGCACATACCCAAATATACGGGGCTACAAGACCCATAAAGAATCAACAACGAAACAACATCAATGGACTCTACCGCGGATCAAGGATAACGAATATTAATCACTGTAGTCGAGTGTTGACATATGAAGTGTTATAAGTATACTGTGAAACCCCTCAAATCCATACCCCGGAAATCCAAAATCCTGGGTAATCCAAACGAGTTTTCTTTGAAAATTTTAAGTTTGAAAATAAAACACACGCAAAAAAAGAGAAACCTCTTTATTTAGTCATAAAAAATTATATATTCTACATTATAACCGTATTGTACATAATTTGACTAAATTATGGCAATCCAGTGCTACAAATGAGCAACTGAAGATGCCCTGTATCAAAACCAGGCCACCAGGATTTGATATACACAGGAAGATTTGGACCACTCTGAATAGAATACGAACTAATTGTGGTAGATGTGCCGATTCCCTACATAAATGAGGGATGAAATCCTCTCCACGCTGTGCTTGTGGTGCTGAACGTCAAACTGTTCAGCACATTGTCCAAGCGTGCCCCCTTACGAGCATTCCATCGTGACCCTCAGGAGTTCCTCTTCGCAACAAAATAATAAGGCTATTTGGATATCTGTTTGTGACTCAGTGTATAGATTATTATGAAAATATGTATATAGACTAGGAGGAGGATTTTAGTATTACGTGACCGTTAATCGCGAGATCATAAGCCAAGGGACCTCCTTTTTTACGTGGAATCCGAACCACAGGACATGGCATTTCACTTTGAAAATCTCACATGCATTGACTGGGAATCGAACCCGGTCTGCCGTGGTGAGAGGCCAACAGCTTGATCGCTGCGCCACCACGCCCCCCTTGTATATAGACTATAATTATATTTGTGCAATGTGTTTCCAAAAGCTAAATAAAATACATGCTGAAAAACTAACAAAGAAGTAGGCTACAGCTAGCATTCATAACAAAGTGTGCAGAATACTGTGCACCCGTGTGGTTGGAAAGTGCACATGTGCATAAAGTAGACTCAAGGTTAAATGATACAATGCGATGCATCACTGGTACTATTAAATCAACGCCCTGCCATTGGCTGCCTGTGCTGAGCCACATTCCTCCACCACATCTAAGAAGGAAACAAGCATTGTTGAGAGAGGCTAAGAAGATCAGGACTTCACCTACTTTACCACTATACCATGAATTTTGCCATCCCTCACAACAGCGACTACGGTCTAGGAGGCCAACATGTGTTACTGCAGAAATACTGTATGTGGATGGGTTTAATTTAAGCCAAAGTTGGAGAAACGAGTGGTTAACTAAAACAGCGGGGACAAGTGCCCATTCTCTTGATCCTACAAAGGAACTGAAAGGTTCTGACCTCCCAAGGAAACTGTGGTGCCGTCTTAACAGATTCAGAACCGGCCATGGCTGCTGTAAATTCTTTCAACACAGATGGGGCTGGATCAATTCAGCAATGTGCGACTGTGATCAAGAGGAGCAGACAATGGATCATCTGCTCCGACGCTGCCCTCTGTTCTCGTTCCCTGGGAACCCTGCTGAACTCTTTCATGTCACTCCAAATGTCATAACTTGGTTGCAGAATGTGGATAATGTTGTATGATGCAAATTTTGTATATAATTCACCATACGATTAAATAAATAAATAACAAAGTGTAAAGGTGCCTACATACTTACTGTATCTCTTTCAGGATTGAAATACGGAGAAGGTGGTTATTGTAATTCCTTACGTTAATCACTTTGCAAAAACAATGAAATAACAATAGAAACACACAAAATATCACTTAATCTTTCACTTGAAATCAGTTATCTTCAATTGTCGAAGTGACGAAAACCTTCCCATGGGGACAATTGCGCGCCAGCGTCACATGAACGTGACATCGTTTGACGTGGCTGCTACGTGTTGTTCAACAAAACGCAAAGCAATGTCAAGAGCATATGCAGCTTCAGTATAAGTCGCATTGTCTGTCGAAGTTTCTTCTTCCTCACTGTCATTGCCCTCATGTTGACTTTGGACCAGATTCACTATTTCATGTTCGCTGCATTATTCGTTGACATCAACTGTTGCCCACTCCTCGCTTGTCGCAGCCAAACCAGCCTGCCTCGCTGAATGTACAGTCCTGTACCGTAACGAGGGCTGGTTATTATGTTATGGATATTTTTCGGCTAATCCAAACAAATTGAAATCCGAACAGGCTACAGCCTCAATTAGTTCGGATTTGAGGGGTTTCACTGTATATATAATTGCAAATACACACTACACTATATATGCTTAACATTATAACGTGTGAGTAGTTATAAATCAATAATACCACACACACACAAAACAAGTAACAAAATAACCAGTTTTGGATTTGAACCACGATCCTCTAGATCATAGGTGGGCAATGAGAGAGCGCAGCTCCTGGAGCCAACTGCATGAGCACGAGCGGAGCCAAGGAGTCGGGACCAGCTGACTGCTCGCTAATAGTTTGCGCTGGAACGACTAGATGGCAATATGCGCAGTCAAGGCGCAAGCATAGGCTGGAGTAGGCCTATATTATGTGTACGGTTGTACGCTAAATATGAATCACGAAAAAGCTTACCACATTTTTATGAACAGTTTTCGCAAAGAGATTTCCCAAACATGCACAACATGACTGCCAAACTTCTATCAATGTTTGGTTCAACATATATGTGTGAGAAACTGTTGTCTCTAATGAAGAGAAATACATCTCCACGAAGAGTCAATCTAACTGACGCACGTCTCAATGACATTCTTCGAATTGCAAGTGAAGGATCGATCGCTCCAAATGTAACCCGTCTGCTTCAGCGGAAGGATACGCACACCTCCTCATCATCTGCAGAATGATAGTTTAGATATATAAGAACACATAAGCCTATGTTTTGTTTATGGTGAATGATATTTATTCATGTATTTATTTCTGTACTCCTAGAACAAGTTTTCGTTCCTTGTGTTCTAAAAAGTTGTTAGGTTGGCTTATTGTAGTTTCAGGACTATCGGTAGTGGGCAAAGGAGTGTGTATTTATTAGCTGTCAAAGTAATTATTTATGTTTCCTACACAGAACCTAATAAAAGGAATATAATTGAGCGTATGTACGTAGCACCATAATCTAATCATCTAATGCACAACAAACAGGGCACAAGTATAAAGCTGTTGTGATACGCCGCTTGTAACGGCAAGCTGTGCAAGCAGCTACAAGGTTAACTTCGGTGAGAGCGCATACTCGGCTCATTCTCCTGCCGGAGCGGGAGCGCTGCTCAATGAGCCGAATTGTGCCCACCTCTGCTCTAGATAGACTATGAGTCTAGGATGCTACCACTTCGCTAGTCATGCCCTGTACTAACACTAGATTAACTGGTTTAGTATAACTGCACAATATTTTGTCTTGGAATCAACGATTTCATTAGCGCTTTCTGCCGTTTTTATAAACCATTTGATACTAAATATGTATTATTTTGTTCAGTTCATTCCTAAAAGGATATTGACTTACGAGGTTGCGAGCAAAAAATAGCCTCCATTTTGATCCAACGGAACGGGACGGACAAGCTCGATATGGCACGGTTAGCCTGAACTGTAAGTCACTACTACGGTTATATATTCAACAGTATTTTAAAATGCTAATATCCTACCGATCACCTCCTTGAGAACGATTTAAACCTCCCTATGTACGATGAGTGTATTTGGTGAGGCCAGGCCTTGTTGAATCGTAAGTTATGATTCATACATCCGCCATCTCGAATCTATTTGGCTGTTGACATTGTAGTTTGGGCAAAAGACGCTTCCCATATTGAGGTATATTGTTCCAGTGATCGGATGAATAGGTTAGCTGTTGTAATTTGATTTAAGCTCAGAACATTTGGGTGGGCACCATTTCTTCTTTCTTGTTATGATGGCGGTGATACACAACATGCCACTGAGTTGTCGCTTGCTGTTGCTATCTCTGTACCAGAAGTGGTTCGATTTCTTTTCGTTGTGTTTGAATTGATAGGGGAGATCGATTTGCACACATACACGGCCGCCTACTTCAAAATATTTGTATGATGACCTTGCAGTTTAGCCAAAGGACGCTTCCCAAATGAAGGAATGATGTTGCAAAATTTGATTGAGATCAGATGATTAAGTTAGCCGTAATTTGATTTAAGCTTTGAACATTTGGGTGGCCGCCATTACGTTTCCGTGATGATGGCGCCGATATAAAACAGAACACCGAGGTGTCGTCTCGTCTGCTACTGCTACCTCTGTACCAAATTTCGTTCAATTCGGTTTCGTCGTGTTTGAATTGATAGGGGGGGGGACAGATATACACACACACGCTCACACACACACACACACACAGACTGACAACTTTTGGCCCGAGTAGATATCATAAGTCTACTTTCATTTTTTGCAAAAATCAAAAGTAGACTAAAAATGTAAATGCACTCCTATTAAAGTTTACATCTATTAATTAATTATCACTATTAAATGGGGCAATTTAGGATAAAGCCCATCGATCCTGAAGTGGCCATCATCTGATCCTGAACACTGTGTTAAGGTTTCAATTTTCACTATTGTAAATGTACTACTATTGCACAATAGCTAGTCGTAGGTGATTATAATACGATTCGCCATTTGAATCTCGTTATGCGTTAGGTTTGTTTTGTCTTACAGGTTTTGTGAATTACGTGGGTAAAGGTGTATCCGGCATTTCCCTGGAGTTGAAGAGGGAAACAATGAAATACAATTTCCAGGAGGGCTGGGTAAGGAATCAAAACCTTACCTCAGATCTGCCTCACGAGGCTCAGTGTACATCGTTTCAACCCTCAGTCCAGATTAAGTTCGTTGGCAGAAGCAGGAATCGAACTTGGACCTCTGGGATAACAGTCAAGGATGCTTGCCCCTGTACCACCAGGTGATCTAAAGAATTTAAGAACTTTTTTTAAAATAAATTTTAGGCAACGTACACAAACTACAGTACTGTATATAACATACTAGCAGTAGTGCCCGGCTTCGCCCGGTGGATTTATTTGTTTATGGATGATAATGAATACTACTACACAACTTGAGCGCTCAAGGATAAGGACCGGAAAGCACCAACTCTTATTGCAGCTGATAACCTCAGTATACTGCACCAACACCGTCGCCCTTATACAGAGGCATACTATTGTCATGATGATAACTGTTTTAAGGGGCCTAAGAAATATTTTTGCACTCTCCGTGACTGCAATTTATAAGCAGCTCGCAATTCTGCACCAGAACACTGGTAGGGGCATAGTGATGCAGTTCGCATTGCCAGGCAACAATATACTTAGGTTTGATTGAAGCTGCTCGGGAGCGCTTGTTCTTCCGACTTACTGAACAAAAATCAAGCTTTATGGTTACTTGAGAGGTGTGGCCTAATGCTACATAGCCTAAACCAGAGGTTCCCATTAGGAATTTTTCTCGGACCCCCTAATGCGATCGTTATGTAAGCATGGACCCCTTCTCCCTTCGGAAGGAAGGCATACTGAGGGATTTTTGGTTTTCAAGTTTTATACTCTCGTTGGCAAGGGTTTCAAAGCATATCACGCACTGAGGCATAGAACAATCTTCAGGTCCACAATACGTAAAGCAATTTCCAAATATTTTATGTCGTATTTCCTACATTTCACAGTAGGCTGACTCTTTGAATGGCTAGGCTCAAGAGAGGCAGCAGGCGGCCCATTCACTACTAAATTTATTACCACAGATTCGTCTTTGTCAGTATCTGTAGCAGAGAGCCTACTTCACTTTAAAGATCCACTCTTCAGCCAACGATACATATTCAATGGACTTTTAACACTTAGAACAATCAAAAGTTTAAACTTTCAAACTCATGTGAAAATGAAAATCCACAGCCTGCTTCCAGTCTCCGACCGGGTCAGGAATGGAATGAATGAAGCCCCCATCTAGCGGCGAGGATATGGACTGTGCCGGCTGCCGAGGCCTGACGCACCCCTCCGGGGCAATGATTAAATGAATGACAGATGAAATGAAATGATAGTGGAGAGTGTTGCTGGAATGAAATTTTGACAGGGAAAACCGGAGTACCCGGAGAAAAACCTGTCTGCCTCCGTTTTGTCCAGCACAGATCTCACATGGAGTGACCGGGATTTGAACCACGGACCCAGCGGTGAGAGGCCGGCGTGCTGCCGCCTAAGCCACGGAGGCTTCTCAAACTCATGTAAATATGTAAAAACACAAAATGTCTGCGTAGCAGAAAACAGAGATGAAGGAGCAGAACGCTCTCTAGCGGGAAACTTGAAAAGCTCAAATTACCCTCCGGCACATAAGAGTGCGCTACTTATGCTGTGGATGGCAACGCATAATTATTATTTTTATGGAAATCTTTTTACTTTCTCCGTTTTCCATTTTCATTATTGCGTTATTCCTTGACATTTCTTGGCAGACCCCTGGCCAACCGCTGCGGATCCCTGGGGGTCCACGGACCACCTAATGGGAACCTCTGGCCTAAACTATTCCTCTTGAATCTGGCTATCATATACAAAAAGAAGTTTTTGAATCTGACTTGTAGTTCCAGAGATTAGCGCGTTTAAACACACAAACAAACTCCTCAGCTTTGTTATATTAGTAGCCTATAGATTATAAACAATCAAATGGGCACCTGATACATTTAAAGTTATTTCCAACCACTCTATAGCCTTTGTAGAGGCTTGCACAAAGTCTTCCAGCGGTCCCAACACTCTGTAACATTATGACGGATGGTCTGTCTGGGCGCCCCTCAGTACAGTTGGGTGACGTTTCCATGCCACACTGCCCATGGATGGTTCATATACCCTGTTAAGGGCAACCCACGTTTTTCGTGGCAGATCAGAACCTAATGGTGGGTGTTGGGTACAATGTAGTAACTCCCTTCCTTCGGAGCGGTGTTGTTGCACTCTTGTCGCCATTCTGCTGCAGCGTTGGTTGGTGGATGGTTCCTCAGTTTAGGGGCTGCGACAACGCGGTCATGTAGCCCCGTGTACTTTGGGTATGTGTAGAATCTGTCTGATAACCGGTATTAATTGTCATGGCTGTATTAGTGTGTGCTATCTGTTTTTAATTCCAATAAGGACGGCATACATTCGATTTTCAAGTAGTTCCAACTTTTGCTACCAAACGCCACTGTCAACGACCAACTAGTTCTGAATTTGTTACTAGATGCCACTGCAGTTGGCTCTTGGTGACGAACGTTGGAACCTAGGAGCGTTAGTCAAACATAACCTATAATTAATCTTCACACATGTGTAATTAGTGGAAGGTTCTTTATCATGCCATAAATCTATGACATGGGACCGCCGGCTTTACTTCCCCTCCGAAGGAAGGTATACTGAGGGACTTTTAACGCTCTGAAAAAATCTGCCGACTTCGGTCGGGTTTGAACCCGCGACCTACCTGCAACGTTAAGCCCTCTCCTAACTAATTCTCGGGCTTTTTCCCACAGAAGGAGAACGTGATCTCAAACAACCATTTAAGAACTGAAATAATTGTTCAGATCATGGATTAGGGACTTGATTGGAGGAACTACTTTTTCACCTTAAAGCTGTTCATTTGGGTAAAGCAAGGAACGGGCTAGCGTCTCCCCTCCTGAGATATCAGCCCACAAGTTTGGAGGTCTGTAATTCGATAATCTGTTATCGTGGAGGTGTGTTCACCTTGAACCTAGCGGGGAATTAATGTCTTCTAAACACGCGGTGCGCCTATTCTAAACATAATTACACAACAGTTAGCTTTCCCTCTCTCGGAGCTATATCGATGGTTTTAATTACACCTCCTAACATTTGTTTGATATATTCCGACGATGAGAATAGGAAGCATATTTCACAGCAGAAGACTGCACCCAGTTCTAGAGAAAATACATTCTGGATTTAATTATGGATTGTCTTGCGGCGTAGCCGTGCTCGTCAACTCGTGCAGCAGTGCCGTGAGGGTAGCAAGTCCGGAGATTGCAGGTTCCAACCCTGGCGCTAACACCGGATATCCTGAGAGTGTTTTCAATTTTGATTTTCCACACTCCCTCCAGAAAAATGCCGGGATAGTACCTTACTTCAAGTTACGAGGCACTTACCTGTTCGCTGTCCCCTGTACAATAATTACACACACCTAAATACACGGTGATGACCAAGGTGTCCCAAGCCTCTAAAATGAATTAACCACAATAATTATAGATTAATTAAATAATTACACTTTTCGACAAGGCTATCTAAAAAGTTGAACGTGAAATATGCAATCCTTACAGCATTGCCAATCCAGATAGTTACGTACAATAAGGTCATCGGACAATGCTACCCCTGGGCTCAGAATGTGAGTGGATTCGAACATGACCGCAGCCCATTCTTGTAATTTTTCCGTAATTTCCCTGATTCAACTCTGGTCAAATACCAAAATGGTATCTTCCAGAACGCCAAGGCAGCTTTCTCCCAAATACTTGTTCGTTTCCATCAGTCTCCATTCACATAATCTCAAATTAACGCCTCTCATCAATTTGGCATCATGGAGGGCATTCGAACAATAAACGCATAAACAACTCATCTCACCCCATCCATGAAGCGTAGAAAGGAGATTAATGAGGGTTAAAAATGCCAAAAAAAAAGGATACAGAAATAGTGAGCATTTTCCGGAATGGTGTTCCTCTCAGGCAGCCTCAGATTATCCCACTTGCAAATGAGCTGTGACTTGCTCAGTTTCACGGTTACCAAATCCTCGACATTGTCGCTAGATCTCATTTTCATACATTATATTTCAGAGATAGTTTTAATAATAAAAATACAATAATAAAAAATAAAATAGCATAACAAAAATTCAATAAATTAATAAAATAAAATAAACAAGAAAATGAAATTAAGTAACATAAAAAATAACAATAAAATGAAATATAAAAAACAAAGTAAAATAATGGTAAAATAAAATAAAATAAAGTAAAATAAAATACAACCAAATAAAGTTAAATAAAATAAAATATAATAAGGTAAAAATAAATAAATAAAATAAGATAAACTAAAAATAAGAAGCCTCCGTGGCTTAGGCAGCAGCACGCCGGCCTCTCACCGCTGGGTCCGTGGTTCAAATCCCGGTCACTCCATGTGAGATCTGTGCTGGACAGAACGGAGGCATACAGGTTTTTCTCCGGATACTACGGTTTTCCCTGTCAAAATTTCATTCCAGCAACACTCTCCACTATCATTTCATTTCATCTGTCATTCATTTAAGCATTGCTCCAGAGGAGTGCGTCAGCAGCCGGCACAGTTCATATCCTCGCCGCTAGACGGGGGCTTCATTCATTCCATTCCTGACCCGGTCGGAGACTGGAAGCAGGCTGTGGATTTTCATTTTTCAAAGTAAAAATAAAGAATATGAAACAAAATATTAATCAAAATCAAATAAAGTAAAAAAAATAAAAAAAGTTAAACAAAAAGAATACTCCAGGGAAGTGGTGATAATTGTTGAGTAAAGAGTTTGGCTGCGTAGCGCAGCGGTAACATTCTCGTTTGGTGTGCCGAAGGGTGCGGAATTGAATTTCAGCCCAATCTGTTGGCATTTGTTGGAGCTTGATGTAGCCCCGTGTACTTGGGTGTATGTGGAATTTATCTGATCACCTGTGTTAGTGTGTTGGCTGTATTAGTGTGTGTATTTTTAATTCAGATGCGGATTCGGAAGGGGGAAGTCGTGGCATTAATTTAGGAATCATCCTGGCATTTGCCTGGAGTAGAAGTGAGAAACAAGGAAAAACCACTTCCAAGATGGCAGAGTTTGAAATCTCACCCGCCTCTTCTTAGTTTTGCTTCACGAGGCTGAGTGCACTCCGTTCCAGCCCTCATGCCAGTTTCTAAAATCCCTTACGGAGCCAGAAATCGAACCCATGGCAAGCGGAAAAGAGACCGGCACGCTACCCAACACCACACGGCTGGCACGCACTACTACTTACACCACAATAATACAGGTTATCATAAAAATTCTACACACATACCCAAGTACACGGAGCTAAATGACCATGATGTCCAAGCTCCTTAAATGAAACAACAACAACAACAACAACTTATTCTATAATGCTCTTATCTTTGTACAATATTGTCTAATTCAATCTGAAATTATTTCTTTTAACTTATTAGTAGTTTTGTTTTGGAATGGTCTAATATTTTGAAGAAAAAAACTGTTTCTCTAAAGGGAAACTACAGTATGTTCAAAATTAAATTAAGTTTCATCTTTGTGGTATTAGTAGTATTTGTGAAAAAATCCACAGGCCTGCGATGCAATGTTGAAAACAGCATTTAATGCCATAGACTGGTCCTTCCGTTAATATTAGTCCTTTCTTGGTGCATTTGTAAATAATTTTTGTTGATTTCTCCACTTTTCCAAACTAAATGGACACACTAAACGTATTTTACCAGGTGCCGGCATGATAATACGCGGTAGACTGTTGACTGTTCACTGAAAACTCAACCATATCTTGTCGATTAGATTACCAGTTTGCATTTTCAATCACTACGAGCGCTAATGTGAGTCAATGCAGAGTTTCACACTACCTCCAATGTGAATATTTTTCGAAAAATCAAAAAATGCCTGAGGATATTAAACCAAGGAATACATTAAAAAAATAATTCTGTAAATAAGTTAATTTGGCTAGGATTTTAATTTTAAAAAAAGGAAACGAGTATAAAGAACAACCGATATTTACCTGTTCTTAACCAACTGTATTTAGGGTGGAAGTGATTTTCAAAATTTGGTTTCTTAGTATGATAGAGTTCTCAAAGACTCACAATTTGAAACATTTCCGGACCCTTTAGCCCTTCCAACGTTTGGCACAATTTATGAAATTGCTTAATTTTAGCTTATTGCTGAGATGAGGATCCCCACTTTGTCTCCTAAGAAATACTTTTAACATTAAAAACAAGATCTCCAGGAAAGAACATATAGTCTACTCTCTCCTAAATAACTCTTTGTCCTTCTTCTTCTCCTTAAGACGCCATCTCCAAACGAAGGTTAGCGATCCACGTAGCCAGCTCTGACCTTGACATTGCAGTATGAAATGCTTCCTCCGTTGTACACCGGTGTCAACTTCTAATGTCCTTCAACCATGAATTTCTGCGTCTCCCAACGTATCTTTTTCCTTGTATCTTTCCTTCAATAATTTGCTGTAATAATTGGCACCTCTCGTTTCGCATGAATTGACCTAGGTATTGTGTCTTTCTTTGCTTTATTACATGTAGCAGTTCTTTTTGCTTTTTCATCCGATGTAGGACCTCAACATTTGAAATTTTCAGTATCCAAGTCTTGCGCAGGAGACGACGATATAGATACATTTCAAAGGCATAGATTCGTTTTTCCATAGAAGGATCCATGGTTCAGCATTCGCAACCATATAGAAGAACAGAAAATATGTAACAACAATCAAGCGGATTCACAACTCTAGACTGAGATCTGATCGTACAAAGAATTTCCGCAAGGTAAAGAATTGTTTCCTGGCCTGTTCAATTCTAGATTTTATTTCTTGTTTGGAGTCACGTTGTTCGTTCAATAGTGTGCCCAAGTATTTGAAGGAGGTCACTTGTTCAACTATATTATTATTTATTGTGAGATTTGCTCTTTTTGTCCAATTCGAAGTGAAAATTGGCACACTGGATTTGAGCAGTGGTGTTCAAACCATACTTTATAATTTACCCCAGCATTTTGCAATTTCATCTGCAAACACTCCAAACAACGTAGGTATTCAGTATATTAACACCGACTACTTGCAATAATTGAAACTTCGATGCTCTAAACGTATTACTGGGAGAAACATATTTAATATACCTATTACACAGCTAATTTGTAATCGTGCATGGCCAACGAGTAAGACAGACCATGACGCGTAAACCAAACCCTTTTGTGACGTAAGCAATGTACTGCTTGATGGTGCCTGTACGTTTAAGCCAAGAACCGTTCATAAGAAGCAGAAATGCAATATTTTATATCAATCTTCATGAAATGGACGCAGTTTAGATTACGGTGTGTTTTCAAACGCGATAAATTATACTGTATAGGTTTACAAAACTACGCCTGTTGAAATTACTCGTTACAAAAATCCACGCGAACTAGGATTCAAGGGTTCGTTGTGTCTTTAATAGCTGCAACGAGTAGGCTACAGTAAGTTGAGTTGTAGAGTCTGTGACCTTCTTTGTGAGTTAACCCTACGCTGGTCGAGGGTCACAACTGGACGCCGTTGGTCGACGGATGAGCGCAGCGCTCACCTGCATCGTTTACACTTATTATGCGTGATAGTTTACTTATTTGTATAATTTAAAACATTGAAACCACGTTTGTTTATATAATCTTTATTTTGCACGAAAATGAAAAATTGTTAGTAAATTAGTTATTTCTAAGAGCAACTACCTGAAGAAAAATTATATATTTAAAAAAGTAATGGGCTAAGTTTCAGAAACATATTACCCAAGGTCTGATCCATAATCTAGTCTGAGTACGATCCAGTTTCAACATTGTTTGTTCCGCATTGAGTGCAGAGTGTTATTGTGTGTTCCCCACAAATCGCTGCTACACATGTTGCACATCTAGCTGTCGTCAGTCTGTTTTTTTCTTCTTAGGGCAGAAGCGAGACTTTACCCGTTCATTGCTTCGTACTGGCTGTGGCCTGGGTCTTCCCATATCTATCCCAAGGTATTTTCTTATTTGCAAGCGTAGATCATTTTGCTCTCAGAGCCATATGTGTCTTGACGAGATCAAGTGCCAAAGCTTTGATCAGCTTTCTTCTTATAAACTGTTCTCCTGTGTTTCCATTTAGGATGATTTGAGCATTAATTGCCCCTATGTCAAGAAGAGAAAAGAAGATAAAAAGACACCACCGAAATGAAACTCTTGCAACATTATACTCTCCTTTCATACTATCCACCAAATCGACTCCTCCCTTAGTGCTGTTGTAAAACGTCACAACTGCAGGTTTCGTCAAGTCTCCTGTGTTCTCATCAATATCATCGGAGTCATGCATACTCGACATCAATATCACATTACGGTATTTTTTGGAACATATGATACAAGCATTGATTGTTCACCGAATTCAAAGAGACTACTGTTGATAGGTCTGGGCCTTGTATTTACTGTTTCTGGAGTCAACTCTCATTTGTTGTTCTTCAATGTTGCTACCACTGTCAGTTTGTTTTGAGAAACTAGTTCATTTACGACAGGAACGGACGAAAACCAATTATCCGTGGTTACGTTACGCCCAGAACCGTGAATTGGTGCAGTTAATCTTTTCACAACTGCATGAGGTCTATTGTCGAGTGAAAATGGTCCTTCAGACTGGGTACCTCGGTATAATTCTAGATTACATGTATACATCATCTTAGCATCGACCAAAGCAAACATCTTCAAACCATATTTCGCCGGTTTCTTGGGCATATATTGTCTGAACGAACACCTTCCTCTGAACGACTCAGGCATTTCGTCCAACGTTACATACTCGCTGACACTGTAATTTTTCAAGCATCGGTCCACGAAACCATCCAACACGTTCCTTATGGGGGCTATCTTATCCATAGCTTTTCTTGTTTGTCTTGTGGCTTCATCATCAAAACGAAGCGCGCGTAACAATAAATAAAAGCGCCTGTAGGTCATTACCATTCGAAATACTTCAGGAGCAGCCAAATCAGTCGCCCAAAGTCCAATACGTTCAGGTGAGAAGATTTAAACAATCCTACCAAGTAGATTAGTCCAATAAGAGCCTTAATTTCTTCAACGTACGTGTCTATAACATCAGACTCTCGGCTGTAACTTTGCTAAATTTTCCATAGACGAATATTTGTGTGTTTAGTTATCTCCTCAATAACTATCGGGAAAGAAAAGACACCACGATTCTAATATTGTTGTTGCATTCCGAGCTTCACCTTTTACTTCCGGAAGATGCAAAACAATATTTCTTGCTAACCTGCGTCTACGTTGAGAGGGCGCGTGCTTATTTCACAACATAACTTTGTCGTTGCCAATGTAGGTTGGCCCAGTACAGAAAGTAACACCTGCCTCTTCTTCTTCTTCTTGAACTGAATATTCACTGGCAGAGTCGTGGCCACTATTATTTATTATATCATCTTCTTGATCAGAAGATAAATAATCATCTGCAACAGTGTCCTCTCCTTCACACTCTTCCTGCAGCCAATGCACAATTCGTTGCTCTTTACTCATAATATGGGATTCAGTAACAAACTACATGCAATTTAAAATATGCTTAAAATCACAAATGAATGCCTAGAAAAAAACTGACTTTTGTAAAAAGAATTGTAACACAGGTGGTCGACGGGTGAGCGCCGCGCTCACTCGCGTGAAGTTCTGTGAAGTTCGGTGTCAAGGACACGACTGGAGATAACGTAGCTGCTCGGCCGGCCTACTTCCCACACCCCACATTCCAGACGACAGCTATTAATAGTTTCAGACCGGAACTACCAACCTGTGCTGAATTCAAGCACAATAAAATTAAAAGTGAGCGTCGCGCTCACCCGTCGACCAACGTAGGGTTAAATTATGTGCACATGAGTATAATTAGATCAAAGAGTCTTGCAGCACAATATAGATATCATTAACTTATTGGTGTTTCAACGGGCGGAACATAAATTAATACGTTTATAGGAAAGATCTGCGGAATACACTCGCCACCGACTAACGACTTGTATCAATACCTTCTATGAAGACAAGTGATAAATGAATACCAACGTTTATACAGGTTCAATGATGTAGACAAGATGACTAGGTACCACACCAGCATTAAAACGAAGACCATAGAATATTTTGTTCGTGAATATATTTCTATTATAAAAACTTTTGATACATTTATGTACGGTAAATCGTTCAATTATAAGACTTATACTTGCATACATTGTCCGGCGTCATACATAGCTTTTCATAGCCTTCCTGAACACTTTGTAACTGTCAAGTAATTCAACATAATCAACAACCAGCCGCCAGGGAAGATAACATTCGTTATGTGTATTTTGTATTATTCTCCTGAAAGGTATTTTCTTGTGAACAACTACAACGATTAAAGATAAATGGTCTACTAGTTGTACATAGAGTAGACTAATGGATAAACAAGTACATTGTGGCGCAGTATTGGACTTCATAAGATTGATCAACGTAAGACTTGAGTTGTAATTGCCATGTATGTTCTGTCAGAAGCCATGGTTATGTTGGGTCATTGCTTCTAACAGCGTGTTTTCTGATATGATATGGGTTATGTACGATGCGCTAATTCTGTGATTTTCTGCATCTTGTAGACAATACGGTTTACTTAACAGTAATACGGTCTATGTTCCCGTCAAACATAACCCTACAGGAAGTGGTTCAACAGAACTACATTGCTGACGTCACGAAAGTGCACCAGGGCCAGTCATTCTCGTTGGCCGTGGTAATCGCACCTAATCTTGGGGATGTGTGCGCTCTATCGGCAACAAGAACAAACTTTTCAATTATATTGTAGGCATGGGTTCACTAACTGGCTGGCATAGAGCGCAGCTCGCATCTAGAAGGCTGGGGTTAGCTCCTACGTAGTTCAAATAATTACTAGTAAATGTCATTCCGGTGGAGAATATTGTTTTAATTAAATATATATTTTCCATTGCAAAATGCACCATATAATGCTTTATTTTATAACGTCTCAGTACTCAAGAAACAATAAATATAAAAGAATTCAAGCAAAAAGTTCAACTCTGATAGGATTTGAACTCCGGCCAGCCGGACGATAGACCAAAGCCCTAACCACACAGCCAATCATGCACACACTAATAAAGCATTAGGAACCAATTTAGATACAACGTTTTAGCAAATAATGACTTAGAATAAACGATTTCTTCTCTGGAGTATATTTCAAACCGAGTTCATTTCAAATAAAGTTCATATAATTTTTAACAGTAGGCTATATTGCATGCAACATACTGAAATTAGTGAAATATACGCCAGAACGAGAAATCAGCTGACATCTTGTCAAATAACCGAGACGACTCAGTTTTTTAAAGTCCAGACTATTACAACATAAACTTTTAATTTCGAACGGGCACGTCGTTTAGAACAGATTAAACGATTCTTGGTTCGATAATCGGAACTGGTGGGTCCCAGGTTATGGATTATAAAGTTAGCATAATTCACCCGGCCGCCATCCTGAAATGGTACGGTTGATGACCTTGTAGTTTGGGCACACAACGCGTCCTATATGAAGGTATGTTGTTACCAAATTTGGTAAAGATCCGATGATTAATTTGGTCGTAATGCATCATTAGGTTTTGACCATTTGAGTGGCCACCATTACCGTTTTGGTAAAGATGGCGGCAATATAACACATGACACTGAGGTGCCCTTTGCCAGTGCCAGCTCTGTACCAAATTTCGTTCAATTCAGTTTCACCGTGTTTAATTGATAGGGGGGTGGGTGGACAGACAGACATTCAGAGTACACACACTCAAACACAGACAGACACACAATTTTTGGCCCTGTGTTGATCTCATAAGTCGCAAAAATGAAAGTAGGCTAATAGGAGAACTTATAACTTGAACGCACCAGGAATGTCTTACTCCACCACCCCACTCCAGAACTCTCTCCAACCCAATAAACGTGGAAAACATAAGCATTTCAAACCATCTGATAGCAAAGATATGTCCCCAAAGGATTGGAAGCCCAACTCTTGCTACTATACATCCACATCCTAACGTCCTCTAGCCATGCTTTACACTGTGATATCGCTGGTCACTCCCAGTCGTCATATTTTACAGTAAATATGGCCGAATATGCATATACATACATATATAGATATATATATTTCAGCAGGTAATATTATTGGAGAGACAA
This sequence comes from Meconema thalassinum, assembly GCA_946902985.2. NCBI lineage: Eukaryota > Metazoa > Arthropoda > Insecta > Orthoptera > Tettigoniidae > Meconema > Meconema thalassinum. The sequence continues at coordinate 199,926,265 of OX336391.1, read as the reverse complement.
GTGGGTTTGGTTCGAAAACGTGGTGAATTATTCAAACAACGGACGAACGACCGAGTGCGAGGAAAATCAATGGCAGGTCATAGCGCGCGAGGGAGCATACAGCAACAAAATATTCTGGCTACTAATGGTGGAGGTGTTGGGAGGCCCTGCTTGTAGCTATTGAATAACACAGCATTCATCAGCGAGGAGGGTGGGAGGCATCACTATAGCACGCCGACCCAAGCGGAAAGGCGCTGTCCATTGATTGGGAACCTCATGCCAGCCGTCGTCGAACCAACTTTATATAGTCCGATCGGTTAATAATAATAATAATAATAATAATATATATGTTATTGTTGTAAGTGATTTTTAGTCTATTTTCATTCCTGATAAAAAAAAAAGCTTATGAGATCACCTTCTGTCACTGTGTGTGTGTGTGTGTGCGTATGTGGGTGTGTGTGCATCCTAATAAAATCAGAACGGCTGGAGCGAATTCAATGAAACTCAAAAATATCATATTTCTATTTCGTCGAAGTAAAGCCGTCGGTCCCATGTCATAGATTTATGGCAAGTTAAAGAACCTTCGACTAATTACACCTGTGTGAAGCTAAATTGGATAGGTTAAGAATGTAAACAACGCTCTTAGGTTTCTACGTTCGTTGCCAAGAGCCGACTGCGGTGGCGTCTAGTAGCTAAGTTCTGAACTTGGCCTAGTAGTCGTTGACGGTGGTGCTTGGCGGCAAAAGTAGGAACTATTTGAAAAATTCTAAGTTGCAGTCTGTACTTAAATTAAAAAAAACAGATAACGCACACTAATAGAGTCATCACAATTACAGGCCGGACGTTTCTTTTAGACGAGTGAAAAATATTAATGGAAGCCTGGAGGCGAGTTTCTACAGTACCTGTGTTGTTATCAGCTGCCCCAAGCAGTCCGATGATTGACAAAGCTGTTTCACACTACTCCTGAAGTACAGTCATTGGTAAATATAATGACGTTCTGTTCGTAACTACGTAACGTGTACTTCCGCGTCACATAATACTTCGACGTGGACTGTACTGTCTGCTCAAGTCTGGAATTCCATACATCAGATCGGTGGTGACAAGTGTGAAGCGATAGGGTGAGAGAGTGAGTGTGTGTTGGCTCACCCGCAGGCTTCCAGGTCAATGGCAATCGTCTAAAACAAACGTCCGGCCTGTAACACCGGTTATCAGACATATTCTACTCACAGCCAAAGTACACGGCGCTACATGACCGCGTTTTCGCAGCCCCTAAACTTAAGAACCAACCAACCAACCCTGACAGTGCCCTAGAAATTTTATTATGTCTCACCGATCCTACATGGCGGTTGTGCGAAATATTTCACAGGTCTTTTATATCTCCGAAACTATTACTGATAAAACACTGAAGTTTTCAGTGGTGATAAAGGGCACTACTAGAAGTTCACCTATGTGACTTTCAAATCCCTGTTAAGTACAAAACGAACATAGCGGCCAAGCGAAGTTGAAACATTTAAATAGACTTTTCTCGCGATTTAACCATCCTAGCGCAGTGAAACATGGTACAGCAAATGACTAAACACATTGTAATGCACTGACTCCTAATTTAATTCAATTGTTTACATAACCGCAAGATGGCGGCTGAGCGAAATTTTTAAATCAAGTTTTTATTTCTTGTGTCCTAATCATCGAAGTCAACGTTTGGAAAATGAACCAACGCAATAATCGTCATCTAATGCTACATAACTCTGTGGCCTACATATACAACATGGCGACCATCCGAAACATTTAAACGGTTCTCAATATCTATTAATTTATGACAGCAATCCAACTGAAATTGTGTATGCTGATAAAGGCTATGAGCATTAGTTCGCCTATGGGACTTTCAATAACCTGGTGAGTACAAATCCAACATGGCAGTGACGCGAAATTTAAATATTTAAATGGATGATTCTCGCGATTTAACCATTTGAGCGCAGTGAAACTTGGTAGGCTACGGTAAATGCTTGGACAAATTTTAATCCACTGAAATCTAATTTATTTCAATTGTTTTCTTACCACATGATGACGGCTGTGCGAAATTTTAAAAATTCGATTTAAGCGTATTTTATTTATGGAAAAAAATAGGCTTATGGGAACACACTTTATCCGTGTGTGTGTGGTTGTGTATGTATGTGTGTGACCCCCTAATAAAATCTTAACAGCTGGAGCGATTTTAATGAAACTCGCTCATACATAGCCCTACATTGGCGGTCCCCAACCGTGCCCTTCAAATGTTATTACGTCTCACAAATCCAACATGGCGCCTGTGCGAAATATCTCCGGAAGTATTGCAGATATCACCCTGAAATTTTGTACGGTGACAAAGGTCACTACTACAAGTTCACCTATGTGACTTTCTAAAACCTGTTAACCACGAAACGAAAATAGCGGCCAGGCGAAATTGAAACAAATAGACTTCTCTCGCGATTGAACCATCCGTACGTAGTGAAACGTGGTATAGCAAATGTTTATGCACATTATAATACACTGACATCTAACTTAGTTCAATTTTTAAAATAACCTCAAGTTTACGGCTGTGCGAAATCTTAAAATTAAGTTTTTATTTCTTGTGTCCATAATCATGCGATCGAAGTCAACGTTTGAATTATGAACCTACGCAATATTCGTCACCTAATAGTACATAACTGTATGGCCTACATATATAAAATTCCTGCATGGTGACCATCCGAATTACTTAGACGGACTTAGAAGGACTGCAGCCTTCGAGCCTATAATGGGAACCTCAAAGACTTTCATGATGCAACGCAGTCTGCTCTAGATTGGATTTCCAATTTAAATCTTACCTTGTAAACTTGAACTTTTTATCTATTGAATATGTGTCTCCTCATTCAAAATTTATTTTAATATTGTTCTTTTAGGCCAAATACTAATGTATATGTTTAATGTGTTCTTTAGCTTGTAATTATGTAACCATGCCATACGCTAAATAAATACTTAGACGGTTCTCAATATCTATTAATCTATGACAGAAATCAAACTGAAATTTTGACGTATTGATAGAGGCTATAAACATAATTTACCTATGGGACTTTCAGTCATCTGGTGAGCACAAATCAAACATGGCGATGACGTGAAATGTAAATATTTAAATGGACATCTCTAGCGATTTGACCATCCGAGTGCAGTGAAACTTGGTACGGTATATGCTTATACAAATGTTAATCCACTGGCATCTAGTTTATTTCAGTTGTTTTCAATACCACAAGATGGCGGTTGTGCGAAATTTTAAAATCTGTTTTTTTTGTTGTTTTGTACAAATCTTGCGATTGAAGTTCTAATAATACACCTACGAAATAATAGTAGATAACTCTATGACCTACATTTATAAAAATCCAACATGGCGACCATCCGAAATATTAAGACGATCTCAATATCTACGAATCTATTACAGCAATAGAATTGAAATTTTGTATGTTGATAGAGGCAATTTACATAAGTAGCATATATATGAAAATAGGCTGTATAGTTCTTCACGGAACTACTTGTTCAGTGTTTCCTTTGTAATCTAAATTTAACGTTTCTCAGTAGGTCAACATGTTTTTACCAAATTGTGATGCATGGTTCCTCAAACCTGAAAAAAATTTACATGAGATTAATAAATACACTTGGATGGCCAGTTCCGGTCGTCAAGCGTTCATCATCAGTTATTTAACAATTAGGCTATTAAATCTGTCTACAAGTATAAGTGATGGTATTTACAATTACAATTATTGGTATTTTGCCCGATGGCAGATCCGTACCTCCGAAGGCGCTATCCTTAGCTGGAGTTTACGTGCGGTAGGGTAGCCAGGGCCTTTCTGTTTCTCTTTTCCCCGCCAATAGGTCGTGGTCCTACTAAACCGGCGTTCCATCCAAGGTCCAACCACACCCAATGCTGCTTAAGTGCGGAGTTCTCATGGGATCCGGAGTTTCAACATGGTCAGACCGTTGTCTGGTATTTACAATATACAGGGTGAGCTAAAAATGCCGCACTTGGAGGTCGGCATGCGATTCCTCATCCAATTGTAAGACAAAAGTTTCAATAGCAAAATCGGATCAGGTGGTGTTTGAAAAAACAAGTATGAAAACGAGAAACTGGCAGCACTGTCACATCGTGCAGTGCATCGCAATGTAGAGAGAAGGCACCGGCAGAGCGCAGAGTTCCTGCGACCTGCTTTTGGCCACGCTGCATACGGTAACATCGTTGCCAGAGCCTCGTTTCTTAACACGCATTTCTGTTAAACCTATTGGCGGGACTAGGTTTTGCAATATAAACTTTTGTGGTGAATTTCGACGAGGAACCGCATGCCAACATCCAAGTGCGGTATTTTTTGTTCACCCTGTATACACTTATTAGTTCCAGTAGTAATTAAACTAGCACTAGTCATGTGTTTTTGTTGTTGTTGAGATATTGATAGAGGTGATTGACCTTCAAAGTTTCATCCTATGTTATTAAATGGTCATGTTACTGTGGATTGTGAACTTAGCTGTTAGTTACGGTGCAGGCTGTGGAGGTGGCAGCTACTAGGAAACGCACCACACATCACTCAAACAGTTATGTTCCTAATCCACAATAACCTGACAATTTAATATCAATCACACAATCACACTGAGCAAGCAAACTTCAAGGTCAACAACCACTATCAGTATCTCAACAAGAATTACGTATCTTGACTAGTGCTAGTATAATTTACTGCTGCAAATATATAAGTGGATATATTGTGAATATCATAATCCATACTTGTAGACATAGATTTATTAGCCCAGGTGTAACGAATCTAATGATGATCACTTGACGATCGAAACTGGTCATCCACGAGTATTTATTAATCACAGGTATTTTTTTTCCAGGACTAGGGAACCACAAATGAACAATTGGGTACAATCGTGTTGACCGAATGAAAAACATTAAATTTCGAATATGTACTGTATGTTCCGCAGAACGTGAGTTAATATACTGCTAAAAAAAATTAAAGCACCACTTTTTTCAAAGGCCATCAAATTTTGAAAAGTTGACCTACAAGCTCGAAATCTCAGTATGACGTTTGTCCTGACGCCTACCAAGCATATGCTTCAGCACAACTACCCAACTTGAGTAGTTTCGGGGTAGCACCCCGAAAACCAGCCCATTTTCGAAAACCGCAAATTGAAGTTTGCGAAAAACGCTGCAGGACTTGTCGCAGGTTGCCAAAGCAGTCGAAAATGAATGAGTCTTGCTCTTAAAGGTTCCACAAACACGTTGAAATCGTTACATTTGACGTTTGGGCATTTTCAACCCCCTTCATCATCCCCTAAACATGGACTACCATTGGGGGCGTCTGAGAAGGTTCCGGGTGTGTTTAACCACCTGAAAACCTGTACACCGTCCTCAGTTGCTGATTGCAGTAAGTTCTTAAGGCCTCCGGCAATGTCCACACCCCCTAACACCCTCAACTGGCATGGGACCAAACTACCCCTTCTCGATTCACTCCTAAGGAAGGTTTTAATCGAGATGTTTATCAGTGCTGCTAATGGGGGGTCTTCCCCTAACGTTTCAAAAAAGGAACTGTGCCTTTGTCACCACCCCTTCCCCTGCAACCCCCGTGTGTATGATTTTTCGAATCAGGCCCTTTTTAAGGGCTGAAACGACGTCTTAATCGCTGCAAGGGCTGTAAAGGTCCTTAGAAGTAGTGGTGACACGAAATCAACCCCTTCCGTTCGATGATTGACATTCCGTCCCCCAAATTCGAAATGTTTGCACCCCCAACCCTCCCTGTCTGGACGCGTAATGCGTCATGGCAGAGTTTTCAGAGTTGGATGAAAATGAAGCTTATAGCCTGCAATGGAGCCCAAAACAGCAGGCTGGATAGAAATTCATCGGTAGGTTGGGAAACGGGACCAAAATGTTTCAAAAAAGTGTTCAGCCTACAGTAAGTACGCCCATGCATAGGCAACCCACATCACGTCCGTGCGTGTGGGTTGCCTATGATCGGCAATAGGTTAAAAAGTTTGGCAAAGGGAGAAAATTGACGTGATGTGGGTTGCCTATGCATTGGTGTACTTACTAGAGGCTGTTAACTTTTTTGAAAATTTTTGGTCCCGTTTCCCACCCTACCGATGAATTTCCATCCAACCTGCTGTTTTGGGCTCCATTTCAGGCCATAAGCTTCATTTTGATCCAACTCTGAAAACTCTGCCATGACGCGTTACGCGTCCAGACAGGCAGGGTTGAGGGAGCAAAAATGTCAACTTTGGGGGATGGAATGTCAATCAAACATCGGAAGGGGTTGATTTCGTGTCACCACTACTTCTAAGGACCTTTACAGCCCTTTCAGCGATTAAGACCTCTTTTCAGCCCTTAAAAAGGGCCTGATTCGAAAAATCATACAAAAGGGGGTAGCAAGGGAATGGGTGGCGACACAGGCGCAGGTCCTCTTTTGAAACGTTAGGGGAAGATCCCCCATTAGCAGCACTGATAAAAATCTCGATTTAAACCTTCCTTAGGGGTGAATCAAGACGAGGTGGTTTGGTCCCTTGCCAGTTGAGGGTGTTAGGAGGGGTGAACATTGCCGGAGGCCTTAAGAACTTACTGCAATCAGCAACTGAGGACGGTGTGCATGTTTTCAGGTGGATAAGCACATCCGGTACCTTCTCAGGCCCCCCCAATGGTAGTCCATGCTTAGGGGATGATGAAGGGGGGTTGAAAATGCCCAAACGTCAAATGTAACGATTTCAACGTGTTCGTGGAACCTTAAGAGCAAGACTCATTCATTTTCGACTGCTTTGGCAACCTGCGACAAGTCCTACAGCGTTTTTCGCAAACTTCAATTTACGGTTTTCAAAAATGGGCTGGTTTTGGGGGCGCTATCCCGAAACTACACAAGTTGGGGAGTTGTGCTGAAGCATGTGCTTGGTAGGTGTCGGGGCAAACGTCATACTGAGATTTCGACCTTGTGCAGTCAACTTTCCAAATTTGGTGGCCTATGAAAAAAGTGGTGCTTTAATTTTTTTGAGCAGTATATGAACATTTAAGAATGTATTTGGTTCGGACTGTGCTCACCAAATGTACACAGTCATAATTATAATTACAATATGTATGTTATCGTGTTGAAAGCCATATTTAGCCTATTTTCATTTATGAAAAAATAGGCTTATGAGATCACCTTTTGTCCGTGTGTCTGTCTGTGTGTACTTGTGTGTGTGATGGTGTGTGTGATGGATTTAGTGTATCCCCCCTAATAACTTCTAAACGACTGGAGCGATTTCAATGAAACTCGGTAAGTTCATAGCACTATTTCGGGCGACCCCGACCATGCCTTTCAAATTTTGATACGTCTCACCAATCCAACATGGCGGCTGTGCGAAATATTTCCCCTGCATTCAATATTTCCGAAACTATTACCGATATCACCCAGGAATTTGGTACGGTGATAAAGGAAACTACTAAAAGTTCACCTATGTGCCTTTTTAAAACCTGGTAACTATAAAACCAACATGGCGGCCAAGCGAAGTTGAACGTTTTAAATAGACTTTTCTCGCGATTTAATGATCCAATCACAATGAAACTTGGTACAGCAAATTTATATACACATTTTAATGTACTGGTATCTAATTTAGTTCAATTGTCTATATTACCTCAATATGGCGGCTGTGCGAATTTCGAAAATTAAGTTTCTATTTCTTGTGTTCTAATCATGCAAACGAAATCAACATTTGCATAATGAACTTACACAATAGTCGTCATCTAATAGTACATAACTCTATGGCCTACATATAGTAAAATCCAACATGGCGACCATCCGAAATATTTAGACGGTTCTCAATATCAATTACTCTACTACAACAATCAAACTGAAATGTTGTGAGTGTATAGAGGCTATAAGCATAGGTTCACCTATGGGACGTTCAATAACCTGGCGAGCACAAATTCAACATGGCGGCGACGCGAAATTTAAATATTCAAATTGACGTTTCTTGCGTTTTAACCATCCGAGGGCAGTGACACTTGATATGGTATATGCTTATACAAATTTTAATCGAATGGCATCTAATTCATTTAAATTATTTTCATAACTACAAGATGGCAGCTGAGCGAAATTTTAAAATCCGGTTTTTATTTCTTGTGTCCTAATCATGCGATTGAAGTTTGAATAAAACACCTACACAATAATCTTCATGTAATAGTACATAAATCTAAGGCCTATAATATAAAAATTCAACATGGTGACCATCCAAAATATTTAGACGGTTCTCAATATCTACGAATCTATCACAGCAATCAAACTGACAATTTGTATGTTGATAGAGGCAATTGATATTAGTAGGATATATGAAAATAGGTTATTTAGTTCTTCACGGTACTACTTGTTCAGTGTTGCCTTAGAAATCGAAATTGAATGTTACCGTTCCGAATACGTACCTTATAACCTGAAAGCTAAACTTGTTGACGAAGTGACCAAATATTTGTTGCAGGTAGAGCCTATCAGGAAGCAATAACAGGTTAAGTAGCTCTAATTTTACCTATAGTCATCTCAAAAACTGGTCTGGTACCAAAACATCTTCTGCAAAGGCTAAAACAAACTTGCATAAATTAATTAAGAAGATCGTGATATTGGCTACAACTAGCGTAATCCGCAAATTCATTGCCAATGATTTAAATTAAGGTGATGATTATGCTTTGACTTATCGTAATTCGCTTAATTGCTTTATATTTTACCAGTCAATGATCTGGAAATTACGTTAATAATAATAATAATAATAATAATAATAATAATAATAATAATAATAACAACAATCAGGTTGCAGGCATCATTCATCAAGCACTCGCACAGAAATATAAATTAACTGAGGAGTATATCCCTTACTACAAGTATCATCCACCATCCCTCCTCGAAAATGAACTGTGTAAAATATACTGGGACACTGGTATTGTGACAGATAAAACAATAGATCACAATCGACCAGACATCATAGTGGTAAATAAGGTTGATGGCACTACATTTATAATAGACATAGCAGTCTCCAACGACACCAACACCGAACGTAAACACAATGAAAAAATCTCCAAGTATAGACAGCTTGCAGAGGAAATCAAGAGGATATGGAAGATGAACTGCGTCCGGATAGTGCCTGTAATCTTGTCAGTCAACGGCCTTATACCTCACACACTCCACAAGAGTGGAATTGGATCTTCCGCCGACCATCTACAAGAGTATGCAGCATTCGGTCCTATTGTCCACATGCAATATTGTGCGATCCTTCCTTGCTAGTGAATGAGTGATAATGAACTCTTATATTTTGTATATAAATGATATGTATTATAGTTTGTATTATAGTTTTTATGTATTGTTGTAAAGCACTTGGTTTAGCCCGTGCTTTAGAGTAACCCATGTTTATAATGGTGAATTGAATAAATAATAATAATAATATCAATATTTTTTTTATTTTTTATTTTTACTCAATTTTACCCTCCAGGTTGCTGGTTCCCACAGACTCAGCGAAGGAACTCACCACTACCGCCTTTCCAGGATACAACTGGGGAGATGTGATCAGCACTTCGCCCAGGGGGCCGCACCTGCAAAGCGAACAGGGGCCTCATGAGGGATGGGGAAAATTGGGATGGATAGGCAAGGGAGAGTGAAGGAGGCGGCCGTGGCCTTATAGCAGGTACCATCCCGGCATTTTCCCGAAGACGAAGTGGGAAACCATGGAAAACCACTTTCGAGGATAGCTGAGTTGGGAATCGAACCCCCTCTACTCATTTGGACCACCCGAGACCCCGTTCCAATCCTCATACCACTTTTCAAATTTCGTGGCAGAGCCGGGAATCGAACCCAGGACCTCCGGGGTGGCAGATAACCATGCTGACCGCTACGCTATGGAGGCGACATATCAATAATAATAATAATTATTATTATTATTATTATTATCATGTAGCCCTCTTGCTTCAATATTTACAGCCCTATCCATCAAAGGGTCAGTACATTTTTTGTTAGTCTTCTTTTTGTTCAAGATCATGCTTGATTACTTTCCTTGAAATATCTTCATGATCAACATGAAAAACACGATTGTAGATTAGATAATGTAATTTGGACGGTGTAAATACAGTATATTTCGTGCCCTCTGGAGAGCTTGCTTTAATTGGATCTCTTGGCGGAAGTGTTCTTATTTCAATAGTCCAAGTCAAACACAAAAACTTGAAGTGAGGAGAAGGAAAGAAGTTGGGTCTGTGTTTGCTGTGAGCATCCCAGGTGAGCCCGATACGTCCGGGATAAAGACGAGCAAGTCAGACCGGGCCGTCTAGGGACCTGACCGAGAGTGACTCAGATTACGGAACGGGCCGTGTTTGTGTTTTGTTTGTGTGCGGAAGCAGCTAATCAAGAGCCCCTACCCTGCAACAGATCCAACTGCCTTGATTCAACATGGATTTCAAATTCCAACTGTCGTGATAGTAGGCACTCTCACAAGAGAAGTTCACATCATTATCGCTCAGGATTGCGATGAGATTTCTTCGTATCCAAGAAATAGTCATGGCATGCTTGTGTTAGAACTGCTGGAACCCGGCGGTTCCATGTCACAGATTCATGACATGTTAAAAACCTTTCCACTAATTACACCTGTGTGAAGCTAATTTGGATAAGTTAAGAATGTAAACAACGCTCTTAGGCTACTACGTTCATTGCCAGGAGCCGACTGCGGTGACGTCTGGTAGCTAAGTTCTGAACTAGTAGTCGTTGACGGTGGCGTTTGGCGGCAAAAGTAGGAACTACTTGAAAATTGATCGTCTGCAGTGCTTACTTGAATTAAAACAGATACACACACTAATACAGTCATCACAATTAACGCCGGTTATCAGACAGATTCTACACACCCAAACTACACGGGACTACATGACCGCGTTGTCGCAGCCCCTAAACTGAGGAACCAACCAACCAACTGCTGGGACAACCTTCTCAAATCTTAATCGACTTGTATATAAGAAACATCATGATACCAGGAAGACAGACACTATTCATGTTTTAATGATACAATAGTTTGGTGCTTTTCAGTCGGTCAACACTATAATACCCAAATGAGATGGGTTATACCCTAATCCTGAAAAAAAAATGACATGAGATTGATAAATAAATACACTTGGATGACCAGTTTCGATCGTCAAGCGATCATCATCAGATCTATTACACTTAGGCTATGAAATCTATGTATGAAAATAAGTGCAAAACTGTCCAAGTACGAAGGTCACTACGAAAATTTTTGAGATGTGAGAAAGTGGAGGTTGACCCCCCTTGAATGGAACGCAGGGTGCGGAAGCCCCATCCTTTGTGAGTAACCTGGTAGCAGGAAGTGACTCTCCCGCTCCGGGAAGTCCCGCAGTGCAAGGTCGAACAAGCCGCAGCACGCAGGTAGTCAGTTGCTGCAATGGAGCTGGAAAGAGAGCATTTTCGTGCAATGATTTTCTACGATTTTAAAAGTGGGCTAAACCAGTCTCAATGTTTTGAGCGTTTGCAACAGGCTTTTGGGGGAGATAGCTCCTTCCCGTGCCACAGTTTTCCAGCGGTTTCAGGAATTTAAAAGGGACATATCATTTTTGAAAGATGAGGAGAGAAGCGGGCGTCTGGCAACGGCGGTGACTGAGGAAAACATCACAACCGTGGAGAAAATGCTTCGCGAAAATAATCGTCTAACATTTAAAGAAATTGAGGCAGCATTGCAGATTGGTTCGCCAGCAGTTTTGAAAATCCTGCATGAATCCCTTCGTGTGAGGAAGGTCTCATCCCGATGGGTGCCTCACAATTTGACAGAAGAACAAAATCACGCCCGTGTTGAATGGTGTGAGGAAATGCTATCTAGATTCAAAGGAGGGGACTCTAGACGCGTTTCTGACATCGTCGCGGATGACGAAACCTGGATTTATCAATTTAATCCGGAGACCAAGCGGCAAACAGCAGTGTGGATCTTTCCTGATGAAAAGACACCGAAAAAAGTGAAGCGCACCCGAAGTGTTGGCAAGAAAATAGTGGCTTCATTCTTCTCGAAAAGTGGTCATGTGGCAACCATTCCTCTGGAGGAACAAAGGACAGTTACCGCTAATTGGTACACCACGGTTTGCCTGCCAAAAGTGTTTGCCAAACTTTAAGAACGGCGGCCACGCACGGGACTGCGAGGGATCCTTCTCCATCACGACAACGCGTCTGCACACACGGCCAACATGACAATTCAGTTCCTGGATTCAACGGAGGGCAAACTAATGACTCATCCACCTTCCAGTCCTGACCTGGCTCCGTGTGAATTTTTTCTCTTCCCAATGGTAAAAAATCGCGTGCGTGGAAAGAGATTTTCAACCCCTGAAGAAGCTGTTACGACCTACGAAGATGAGCTTGCAGCCATCGAAGAAAACGTGTGGGAGGCGTGCTTCCAGAAGTGGTTTCAGCGAATGCAAAAGTGTATACAGTGTGGTGGTGAGTACTTAAAGAAAGTGCAACAATCGGAATAATTTAAATAAAAATTATTTTGGTGTATCTCAAAACTATCGTAGTGACAATCAGAATTTACCATTTAAAACAACCACATATTCACTCCAAACAGGCAAATTCTGGAGGTCATTCACCACTTCCACTATCTCAACCAAACATCACATAGTCCACAACTAACAAATACTGATGAATTGCATTATCTCAACGAATACTGCAAGTAAATAAATGTACATATTGTAATAGATCTGATGATGATCGCTTGACGATCGAAACTGGACATCCAAGTGTATTTATTAACCTCATGTAATTGTTTTCAGGATTAGGGCATAACCCATCTCATTTGGGTACTAACGTATTGACCGACTGTAAATCACCTAACTTTTGTTTAATAAGGCAACACTGAAAAATAGCTTCAAACACCATAATGTAATGTTAGTGTCACCAAGACCACTCAGACTATAGGGGCCAGTTTGTTGTTGTTTGAGTCTTCAGTCTTTTGACTGGTTTGATGCAGTGCTCCACACCTCCCTGTCCTGAGCTAATCGTTTCATCTCTACATAGCTACCACACCTTACATCCGAGGCAATATGTTTAACATTTTCTAACCTTGGTCTACCCCTACAGTTCTTGACCTCGACCCTTCCTTCCATAACTAAGCTTGCTATTCCTGGGTGTCTTAGTATGTTTCCTACCAACCTATCTCTTCTCTTCATTAGCAGTCGTCAGAAACATCACTCCTCTCCCACTAGTCTTAATATCTCATCGTTTGTAACCCCATCCACCCATCTAATTTTCATCATTCTCCTGTGACACCACATTTCAAATGCTTCAATTCTCCTCTTTTCTGCTACACCAATAGTCCAAGTTTCACTTCCATAGATTGCCATGCTCCAGACAAAGCCTTCAAATATGACTTCCTTATACCTAAATCTATATTCGATGTAAACGGATTCCTTTTCTGTAGAAATGCTTTCCTTGTGTGAGCTAACCTACTTTTATATCCTCTGTGCTTCGTCCATCACTGGTTATTTTGCTTCCTAAGTAACAGAAGTCTCCTACTCCCTTCAATTTTTCACCTGCTAATTTGATGTCCATGGAGGTTTAGCAAAAACGTAAAGTTAAGCTGTTTGATAATTGTGCCAAAAGCTGAAAATCTGGAAGACCCGGAAAAGTGTCCAGATGCGTGTTTAAATGTGAAAATTACTACCGGCTTATAAGATATTCTGAAAATAAAATGCTAATCACGCTTGTTTTTAAAATGGAACTTGTAGTACAGAATTAAGTAGAATTAAATTTTGATTGCTTTGTTTAATCTATTCTTTGATTCTTCATCTCCAAAAACGTGGAAATCTCTAAGGGCGAGGTCCAGACTGTATGGTGGATCGTCCAGACTCTCCCAGTGAAATGACTGGAGCTTGTTGGTAGTTCTGGTTGCCACAATCATGTGGTCCCGCATTTTCATGGTCCGCTGAAGAAGTTCATGGAGGGACAGAAATGCACGTGGAACGATGACGCCAAGACAGCAGTCCGACCATGTCCTTATGATTAGTCATGCCTCCCAGCCGTGTGTGCATGTGCCGTCCAACAGAACTATTCATATAATATTAATTTACCCCTCGTACAAGCATAATGGAAAATTAACCTTAAATATACTGTACTGAAGGATTGTATAGCTACACGGAAATTTACGTTTCTACGGTACAATAACTAAAGTTTATTATTCATTATGCCTTTGCACAGGAAAGCGCACCTAATGTGAATTGTTTTGTTAAATGGCACATCCACACATGGCTGAGAGGCGTGATTAATCACATAGAAACTATTGGTAAAGAAGGCATGTTCATCGCAGACAAACTACACAGATTCCACAACAAGACTCAACTAAATTTAACTTCGTGAATCAACAACTATAAGATATTTTAAGTAACAATCAACAGCTTCAAATCAAATACGGTTATAAGGTATGTACAATAGAACAATTAACTTAATATAAAAGGCTCTAATGACATTCAAGCAACATTACCCTATATTTTTCCACAGACTCGATATAAACCATTCCAGCAGACTTGAACAGGACCCGCAATCTTGGGCATAGAAGCGCAGCATGTTACAAAATACGCCCCAAAATTGTTGTTGTTATTTCGGTGGCGTAGAGGGTAGCGTGTTGAACTGCAATGCCCAAGAACGTGGGTTCAAACCCGGCCGAGCGTCAAAATCCTTCAGTGGGGAAGTAAAACCGGCGGGACCATGACATAGATGTATGGCATGTAAAAGAACCTACCACTACAATTGGTTGTGTGTAGCCAAATTTGTTGGGTTATATTTGGCTGGTTAAAAAAGCTCTATCAAGTTCGCTACTAGGTGTCAGTGGCATCTAGTAGCCAAAGTTGGAACTATTTTAAATTGAACTTTCTATGAGCCCACGGGAGTTCAATTAAAGTTTCCTGCTATGACCATTGGCTGCAATAATATTGTTGTGATTAATTTGTTCTGTGTTGGTTATTTTCTTTAAGATATTAACACTCGTTCTCTTATTTCAGGTGAGTCTACTTGCTTGCTTCTATGAGGTCCAGGTAGCATACGTAAGTTTACAATGAGCATTTATTATACTGTCTTTCATAACATGCTACAGAGGGTGGATGAGGTATAACGAAGCAACCAGATAAATATGATTCCCCAAGTCAGGAAGTGCCGAAAGTTGTGAAACATATATGGTAAAATGTGCGTTGTTTAGCGGGGAGGGGGGGAATGTTTTAATCGCATTTAATAGTAATTTCTATAGATTTAGTGTTTGCACCAGGTTATGCAGTATAACAAAACGATGAAATGTAGCCCTGCGTGAATCTGCGTAATGCGGACAATCCACAGTATGTTGCAAACGTTTTCCAGGTGGCACTCCTATGGATGTCGAATTGACAGGTGAAAAGCTAAAGGAAGTAGGTGACTTCTGTTACATAGAAAGCAAAATAAGCAGTGATGGACGAAGCAAAGAGGATATAAAAAGTAGGTTAGCACAGGCAAGGAAAGCATTTCTACAGAAAAGGAATCTGTTGACATCGAATATAGAGTTAGGTATTAGGAAGTTTTTTTGAAAGCCTTTGTCTGGAGCGTGGCGCTCTATGGAAGTGAAACTTGGACTGTTGGAGCAGCAGAAAAGAGGAGAATTGAAGCGTTTGGATTGTGGTGTTACAGGAGGATGATGAAGATCAGATAGGTAGATAGGGTTACGACTGAAGAGGTATTAAGAGGAGTGGGAGAGGAGAGATGTTTCTGGCGACTGCTAATGAAGAGAAGAGATAGGTTGGTAGGACACATACTAAGACACCCAGGAATAGCAATCTTAATTATAGAACGAAGGTTCGCGGATAAGAATAGTAGGGGTAGACCAAGTTAGGGTAGTGTGTGGTAGCTATGTAGAGATGAAACGATTAGCTCAGGACAGGTAAGAATGGAGAACTGCATCAAACCAGTCGAAAGACTGGAGACTCACACAAGAACAACCGCTGCAGAAATGTTAGTACTACTCCTAAACGTTGCATTTTGTTGTCGGGTGTCAGATTTTTTGGCACCCATCTGTCATACACTTTCTGGAACAGCAGATGCTTAGTAACAAGTGTTTAGTGAGCTGAAGACGAATGCCAAACACTGTTTCAATTCCCAGGTGAAAGACATCTTCGACATAGAAACACAAAAGTTGACCCCTCGACATGATAGGTGTCTCAATAATTCAAACATTGCTGTACCTAGTGCCACTTAATATTTTAGTGTAACTATGTTTCGTTGATGTGCCTCGTATATCGGCTAATACACTAAGAAGAACACAGCAGTGGCTTGTAATTAAGTTCTCCTAATATGGCTGATCTAGCGTCAATTTGTCTTCTGGACCTGTTGCCTGGTCGTTGGATATAACTTTCGACAAAAAACACAAACACATGGCAATTTTCAGATAATCGCTTACGATTATTTGCAGTTTGTGCGTGAAGTTGTGGGTAATTTTCTAGATCTCACATCCATACTGACGGCAGCATGGATTTAACGTTGGAATTAAACATTTGAAGGGTCCACGGGAAGAAGGGGCAATGCCACTCAAAATGTAAAATCGAGATATCAGCGCTATCTGGTGGCTCTCTTTGCGACGTGTTTGTCTGGCTAAGAACAATGAGGGTCGTGAGAAAATGACGTTTCAAATACATATAACTAATGAAACTTTAAACTCGTTTCCTGAACATTTTACATTAGATTATTTGAAATTCCCCCTTCTTGTCGACCTTTCATTTGTTATTGTTTTCTGCTGGATTCCCGACGATTGCCACATAATAATAATAATAATAATAATAATAATAATAATAATAATAATAATAATAATAATAATAATAATAATAATATCGTATGGCGTCGGGTGCCGGGTGCAAGCGTGGTTATTTGACACCCAGAGGGCAGCTTGCATGTCGAATTTTGTTGTTCCTTGAATCACTATGGAAGCCAAAGAAGTTAGATATCTAAGCTTCTTGACACTACAGTATAGCGCTTTCTAGTAGAGAAATGGGGAACTTTGTGTTGGCGGAAAATGCCGAGATTAATTTTGCCGCTATGCACACGGCCTGCTAAATTAAAAAGGGTTCTTTACCATGCGAACATCGTATGACATGCGTCTCGTGATTTTCGTCGCCTTTCAAAAATCACTTAGGCCTACCACGGCCAGGAGCGAAAACCTGCAGGCTTCGTGTTAGTAATCCGACACGATAACCACTCAGCCACCGTGGCAAGCCACATAGGTCGTAACAAGACAAACGCACTTTATTGTCCCTGTATCATTTAGGGGGTTATACTGCATATCGTAACCATCAGCTACGTGTAATTGAGTGTGTACAAAATTGGCCCAATAATCAGTGTTATAAAGATGTATGAACTAGTGTGTATTTGAAATAGAGGTTACGATTCGGAAGGAGGCAGTGGCGGCCGCAGCCTTCAGTAATATATCATCACAGCATTCGACTGAAGAAGATGTGACAAACTACGCAAACACACTTCTAGGCTAGCAGAGATGGGAATCAAACCCACCTCGAGATTGATTAAATCCCGTTCCAACACACAGAACAGAGTCGGCAGAGCCAGGAATTTAACTCGGTCCTCAGGGATGACCGCCATGAATGTCAGTCTATATACACTACGATGTGGTCGCAAGGGCTCCGTATGCTTTGGTTTATTCAACTCCGTACAACAGATTAAAAGCATCTGTGTCTAATTATAAACTAGACTGTTCCTCTCTTTTAGGCCCTTCCCATGTTTCGTCAAGGTGTTCCTGTTTATGTTTTGTTTTAACATGTGTTACTTATTTGTTCTATTTAAAACTGTACATTAGCTTTGTAAGAAGCTAATTAGGTTTTAGAGTTTCATTTTCTCCCCATATTATTATTTTTCTCTTTTCTTGAAATTATTATTTAGATTTAATATTATGACCTTGTATTTGTGTGTCAAAAAGGTACTGATTTGGTCATACGGCCTGTGTACTTTCCTAAATAAATAAATAAATAAATAAATAAATGACGAATTGTATGAACACCAGGAGGACACCATCACGTCTGTAAGGAAAGACGCCTGACCTTTTATGGACACTTGGCATGTCTGGATTTTGAAATACCAACAGGATATTCACAGTAACAGGAAGAGGCAAGACTTTTAAGAACAAATGGATTGCGTTAGTTAAGTCAGATATGGAACAACTAGATATCCCACTGGAACCGTCTGATGTTCCGTCAGGTCATCCGACAGGGCGTTTTCCCAACGTCCCTTACAAGTAAGAAGACTACAGGAGTTAAGTGGACAGAAGATAGAAGACTGACTCATAGTCAGAAAATGAGGGACTGTTGGAAGAAGAAAGCAACAACTTTACCGAAGAGCAGATACGAGCCCCGTGGTCCTAAGTTGGTCTAAACGATAAATAAATAAATAAATATTAGGACCTGTTAATGATAATGGTACTTACAGAAGAAGACATAACAATGAATTATTTGAACATATAGAAGATTTGGTGACTGTGATGAGAAAAAGGAGAATGTCTTTCTTTGGACATTTGGAACGGATGGAGCATCATCGACTTTCGTATCGAATACACTCATCAATCTCTAAAAAAAAAAATCCTATTGTAAATGGTCGATGCAAGTTAAAAAGGACATAACAGAAGCTGGAATCAATCAAGCTGTGGTTTGGGATAGGAACCTGTTCAGAAAGGTGGTTAAATCAACCAGTAATCTACACCCTTTAACATCTGTGATGCCTCGCCCTCACTGCAAGTGGACGGAAGAAAGGAGAGCTGAACATTCGTTAAGAATGAAGATCTACTGGCAGACAAGAAAACAAGCTTTACAGTGATCATATGAGTGAAGAACATCGTGGTCCATTGATGGCCGAAACGACTAAAAAAAATGATTAAACAAATAAAATAAATAGTTTCTTATTTATTTGTTCGTTTTTTTCAATTATTCGTTTACTTTTTATCTATTTAATACATAATTTAATTTAATTAATTAATTATATAATTAATTATTTATTAAATAGATAAATAAGTAAGTGTATACATTTAAAAAGATCACTTAATCAATCTAGAGCTGCTCCATATGACCGCATTTTTTCGCCCCATTAACAACAATTATTATTACTCCATTTAGTCCCATCCTGCTGCCAACAAAATTGAGTTACCTGTTCGATCACTTTGTCTTACTGGGTGAGACAACTGTGGTTAGACCATTATGGATGTCCCTAAAATAGTCCTTTTATGTACATATGTCAATGTGTACAGCAATAATATTGAGTGAAATGTCCTACACAAGTTGATGATATATGCCTACTTGAACAAACATTCAATGTGGCTTATGTTTCAGAAACTAGGGATTATACACATTAGTAAATGACTGACAATCGATAAATCCATAGAGCAATCTAAAATGCGCGCCATTCATGCTTTTATTGTAACCATTATACAAATTGAGCCAATCTCCAATGTGATAGAGTGGTCACACCTGAAATATAAATGAGCTATAGGAATTGTATGAAGAAAATGCGAGGACTATAGACGTGGAAAATAGTTCTTCTCGAAAATGTGATAAGAAAGCATTCGAACAAGAAATATTTGAATAGGAACACAAATAATGGAGGGTGTTTTCATATTGTGCTTACTCTGTCCAGTACGGTACACCTGCATTATTTGTCATAGTAATATGCAAATATAACATTCCTCTCACAAATTGGACAAAGATAATCTTGAAAGGCCTATTGACATAAAACATGGCTGTTAATCATTGAAATTTTATTATTTATGCAGTACTACTTGGACCCTCGTTACGTAGTGGCTAGCATTCTTGGCAGTCACCACGGAGGCCCGGTTTCGATTCCCGGCTCTGCCAAGAAATTTATTTCTGGTCTGAGGGCTTCGGTGGCGTAGTTGGTAGCATGCTGAGCTTCTATGCCCTAGATCGCAAGTTCAAAGCCGGCCGAAGTCATTGGATATTTTAAAGAGCGTTAAAATCCCTCAGTATGCCTTCCTTCGGGGGGGGGGGGTATTAAAGCCAACGGGCCCATGTCATAGATTTATGGTATGTAAAGGAACCTTCTTCTAACTACAATTGAATGAAGCAAAATTTGTAGGTTAGATTTGATTAACGCTCTAAGTTCAAACGTTCATCGTCATGTGCCGGTTGTGGTGGCATCTAGTAGCGAAGTTCGCAGCTAGGCGTCGATGACGGTAGCATTTGGTAGCAAATGTAGCAACTACTTGAAATTCATCATCCGCAGTCCTTTGCTGAATTACAGATAACACACTAATACAGCCATCACAATTAACACCGCTTATCAGACAGATTCTACACACACATAAAGTACATGGGGCTACATTACCATGTTGTCACAGCCCCTAAACTGAGGAACCAACCAACCAAGGATACACTCAACCTCGCGAGGCATAACTGAGAAGAGGCGGGTTTGATTTTTACCTCATCCATCCTAAAAGTGGTTTTCCGTGGTTTCTCACTTCTACTCCAGGAAAATGCAGGGATGGTTCCTAACTTAAGGCCACGGTCGCCTCCTTCCCACTCCTCATCTGAATTACAAACACACACACTATTACAGCCATTACTGTAACATATCGCAAAGAAGCATTCCATATATCAACACAAATGGACAGGCTGGAAGATTAAGTTGATTAAATGATTGCTTGTTGTGGTTTTAAGGAGCGGAACAGCGAAGTCATCTACCCCAGATTAAGTTGATAAATGCTTATTATTGACCCATATAACTATAAGAAATAATGCAGCAAGCTTCTAGTGTTACATGACCGTCAATCATGCAATCATGAGCCACTCAGTGGTGACTTTGGTCACTCAGTGTACACATTCAGACTATAATTCACCGTGATGAATTGTACATGAAGACATTAAAGCTATCAGTTATTACTGTAGCCTATAAGTAATGTAAGTTATGGAAGTAGTCACATTGTCTTATATCTAAACTGTAAGGTAATGTATACTGATTCAGCATGAACGTAGATTTAGCCTATTGTATACCATGATGGGCATAACAGTGCGCATTATACACATTCATTATTACTATTACTATCGTACATTCCCTTTCAAGACAGCGTGTGAACTTGAAACATGTTCATGACAACACAGTCTTGCGGTGACGTTCTTCCCAAATCCTCTTCATTCGTGCACTATGTTCTTTCTTCCGTTCGTCCGTCCACTTTTATTTATTTATTCGTTTTATTTATTCATTTAAATTTATGTATGTACTTTTCATATGTTTGATAATTCAATAGCCTGATATCTTTCAGCGTTTAATCTAGTCTTGTTGTTGCCTCATTTATGAGCGTTAAGCGATAATTTGGTGTATGTGTAATCTGTCGGATAATCTGTGTTATTGTGTTCACTCTATTTTTTAAATATTTGTTGGTTGGTTGGTTCTTAAGTTTAGGGGCTGCGACAACGCGGTCATGTAGCCCCGTGTACTTTGGGTGTGTGTAGAATCTGTCTGATAACCGGTGTTAATTGTGATGACTGTATAAGTGCGTGTTTTCTTTTTTTTTTAATTTAAGTAGGCCTACTGCAACTTAGAATTTTTCAAATAGTTCCTACTTTTGCCGCCAAGCGCCACCGTACGTACGTACGTACGAACGTAGAAACCTAAGAGCGTTGTTTACATTCATAACCTATCCAATTTAGCTTCACACAGGTGCAATTAGTGGAAGGTTCTTTAACATGCCATAAATCTATGACATGAGGCCGCCGCGCCGGCTTTACTTCCCTTCCGAAGGAAGACATACTGAGGGATTTTTAACGCTCTTAAAAATCCGACGACTTCGGCCGGGTTTGAACCCGCTATCTTGGGCATAGAAGCTCAGCATGCTACCGACTACGCCACCGAAGCCGCTAATTAAATATTTGTAATGGGGCTTGGAATTGGGTAGCAAGGGGCCGTGACCTATAGATAAGCATTTAACTGGAGTTGAAGGTGGGAAACCACAGAAAACCACTTCTTGGGTGGCTGAGTTGAGAATCAAACCCTCTTCTTCTCAGCTCTACCTCATTAAGATAAGAGTACCCCGTTTTATCCCTCTAAACGGGATTAACTTTCTCGTTAGAACTGGGAATCAAAGCCGGACATTCGCTTTGACAGTCAAGAATGCTAGTCATTGTGCCTCAAAGTGGACAGACCACGAAATGCGGGCATAAATATCCTACAAGCCATTCATGCCTTGGTGATGAGTAGCCAGATTTACGAGGAAACTCCAGTTTGTTCCCCAAATCTTTAAAGCTTGCCCCATGCGTATGTGGGTCACGTAATGTAATTCCACAAGTAAAATATCGCCACATTAATTAGCTGAGCCATCCATCTCCATCCGCCGCGCGCTAGCCACAACACGCTTGCTTTTTATTCCCCTCCTTGCCCGAATATTAATTATCTTGGCTTTCATCTGCTCCTGACTTGACCTGCAGAAGGCCGTGATGGACGCGCTTCAACTTCCATGTGTCTGTTGATGTGCGACAAATACTATGAGTCACGATGTTATGTTTTCCCATGTCTCTTTTTGGGTTACGTTACAAAAGCAGGGTATGGTTCTTTAACTAACAATGATAATCCATGGGACGTCCGTTTTAAGTGGACATGACATTTCAACATCATATTTCCCCCAGGGGCTCACATCTTGTGGGACGTGGGTTGGCGACCACGGGACCCCAGCTGAGTCCAGCATTACTTCCACTTACTTGTGCCGGGCTCCTCTCTGTCTTATTTCCTGTCGACCTCCCTTGGTCAACTCTTGTTCTTTTCCGACCCCGATGGTATTAGGGTATCCGAGGCCTAGGGAGTCTTTCACTTTCCCGCCTTAATTGGCCCTTGTCTCATCTTTCCTGATCCCTCGTTCTTCGAGGGGTCAGACCTCTTGTTTTCTTTTCATTATATTTCCTTTTCTCTTTAAGATTCCCGCACTGTTTTTGTTACTTGGTTCCCCGTGTATCTAAATTCCCATTAGCGATTTTTTTTGTAGGAATTATTAATCTACGTTGCGTTTTGTAAGTTTTTTCGATCTAAATTACCTCTTGCGATTGTTTTCAACCTCAATTGCATTTTGTAAAGATTGACAATCTAAATTGCTTTTTAATAAGTCTTTCAATGTAGGTTCAGGGCATTTTAGTGAGTATTTTGAATTTCAATTGCATTTTGTAAGTATTTTCAACCAAAACCGCATTTCGCAAGTATTTTAAATCTAAAATGTTTTTTGTTTGATGGGCATTTTGCAAATATTTTGATTCTCAATTGCATTTTGTGGGTATTTTGAATCTAAATTACATTTTGTCAAGTATTTTCAAACTAAATTGCATTTTGTAAGTATTGTCAATCCACATGAGTCGTTTGAATCTACCATACATTTTGTAAGCATTTTCAGATTCAATTGCATTTTTTTAGGATATTGAATTTCAATTGCACTTTGTGAATAATTTGGATTGGAAATGGGATATTTCAATCTGAATTGTATTGTGTTTTTTCAATTTCAATTGCATTTTGTAAGTATTTTGAACCTCAATTGCATTTTGTACGTAATTTCGATCTCATTTGCATTTTGTAAGTATTTTGAATTTCAATTGCATTTCGTAAGTATTTCGACTCTACATTGCATTCTTTACGTATTTTGAACCTAGCCTACATTTTGTGGGTATTTTTCAATCTATTCTTTTTGTCAATCTTTTCGTTCTAAATTCCCTCTTGTAAGAACATTTTGTGAGTTGTTTCAATCTGAGTTCCTTTTTGTAAGCATTTTCCGTCTCACTTAATTTTCGTTCTGGTTTCCAATTCATTAACATTTTCGCTATCACCCAGATCATTAGGGGCCGATAACCTAGATGTTAGGCCCCTTAAAACAACAATTATCATCATCATCATCATGTTCTCATTCATAATGGATACTGAATTGTGGCAAAGGCTTATTTTACGCCATTTTATACTCACATTGAAAAAAAAAACTAGCGGACCCGCGCGAGAACTCTCGCATAATGGCGTGTGTGTGCCCCATGTGTGCAGACTACCCGCTCGGCTCTATAGTTATGCGGTCTGTACGCGACACAGCTCTGCCAGGAGCTATCGTCTTGTTTATTTCCTTAAGAGCACTTTATAAACAAATAAATATATTTCTGTTGACTTTTCAAGAAATGTACTATTGAGACAATTTGGAAGATTTTGGTACAAACCACTCCAACTCCCTCTGGTTTAGGAGCATGAGTTATGTGAAACATATACCTTAGCGTATTATAAAGATTTTAGACATCTGGTAATAATAAATGACTTGTACTTACCTTAGCCGGTGGCACTACAGCTGGCTAGTAACCTTGGCCTGTTCCACCACACGTCTTCAGCCTTCACGGGTTTCTGCTTTTTTCCGCCCACTTTCCAAGGACACGGAGGACTTCCTCGACATCGTCCAGCCAAAGTTTCCTTGGAAGTGCGACTAGCCTTCGTCCTTTTGGTGCACTTTGGAAGACCTGACGGGCGACTTCACTTTCCGGCATACGCTGCATATGACCAACCCATAGGATCCTTGCTCTTTTAATTTATGTTGTGATAGGATAATCTTCAAAAAGGTTATACACATCTTTATTTGTACGCATTCTTCATTGTTCATTAACTTGAGTAGGTCCATAGATTTTACTCAGTATCTTCCTTTCCCATTGGTTGAGCAGATCTTCCTTCACCTTGCTGTGTTATCACCCATGTCTTACACCCTTAGGTCACTACCGGTCGTATGAGATTTTCACGTCATAAATATTTTTCTTTTTACATCAGTGTGATAATATTTTACATTTCAACAGATGGGTTGAGCCAAAATTACATTTATTGCCAGCTTTCATTCTGTCTTTAATTCGTAAGAGTTGTTGTTCTTATCAGTTATGAGGGGGCGAAGATATTTAAAATTACAAGTAAGATCAAATTTCTTCCTTCCACCAGCAGGACCCTAGGCAATGATCTTTCTCTTTGCATCACCATATACTGTAGTACTTGGTCTTGGATCCATTGTAATCCTGCATCTTGTGATGCTCCTGATAATTTACTTTCGTGCACTTCATTTTGGCAGACAGTTATGAATTTAACATTAGGCAAAGAGTTAGCCTTCCTAATCAATTTGCTAATAATAAATGAATATGTATCGTTGTCTGAATGGGCCTACATGACCGCGTTGTCGCAGCCCCTAAACTGAGGAACCAATCAATCGTTGTCTGATTTAGTTAAGGGAAGTCAATAAAAATGTTAACAAGAAGTTCCGTGAAGAACTATACAGCCTACTTTTCATGCCAATGATTACTCTACAGTATATGAATCAATCTAGAATAATGACGAAATTAAGTTGGTAATATCGAAATATCTAATTAGTTCAAAATATACCTGGTATAATGTAGCCTAATAGAGCACTACAGTTGGCAGCCCAGGTGACTGAATATATTCTTAGTTCCATCTCTTAAGGTACAGAATACAAAATTTGGTTGAAGTCCAATGGACGTTACATGCAGTTTGACACTGGATCTATCAGCACGCGTAAAAGCATGTTGCCAACAATACCATGCGTGTGCTGGTCAGAAATAATCTGAAATATTATGATATCTTGTTGTGCCAATTTTGGATGAAATCCATTTGTTAGTATAGAAGTTACATGTATTTTAAAATTGGACATATCAGCAGGCATAGAATCATGTTGGCAGCACTGCCTTGTATTAATTACTCCAAAATAATCTAGAATGCCAGGTGCTATACGTGTTTAAAGTATAGAGCTGTTGGCTTGCATACTTTCTGATATATTGATATTAGGGTAAAAAATATAGACAGCATTTATTAACAGTTGGCAGCCCTGATTGCTCTTAAAAATATTTATAGTCATATCTGTTATGGTACACATAGTACATACGAAATTTGGTTGAAATCCAACTGATAGTATAGAAGTTACATGTATTTAAAAATTGGTACTATCAGCAGGCTTTTAATCATTTTGGTAGAACTGACGTATATAAGTTACTCCAAATTAATCTAAAATGTCAGTATATACGTGAGCATAGTTTAAAGCTGTTGGATTGCATACTTTCTGATATATTGTTATTTTGATTTAAAAAATAGAGAGAGCAATTATTAACAGTTGGCAGCCCTGGTGGCTCTTAAGAATACGCTCAGTCATATCTGTTTATGTACAGTTATTACATACAAAATTTGGTTGAAATCCAATTGATAGTGTAGAAGTTATATGCATTTAAACATTGGACTTATCAGAAGGCTTAAAATTATTTTGGCAACACTGTCACGGTTGGCCTCCTGGAAATTAAACTGAAATAGTGTTGTCTACATGTGTGCCAATTTTGGAATAGCTCCCATGCATACCTTGCAAGATATCCAACATGGAGCTCAAATTTCTAGTGCGTTTTTTCAGCAGTTGGTAGCACTGATATCATTTTCAAATATGGACGTGAGATATTCCGGTGCACATCTTTACTCATACTAAATTTGGTTTTGATTGCTGCAGCCGTTTAGGAGTTGATAGGGGGGGACACACACACAGCCAGACAGACAGATAGACAGACAGACACACATTTTCCCGGATCGATCTCATAAGTCTACTTTTTCCTCATTTTTGCAAAATGTGAAAAGTAGGCTAAAAATTAACCAACTTCAAAAAAGGAGGAAAAATACGTTTTGGGTTGGTTAGTTTATAAACAGCTCAAAATAATTATTGTGGAAAACTTAATTCAGTCGTATTATGAATCTGTATGTTCTTGACCAGAGAGGGGCAACAAAGATGTATCAAACTTGAGGAATGTAGGTTATGTATTAGACTTTCTTCAATGACCTTGTTTTCGACTGGCCTGTACTAAATCACACAACCATACTTTATATTTATTATTTACCACTGACTCATGTGATATTCATAATCATTTGTCAAGTGGAAGTACAATGAAAATAATTTGAAAATGTGTGTGAAAATGTGTCCTTAACCAGGAATCGAACTCAATCCAAGTAGTTTCACCACTGCGCCATCAATGTCCCGGCTGCCAACTTTTGTGGTGCTGGAGTAAATACTGAGCAACCAGATCCATACCGGTACGTCCTCAGTTCGGTTCCTGGACATGCCAATAAATTTAACTCTGTTGCTGTTATTGTATCATTTTGGGGCTTAGTGATATCGTGGTCATGCATCCCCATGTACTTTGTTGTGTCTGGAATCTGTCTGAATACCCATGTCACTACGGTGGCTGTTGTATTGTGTGTATTTGTAATAGGGGCTAAGAGTGGGTATAAGGCAGCCATGGCCTTAATGGTGACACCATCCCAGCATTTTCTAGAGTACTGTAGATGTGTGAAACCATGATAAACCACTATTAGGACGGCTATGGTGGTATCTTCCATGTTTTCCATATGACCTAGTCAACAAGTAAGCAATGTGTCAGCAAGATCGGAAATGGACGTTCGCGACGTTCTCTTGTAAGCAAGCGATCTTTTAGTTTTACGTGGTTCTTAATCTCACTGTCATAAACCAGAGAACTTCCTTTTATGTGGATTTAAACAACTGGGTGTGACAAAAAACTACGTAAATATTTAACATGGCCCACCTTGGTAGAGACGCAAGCACAATGACCCTTCAACCATCATACCTCTCAAATGGACTCAAATGTCCTGTCACATATGCATGTGAAACTCGAAGTGACTGCACTTAATCTCAAGCCACGGCTTCGGTGGCGTAGTTGGTAGCATGCTGAGCTTCTGTGCCCATGGTCGCGGGTTCAAACCTGGCCGAGGTCGTTGGATTTTTTAAGAGCGTTAAAAAACCTCAGTATGCCTTCCTTCGGAGGGGAAGTAAAGTCAGCCGGCGGGCCCATCTCATTGATTTATGGCATGATAAGGAACCTTCCACTAACTAAACTTGTCTGAAGCAAAATTTGTAGGTCAGGTTTGATTAATGCTCTTAAGTTCCAACATTCGTCACCAGACACTGGTTGCGATGACACCTAGTAGTAGCCAAGTTCACAGCAAGGTGTCGTGGACGGTAGCATTTGGTAGCGAAAGTAGGAACTACTTGTAGTTATCGTCCGCAGTCCTTACTTGAATTAAGAACAGATAACAAACACTAATACAGTCATCACAATTAACAACGGTTATCAGGCAGATTCTACACACACCCAAAGTACACGGGGCATCATGACAGCGTTGTTGCAGCCCCTAAACTAACGAACCAACCGACCAATCTTAAGCTACATATTTGTTACCGTGTAAAATGACCTAATTAGCAGATATCTCTGTTACTGGTATGTTTGTGAGGCATCAGGTTCAAGTGACTGGCTTGGTCTACAGAACAATAATCCAAGTTCATTGATTACAGAACAGTCAGTTATCACTGATACTCTAACATCATATGTGTTTGCTAACTGTGGTTGCACAGGAAATTGGAACGTGTTATTGCTGATGCACCTGTTTGGCTACCATCGCACTGTCTAAAGCTGACGATGCTCCAATTGCTTGTCCGTTTGCAATGAGAGTCAACTTTTGCTAATCATATTAAGGATAATATTATGAGTGTCTTCTGCCTTCAATATTGTATTTATCTCCTGGAGTATAGAATATTATTCTAATAATATTGAGATTCAAACATATTTCCATATTTCCATAAAATTAAATTCAAATAATTGAATATCCGCTTATATATACAGTATGCGTGTTAGTATGTAAAACTAATGGCAGTCCTGTGCGTCTTCGTATTAATGTCATTTATGCACAATATTTTGTAAAACAAATTATGAAGCAAAGGAAGTGATAATTTTAGAAGATAAAATGAAGTATCGGGGTACTGTATATCTAAACAAGTAGTTCCGCGAAGAACTATACAGCCTATTTTCATATATCCTACTTATGATAACTGCCACTACCAACATACAAAATATCAGTTTGATTGCTGTAATAGATTCGTAGATACTGAGAACCGAATAAATATTTCGGATGGTCGCCATGTTGGACTTAATATATGTAGGCCCTAGAGTTATGTACTGTTAGGCCTAAGTGAAGATTATTGTGTACGTGTAGCATTCAAACTTCAATCGCATGATTAGGACAC
Organism: Meconema thalassinum; assembly: GCA_946902985.2. NCBI lineage: Eukaryota > Metazoa > Arthropoda > Insecta > Orthoptera > Tettigoniidae > Meconema > Meconema thalassinum. The sequence goes on along the minus strand of OX336391.1, from coordinate 199,897,165 downwards.
AAGAAGTAACAACGAGATTTTAAAATTTCGCACAGCTGCCATCTTGTGGTTATGGAAACAATTGAAAAAAATTAGATGCCAGTGGATTAACATTCGTATAAGGATTTAATGTACCAAGTTTCACTGCACTCGGATGGTAAAATTGCGAGAAACTTCCATGTGGTTATTTATATTTCGCGTCGCCGCCATGTTGGATTTGTGATCACCAGGTTATTGAAAGTCCTATAGGTGAACTTAAGTTCATAGCCCCTATGAACATAAGATATTCAGTTTGATTGCTGTAATAGATTTGTAGATATTCAGAGCCGTCTAAATATTTCGGATGGTCGCCATGTTGGATTGTTAAATGTATAGGCCATAGAGTCATGTACCATTAAAGGAAAATTATTGCGTAGGTTCATTATTCAAACTTTCAATTCGATCGCATGATTACGACACCAGAAAAAACTTAATTTTAAAATTCGCACAGCCGCCATCTTGAGATTATGTAAACAATTGAAATAAATTAGTTACCAGTACATTACAATGTGTATAAACATTTCCTGTACCAAGTTTCATTGCGTTTGGAACATTAAATCGCGAGAAAGGTCTATTTACATTTTCAAATTCGCTTGGTAGCCATGTTCGTTTTGTATATAACCGTTTTTTTGAAAATCTTACAGATGAACTTCCAGTAGTGCCCTTTATCTCCGTACAAAATTTCAGGGTGATTCCGCTAATAGTTTCAGAGATATAGAATGCCGGTGAAATACTTCGCAGAGCCGCCATCTTGTGGTTATGTAAACAATTAAACCAAGTTAGATGTCGGTGCATTACAATGTGCATAAATATATAATGTACCAAGTTTTATTGCGTTTGGTTGGTTAAATCGCGAGAAACATCTATTTAAACTTCGCAATTTCGCTTGGCCGCCATGTTGGTTTTGTAGTTACCAGTTTTTCAACAGTCACATAGGTGAACTTCTAGTAGTTCCCTTTATCACCGTAAAAAAATTCCAGGGTGATATCGGTAATAGTTTTGGAGATATTGAATGCTGGTGTAATATTTCGCACAGCCGCCATGTTGGATTGGTGAGATGTAACAAAATTTGAAAGGCACGGTCGGGGTCACCCGGAATAGTGCTATGAACTTACCGAGTTTCATTGAAATCGCTCATGCCGTTTAGAATTTATTACGGGGACACACACACACACACACACACACACCTCACACACACACACGCGCACACACACACGGACAAAAGGTGATCTCATAAGCCTATTTTTTCAAAATTGAAAATAGGCTAATAAAAATAAACTATGCGAGTAGTCAATGCAACAATGCAAATGCAAATGCTTCATCATTAATTTACATTTGGTATGTCTTTTTTATTTTAACGAATATAAAATACATATGTGCCATTTTAAATTTATTTGTTGATTTATTTATTATTATTGTTATTATTACTATTATTAATATTATTATTATTATTATTATTATTATTATTATTGTTATTATTATTATTAGTATTATATCATTTTTTCCCTTATGGACAGTGCTTGAACTTAAATATCTCATGATGACACAATTTTCACTTCTCTCCCTTCTTCCTCTTGTCTCTCCAAAATCTCTTCATCCATTGACTGTGCTCCTGTTTACGTTGTTCTGTCCACAATGCTCTTGTCTTCATCTTTTAATTTGCTTCACATTTTGTATTCTTAATTTTGTTTCTGAATTCTCCTCTGTCTCCAATCATTTGCCTGTCGATTTAATTATACAGTAGCTACCCACGTCGCCTTGTAAGGGAATATTTAAGAATTAAAGGTGATATGCTAATTCAACCAAGATGTTAATAACAAGTAGTTCCGTGAAGAACTATACAGCCTATTTTCATATATCCTACTTATGTTAATTGCCTCTATCTACTTACAAAATTTCAGCTTGATCGCTGTAATAGATTCGTAGATATTGAGAACCGACTAAATACTTCGGATGGTCGCCATTTTGGATTTTATATATGTAGGTCCTAGGGTTATGTACTGTTACATGAAGATTATTGTGTACGTGTAGCATTCAAACTTCAATCGCATGATTAGGACTAAAGAAGTAACAAGGAGATTTTAAAATTTCGCACAGCTGCCATCTTGTGGTTATGGAAACAATTGAAATAAATTAGATACCAGTGGATTAACATTCGTATAAGGATTTACTGTACCAAGTTTCACTGCACTCGGATGTTTACATTGCGAGAAACGTCCATGTGAATATTTATACTTCGCGTCGCCGCCATGTTGGATTTGTGATCACCAAGTTATTAAAAGTCCTATAGGTGTATATAAATTCATAGCCCCTATGAACATAAAAATATCAGTTTCATTGCTATAATAGATTCGTAGATATTCAGAGCCGTCTAAATATTTCGGATGGTCGCCATGTTGGATTGTTAAATGTATAGGCCATAGAGTCATGTACCATTAAAGGAAAATTATTGCGTAGGTTCTTTATTGAAACTTTCACATCGATCGCATGATTACGACACAAGAAATAAAAACTTAATTTTAAAATTCGCAAAGCCGCCATCTTGAGGTTATGTAAACAATTCAACTAAATTAGATACCAGCGTATTACAATGTGTATAAACATTTCATATACCAGATTTCATTGCGGTTGGAACATTAAATCGTGAGAAAGGTCTATTTAAAATTTTAAAATTCGCTTGGCCGCCATATTCGTTTTATAGTTTACCGGTTTTTGAAAGGCATATAGATGAACTTCCAGTAGTGCCCTTTATCTCCGTACAAAATTTCAGGATGATACCGCTAGTAGTTTCAGAGATATAGAATGCCTGTGATATATTTTGCACATCCGCCATCTAGTGGGTATGTAAACAATTGAACCAAGTTAGATGTCGGTGCATTACAATGTGTATAAACATATACTGTACCAAGTTTTATTGCGTTTGGTTGGTTAAATCGCGAGAAACGTCTATTTAAAAGTCGCGAATTCGCGTGGCCGCCATGTTGGTTTTGTAGTTACCAATTTTTCAAAGGTCACATAGGTAAACTTCTAGTAGCTCCCTTTATCACCGTACAAAATTCCAGGGAGATATCGGGAATAGTTTCGGAGATATTGAATGCTGGTGAAATATTTCGCACAGCCGCCATGTTGGATTGGTTAGACGTACCGAAATTTGAAGGGCACGGTCGGTGTCGTCCGGAATAGTGCTATGAACTAGCCGAGTTTCATTGAAATCGCTCCAGCCGTTTAAAAGTTATTAGGGGGACACACACCTACACTCCTCACACACTCCTCACACACACACACGCACACACACCCACACACACACACACGGACAAAAGGTGATCTCATAAGCCTATTTTTTTCAAAATTGAAAATAGGCTAAAAATTGTTTGGTTTAACTTCCAGAGAGGTGAAATTTGAAGTTCTTGTGTAATTTAAACAGAATACTCGTATCTCTAGTTCGATTCAAATGTTGAATATTTTAGTAAAAGTGCCAATAAGAGACTACAGTGGATTGTATAAAATATGCAGATATGCGAGCGATCAATTATAATATCATTGAATATATATATTTCCGAGCATTTCTTGTTTTGAACGTGACACAATAAGATATACAGACTATACTGTATATTCCGATACTGATTTACGTGATGTATGGGATCATGCATTAATAAAATGTAATACGTACCAATCATTCCTTAATAATGAAATACTGTACCACATAACATACACGTTAAATTCTAGCAGGTATGTTATTTGCAGTATCGCTCTCCAATAATGCAAAAATTCAAAACCAACGGAAACTGTTCATTTTCATGATAACATGTCAATGTATAAAATGTCAAAAGATATCAAATATGCACGCATCAATATCACATAGAGATTGTGAAGTTATTCTGGGTGTTTTTTCTAAAAATTGCATTATAGCATATACGATGTGAAAATAGAGTAGTCATCAATGCTTTATTAGGGTGAATCTCCACGCAAATTTTAAACAAAATTCCTGGCAAAGTTATTTCTTTTTATTGGATGGGATAATTTCCTATGACATATCGTTTGACTACAAGGTTGATTATTCCATACATTTATATGAGTGTTCCTTGATTATTCTAGTACTGGTTTCAAACTGTTTGCGTTAGCGACAGAAATGGACTAAGCTACAGAACGGTCGTCACTAGCATCTTTCAAAATAACAAAACACCAAACAGTCTTTTCTCGATATTCCTTTTCGAATATCTCGTTATTTCCATCCTGCGTTTGTTTGTTTATTTATTTATTATTTATTTAGTGATTGATTTATTTCTATGAAACATGGTGATATCTTACAACTGCATAGTACGAGCCCAACCCTGTCGTTTAAATTTTAATGTGTCACCAATCCAGCATGGCACCCGCGTGAAATATTTTACCCTTATTCAGTATCTCCTGAACTATTATCACAATTAACCTAAAACGTTCAATGATCATAGCGGATACTATACTAAGTTCACCTATGTTGATTTAAGAAACCTGATAAGTACAATACCAACCTGGCGGCCATGTGAAGTTCAGATATTGAAATGGACTTTTCACGCTTAATATTCACCCGAGCACAGCTATACCTGGCATCATCAATCTTTATGCAAAACATAATGTACAATCATCTATTAAATTCAATTGTCTGGAGAAATTAAACATAGCGGCTGTGGATTTTTTTAAAAATGTTCTAATTTCTTGTGTCTTTATGAAGTGATTGAAGTAAAAATCGTATAATGAACCACCTTAGATAATCTACATATACTGGTTAATCAATCTATGGCCGACGAATAAAAACAATTCAACATGGCAACCATGAGAAATATTCCACAGTCACAAACTTCCAATTTTATTTCAAGAATAGAGCAAAATATATATAATATAATTTTTAAATTTCGCACAGCCTTCATCTTTAATTTCCTTACAAAATGTAAATTATACACTATTGAGATTTACATAAAAAATTACCGTGCTAAGTTTAATAGCGGGAAAAGCACATTTAAATATCTAAAATTTGTTTGGCCATCATGTAGGTTTTGTACTCATCTGGTCATTGAAAGTTGCATAGCGGTAGATGATTTTACAGTATTAGCCTCTATCGCCATACAAAATGTCAGTTTGATTGATGCAATAGATTCGTAGATATTGAGAACAGGTGAAATATTTGGTAATAATTTAGTAATAAATATGCTTATCTAATTGATAAATTAAATGGCAGATGAACTCGTGGTTTCGCCCCTTTAAACCTCAATAACTAACTAACTCACTAACTAATTGATCAATATCCACTTAACCCAAATATACCTACAGCTCTGTTTTTTCCATAATTTAATCATAAATGATGAATTTAATGATTTAGACCTACCTGGACATAGTAAGGCTTTTATAAGGACCTTCGTTGGTTAATTGCTTTTGTGAAACTGTAGATTATGGTAATAATAGATTTTAGTCAAATGTTAGATTAGAAAGTCTATCTAGAATTTGCATGTAAATATTGAGTTGACGGCGGTATATTCTAGCAGGGATTTGTAGTGTTAATTATTATTATTATTATTATTATTATTATTATTATTTTAATCTTATTGGACCCCGTAGTTAATATATTGGCGTTGAATTTAACTAATGTTTTATGAAAACTTAAAAATGGAGGATGTACTGTACCCGGATCGTTCACACGTCCGTGACATGTTGACGTCATTATCATGAAGCAGAGATGATTGATTTGAGAGATGGAGCGGCTGATATTTTGACTCCGAGTGTTGACGGAAGTATGCAACGTAGGAGCGAGTGACGTGGAACTGTGACGTGGGAGCTCGCCTACGTAATCAAAATAAGTTTTCTAGAATTTCCTCTAGGAGAAGGAATGGAACCTAGAAAAGTAGTACAGTTTACTGGCAATTGAATGAGAAGAAATTAGAGCTATCAAGCATGAAAATCCGTTCAGTAGAAGCCGAGGTACGGAATGGAAGCTTCTAGAAGGAAGAAGGAGCCAGAGAATCGAGACAGTATTGTATTCCATCAGAGCACTTGCTCATGTGCGCATCTACGATACATCAAGTACGAGTGTTTACGCCGTGATTCCGACCGCCGAAGAACTTAGTCGCTGGACGGGCTGTCAGTGGACTTAGTTTTTGTTCAGGTGAATGAACATATATAATATCAGCGAAGGACTTAGAATATCGACTGACTTTATGGTCAATTATTCTAACCAGTCAGGTGATGGTAGTTTTGTAAAGCCATTCACGGAAGTTAGCATACAAAATGATGTGTTTCTTGTGGTGAAACGGTACATCAGGCACTTCAAATAATATCAGGAAGAATTTATTCTTACAGTTCGTTCTACGCAGCTAACAGGTGTTCCTGTAATAGCAGGCGAACGAAACCGCATTGTTCGGATATGGGACTTGTTCTCAGTCTTTCAAGAGTACGATATCAGTATAAGACTGTACAACATTTTAACATGTTAGACTGACTGAGAATAACGGGAGTTTTTTTGAACGAGTGACATTAAATATCAACATGCGCCGTTAAACTACTCGAGGATGGGTGTGATATGGAGGCGAACGAAGTGATATGGAACAGCAGATGACCATGTGAGGACACTATTGGGATAGTGAACACCGAAGGACACGCTCTACCTACACAGCAAGAATGAAGTAAGACAACTATTTATGTATTATCCACTAGCCTATAGTAGTATTAGATAATTCCATTTTTATACTCTCACAATAAGAAATGAACATAATTATCATCGTATGAGAACGTCTATTATATTTGTCCAGGATGACAAATGGAGCTTGTGGTCCTACAATTTATTATTCTATTTTACTTTATTTTGTCAGGACAACAGTCAGTGCATATGTTTCGACATGAAATGTTAAAATTATTTCCAAGGGATAGGAGTATTTTTTCTTTAACTCTTATTTAGAGAAGAGGCTCGATTATAACTTGGATTATTTAAATAAATTTATTTATTTAATAATAATAAATGACTGTGAAATAAATAAGTTAATAATATTAAAAATATAACTAGACCATTTAAAGTTATAAATAATTTATTTAGGGAGGTGGTAGCACTAATTTTTTATTTAAATTAATAGTTAATTGTGATTAAATAGTTACTGCATTAATAATCAGAAAGTGAGATGTTATTAATAATCATTTACAAAGAGGATTTAAACATGTATTTATTATGGATGAAATAGGGCAATAATAATCATTCTGATGTTGACGATGCCTAAATATTTTTTCCAGTAATAATAATAATAATAATAATAATTTGTGGAAGAATTTAAATAATTGGAAGACTTTGAATAAAATAACTTTGTTTATTTGTGGAATAGAAGTTTGAATTTATAAATAAATTTAAATGAGTTTATGAATGAAGTGAAATAGTAAGTTTTGAGCTCAGTAAAATTTTCCAAAGGCAATAAAAATATTTAGATGGAGAAAGGAAAGCGGCAGGTATTAAATGTATAAATTAGGGGAAATTATGTAAATGGGAGGCAAGGAGAAATTGACCAGAATTAAATACATCTTTTCATTGGAAAAATAGAATTGAAGAACACACAGTACAGTGATAAGACAGAATATTACAAACAGAAAAAAATATAATACAAGAAATGATAATGTTTTGAGGAGAAAAATATTTGAAGTCAAATAATATGATGATTTTAGTGTGCGTATTGGCGACACTTAAAGTTGTGTGGAGACCAAGGGGTCATCCAAGAGGGCATTTGTTCCCGTAGTTATGGGCACACATGGAGGTGCGTGTGTCATTAGAAGAGCATGTGGGCTCAGTTGTAAAAGAATGGTTAGGCAAGTAGACCGCCCCATATTCTAGTCAAATTCCATGTAACTATCAATTCAAATATTTAATATTTTTTCTGGATCAACTTGAATTTCCAATAGTATGACTAAATAATTGAAGAACATGAGTTTAGATTTGATGAACCTGACCGAGAAAAAAATATCAAATAAATAGTTGCAAATGCAAAGATATAATAAATAATTGAATATATTTTTATTTTGTGCTTGAAATAATAATAAATGTAACAGTGGAAATGAGCATTAAATATTTACAATATGAGAGGGTGAGAAAACTTATTGTAAATAAATTGATGAGAAATTTTGAAATTAATAATAATAATAATAAATTCTATGATTAACATTTATTTTGTGTGAGATATTATGTAAATTTTCTGAATGAGAAAAGTTTTTGATGAAAGAGATAATGATTTAGTCCACTGATAGTGGATAACAACAATTTATATTGTTAACAACCATTTATGCTAATGTTCATAACACATTTTTGAAATGAGTAAATTTAAATTTTGTTTACATTGAAACAAATGAATGTGAGAAAAGAAAAAGATTTATTTTTCAAATTATTATGATAATGAAAAATTTATAAACAACTCGCTGTACCCGGCATGCGTTGCAATGCCATTCAAAGAAAGTGTTGGCGTTGTAACTTTGCTTGTTGAAGTGCTTTAGGATTTCCTTTTTTTTTCTTTTTCCGTTAACCACTTCTAAACTATTGAAAAATTGATTTACTATCTAAAAAAATCATGGGAGCGTGCTCAACAACTCAACAAAGTTTCATCGCAATGAAATGCATGGTATATGAACGCATACGGGACTTTGTTGAAGCGATTCGAGCGCCATCACCCATTTGTAGAAAATACTCGTACGCTACGTATTGTAAAATGGATTTACTAATTCGAAAACCTTCCATGGCATGTACTCAACAACTCATCAAAGTATCATCGCAATCGGATGAATGGCATATGAACGCATACGGGATTTTGTTTAAACGATTTGCGCGCCTTCACTCATTAGTTTATTCTTCTTGTGCGCCACCCATTGAAAAACAGATTTACTGATTCATACACCTTCGCAGGACTGTACTCAACTCACCAACGTTTTATCACAATCGGATGAATGGTATATGAACGCATACGGGACTTGGTTGAAACGATTCATGCGCTGTCGCTCATTACTTGAATGTACTCGTGTGCTAACAATTGTAAAATGGATTTACTAAATCAGAAATCTTTGCGGGAGTGGAAACAACATTTCTCTGAATGTCATTGCAATCGCATGAATGGTATATGAACGCATACGAATTTTTATTAAACGATATGCGCGCCGTTACTCATTTGTTGAATATACACGTGCGCTACCTATTGTTAAGTGGATCTACTAAGCAAGAAACCTTCCCTGAAGTGTACACAACAACTCACTCAAGTTTAGTCGCTATCGGACGAATGGTATGTGAACGCATACGGGACTATGTTGAAACACTTCGCGCGTCGTCGCTCATTTGTTTAATCTACTTGTGCGATACCTATTGAAAGTGGATTTAGTAACCCAGAAAGCTTCCCTGAAGTGTACACAACATCTCACCTAAGTTTCATCGCTATCAGACGAATAGTATATGAACGCATACGGGACTTTGTTGAAATGCTTCGCGCGTCGTCGCTCATTTGTTGAATCTACTCAAGCCCTACCTATCGTAAAGTGGATTTACTAAGCCAGAAACCTTACCTGAAGTGCACAGAACATCTCACCCAAGTTTCATCGCAATCGGATGAATGATATAAGACCGCTTATGGGACATTGTGGAAACGATTCGCGTGCCATCGCTCATTTGTTGAATCTACTCGTGCGGTACTAATTAATAACTGGATTTACTAAGACAGAAACCTTTCCTGGAGTGTACACAACAATTCACGAAAGTTTCATCGCCATCGGATAAATGGTATATGAACGCATACAGGACTTTGTTGAAACGATTTGCACGCCATCGCACATTTGTTGAATCTACTCGTGCGCTACCTATTGTAAAATGAATTTACTAAGCCAGAAACCTTTATTGAAGTGTTCAAAACATCTCACCCACGTTTCATTGCGATCGGATGAATGGTATATGAACGCATACGGGACTTTGTTTAAACGTTTGCGCGTCGTTGCCCATTTGTTGAATCTACTCGTGCGCTACCTATTGTAAAATGGATTTACTAATCCAGAAGCCTCCCCTGGAGGGTACACAACATCTCATCCAAGTTTTATCGCTATCGGACGAATGGTACTTGAACGCTTACGGGACTTTGTTGAAACGCTTCGCACGTCGTCACTCATTTGTAGAATCTACTCGTGCGCAACCTCCTGTGAAATGGATTACTAAGTTAGAAGCCTTCACTTAAGTGTACACAACAACTCATCAAAGTTTCATCTCAATCGAGGAATGGAATATAAACTTATACGGGATTTTGTTGAAACACTTCGCGCGTCGTCACTCATTTGTTGAATCTAGTCGTGCGCTACCTATTGTGAAATTGATTTACTAAGCCAGAAGCCTTCCCTGGAGTGTACACAACATCTCACCCAAGTTTCATCGCTATCGGACAAATGGTATCTGAACGCATACGGGACCTTTTTGAATCGCTTCGCGCGTCGTCGCTCATTTGTTGCATCTATTCGTGCGCTATCTATTGTAAAATGGATTTACTAAGCCAAACACCTTCCTGGAGCTCATTCAACATATCACCCAAGTTTCATCGCAATCGGATGAATGGTATAGGAACGCATACGGGACTTTGAAATGCTGTAACGTGCAGAGACAAACAGTAGAATTCGACATCACTGCCACCTTTTTTATAAAACACAACTTTCCACCACGGGTGGAGTGTATGTAATGGCGGTAGTTGCACAGGTTGCAACAAGGTGACTCTAACGTGCAGAGACAAACCGTCCAAAGACATCAGCTTTCACCGAGGCCAAGGCTAGTGGTTTCCATGACGACAGTTTTTGACTGTATATTGTGGTTCTAAAATTGTGTGTAAATTGTGGTTCTGAAATTGTGTTCATTCCACCTACCGGGTCAGATTGTGAATCTAAACCATATATGGACCCACCCTAATATACATACCAAACTCCATCAAAATCGGTCCAGTCGTTTAGGAGGAGTTCAGTCACATACACACTTGTCGAAAAATTATATATATATACTAGCAGGTACCCGCGACTTCGCTCGCGATCAAGACAATGGGGACGATGCATTATTGCTGATAATTGGTTTATTCTATTACAGCAATCGCGGCTACAGGTGGGTCGATTCTAATTCTGAAAATTCTGATACATACAGTATATTGATATGAGCAGCAAAAGTGGGAATTTTATAGAGTTGTGAAAGTCTGCAGGGTACGATGTTACATTATGTGAACACATTTGAACATTTTGGTTTTGGTTTTGCCATCTTCTGCTGAGACATAACGATTTTGTGGTCCGGATAATCGTGAGCACGCCACATACAGTTGCGCGTGGGAAAAAATGGTTTTGTCTAAACGTACAGTACACCTGGAATGGCAAATCTATCGGAATATGGGGAATTAAAAGTATTTTTCCTTAAACTATTCTGGGTATAATTTTGCCACACTTATTGATGATTTGAACGTCAACATGTCGCAATTAAAAGACCCATAGTAAAATATCTCTCACCTTGGCCGCTGATGTACATTATGCAGTCTCTTCCCGTGGTACATCCCAGGGATTGGAATTCTCCAACAACCCTTTTGCCTCACATGCCTGTCTAAGTAATTAAAATTCCCGATTGTTGTTGTCTTCAGTCTTTTGACTGGTTTAATGCAGCCCTCCATGCCTCACTCTCCTGAGCTAATCGTTTCATATCTACATAGCTACCGCACCCTACATCTGAGGCAATCTGTATAACCCTGGTCTACCCCTGCAGTTCTTGACCTTGACCCTCCCATCCATAACTAAGCTTGTTATTCCTGGGTGTCTTAATATGTGTCGTATCAACCTATCTCTTCTCTTCATTAGCAGTCTCCAGAAACATCTCTCCTCTCCCACTCGTCTTAATAGCTCTTCATGTGTTACCCTATCTACCCATCTGATCTTCATTCTCCCGTAACACCACATTTCAAACGCTTCAATTCTCCTCTTTTCTGCAGCACCATTAGTCCAAGTTTACTTGCCACGGTGGGTGAGTGGTTATAGTGTCGGTCTACCAACCCCAAGATTGCAGGTTCGCTCCTGGCCATGGTAAGTGATTTTTTTTGTAAGGCGACAAAAATCACGAGACTCATGCCATACGTTGTTGGCATGTTAAAGAACCCATTTGAATTCAGTAGGCCGTGTTCAATGGCAAATTTAATCTCGGGATTTTCCGCCAACACAAAGTTCCTCCATTCTCTACTTGAAAGCGCTGTTGTGTCAAGGAGTTTAGATATCTAACCTCCTTGACTTTCATAGCGTTCAAAGGAACGACGAAATTCGACATGCATGCTACCCTCTGGGTGTCAATTAACAAAGCTTGCACCAGGCACCCGAGGCCATACGATATTATTATTATTATAGTCCAAGTTTCACTTCCTTATAGTGTCACGCTCCAGACAAAAGCTTTCAAAAATGACATCCTAATACCTAAATGTATATTCGGTGTCAACAGATTCCTTTTCTGTAGAAATGCTTTCCTTGCCTGAGACAACTTGCTTTTTATATCCTCTTTGCTTCGTCCATTACTGGTTATTTTGCTTCCTAAGTACAGGTAACAGAAGTCTTTTACTTCCCGTAGCGTTTCAACTGCAAATTTGATGTCCATAGAGGTTTCTGATTTATTTCGGCTGCATTCCAATAATTTTGTTTTACATTTATTCATTTTCATCATGAATTCATTCGTCAAGACGGAGTCCATACCATTCAAAAACTCGTTCAAATCTTCTGGCGTATTGGCCAAGATGACGATGTCATCAGCAAATCTCAGAGATGAAATTATTTCTCCTTGAATCTTCACTCCGACTTTAAATTGTTCTCCAATTTCCTGATTATTGTGTTTTTAGAGATCTTTGAAATGCGTTGCCCTCGTACATGGTTCAGATGCATTGTCCAAGGATAAACTTTCCATGTTACGAACATGGGCCGCATAACCTGTACCGAAAGCCTATTCTGGACAGCAGTTCCATGAACTCAGATTTGCCAACATTTCATTGTATCTTTCCATGTGGTATGTCCCTGTACCTCAACATACAGAAGAAGCCAGGACCCGATAACCTAGATGTTAGGCCCCTTAAAACAACAATCATCATCATCATCATCAACATACAGAAGAGTGCTTTAAAAATCATGTCTTGTGTAAATTTTGGAAAAGGTAGTGAGTGTGGTTTTTGCCGGAGTGGATACTCGCTAGTAGAAATTCTTTTCAGTAAAATAGACTGGTTCACAATTTGGTAATTGCACATTGAGGTATATGACGGCGGGATGCCTTAAGTGTTAAGGAAACGGCAATAGCCGCCTCAGAGCTTCGTTAAGCGGCTTCGGTGGCGTAGTCGGTAGCATGCTGCACTGCTATGCCCAAGATAGCGGGTTCAAACCCGGCCGAAGTCGTCGGATATTTTAAGAGCGTTAAAAATCCTTCAGTATGCCTTCCTTCGGAGGGGAAGTAAAGCCGGCGGTCCCATGTCATAGATTTATGGCTTGTAAAATATCCTTTCACAGACTAAACTTGTGTAAAGCAAAATTTGTTAGGTTAGATTTCGTCAGAACGCTCTATCCAAGTTCCAACGTTCACCACTAGGTATCATTGATATCTGGTGGCGAAATTTGGAACTACTTGAAATTGAACGGAACTTGTAGCTCACCCCTTAGTGTGTCCGCTGGAAGCAGCTACAGACTCAGGCGAGCCGAACATGTCCTCGGACACTCCCGGCACTAAAAGCCATACGATAAATAAATAAATAAATAAATAAATAAATAAATAAATAAATAAGAGCTTCGTTGCTACTGAAATACTGACCAGACTGATATTTGTACTTACCTATACGGGATTTGGGAGCCCAGTGTTTATGAAATTGAACGTAGCTATATCGCTACCTTTATTTAATAGCCGCTACTCTAGTGTTTAAAAATTAAAGGTGGTATTAGAAGGCGCTTCCCCTATTTTTTTTACCCCTGGCACTACAGCCCATGAAGGGCCTAGGCCTATCATGCGACCGCTTCCCAGTCATTTGGCCTGCAGATATTGTGGTGTCGCGTAGTCAGTGCATAGTGTCCCCTAAGCCGTTAATCTTGTTCTTCGTGACCGGGGCGCTGCCTCACAGCTAATCAATTGTCCTCACGAATCTGAGTGCAGCCCGTTGCAGCTCTCACGTCAGTGTCTAAAATCTCTGACGGAGCCGGAAATCGAACCCGGGGCCTCCGGACGAGAGGCAGGCGCGCTACACTGTTCTTATTGTGTTTATATATATCTTGAAAAAGATAATAAATGGATTGGCATTGCCTCCTACAGGGATATATAGAAAATCGGATGTCATACCTTGAGGTAGTGTTGCCATGGAAACCGACTTGCGATTAGTTCATCAACCAGAGCGAAGATAGGCGGCTTCGGTGGCGTAGTCGGTAGCATGCTGAGCTTCTATGCCCAAGATAGCGGGTTCAAACCCGGCCGAAGCCGTCGGATTTTTTAAGAGCGTTAAAAATCCGTCAGTATGCCTTCCTTCGGAGGGGAAGTAAAGCCGGCGGTCCCATGTCATAGATTTATGGCATGTTAAAGATCCTTCCACTAATTGCACCTGTGTGAAGCTAAATTGGATAGGTTAAGAATGTAAACAACGCTCTTAGGTTTCTATGTTCGTTGCCAAGAGCCGACTGCGGCGGCGTCTAGTAGCTCAGTTCTGAACTTGGCCTAGTAGTCGTTGACGGTGGCGCTTGGTGGCAAAAGTAGGAACTATCTGAAAAATTCTTAGTTGTAGTACTTAAATTAACAAACAGATAACACACACTAATACAGTCATCACAATTAACACCGGTTATCAGACAGATTCTACACACACCCAAAGTACACGGGGCTACATGACCGCGTTGTCGCAGCCCCTAAACTTAAGAACCAACCAACCAGAGCGAAGTTAGTTTTCTGCGAATATCTTTGAAACTGTTGGTTTTAGGGCCTTAAAATGTAGTTTTCGGTGTCCCGTAGGGACGTACCGAGTATTGTTTCTTGCATCGAGTGGAGTAAAATGAGCTTTGTCCGGTCTTTATGCGACAACTTCGATATTTTGTCCTGGTTGAGTATTTTTGGTGACTTTTCAGTTATGTTGCCCGTTCCACGGGAACAATGATTTATTTCCGGACGAAAGGCAGCCTATATGTTATCCCATGGTTTAAGCTGTCTCCATTTCAAATTTCATCCAAATCCGTCCAGCCGTTTTAGTGTCAAGAGGTAACAAACTAACACACACACACACACGGACACACAGATTTTCACAATTATAATATATATAGGGATATAAAGATAAGATTTTGTTTTTGGAAACAAAAATTTTACAAACACAAAAATATTAACATTCGACTTTATGTTAGCCGAATATTGATATGAGGTTGTTATTATACTTCAATGAAACAGTAAAATATTTTTTTCTAATAATATTTTTTGGAACATCATCGAATTAATCAAGTGACAATTTTTTCGAAATATCTGTACAACGTATACTTGAACAATCAAAGCTATTCTTCGTGAAGTGAAACTACAAACATGTAAATAGAGGGATCACTCGAACTCTTCATTGAATAGTGATTACCCCAGTGTAAATAATTAGAAATTTTCGTTTTTGACATCAGAATGGACTAATAATTTTTTCTGAATATCAATTTTGCGGAGTTAAAGGGTATTTTTAGGGACTGTTGATTTGTTATGTGTGATTGTTTTCTTTGTGTTTTGAGGTTATTGCCAGTCAATTTAATATTTTAACTATAAATAAATTGATATTTTTAAGAAATGTGCTATTTTCAAAATAATTTCTTTCAATACCTTACTTGTGTGTACCGAGATCAGGGATGCCAGATATAGACCTAATATTCACCTAGATAGACCCTGAGATAGATTTTCTCGTGCTAATCTGATTTCGGTATTTTACAAAATGTGGTCTTTGGTTCTCGGTCCAAACGGGCACAGTACAAAATTTTAAAAATCACGCTTTTATTTCTCGTGTCCTAAACAAGCTATTGAAATGTAGGTTGGCGTATTTAACCACCATTCTAATATTTATCTGCCGGCATATAATTTTATAGCTTATATATTTAAACCACCCTAAATGGCGTTCGTCAGGTCATCAGCCCCCTGCACAGGACTTAGATGATCAGTACATGGCATCTGTCTGATGGTTGGTTGGTTCCTCTGCTTAGGGGCTCCGGCAACGCGGTCATGTAGCCCCGTATACTCCGGGTATGTATAAAATCTGTCTGATAACAGGTATGTGATGGATGTATTGTGTGTTATCTGTAATTCCGGTAAGGACTGCAGCCGATCAATTTCATGTAGTTCCTACTCTTGCTACCAAATGCTACCGTTAACGACACCAAGCCGCCAACTTGGCTACTAGATGCAACCGCAACTGGCACCTGGCGATGAACGTTGGAACTTAATAGAGCCCTAATCAAATCTAACCTACAAATTTAGCTTCACACAATTGTAGTCAGTGGAAAGTTATTTTACATGCCATAAATCTATATCATGGGCCCAACAGCTTTACTTCCCCTCCGAGGGAAGGCATACTGAGATTTTTAACGCTCTTAAATTTCTGACGACTTTGGCCGGGTTTTTACCGCGATCTTAGCATAGAAGCTCAGGATGCTACCAACTGCACCACTGAAGTCGCGGATTCTGTCTGATAATAATGTTTTGTTGTTTGTTAATTCGTATCAGTAGTGGCTTGAGTCATCTCAGATCATTAGTCCCGATTAGCTGGGTGTGTTCAATTTGTCTGGTAACCTGTGTTTTTGTGGTGACTGTCATGGTGTGTGTAGCTGTAATTGTTAGGGCCAGAATTGGGGTACGTATCCTGGGACTTGAAATTAAGAATTATTTCGGCATTTACTTGGAGGAAGTGTGAAAATTCTCGGGAAATACCACACTCACGTTTGGCCATTCTGGTGCATAAGTAAGAGTAAAGTGATGGTATTTCAATTCACTTCGTCGTTTGAAACTAATAAATGCTCCACTGATTTGAATATGTCTCTGTGTTTCCCCCCGACATCATGACCTTGATTCTTACGCTATCTCTATTTCGCATGTGTTTTGTCCTAGTGAACTATAACATCCTCGCACAAACATGCACCGAGTCACTCTCTTTTTTCTAAGCCTTCTAAAGCCATAGTTTAATTCGTTTACTTTTGTTCATTAGTTATTAATTTCCCATGACGATACCCAAAGGTTAAACCGGTTAAAAATAGAATTTTAAATTTAAATAGAAGTACAAACTATATTTATTTGTACATAATGATGCAAACAATATTGTAGCTTTCAGTCGGTAAACACAAAATCATTCCAATTACTGGAATATGTGAAAACTAACCTGAAATAAATTACATGTGGTTAAGATTTATATATTGTTACAGATTATTGAAGAGGAAGAGCATGAGGAAGAGGAAGAAGAGGAAGAGGAAGAGAAAAAAGAGGAATAGGAAGAGAAAGAAGAGGAAGTGGAAGAGAAAGAAGAAGAGGAAGAAGAGGAAGAGGAAGAGAAAGAAGAGGAAGAGGAAGAAGAAGAGGAAGAGGAAGAAGAAGAGGAAGAGGAAGAGGAAGAAGAAGAGGAAGAGGAAGAGAAAGAAGAAGAAGAGGAAGACGAAGAAAAGAAAGGGGAAGAGAAAGAAGAGGAAGGAGAAGAAGAATAAGAAGAGGAAGACGAAGCAGAAGAAAATAAGAAGAAGAGGAAGAGGATTTGGAAGAGGAAGGGGAAGAGGAAGAAGAAGAGGAGGAAGAAGGTGAAGAAGAAGAAGAAGATGATGATGATGAGGAGGAGGATGAGGAGGAAGTGGAAGAAGAGATGACATGCTTCGCTTGTAACACGAGCATCATCAAAATCAAATAATGCAATACACATAGCTCTAAAACACACTATCAAACTTACAGTGACAGTAAAAATTGCCTTACTTATTAAGTTTTCTGACGGGTTTTCTTGCATTTTGTTTTTGGAGGGCAGAGACTGTGTGTCGCTGTAGGTTCGGTAGTATTTTGTAAAGCCATTTTTCTTGCATATTTGTATCTGATGATGCTTGCTTGACCAGTAAAGTATGTTATCCCTTAGTTTTCTTATTTAATAGTCCGTAACAATATATAACTATATAAATCTTAACCAAGTGCAAATTATTTCAGGTTATTTTTCACATTTCCAGTAGTTGGATGATTTTTATTGACCGACTGAAAGCTACAATATTGTTAATAAAGCAAAACTGAAAAATGGCTTCAAAGCTGTACTTTTATAATACATATCCACCTAATTTCTTCCCCTACTACTATTAATAGTATTGTTATCATCATCACCATCAACATCATCATCATCATTATACTCATCGTAAGCAATATTAGAATGCTCAAGAAGCTTCACAATAGGTAGCGAAGATCATGATGTGATGAAGGGGACCGCTATGTTTGTGTCAGCGGACAGACAAGCGACAGGGGTAAGTGTTGCCGTCCCACCGTTTAACAGTAGATTAGCAAGCTCAGCGGGTTGGTATGCGCCGGCCTCCTTTCATCAGCTGATGGCGTCAGCACTGTGAGTTCCTTGAGAGTAGACTGCACCGCCTGACAGGGATGTAAGGCTACCTCACAGGAAATATAAGGGGTTAGCTATTCATTATTTTATTCTAGTGGAAAAAAGCGAGAAAAATAAAAATCTACATTCTGGATTTACTAATAGGACATACAGTTGAGGTAATGTGTATGGAAAGTAGTCTTAAAAATAAACCATGAAGAAAATAAATGCCTACCGTTAAAAAGGATCTATAGTGTAATGTGGCGCTAACTTAGGTTTTGGTGAAAAATATCAATTTTCTCTTTTTTGATGTTTTAGAGGTTCTCAACATGTTAAAATATTATAAGGAGTTTCATTGGAGCAAACATGTAAATCTATTTCCAAGATAAAGGTTTGTGAAGTTTATCAACTTTGGCAAAACATCTACAGAGTCATTATTCATCTACCTTTGCGGGCTTTTCTTTAACAGCCATTTCTTACCACTTTAATTTTTATGCAAATAAGGTACATTATCTCATACATTACTGTGCCGATCTAATTGACATTTTTCCAGTATCTTTACATGCATATACGCATTTGTCTGACCTTTAATAATGCCTTTGTTATTTATGTAACTTGATAAAAAAGAAATGCATTGCCTCAAAAGTAAAGCTTTCAACTTATCAAGGAAACATTTACAAATAATAAGTTTAAAGAAATAAAACGATGAATGTAAGTTGGATTGCAAGCCATGACATCTTCTTTAAGTGTATTTAGTTTCAAATCTACAATTAGGTATCTAGGCTTAGGCTTTCACGGCCGGCGTTCATAATTAAGTACAAGTTTTTCGGGCTTGTAGGCCGTGGTCCAGACAGGATATCTCCCGACGTTTCACTGGCACTGCTGACCAAGGAAAGGAGCGGAACCCTTGAAAATGACGGACTCAGTTTCCGGTGAAACGTCGGGAGATATCCTGTCTGGACCACGGCCTACAAGCCCGAAAAACTTGTTCTTAATTAGAGAATATTGTATTTTAAGTAACTTATAACATAGAGGACCTGCGCCTCCAGCTACTACTGCCAGCAACAGCACATTATGAGACACTACTATCTGAACTGGAAGGAAAAAGAGCCAGATCTGGGACGACGTTTACACCACAAATCGATGATGTCACATGATTGGAAGAGAGCATCCTACGATCTCAGGCATGTGATTACGTGCTTGCCAGTACACGGTTTTCACTTCAGGCCCTGCCGAACTAAAGAGTAGCATGATACAAATTCTACGTGCATATGTGATCTCTGTGAGTGTTTCTGTGACAAATACCATGCACTTACATGTGAACAAAGGAAGAAATTGCTAACTCAATTTGTTGCGAGGGAATATTAAGAGCATTATTTCTATGTATTTATATGCCCATTCGTGCGCAATTCTCTGTGAATGATGATAATAACTTTGAAAGAATAATGGATTTTCCGCCTTCAATACTGTTTATTACTATTACTTACAGGGACTAGTTTCGGGGGTAAATACTCCCCCTTCTTCAGCCTGTCCAACAAAACTACACAATGGAAAAACTTTCCATGTACAAGTTTACACAAAATACATGAAGAACAAAGAATAAAGAAATATTATTTACAGTCCCGCTCGACGCTCCAAAGAAGATACTTTATTGCATAACTAAGGCCTAGGCGCATCAGAACTCCTGAATTGGGCCGGTGCTGTGGTCCGCTGTCCCCATTGCGTCATCGTGGGTCCACTCATGTCCCCTTGTTGCTCTTGGCAAACGTCAAGGCGAGAAAATTTGTGGCCGCGTCACGCGCCGCCAGGAACTGCAGTGCGCAGGGCGTGAACAAAAACAAACCGTAGTTCACCTTGCGAAGTCTTTACAGCTGAGTGTTAGTGACGTGCTTGGGAGGAGGTGGCGTTTGGGTTGTGGGAGATGGGAGGCTAAGGAAATGAGAATGAGTGAGGTTTGTTGACGCGCCTATTATGGAGATTGATTAAGGCGTAGAATGAGTGTGTCAATCTTTAGTATGTTATGAAAAATGATGGGTATGAATAGTGGAATATAGCGGGAATTTTATCTATTACAATATAATTCGTCTATTAATGTTCTGTATAAAATGCTAGTTTCAAATATTATTTCATTAAGATTGTGTGAAGGGTTGAATCTCTGTGCTTTATCAATTTCTATTTGTTCCAAAATATTCATGAGCGTGCCTTTATTTTCTTGATGTAAAATTTCTAAGTCATTGTCTATGGTTGTGAATTTATGCCCAGTTTCTGCCATGTGGTTACCCATCGCTGAAAATTTATTATGTTTGATGGCATTGACATGTTCCAAAAATCTGGTGTTGAACCCTCTCCCCGTTTGTCCCACGTAATCGGCATTGCACTCGTTACATTTAATCTTGTAGATACCTGAATTGCTGTATTTGTTGGTTTTGTTGAGAATATGTGAGTTGAAAAATTTATTATGATTAGTGTTATTGGTTCTGAACGCTGTTTTTATTTTGTATTTTTTTAGTACACTAGTGACATTGTATGTGGATTGGTTCACAAAAGTGAATGTTGCGTATGTGGAAGGTTCTTTGTCTTCTTTAGCTAATCTGGAAACGGGTTTGTTCTTAATTTTGTTAATTATATTGTTAACATATTTACTATTGAATCCATTAGCTTCGGCAATTTGGTGAATTATTGAGACTTCTTTACGATAATCTACGTCAGATAGTGGGACGTTCAACGCTCTATTGACGAAACAAGCGAGTGCTGCTCTTTTTTGGGAAGCTGGATGATTAGAATCTTGTCTAATTACAGTACTGGTTTGAGTTGGTTTCCTGAATATTTGATAGCTCAGGTGATCTTTATCATGCTTGACTAGTAGATCAAGGTAATTTAAGGAACTGTTTACTTCATTTTCTGACGTGAATTTAATGTTGCTGTTTATTTGGTTCAAATATTGTAAAAGTTGTTCTATTTTCGTTTTAGAGTTGTCAAGGATTACGAAAACGTCATCAACTTATCGTCCCCAAAAGACCAAACCATCCTTTTTGTTGATGATTGATTCGTATTCCAGATTATCTAAGAATATGTTAGCTACTATTCCTGATAAAGGAGAACCCATGGGGAGGCCTTCTTTTTGTTTGTAGATTTTCTCATTAAAACTAAATTGGTTGTTATTTAGGATGAATGTTATGATGTTCAAAAATTCATAGATCTCAACTTGTGTTAAATCACTATTATTCTTTAAGTTGTTCTTTATAATATCAATGGAGGCGGCAATCGGTATGCTTGTATACATGTCTTTTATGTCTATAGTGTGTAAAGAATGCGTTATGGTGAGTTTTAGTTTACTAGTTATTTCACAGAAATGTATCGAATTTTTAAAGGATGCATTAGCCTTGAGTTTGTAATGTGATTTAAGAAATGAATGAGCAAATTGAGCGAGTTTATACGTCGGACTATTTCTGAAATTGACTATTGGTCTGATAGGAATGTTATCTTTATGTATTTTAGGTAGTGCTTTTAATGTTGGTAATTTAGGGTTCATATTGACCATTTTGTTTTTTTGTTTTTCATCAAGGATGAATAAGGTGTTTTTCAGGAGCTGTTTAAGTTTCCTTTGTAAACATTGGGTGAGGTCTTTTTGATTTATCTCAAAGTTGGGATTGGTGAGGAAATCTTCTGTTTTATTAATATAATCATTCTTCTTAATGATGACTGTGGTGTTGCCTTTGTCTGCTTTAGTTAGGATTAACTGGTTCTGTTCTATTTTGGTTGATAGACTTTTGCAATCTCTTTGAAGTTGTAAATCCATTCTATGTTCCTTCTTATGTTGAATAATTTTTTGATTTTCTTGTTAACTTCATGCCGTGCTCCATTTTGTTCATCCTGAGGCAGTCGTTTGATAGCTGCCTCCGATTCAGCTGTCAGTTTGGTTAGGTTGTGTGCATTATAGTTAGATATCCAATTATGCTTCATGCCTTTTTCTAGAATTTGTAATTCGGATTGGTTGAATACGGTGTCTGTCAGATTGTTTATTGGTTTTGGGAAAGTATGTTTTGTGACGGGTCGTACATTAGATTCCTCCTGGTTACTCCTAACGAGGTTATTAAATTTCTTTTCTAATGTTGCCGTTTTTTTGCTGATTTGGTATTGCAAAGTTTGGTTTAACTGGATCATGAAATCATCCCATTCTTTATCCTTGGACATATTGGCTGCTAATAAGTGGGTGCGGTAGAGTTTATTGTTAATGTGATTCTTTCTGATGTAGAGTAATTTTAATTCTCGCTGAATGATACTGTGATTGACAATTTCTTGAGTCCTGCGTTCGTAATCATTGTTGAACTTTTTACGTTGAAAAGTTGCTAGATGTCTCGGTGCTAATTTATTATTCCTACATTTCTTCATGAAATCTATGTCCTTAATTACATTGGAAAGCTTCAGTTTGAGATCTTTGTATTTGAAGCGTAACCTCCTTGCTTGGCATGCCGTTTGCTTCCCAAAAAAGAGCAGCACTCGCATGTTTCGTCAATAGAGCGTTGAACGTCCCACTATCTGACGTAGATTATCGTAAAGAAGTCTCAATAATTCACCAAATTGCCGAAGCTAATGGATTCAATAGTAAATATGTTAACAATATAATTAACAAAATTAAGAACAAACCCGTTTCCAGATTAGCTAAAGAAGACAAAGAACCTTCCACATACGCAACATTCACTTTTGTGAACCAATCCACATACAATGTCACTAGTGTACTAAAAAAATACAAAATAAAAACAGCGTTCAGAACCAATAACACTAATCATAATAAATTTTTCAACTCACATATTCTCAACAAAACCAACAAATACAGCAATTCAGGTATCTACAAGATTAAATGTAACGAGTGCAATGCCGATTACGTGGGACAAACGGGGAGAGGGTTCAACACCAGATTTTTGGAACATGTCAATGCCATCAAACATAATAAATTTTCAGCGATGGGTAACCACATGGCAGAAACTGGGCATAAATTCACAACCATAGACAATGACTTAGAAATTTTACATCAAGAAAATAAAGGCACGCTCATGAATATTTTGGAACAAATAGAAATTGATAAAGCACAGAGATTCAACCCTTCACACAATCTTAATGAAATAATATTTGAAACTAGCATTTTATACAGAACATTAATAGACGAATTATATTGTAATAGATAAAATTCCCGCTATATTCCACTATTCATACCCATCATTTTTCATAACATACTAAAGATTGACACACTCATTCTACGCATTAATCAATCTCCATAATAGGCGCGTCAACAAACCTCACTCATTCTCATTTCCTTAGCCTCCCATCTCCCAAAACCCGAACGCCACCTCCTCCCAAGCACGTCACTAACACTCAGCTGTAAAGACTTCGCAAGGTGAACTACGGTTTGTTTTTGTTCACGCCCTGCGCACTGCAGTTCCTGGCGGCGCGTGACGCGGCCACAAATTTTCTCGCCTTGACGTTTGCCAAGAGCAACAAGGGGACATGAGTGGACCCACGATGACGCAATGGGGACAGCGGACCACAGCACCGGCCCAATTCAGGAGTTCTGATGCGCCTAGGCCTTAGTTATGCAATAAAGTATCTTCTTTGGAGCGTCGGGCGGGACTGTAAACAATATTTCTTTATTCTTTGTTCTTCATGTATTTTGTGTAAACTTGTACATGGAAAGTTTTTCCATTGTGTAGTTTTGTTGGACAGGCTGAAGAAGGGGGAGTATTTACCCCCCGAAACTAGTCCCTGTAAGTAATAGTAATAAACAGTATTGAAGGCGGAAAATCCATTATTCTTTCAAAGTTATAGTTACGTCAATACGGACCTGAATAATCGACATTATGAATGATGATAATGTTTCATAACAATTTATTCAGTAGTTCGTGTGGTAGGATCATATTAAGGAACTGAACTGTTTGGTTCAACTATTCAGTTATGACTTAGGAATGAAATTTTGAAACTTTCGAAAAATTTCCCCTAATATGAAATTATAAACTAAAGGCATTCTAATTTTTAGTAATAACTCGCTGATGAAGGCTCAATATTCATGTCGAAACATACACGATGCTTTATCATATTTTTATTAATGAACATATTTCAGAAAGATATTGACTAGGCGTCTTTATTCACATACATTTTATGAGAATTTAATACTGTCAAACATTTCAAAAGGATTAAATATCTGTTGGTTGGTTCCTCAGTTTAGGGACTGCGACAATGCGGTCATTTAGCCCCATATACTTTGGGTGTGTAGATTCTGTCTGTTAACCGGTGTTAATTGTGATGGCTGTATCAGTGTGTGTTATCCGTTTTGAATTCAAGTAAGAACATTGAATTTTTGAATTAGTTTCTACTTTTGCCGCCAAACGCCACCGTCAACGACTACTAGTTCAGAACTTGGTTACAAAATGACACCGCAGGCTGCTCCTGGCGACGAACGTTGGAACCTAAGAGCGTTAGTCAAATGTTTAGCCAATAATTTAGCTTCTGACTGGTGTAATTAGTGGAAGGTTCTTTAGCATGCCATAAATCTCTGACACGGGATCACCGGCTTTACTTCCCCTCCAAAAATCCGACGACTTCGGCCGGGTTTGAACCGGCGATCTTGGGCATAGATGCTCAGCATGCTACCAACTACGCCACCGAAGCCGCTACATGATTAAATATCATGTTGAATGTTTTTTTCTTATTATAGACACAACCTTGTTCATAGAGAGTAGCAGCCCACCGAATATGCTCAACCAAGGGATATCACTGCCCGACTGACAGATGTCAGTGCACTATATGTGGAGGAACCTGCAATATATATATTTAATTAACCCTTATAGTGCCAAGGACCGATATATCGGCCGACGGAGCTTCTGCTAAAAATGATCCGATTTATCGGGTCTGATATTTATTTTAAAAAATATTTCCAGCACTTGTGCTATCAGTGTTTTAATCAAGACAAAGTGCGAATCTTATACCAATGTGATTAAGTTCCCTGAATAACTGGGTTCATAATAATACGTTTTCCTCGAACATGTTGCAGGAGCTGACTTCCCGCACGAGTGATCTTAGAAGTCATGTGTGTTTGTAGAAATTGATCGTACGCGAAACTCATCCGTTAGAATTATTCTAAACTCAGGGCATAAAAATAAATTAATAATCAAATAACAAAATATGTTTTTAGAGTATCGTACCGTATTTAGGCTGACAAATTTATATTCCCTATTTACATTTTAAAAGTACGAAGGTACTACAGTATATTGTTTTATATCTTATTTTTTTCTACCCAAATGAAGTACATTACACATCAGTTGTTACGTCCACCTTCTCAACATAATCTCGTTGTAACTTTATGCACTTTTGCCATCGATGTGTCAGTCTTTCCAGACATTCCTGAAACCATTCTTTCGAAGTGCTGCGTACTCATACGTTGACAGCCGTGTCCAATTCTGAAAAATCCGCGGACGGCGACCTTGCATTGGAAGCATAGGGGCAGTTCACCGCCAAAGAAATGTCGAACAGTGCCATCACTTGGCAAGTGAATGGCGACATTGTTCTGGGACACAAAGGGCATCATCCTCATTGAATGGCTGATATTGGAGGCCACGATTAACAGTGCAGCATATGTGGCAACCCTTACGCGCTTACGTCGTGCCACTCAAACAAAACGGCTAGGAAAATGGGCTAAAGGTGTGCTTCTGCAAAATGACGATGCCCGCCCCCACACTAGCCGAGAGACCACCGCTGCCATTGATCAAATGGGATTCACGGTGCTGCCACACCCACCATACTCTCCCGACTTGGCACCAAGTGATTATCACCTGTTCGGGAACATGAAGAAACCTCTGGACTCAGCTATCAAGGCATGGGTACACAGCAATCCGAAAGAATGGTTTCAGGAAGGTCTGGAGAGAGTGACACTTCGATGGCAAAAGTGCATAAAATTACAAGGAGAGTATGTTGAGAAGGTGGACGCAACAAATGATGTATAATGTACATCATTTGGGTAGAAGAAAATAATGTGTAAAACAATACAGTAAGCCCCTCGTATTTTAATGAAATGAAGTATTAATTATTTAGCATCTAATACGATTAAATATGGGCCTACTTCGTGTGCAACATAACACGGAACTGGCCCCGTGGCAGCGCACCCTGCACACAGCAAACAGATTGTCGCGTATTATTGTCGCATAAGTTCAACAATGATTGAAACTTCGCGCGGTAGACCCAACCGGCCATGTACAGTATTGCGTCACCAGCCACCCGACTTACTCACTCAGAAATTCCATCGCACAGGCTGCAACGGTTCCGCTTTATCCTGCTCATCCAGTATTTACCTATTATGGAAAAGATATCAAGATTCTATCTTAAACAATATTGGTAGGAGAGAAATTTTATCAAAAACTTGCATTTTTTCTAAACTTGTCTTGGCATTTTTAAATTAACCACTCATAATAACTTGGCATCAAAAGTGTTAACGTCCTTTCTAATTACTGTTATAGAGAAGCTGTTGGGGTCTCGGTAAGATATTGAGTAAATGTTTTCTCTACTCAGACCAGGGGTGTTAAAATACATGGCTGAACGTCACATACAGCCCTCAATGCTACAAAATTTGACTTTAAGGTTATGGTTTCCAATATAGAAAGTGTTTGAAAATATGTTGTCGATATTGTTTGGAAATAATATGTATTTTGAAAGAGGATCCGGAACCAATTTCTTCCTAATATTTTTAGTCAATCGCTATTGGTAATTGATTCATATCTCTCACTAGTAGAAGTACCCGCTCTTCGAACGGTCTTTGGTATTGATAACCAGACGTTATCAATTGAGATACTGTCATTCCTTCACAAGTTTATCAGAACGAAGTTAGTTTTCTGGGTATATCGCAAACACTGTTCATTTAAGGGCCATAAAATGTGGTTTTCGGAGACCCTTTATAGACTTCCTAGTTTTGTGTCACACATTGAGAAGCGCAACATATGCTTTGGTCGTTCTTCTAGGATAATTTTTATTTTTCGCCTATTTTAGCATGTATTTTGAGAAGTTGTTCCTTATACCCACCCTTCTATGAGAAGTACGTTGAAGAGTTTTCTAAATTATTGGTGTATTGACACATGGTTACAATACCTAATTTTACTGTACGATGCTCCAAGCACCCGAACATGAATTATAGGCGTACATAAACATAAAGATATATCTACCACACAGTATCAAACAAAATCATCTTTACGATGAACCCGTTTGTCGACAAAAACGTGATTAGTTAAAATGTGTTCTCAAACTAAATTCACATAACGTGTACTTCCTGACGTGAAAATGATATTGAAAACCTCGTAGACGAAACGCAATATATGTCAAATTAAAACTGCCCCCTACCGTCGTGGAAAGTCCCCATCCCCAGGAAGTCCCCTTTAAAAAACTATAAAGGCTTGTGGTGCATGACAATTCGGGATTTTTAGCCTCCAATGGCCCAAATTCCCAAAAGTTGCAAAAAACACTATTCCAATTCAGGAATTTTTGAGAATATTGTTGCTGTTTGGAGATATAATAGACCTTCTGTACAGCATATCGCATATCGCACGTGTAAGTCACGTGTAAAAATTCTAGGGTACCCCTTAACCCCCTTAATCGCATTGTTGAATTTTACAGTCTATGTTTGATTCCACGATAACCTTATAGCCATTTGCAAATTTTAACAGAAATTTAATAAATTGAGTGGCATTGCTTCTTACAGAAATAGATGGAAAGTTGGATGTCACCTCTTGTGACACTGTTGTCATGGTTACCGGCTTGCATTACTTCATTAGTTTCTTCTTGTTCCTCTACTTTCGGATGGGCCAGCCAAGGACCACGACGTTCAACTTTTCAGCTTGGCGAGGGGCTTGATGTTTGCCCAATATTCGCGCATTCTCTGGCTATGTTTTTCCTTCCTCTGTTTTGCCCAGATGATGCCGGTTTTCTTACAGGGTGGTCTGTCCTGAAAACTCTTCTGTTTAAGTATCGTATTGAGATGTGATCTGCTTCTAACATCACTTTTCATTATCTTCAGTTCTTGGGTATCCTTGTTAAATACTGATAGCGACGGTGACATGCTCTTTCTCTTCCCCCAGTAATTGAAAAGCCAGTTGGTTAGCCTTGTTGGGTTCATCCATGACACATGTCCATAGAAAGCCAGACGTCTCTTCCTGGCCACATCTGTGATTTCCTCACTATATCTATATAGCTCCCGATTTGGTCTTCTTCTGTACTCGTCATCTATTTATTAGTTTATAAAATAGAAGAGTGCCATATCCCCTCCAGGGACGTAGGCGACCTGAATAAGAGTCCTTCACTAAGTCATGGGATCACTAACCAGACATCCCGAGCCGGAGTTTGCGTGTGGTAGGGTGGCCAATTGCTTTCCACTCCTTCTCCTACCATTACATCCGGCAGGTTCCCATTTTGCATCACGAGGCTGGGAGACCCCGTACCAGACTATACCAAGACTTTTAAATTCTTGGCAGAGCCGGGGATCGAACCCGGTACCTCGAGGGTGACAGCCTACAATGCTAGCCACTGGACCACGATGTGGTCTTTATTAGTTTATTAAATGAAATTAGTTTTCTGGGAATATCTCAGAAACGTGGTTTTAGAGCCTTAAAACGCAGTAGCCTCCGAGCCACCGAGGGGCTGAAAATGAGTTTTGCTCGTCCTTGTACGCCATAATATAATAATAATCATAATAATAATTTAATAATATAGGGTTAGGGATATAATAGACCTTTAGTACCACACCCGTCCGTGTAAATCACGTGAACAAATTCAAGAGCTACCTTTGACCCCCTTAAGCGCATTATATAAGTATTGATGAATTTTACAGCTTAAGTTGGTTCCGTGATAACCTTATAGCCGTTTGCGAATGTTTACAGCAATGTAATAAATGGAATGGCATTGCGCCTTACAGATATAGATGGACTTCTGAGATTGTGTTGCCATGGTTACCGGCTTGCATTATTTCAATAGCTTAATAAATGAATTTAGTTTTCTGGGTATATCTCAAAAACTGTTGGTTTTAGGACCTTAAAATGTGGTAGGGCCCCCGAGTTTTGTTTCTCACATTGAGACGCTGAAAATGAGCTTTGTCTCGTTTTTCTACGCCCATTTCAGCATATATTTTAAGGGGGTAGGCTCTCTTTTATGAGAGGTACGGAGAAGAGTTACATCAATGATTACTTTCGTGCCTCTGTTGGACTTCTGTATCAAATTTTACGTTGATCCACTCAGCCGTTCTCAAGTGATACGCGTGCATGTACACACACAAACAGCAGACAGACAGACAAAAATTTTGTTTCTACGCGCAACCGTCTTAAACCAGTCTGAATCGCGTTAATAACTCAAACTTCCGTGGAAATTCAGAAAAAAAACAGACAAACTTTCATCTCTATATATTTAAAAATGAAAGTTTGTCTGTTTTTTCTGAATTTCCACGGAAATGTGCGTTATTTGCGCGTTTCAGACTGTTTTATGACCTATGCGCGCAAAGGTAAAATGTTTGTATGTCTGTTTGTTTGTCTGTGGACAACTTTGAGACCTTATAACTTGAGAACGGCTGGGTGGATCAAAGTAAAATTTGATACAGATATCCATCAGAAGCACCACACTAATCATTGATGTAACTCTTCTCCGTAACTCTCATAAAAGGGGGCCTATCCCCTTAAAATACATGCTGAAATAGGCGTAGAAGGATGAGACAAAGCTTATTTTCAACCCCTCGATGTGAGAAACAAAAGGGCCCCCGAAAACCACATTTTAAGGCCCTAAAACCAACAGTTTTTGAGATATTCCAAGAAAACTAATTTCATTTAATAATCTAATGAAAGAATGCAAGCTGGTAACAATGGCAACAAAATCTCAGAGGACCATCTATTTCTGTAAGACGCAATGCAATTCCATTAAATTACATTACTGTGAAGTTTGCAAACGGCTATAAGGTTATCACAGAACTAAAATAAGCTGTAAAATTCATCAATATGTATAATGAGCTTAAGGGGGTCAAGGGGTACATTAGACTTTTGTCACGTGATTTTCACGTGCGGTTGTGGTACGGAAGGTCTTTTATATCCCTATCCCTATTGTGCCCTTTTAGCAAGAAATATGCAGATCACAGTATACAAGCGTAGCTCAATTCGGGATTTTCGGGGTAGCGGTAAGTTCACCCACTCTGTGACTCACATATTTTGGATTAATTAGAGGATACACTTGCAAAAATAACAACAAAATCAACTCCTATTTTAACACATTTAATTAATCAAAATTATGGCGCTACAAACAATTAAACAATTAAATTACTGACCCATAATCATCTACTTGTTCCAAATGAACAAGGAATAACACAAGAATAAAACAATTATTGTATTAAAACATATGGTTTCCATATAAACCACCAATTCCTAATTATTTTTACTTCCATAAAGCATCAACTGTAAGTATCACATAACTCCGAGCTCTTTTGGCTCAATGCTTTCTATAATAATGGTGTCATTCTTTGTACACCTCAAATACTACTTTTATATTTTCTTAATCATCAAAAAATGTATAATTACATTTAAAATTACATGTTAATTATCTAACTCAATATTTGGGCATTTCACATGTTTTCAGCTTTTATCATCTCTCTCTAGTTTTACAAATACATCAAGGTAATCAGTAAATTACTTGTGTACTCCAGAGTATGAAGATACTTGACACAGTCAAAAAACTATAGTCACTCCCGGAACCTAGTTGCCTTCAATTTACTCGTGGAATCCTACTTCATACAACATTACAATAGGGATTGTTATTTATTTCATTTGTCTTATAAGACCATTATCACATTAAAAAAACTACGATCTGAACAGGCAAGCGGAAATATCAATCTACAAGGACCTCGGTTCAACGCCCGGGTCGTTAACAACTTGAAACACTCCTGGTGTATTCATTACTCCTTACAAGACGGCCTTCAGACACCCCTCCTGCTCCAAGGGTCTGACCGTGCTACTCGAGCGTTATTTATGACTATGCGGGAACCCTCCCGTCTAGTCTAAGCTAGAGCTCTCTTTAATGCTTTTACAAACAGCTTTTCGTTCATTCTCAATTCTTTGGGGAGACCTGGCATTCTACTCCTCGTTTAAAATCAACAATATTATTGGGCTCATAAACCACATTCGTAATCTTGGCATTTATTAATTATGAAAGGTCCTCATTGATTGGGGAAGAGTAATACACATTCTACGACGAATAATAAAGGGGCTTTCACAATAAGAGGATTCTGAGTTCGAATCTCTTCACATGCCTCGGGAACCATTCCCATATAGAGGACTATACAAAATGCGATTTAGGGTCAGCCTAAGACCTACGCTCAATACCATAAATTTGCTCCCTTTCAATACAAACATACACAATGGCCTCGTGATACTACGTCACAAATAGAGGACTTACACCAATTCTCAATTCACTACAATCAACTACCTCTCATAAGTAATTTACCAAGTCCATTAACTTTTACGCGTTCCTAGCGTGACATTTTATATTTTAATTGCGCTCTTTTGCGCTATACTTTATTTTAAACCTAGCGTCATCCAAAGAACTGATAATACCATATTAACAATTGATACACATCTCAATTTTTATATTATTCTTTTCCTTTGACAATAACTTTCTCTCTTTTTAAGAACATGCATTTGAACATCATGTCTGTACTTTTTATTAAGGCTCTAACGCTCTTATGTTCACATCAATTAATTTGATCTTTATTTAATATTTCCTTACTTGGTTACTATTATTATTCATTTCATATCTTCATTCTTTACAAAAAGCTCAAAAGCTATTTCTTTCATATAACTCAAATTTACTTTTATTTAAATATCTTTCATGATAATTATTAATATTTCGCTTGCTCTTATGACATTCGTCAAATACACTGACATTTTATTCATATATTTCCTCTACTGGATTTATTCTTTTACATAATTATTTATAGTTTCTCAAATTTCTATTATTGTTCAGACCGCGTTTTCCCGATTCAGTATTTATTTATTTAAACACATCCCTTTTACTCAAAAACTCCGGTGGATTTGTACACAATCATTTCCCGACACCAAAATATAATGAAATTCATTACTCACATGTTTTTAAGGTCGTCTCATGACCTTTATCCTTGTGCGGTGTTTCATTTTTGCCCACTTTTTAACTTACTCCATATTGTAGAAATTCATCTCATGTACAAACACTTCTTGACACATATTCAATACACTTAACATTGACAACATTTTTAATACACAGGTGTATCCATTTAGAACACACAATAAACACTAAAAAATATTATTTTTACACACAATCTTGATAGATTTACACTTCACAACTTTTGATCACTAGGCCGTATTTTCCTAGCCTATCACACGTGACCTCTTAATCTCCCGTTTCCAAGGGTGAAATTTATTCAATGTCGGCTTCCTATCCTGCAGAATACGAAAGTCTCGAAACATCTACTTTTCCCTGGAATCCTAATTCTTCGAATCCTATTCTGGATGACCGGCTATTTCTCTAGCTTGAACGGCTTTTTTTTAGATCTAGTTTATCGATCCTAGTGAAAGTGTGTTCGGATAGAGGTCCCCTCGATAACCTATCGATGATCGATGGATTTATTTTATAACAGCTAGTTCTCCTCGAGTCTAGTGCTTTAGAATAGTTCGTCTGCTTTCTGGAGATAATGTCTATAGTCTCCGTTCTTCTTTGTTTATTCGGTTCTCGCACTCCTACTTTTCTGAAATACGTTGCGAACCTTACTCTGTTTTTCCCTATTTGGGTTCTTTAAATTAGATAACTGTTTATCTTTCTATTACGGTACTTCCGTACGTTATGATATTTTCGGTCGTTTATTTAAAGACCTATCGCCTTAAGTCCAACGTGCGCAGCCTGCTCTGACTATATTTTATGAACCTTTCACTGTAAACTTGTGTACTGTCGGACCTAAAATCCAGTAACTAGGATTTTCCTAATTTTTCAACACGGCGATACTTGAATATTTCTTCTTTACAACTCCTTATGGAGGCACGCAAGTTGTTAATACTGCGACGCCCGTGGCTATCGGATATTAATTCTGCGGTGTAATACAGCGTTTCTCCCCTCAAGGAGTACTGGTAAACTGTCTTCGGTGTAAAGCAGAGTAACGCCCCGCACGGCTGTCTGAATACTGATGCGTAGCAACACCCCCTCACGGAGTCTGTCGTGAACTGCATGTTTGGCTTGGTGATGCCCTGAGCACCATTTTAAAAATTATACCTTCAAAAAGCTCGTCTTCTCAATGTTAAATAATCTCATTGCGCATAAGAATCGATCGTGCAATTCGGAGATATTAATTAATTTCTCGTCCTCAACTGTGTGGGTGTTGCTGTTCATTTGCTTTCTCCCCTCTTCACAGGCCTTGGTAAATCCCCGATGACGTGTACTTGCGTTTGCAGTTTTCTCCTGTGCAATTATTAAAGGGTTTTTCTTTACACAAAAATCTCTAATTCGAAATGATTCACCGTACTGTAATTGTTTACTTATTTTTATACTCGTAAACGGGTTAAATTTAATTATTCCTCTTCTGGCGCATAGGCGGTGTTGTCGTTTTCAAGCAAGCTCAGCTCGATTTCCGAGTCAGGCTTCCTTGTCTAACAGCCGAAATTTTCCACTCGGTTATTAATACTCATGACTAGCTCCTTCTGAATGTCAAGAGGGGTGATCTCATCTCTCGAACACCTGGCTCGCGTTGCTTGCACAATGTTAGGCTAGAATCCTGGCTTGATCTTTCTCTAAGTTACATTAGAAACTGTATGTTTCTTTCATTTCTTCCCTCAATACATGGATTCGACCTCCTTGGACCCTATGGCACATGGGTTCATCTCACCCTTCCTTAGGTTAAATAAATTTTCGAAAAATTTTGAAGAAATTTATTTCAATTAATCTTGTATTTCTTTATTCGTCGAAGCCATCACAACGTTGTCCGTATCTTCTGTCGTTTCTTTAAAGTCGTATCCGGTGATTGTGTAGGTCGGGTATGCTCTGTCCCTACCCTTTCTTTCTTTTCCTTATTTTGTTTGGACTATAAATCTCCAGAACCTCATTCTTCCTTACGGGTGTGGTCTATCCCTACCCGTTTCCTTATTTCCTCATTCTCCTTTCTTAATTTGAAATTTTCTTCTTCAATAAACTCAATTATTTATTTGATTTCCCAATACAATTTCTCCAATTCGCATTCGCACTCGAATGCTTGAGCTCTATTTTCTATTTCTTCCTTATTCTTGTTTATGTCAAAGGCGGATTCATCTCTAAATGTTTCCATAACCAGGGCTTGTTCATTTGCTTCATCGAAATCTTCGGGAGGGTAATATAATTTCAAATTTGCTGAATTCATGGTCACTTCGTGATCCGTTTCACAGTGCCGAATTCTATATGCGTTATTCCTCAAATCTCTGATTATTTGATACGGTCCGCGGTACATTTTCTGGAACTTCTTGTACACACGGTTCCCTGGATCCGAAATGGCTGGTCTTTTTACTAACACCATTTCTCCTGCTAATAATGGTCGATGATACCTCTTATGCCTATTTCTTCTTTGCCTCCTGTCGGCTTGAGCTTTTAGATGCTCAAAGGCTCTTCTAATACGTACATCTCTTCCAGGCTGAGCGTCTGCTGGCCTAGGAATTACCAGACTCCAAGGTCTCTCTGGTTGCTCATTCCGATGTAACGTTATGGGTATCTCTCCCGTGGATTCATGGATTGTATTATTTATACAAAATTCGATAATATCCAAGATATCTATCCACTTCCAATTTTCTTCGGCACAGTATATTCGACAGTACTTGGCCGTCTCCCTCATCACTCTTTCTACAGGATTTGCCTCAGGATGGCGAATACTTGACAAAATCTGACGTATTCCAAGTCTTTCTAATTCTCGTCTGAACTCTACACTGGTGAAACAACTACCGTGATCCGACAACAAATTCTCAGGTTTTCCCAGAATCGGTATCACTTTTTCTTTTAGTCGTTTTAACACCTGTTTGGTACTAGTCTTCTGTATGGGAGCAAGGACAACCATTTTAGTGAAGACATCCATAGCCACCATTATGTGTCGATTTCCTCTTCTTGCCTTGGGCAAAGGTCCAAAGTTATCAATAGATATAATTTGACCTGGCCTTTCGAGCAACAATGGTATAGGCTTCTGCCTCATCAGAAATGCATTAGGTTTGATCCTTTGACATAAATCACATGTCTTTAACGTGTCCCTTACAGTTTCTCTCAGTCTCGGCCATACAAATGCTTCTTTCAGCATCGAGACTGTTTTGTCGACTCCCATATGTCCGAACGATCTATGGGCTAACCATACTATTTTCCTCTGCAAAATTGCAGGTACAACAATCCTTAATTTTGTATGGTCAGAGTCTACAAACTTATATAATAATCCATTATAAAACGTGTAGTCTTGAGCTATCTTATTAGCTTCCGTGTACGCTGGTGTTCCCCTTATCAAGCTTCCCTCAAGGAAAGAGATGAGCATGTTCATCCATGGATCCTCACGTTGCCGTTGACTAATGCTCCTTAACTCATTTAGAGTACGCTGATCCCTGTCTTCCAAATCTATAGCCATTACTTCCTCTTCTATGGACTCTGGCTGTCTACTTAAGTAGTCTGGAACTATATCTTCTTTTCCTGGGCAGTATTCTATCTTGACATCAAACTGTTGAATGTATAAAGCCCAACGCATCAACCTTTGACTGGATAAATCAGTCTTCATCAAAAAGGTTAAGGCTTTATGATCCGTTCTTAGAATGACCTGAAACCCATATACGATCTTCCGCCAATATTGCAACGCGTGCAGTATCGCTAACAGCTCGATTTCGCTGATCGTATAATTTTTCTCGTGTGGTTTCAGTCTCCGACTTGTGAAAGCTAGATAATTTTTCTTATCAGGGTTTTCCGGGTGTTCCTGATATAGCATTGCCCCTATTCCAATCTGGGATGCGTCTGTTTGAATGATAAATCTCTGATTAAAATCAGGATATCCTAGCTTCACGTAATTTAAGATCATTTCCTTGGCCTCCACGAACGCTTTTTCCGTTTCCTCCGTCCATTTCCACTTGCCCCCCTTCTTCAGAAGGTCCTGTAGTGGTGCAACAGTTTTTGTGTATGATGGACAATGTCCTGAGAAGAACCCAATCAATCCCAAAAACTGGCGAACGTTCTTTACTTTCAAAGGCCTTGGAAAATCCCTTATCGATTCCAATTTGCATGGATTTGGTTTAACACCATCCTTATCAATCACATGCCCTAAAAATGTTACTTGCCTTTGACAAAAATTTGACTTCTTTAAATTAATTTTAAAATTAGCCTTCCTTAAGTCTTCCAATAATTTCTTCAATTTTTCTAAATGTTCCTCAACATTCTCCGAGGTAAGCAAAATATCATCCACGTATCGGATAGTGCAATCTTTCACTTCCTCTGACAGGTTTCGATCAAGCGCTCTTATTAATGCAGATCCTGCGGTCTTCAATCCAAACGGACATCTTCTAAAACAATAGGTTTGTTGGTCGAACTGAAATCCAGTCAACAAACTGGTTTTCTCTTCCAGTTCGAGATGATGATACGAAGAAGTCATGTCAATATTTGTGAAAATCTTCTTGCCCTTGAACTTCCTCAGTATTTCTTTTATGGGTGGTGCCGAATCATTTTCTGGTATGATTTTCGCATTTAAATTTCTGGCATCTAAACACACCCTTACTGAGCCATCCGGTTTACTCACAATCACTAATGGACAAACATATGGTGTCGCCATCTTTTCTATAACACCTGCATTCATCATCTCCTGCAGTGTTTTCTTAGTTTGTGGGTAATGTTTTTCCGCAACCGGGTATGGTTTTTGTCTGAACGGTGCCCAATCATTGACTTGGAACGCATATTTAAAATTTTCAATCTTCCCTGGCTTGGAATCAAATACGTCCCTAAAATTCAATAATAATTTCTTTAACTGTTCCTTATTTTCGAGGTTAACTTTGGCTTCCTCTACTTTTCCTGACAGGTTGGTTTCAAACTCAGTTTCCAAATCATCTTCGAGTTCTAAGTTGAGGACTTCAAATATCTTTTCTATGTCCTTATAACCTTCCTCAATCACTTCTTCCATATGCCATACCTGTTCTCCTATTTTCGCATCCTGTTCCTGTAGATTAATGTTTTGTTCATCCACATCCTCTCTTTGGATTCTAATGCAGTTTTGCGCTAGGTCTATAATGACCTTGTTCTCGCGGATAAAATCAATACCTAATATGACATTATACGGTAATTGATTTACCAGCAAAAAGCACTGCGAAATTTCAGTGTTACCCATGATCAGATCGATATATACCTGAAATTTACATGTTAAAGATTTTTCAGGGATAATCCCCTTAATCTTTACACTTGATGTGGGAATCTTTAATACTCGGCCCCTTATTTCCAGTTCATTTAGAAGGGTTTGTGTAATTAGACTTATTGTGGATCCGGTATCAATTAATGCTCTGACCAGTAGTCCTTCTATCCTTAGCATAATTATAGGTAGTTCTCTTTTAACAGGTGGGATTCCTTCCACATCCTCATTAATTAGCTCATCTGGTCTTGCTATCCAATTCACAATTTCTACCTCCTCCCAGCTCCTGGTATGTTTCCACTTTTGACAATTTAAATTTGGAGTTTTTTTAAATCCTGAGGGCTTCCTTTCCCCTCATTCTTTAATTGAGCTTGTAGTTCCAAGCTTTGAGCTCCGTCTAGTCGGTCGGGTGATTTCCGGTTCTTGATTGCCTCACTCCAACGGACTTTTTGCCTATCAAGTTCATCTGGTCGTTCGTTCATATAACGAAGACTTTCCTGATATCTTTCTTCTATTTCGGCCCGATATTCATCATCCCTATCCTCTGGCCTTACATTCCTTCTGGGATAATTCTCCCATTTCTTTCTGTTTTCTTGCCTTTGATGGTTATTGTTATAGGGTCGGCTCTGGGTAGATTATAGGCTAGGGAATAACCCACCCACCAAGGGAAGATGATTAAAAGAAGGAAGTAGATTTTGGAATTGGAAAAGAAGGATAGAAGCATAGGAGGAGAGTCCCACAAAGTAATAAGTTGAAGTTTAAATACACTTAGAAGCGGTTGCCACCGCAAATATGTACTCGGATACCTAAAATGGCTACGAGCTTGGTCGAGGCTAACGGGAGCCGCAGATAAGGCTTGGGCAGTTTGCCAGAGAGAACCTGTAGTGTATTTCCTCCCAAGCACGAATGAAAGTACTATAGGGAAGGGTGATGATCTGGCCAGACAGATAGTAAAAGCTTTATTATATATGAACGAGGGCATAAACCTAGGAAGAGCTAGGAAAGCCAGGATCCTGCCTAACTGTATTATCAAAGAAATGATGAATCCAAAAACAAATATTTAGTTTATTTAACAATTAGAAAAAATTTGAGGGAATTAACAAGTATGTAATATAATTTTAATTAACATAGTTCATTTGAACTTTTTAATAAATAGGGTCGCAGACCTCTCTACATTAAACGGTTGCTCCAGGCAATTGATAATTTGCAAGGTTTCAAACCTTACATGTTTCTGAAATCTTTATAAGATTTGAACAAATGAACAATATAATAATTAAAGCTTGAACGTGAATTGAAGTACAAAAAGTGCACCTTAAGAAATTCTGGAGAGAATGTTCTAGAGAAAGTGACAACTTTGAAAATAACAATAATAACAACGTGAAAAATAAAATAGAAGTTCCTATAACTTCTTATATTTATACAGAGTTAATATGAGAATTATGCAAAGAGGGCAGGTCACTTACTGTGAACCTGAAGAGTTGATCAGAAGGAAGGTTCTAGACCTCTGATGCTTTGAATAAGCCTCGCCAGTCAAATGAGGCAGTTTTCATTTAGCGAGACCAAAAAATAACTCACTCAAGAGTTGAGAGAATTGTTTTCCCTGCCTTTGAAGGGAGGAACAATTTAAGTTTGAAACGTGTGCTAGACACGCAATTATGCAGAATTACTTAATGATAAACCAACAAAATGGAAGGGCACTTCTTAGAATGACACCTTATAGAAAGTTACGATTTCATAAATAATGGTTGTTAGTAGAAGGTTAAGGAAAAGATCATTGGGATATAGGGACAATGTTCATGGCCGTATTTAATATAACCGGACGATCGCGACGCGGTAGAAAAGTGGAGCAAGCACTGATTATCACTATAATCTGTAAAGATGGATGCAAAGTTCACTGGAGAAACACTGAAGTTTATGAGAAATAAAAGTTATTGCAGTTATGGAGATAACTGATTGCACTATGTAGGTGAAAGTCTATTTCTTGAAAAAGTGGTAATTTACAATGAAATGCGCCATAGAATTTTCCAGAGGTTCCAGCGGAGGACGAAAATTCACTATTGTAGTAATTTAGTTTTAAACAAATTTCTCCCAAGTACGTGAGAAATACATGATGGCAGGACTCGCAGATAGAGAACAAGTTCTAGAAGGTTCCAGAACGACCTTAGCAGAAAATGGGGTTGAGAAAATCCAACGGAGGAAATAGTTTTATGATTATAGGCAGTGGGTATTAGATAATATCCCACGTAGCGAGAGGGTTTCTCGTTTGAATCGCTTAAGAAAAGCTC
The DNA here is from genome assembly GCA_946902985.2 of Meconema thalassinum. Lineage (NCBI taxonomy): Eukaryota > Metazoa > Arthropoda > Insecta > Orthoptera > Tettigoniidae > Meconema > Meconema thalassinum. The sequence goes on along the minus strand of OX336391.1, from coordinate 199,856,915 downwards.
TTTTTAGTAAGGTTGGCTTATACAAGAAAAAAGCTCAACATGGCAAATCCCACGAAGAGTGATTATTGCCCCAAAGTAAATAGTTTCACACTGCCTATAAAAGATAGTTAAAACACGAGGAAGTTAAAACCATGAAGATGAGGTTAAAACTTGAATCAGGTACTTATCTTTGTTGCATGGCGAAGGTGAAGTTCTTCACTAATACTTAAAGTTCCAACATGGCGTGGAATTTAAAAACTGCCTCGTTAGGTCAGGAGGCTGGCTCTGGTTGAGCCTTAACTGATTACTGCGGCTGCCGACTAAGAAGTGAGAGCAGCAAAACGAAGCGCGGAAGGTCCTAGGAAGGGGAGAGAGTGGGGGTAGGAAACAAAAGGTATACATATCAGCATAACCAACTTATTAACAATAAATTCTCTTCTCTTGCTGAGCTGGTCTTCAAGGAGTTGATAGATGATACTAGCGCAGCATGGTGAGTAAAGAAGTAGACGAAGTCCTCTTGCTCAAGGAGAAAATAGCTGACGATGGTACCGAGATCTGGTAGCCAAATGGATAAGTAAGTCATCTTGCACGATGAGGAAGGGAGTAGCTTCAGAGGTTCGCTACTAGATGGCGCTAGGTGGATCACAGAAGTTATATATCTGAAACATACTTATGAAGACATAAGAGACATGCTCAACAGGGAGAAAACAGATGATCACTGTTGGTGTTTGGCGAGGAGGAAGGAAAAAATGAACATGCAAAGAGCAATAGACATTATATCTCTCGTACCGTGTATTCAAAGAATACACCATACTGGGGGGACAAACACCAACAGAGAGCAGATAAGCAGTTACACATTTATTGGAAGCGGAGCGATCAAAGACAGTGGTCTTGTGATCGGTCCATTTGTAGTCAAGATATCTAAATCACACTCGGCGGGATTTAATTTGCTGATGAAATTTCGGAATCTAGTGAGTTGCCCTTTATAAGAAGAACGTCTAGCAATGAGAGTTTCATCTTTTTCGGCAGGAGCCATGACAAGAATAATAAATTGAAATACAACTCACGAAACTGTAGAACTTTGGAGATGCTGTCAGGTTGGCAACAGCGAGAGAGTAGAAAGAACAGGACACCCCAAAGGAGACAGGAGCGGCCTCTTTCCCGTTCACAGGCTTTGCATGACGTAGATATAGCTGAAAGATCCAAAGGAGATATTAAAAATTTGCAAAGTAATGTCAAATGACACTTGAGAAACAATAGAAATAACAAATGGACTCTCCCGGGTTTCGGCACCAAATTTTGGGTAGATTATAGGCTAGGGAATAACCCACCCACCAAGGGAAGATGATTAAAAGAAGGAAGTAGATTTTGGAATTGGAAAAGAAGGATAGAAGCATAGGAGGAGAGTCCCACAAAGTAATAAGTTGAAGTTTAAATACACTTAGAAGCGGTTGCCACCGCAAATATGTACTCGGATACCTAAAATGGCTACGAGCTTGGTCGAGGCTAACGGGAGCCGCAGATAAGGCTTGGGCAGTTTGCCAGAGAGAACCTGTAGTGTATTTCCTCCCAAGCACGAATGAAAGTACTATAGGGAAGGGTGATGATCTGGCCAGACAGATAGTAAAAGCTTTATTATATATGAACGAGGGCATAAACCTAGGAAGAGCTAGGAAAGCCAGGATCCTGCCTAACTGTATTATCAAAGAAATGATGAATCCAAAAACAAATATTTAGTTTATTTAACAATTAGAAAAAATTTGAGGGAATTAACAAGTATGTAATATAATTTTAATTAACATAGTTCATTTGAACTTTTTAATAAATAGGGTCGCAGACCTCTCTACATTAAACGGTTGCTCCAGGCAATTGATAATTTGCAAGGTTTCAAACCTTACATGTTTCTGAAATCTTTATAAGATTTGAACAAATGAACAATATAATAATTAAAGCTTGAACGTGAATTGAAGTACAAAAAGTGCACCTTAAGAAATTCTGGAGAGAATGTTCTAGAGAAAGTGACAACTTTGAAAATAACAATAATAACAACGTGAAAAATAAAATAGAAGTTCCTATAACTTCTTATATTTATACAGAGTTAATATGAGAATTATGCAAAGAGGGCAGGTCACTTACTGTGAACCTGAAGAGTTGATCAGAAGGAAGGTTCTAGACCTCTGATGCTTTGAATAAGCCTCGCCAGTCAAATGAGGCAGTTTTCATTTAGCGAGACCAAAAAATAACTCACTCAAGAGTTGAGAGAATTGTTTTCCCTGCCTTTGAAGGGAGGAACAATTTAAGTTTGAAACGTGTGCTAGACACGCAATTATGCAGAATTACTTAATGATAAACCAACAAAATGGAAGGGCACTTCTTAGAATGACACCTTATAGAAAGTTACGATTTCATAAATAATGGTTGTTAGTAGAAGGTTAAGGAAAAGATCATTGGGATATAGGGACAATGTTCATGGCCGTATTTAATATAACCGGACGATCGCGACGCGGTAGAAAAGTGGAGCAAGCACTGATTATCACTATAATCTGTAAAGATGGATGCAAAGTTCACTGGAGAAACACTGAAGTTTATGAGAAATAAAAGTTATTGCAGTTATGGAGATAACTGATTGCACTATGTAGGTGAAAGTCTATTTCTTGAAAAAGTGGTAATTTACAATGAAATGCGCCATAGAATTTTCCAGAGGTTCCAGCGGAGGACGAAAATTCACTATTGTAGTAATTTAGTTTTAAACAAATTTCTCCCAAGTACGTGAGAAATACATGATGGCAGGACTCGCAGATAGAGAACAAGTTCTAGAAGGTTCCAGAACGACCTTAGCAGAAAATGGGGTTGAGAAAATCCAACGGAGGAAATAGTTTTATGATTATAGGCAGTGGGTATTAGATAATATCCCACGTAGCGAGAGGGTTTCTCGTTTGAATCGCTTAAGAAAAGCTCTTTTTAGTAAGGTTGGCTTATACAAGAAAAAAGCTCAACATGGCAAATCCCACGAAGAGTGATTATTGCCCCAAAGTAAATAGTTTCACACTGCCTATAAAAGATAGTTAAAACACGAGGAAGTTAAAACCATGAAGATGAGGTTAAAACTTGAATCAGGTACTTATCTTTGTTGCATGGCGAAGGTGAAGTTCTTCACTAATACTTAAAGTTCCAACATGGCGTGGAATTTAAAAACTGCCTCGTTAGGTCAGGAGGCTGGCTCTGGTTGAGCCTTAACTGATTACTGCGGCTGCCGACTAAGAAGTGAGAGCAGCAAAACGAAGCGCGGAAGGTCCTAGGAAGGGGAGAGAGTGGGGGTAGGAAACAAAAGGTATACATATCAGCATAACCAACTTATTAACAATAAATTCTCTTCTCTTGCTGAGCTGGTCTTCAAGGAGTTGATAGATGATACTAGCGCAGCATGGTGAGTAAAGAAGTAGACGAAGTCCTCTTGCTCAAGGAGAAAATAGCTGACGATGGTACCGAGATCTGGTAGCCAAATGGATAAGTAAGTCATCTTGCACGATGAGGAAGGGAGTAGCTTCAGAGGTTCGCTACTAGATGGCGCTAGGTGGATCACAGAAGTTATATATCTGAAACATACTTATGAAGACATAAGAGACATGCTCAACAGGGAGAAAACAGATGATCACTGTTGGTGTTTGGCGAGGAGGAAGGAAAAAATGAACATGCAAAGAGCAATAGACATTATATCTCTCGTACCGTGTATTCAAAGAATACACCAGGCTCTCTTGTTGCCTATAACCTGTATTCCTAGGATTTCTTCCTCGATATCCTCCTCTGTAATATGGCTGTATTCCTCTAGGCTCCTGGTGCCCATACTCTCGACCCAGTCCCTGAGTATCAGTACTAGTGGACTGATTTCTGGTCGATGGTTTTTCTCTGGTTTCCTGACTGCTGGCCATGTGTACTTGCTCAGTCTGTCTTTGATGCCGAGGAGTTACGTGCGAAGTCGTCATATCTAATTGACGTAATACACTCTCCACTTCCACAGCACTTCTTGCTTTGGATGAGATTAACAGCCTCTGAATCTCATACGGAAGTTGTCTTGCAATGGCGGCACACAGGTCGTTCTCTGCCGGAGCAATGTCGAGTTCGCGGAATTTACATAACTGAGCGGTGAAAAATTCCGAGTACTTAGTTGGTGCATTTGTGCTGTACTTCCTAGAGTACAGATCTAGCCTTAAATTCTCTTGGACGTCTGCTGCCCAATATCGTTTTAAAAATGCTTCCCTAAAGCCTTCCACCGTATCAAAGGTGTACCTGAAGCTTCTGAACCAGGTGAGACAATCACCTGCCAACAGCTTTTCAATAGCTCTCAGTCTCCGATCCTGAGGAACTTTCATTTCGTTTAAATACTCTGCAACTTCCTTTAGCCAGTATTTTGGAGTAATAGACATGTTATTACCCGTAAACTTTACTGGTCTGTCCTCATTCGATTTAATAATGTTTATTATCTGACCATTTGTCTGATTCATGTACGGGGTTGACATCGCCATCGGATATCCTGGGTTCTTATAAGGGCTCTCCCCTCCTAAGTCCCTCTCCGTATCTGTGCCTTGTTCACGGGAATCTACCCATCCTGTCTTTGGAAACTCCTCCTGATTCTCAAATTCTAACTTCCTTTCCCTTCGGGCACTTTCTTCATTAGCCATGAGTTGGATTTCCATTTGACTATTCTTATGTTCAGTCCTCTCCAATCGGGATCTTAATTCATTCTGAATTCTTTCTTGATTCCTTTTACTATCTTCCTCTGCCTTTTTGAGTTGGAATTTCTCCTCCCTGTAACTATCCCTGAATTCATTTAGTTGGTCTTCTACCTCTTTCTTAATGACCATGGCCTGTTGATTTATAATTTCTGGCTTTACATCACCGATGGTATCCAGGCCCTCTCGTATCTCCTTTATTTGCTTCTCCACTTCTTTTCGTCCTTTGACCATATCTAATTAAATTCCTTTTAACTTTCCCTCAGTTTTCTCTTGGCTCTTAGACACTTCCGTCACTTTATCTTTGATCAATTTTACTTCATTATTAGTTTTTCCTACTCGCCCCTCTAACTTTCCGATAGTTTCCTGGACCTCATTAATACCCTTGCTTATTTCATTTATCTTCTGGGTATTTTCCTTACTTTCGTCCTCTCGTTGTTTTCTTTCACTCTGAAGATGCCCCTCGTATTCACCGAATCTTTTATCTATTCCTTCCTCATGCTTCTTTAAGGTCTCATCTACCTGCCTAGTAAAATGATCAATTTGCCCTTTCATACCCTGTACATCTTTGTGATTCTGTTTTTTCATCTCAGTTACTTCATTCTGAACTCCATCGACCTTTCCCTCGAGTTCTCCTACTTTGTCCTTTACCCCTTTAAATTCTTCTCCTAATTTCTTAAAACTTTCTTTTATCTCATCCCGGGAACGTTCACAAATATTCTTGTTAGATTCTATCTGAGCTTTCAATTCTGTCTGCACACCTTGGATCTGGGTTACAAGTTTCTCCTCACATGCTTTTACATTCTCTTTGCAGGCTTTTTCCATGCTATTTAATTTAGTTTTTATAGCCCCAAAATTATCTTCTAAATTATCAAAATTTTCTTGACATTTATCTTGGGATTTTTTCGTACTTTCCTTCAAGACATTTATTTGGTCTTGCAATTCTGACTTAAGTACATTATTTTCCTGTTTAATTTCACTTGTGATTTCCCCTTTTAATTCAGTTAACTTGTTCCCAAACTTAGTTTCAAACCCTTGAAATTTGTTATTCACTTTATCTATCTCAGCCTTCACTTCATTATTCATTTCTACACAGTTAGCTTCGATAGCTTCTAATTTAGTTCCCATGTTATCACTTTTAGCTTCGATATCTAATAATTTAGTTCCCATATTAGCACTATCAGTTTTTAGTGACTCTAAACTTTCATTTATGGATTCGAACACTTTGTTGCTTTCATCCTTTTGGAGACCCAATGTATGGTCTATCGTTCCCAATTTATTGTTCATGGCCTCCAAGAGCCGTTGCACTTCCTCACTCAATGCCATCTTATGAGAATATTGTGGGCTACTCATGCCACCACACTAGTACATGCTTGAGAGATGATACTCTGAATCATTGTGTCCCAATTTCTTTAAAATCTTACTTTGGTACGGGTATTTACTACAACGTACCCTTTTGATACTTTTATTCAATTTCATAAACCTTTATGGAAGTATTTAAAATTCAAAATTTCGAAAAACCATTTTTTTTAATGAAAATTTTGATTTTTCGAGAAAACTCGGGTTTTCCCTAGGAAAACTCAGCCCTGCGTACTGGGCGCCAAAAATAATGAAGAGATAGGGGGGGTTAATGATATAATTCAGGGCTGCTCTGTATGAGTTTCCAGGGACCCATGCGGTCAGTTAATATTTTACGTTGTAGCTATTCCTATTATTACTTTACTTTACATGATATGACGGTCTTAAGTGTTCCTCTAGTTATTAATCCAGCACATTACTTATATGCCCCTCATGTGCCCTTTTAGCAAGAAATATGCAGATCACAGTATACCAGCGTAGCTCAATTCGGGATTTTCGGGGTAGCGGTAAGTTCACCCACTCTGTGACTCACATATTTTGGATTAATTAGAGGATACACTTGCAAAAATAACAACAAAATCAACTCCCATTTTAACACATTTAATTAATCAAAATTATGGCGCTACAAACAATTAAACAATTAAATTACTGACCCATAATCATCTACTTGTTCCAAATGAACAAGGAATAACACAAGAATAAAACAATTATTGTATTAAAACATATGGTTTCCATATAAATCACCAATTCCTAATTATTTTTACTTCCCTAAAGCATCAACTGTAAGTTTCATATAACTCCGAGCTCTTTTGGCTCAATGCTTTCTATAATAATGGTGTCATTCTTTGTACACCTCAAATACTACTTTTATATTTTCTTAATCATCAAAAAATGTATAATTACATTTAAAATTACATGTTAATTATCTAACTCAATATTTGGGCATTTCACATGTTTTCAGCTTTTATCATCTCTCTCTAGTTTTACAAATACATCAAGGTAATCAGGAAATTACTTGTGTACTCCAGAGTATGAAGATACTTGACACAGTCAAAAAACTATAGTCACTCCCGGAACCTAGTTGCCTTCAATTTACTCGTGGAATCCTACTTCATACAACATTACAATAGGGATTGTTATTTATTTCATTTGTCTTATAAGACCATTATCACATTAAAAAAAAACTACGATCTGAACAGGCAAGCGGAAATATCAATCTACAAGGACCTCGGTTCAACGCCCGGGTCGTTAACAACTTTAAACACTCCTGGTGTATTCATTACTCCTTACAAGACGGCCTTCAGACACCCCTCCTGCTCCAAGGGTCTGACCGTGCTACTCGAGCGTTATTAATGACTATGCGGGAACCCTCCCGTCTAGTCTAAGCTAGAGCTCTCTTTAATGCTTTTACAAACAGCTTTTCGTTCATTCTCAATTCTTTGGGGAGACCTGGCATTCTACTCCTCGTTTAAAATCAACAATATTATTGGGCTCATAAACCACATTCGTAATCTTGGCATTTATTAATTATGAAAGGTCCTCATTGATTGGGGAAGAGTAATACACATTCTACGACGAATAACAAAGGGACTTTCACAATAAGAGGATTCTGAGTTCGAATCTCTTCACATGCCTCGGGAACCATTCCCATATAGAGGACTATACAAAATGCGATTTAGGGTCAGCCTAAGACCTACGCTCAATACCATAAATTTGCTCCCTTTCAATACAAACATACACAATGGCCTCGTGATACTACGTCACAAATAGAGGACTTACACCAATTCTCAATTCACTACAATCAACTACCTCTCATAAGTAATTTACCAAGTCCATTAACTTTTACGCGTTCCTAGCGTGACATTTTATATTTTAATTGCGCTCTTTTGCGCTATACTTTATTTTAAACCTAGCGTCATCCAAAGAACTGATAATACCATATTAACAATTGATACACATCTCAATTTTTATATTATTCTTTTCCTTTGACAATAACTTTCTCTCTTTTTAAGAACATGCATTTGAACATCATGTCTGTACTTTTTATTAAGGCTCTAACGCTCTTATGTTCACATCAATTAATTTGATCTTTATTTAATATTTCCTTACTTGGTTATTATTATTATTCATTTCATATCTTCATTCTTTACAAAAAGCTCAAAAGCTATTTCTTTCATATAACTCAAATTTACTTTTATTTAAATATCTTTCATGATAATTATTAATATTTCGCTTGCTCTTATGACATTCGTCAAATACACTGACATTTTATTCATATATTTCCTCTACTGGATTTATTCTTTTACATAATTATTTATAGTTTCTCAAATTTCTATTATTGTTCAGACCGCGTTTTCCCGATTCAGTATTTATTTATTTAAACACATCCCTTTTACTCAAAAACTCCGGTGGATTTGTACACAATCATTTCCCGACACCAAAATATAATGAAATTCATTACTCACATGTTTTTAAGGTCGTCTCATGACCTTTATCCTTGTGCGGTGTTTCATTTTTGCCCACTTTTTAACTTACTCCATATTGTAGAAATTCATCTCATGTACAAACACTTCTTGACACATATTCAATACACTTAACATTGACAACATTTTTAATACACAGGTGTATCCATTTAGAACACACAATAAACACTAAAAAATATTATTTTTACACACAATCTTGATAGATTTACACTTCACAACTTTTGATCACTAGGCCGTATTTTCCTAGCCTATCACACGTGACCTCTTAATCTCCCGTTTCCAAGGGTGAAATTTATTCAATGTCGGATTCCTATCCTGCAGAATACGAAAGTCTCGAAACATCTACTTTTCCCTTGAATCCTAATTCTTCGAATCCTATTCTGGATGACCGGCTCTTTCTCTAGCTTGAACGGCTTCTTTTTTTTAGATCTAGTTTATCGATCCTAGTGAAAGTCTGTTCGGATCGAGGTCCCCTCGATAACCTATCGATGATCGATGGATTTATTTTATAACAGCTAGTTCTCCTCGAGTCTAGTGCTTTAGAATAGTTCGTCTGCTTTCTGGAGATAATGTCTATAGTCTCCGTTCTTCTTTGTTTATTCGGTTCTCGCACTCCTACTTTTCTGAAATACGTTGCGAACCTTACTCTGTTTTTCCCTATTTGGGTTCTTTAAATTAGATAACTGTTTATCTTTCTATTACGGTACTTCCGTACGTTATGATATTTTCGGTCGTTTATTTAAAGACCTATCGCCTTAAGTCCAACGTGCGCAGCCTGCTCTGACTATATTTTATGAACCTTTCACTGTAAACTTGTGTACTGTCGGACCTAAAATCCAGTAACTAGGATTTTCCTAATTTTTCAACACGGCGATACTTGAATATTTCTTCTTTACAACTCCTTATGGAGGCACGCAAGTTGTTAATACTGCGACGCCCGTGGCTATCGGATATTAATTCTGCGGTGTAATACAGCGTTTCTCCCCTCAAGGAGTACTGGTAAACTGTCTTCGGTGTGAAGCAGAGTAACGCCCCACACGGCTGTCTGAATACTGATGCGTAGCAACACCCCCTCACGGAGTCTGTCGTGAACTGCATGTTTGGCTTGGAGATGCCCTGAGCTTTATACTATTTCGCTACAAAAAAATTAGACTCTAGCCCTTTCCGTACCCAACTTTTAAAATAATGGTTGCACCATTTTAAAAATTATACCTTCAAAAAGCTCGTCTTCTCAATGTTAAATAATCTCATTGCGCATAAGAATCGATCGTGCAATTCGGAGATATTCATTAATTTCTCGTCCTCAACTGTGTGGGTGTTGCTGTTCATTTGCTTTCTCCCCTCTTCACAGGCCTTGGTAAATCCCCGATGACGTCTACTTGCGTTTGCAGTTTTCTCCTGTGCAATTATTAAAGGGTTTTTCTTTACACAAAAATCTCTAATTCGAAATGATTCACCGTACTGTAATTGTTTACTTATTTTTATACTCGTAAACGGGTTAAATTTAATTATTCCTCTTCTGGCGCATAGGCGGTGTTGTCGTTTTCAAGCAAGCTCAGCTCGATTTCCGAGTCAGGCTTCCTTGTCTAACAGCTGAAATTTTCCACTCGGTTATTAATACTCATGACTAGCTCCTTCTGAATGTCAAGAGGGGTGATCTCATCTCTCGAACACCTGGCTTGCGTTGCTTGCACAATGTTAGTCTAGAATCCTGGCTTGATCTTTCTCTAAGTTACATTAGAAACTGTATGTTTCTTTCATTTCTTCCCTCAATACATGGATTCGACCTCCTTGGACCCTATGGCACATGGGTTCACTATATTGTGTTCATTATATTATTATTATTAGTATTATTATTATTATTATATTATGGCATACAACGACGAGACAAAGCTCATTATTAGCCCGTCGGTGGCAGAAACAAAACTCGAGGGTTCCCGAAAACTACATTTTAAGGCTCTAAAACCAACAGTTTGAGATATTCCCAGAAAACGGGTTCTCGAGAGAAGACATCCAACATTACATCTATTTCTGTAAAAATCAATGTCACTCCACTTATTACATTTCTGTGAAAGTTTGCAAATGGCTATCACGGAAGCAACTTAGACTGTAAAATTCATCAATGAGCAAGGGGTGCGCTAGAATTTTTTCACGTGATTTACACGTGTGATATGTCGTACAGAATTATATCTCCAAACAGCAACATTATTTTCAAAAAATACTGAATTGAAATAGTACTTTTTGCGGCTATTAGGAATTTGGGCCATTGTAGGCTAAAAAAACTGAATATCCATGCACCTTCTTCTTCTTCTTCTTCTTCTTCTACCTTAACCGATGCGGACGTTTGCTACCACCATGGCTAACACCTTCTTATCCTGTGCAATCCTGAAGAGTTCCGTGGAAGACAGCCCAAACCACGTTCTTAAATTATCCATCCATGCACCACAAGCCTTTATAATTTGTTAAAAGTGTCTTCCTGTGGATGGGGACTTTACACTACGGTGAGGGTCAGTCTTTATGTGAGGTGTATTGCGTTTCGTCTACGAGGTTTTCAATTTTATTTTCATGTCAGGAAGTACACGTTAGGAGAATTTATATTGAGCCCCCTTTTTTTTCAACAAACGGGTTCATCGTAAGGAAGATTTTGTTTGCAACTGTGTGGCTGAAATATCCATATTCGAACTTCTGGGTGATATGTTGTAGGTTGGTTGGTTGGTTGGTTGGTTCCTCAGTTTAGAAGCTGCAACAACGCGTTCACGCAGCCTCGTGTGTGTAGAATCTGTCTGATAACCGGTGTTAATTGTGATGGCTGTATTAGTGTGTGTTATCTGTATTTCAGGTAAAGACTGCAGACGATCAATTTCCAGTAGTTCCTACTTTTGCTACCAAATGCTACCGTCAACGACACATAACTATGGATTGGCTACTAGATGCCACCGCAATCGGCAAACTTTGGAACTAATAGAGCGTTAATCAAATCTAACCGACAAATTTAGCTTCACACAATTGTAGTTAGTGGAAGGTTCTATTACATGCCATAAATCTATGACATGGGACCGCCGGCTTTACTTCCCCTCCAAAGTAAGGCATACTTGGGGATTTTCGGCCATTCTGTGTATCTTTATGTACGCCTATAACTCGTGTTCGAATGTTTGGAGCATCGTAAAATTAGGTATCCATGAGAGTCAATACACCAATCATTTATAAAACTCTTCACCGTACTACTCATAGGAGGATTGGTATAGGAAAAAACTTTTCAAAATATTTGCTAAAATAGGCGAAATATAAAAATTGTCCTAGAAGGACGACCAAAGCATATGTTGCGCTTCTCAATGTGAGACACAAAATTCGGGAGTCTATAAAGGGTCTCCGAAAACCACATTTAAAGGCCCTTAAATTAACAGTGTGTGTGATATTCCCAGAAAACTAATTTCGATCTGACAAACGTATGAAGGAATAACAAGCCCCTAACCATTGCAACAGTAGCTCAATTGATAACGTCTGGTTATTAATACCGAAGACCGTTCGAAGAGCGGGTACTTCTGCTAGTCTCTGTATATATCAAAATTAAAGATTGTCGCTCTTTTCCGAATTTCCACGGAAATTTGCGATAGGCCTATTTGCGCGTTTCAGACTGTTTTAGGACGGATGCGCGCAAAAATATTTTTGTCTGTCTGTCTGTATGTTTGTCTGTGGCCAACTTCGTGCCCTTATAACTCGAGAACGGCTGGGTGGATCAACGCAAAATTTGATACAGATATCCATCAGAGGCACGCCACTAATCATTGATGTAACTCTTCTCCATACCTATCATAAAAGAGGGCCTACCCCTTAAAATGCATGCTGAAATGGGCGTAGAAAGACGATGAAAAGATCATTTTCTGCGTCTCAATGTGAGAAACAAAACTCGGGAGCCATACAGGCCCCGAAAACCACATTTTAAGGTCCTAAAACCAACAGTTTTTGAGATATACCCACAAATCTAATTTCATTTACTAAGCTATTGAAAGAATGCAAGCCGGTAACCATGGCAACACACTCTCTGAAATCCATCTATTTCTGCAAGACGCAATGCCATTCCATTTATTACATTACTGTGAACGTTCGAAAACGGCTATAAGGTTATCACGGAACCAACTTAAGCTTTAAAATTCATCAATACGTATATAATGCGCTTAAGGGGGTTAAGGGGTAGGCTACCCTTGAATTTTTCACGTGATTTACACGGGCGGGTGTGGTACTAAATGTCTATTAAATCGCTATCCCTATATTATTAAATTATTATTATGATTATTATTATATTATGACGAACAAGGACGAGACAAAACTCATTTTCAGCCCCTCGATGGCTCGGAGGCTACTACGTTTTAAGGCTCTAAAACCACGTTTCTGAGATATTCCTAGAAAACTAATTTAATTTAATAAACTAATAAATAGATGACGAGTACAGAAGTACACCACATCAGGAGCTATATAGATATACTGAGAAAATCACAGATGTGGCCAGGAAGAGACGTCTGGCTTTCTACGGACATGTCTCAGGATGAACCCAACAAGACTAACCAACTGGCTTCTCAACTACTGGGGAAAAGAAAGAGCTTGACACCGTCGCTAACAATAGTTAACAAGGATATCCAAGAACTGAAGATAATGAAAAGTGGCATTAGAAGCCGATCACATCTCAGAAAGATACTTAAGCAGAAGAGTTTTCAGGACAGACCACCCTGTAAGAAAACCGGCATCATCTGGACAAACGAGTGAAAGGAGAAACATAGCCAGAAAATGCACGAATATTGGGAAAACTTCAAGTCCCTCGCCAAACTGAAAAGTTGAACGTCGTGGTCCTTAGCAGGCCCATACGAAAGAAGAAGAACTAGAAGAAACTAATGAAGTAATGCAAACCGGTAACCATGACAACAGTAACACAAGAGGTGATATCCAACTTTCCATCTATTTCTGTAAGAAGGAATGTCACTCAATTTATTACATTTCTGTGAAAGTTTGCAAATGGCTAAAAGGTTATCGTGGAATCAAACATAGACTGTAAAATTCAACAATGCGACTAAGGGGGTCAAGGGGTACCCTAGAATTTTTACACGTGACTTACACGTGCGATATGCGATATGTTGTACAGAAGGTCTATTACATCTCCAAACAGCAACATTATTTTCAAAAATTCCTTGATTGGAATAGTGTTTTTGCAGCTTTTGGGAATTTGGTTCATTGAAGGCTAAAAATCTCGAAGTTGCATGCTCCACAAGCCTTTATAATTTATTAAGGGGGTCTTCCTGGTGATGGGGACTTTCCATAAAAGTGAGGGTCAGTTTTACTTTGACATATATTGCGTTTCGTCTACGAGGTTTTCAATATCATTTTCACGTCAGGAAGCACACGTTATGTGAATTTAGTTTGAGAGCACATTTTAAGTAATCATATATTTGTCGACAAACGGGTTAATCGTAAAGATGATTTTGTTTGATACTGTGTGGTTGATATATATTTATGTTTATGTACGCCTATAATTCATGTTCGGGTGCTTGGAGCATCGTTAAATTAGGTATTGTAACCACGAGTCAATACACCAATCATTTAGAAGACTCTTCAACGTACTTCTCATAGAAGGGTGGGTATAAGGAACAACTTTTCAAAATACATGCTAAAATATGCGAAAAATAAAAATTATCCTAGAACGACGACCAAAGCATATGTTGCGCTTCTCAATGTGTGACATAAAACTAGGAAGTCTATAAAGGGTCTCCGAAAACAACAATTTATGGCCCTTTAATTAACAGTATCTGCGATATACCCAGAAAACTAACTTCGTTCTGATAAACTTATGTAGGAATGACAAGCCCCTAACCATTGTAACAGTAGCTCAAATGATAACGTCTGGTTATTAATACCGAAGACCGTTCGAAGAGCGGATACTTCTGCCAGTTTTTATATATAGAGAGATGTCCTGGTATGCAGTGCAGTGATAACGCAACAATATTTTAACGTTGGAGTATTAATATTTGCACTCAAAATTCCGTATGAAAATACATGCGGTATTCAGAAATAATCACAACCTTTACTACTGAACGAAATGGAGATATGTGAACATGAATTAGGAACACATTACATCGGCTATTTACATGGTATGAACTCAACACAAATGGACAGACGGGGCATAGGAAGGAGAAATTCAAACGAGCTTTTCCTGTACGTGTCGTAGTTTTGGAGCACAAGATGGTACTGTTCTATGGTATGCTCCTATTACAAGTACCATAGCATGTAAGTGAGTGACACGTTCGTGTCCGCTGTAAGTTCCACCCAACGTTGTCAAGCAAGACTTTTGACTTATTGGTTTGCTAAGTTCGTGAAGGATTGAGTATTTTAAGGATGAGAAAGTTTCAAAGAGTGATTAGAGTCAGTCTCATATGTCTTTCTACTTAAATCTCAGTTGTTGTTGTTGTTGTTGTTGTTGTTGTTTGAGTCTTCAGTCTTTTGACTGGTTTGTTGCAGCCCTTCATACCTCCCTGTCCTGAGCTAATCGTTTCATCTCTACATAGCTACCACACCCTACATCCGAGGCAATCTGTTTATAAAGGTACAACAAACAAAAGAACCCTCGGCTACTTCGGTTCGCGCAGCTCACATCGGCTCGTCCCGATCTCCCCCGACTATCTCTACTTAGTATATAACTAAGTCCCCGATTCTTGGATGTCACTGGTAATCTCGAGAACCACTGGATGGATTTTGATGCGGTTTTCACCATTCTGTAAAGGATATCTCGAGGAAAGTTCCTGTAGAAAATAATTTATTTGTGATCAAAGGAAGCCAAGCAGTAACGATTTCAGTGAAAAGGTCGGAAAAAACTTGGCTTCCGTGCGCTTCTTAAGCTTACGCTGGGCAAACCGTTAAAAATATCAATATACTATGAGCGTAATAAATGTTCAGCATGAAAAGTTCTACACCAAAGTCCGCGAGAGCATGTCTCTATCTTCAATACATCGCCCACTATAAGTGTTTTTAGACTGGATGGAAGTGGTCTTTGTATTTCATGCACCTCGCCATTCTTAAATTAAATCTGACAAGAATCCGTTGCACATGCTATCTCCATGATAATATATTTAAGAGCCCAGTCAGTGATTTTAACCCATCATACCGAGACGTAAAACGGATATACAGTAGGTCGTAGTTCATTGACATCGAAAAAAAGCGCTTATCGCCTAAAGCATTCGTAACTGTTCCCAGGCGAAGCCGGGGTGGGTTGCTAGTACGGGATAAAGGAGTGCGCGGCTGGCTGTCAATCGCCGTCACATACCATATCGTAAGTACCTGCAGCCAGCTGTTCGATTGAGGTTATTCCTTCATAAATGCTGCAAACGCAATGCAATTAAAAGAACAAGAGTAAATGTAAAGTGACCGAAAGTATTAAGCGCGGAGTTAAATGAAAATACAGTATTTATGATGTTCTAGTTGTTAACTATGGTTTGAAGAAATATACTGTTCCAATAAGCGTACACACAGAGAGGCTATAATATCAACAACACGAAAGAATGCATCAGGTGTAGAAAACTGCAGACGACCCTTGGCCATAGACGTTTTCCCTTCCGCTATTATACGCTTCACGAGTGACTTTGAAACACCCGTTGCTTTACTTGTTGAAGCCACAACATTATAATTGAGTTTATGAACGGTTTTCTGTTTTCGTAGGTGAGCAGTTAAGTTATAGACTATTTCTCTACCTTGTCCCCTTAATGGTCGTCCAGATTTGCTACCAGACGTCGAAGTAGAAGCCATAACGAAACTCAAATGATACTATAGTTAAGTTTGTCGCTTAACAGTCTTCTTTAGTGATATACCGTACTAAGAAGTTGTCGCAACTGCTAAGTCAGTAGGTCTCGTGGTTCTTACTTCTGATGAGTAGTATCTGCTTTCTATGAATGAGAACTCGTTGGTTAGTTTGTAGAAGTATGTATTAATCTTTGACAATCCAATATATACAAGTTAACACCAGACAGTCAACCTGTTTAGTCGCTGCTGTAACTGGAAGAGGCCAGTGCTCCTCAGCGCAGGGCTTTTATACAAGTCCCTTCACAAGGGAGAGGGCAATGTGCGTCATACAGAATATGGACTCATGGTTCCGATAACAGGAATTCCATGAAGCGAACACTCATAGGCAGTGTGTCATTTCCTTGGTTCCGAGAATAAGAATTCTCTGAATTGAATACAAGCGAACACTCATAGGCAGTGTGTGTCATTTCCTTGGTTCCGAGAATAAGAATTCTCTGAATTGAATACTCACAGGAAGTGGGGTAAACATATCGAGATATACAGAATGACAGATACACGCGGCTTGCTATTCCATCTCTAGTAATAATAATCATAAGTCTTAGTTTAGAATGGGGTCTGGAGTTCGACCCTAGACGGAATACATAACTCTATTACTAGAATAGCATGGTACATAACACTATATACTGTACATAAACACATTTACAAATCAAGTACACGCTACACGACAAGGGATTATAGGACTACAATAAAGAAAACGTATATAAAACTGAGAAAATAATAAGAGCGCGAAAATGGATTGGCCACGATGCTCTTGTCAGCGATTCTCCGCAGTGTGCTCGGTACGGCGACCAGACAGCATGTGACCCCCTCCACCGCTCCTCTGTGACGTCGCACATCAACTCGGAATGAATGCGCGGGGAAGTGAGCTTTGCGCAGGTTCTTTTGATCGTTGCCACCTTATAACATATTCTAACCTTGGTCTGCCCCTACAGTTCTTGTCGTCGACCCTTCCTTCCATAACTAAGCTTGCTATTCCTGGGTGTCTTAGCATGTGTCCTACTAACCTATCTCTTCTCTTCATTAGCAGTCGCCAGAAACATCTCTCCTCTCCCACTCGTCTTAATACCTCTTCGTTTGTAACCCTATCTACCCATCTGATCTTCATCATTCTCCTGTAACACCACATTTCAAATGCTGCAATTCTCCTCTTTTCTGCTGCACCAATAGTCCAAGTTTCACTTCCATAGAGCGCCACGCTCCAGACAAAGGCGTCAGTTACTTCTCTAATATTAAGAGCACCTCACCACCACACAAACTCCAACAAATGATTTTTTCTTGAAACTGCTATTATAAATAAATGACTCAATGTTACAAAAACAAAAGCTGATTGGTATTCTTATTTTGGCTTGTGGCGCTTAACACTTCAGTTTATCAAGCCGAGTTCGGTCTTTGCAAAAGTTTTGATTGACACACCTGATTTTAATGAAGAAGCTCGAGGCCCGTCTATTGGAGTACCACCTTTTTTCACGTAGATTATGTACAGTAAACAATCTATGACAAGTTTGTTAACAGTAAAGCAGTAATATAGCCTTGGAACAATGGCATATAAAGTGTTTTGTTCAGGAGTGATCCTGGGTGCTTCCCATCACTACGAACGAAACTGGTGGCCAAAGGCAGAACTTCATTAGACAATGAATATCGTATAATTGTTCGTATAGACGCGAATAAACCTCTTTAAATGAAGTTATATTTACAAAAATAAACACAAACATAAAATATAGAGTTGTGTAGAAAGCAATCTCAAATGGAATGTCATTTGGCTGTTACGCTATGAGCCCGGACGTTGGAGCTATCCTCAAAATCATGTCATAACCACAAACTAATTTAACCTTATAATGTTTGTATCAAGGAATGTACCTATTGCCATGAAGGGTAGAAAGCTGGTATCCAGTAGTAAGGATAATAATGGAACGGGATTACATTGGCACGGAGTGGTTCCATAACGGCAACCATGTCTCACTGTACTCATATCCCCATGGAATATCTGAATGCATCAATCAGCATCCAAACCTCCAGCATGAGACGATGAAACACAAATAGAATGTTGTGATCTCGAAACACGTCAAGAGTTTTGCTAGTCAAAAGCTTCAAACCAAAGTAAGCAAGGCGTATCTGTTAATAAGGTTAACTTTTACTGAGTCAATCAAAAGTTTCAACTCTACCATGTGCAATAAAGGTAAATCACCTTCAAAGCCTTTTCCTTGAATGTAATTTCGAATTGATATACCGTACAGCATATTTCATTAAGAAGTGCTGGATCAATGCACTCAGATATTTAGCTGAAGACTGAGGAGCCACGCTTAGGAACAAGACCAAATGCAAATTAGTCTTCGCCACTTTCAGACAGATATCTGAATTAAAGTGAATTTTGTTTAAGGATGAACTTAATGAATTTAATTTGCCACTTTTTGACTTGTAAATATTCCTCTGAAAATTAGGTTTTAATAATATTACGACTATTTTATAAGAATGACTAGATTAATTACAGGCATGAAAAATGTTTGTATATTCTGCAAAATATAATGATTCAAATAGAACATCCGATACTAAAAGAGAAACTGATAATTCAAGATTAGGAACTAACCTCCAACTTTGCAACGCTATCTTCATGCTAATCTTTCATATTTAGGGTGTTGTCAGTGCCGTCACTTAACATTCTATATACTTACTAAACGATAATGAGGATGTGATGGATTACTGCTTCAAAAGCGAAAGGCAGACGATATGAAGCTAAAGCATTGCCTAATAGCAATGAATAAGAGAAAGCTAAGTACTTGAGATTCCTTGATGAATTTAAAAGAAGCTACCAAAGTTATTAATTTCCCTCTCTGTTTCACTCGCAATATAATCCGTCTTAAGAAACGTTAATGATATCTTAAATATCATTCTAAAGGGTTGTGTAATTAATCACTTGCTTTTTTTTTACATTATTCAGCCTTCCTTCTCTTTCCAAATGAAATGGTTATAGATTTAAAGTAGAATATTATATTCTCTTTAATTGACGATCCGTTCCGAATGCTATATTAAAAGTGCTTTACATTTTAATATCATGGCGAGCAATTATAAATGGACTGGGGGGTTCCCCGTGGCGCGCGCAGCCTGGGTATAGCCACTTTAGCTTGTGAGATTGCCCATCTCCGTACAATGAGGGAGAGAGGGAGAATGCAGTATTATTTAAGGAAAGGAGAGAGGAACACTCTGAGGCAGCCACACTTGCATCTAATTTGAGCTCCAAGTGCGATGGCAATGAGCGATTAGGAAACATTTTCTCCACAATTAAAGAAAACGCTCCATCCCATTTTTCTTTGACTTCCTTTTATCTCATTCCAGACCTTATTCATTTCTACAGTTATTATTTCACAGTGTTAAAAGAGACCATTTTACAAAAGAGTGAACTTAGCACCCTGCTCCTTTTAACTTTTTAAATTTAATTGCGTTGAGAGAGGTTCACTCTTATGGTGGAGGCAAATCCCTTTACAGCCCAGCTTCAGTCACACTAACACATAGTTAAGCATAATTACTCTACACCTTACGTGCTGACAGAATCCTCCACTGTTAGTTTCCTCACTGAAAAGAAAAAACTAAGGAATTAAGTCGTTTCTATTTCGGGATTTAGAGGCAGATGACCTTGCTTTTGCGCCACTTAGAACAACAATAACTAATTAACTATCATTATTCCAGGGTTTACGATGACGTGGTCATTCAGCCCCTTCTACTTGAAATCTCGCCTGAGCCTAACTTACCACTCCTTGTCAAGAGATGGATATGAATTTCGCAATTACCTTACTACTGGGATTTGGGGCTTGAAATTAAATATTTAACCCCTTTATTTTAAATATATAATTTGAAAATGTATTCTATTTTAGTGACACCTTCAATTTAACTACGAATGTTGAAGCTATTCTCTCGAAGACGACACTCAGTTTGACACCAACCCATGACAAGCAGACACAATTTAAACTGAGGGCATATTTGGTCGTTATTCGACCTCGAGGGCAGCTTCAGCTAGTCCGGAGATATTAGATTTGAATCCTGGCACTGGCAGCAGCCACCCAGGGTGGGTTTTTCCCTCAGGTTTTTCCACATTCCGTCCATGCAAATGGCAGGACATTACCCTACTTTTAGGGCACTCACATCATCACTGTACCTAATACAGTTACAGAAACAACTACAGTCATCACAGACATGCAGGTTATCAGACGAGATCATCACACTCTGAAATACACGGAATTTATGCCCAATATGTCCCAAGCCCCTAAAATGAATTACCAATAGCACAGTATCTCGGATACATACAAAGTTTGAGCTGAAATTTCAAAATATTCAGCCAAAAAGCTCACTTTAATTATTTATTTATTTATTTATTTATTTATTTAGAGCGATATACTACGTGCAGATAAGAAATTAATCATGTCAGAAAATGACCCTAGGGCCGTTTTCACCAACGTCCATTATATCTTCATTCATCATTAAAGGTTATTTAACTTTGCACGAGCTTTTCATCAAACAGAATCGCTCGTTATCTTACCACTAACAAGGAATTACGTAAAATGGCAAAATCTGACCACTCAACTCTCTAAAGCATCGTTTAAGTGGAGGGAAACAGCCGAACTCTACCTCGCGCCTCCTACAATGGCGGTTTGTTTCCGAGTTTCACACGAAATAAAATATTTTTATGACAATTAATTCATAAACAAGTAGTTCCGCGAAGAACTAAATAGCCTATTTTCATATATCCTACTAATATCTATTGCCTCTATCAACATACAAATCGTCAGTTTGATTCCTGTAATAGATTCGTAGATATTGAGAACGGTCTAAATATTTTGGAAGGTCACCATGTTGGATTTGTATATTATAGGCCTTAGATTTATGTACTAGTACATGAAGACTATTGTGTAGGTGTTTTATTCAAACTTCAATCGCATGATTAGGACACAAGAAATAAAAGCGGGGTTTTTAAATTTCGCTCAGCCGCCATCTTGTGGTTATGAAAATAATTTAAATTAATTAGATGTCAGTCGATTAATATTTGTATAAGCATACACCGTATCAAATTTCACTGCGCTCGGATGGTTAAAACGCAAGAAACTTCCATTTGAATATTTAAATTTCGCGTCGCTGGCATGTTGGATTTATGCTCGCCAGGTTATTGAACGTCCCATAGGTGAATGTATGTTTATAGCCTGTATACACATTCAAAATTTCAGTTTGGTTGCTGTAGTAGATGAATAGTTATTGACGACCGTCTAAATATTTCGCATGGTCAAAATGTTGGATTTTAATCCATGTAGGCCATAGAGCTATTTACTATTAGATGATGATTATTGTGTACGTTCATTATGCAAATGTTGTTTTCGATCGCATGATTAGAACATAAGAAATAAAAACTTAATTTTCGAAATTCGCACAGCCGCCATCTTGAGGTTATATAAACAATTGAACTAAATTAGATACCAGTGCATTACAATGTATATAAACATTTGCTGTACCAAGTTTCATTGCGTTTGGATCATTAAATCGCGAGAAAGGTCTATTTAAAACTTTAAACTTCGCTTGGCCGCCATGTTCGTTTTGTAGTTAACCGGTTTTTAAAAGTCTCATAGATGAACTTCTAGTAGTGCCCTTTATCTTCGTACAAAATTCCACGGTGATACCGGTAATAGTTTCAGAGATATAGAATGCTGGTGAAATATTTCTCATAGCCGCCATCTTGAGGTTATGTAAACAATTGAACGAAGTTAGATTTCGATGCATTACAATGTGTATAAACATATACTGTACCAAGTTTCATTGCGATTGGTTGGTTAAATCTCGAGAAACGTCCATTTAAAAGTCACAAATTCGCTTGGCCACAATGTTGGTTTTGTAGTTACAAGGTTTCCAAAAGTCACATAGGTGAACTTCTAGTGCAGTTGTAATACTTAAAGTTGAAGTCTGACAGCTAGTGCTGGAGGGAGGAGCATTGCACGTGCCATTTCACGCGGTTGCCACATTCCTGCATTCCATACCCAACCCTTCTTACTTCCGGCTGGCTTGTTCGTTCGTTCATTCTGACCGCTGTGTTTTCCTGTTGACTACCTGGCCAGACCATGACTGACTTGGTCTTATGTTCGGTTTTCTTTAACAGAGTTCGGGCTGAAAAGCTTAGACAGTAGAGCACTGACTTTCTGAGCTCAACTTGGCAGGTTCGATCCTGGCTCAGTAAAAATATATGTGCCGGCGAATAGCATCCTCTTTAAACGGATCCAGATTTGTAATTCTGGAGGTTCTATGCCGCTTCTTTCCAGGCGTGTGCAGTTTAGATGAACCCTCTTCTGAGTTGTTATATTTCTCCATCGTAACTCTTGTTACAGTACTTTTACTAAATCTAAGAGCTTTCGCAGTGCGTTCTTGAACTCTCTGGAATGGAATTAAGGGAACATTCCTTTCCGAAAAACTCTTAGCCTCCTCTTCAAAGAATTCCCTTGCGGCACATATCATTTCTCCTCCTTGGTGATGAATTGTCACACCATGGCCGGCGGTATTTTTTTCATGAGGTGGACGAGTTCTGGGCCTCCCCCTCGAGGAGTATTCATAATGCTCAATATATATATTGCAATACAATAATTGTAGGTCAACGTAATTAGTATTTAAAATACCGTTAGATACTTAATGACGGCCTCCAAACAGAAACAGAAATAGAATAACACTCACACTGAACTGCTTGTGACAAGATCTAACTCAGAAGTGCGAGGTTTGGCAACTCCTACAAACTCCTCCTCAACACAAGCTGACCAGAGGGGTAATCTCCATGGCAACCGCAGGCGCCCCACCCCGTTTCCTTGACAACCGTACCCCCACCTCTCTTTATCCCACCCCGGTAGGCAGTAAAAGGACCTCTTCCAAGAACTGTCAGACTTCAACTTTAAGTATTACTACTGTAGTTCCTTTTATCACGGTACAAAATTCCAGGGTGATATCGGTAATAGTTTCGGAGATATTGAATGCTGGTGAAATATTTCGAACAGCCGCCATGTTGAATTGGTGAGACGTAACAAAATTTGAAGGGCACGGTCGGGGTCGCCCGGAATAGTGCTATGAAGTTACCGAGTTTCATTGAAATCGCTCCAGCCGTTTAGAAGTCATTAGGGGGGACACACAAAAATCCATCAAACACACACGGACAAAAGGTGATCTCATAAGCCTATTTTTTCATAAATGAAAATAGGCTAAAAATCATACATGTTTAATACCAAGAAGGAAGAATACGGAATTTAAATAAAGCATATTTGAATTGGGATTGAGACACCTTAAAGCTCTGCATAATTAACTCGATGTCCGCAACGCTACCACTTACGCTACGAAGTCAACGGGGAGAGCGTGTTAGCTAATTAAACAATGTACATACACAACTGCCAGTTCTCCTAAATACTTTGTTCACATCATTTCAAGCTTTTGCCATGAATAAGGTCTTCTGCATTTCCCTTCCTTATATTTATGTTCCAGAAAATCTCAAAGAAGCATCGCAAACAACGATAAGTGCTACATATATCCATGATAACCACCCAATAATTCTCGTTTTTAAGGTAAATAGGAATTAACTATTTGTTAGTAAAGAGTTGGTGAAAATGGCCGTTACAGACAAAGGTTAAGAGAAAATGCTAATAAATAAATAAATAAATAATCAATAAATAATACAAATTATTCTTCTTATGGTGCCAATTTCGGCCACATTACGACCTTCATCAACAAAACAATGAACATTTTAAAAAGAAAAGTATAGATATCTGATAATTTGTATCAAACAATATATTCTTAGGGCAGTTAAGGAGATATTTTAGATAGCAAGTCTTTTAGATATATTATTTAACTTAATGTCCTTAATTAAATGTTGATTTATTTTATTTACAGAATCCCAAGGTATTGAATCGTTTTCTCCCCTCAACTACCCTCAGAAATTAATGTTTTATTATTATTATCATCAGATATCCTTTCTTTGACTTGGAACCTAATACTTGTTTCTTTGTAAAATGTTCTTTCTTCTGCTGGTGAAAGCCATTATGCGGCCGAAATCGGTACTATAGAAATAAAAAAATAATTATATTACACACAGACTAAAGGTTTCTTAGGAATTGACTACCTGTAGCAGGCTGAGTCTATTTTGGAACATTTATCGAAGAATATGTACGTCATCTGTCATCAGAAACGGGAATAAAAATCCCATATAGATTTTTGAAGTAATATTTCTAAAGATATATAAGTTCTGAGGTTGTCGTAAGATAATGAAAGTTTCCTTGGCTAATCGTACGTGTGACGGCTCGTCGACGAGAAGAAAGGCTAAAGCGAGCTGGGCTAATCATGCGAGGTGAGGATCTAAACGATATTCAGTGAAGGGGAAAATTGTACGGGAGCCGAGGAATCTGAAAACTGTAATTAAATTTATGATGTGATGTGAAATCGATATGCTCGACTCGACTCTAGCTGAGAGGGTGAATTGAGTCTCGCTGAAAGTTGGAGGGGGGAGGAAGAGTCCGGAGTAATGCAGCACCTAATAAATTTAATAAACGTTACATTTGTAGGAAATATACTACGAGATACTTGACTTTTATTGCAGAGAGAAAGGAACTGAAGAAGACGAACCCAATGACCGTTAACATTACAATAATTAGTATAGTAAGATTCAGGCAGATCTGTCTACACTAATCGTACACTCCTAAGTGAATATCCAAGGATAATACATATTTGCTTCTGCCCCTTCACTCTCAATTCCCTCTCATCCATCATTTATATCTTTATCGCTCGCACTCTCTCTATCTCTTTGATCTGAGCAAGGCCTTCGATTGTGTCAGCCATGTGTAGCTCCTTGCGAAGCCTCACTCCATTGGATTAAGGCAGAGTGCGTTATCAAGGTTTGACTAATATTTATCAGGTCGGTTACAGAGATTTGTCTTTTTAGACGGCTGTTCATCGAAATGGCAATCAGTATGAAGTGGCATCCCCAAGGATTAGTTCTTGAACCACTGTGCTTCTCGCTCTACATAAATGATGCATCTACAGCACAGTATTCAAGAACAATCGTTACCATACAGTATGTAGGTTCATAATCTTAAGGCCTGTTTTAACGTCCGTCCGTGTAATGTGCGTCATTTTTCAAAGAAGACATTGCCCATCTCCATCAGTGAAGCCTGAACTGAAACCTCCAATTTTTTTTCAATGACTCACCTCACATCTATTTGCTATAATAAACTAATAAATACTGTCGATGTTAACTCACTCCTACCGGTAAACGTATTAAATAGTCATAACCCGTACAGTAACTCCGTGATAAACTTAAGAGTAAATTTTGATACTACCTTATCTAGGACAGAGCATAGAGCAGTTCCAATAAAGAAGCCTCAATCATCATTGCAAATCTTGAAACGGAATACCCTTTATTGCCGTTGAAAATGCGCAAATTTTTAATCCAGACTCTGTTATTCTCTATCATGGACATATAGAGCATCACGTGCGCCAAAGTCTGAACCTGAAACATATGAATAATATTTATTAACCACATTGTGTATAAAACTGTTAATTAATTGTGTATTGCAGTGTCCTACACATATGGTGCATTGATATACTGTATATCGGTGGGGCTGTGTTATCCTTTGGTTGAACATATTCGTTAATGGGCTGCCACTCCCGTGCATAGGTGGTGCAACCAGTATTTGGCTTCCTTCCATTTCTTGTATATCATCGCTGGGATGATAAGGTGTACGTGATTTATATCTCTTGCTTTCTGACACCTGTCTTCCAGGATTCTGGTGCTTTGTGGTGTTGGTATCAGGCTATGATCTGCCATCAGGTCTTCTACGAAAAAGGTTGTGTCGGTAAGAATATATGTTATTCTGTTTTGCGTAGATTTTGATACGAGGTTATATTGATTCCCTCCAGTCGTTTGAGATATGAGTATGTGAAGTGGTTCCAAACAAGTCGTATGTTGTATGAAGAAATGGGCGCTATTTGTATGTTAAATAGTTTCAGGGATGTACTAATGTATATTATTATTATTATTATTATTGTTTAATCTCCGAAGTGCAGTCAATTCTATTTTACCATAAGGTATGTTAGTGTTGTAGTTTATACAAAATATACAATTTCTCTGATAAAATTCAATACATAAACAGCAAAATAGACATGAACAGAAATGAAAAGATAAAAGTATGATATGTACAATAGTGCAACAAATGGTCAAGTGCACTTGTCTATTTGAGAAGTAATTTTGCATTAGCCTATAAATAGTAGACTCAGTTTCTTTACCTCCAAGGTTGCCTTCATTGCTCCTTCTCTTCTGTCTGCAATGTGTTTGGAAATGGTATGTCACCTGCTGTGTGAGTAAATGACTTCGGAACATAGTTGTCTTTGGAGCAGTAATATGTGTTGAGCAAGTATTGAAAATGTGAACGCAGGGCCTGTGTTGTCTAGGAAATCCAAGATAATGTCCACGTAATTTTGTAAGCCACCACAACAGCGCTCCTCTATCTAAGACTTGAAAATTCACCGCGGTTTGAAGCATTGTCGCATTGATGTAAGTGTCCAAACACGCCTGAGCAACACCTTAATATAAAAAGCAATATATTTTACAATATGTTTCTGACTAGGCTACTACAAACACTTGCCATTTATCTTTTAACCCTGTATATTATAGCAGATAGAATAACGAATTAATGTTGGTAACTTCCTTGGCATCGTCCAATTTTTCATACAGCTCATAATTGTGTTATGAGCGCGTCTGTGACTATGACGTGTGTAATGAAGGGTTTGAATACCGTTCCAATAATAATGACGTGATTTATCGACATATCAGGCTACTAATGAGATGGCTGATGGATTAATTTGATATTTTTCAACTATTAATTATCGTTGGAAAGGCTTATTTGTCCAGGGGAAAGACAATGTGAAGATCCGCATGTCACGGTAGATAATGTTAATGAAATTGTTGGGTAAAATATATCAACAGTGTTAGCTCAGCGCGTTAACGCACAGGACCAGGCTACATTATGAACCGGTGGATGATTAAAATTGAACCCATCGTCGTCCATTCTTGACACTGTATCCTATTTTAATCCCCACCCAAATGCTAAGTTAATTCCTTCTAACAGACCATGTCTACCTCCTTCCAACTCCTTTCTTGGGTTGAGGGCATTTCCTTTCCTCCTGTATTTTATTTACATTCTCCTCCTTTTTGTTTCCCATAGTCTCTTCTAGTTTGTAGGAGAGTAGTTAGTTTTAGTTGTAGGTGTCATTAGATTAACTTTCATTTTCACTATCACTCTAACCATTAGGGGGCGATAACCTAGATGTAAGGCCCCTTAAAAAAACAAAAATTATCATCATCATCATCATCTCAACTCCTTTCCTTGATCATTATTCATTTATCCTCCATAATCGCCTGTGATAAGGTTGAGATTGGAATAGGCATCACGATATGAAACCACTTGGCACGTAAAACTCAGCAATTCTTCTAGGTTTGTGCCGTGTCTTGTGTGGGGTTCCGCCTAGGACACCAAGCTGTCTCGTCGGCGGGCTCTTGGTGTCCCCGCCCGGACTCCCACAAGAGTAACCAACTGCGCGCAACCTCCCTTTATATAGAGTGCAACTGCACTACTCTTGACTGCGGGAACTAGAAGCTCAAGCAGCCTTAACCTCCCTTTGAAGGCTTCCAAAAAGATAGTATATTGGCATTCACGGCCGGTGAATTAAAACTCAGCAATTCTTCTAGGTTTGTGCCGTGCCTTGTGTGGCGTTTCGCCTAGAATGCAAACACATTTGCCATTGAAAACAAATGTTTTTAAATATCCGTATTGATGTTAGAATTAAACGTTTAAAATTATACGCCAAATCAATACTTAAACAAATATAGGCTATATTTTATATATTGGGACATGTTTCGACCTTCAATGAGGTCATCTTCAGCTTAAAAGAAAATCAATTATAAATTGAAAACTAAAATAGCATATATGGCTTAAATCTAAATTATAAATGAAAAATTAATAATTGTAATAAATAAAGTCTAGTAATAAAATGGATATCCTTACAAATGCAGTATTAATTAAATAAATATAAGATTGGTCTTTTTACAATAATTTTAAAAAAGTAGTTAGAAAATAAGAACTATCAACGGTGAGTGTAAAAAAGTTAAGCTTAAAAAAAATTCTCAAAATATACACCCAAAAAAATTTAGAAAATCAATAAAATAATTCAGTTCGGCGCTTGATTAAATAAGTTGAATCCTCAATACGGAGTTTATTAACAATTTTGAATAGGTGCCAACCAGTATTAAGATGAAGATGACCTCTTTGAAGGTCGAAACATGTCCAATATATAATATATATATTTGTTTATGTATTGATTTGGCGTATAATTTTAAACTTTTAATACGTAGATCCTCGCCACACCGGTCCCTAATAAACGGGAAAAATAATAGGTAGAAATACATTTTTACACTTATTTCGGAAGCAGAACTGTTTTGCATAGATTAGTTACAGGTGTCTTCCGTGAATGGTAAGGATAGCACGTATCCCCTCGCAGAATGTTGCCTTGGTGCCTTGGAAGGACTTATAAATGTTGACCACGATGCTTTATTTTGATCCGTAATGACTTGTTACAATGCTTATTGTTGTTGAAATGGAATAACATACTGCAAAAAGTAATCCATCTTGTCAGTACAATACCGTATTTCTTTCCATTAGTACATGTTTCAATCCCCAATGTGGCTTTTTTTCTAGCTAAATACGCCTTATTCTAAATACTTCTGCACGTTAAATAGTTTTAAAAGCACTTTTACTTCAAGTTAAGATCGTCAAAATTCCTTTTACTCCGTTGTTTAGAGTAGCCGTTGATTCGTTTAGGAGCTTTGCGACATCGTGGTCATATATCCCCGTGTACTTGAGTGTGTGTAGAATTCGTCAGGTAATCTGTGCTATTGTGATGTCTGTATTAGTGTGTGTATTTGTAATTCAGATGAGGATTGAGAAGGAGTCGGACGTGGCCTTAATTTAGTAACCATCCCGGTATTCTCCTAGATTAGGTGTGTGGAAACCACGGAAAACCACTTCCAGGATGGCTGAGGTGGGAATCGAACCTGCATCTTCTCAGATTTGATTCACGAGGCTAAGTGTACCCCGTTCCAGTCGTCAGACTGGAATTATCTTTCTTGACAGAGCCGGGAATCGAACCCGGGCCTCCGTGATTACAATAATGATAATTATTATTATTATGTTATTGGTTTTACGTCCCTTTCATCTACTGTGGCTTTTAGAGACGCCGGGGTGCCGGAATTTTGCCCCGAAGGGGATCTTTAACGTGCCAGTAAATCTACTGACACGGCTCCCTCGCATTTGCGCACCCTTAAATGCCAGCTGACTGCGCCAGGATACGAATCTGCAACTCCGTGGTTACAGCCAAGAGTGCATGTCACTACGCAACGAGGCGGGCCATTGTTTAGAATATCTGCAAAGTGACGTCACACAGTTCCGTTCTATGTTTCTTTTTCTCTCAGCAATGAAGCGGCTTCTGTGGCGTAGTCGGTAGCATGCCGAGTTTCTATGCCCAAGATAGCGGGTTCAAACCCGGCCAAAGCCATCGGATTTTTAAGAGCGTTTAAAATCCCTCAGTATGCCTTCCTTCGGAGGGGAAGCAAAGCCGGCAGTCCCATGTCATAGATTTATGGCATGTTAAAGAACCTTCCACTAATTACACCTGTGTGAAGCTAAATTGGATAGGTTAAGAATGTAAAACAACGCTCTTAGGTTTCTACGTTTGTTGCCAAGAGCCGACTGCGGTGGCGTATGGTAGCTAAGTTCTGAACTTGGCCTAGTAGTCGTTGACGGTGGCGCTTGGCGGCAAAAGTAGAAACTATTTGAAAAATTCTAAGTTGCAGTACTTAAATAAAAAAAAACAGATAACACACACTAATACAGTCATCACAATTAACACCGATTATCAGACAGATTCTACACACACCCAAAGTACACGGGGCTACATGACCGCGTTGTCGCAGCCCCTAAACTTAAGAACCAACCAACCAACCAACCAACCATCTCTCAGCAATGATACATTTTAGAATTAAACTAAAAGTGTAGTGAACTGCCGGAAGTCCAGTGTATTGCAGTTTAGATGCATAACGGAACAGGCTCTCGCTCAGCCGTAATGAGGTGAAATATTCTTATATACAGTACTAGCAACCCAACATAGCTTCCGCCGGTATCTTAAATGGTTTACCCAGCGTAAGCTTACAAGGTGCACGGGCGGCAGGTCCCAGACACAATTCAGATATGTCGAAGTGAACAGCGAATCTCTAAACACATATACTCTTCTCTGAAGTTTAAACTCGACACGACTCGACAGTTTCATTCTGACCGAATTTGGGGTGATAGGCTCACTCGCTAGCTCAGTAACTCACTCCGTAGCTAGTAATTTAAATTTCCACAGAATGGAGATTGTTGGAAGAAACGAAACGTAAAAACACTTAGTGGGCGATGTATTAAAGATAGAGATATACTGTCGCCGACTTTTTTTTTTTTTTGTAGAACTTTTCATGTTGAACAATTCTTACACTCATAGTAACTTATAAATATATTTTTTACGGTTTACCCAGATTGATCTTACTCGGACGGCAGGTTTTTCTTCGACTGGATTCACTGAAATCCTTTCTGCTCAACTTCCTTTGGTCATAAATTAATGTTTTCTTCAGAAACCATCCTCGAGAAACCCTTTACAGAATGGTGAAAACCACATCAAAATCCATCCAGTGATTCTTGAGATAAGCCGCTACATTCAAGAATCGGGGATTTTGTTCTATACTAAGTAGGGAACAGGAAACAGGCAATTAGCCATACACTTTGATGTGAAAGTTGGAGAACAAAAGAAGGAAGACCTATTCGCACATTCCTTGTTAGCTACACAATCAACTTTTACAGCAGACAAAGTAGACTTTTACAGGCTGCCTGAAAATTCTCTAACACTGCATTCCGAAACTTGGAAATTTTCCGTTAAAATGTCTATTATGATTTCCTTTTTCCACGTAGCACAGTTTTAGTTTAATGAAGGTCTGCCTGCATGGCTCAGCGGTAACGTTCTCACTTGCTGAGCCCAAGGTTGCAGGTTCGAAGCCCGGCGCAGTCAGCTGGCATTTGAGGGTGCGCAAATGCGAGGGAGTCTTGTCAGTAGATTTCCTGGCACGTTAAAGATCCCCTTCGGGGCGAAATTCTGGCACCCCGGCGTCTCTAAAAGCCAGAGTAGTTAAAAGGGAAGTTAATCCAATAACATTATTATTATCAGTTTAATGAAGGGCATTTAACAAGTGTTTCACTCCCTAAGTTCAGGGGACCGCCAAAACTCCACTTTAGACAAGTTTCCGTTTAATAATGAGAAAACTGAATAGGCCTACATGGAATCCAAACATGGCAATGAGAAATATCTGGAAACAAGGTTTGGAAATATCAAAAGGACAGAATAATTCAAATATCTTGGTGAATGGATTCAACCTAATGTCCGTGATAAGGAAGCCAATAAGGTCAGAGATCGTAGGATGGAAACTGCATATCGATTAACGCAGAATAGACATAACAAGAAAGCCATATCCTTCAGAGCAAAGTTACGACATTATGCCGCTGTGATTAAACCGGAAGCTCTTTATAGTTCTGAATGATTTATTTTAAACAAAAAAGAAGATACAAAGGAGTTAGAAAAGAAAGAACGAAGAATCCTCAGGAAGATATTGGGGCCAGTACAGAGAGCAGATGGCTTATGGAGGAGAAGGAGGAATAGTGACTTGTACAACCAGGCGGAGAAACTTACGGACACGATGCGTAAGAGAAGGATTACATTTTATGGCCACCTCACACGAATGAACAACAATAGGTTAACCTAAAGGATATTCACTTCTTCTTCTTCTTCCTCTTCTTCTTCTTCTTCTTCTTCTTATTCTTCTTCTTCATCTTATCCCACTTCAAGTGGGGTCGATGTTTCTGGCTAGTCTTTTCCATTTTATTCAGTCCCACACTTCGTCATCCCCTAACTGCTTCTCCAATAGGTCATCATGGATATTGTCAGTCCATCTTCTTCGAGGTCTGCCTCTATTCCTCGTGCCATCCACAACCAGAGACATCGCTCTACTTCCTACATAGTTATTATCTCGACGCATAACATGCCCATACCACAGCAGTCTTCTCTCCTGAATATTGCAGGAGACATCTGTTACTATTACTATGCCCCTGATTTCTCATTTGCGACGTTAACAATCCTAGTGACGCCACTCATCCAGCGCAGCATTGAAGGATATTCACTTACCTTAGCAAATTGAAGTCGACCACAAAATGGGTTGAGAAAACACGAGCAGATCTCAAAGAAGTTGACATCACTCAAGAAGATATTCTCAACAAATCACTGTATCGAAGGAAAGTTGATAAATTTAAAGTGATTTGGGGAAAACTTAGCTCAAAAACCAAGGTCATCTGGTCTGAAGAAAGAAGGAGGCGACTCAGCGAACGCATGAAGATATTCTGGGAGGAGAAGAAGAGATTGGCAAGTCGGCCGATTGTTCAACGCGGTCCACAGAAGAAGACAGGTTTTACTCTATGTTCATAAATCTCTACTTAGTATAAAACGAAGTCCCCGATTCTTGGGTGTTACGGGTAAACTCGAGAACCACTGGATGGAATTTGATGCGGTTTTTACCATTCTATGAAGGATATCCAGAGGATGATTTATGTAGAAAATAATTTATTTATGATCAAAGGAAGTCGAGCAGTAACGATTTCAGTGGAAAAGTCGAAAAAACCTGGCGTCCGAGCGCTTTGTAAGCTTACGCTGGGCAAACCGTTAAAAATATATAAATACTATGAGTGTAAGAATTGTTCCGCATGAAAAGTTTTACAAAAAGGTTCGCGAGAGCATATGTCTATCTTCAATACATTGGCCACTATAAGTGTTTTTACGTTTTAATTTCTTCCAACCATGGCCATTCAACTACTGAGGCGACAGTTTATGAGCTAGCTAAGGGCGAGGCTATCTTCCCCGTTATAGCCTAGCTAGCGGGCGAACATATTGCCCCAGATACAACCAGCAGCAAACTGTCGAGTCGTGTTGAGTTAAAAACTTTAGAGAAGAGTGGTTGTGTTTGGAGTTTCCCTGGAAGTGCAACGCGGCTTTTCTTCATTTCACCTGTGAACATTTGGTTCCGCAAAATTCACAATCACCTCGCCATTCTTAAATTACGTCTGACAAGAATTTGTTGCACATGCATCTCCGTGATAATATAATTAATAGTCCAGTGAGTGATTTTAACCCATCATGCCGAGACGTAAAACGGATATTGGTCGTTGTTCATTGCCATTGGAAGAAAATGCGCTTATCGCGTAATGCATTCATAACTGTTCTCGGGCGAAGCCGGGTCGGATTGCTAGTATATCGATATAAGGAAAATGGTTCAGTAAGGGCGTTTGTTGTTTCAAATTGTCCAAGTAGGCTTGGCCTAGTGTATTTACCTCGCATCTGCAGAGCACAAGGTAGCGGGTACATTTCAGAGGGCCTTGAGCCTACACAAGGTAGACACGAGTTATTAAATAAGGCGTGGACTTAAACACCGTATGTGAGACTTCTGGTTATTAAGTAACGTTTACAAGTATCAAATACAAATTAGAATCTTGGGACAACTTGTTCATAAACACCGCGTACTTCAGCACGGATTAACTTTATTTGATGACGTGTGCTTTTGTGGTTGCCTCAGAAGTGTTTATAAATGTAAATATTAATATCAAGGATTGAGAAAGTTTCACCGTGAAACAAACTAAGGTAACAATCTGGAATTATCCTGGAGAGAGTGTGGACTACCCCGGGAGAAACTCGCACCACCACTGCAAGAGTCTGTATTCGAACTATGGATCATCAAGCTAGTATCCCCCCATTACAGTCTTGAAGGGTGTCGTAAGAAAAGCTTGTCAATTTCTGCGACAGTAAATCTCTCCATCACGAGCCATGGGACCTACATTTTTACGTGGAATCCCGTCAGAAGGAAGATGCGATACTCTGGATCGGCCATGAGATTGCTGTGCATTACCACTTGTTAAAGGGAGAAGCACCCCCTGTGTGTACATGCACTGCTCACCTTACCGTGGCACACACTCTCTTGGAGTGTGGACCTGACCGATCTGCGAGGAACAATCAAACTGACTAACACACTCTGCCTTGTTCTACGTGATGACGGGCCGTCGGCAGACCTCGTCAGCCGGTTCATGAGGGACAGTGGTTACTTTTTAAAGTTTTAATGTAGTTTAAGATTTTAAGTTTAAGTTTAGTTTTTTGTGTTATTCTTCTTCTTTATTTGTTTCACCCAACTTTGGGGTACATGAAAACAATCATTTTTAGCCTACTTTTCACATTTTGCAACAAGAAGTTCCGTGACGAACTAAAGAGCCTACTTTTCTTAAAATTTAAGATTCATGCCAATGATTAATCTATATGGATCTATCTAGAATAATGACGAAATTAAGTTGGTAATATCGAAATTTCTAATTAGTTCGAAATACTGTATAACTGGCATAATGTAGCCTAATAGAGCACTACAGTTGGTAGCTCTGGTGACAGAATATATTCTTAGTTCCATCTCTTAAGGTACAGAATTCAAAATTTTGTTGAAGTCCAATGGTTAGCATGGACGTTACATGCAGTTAAACAATGAATCTAACAATGCGCGTAAAATCATGTTGGCAACAATGACATACATGTATTGGTCAGTAATAATCTGAAATAATATGATCTATTGTTGTGTCAATTTTGAATGAAACCCATTAGTTAGTATAGAAGTTACATGTATTTTAAAATTGGACCTATCAGCAGGCTTAGAATCATGTTGGCAACACTGACGTATATTACTTACTCCAAATTAATCTAGAATGCCAGGTACTATACGTGTGCAAAATTTAGAGCTATTGGCTTTCATACTTTCTGATATATTGATATTAGGGTAACAAAAATAGAGACAGTATTTATTAACAGTTGGCAGCCCTGGTTACTCTTCAGAATCGGCATAGTCATATCTGTTATGGTACACATAGCACACACGAAATTTGGTTGAAATCCAAATGAGAGTATAGAAGTTACATGCATTTAAAGTTGGACCTCTCAGCAGGTTTAGAATCATGTTGGTTGCACTGACGTATATAAGTTACTCCAAATTAATATAGAATGTCAGGTACTATACGCGTGCATAGTTTAAAACTGTCGACTTGCATACTTTCTGATATATGGGTATTTGTTTAACAACAAATTGAGAGCATTTATTAACAGTTGGCAATCCTGGTGGCTCTTAAGAATACGCTCAGTCATATCTGTTTATGTACACATAGCACATACTAAATTTGGTTGAAATCCAATTGATAGTTTATAAGTTATATGCAATTAAAATTTGGACCTATCAGCAGGCTTATAATCATTTTGGCAACACTGCCATGTATGGCCTCCTGGAAATTAAACTGCAATAGTATTATCAATACGAGTGCCAATTTTGAAATAGCTACCATTCATACCTTCCATGATATCCAACATGGAGCTCAAATTTCAATTGCGATTTTTCAGCAGTTGGTAGCACTGACCATCATTTTCAAATATGTCTGAGAGATATTCAGGTATAGATCTTTACTCCTACCAAATTTTGTTTCGATTGCTGCAGCCATTTAGGAGTTGATAGGGGGGGGGGGGGACACACACACACAGACATACAGACAGAAGGACAGACAGACAGACAGACATACACATTTGCCCGATCTCATAAGTCTACTTTTTCCTAATTTTTGAAAAATGTGAAAAGTATGCTAAAAATGGGGAAAAAGTAGACTTATGAGATCGATCCGGGCAAATGTCTGTCTGTCTGTCTGGCAGGCTGGCTGGCTGGCTGGCTGTGTGGGTGTCCCCCTATCAACTCCTAAACGGCTGCAGCAATCTAATCCAAATTTGGTATGAGTAAAGATCTATACGCGAATATCTCAAGCCCATATTTGAAAATTATGTCAGTGCTACCAACTGCTGAAAAATCGCAATTGAAATTTGAGCCCCATGTTGGATATCTTGGAAGGTATGCATGGGAGCTATTCCAAAATTGGCACACATCTAGATAATAATATTTCTGTTTAATATCCAGGAGGCCATGCATGGCAGTGTTGCCAAATGATTATATGCCTGCTGATAGGTCCAATTTTTAAATGCATATAACTTCTACACTATCAATTGGATTTCAACCAAATCTCGTATGTACTATGTGTACATAAACAGATATGACTGAGCGTAATCTTAAAAGCTTCCAGGGCTGCCAACAGTTAATAAATGCTCTCAATTTCTTTTATACATATACCAATATATCAGAAAGTATGCAAGCCGACAGCTTTAAACTATGTACACGTATAGTACCTGACATTCTAGTTTAATTTGGAGTAACTTAAAGACGTCTGTGCTACCAACATGATTCTTAGCCTGCTGATAGGTCCAATTTTAAAATACATGTAACTTCTATACTAACAAATGGATTTCATCCAAAATTTGTATAACAAGAGATCATAATATTTCAGATTATTTCTGACCAACACATGCACGACATTGTTGCCAACATGATTTTACGTGCGCTGATAGATCCAATGTCTAACTGCATGTAACGTCCACGCTTTCCATTGGACTTCAACCAAATTTTTTATTCTGTACCTTAAGAGATGGAACTAACAATATATTCAGTCACCAGGGCTGTCAACTGTAGTGCTCTATTAGGCTACATTGTACCAGGTATATTTCGAACTAATTAAAAATTTCGATATTAGTAACTTAATTTCGCCATTATTCTAGATAGGTCTATATAGATTGGCATGAATCTTAAATTTTAAGAAATGTAGGCTCTTTAGTTCGTCACGGAACTTCTTGTTTTTATTGTTTTGAGCTTTCCTTTGGGCCCAGTATTGCCTCATCCTTTGAGATATTGCTTTCCTTTCTTCGGCAGAGATGTGGATCGTACACTTTTGTTTGATTTTAACTTGGAACCGTTGTTTATTATCCTTGGTGATGATTTTGGCTGTTTTGGCTGTGAGCATGGTGTCTGTAATTTGGAGTTCTACGAGGTCTTTCTTAGTTTCCTTTAACCAAAGAGGTTTTGTTTTTTTTATTACGAAAGTAGTCGAAGATCTTTCTGGTTAGTCTATTTGAATTCATTCGGAGGATGTGCCCATAAAAATCAATTCCCTTTTTTTTATTGTGCCCGAGAGTTTTTCAGTCTTTTGGTAAAGAGTTTCGTTCCTGAAATGGATTAATTTGTTGTTATGAAATTTGGGGCCTATGATTTTGCGTAGTATCATTCTTTCCTTGACCTCCAGCCTTTCAAGCGGTCCCTGGGTGGTGAGATACTATGTTTTATTGTATTCATATTGTACAATACCCAAGGGGTATGCACCCCTTAGAGATCATCCCCCCCATCATCTGTCTAAATCTCATAAAAGGCAACCCTTTAAAAGCCTACCCGATATCCATCAATACTATAAGGGCAGCTGGCTACTCCATAAAGCAGCTCAACCCTTGCGTAATTATGACACACAGCGACATACTACAAACTGGTTCAACTATGCCACAACGCGCTGACAGAACAGAGGCTAAAGGTATAAAAGGTGCCTTAAGTGGGTCACGAGAATCTCTCCATCACCAGTGCTTCGACGAGACAGCCGGAGGCTAACGACAGTGTCAACCGAGGTGAGTCAGTCAGTCAGTGTTCAGAATCCTACTTTTGTAACCTAACACCCACAGTTTGTACTCACATTATAACATCACAAGATCCCTTAAAAGGGACTAACAGTTACTCATTGCTGACCAATAAACACTTGGTCAGTCTCTTACACTTGCATTACTGATCTACACTCTTCTTCACGTCCCCACGTCCTTCCTTACTCCCGTCACAGTCGGACGTGACACACCGTAGTAATAACGCCAACTCAGACGTCCTTGTATTCCTCACAGCGGCTCGCGTGCTCAAAGGAAGCGCGTGCCGAACCGCTGACACTAGCAAGGTGATTATATAATAAGTAGCCGGCTGGGCGACTAGTACACCGACCCGCGTGCTAAGGCTACATCCCTTAAACCACATTTACAGTCTTTATAGGAACGCCCCCTAGTTCCTAGCACACCACAACACACTACACTGGTCAGCTTGCCCTGTCAAGGGGAGCTACCCTTATTTAGGCACAAACTCATAAATTAGTACAGCAACTCTCCCTTTTAGATCCACCCCCAAATAAGGGATCTAAAACACTGGTGGAGGCGCGGTCCTACGCATAGAGAAAAGGGACTCAACCAAC
This sequence comes from Meconema thalassinum, assembly GCA_946902985.2. Taxonomy (NCBI): domain Eukaryota; kingdom Metazoa; phylum Arthropoda; class Insecta; order Orthoptera; family Tettigoniidae; genus Meconema; species Meconema thalassinum. Next base: position 199,818,179 of record OX336391.1, on the reverse strand, counting down.
GAGCCCTCGTAGGTAAAACGACCCCTTCCGTACCGCAAAAAGCCAAGCAAATTAGTGAGAAAATTTTTCCCCCAGACAAAAAGCACCATTTTTTTTTGTGTGCTCTAAACTAGCTACACAAGGGAAAGGCTTGATAAACCAACCCCCTAGCCCCATACAGAACCAGAGAGATATAGGAATACACTGGCAAACACGCACAGATTTTTTTTTTCTCTCTATTGTTACTTTAGGCCCATACACTTCAGGCAGAATGGCACCTCATGAAGAGATTGCAAGCCATGAAGGTAATAGGGGTATGCCAATATTAGTAGCATTATTGGTTAGATGCCAAAGGCACATACAGATCAGGCAAACACAAATACGGACACTCAAAACAGAAAATCGGGACAATACAGGGCAAACAGCCATACACTCCGTCAGAGGGTAGGACAGCGCGATTAAGATGCGCACATAAGCACTTGCAAACAGGCCATATGCCTCAATAGGCAGTACACCCAAATTTGGGACGAATACCGTGAACTCCAAACCAACAAGGCCATTTTTGAGTTCATGGTAGGGCCACCAGCCCAGCCGAGAGAGGACATAAGCGTAGATACGCTAACTCGACAATTTGCGAGGATGTCCCTCTCGACAAGTACTGCCACGCAGTGGCAGGAGTTCGCCGTGGCCACAGTCCAGGAGACGGCCAGGTTAGGCTCCAACATACTAAAGAATACATCCTACACAGACACACGTCCTTCAGCTCCGGATCGGAAGGCAATTTTGCCAAGCCGAGGGGAAGAGCCTAGAACAATCCCCTCGGACCGGATGAACGAGAGGGAGTTGAAGCCAGGACCTTCAATCACACATAATACGACAGAGGGACAACAGGAGGTAACCTCGTCATGGGCTGACGACGTAGAGCCTGACCTACCACATATAAAGCCTACATACACTCACACAGATAGGCTAACACAGTGGCAGGAGTCTGCCGTGGCCACGGGCCAGAAAGCGGACAGGCTACACGACACCACATTGGCAGGACAAAAACAGGCACTTAAGCGGCCCTCACCGCCAGTTCAAAGGGCAAATTTGCCAGAACGGAGGCGAACACCGGCATTAGTCCCTCAGGATGCACGGTACACGCACATACAGATTAAACAGGCATTACCATACAATACACGGGGATTAGGAAAGGTATTATTACCCACCCCACAAAACCTCGCAGTCAAACATACATACACTCCCGCAAAATCTGCTAAGATAGCGCCAAGCGCAATAACGCCCTTAAATACAGGTACACTTAGACCTAGAAACACGCGCTACGGTGGAAGTAGGGCAAGGCTTACTTTGCTAGAAATTCCGCCGGAAAACAGCAAAGAAACACCTCAATGGATTTCAGAGGCCTATAATATCGTAACAGGGCAAAACCCTTCACCTTTCTGAGCACTGAAGCTCGAAAGACGATAACGACTTCCACCAAGGCCAAAGAAATAAAATAACATCACTTCCCCCATCATAAATGGCCACACAAGTTCTTTCACGCGGGAGATATCAGAAAATAGACCGACAATTACATAGTAAACATAAACTGCGCATTTTTTTTTTCTTTCTCGTATTTTATGTATATACAGGGCAACATGGCCAAATTAGAAGTGAGTAATTTTAAATCCTTCTGTGTTTTTTTTTTGGGAACCATGGCATCTTTCTATTAGGCCATCACTAAGCCAAGTGAAAGCCCATCAGGCTTAAGGCCGGAAAGAGATATTTTGAACACAACTTAGGCATAAAATCACAGCATAGAGCTTAAGGGAGTCTTTCTAAGTAGAAATGACTAGACGTTCTACATTATGGTTCCACAGTTTGACAGATTCTCTTGCTGCGGGCGAAAACCGTAAGCATGGCAAGAATTAAGAATCTCAAACTAGTTTCAAAAAAAAAATTTTTGGGAGGTGTGCTTTAACCAACTAAAAAGCCCAATTGCACACCGGGATGAGACACTGTCATTTTGGTGAGTTACAATTACTTTGATAGGCAGGTTTGACTCCCACAGTGCACTGGCTTTGCTCGTGACGTGGATACAAGGGTATCAGTTACGTCTGGCAATGGCCTTCCTAAGGTGTACTAGACAGTGTCGGTAGATTCCCCTGAGACGTAACCAGATTACGGTAGTACTCACGTTACCAAAATGGTAAATACTACACTCAGGTCCCAATCACCATTTTTTTTCAAAAACATAGTGCTCACGACATAATTTTTAGAGACTAACGCCACCTACTATTATTTTCTTTCAATGTGCTCTCTTAATGCAGAGCGGGGCATAAATAATTTTTTTTTGTTTCACACATTTAGCCCAAGAAAGAAAAATGGCCAAATAAACTATATATATATTTTATACATAGGTATACATAACACAACACTCGGGGACACAAGTGTAGTCAATGGAAGGTTCTTTTGCAGACGGCCAATGCATATGAGATTTCCGAAGTGAAATGCCATGGCCTGTGGTTTGGATTCCAAGTAAAACGGAAATCCCGTGGCACATGATCTCTAGAAATGGTCACGTTAAACCACAAAATTCCCCTCTTGCCTTTTTATAATGCGAAGAGCACTAACAGAAAAGCAGGCTGATTAAGAACACATGTTCGGATACACAGCGTTATCGGAACAAATAAACAAGCGAGCGCGCAAGACATTGCAACCCGACACCCTCATACTCAGCAGTAAAGCAGACCTCAGTGATAAACTGCGAGCCTTACAGACGACAGTTCCCAAAGCACACTGCACGGAATCATTCATAGCCAACCTAAGAACCCTATATCTTCAAAATTTACACTACGAGGAGAGGGCAAAAATAAGCAAACTCCTCGCAGGAAGGTATACTAGGGGTTGCGCATAGAAAAACACACAGCCCATTTGCCATAGTGTAGGCGGCACAGAAATGGCCACCAAATCTTTACAGACAACCGGCTTCGAACCCATGTCCACACACAAAAACCTCGTACCGAAAACTAACTAAACAACGGTATTTTCGGTACGAGAAACACAAACAAAATACAGACAGAATGCCCGCAGAACATGAACAACGCAGACATATAACACAGAGAATTACATAGAACACGGGTTCGAACCCCAGAGAAAATTGCACGCCAGGGAAAAACAAGCAGACGGCCTTCCAATCACACCAAAATTGGCCCATATAACGGCTTAAGACAGATAATACTACATTCCTGCGGCCAAATGACAGGCATAAAATTCCAGAAATACACTTGACAGGGAAAATGGACTTTCCAGACAGTGACATATAAATTTCGTAAGACAACGGTCTTACGGAATAATGGCCACACAACGGCAATAGTAGCAGGGCGGATTACCACATCGGGCCGCCAGGAATTTAACACAATGACCACACTGGCATACGTGCAGAAAAACACGCAACAGTGGCTAACCTACATAAAATCCCGGCCTGAAGTTACACACACAAACTGATGACTTGCAGACTTAGCCACTTTGCAACACTGTCGATGACAAAACGCGATTGTGTAGTGGCAGTGACCATGAATAAACAAATGCAGAACAATCATAACACTATACATTTTTCAACACTGCGAAAGCATTTATCAACAAGCAGACGTCACAGACCAAAACTTGTCGCAGGCCCAGAGTAGCACGTTCGTAAAGACGTTGGCAGGCCACGGGCGCTTCCTACCCATACACAATATACACAGTAGGACTTAGCCCTACAGCAGACCAGGCGTCCGCGTGGTGTAGCGGAGCGTAGTCACACACACACACACAAACGCGCTCACCAATCAGGGGCGAACATAGGGACTTTGAGGACACGGGACCTCCCCTTAACAACTTCTTTTTGCGACCCTAGTCCCGAAACAAATCATTCCAGGCGACTAGGACTTAGCCCTATAACGGACCAGAGTAGGTCGTGAAGCTTCGCTATCCCAAAGCGCGGATAGAAAACCAACATGGACCAAGGGAGGATGACAAGAGAACATGCTAACAGCGTCCCACTCTACTCCCTTCCCATAACCTTTTCACGTCCAAACATAAACAACGCAGACACATGAACACAACCAGAACAGATACACTACACTACAAAGTATACATAAGGGTTGGTAAACTTCATGTGTTTACAGAAAGGGCATGCTACGCCTTGAGCCCCACCGCTAGCACCTGAATGAGAGGGGTGCATCGGCCAACACCAACTAAGCGTAATGCACATCTCCATATGAGAGATGAGGCCATAAGTAATAAATACTAACCATTTTTTTTTAAATTTAAATCATCCCGCATGAGAGGGAAATATATTAGTATTATGCCTCAACCTACACCTATCCATACATGAGTGCAAACGCCTCATATCCAGACGCATGCATGTACATCCCATCCATTCACCAGGGGATATTGATAACAGACCGGCATGGATTTTTATTTTATTTTTTGCAACCCCGGGAATTACCTGCCCCGTTCCACTCACTGTAGGAGCATCCCAGCACAAAAACCGGTTCCAGGCCGCCACTAACGCGGAATTCGGAAGTGCGCAACCTCCTCCTGCCCTGCTTTAACCCACTCTACAGATAACTACCCCCAGATCACAATAACAGGGTACCTGACGCCACAAACCCTACTAACACCTCCATCAAGGTTAAAAAAGAGCATTATCGCTGGAGAAGCTGATATAGCACAGGTAGCCTAAAGTAGTCTACGTATGTAGAGGTTTTACCAGCCCACCACACTGGAAGTATTTTACATTTGACACTTTTTACACAGGTTACACCTATATTTAAAAAAAAAAAAAAAAAAAAAAAGGGAATCTGAAACACCCTGGCTGATGATACCGGCGTTAGCCAAAGGTCAAAAGCACAACACTAGGAGCAGAGCTGGGGAAGGCGATGTGGACCCTTACCCCAGTTGGCTCATCAAATTACTGACGACTAGACCAAATAGACGAACCACGTAAGGTCAAAGCATTCGCGGCCTGGTCGGGCAAGCTCTGGAATCCTAGGTGCGCATAAACCGCCCCTGGGAGGAAGGGATGCTAAACCCACTTTGAGCCACGGTCGTCGAAGCCAAGACCTGCAGGGAGACTTTCTGAGAATGGCGGGAGAAATAGCTCACTCAGCGCCGGCCTCGGGAACTATCCCTAGAGACGACCCCATTATGACTAGACTGCTAGTTAAGTTTAAATTTAAGTAGGCAAGGCTTCCATGGCGGGAAGCAAAACTCCTGTGCGTTGGAGCATACTACGGCGGCCCATAGAGGCAAATTTATATATCAATGCGAAAATGCATACTACGGCGGCCCATAGAGGCAACTTTATATATCAATGCGAAAATGCATACTACGGCGGCCCATAGAGGCAACTTTATATATCAATGCGAAAATGCATACTACGGCGGCCCATAGAGGCAACTTTATATATCAATGCGAAAATGCATACTACGGCGGCCCATAGAGGCAAATATCACTGCGAAAGCAGATTGCGACGGCCGATTAAGGCGAAGAGGATATTATGCCATTGGACCACACTGTCCAATGCCCACATAAATGACGACGCATCGGGCAGTCAGAGGGCATTAAGAGATGGGGCATTGCGCGCCCCTCACAGGAGCCAAGTGGGCGGCTCACCTACGACTAATCGGAACGGCAAAACGAGCACGACAAGGAAGTTACAGCGGGCGGAACGGTTAGCTTAGTGGCACCGTAAGCCGCCCGCGGATAGATTAATCCTAGTAATAGACGTCGACACTAGACTTAAGGGGACGGAATCTAGCGACCCTAGAGACAACCGGTGTTTCTGGGGCTCGTGCGGGTGGTGATCTGGGGATTTAATTGCCCCAGGCGATCGTCCTAGGCCAAATTTAGTTATAGACGGTTGCATTTGACACGCAACCTAGGATTAAGCAAATTTAATGAACACTGTTGCAATTCAGCACAGCATCTTTCGGCAATAGATTAAGGCAACCCTCTCGGCTTAGATGTAGTTTTTTTTATATATACCATAAGTAGAATAAGTAGTATAAGAGAACGCCGTTCGGCGCCTGATGACCCACAAATCCGTCATCAGGGTAAAGCCGATAACTCATGATAAGTTATTATAATGTAGCATAGTCTTACATTTAAGACAATTTTTTTTCATACATATATTGAGGTAAAATTTCGGCGCCTGGCGGCCCAAATTCGTTGCCAGGGTAAGCCCAATACTACAACACATTAGGAAATGACGTCACGGCACCATATAGGGTAAGCCCGGCCATATATCGAGTAATAATAACCATGCCATTCTTTTCACAGGTAAAAAGGGGCTTCAGACTGTGGCAACGCTGACACAGGAAGCGGCATATGGAATAGGGAATTTCAATGTTTTGTTAACCTCTCCATTTTTTTTTTGCAGGCATTGTCACCTAGAATATGACACGTGTAATTATGATTTTGCTGCCAGATAGCAGCAACATGCTATTTAATGCCCCCTTTTTGTAGTATTATACCTGTGCATACTAACCTCCATTTAACATTCATTCTCACTTACACACTTACTACATTTTTTTTACAGCTACACGTCAATAATCTGCACAGCGGGAATGATGCCTGTGGGGCATCAAGCTTGCTGGCAGATCTGCATAAAACAAAAACACTTGAAGCGTCAAAATGCGACGCAGCTTACGGCGATGAGGGCGCAACCGGCATGTGGCGGCGACCCTCATGGCCAAGTGTGCAAGCATTCACCCACAGAGGATGCTTCACAGACTAGGTATTAAGAATACACTGCAAGCGGTACGACCACTCAACCGTGCCAAGAGGTGGCCGTATAGGATAAGCCGTGATACGGCAAGCGTACGTACAAACAGGTAGCGTGCACGCGAGGATCCAAACAAAAACTAGAATTATAAGGGTTTAGCGCGCTTAAGTAGACATAAGGTCATTGTAGTTCATAATTTTAAAGAGTAAACTACATACATATTCATGCGCCCACGGGCAATTATTCCAATTGAAATTCCTAAATGTCAGCATCGCAACATGATACATTAAACTCTATATATATTTTTGTCTGTTTATCAAGTTCACGTGTACACGATGTCTATATTTTTGTTTTGTTTTGTTTCGTTTGCTAAGGTAACACGTAACCAATGTCTGTGAATTGTTTTCTTTCATTTTTCTCTCTTCTAACTTCCCCATTTGTCAGGGTGTTCCGTTTTATCCCACACCAATAAATACATTTTAAATATTTCCTTTAAATTATACCCTGGAACACCCATTTTTTTCTATTCTCTCCTATCTTCTTTATTGCAGGGAGCACTTTTTCCCCAAGATAGGGCGGACGACGCAATCATCCGTTCGGCCCTGGGTTTTTCCTCCCTGCACAGCTATGTAACCATGTATAACCATGTTTTTTTTTCTTTTTTATGCCGACAACGGCAATGGCGATTGTGCCTCAATAGCAATTATTTTCTTTATTCAACAATGTTAATGCACATTTCACCATGCAATGTAAAATTTATATACATATATATCTATGTACACCCCATAACCCTCCCCTCTGAACACGGGCTGACCGCACACCTACACTTCTGCACGACGACACCCGTTCCATACGACGACGCTTACGACGCCACCACCAGAAGAGACGAGGGGGATTCAAAAACTACTACGACAACATCCCAACCCCAAGTGCCCTTCCCGGTCGCGAGGACGCGACCAAATGGAGGAAGAGGCTTGTACAATACCCAAGGGGTATGCACCCCTTAGAGATCATCCCCCCCATCATCTGTCTAAATCTCATAAAAGGCAACCCTTTAAAAGCCTACCCGATATCCATCAATACTATAAGGGCAGCTGGCTACTCCATAAAGCAGCTCAACCCTTGCGTAATTATGACACACAGCGACATACTACAAACTGGTTCAACTATGCCACAACGCGCTGACAGAACAGAGGCTAAAGGTATAAAAGGTGCCTTAAGTGGGTCACGAGAATCTCTCCATCACCAGTGCTTCGACGAGACAGCCGGAGGCTAACGACAGTGTCAACCGAGGTGAGTCAGTCAGTCAGTGTTCAGAATCCTACTTTTGTAACCTAACACCCACAGTTTGTACTCACATTATAACATCACAAGATCCCTTAAAAGGGACTAACAGTTACTCATTGCTGACCAATAAACACTTGGTCAGTCTCTTACACTTGCATTACTGATCTACACTCTTCTTCACGTCCCCACGTCCTTCCTTACTCCCGTCACAGTCGGACGTGACACACCGTAGTAATAACGCCAACTCAGACGTCCTTGTATTCCTCACAGCGGCTCGCGTGCTCAAAGGAAGCGCGTGCCGAACCGCTGACACTAGCAAGGTGATTATATAATAAGTAGCCGGCTGGGCGACTAGTACACCGACCCGCGTGCTAAGGCTACATCCCTTAAACCACATTTACAGTCTTTATAGGAACGCCCCCTAGTTCCTAGCACACCACAACACACTACACTGGTCAGCTTGCCCTGTCAAGGGGAGCTACCCTTATTTAGGCACAAACTCATAAATTAGTACAGCAACTCTCCCTTTTAGATCCACCCCCAAATAAGGGATCTAAAACAATATCTATTTTTATTGTCCAACATGCCTTATTTTATTGTTTTTGTCATGCCCGTTTTAAGTTGTTTTATACAAATAAGTCATAATTGTTGGGGCTCACTGTCTGTTTTCTACAAACCATTATTGTTTTCATCCCCGGCAGTGGGCTGTATTCTTCTTGATCATTTCATTTCCTATCATATAATTTCATCAGAGGCCGATAACTTAAATTTTAGGCCCTATACAATTATCATCATTTACGTGGAATCCGAACCACAGGACGTGATATTCAACATCGAAAATCTCACATGTATTGACCGGGAATCGAACCTGGAGTGATGTATGGCACTTGACTATACTGCTAGGTCCACGAAACTTAGAGAAGCACATTTTTATTGTGGCTATCTACGTACCAAAAACAATACCAGTTGTTCACAGTATCATCCTGTATAAAGTATTGACTTAGATCGTGAGTCAGTTTCCCTCAGACTGAATCAGAGCGCTGTGAAATTGCAAAAAGACTTTGAAGACGAGCAGTATAAATGTTGACTTCTGTTGATCTGTAGTATTACTGCAGAGGTAAAGGAGCGTACATCAGAGGAAATGAGGTAGGAGTTGAGAATCTCTCTCTCGGTCGAGATTCAACCGGGCGAAGGAATAACCGTCCCAAACGTTTATTTTGATTCCGCTCTGCTGCGGAGGTAGTGGAGGGGATAGAAGGGGACAAGATTGATGTGCGAATCACTGCAGGATTATTCCCGGCCCCAAGGTAAAGATGCTGATATAAATAGGATGTAGAGAGCTCGACAAACAGTAAAAGTAAACGGACTGGAAGGCAATGGAATTGGAGCAATAAATAAGGTGAAAGAAAGTGAAATGGATAACGAAATATGAAGATGTTATTTTGTAATGGAGTAGGCCTACCGTTCCAGACAATTTGTGCATTTAAGATGGAAGAATGCACGAGGATCCACATTATCATCCCGTGAAATTACACGAGTTTATGAGTGTAATAAATAATTGGGGATAAATTATCAATTACTATAGTTTATGGTGACCAATCCCAGTTAAGAAACGTTTTGCAAGAAAAGCCGTAAACTAGACTCATGTTTAATTGCGAATAACTAAGACTGTGGATTTGAGAAATACACTGTGAATTTAAGCTTAAAAATGTTATAGACTTTTATTATTAATACCTGTTGAACAAGCTGGCTTTCGCCCAAACCGCAACTGTGCTGATATGGTCCTATCTCTAACCACCTTCATAGAGGCAGGATATCAAATGAAGCAGAAAACATCAGTTGCATTTATAGACTTAAGGGCCGCATACGATACAGTCTGGAGCATGGACTGCTGTATAAATTACTACAGGTGATCCCATGTCAAAGAAGTAGTTCCGTGAAGAACTATACAGCCTATTTTCATATAACCTACTTATGTTAACTGCCACTATCAACATACAAAATTTCAGTTTGATTGCTGTAATAGATTCGTAGATATTGAGAACCGACTAAATATTTCGGATGGTCGCCATGTTGGACTTTATATATGTAGGTCCTAGAGTTATGTACTGTTACATGAAGATTAATATGTACGTGTAGCATTCAAACTTCAATCGCATGATTAGGACACAAGAAGTAACAAGGAGATTTTAAAATTTCGCACAGCTGCCATCTTGTGGTTATGGAAACAATAAAAAAAAATAGATGCCAGTGGATTAACATTCATATAAGGATTTACTGTACCAAGTTTCACTGCACTCGGATGGTTAAATTGCGAGAAATGTCCATGTGAATATTTATATTTCGCGTCGTCGCCATGTTGGATTTGTGATCACCAGGTTATTGAAAGTCCTATAGGTGAACTTACGTTCAAAGCCCCTATGCACATACAAATATTCAGTTTGATTGATTTAATAGATTCGTAGATATTCAGAGCCATCTAAATATTTCGGATGGTCGCCATGTTGGATTTTTAAATGTATAGGCCATACAGACATGTACCATTGAAGGAAAATTATTGCGTAGGTTCATTATTGTCACTTTCAATTCGATCACATGATTACCACACAAGAAATAAAAACTTAATTTTAAAATTCGCACAGCCGCCATCTTGAGGTTATGTAAACAATTGAAATAAATTAGATACCAGTCCATTACAATGTGTATAAACATTTCCTGTACCAAGTTTCATTGCGTTTGAAACATTAAATCGCGAGAAAGGACTATTTAAATTTTCAAATTCGCTTGGCCGCCATGTTAGTTTTGTAGTCAACTGGTTTTTGAAAATCTTATAGATGAACTTCCAGTAGTGCCCTTTATCTCCGAACAAAATTTCAGGGTGATACCCCTAATAGTTTCTGAGATATAGCATGCCAATATACCATCTTCATGCCGGTGAAATATTTCGCACAGCCGCCATCTTGTGGTTATGTAAACAATTGAACGAAGTTAGATGTCGGTCCATTACAATGTGTATAAACATATACTCTACCAAGTTTTATTGCGTTTGATGGGTTAAATCGCGAGAAACGTCTATTTAAACGTCGCAACTTCACTTGGCCGCCATGTTGGTTTTGTAGTTACCAGTTTTTCAAGAGTCACATAGGTGAAGTTATAGTAGTTCCCTTTATCACCGTAAAAAATCCAGGGTGATATCGGTAATAGTTTCGGAGATATTGAATGCTGGTGTAAAATTTCGCACAGCCGCCATGGTGGATTGGTGAGACGTAACTAAATTTGAAGGGCACGGTCGGGGTCGCCCAGAATAGTGCTATGAACTTACCGAGTTTCATTGAACTCGCTCCAGCCGTTTAGAATTTATTAGGGACACACACACACACCTCACACACACACACACACACACACACGCACACACACACACACACACGGACAAAAGGTGATCTCATAAGCCTATTTTTTTCAAAATTGAAAATAGGCTAAAAACAACGCGACTAATTGACAACATGCTTAATGAAAGAAATTTTACTGTAGTAATCGGAAAGTATGTCAGGTCTACGAAAACACTAAACAATGGTTTACCACAAGGTTCTGTCCTTGCCCCTCTGCTTTTCAATCTGTACTTAGCTAACATGCCAGAAACGAAATCTAAAAAGTTTGGTTATGCACATGACTGGGCCATCCCTACTCAGAACAGTACATTTGAAGTAACTGAACAAGTCCTAACTTCAGATTTGGATACGTTAGGCAAGTTCTTTCGCCAGTGGAGACTACAACCCAACCCAATTAAAACAGAAGTGTCCTGTTTCCATCTATAGAGTCAATTTTCAAACAGAGTTCTCAAAGTGTACTTTGAGGGAAACAGACTTCATCATAACATTTCCCCTAAATATCTTGGGGTCATTTTGGATAGAACACTTTCCTGCAAGGAACATCTCACGAAGGTAGCTGCCAAGTTGAGGAGTGGGAACAACCTCCTGCATAAACTGTGTGATACTGGCTGGGGATCTTCAGCAGACACACTACGAACCTCAGCTCTCGGGTTGGTTTATTCAGTTGCGGAATACTGCGCACCAGTGTGGATAAACAGCGCTCACACACAGAAAGTAGACACGCAGTTGAATGAGACTATGCGCATTATTAGTGGGACCATACGATCTACTCCCTCTCACTGGCTACCCATTCTAAGTCATATTCCACCACCTGATGCTAGAAGGAAGAGTGCTCTCGTACGAGAATATCAGAAGATCATGGATAATCCGCAGCTGCCTTTGTTAAATGATGTAGCCTATGTGGAGCGAAAACGTCTCAGATCAAGGAACCCTGCTATTTCCACAGCCAGAATTTTGTCAGAAGAGAAGTTCGACATTCGTCTCTCATGGAGCCAAAATTGGCAACAACACTGCCCTGAACGATGTCGTAGCATGCCCTGTATCCTGGAAAAGCCACCAGGATTTGATCAACCTCGCTCTGTGTGGACAGCCCTCAATCGTATCCGCACTGGCCATGGAAGATGTGCAGACGCTCTCCACAAGTGGGGAATAGTCCCGTCATCAAAATGTGACTGTGGTGCAGAGAAACAGACAATTCATCACTTAGTGACCGAGTGCCCAAACCATGCATATTGTGGGGACTTCAAGGACTTTTTAACTGTAACAACAGATACTGTATGCTACATAAAGAACATGATTATTTGTATATAGACATATGTAGGAAGTTTTCAATAGCTGGAACTATTATAGAATATCATGTATGTGATAATTTAATGTTTTATGTGCCATACGCCAAATAAATAAAATTACAGTATTTTTATTGTTATTATTGGACTGCATGTTAACAACCAATTTCAGTTCGGTGTCTACAGCATGTTCGTTTTCAGGTTTGAAATCCTCCGAGCATCTCTTGAATCGATCGATCAGTACCCTTTTTCTTGCTTCTGGCAGAGACCCTCCTCGTCTATTCTTTTCAGTTAAATTTTAAAACTCTGATAGTTTTTAATAATTTCTCTAACCTCACATCTGTCATATTGTATTTTTTTCATATTTACAGCAGTTCTTTCTCATAATTTTTGAATCATCTTCACTTAGTTGCCTTTGGTTTTGGGAATTCTATATTTTGTTAGTTAGCGAGGCATTAGTTATTATTATGATTATGATTATTATAATTATTTTTTATTTTTTATTTTCACTATACTTCTTTACTCTAAATCAATGGTGACGTAGCTGTGATAGTTAATTCTGACATAAACTTTAAATTATGCAGGCGTCACGCTATTTCTACTTTTTATATCCGCAGTTGTGGTACAGTAGCTTCCGAGGGTGGGTTCTAGATCCATGTGGCTGCCGAGTTCAATTGGTTAATATTATGAAAAAAAAATTGGTCGCTGGTTATAGATGAAACGTTTTGTTGATAACAGTTTAACCTAACGAAATGTGTGAGGGACAAACACACAAACAAACTTTAGACTTCTCTTCATATATTGAACTAATTTGACAAACCTAAAAACAACGTAATCCTCAATATCCTTTACTTCACATTCATGTTCATCGCCAGCTTTTGCTACCGAATGTAAAGAAGGGAAAGGAATACTGGGAAGATTTTTTTCATTTAGTGCCTTCATAACATACTAGTCACTGGTCTGGTAGCCGTAATGACATTTGTTATTCGTACAACTTATATAATAATAATAATATTAATAATAATAGGTCGGTTATCCCCGGAGGCTGGTTGGATCTTCAAAAAGTACCGCCGTAAGTTATGTGGGTAGAAACCCACAAATACCCAAGGCAGCATAACAATAAGGCGTAATAGGGAAAGTGAGGTGTGAGGTAATTAATTATTATTATTAATAATAATAATAATAATGCTAAAGATTTTTTTTTAGGGGAAGAAATGCATTTACGCACAGAGTGTCGGGCTCCTGCTCCTGAGTAGCAGACTACCGACTAAAACTCCCCCTTTACTTCTGAACACTAGCCTGGAACCGTTTAGCACATTACTTCAGGCTAGAGTCATTTTATATTTGCCCGTAGGGCACTCTTCCGTAATGAATCATCTTCAGTGGCAATCCAGATACGTCTTCTTTGTTCGGAGGATATCTTCAACAAAACTTGCTACAAGTTTCCAATGTTCTTCATTTTGTAGCATTACCGCAACAATATTGTCAGGAGATATCTCTACATCAATTTCATCTTGAAGAGACTGCCTACTTTGGACCCACCGTCCACAAGAGAAGAAGGTGTGATTAGCACTATCTACCTCATTAACACAGTAGATACAATCTGGTGAATCCACTTTCCCCATCTTCTTAAGATAAGAACAGAAGTACCCATGGCCAGTCAAAAACTGAGTGAGATAATAACCAACCTCACCATGTTTCCTCTCTGTCCAAACCTGCACCTGGGGTATCATTCTCCTAGTCCACTGGCTTCGGTGTCTTTGCTCCCATTTGATCTGCCAATTGTGAAAGGTTTGTGCTCTTGCTGTTCGTCTTGCATTTTGTAAACCTACTTCCGATTTCCTCCAGTAAATGTACTTGCGTTCTTTCGCTAGAAAAAAAATTGGAATTATCCCAGCAATAACAAGAACTGCTTCTTCAGAGACCGTGCGATAAGCAGATGCCACGCGTAAAGCACCCCGCCTCTGCACTTGTGCTAGTGACTTTCTATAAATTTCCTTATCCAGGGCATCCGCCCATATTTCCGCTCCATATAGCAGAACTGAATGGATGGCTGTCATCAGTAATCTCCTCTTACTAGATTTTGGCCCACCAACATTGGCCATTAGCCGACTGAGAGACGTTACTCCTCTTGCCGCCTTATCCGCAGTCCGTCTAATTTGTTCTCCAAAATTCAATTTATTGTCGATCATGAGGCCCAGATATTTTGCTGCTGGCAGCGTCTCTACTTGTATGTCTCCTACCTGTATTGGGAGTATTGTCTGAATTCTCTTCTTTGTTAGGACTACAATTTCTGTCTTACTAAGTGCTAGAGACAGACCATGTTCCTCCATCCAACTATTGATTGTACGCATTACCATATTGAGTCGCAACTGTGCCTGCTCGACACTTCTTCCTGCTACAAGAGCAGCAACATCATCTGCATAACCTACTAGGATAGTTTCATCAGGGACTTCAGATCTCAGCAAGCTATCATATGTGATATTCCATAGATCTGGTCCTAAAATCGAACCCTGTGCTACTCCGGCTGAGACCCGTACCCTGCGTTGTCCTTCTGTCGTGCTATAAATCAACGAATGATCTTTCAAGTAGGAATTTATCATCCGTAAGAGATAATTTGGAACATGAAATGTATTCTCCAACGCATTCAGCATGTCACTCCACTTGACAGAGTTGAATGCATTTCTTACGTCAAGAGTAACAAAGAGAACCACACGACGAGAGTGGTGATTGTAATTCTCCGCCCGCTGGAAAGCTGAAACAATTTCTTGTATCGCATCCAGGGTCGATCTTCCTGTTCGAAATCCATATTGTCTTGGTGATAAGTCGCCCTTTGACAAGATCGCTTGGCGCAACCTGACCCTCAGAAGCTTCTCAAAGAGCTTCCCTGTAGTATCGAGCATACACAGAGGGCGGTATGATGATGGTAAATCCGGGTCTCCCTTACCCTTATTAATGAGCGCCAGACGACAGACCTTCCAGCAGATGCTGAACACTCCTGCTTTTAGACACTCGTTGAACATTCGTAATATTAATTGTGGATGTAACTCGATTATTAATTTGAGAATCTCATTTGAGATGCCGTCAAGACCAGGGGATTTTTTGCTTCGCAGAGACTGAGTAGCCCTATTCAACTCATCCTCAATAAAAAGAGGAATTTCAACATCTACATCGAAATTCTGCTCAGGGATTGTTGGATGTGTTGGGAAAAGAGTTTGGACAATAATGGCCATACTGTTTGCATCCATGACGCACGGTGCTCTTTGTGACCCAAGCTTCTTTCTGACAATTTTATAACCCAATCCCCATGGATCAGTGTCAATATCCTTACATAGCTTCCTCCAGCTCTCAGCTTTGCTTTGATTTATGGTTTTCCGAAGTAGCTTCTTTGCATCTCTATGTTCGGCTGATAAGGCATTGGCATCATCCAGATTTCTTGTCCGTTGTGCAGCACGTCAGAGTCTAAGGCAATTCCGCCTCAATTCTGCAATTCCATGTGTCCACCAATATGCAGGGCTCTTCCAATGGCGTGATCTTAAACTTGGCATTGAGGTATCACAAGCCAATGTAATAAGATTCATAGTTGAGGAAACGAGATTCTCAACATCAGCCTCTCCGTCAGGCTCCATATCCTCAATTAGTTCTATACCACTGGCTAACGCCTCCTTAAATGCATCAAGATGGATCTTATTCAAATTCCATCTCCGTTGTTTCTGAGTAGATAGGTTCTTCCCACTTATATTACTGCACACATCAAAATTAATATACTGATGATCACTACCAGTGTAGTCTTCTATAACCTTCCATTCCTTGATGTGTGGTACTAACGTCTCAGAAGCCATGGAGATATCCGGAATGGTCTCTGTATAACCCGGACGCCGAAAGGTTGACACTGCACCTACATTTAAGATCAAAAGCCCTGTCCTTGATGCCATTTCCAGAATGAACTTACCTCGGGAATTGGTATGTGGCATACCCCATTCCACTGCTCTGGCATTGAAATCCCCAGCTACAATGATTGCTCCAGTTGTATTAAGAATGGCATCTTCCAGAGAGTTGACTTTCTGACGAAATTTTCCCATTGTTTCATTTGGAGTAAGATAGACACTAAAATAGGTGACTCCTCCACTCTTTAACCAAACGAATCCCTTCCCGCTCCCATGTTCTTTAATTGGAATTTTTCCAGGGTCTATGGTCCAAATAGCAGAGGTGCCTAATTGATCTCTAAGCCAGAGAGGTGACTTCTTATCTTGGTACTGTTCACTAATTAACAGCAGATCAGCTTGTTTCTCGGCAGCTAGCTGGTACAACAGATGATGGGCTGTTCTACTCCTTTCTATATTAGCTTGTAGAACTCCGATCATTTTCGTTTCAGGTACGTCGCTTTCTCCAAGGCCTCTCGGAACACCTTACATTGGCCCGATCCGGCCACATGACACAAATCCTGCTGCGTAACGCCACTCTCCTCGCATAAGACACACTTCTTTGGGTTGATGCAATCCTTGGCTTTGTGATCATTCTGTCCACAGTAGAAGCAAGACTTGCTTCTGTCAGGGCCCTCACAAATTTTGGCTACATGACCATAACTAAGCCATCGGTAGCATCGAAGAACTGATATTCTCCGCCTCACTCTACAACTGATCCATCCTACTTGAACCAAGCCTTCCCTTAGAAGATCATTTGCAGCTTTTTCTGGCAGAGTTATAACAGCCATTCTCTGTTTCCGACTGTTAGTCTGCGTTACCATAATCCTCAGACCATCCGGGGGTTCTTTAATAATATCCTTAATGGACTCTAAAACTTCATCTTTGGTCGTGAGAGCATCAAGATCTCTAATCTCAATTGTCACCCTCGGCTCAAGACTGCGGACTGTCTCATCTTGTCCCAATGCTAACGATAATAATAATAATAATAATAATAAAATAATAAAAATAATTGTTCAGTTAGATACTCATATCATTATACAGAATATAATATTTGCAAGTTGTGGTAGTTCCCCGGTGGCAAATTGTACAATTACAGATAATTACCATCAATAATATCAAACTCAATATACACAATTCGCAATTTAGGAACTATAGTAATTTCATGGTAGAATTTACACAAAATTTCAGTCTTCTCTTAACCATATCAATATGATTGGGGAAAGGCTCTAAGACTGTAGCAGGTAATGCGTTCCAATTATCAATACCACGATTAATGAAATACTATTTCCCATAATTTGTACGCTGTGGTCGCACCTTAACTTTATGCGGATGATCTGCCCTGCTCAGGTAGGTGGGATTTCCGAGACGTTTGTTTAGTTCTCCCCAAGCTGGCCAGTTAGTGTAAGTGTTATAAAAGTTAGCGTATAGTCTGGATTTCGTCCTTTTATCTTCCAGACATTCTCACCCTAGTTGTTATATCAATTGAGTTACACTACTTCTAGGATTAAAATTGTTGAGCACAAACCCAGCAGCCTTCTTTTGTACCATCTCCAGCCCATTGATGAGCCCTACCTGATATGGGTCCCAAACCGCTTAGCTGTATTCCAAAATTGGCATCACCAGGGTGAAATATCCTAATTCATTTGCGGTAAAACTACTGCCTTCCAATACCTGCATTACCAATAAAGTGATTTGTATGCTTTGGAGACGACACTGTCCTCATGGGTACTCCATTTAATATCTTTCCTTACATGGATGCCCAAGTATTTGCACGAGTCTTCTTCTACAAGTATTTCCGAGCCGATATTGTATTGAAAATCATGCCTTCGCCCTCTCCCTATTCTCATGAGACTACATTTACTCGTATTTATCTTCATTGTGTTGTCAACCGCCCATTTTTGAACCATGTTGAGGTCAGTTTGTAACTGAGCGTCGTCTTGTGATAATCCGCAACCAATCGGCAATCGGCATCAATCCCATTCGGTAGGTCGTTAATAAGTACCAGAAATAACAGGGGCCCAATCACACTACCCTGAGTGATATCTGACTTTATCAAAATGTCCTCCGAGAATACATTTCCTATTTTAATTTTTGCAAGCGACCAGTCAAGAACTCTTGAATCCATAAAATTACTTCTTTATCAATCTTCGTTGCCGCTAATTTACGGAGTAGTATGTCTGGGCAAGTGGGTTTGGCCCCTTATACCAATATGGCCACGCTCCAATCACGGCAGATAATAATGGCTTATATGGAGAGGCGCTGTTGCGTCGTCTTCTGCAATGACTTGGAGATATTCTTGATCCCTAGACGACACAGACAGAGCCACCTATGCGAAAGAGGTTGCTTGGTTCCTTAGTTTAGGGGCTGCGACAACGCGGTCATGTAGTCCCGTGTACTTCGTGTGTGTGTAGAGTCTGTCTGATAATCGGTCTTAATTGTGCTGGCTGTATTAGTGTGTGTTATCTGATTTTTAGTTCAAGTAAGGACTGCAGACATTAATTTCAAGTAGTTCCTTTTTTTTTGCTACCAAATGCTACTGTATACGACAGCTAGCTTGCGGACTTGGCTACTAGACGGCATCGCAGTCAGCACCTGGCGGCAAACGTTGGAACTAATAGAGTGTTATCAAATCCAACCTACAAATTTTGTTTAAACACACGTGTAGTAAGGGGAAGATTCTTTTTCATGCCATAAAACTATGACATGGAACCGCCGGCTTTACTTCCCCTCCGAAGGAAGGCATACTGGGGTTTTTAACGCTCTTAAAAATCCGACGACTTCGGATGGATTTGAACCCACGATCTTGGGCATAGAAGCTCGGCATGCTACCAACTACGCCACCGAATCCGCCTCGGACTTCCGTAGTGTCTGTGGTATTTAAGGGACCGAGGGGCATTATTTGGCCCTAAAGTGGATGTGTTACGTTCCAGTAAATGCACTGACTGGGATTTCTTACATTTAGGTAAGTTCAAATAGCCTACTTGGCTTAGTGTTGGTAGTTGTTTTATTTGTGGGGCTTGGACATCGTGGTCATTATTTTATTCCCGTGTTATTGGTGTTAGTAGAATTTTTTTGATAACCTGAGTTATTGTGGTGTATATAGTAGTGTAAGAATTTGTGTTAAGGTGAGGATTTTGAATGAGGCGGCCGTGGTCTTAAGCTAGGAACCATCCCGGCATTTGCCTGGAGTAGAAGTGGGAAACCATGGAAAACCACTTCCAGTAGGCAATCGAACACATCTCTTCTCAGTATTTCTTCACATGGCTGAGCGTACCCCGTTCCAGTACTCACACCAGAATTAACATTTCTTGGCAGAGCCGGGAATCGAACCCGGATCTCGGAATGCTAACCGCTATACAGTACCACGAGGTGGTCCGTGACCTAGTGACTAGTAGGCCTATACTTGACTATCACCGCGGAGGTCCGCATTCCATTCCCTGGTCAGCCAATATTTAATACACTGTAAGGTCTCGAAGTTCACTTTCGCCTCGCAAGGCAGAACTGAGAAGAGGTGGTGTCTCTCTCTGCCTCAGCTATCCTAGAAGTGATTATTATCTGTGGTTTCTGACTTCTATTTCAGGCGAATGCCAGGATGGAAACAAGGCCACCTCCTACCCAAATCCTGACCCCAATTACAAATTTCCTAATACCACCATCATAATGACACAGATTCCACTTACACACCCAAGTACACGGGGTTACATGAATGCCATACCACAAAGACCCACAGTTCAACAAATATTCTTCATAATGAATTGTCTGATTAAATGATTGCTTTTTGCAACAATTGCCGATAGAATTATGTATTTTATTTATTTACTAGCTGTACCCGGCATGCGTTGCAATGCCAATCAAAGAAAGTGTTGGCATTGTAACTTTGTATGTTGAAGTGCTTTTGGATTCCCAATTTTGTTTTTCTTTTTCCGGTAACCACCTCTAAACTACTGTAAAATTGATTTACTCTCTCAAAAAATCATGGGAGCGTGCTCAACAAACTACCGAATTTTCATCGCAATGAAATGAATGGTATATGAACGCATACTGTACTTTGTTGAAACGATTCGAGCGCCATCACCCATTTGTTGAATATACTCGTACGCTACGTATTTTAAAATGGATTTACTAAGTGAAAACCTTCCCTGGCGTGTACACAACAACTCATGAAAGTTTCATCGCAATCGGATGAATGGCATATGAACGCAAACGGGTTTTTGCTTAAACGATTCGCGCGACGACACTCATTTGTTTAATCTACTTGTGCGCCACCCATTGAAAAACGGATTTACTAATTCATACACCTTCCCAGGACTGTGCACAACTCCCCAAAGTTTTATGATAATAGGATGAATGTTATATGAACGCATACGGAACATTGTTTTAACGATTCACGTGCCGTCGCTCATTTGTTGAATCTACTTGTGCGATACTTATTGTAAAGTGGATGTACTGTACCCGATACCTAGTTGAGGCTATCGGCTAGGCCAGCAGACACTGAGCCGTAGTTGAGGTTTTGAGAAGAGTTAAGGAAAGATAGCGCTCAGATCGAGTCAAGAGGAATGTCAGGATGACGTAGTAGGTCTAGGATTTAGAAGGCACTGACATCTGTAAGCAGATGGAATTATGGATGGAATTATGAAGCTGTATTAAGATCTATATGGAACATGGTATTTAAACATCTTAGAAGAGGAGATATAACATGCATTATATGTGGTAATAATTTGAAGGAAGTCAGATAACCCTTAAGTTACTTTATAACTTAACAGCCGAGATGATGGGGGTTCGAGATTGTATTTGTGACGCAAGACCACGGTAGTGGGGAGGACGTCACGTGACCGCACCAAGCAGGTAAGGGTCGAGCCAGTGCAGAAACTGTCAGTTGCGCTCTGTGAGCCAAGCAGGAGAGTCAAGCTGAGTAACACACGCCAAGCGCATGGTTCAGATCGCGTCGCGAACAGAAACTGTCACGGAAAGTGAAGGCGACAGTTTCAGCTTCACCGAGCAGCGAACAGCAGGGGACAGTTTCAGCTTCTCCGAGCGCCGAGCGACAAGTAGGTCAGTGGGCTGGTCGAACACCCGCAGCATACAAGCATAGGAGGCCGGGGTTCCTTAAAACGGCATTGCATTAAGCATTTGAATTATACAAGATAGATATGAGATACTGCAACTTAGAACTTCGAATGAACATAGTTTTTTTAAATAACATTACGACTATGCATTTCATAGCGCATTCCAAGTGACATTTACAATTTTAAGCAAACGGAATGTCGTAAGCATATGCACTTAGGAACATTAGCTCGTGCATTAATGCAAGTCAGTCTTAAGAAGTGTTATGAATTACCGAGTATGAACACAGATACAGGGTGTTTCATAAACTTAGACACTCTGATAAAACAATTTTATTTTCTACAAGTAAAACTAAACCGCTGTGGAAATTGAACTTTCAACACTCAAACTGAACATTGTATAGAAGAGTGGCGTAACGTAGAAGAGGACTAGGGGGTCCGCTGTTTCTATGAACTTTTTCGCGAGGATTTGGACAATATCCGCTATGGATAACCAGAAGTTTATCATGTCGGAGTAAACGCAGACAGAGACACGATGGCACCACAGAGCGATGGATTCGATTCCTGACGAGAAGGAGGTCCACCAGCTGATTCACTTGGAATTCGAAGGCAATCGTCATTGCATGGATGGAATGATATTCACGCCGATCTTTCGAGAAATTCATTACATAGGGAAAATCGACGATGTTTGAAATTTAATAACAGCTGATTATGAGAAGGTACTGTAAGAGTTATAACTTTCTGATACGATTATTTTCATGAATACTGGGCACACATGTATATTTTTCTAATAGGAGTGATACGATTGTTTAAGACATGGCTTTGACTTTATATGCTTCGAAATTTTGCTAGAATATGGCGTGACCATATGATATGGCAGGCATCATTATACGAAATTCTCACCATTGGTTGGCTTTATTAAGCAGATCTTTGGTCTTTTAGACATTTTTCCAGCAAAGATATTTTTCATGAATAGTTTTTTTTTGTGTAACGAGTATTTCGAACTCGTGAGCTGCAATTGATTATCTAAAATTACTTCGTCAGTTCATTGCATACTAGCGAGTGTGTATTATTCATCAGTAGGGATTTTTCCATTGGATTGTTTGGAGATATTAACATGTTATTCACTTTAGTGAATGAATATCGCTTTTATATGACAACTAGAGACTTGTTGATTCCTATCTGGTACATTCACTCATATAGTCTTCGAGATGGGGTCTTTCGTATTTATACGATTGTATGGTGGTTACTCATCTTACCCATCGTTTAGGGCACTATCATGGTAGTCGACGGGGCGAGGTCTTTCGTATTTATACGATTGTACGGTGGTTACTCATCTTACTTGCCATTGAGGGACTCATTTTTATCATCCGAGTGTACATGAGATTGTAAGTGAATCAAACAAGGAACTACTAGTCACATATCAGTCGAACTTTTGTTAAATAAAGTAACGATAAATGTCAGCAGGGTTACATTTGTAATTCTTGTTTGCCAATCCAATATTTTGTTGCTATACTCTTTTGAGAGTAATTTCAGTTTAACAGCTGTTACAGCTGATGCTTTTGATGATTTTATAATTGTGTTTGATACCTTTGAAAAGGATTTAAAGTAATTGAATCTTGTATGATGAATCATTAATGGTCAGATTTATTTTAAGGCAGATCAGTATTGCAGATTTTGATATGAGAGATTATAGCACATTGGTGTTTTTCTGTGATGTGAATTATGAGAATTGTAAGAGAATTTATGCTATTTGAAAGCATATCTTGAATTACTAAGGTAGTATTTTTCCAATTGTTTAAGAAGTTGTCTAGATGTGATCAGATTAATTACAGTTATTGGAGATTGTGTGCGTTGATAATTTGAAGCCAGTTATATATTTTTTGTAGATCATGCAACATGGTTAAGTGAAGTTTGTGATAGGCATTTTGTGGAAGTTGCCAAGTGATAGTTGCAATGTTGCTAATGCATTTTGAAGCAGACATGAGGTTGTCGAACCCAGTCTAGCGTAATTGTTGAGATTCATGCTGTATGTGCTGAATATTTAAGGAGTTTTGTGGAATAATTGTTGTATTCAAATGTGATATTTGAAGAATTGAAGATATATAATGTCGTTGTGGATAGTCAGATCCAACGTGATGTCGTGAAGGCAATAATATTTTTTGGCATGAAAATTAAATACGAGATATAACTTGGAAGTGATAAAACTGTAAGACAACGTTCTATAA
This sequence comes from Meconema thalassinum, assembly GCA_946902985.2. NCBI lineage: Eukaryota > Metazoa > Arthropoda > Insecta > Orthoptera > Tettigoniidae > Meconema > Meconema thalassinum. The sequence goes on along the minus strand of OX336391.1, from coordinate 199,794,267 downwards.
ACCATATTAAACAATTTGTTAGGAAATTAAACAAATAAATAAAGTTGATAATACAAGATTTTCTGAGAATAATAATTAATGAAATAATAATCTGAAATTTAAGCATATTAATGATCTGACCTAATGAAATAAAAATCAGAATGACTAGATGAAATAATGAAAATCTAAATAACCAGAAGAATAAAATTTAAATAAATTGATAAATTAAATTTTGGAATAAATCAATGAATTAAATAAATGGATGAATTAAAGATTGGATGAATAAACTGATTTAAATAAATTAATAGATGATTGGATAGATGATGAATAACTGAATTAGAAGGTGATAATTAATTAAAGATGATTAATGAATTTATATGGAATTAAAATAAATTCAATTGAGATATAATTTGAGGAATTGCAACTTGAGTTGAGGAATTAAACAATTTGTATTGATGATTTAAGACGATTTAATCTGAAGTAGATGATAAAATGAGAGTGTGTGAATAATTAGAAAGCATAATGAAGTGATGATAATAATTTTTCATTTAAATGATTTAATGGTGATGAGTTAATGATTCTGACAGGAATATGTTGAATTTTGAAATGAGAATTAATGTGAGAAATATTAAATTTTGATGATGATGATAATGATGACCAATGAGAAGTGAATTTTCTGTAATTCACAAACAAGTAATTATGAATGACAATGTAAATAGTGTAAATTAATTATTCGATGTTTAGGAGCATTTGACTAACATGTTCAACATTTAAATTATGCCATGCAAGCCATAAAATTGCGTGATATTTAAAATATGTGATTATAATATGTGTATGTTTAGACAGATTAATAACTTTTTCAAAGTCATAAGTCATTTTTCCTATACCCAAGTGAATGCAGGAATTGAGACATTGCGATGTGTTGTTGTCAAACGTCTCTGAATAAAACGTCTATTGAAAATATAATTATGTTGCCGGAAGATTTAGCTAAGGTGTTAGGAGAGTTGCAGAGTGGTATGTCTGGTATTGCAGAAACTATTTCTAAAATGGAAACGGAAGTTAAAGAACAGATAAATAGTTCAGAAGCTAGGTTAGAAGCTAGATGTAAAGAAAATGTGAAAGCATTACAGACTAGTACTGAAGAAAATTTAAAATCATTACAGATTAGTAACGAAGCTAATGTAAAATTGTTACAGTCAAATAGTGAAGACAATTTTAAGTCATTAGAAGAAAGATTAAATAAGCATCCGTGGCTTAGGCGGCAGCACGCCGGCCTCTCACCACTGGATCCGTGGTTCAAATCCCGGTCATTCCATGTGAGATCTGTGCTGGACAAAACGGAGGCAGACAGGTTTTTCTCCGGGTACTCCGGTTTTCCCTGTCAACATTTCATTCCAGCAACACTCTCCACTATCATTTCATTTCATCTGTCATTCATTTACTCATTTCCCCAGAGGAGTGCGTCAGGCCTCGGCAGCTGGCACAATCCATATCCTCGCCGCTAGATGGGGGCTTCATTCATTCCATTCCTGACGCGGTCGGAGACTGGAAGCATGCTGTGGATTTTCATTCATTTCAGAAGAAAGATTACAGTCAAATAGCAAAGATGAGTTGATGTCATTGGAGACTAGATTACAGACTAGTACTGAAAGTTATTTGAAAGCTAGTGAAGCTAACTTGAAGGATAGTTTTAAATCATTAGAAGAAAGATTACAGTCAAATAGTGAAGACAATTTTAAATCACTGGAAGAGAAATTACAAGCTCGTAGTGAAGAAACTAACACAGAGTTAGAAAACAAGTTAACAAGATTAGAAAATAGATTAACTTTAAAGAATAATGAAATGCTTAAGACTTTACAATTAGATATAATTGCAGTAAATATGAAAGGAGAGGAAAATGTTCAAATATTAAGAAAGAATATTATTGAATTAGAAAGTAGGGGAGAAGAAAATATTCTTACTTTAAGAACAGACGTTATGGCTATACAGAAAGACATTAAATCGGATGTATCGAAGTTGAGATTCGACATCGATGGTTTAGTGGCAGATGTAGGCAAAATTCAAGAGTGGTCTACCGAAGTATCGTTCGAGACTAAAATCAAAGGTCTAGAGACGAATCTAGGTAATGAGATTAAGGATTTAAAATCAGTAATTGGGACCATTAAAGAGGATGTCTTAGGAGAGGTCAATTCTAATTTAAAATCATTAGAGAATCAATTGCAGAAAGATATTAGGAAGATGGACGATGATATAGAGCAAAAGGTTAATGAAAACTTAGCTTTATTCAAAAATAGAGTCGGTGCAATCGTGGAAGAACGGTATGGTGAGGTCGATGCCGAAGCAAAAGAAAAACGTGCAGGATTAGATGAGATATTAATCGCAGGTATGGCGAACTTAGAAGCGAGATTTATGGAGAACAAGGAAGCGATGAAGATAGATTCAACTCTATTTAGGACAGATGTTGATCTGTTAAAGGAACAAGTCGCGTCAGTAAAGAATACATGCGAAGACAAGATTGACAAGTTGAAAAACGATTTAGACGAGAGTAACAAAACGCAGAATGTTACATCGCTAGATGAGTTGAAGACTCAGGTCAAGACCGTAGAGAAATTGGCAGAAGATAGGATGACTAAACTAGAATCTATGATTAACAGTTTCACCAGTCAAAATACTACATCAGGGGAAATATCGATGAATCAGACAGCGATAGACCGCAGTATGGGTAATCAAGAAGTTAGCATGGGAGAAGACCGTCAAACGCAACCGAATGTGACATTCGAAAGGGCAAGTTCAACCCCTCAGGATAATCCAAGTTCGAATAGGAGTACGTTGGGTACAAGTGAACGATACTCAGGTCCAGTTACCATTATCAGAAATCTGGATGACAAGCCGAGGAAGTTTTCTGGAAACACAGGGGTCACACCAGTCGAATTTCTGCGAGATATTCGAGACTACATGGCGGAGCATAGAGTAGCCAAGGAAAGAGATCTAAGGATAGTCGAACGCGCCTTAGACGGGTCTGCGCTTACTTGGTTCAGAGCATTCAGAAGCAATTTTGCGAATATGGAGCAATTTGCCATAGCATTCTTGAGGAGATTTTGGAGTGCCGAGGATCAACTGAACGTAAGAGCAGAAATGTACTCAAAGCGTTATTCCACATCACATCCGACGCATTATGCCAATTATTTTACGTCACAGTTGGCTAAATTGCAATTTCTGATTCCTCCATTGCCTGAAGAAGAGCTTTTGCAAGCTATAGCGAGACAGTTACCGATTGAGGTACAGCGATCACTCATAGCGTCGGGAGCAAACACACTTGAGCATTATGACGACATTTTACGGCGATTGGACTACACAAGCGCTCAAGTTACGCCTAGAAGTGCAAGAAACGACAATAGGAACACGCAAGAGGTGAATGCGGTAGTCGTTGATAACGCAGCTCAAACGGACAGAAGAGATTCCTGGGAAAACAGAAGGAACGAAGGAAATCGAGGAAACATCCGTAACGTTCGTGGAAATGATCGGTATAGAGGACCATATGAGAGGCCATACGATCAGGAAGCAAGAGATAGCCGATATAGAAATTATAACCAGAATATCCAGATATCAAGATAGGAATCGATACAACAATAGATATCGTGGTAGAAATAACTGGAGCCAAGGTCAACAGTATAATCGGAACGACAGGCAAGATGGCCGAAGAAACGATCCTAATGAAGGACGAGATAATCGTGAATATGGGAGGTCGAGGCAAGAAAGTAGACAGCCTAGTACACCACTCGAGGAGACAGTCAGAGATGTCAATCGAGCAAGCACGAGTAATGAAGGAGGAAACAGACGTCAAAGTAATACAGAATCAAGATGTTAATCATTGGAAGTCAATCATCATTATTGAGAGTCAGAAAGTACCATCATGCTGATTAAGAGAATTGTAGAGCTATCGTGTACATGTGTTATATATAGAATGCCTGAGAGTGTATTTTTTTCTCAATCCTGATAAAAAAGGAGATGTACGGGAGAGATGTACCCGATACCTAGTTGAGGCTATCGGCTACGCCAGCAGACACTGAGCCGTAGTTGAGGTTTTGAGAAGAGTTAAGGAAAGATAGCGCTCAGATCGAGTCAAGAGGAATGTCAGGATGACGTAGTAGGTCTAGGATTTAGAAGGCACTGACATCTGTAAGCAGATGGAATTATGGATGGAATTATGAAGCTGTATTATGATCTATATGGAACATGGTATTTAAACATCTTAGAAGAGGAGATATAACATGCATTATATGTGGTAATAATTTGAAGGAAGTCAGATAACCCTTAAGTTACTTTATAACTTAACAGCCGAGATGATGGGGGTTCGAGATTGTATTTGTGACGCAAGACCACGGTAGTGGGGAGGACGTCACGTGACCGCACCAAGCAGGTAAGGGTCGAGCCAGTGCAGAAACTGTCAGTTGCGCTCTGTGAGCCAAGCAGGAGAGTCAAGCTGAGTAACACACGCCAAGCGCATGGTTCAGATCGCGTCGCGAACAGAAACTGTCACGGAAAGTGAAGGCGACAGTTTCAGCTTCACCGAGCAGCGAACAGCAGGGGACAGTTTCAGCTTCTCCGAGCGCCGAGCGACAAGTAGGTCAGTGGGCCGGTCGAACACCCGCAGCATACAAGCATAGGAGGCCGGGGTTCCTTAAAACGGCATTGCATTAAGCATTTGAATTATACAAGATAGTTATGAGATACTGCAACTTAGAACTTCGAATGAACATAGTTTTTCTTAATAACATTACGACTATGCATTTCATAGCGCATTCCAAGTGACATTTACAATTTTAAGCAAACGGAATGTCGTAAGCATATGCACTTAGGAACATTAGCTCGTGCATTAATGCAAATCAGTCTTAAGAAGTGTTATGAATTACCGAGTATGAACACAGATACAGGGTGTTTCATAAACTTAGACACTCTGATAAAACAATTTTATTTTCTACAAGTAAACCTAAACCGCTGTGGAAATTGAACTTTCAACACTCAAACTGAACATTGTATAGAACAGTGGCGTATCGTAGAAGAGGACTAGGGGGTCCGCTGTTTCTATGAACTTTTTCGTGAGGATTTGGACAATATCCGCTATGGATAACCAGAAGTTTATCATGTCGGAGTAAACGCAGACAGAGACACGATGGCACCACAGAGCGATGGATTCGATTCCTGACGAGAAGGAGGTCCACCAGCTGATTCACTTGGAATTCGAAGGCAATCGTCATTGCATGGATGGAATGATATTCACGCCGATCTTTCGAGAAATTCATTACATAGGGAAAATCGACGATCTTTGAAATTTAATAACAGCTGATTATGAGAAGGTACTGTAAGAGTTATAACTTTCTGATACGATTATTTTCATGAATACTGGGCACACATGTATATTTTTCTAATAGGAGTGATACGATTGTTTAAGACATGGCTTTGACTTTATATGCTTCGAAATTTTGCTAGAATATGGCGTGACCATATGATATGGCAGGCATCATTATACGAAATTCTCACCATTGGTTGGCTTTATTAAGCAGATCTTTGGTCTTTTAGACATTTTTCCAGCAAGGATATTTTTCATGAATAGTTTTTTTTTGTGTAACGAGTATTTCGAACTCGTGAGCTGCAATTGATTATCTAAAATTACTTCATCAGTTCATTGCATACTATCGAGTGTGTATTATTCATCAGTAGGGATTTTTTCCATTGGATTGTTTGGAGATATTAACATGTTATTCACTTTAGTGAATGAATATCGCTTTTATATGACAACTAGAGACTTGTTGATTCCTATCTGGTACATTCACTCATATAGTCTTCGAGATGGGGTCTTTCGTATTTATACGATTGTATGGTGGTTACTCATCTTATCCATCGTTTAGGGCACTATCATGGTAGTCGACGGGGCGAGGTCTTTCGTATTTATACGATTGTACGGTGGTTACTCATCTTACTTGCCATTGAGGGACTCATTTTTATCATCCGAGTGTACATGAGATTGTAAGTGAATCAAACAAGGAACTACTAGTCACATATCAGTCGAACTTTTGTTAAATAAAGTAACGATAAATGTCAGCAGGGTTACATTTGTAATTCTTGTTTGCCAATCCAATATTTTGTTGCTATACTCTTTTGAGAGTAATTTCAGTTTAACAGCTGTTACAGCTGATGCTTTTGATGATTTTATAATTGTGTTTGATACCTTTGAGAAGGATTTAAAGTAATTGAATCTTGTAAGATGAATCATTAACGGTCAGATTTATTTTAAGGCAGATCAGTATTGCAGATTTTGATATGAGAGATTATAGCACATTGGTGTTTTTCTGTGATGTGAATTATGAGAATTGTAAGAGAATTTATGCTATTTGAAAGCAAATCTTGAATTACTAAGGTAGTATTTTTCCAATTGTTTAAGAAGTTGTCTAGATGTGATCAGATTAATTACAGTTATTGGAGATTGTGTGCGTTGATAATTTGAAGCCAGTTATATATTTTTTGTAGATCATGCAACATGGTTAAGTGAAGTTTGTGATAGGCATTTTGTGGAAGTTGCCAAGTGATAGTTGCAATGTTGCTAATGCATTTTGAAGCAGACATGAGGTTGTCGAACCCAGTCTAGCGTAATTGTTGAGATTCATGCTGTATGTGCTGAATATTTAAGGAGTTTTGTGGAATAATTGTTGTATTCAAATGTGATATTTGAAGAATTGAAGATATATAATGTCGTTGTGGATAGTCAGATCCAACGTGATGTCGTGAAGGCAATAATATTTTTTGGCATGAAAATTAAATACGAGATATAACTTGGAAGTGATAAAACTGTAAGACAACGTTCTATAAACCATATTAAACAATTTGTTAGGAAATTAAACAAATAAATAAAGTTGATAATACAAGATTTTCTGAGAATAATAATTAATGAAATAATAATCTGAAATTTAAGCATATTAATGATCTGACCTAATGAAATAAAAATCAGAATGGCTAGATGAAATAATGAAAATCTAAATAACCAGAAGAATAAAATTTAAATAAATTGATAAATTAAATTTTGGAATAAATCAATGAATTAAATAAATGGATGAATTAAAGATTAGATGAATAAACTGATTTAAATAAATTAATAGATGATTGGATAGATGATGAATAACTGAATTAGAAGGTGATAATTAATTAAAGATGATTAATGAATTTATATGGAATTAAAATAAATTTAATTGAGATATAATTTGAGGAATTGCAACTTGAGTTGAGGAATTAAACAATTTGTATTGATGATTTAAGACGATTTAATCTGAAGTAGATGATAAAATGAGAGTGTGTGAATAATTAGAGAGCATAATGAAGTGATGATAATAATTTTCATTTAAATGATTTAATGGTGATGAGTTAATGATTCTGACAGGAATATGTCGAATTTTGAAATGAGAATTAATGTGAGAAATATTAAATTTTGATGATGATGATAATGATGACCAATGAGAAGTGAATTTTCTGTAATTCACAAACAAGTAATTATGAATGACAATGTAAATATTGTAAATTAATTATTCGATGTTTAGGAGCATTTGACTAACATGTTCAACATTTAAATTATGCCATGCAAGCCATAAAATTGCGTGATATTTAAAATATGTGATTATAATATGTGTATGTTTAGACAGATTAATAACTTTTTCAAATCCACAGTCATGATGTTAAATTAAAGAGAAATTAGGTCTCAGGTATCACAAATGTCAGTGACGAAAGACATAGTGCTACAGTGATCCTGAGAACCCAAGAGAACTTTAGAGATTTTTCTGTTTTATGTGGATGAAATATTTTTGATTAGAAAAGAGATGGTTCGATATTTGGACAATGACAATTTAACGTAGGCATTCGACCATACTCTCAGGTAGGAGGTATATTTAAAATGTCTGTCTGACTATCAAAGTGAAATAAATTTGTTTTTATCTTAGTTGTGATCTGATGATGATGTGATTTTCCTTTTTCTTTCCTTGTATTGAGTAAGGCTTAACCGGGAAAGGAGGTGGTTTGCTAGGAATTCAGTTGATGGCGCCCATTTATATTTTTTTTATTAAACTTAAGCCCGTAACGACCCTAGAGATACTTTGTCTCGTGTTACCCACTTCTTTTTCGATAACTCAGCTGAATTTCCGACACATTCCTTATTTGACTAGAGGTTCATTTAACTCCGCTCTGTCCTGGAACTCCAGGAATGCGATGTAATAGCAGATGGGTCATCGCATCCCCAGGACGAACGGGTACAGTACTAAGCCAGAAACCTTCCCTGAAGTGTACACAAACATCTCACCCAAGTTTCATCGCTTTCGGACAAATGGTATATGAACGCATACGGGACATTTTGAAACGCTTCGCGCGCCTTTGCTCATATGTTGAATCTACTTGAGCGCTACCTATTGTAAAATGGATTAATTAAGCCTGAAACTTTCCTTGGAGTGTACACAACAACTCACCCAAGTTTTGTCGCTATCAGACGAATGGTATATTAAATAATACGGGACTATGTTGAAACACTTCGCGCGTCGTCGTTCATTTGTTGAATCTACTCTTGCGCTACCTATCATGACATGTATTTACTAAGACAGAAACCTTGCCTGTAGTGCACACAACCTCTCACCCAAGTTTCATCGCTATCAGACGAATGGTATGTGAACGCATACAGGACTTTGTTGAAACGCTTCGCCCGTCGTCGCTGATTTGTTGAATCTAATCGAGCGCTACCTATTGTGAAGTCGATTTACTAACCAGAAACCTTCCCTGAGGTGCACACAACATCTCAGCCCAGTTTCATCACAATCAGGTGAATAGTATATGAAGGCATACGGGACTTTTTGAAACGCTTCGCTCGTCGTCGCTCATTTGTTGAATCTACTCGTGCGCTACCTATTATAACATGGATTTACTAAGCCAGACACCCTGCCTGTAGTGTGCACAACCTCTCACACAAGTTTCATCGCTATCGGACGAATGGTATGTGAACGCATACAGGACTTTGTTGAAACGCTTCGGCCATCGTCGCTCATTTGTTGAATCTAATCGTGCGCTACCTATTGTTAAGTCGATTTACTAAACCAGAAACCTTCCCTCAGGTGTACACAACATCTCACCCAAGTTTCATCACTATCAGAAGAATAGTATATGAAGGCATACGGGACTTTGTTGAAACGCTTCGCGCGTCGTGGCTCATTTGTTGAATCTACTCGTGCGCTGTCTATTATAACATGGATTTACTCAGCCAGAAACCTTGCCTGTATTATACACAACCTCTCACCCAAGTTTCATCGCTATCGGACGAATGGTATGCGATCGCATACCGGACTTTGTTGAAACGCTTCGGCCGTCATCGCTCATTTGTTGAATCTACTCGTGCGCTACCTATTGTAAAAAGGATTTACTAAGTCAGAAACCTTTCCTGGAGTGTGCACAACAATACAGCCAATGTTTCATAGCAATCGGGTGAATGGTATATGAACGCATACGGGACTTTGTTCAAGCGATTCGCGTGCCGTCATTCATTTGTTGAATCTACTCGTGCGCTACAACTTTCATATTTATTCACCTTTTAAACCTTCTCTGGACTTCCACAAATAATTCAAGACCAAAATTAGCCAAATCGGACCAGCCGTTCTCGAGTTTTAGCGAGACTAACGAACAACAATTCATTTTAATATATATAGATTTGTCGTATGGCTTTTAGTGCCGGGAGTGTCCGAGGACATGTTCAGCTCGCCATAGGCTGTAGCTGCTTCTAGCGGACACCCATAGGGTAAGCTATAAGTTCCGTTGAATTTCAAGTAGTTCCAACTTTCGCTACCAGATGTCAATCATACCTAGTGGTGAACGTTGGAACTTTGATAGATTGCTCCAGCGAAATCTAACCTAAAATTTAGTTTCACACAAGTTTAGTCTGTGGAAGGATCTTTTACATGCCATAAAACATGACATGTGACCGCCGGCTTTACTTCCCCTCCGAAGGAAGGCATACTGAAGGATTTTAACGCTCTTAAAATATCCGACGACTTCGGCCGCGTTTGAACCCGCTATCCTGGTCACAGCAGATCAGCATGCTACCAGCTACGCCACCGAAGCCGCTGGAATTACAGTATGTATTATACTCAAAGACAGGGTGAGTTAGCCGTGGTCGTTACGGCATGACTGCTGGCAGTCGCTCATATCCGGGAGGCGAGGAGGTTCGAATCCCCCCGCCGGCAACCTTGAAGATGGTCTTCTGTGGTTTCCCATCTTCCTTCCAGGCAAATGCCGGGGTTGGTCCCTAACTATAGGCCACAGCCGCTACCTTCCAACTCCTCGTCCTTACATCCCACCTTCCCTCCCCAACGGTACTTGTAGCTCACCCATTGGGTGTCCGTCTCAAAGCAGCTACAAAACTGGCGAGCCAAACTTGTCCTCGGACCCTCCCGGCACTAAAAAACCATACGCTAAAAAAAAAACCTCAAAGACATGGTGAACCTGTGAATGTAAATATTAATAATAATGTCAACTGCGGCGAGATTGAACTCTAGAGCCTTGTGGGCCAAAGTAATTAGCGAGAGTCGTAGAGACTACGTCATTCAGTGAGCCCCTTACAGTTTTACATGGAAAACTAATTGTTGATTAGTTACATCGTGTGACTGCAAGCATAGGCTACTCAGAGCAGTCCACATTCAAATGCCAGATATTCTGCGAAAATGTGCGGGGATTATGCCGATCTGTTGAATTGGAGGGGGGAAATATCCAATATGTCATGCATTAAACATTGTTTGCAACAAATACAGTTATAATACCCACTCACTCACATGCAGTACATGATAACGCGCGCAAGCGCACTCACACAACTTTAAAAAGCTCATCAGCGTAATGGCTAATCCGTCATCAAGAGCACTCTGTGTGGATTCAAATAATTTATCTGTATGTGTTGCGGCCAATACTCTAGTGGGATATGCATATGTGAATTTTCCAACTACGAAAGATTCAAGAGCCTTCTCTCGTCCACTTACTAAACTCTGCATCTCTGAAATGCTTCATGTCAGGATATATAACTATGCTAGGGTAATAATACTAACTAGGGGACCTGTATGAGATATCTCGCATGTTCATTAACCACCCACCCGGCTCTAGTGTTATGCGGGCTGGACGTGACACAGTTCTGCCAGGGGCTGAGATGCAAGATTTTTCTTGAACTATTGAGACGATTTGGAAGATTTTGGCATAAACCGCACCTTCTAATTCTTTCTGGTTCAGGACCTTGAGCTTTTTGTCGAATGAACTTGGCGTATTATATAATAGACTAGCAGTAGTGCCCGGCTTCGCCCAGTGGAATTATTTGTTTTATGTTCGACCCTCACTATTATGTGTCAGATAACTGTATCATAATGATGGTCATTATAACACTGTTTTCCATTATGAAACAGTTTCTCCAGCCAATCAGAGCTCGTTCATTGACCAATTAGGTAACGATAACTTCGCGCATGCGCTCAAAATCCAACATGTCGGACATAAACACAACATCGAAGTATAATAAATTACCGACATGGAATACCCACCGTCCATATGTTCGCGTAAATAAACTGGCGAATATGAGACAAGAAATAGCACTGTACCTTAAAATCACCAACACTAATTTCTACACAGCGCATTGTCTTCAAATGACTGCGGTGACAATATTACTGAGGGACGGCAGATGTAAACATATGGCTGCATATGGCATTGCAAGCCCACAGAGCGCATGCGTCGGTCGTTCAAAGCCCTTGAAAGACAAAGATATAACACCCAACGCTCGCTCTGCGATCACAAAATTCCAGTAGCTGACTCTCAACAGATATTTATGAATATTTATGTTAAAACATATAATAAAGTTATAATTATCGTCGAACATAAACAGTCGTATGCAACTCGCCTATAATGGTAATTAAGACACTCGTATGGAAATTATAAAACTCGCATACGCTCGTTTTATAAAAAATACTCGTGTCTTAATTATAGCCATTATAGGCTCGTTGCATAATGTACTGTAAACAGAATATTAATTACAGTACTGGAGCGCTCAAGGATTAGGATCGGAATAAATGAAAGTAAATTTGAAAGCACCAACGCTTATTGCAGCTGATAACCTCAGTATACTGCACCAACACCATCGCCCTTATACAGAGTCCTACTATTGTCATGATCATAACTGTTTTAAGGGGCCTAAGAAATCTTTTTGCACTAATTACTCCCCGTGACTGCAATTTATAAGCAGCTCGCCAACGCAGTAATTTTAGACAACTGTCTCATAGTTCATTTATTCTTCAACCTACCAACATAAGGAACTCCACTCCATCTTCGAACAAATGCCGATGAAATTGTGTATTATACCCAAAGACATGGTGAATATATGAATGTAAATAATTTATTTTTTTCGAGGGAAACCGTGGGGAAATCTTCAAAAGACAGATTGCAAGCTTCCGGACTTCCAACTGTGCAGGATTCTTACCTACTAAAAACCCACAAACACTATACTTGGCTTAAGGCCACCCCGGAACTGCCTGTTCAGCCTTACTTCAGGGTGGAGCCACTGTTACGACCAGAGGTCTCAATCAATTTCATTTAACGTGATGATAATGAAATTACTCATCATCATCTTCACTGTCTTCAGCAACCAATCTTTTCGGTTCCTCTTCTTTTTTTGTTTTCAGCAGCTCAGAGATGTAGACAGCAATCTGTACCCAACTTTCTCTGCTGCTGAGCATTTTATCCACCACATTGTCTGGTGTAATGACTCCAACTTTTGTCTCCAGAAGCCTTCGAAGATTTCTCCACCTCAAGCATGCAAAGAATGTGTCCTGAACATCGTCCCATTGATCATCACAATAATGACACCGTGAACTCGGTGAAATTCCCATTCGATGGAGGTATGCTTCGTAATAACCATGGCCAGAGAGAAACATGATAATGTAATAATTAACCTCACCATGTTCCCTCGACAACCATGGCTTCAGTTGCTTGATGAGCCTAGCGGTCCACCTGTCACGATGTTCACGAGTTAAGTTACTCGACTCGAATCCCGGATGGGATTCCAGTTATGTTTGTCGCTTAACAATTGTTCGTGGCTAGCATGCTAAGCTAGGTCCTCACAGGTTCTCACGAGTCTGAGTGATATCTATTTCAAATGAAGCAAAGAGTTCAACTTTGATATTTATTGTTTCGACTAGTCACTAATACATTTGAAGTTTTTTACAAGTGCCGAGGCATGAAGCCCGACTGCCAACCAATTCAGTTGGTTAGTCTTAAGATTACTGAGTTACAAGAGACTGGAACTCTGTGAGTCCAGGGTTTTATTAGAATTAAACAAGTCACATGTCAATCCCTCTAGGTGGGATACAGTACAATCTTACTGGTTAGTTACCAGAGTAGAGGGGGACACAGGTGGAAGGGACTACTGGAGGTTTGGAGTAGGAAACATACGTCACTGAAATATCTGGATGGACTCTGTCAAGCACGAGACCGTGTCTCATCTGAACCCTGAGCTGGTTTGTAATTACTCATAGCTTGCTAGGCACAAGGGTATGTGTCATTTGGACCTCGAGTTGTTATTAAATATTATACTGGGAATTTATTCATAGCTGGCAAGGCACGAGTTTGTGCGTCATCTGGACTTTGAGTTGTTATCAGATTATACACAGCTCGAGTCACTAATAATGAGAAAGTAACATACATACTGCCTGTTGTAACTTGGTTGACACCCACATTGAAATGAAAATCCACAGCCTGCTTCCAGTCTCCGACCGGGTCAGGAATGGAATGAATGAAGCCCCCATCTAGCGGCGAGGATATGAACTGTGCCGGCTGCCGAGGCCTGACGCACTCCTCTGGGGCAATGACTAAATGAATGACAGATGAAATGAAATGATAGTGGAGAGTGTTGCTGGAATGAAATTTTGACAGGGAAAACCGGAGTACCCGGAGAAAAACCTGTCTGCCTCCGTTCTGTCCAGCACAGATCGCACATGGAGTGACCGGGATTTGAACCACGGACCCAGCGGTGAGAGGCCGGCGTGCTGCCGCCTAAGCCACGGAGGCTTGACACCCACATTAATGATAATAATAAAATATAGCTTTTAGAAGCTAAATTCATTAATATTGGTGGTTGCGGGTTCTATTCCCGACGAGGAATATAACTCACGTTCCCATTCTTCCTGCCATTCCAGAAGAGATCTGTCTCTTTCCTCCCTCTTCACGCGTATCTTAGAATGCTCGTCTTTGCGCAAGTATATACGGCGCCTTTCCTTGGCCAGGATGTAAATGGGTATCGCCCCAGCTATTACTAGCACTGCCGGTCCAGACACTGTTCGATAGGCAGAAGTTATTCTGAGGGCAGCTCTTCTGTGAACAGAGGTTATCCGCTTCCTATACATCTCAGAGCCAAGAGCTACTGACCAAATCTCTGCACCATAAACAATAACTGATTCCGCCACTCTCATCAGCAGTTTCTTCTTCAATGGTGAAGGGCCGCCAATATTAGCCATGAGCCGCGACAAGTTGTTAACAATCCTTGCAGCCCTATCAGCAATCTTGCTGATATGATTCCAGAATGTTAACTAGCTGTCAATCATAACACCCAAGTAACGAACAGCAGGAGCTGTTTCTATCACTTGATTATCTACTAGCATTGGTACAACTCGTGGAACTCTCTTCTTAGTAGCAAGGACTAGTTCTGTTTTATGAACTGCTAGTTGGAGACCATGTTCATTCATCCAGGTGGAAACTCTCCGCATTACCTGATTAAGTTTAAGTTGCAGACCCTCCATGGAGCGCTCCATAATGAGCCCAACAAGATCATCAGCATATCCCACCAAAGAAGTGACCTCTGGCATCTCCATCCGTAAAATGCTGTCATAATTTACGTTCCATGAATCAGGACCTAACACCGAGCCTTGAGCCGCCCCCGCTGTTACCTTGCGACACTTGACTCCTTCATCTGTGTCATACTGTATCCAACGATCACAAAGATAATTCCTCAGAACAGACGCCAAGTAGCGAGGAATGTTAAATGTTGTTTCAAGTGCAGCTATTATGTCAATCCACCGGGCAGAATTGAAGGCATTTTTCACATGCAGAGTAACCAGTAAGCACATTTTCCTAGAGAAATGGTTGCCATGCTCAATGGATCTGACAGCCATCGCCACTTCTTCAGTGGCGCTGATGGTGGACTTACCCTTCACAAAACCGTATTGTTTGGGGGACAGACCTCCTGCAGCAACAATCGCTGCCTGAAGCCTTCCTTTAATCTGCTTCTCAAACAGTTTGCCAGCCATGTCCAACATGCATAGAGGTCTCAGACCTGAAGCAGTAGTGGGATCTCCTTTGCCTTTAGGCATGAGCACAAGCCTGGCCACTTTCCACGGGGTCGCAAAGACTCCCTGTAGTAAACAACAATTATACATGTTCTGCAAAACATCTGGTTCCTCTTCTGATATCATCTTTAACACTTCGGCAGGAATTCCATCCGGCCCTGGTGCCTTCTTATTCTGGAAAGATCGTGCTTTTATTTGTAATTCCTCTCTAGTGAATAGCGGAATATCATCAAGCATCACCGGAATGTGATCGGGAAATCTCTCACGATGATTAGGAAATAGCTCATCTATACTAGCTTCCTTCTGGGATGCCGTCATAGCAGCAGTAGACACCATAATGCCACCGAGCTTCTTATTGACAATTTTGTAGCCCAGACCCCATGGGTCCTGATCCAGATCGTTAATGAGCTCGTTCCATTTATGTGCCTTACTTTGAGCAATGGCCCGTTTGAGAGCCCTCCTCGCTACTCTACAATCTTCTATCGCATTTTGCAAACTCTAGAGAATCTCTCCAGAGCCTTTGCGCCCTTCTCCTTAATCGGAAACACAATCGTCGAGCCACTGCTATTTCAAAATTCCACCAATAGGCTTGCCGTTTGTTCGGAAATATCTGCTTTTTGGGCATGGATGCTCCGCAAGCCATAACAATGAGATCAATGGCCACCTAACCAGGGTTTCGGCAGAGCTCGCGGGGCTATGTTGAAACAAATCATGCAGAACTTGTTTCCCTTGTGCCATTACTGAAAGAAGAATTTCACCATGCATGTGATCAACGTTCCATCTAAACGGTATCGGAATTTCATGGACTAGGCCCCCTCGAGGCTAATCCCCACTCAACTGCTCGACCATTAAAATCACCGGCCATCACCGGCCACCAGAATCCCCCAGTTACTGTAGAGTATTAAAAAGGATGTATCTATGATCACTGTTGTTATAATCTAGCATTACATGTCAGTCTGCAATGTAAGCAGCAAGATCTGCAGAGACAAACGTTAGGTCTGGTGTGGTTCCGTTTTGCCCAGGCTGACAAAATGTTGGAACATCACCGCTAATTAGTAGCACCAAGTCCAACCCAGCAGCCATCTCCAAAATTCTATGGCCTCTCCAGTTTGTATGAGCCAAGCCCCACTCAACTGCTCGACCATTAAAATCACCAGCCACCAGAATACCTCCAGTTACTGTACCTAGGAAATCCTCAAGGGCAGATAGTCGGGTCTCAAACTGCCGAATTGATTCATTGGGTGTTAAGTAACAGCTTACATAAGAAATATTTCTGCTCTTGACCCAGACAAAGCCATTTCCAGCACCAAACTTTTCAATAAAAACTCTGCTTGGATCCGCTACCCATATAGCAGCCGTCCCACTTTCATCAGAGTACCAAGATGGAATATCCCTGTTCTTATATTGTTCGCTAATAAGCACAACATCAATATTCTTTTCCGCGGCAAACTGAACTAGGAGATCGTTAGCCACCCTGCTACGATGAATGTTGCCTTGTAGAAATCGTAGCATTTTGACTGTTGAGCACTCTCCAATGCACGTCGAAAGACAGCACACATACCTGACCCGATCACATGGTCGTCATTCTTGCCTTCACACGCGCAGATCGAGCATTTTGGGGCAGTCGTGCAGTGAGCAGCTTTATGCTCCTTTCCCCCGCATCTGTAGCACAACTTCGACCTGTTAGGACCCGTACATTGTCTTGCCATGTGACCATAGCCCATACATCGAAAGCATTTCAGCACATTGGTCCTTTTCCGAATACGGCAGCTAACCATGCCTATCTTAATATGCTGATCGAGGACCAACTCATTTGCCGCATTGGAGTTTTCCACAACTACGGCCATACACTGTTCTCTGGAATTGGGCTTGGTAATAGTAACTTTCATTTCACCCATGTTATCCTTAAGCCGGTCTTCTAATATTGCCTGGACTTCCTCTGCTGTTGTAAGACAGTCCAAATCCCTAATTTCCTAGGTTATGGTAGGAGCCAACATTTTGACTTCACCCAAACCCTCAGTGGCTTTGAAAATCATCTCCCTGAACTTAGATTTATCTCCATGTTTCCCTTTCATTTCAAGGAGCACCGCACCAGTCGAAGTTCTGCGAATCGATTTAAGGTTTACGCCACTGCAATCAGATGTTGCTTGCTGACGCAATGATTGAAGAACTTCTGAATATGTCTTCCCCTCAGTAGGCTTGATAACCATTGCCTCGTTGCGTCTCCTATCCTTCGTTTTATTTCCCTTCTGATGTAGAGAATGATTACTTCTAAATTCTCCCTTTTCGTCCTCCAGATAACTTTACCGCTATGACCCTTGTGTTTCCTTGTTCGAACTGTTTGCCAGGCATCATCTGCTAACTTCTCCACGGGAGGTTAAATGACCACAATTTCATTTGCAGATATGTTTTCGGAATTGACACTGCTCTCAATAACAGTAATCATTGTTTCTCCTTGACATTCAGTCTTCTCGCATATAGCAGTTCTAGGTCGAGTGATAGTAGTGACCTCTGTTGCCAATCTAGTTTTGCGGCAGTGATCGAGGACATCAAAAACCTCTACTAACTGCACTAGGCTATTCTTGATTTTATTACTCACATTTCTTTGAGTTTTGGTAGCTGCTATCATGATCTTCAGTAATCCTATTCCTTTCAGAATCTCTGACTCTTCTTTTATGTCTGTTTCATTTCGACATTTACCTTTGTCCGCAGTGAATCTCAATTCATCTGAACCTCCATTCTCACCCGAGATTATTGTACTCTGCCCCGCCATGACATTACATACAACGTCCAGCTCCCTAGATGAAGTAGTTCTTGTAGACGCCACACATCGCGCGTCATTGGAATCTCCCACTTGGGCCTGAGCGCTGGATTCTGCCCCGCTTACAATCTCGGTGGATTCCACACACAATCTCTCCATGTCACCAATCTCTTGTCTTCTGTTGGACATAACCTTACTTTCCACAAGCGACGGGGACACAATTCCAGAACAGATGGAAGAATTACTCACCCAGCCACCCCTCAGGTAGAGAAATCACTTCGTCGTGCGGAAGAGGCACTGCCACACAAAACCCAACCCTTTCAGCTAATATAGTCACTGAAATATACCGTCAAACTCACTTAAACCACGAAAGCCAAGACGCTCCAACCGCTCAGTACGACAACAACAATCAATCAAATAAACGAAACCACGGGGATTCGAACCACGGAATCCTTCGCTATGAAGCTAGTTCGCTACCACTACGGCATGAATACGGTAATATTAATAATAATATTAATAATAATAATAATAATAATAATAATTGTAAAGGGGTATCACATGAGGATATCTCTTTGAGGAGGAAACTTGGGGAAATACAGAGTTTTCAGCCAAAATCCATATTGAAAACCGGCAAGAAGTGGACCGAAGAATGAAAAGAAGCTCACCGAAGAAGAATGCGCGAACACTGGGCCAATGTGAAAGAACGAGGGAGAAGGCAGTTGAAATAACGTGGTCCATAGAAGACCGAAACGATAATAATAATAATAATAATAATATTTGCAACAAATATAACAATCTCAATTTAATGTTAATTTTATGTACCTGGGTTTTATTTATATCAGAAGACCTGAATTTAGCCGTAGACAAGGATCACTAACATGCTAATAAGTCTATGACATCTCATTTAAGCGATCTCGAATGACTTCTTCTATTCTGCCGGGATTTGATTCCGCAAGGTCTTGCACAGGAATAAAGGCTAAATTTCAGGATCATATCAGGAAAATTCCAGGGAGGTATGTACCATTGTCTCGGAAGCTCAGGTAATGAACAGTGATCAAATTACAAACACGAGAACAGTCCATGTGCCAAGTGCCAATTAAAGGGGATTGTTGTTGTTGTTTGAGTCTTCAGTCTTTTGTCCTAAGCTGATCGTTTCATCTCTACATAGCTACCACACCCTAGATCCAAGGCAATCTGTTTAACATGTTCTAACCTTGGTCTACCCCTACAGTTCTTTTGCTCGACCCTTCCTTCCATAACTAAGCTTGTTATTCATGGGTCTCTTAATACGTGTCCTACCAACCTATCTCTTCTCTTCATTAGCAGTCGCCAGAAACATCTCTCCTCTCCCACTAGTCTTAATACCTCTTCGTTTGTAACCCTATCTACCCATCTGATCTCCTGTAACACCACATCTCAAACGCTTCAATTCTCATCTTTTCTGCTGCACCAATAGTCCAAGTTTCACTTCCATAGGGTGCCACGCTCCAGACAAAGGGGATTGAATTTAACATAAAGTCTCATGATTGTCGGCCGGAACTACAGACTCGGGAGGAAGGGCGAATTTAAAAGAATCAGTTTTATTTGCACCCAAAACCACGTTGTCTTAGCACACCTCTTCATCAGCAATAGTCATGGGCCACACTAGTTAGTTATTGTTATATTAAGGAACAGGCAGCGAGCTCATCTGCCCTTATGGACCACACTGCAAATAGAAACATCACTCCATTCTCTGCTCTTCCTCTCCTGTTCTTGTTTCTGCGTTCAACAATCTCCTAGTCTACCATCACCTCCTCAACATCCATTCTGAAAACTGACTAGCACTTCTGAATCTATTTATTCTTAAAAATGTCTTGTTATCTCACTTATTGACCCCCCGCCCAGGGGCTCACATCTAGTGAGACGTGGGTTGGCGACTACGGGGCCCCAGTTTAGTCCGGCATTGCTTCCATTTGTGCCGGGCTCCTCTCCGTCTTCTTTCCTGTCGACCTCACTTGGTCAACTCTTGTTCTCTTCTGACCCTGACGGTATTAGGATATCCGAGGCCTAGGGAGTCTCTTCCTTTCCCGCCTTAATTGGCCCTTCTCTCATCTTTTCTGATACCCTCCTTCTGCAAGGGGTCAGCCTTCTTTTTCTTTTCATGTTCTCTCCTGCCTTCTGCTCAAGGCCCTTAAGGAGGCAGGGTGTGTGTAGCCCCACCACTTCTGGTGCACCCTGGATATTGCTACACCCTCAGGGGCTCACGGCTGGTGACTTTGGGAGTTGGCGACCCCGAGGGATTCCTGAGCTGGGTCCGGTTTACCCTCTTTTATCCTTTGCCTCTGGGGTGGACCCTCTCCTCTTTCACTTTCCTTTCTGCCTTTCATGGCTCTCCTTCCTTCCAGGTCCCTCAATCCGCCTTCTTCGAGGGTTGAGGGCATTTCTTTTCCTCCTGTCCTTTATTTACATTATTCTCCTTTTGTTTTCCATTTCTTCTTCTAGTATATAAGTTAGTAGTTAGTTTTAGTTATAGTTTCCATTTCATTATCATCTTCACGATCGCCCAAACCATTAGTGACCGATAACCTAGATGTTAGGCCCCTTAAAACAACAATTATCATCATCATCATCACTTATTGAAACACCTTCGTAGGATAATGTAGTATCCAGTATGATTTTAGACAACAATCCACGAAGAGAGCGATGTTTCTGGTGTATCATCCCTGCTCCAGTAATTTACCCCATAGAGGGGTAAGGCTTACGCCACTATATAATCATATTTACTTGCACAGTAGTGCATTAAGGGAACCTGTTAGGAGGTGTCTTCCTTGCCACAAGCCTCACAAATCACTCTTTTGTTACACCTATTCCCGCTCCTATTTAATTTCTGAACGTCTTATCAACCCTCTTCACTTTGTGTACTCAAGGGGGAACTTACCTCGCCTCCACACCCCTTCTTCCTGGCCTATTCTTAACTTCAACATTCATTCCGTCGAGGAATGAAATTCTTATATTATTTGATCAAAACTTCATCATTCTGTCGCCTTTATAAAAGCTCTATGCATAAATCTCTTCCACGGCGACATTAGATTTACCTAGTAATCAACTTGTGATTTGTTAAGCAAATATAGCAAGTGTGCTTGAACGAAGACAAAATATTAAACTCGCGAATCTTTAAGGACAACACGAGATTGTCTCTGGGTTACAGTAGCATCATAATAAATCCTGACAAACAAAAATTATATTTACTCTCTCGACGTTGTCAAGGTAAGATGTTTATACTGAATATTTACAAAGGATTAAGTACAAGAAGATGTAAAGATAAGTGAACAAGTGCCAATATTGGATAATTTTTAAACTTTGATTTCCAATGTTAAAAGAATATATATTTTAAATGCACAATTGTGCCTAATAATAGTCCAATACTAATACTTGTTTTAGGAAGAGAAGTTCATTTACCAACGGTATGTCGGTCTCCTGTGTGGCAGACTGCTACTACTAAAACTCGCCCCGTTACTTCTGAGCACTACCCGAGAACCATTCATCACATTACTTCAAGCTAGAGCCATTTTATCTTTGCCCGTAGGGCACATTGCCCAAAAAACTCGGCCAACCTCAAAAAAAATAATGTAAAGCTAAAATTTGGCATAGATGTTCCCTAGTACCCTAGAAACAAATCCTGAAAAGTCCCCATCTCTGCGGTGTCCGCGTCATAGTTTTTGGAGGGTTCAAAAGGGCTTAAATGGGGCCGAAGTGCCAAAGCAGCATTTTTGCTTCCTGCGTTCAAAATATTGATCCAAATTTAGTTCTCGCGAGCTTTAGCAATTAATAAAAATGAACCAGTAGAATAACGGACGTATCAGGCCTAATTATTGCTGTTGATGAAGGAAAAAAAACGATTAATTTAAAATTTTTAGCACAATTTTTACATGAAAATTTGGTTAATTTGTCATTAGCAGGTCATTATTTTTTAAACAACAGCTGATATTGACTTAAGACTTAGAATGAAATTTATAAAGCATACTTTTAGCTTTACATTGGTAAATTACCCATGTCTATGCGAGAAACGGTTACCGAGTTACGGTCCCAAAGCATAACCGCTGTTGAAAAGTCACCCGATCGCGTTTCTAGGTGACAGCGCTCGGCCTGTCGGAGCAGGCCAACAATACTCGAAACAATTAATTCAGCTTCTAAACAGTCTTGGATTTTCAGTAAATGTGGCGGAAGGCCACAGGCACGAAGTTTCTGCGCTTCGTGAAGAACGTCCAATCCCGAATGCTGGAGCGTTCACGCAGTTTTGCTTTGACAACGCTGACTAAAACATAAGGACATTGGACGGGCGAAACACTTTTCACTGCATGGGAGGCATCAAGTGCACAGGTCCAGCGCCTGACAGTGAAATATCTCCACTCCCACGTACACGAGAAGTTCCTAATGCTGGTGTGATTGGAAAGTTCAACATTTCGTGGTATCGGAAACCCTCTTCTCCTGGTTCAAAGGACGTCAAGATTAAGGAGTTAGCCCCAAACTCTGTGGCTATTGTGTTGATGATGGACTCCTTGTGGTTATATGGACGGTGGTCAGGTATTAATTTACCGCTTCGTGGAATGGCTTTATGAAGACGTCACTGTCTGCTCATGCTCAACCAGCTTCCCAGACAACGTCAGTTGATGCCCTGCCGTTCATTAACTTGGAACCGAGCTATCCATCAACTATATATTCCGCGTTGAAGTTTGCCGGCAGAGAGTGCGTGGAACTGAAAGAAGCACTTGTTTCGTAACCTTTGACCAGCCCCTATACGCGAAAGTTGCAGAGATAATCGCATCGGACACTTCAGAGGAACTAAAAAACGTGGTTGTTCGTCTAGGCGGATTTCACCTTCTGATGTCGTTTCTTGGGGCAATCGGCTACGTGATGAATGGAAGCGGTTTGGAGGAGCTCTGGGCGGAAATATACGCTAAATCCTCAGTGACTCACATGATGTCTGGACACGCATA
Organism: Meconema thalassinum; assembly: GCA_946902985.2. Classification (NCBI taxonomy): domain Eukaryota; kingdom Metazoa; phylum Arthropoda; class Insecta; order Orthoptera; family Tettigoniidae; genus Meconema; species Meconema thalassinum. The sequence goes on along the minus strand of OX336391.1, from coordinate 199,771,168 downwards.
TTCTAGGTAGGCTTGCAATTAGTTCGCTGTTAATGATTACGTTATGCCTTCAATTTCAAATGTATCAATAACGCGAAACTGTGCATGTTCTAGGGCCCACAGAGCGCATTTTCTGACAGAACAGGCTCTTGGGACAATGTTACTCAACATGAACGACGGGCCGAAAGATGACAAGGACGAAATACAGGCGCTTTTTACCGCATTCCAAGAAGGCACCGCCAACGACTTGCTATCATATCCTTGCCTTCAACGTCTCAATGAGTCGCTTCATGACACATTTTCTTCAATGAGCCAGAAATCTCGCAGAGGAAAGCTGTGGGTAGAGTACATCAAACAGCAAGCCTGGAAAATATTGAAGGATTCGGCATCTTTACGCGAGGAAATTAAGGTATTCGTCTCTACGGCTCCAGATGAAAAGGCCATAATATCAGCTGGAGAGAAGTTCGCCATTTGTCTCTACGATAGTGCCAAATTGGAGTGCAAAAGCCTCGACGAACTTTGGGTAGTGAAATACAGCCAAAAAATTGCCATACAACCGGCCACAGCATCATTTCAGCTGGCTTCACCTCCGCCGACTTCGGCGGCATGCAAACAACATTCACTGCGGGTATATTTGCAAGTTCAGGAATGGTTAGGATTTTCTTTGGACCCGACCCAATGGGGACGGAAAATCCAACACTCAGCTTTAGTACCAGTGACAACTCATCTTCCAGCTGCTCCAGATCATCTCCTCAATTTGGTGTCCTGCAACTGCAAGATCTCTTGTGGCAGCCGGTGTGAGTGTGTACGTTCCGGTTTAGAATGCTACTTATTGTGTGGACAATGCAGTGGAAAAGCGTGTGGCAACGTCACATTTGATGGCTCAGATGATGAGGAGGACTATTGAGTCAGATGTAACCTTTGTTTTGCTAGTGTTCTTTGTCTAAAGAAAGCTTTTTAAGCTTTGTTTTGTTATTATTTGCATTATGCATATTATGATTGTACGTTTAACTGCTAACTGCCTTAAACCAGTTTTGTTCTATGCAAACTGTTTCTGATAGTTTACATGGATTCATAGGAATACCATCCTAAAAGCTCTTGATCAAAGATACAAAATGGTATCAGCAAAGGGGAATAGATGGAGCCCACCAGCGTAAGGGGCGTTCGTTCGGAACGCGACTGCCACACTTGCACTTTTATATTCGTAACTGAATCTCTGCTGCTGTTTGTCGGATGAACATGGGCAATGTAAATTTTTAAAGCTACAAGTGTGCTTTACAACTTTTACTTCGGGTCTTTAGTCGCTATCAGCAGCTGTTTACACGATAAGTTCCGGCTAATGACAAATTAGCTAAATTTTCGTGAGAAAAGTTGAGCTAAAATTGTTTGAATACTCATCTGTTTAAATGTATAGCAATAATTACGACCAATAAGAGCGTTATATTTAACGCAGTCCTTCTCTTATTAGTATCAAAGCGCATTAGAACTGATTTTGGATCAATATTTTGAACGCAGGAAGCAAAAATTCTGTTTTTAGCACTTAGGCCCAATTTAAGCCCCTTTGAACTCTCCAAAAACTATGACGCGGACGCCGCAGAGATGGGAACTTTACAGGATTTGTTACTAAGGTACTAGAGAACATCTATGCCAAATTTCAGCTTTACATTTTTTTTTTGAGGTTAAAACTTAATATGCCTGGGCTAACATTTCCGTAGTCAATTATCTTCAGTAGCGATCCAGATCTGTCTTCTTTGTACGGAGGATATTTTCAACAAAACTGTACACTATCTTCCAAATTTCTTCACTTCGTAGCATCACTGCACCAATATTGTCAGGAGATATCTCTACCTCAATGTGCCCATGAAGAGACTGTCTGTTTTGGGCCCACCGTCCACAAGAGAAGAAGGTGTGATTAGCATTATCCACTTCATTAAAATAATAATAATAATAATGATAATTAATAATAATAACACTAATAATAATAGAAATATGGAAGGCAAGAGCGTTGCAGTTTTACATTACCGTTAATATCACGACCAAGAGCCATGGGACCACCATTTTACGTGGAATTCGAACCATCAGACGTGATATTTCAACTCGAAAATCGCACATGTATTAAACGGGAATCTAACCCTCTGAGACAAGCAGCTGTACCATTAGACCATTGTACCATTAATATTAATAACAATGATAATATTAGTATTATTATTAATAGTAATAATAATAATAACAATAATAATTCAAATCCCGACTGCGATCCCATTTTCAAGCTTTACGCTGGAGTTGGTATTGGAGTTTCAAGGGGAGGTATTTCATAAAGTAATTTCTATGATTCAAAAAGTCCTAAAGCAAGTCGTGATTACGGCACATAGGATGTTCTTGTGTCCCTTGCGACATTTTCGTTATATCAACGTTATCAATAATGTTGTCCCTCAGTGTCCTCTTACTGATATTATCTACATACTGTACATGCCAAGCAAGTGAAGAATCTTCAGACATTTTCTCGCCAAGAAGACTTCCCTACAGCATCAGGCTGCTGAAAATGTAGATGAAAAATACGAAGGTCGTACTATATTGTTTTACACATTATTGTGTTCTACCGAAATGAAGTACATTACACATTAGTTGTTACGTCCACCTTCTCAACATAACCTCCTTGTAACTTTATGCAATTTTGCCTTCGATGTGTCAGTCTCTCCAGATTTTCCTGAAACCATTCTTTCGGAGTGCTGCGTACCCATGCCTTCACAGCTGGGTCCAGAGGTTTCTTCATGTTCCCGAACAGGTGATAATCACTTTGTGCCAAGTCGGGAGAGTATGGTGAATATGGCAGCACCGTGAATCCCATTTGATCAATGGCAGCGGTGGTCTCTCAGCCAGTGTGGGGTGGGCATTGTCATGTTGCAGAAGCACACCTTTAGCCCATTTTCCTGGACGCCTAGTTTGAATGGCACGACGTAAGCGCTTAAGGGTTGCTACATTTGCTGCACTGTTAATCGTGGCCCCCAATTCCAGCCAGTCAATGAGGATGATGCCCTTTGTGTCCCAGAACACTGTCGCCATTCGCTTGCCAAATGATGGCACTGTTCGACATTTCTTTGGCGGTGGACTGCCCCTATGCTTCCATTTCATGATCGCCATTTTGCGGATTTTGCAGAACTGGACACAGCTGTCCAAAAGAATAGTGTCAGGAAGGTCTGGAGAGACTGACACATCGATGGCAAAAGTGCATAAAGTTACAAGGAGATTATGTTGAGAAAATGGACGTAACAACTGATGCGTAATGTATAGGGCGCCCGAGAATGTTCTCCGCAGTGGGTACGTGCAGCTGTGAGTGGTTGAGTCATGAGTTTACTTGGCTGCACTGCACTGTGTCCTTCAAAGCGGCACTCCCCCGTGTGGACTCTTAGTGTGAATTGCGATAAGCGAACGAGCCTGCATGTATTCAGTGTGTATTACAGTAACCGAGCGTTCAGATAGGTTATTGGAAGAGTGCAACAGTATACAGGCGGTTTTTTTTAGCGTATGGATTTTAGGGCTGGGAGTGTCCGAGGACATGTTCGGCTCACCAGTGTTGTAGCTGCTTCGAGACGGACACCCAATGGGTGAGCTACAAGTACCGTTGGGGAGGAAAGTTGGAATGGAAGGTCGAGGAGTTGGAAGGTAGTGGCTGTGGCCTATAGTTAGGGACCAACCCCGGTATTTGCCTGGAAGGAAGATGGGAAACCACAGAAGACCATCTTCAAGGTTGCCGACGGGGGGATTCGAACCTCCTCGCCTCCCGGATGTGAGCGACTGCCAGCAGTCATGCCATAACGACCACGGCTAACTCACCCGGTAGTATACAGGCGGTACTGTTAACTACTGAAGAGAGAGTTTTTTCGGTGGAATAAGTTTTTCGAGAAGGCGATCGGTTTACAGAAAATGTAAAATTAAGATTTCAGGCGCGGTTTCCTAATTCTAAGTGTCCAAACCGTGATACCGTTCGGGATTTGGTAAGTAAATTTCGTGTGATTGGCTCAGTTCACGATGTACCGGGAGCAGGCAGGCCTACGCTTTTAACAGACGAAAAACTTGATGAAATCTCCGATATAATGCTGCGTAGTTCAAGTAAACCAACACGAAAATTAGCACAACAAACAGGAATCTCTAAGTCGACAGCACATACAGCTGTAAGAGACAAGCTTCAGTTGTTCCCTTATAAAGTTACCGTGGTTCATGAATTAAAACAAACTGATTACGGAAAAAGAGTGTTGTACTGTGAATGGTTCCAGCATCTGTTATGAATGGCTGCGGTGAGTACAAAGTTTACTGTTTATTTGTTATGATGCAAGCGGCGGCCGTGCTACCAACGTAACTGCTGTAGCTAGCTCTCGCAGACGCATGTAGGCGCTGCGGAGGACATTCCCGGACTCACTGTACTTCATTTGGCTAGAAAAAAATAAATAAAGTGTATTACAATATAGTACGCCCCTCGTACATACGACCGAAGCTTCTTCGTCAGAGGAAATGCAACTAGATAAATGTCAGAAGAGCATAGTCATCAAGTTTCAACAATGGACTCAGAAAACACTGTATGCTCGTCATCCGTATGATCTCAGCTAGGAATATGTCGATCTAGATATGACGAAGAACTGGTTGTACTATGTAGATCTATTCTCTGAAACTGATGGGTTGTGATTCAGCACCGAGTGGTGAGTACAAAGAACAACCCGCTGTACGTGCCAGATGATAAACACAGGTGATATCACTGTGAATCAGAAACCATCCATGTGTATGCTTTTATCATTTTAAATGATCTTGTCGATTTCGTCGTTACGCTGGGGTCTGGCGTTACGTTACGGTGACGGGACGAAATGTACTCAGATGCACTGAGGTGTGTGATGTCATAGTAGCGCTTGGTGAATGTGTTCCCCGACAATCTCTACTTCGTTAGTATAAGACAAAAATCCCCGATTCTTGGGTGTAACGGGTAATCTCGAGAACCACTGGATGGATTTTGATGAGGTTTTCACCATTCTGTAAAGGATATCTCGAGGAAAGATTCTGTAGAAGATAATTTATCTATGATCAAAGGAAGCCAAGCAGTTTCGATTTCAGTGAAAAAGTAGAAAACAAACTTGTCCGTGTGCTTCTTAAGCTTACGCTGGGCAAACCGTTAAACATATTGAACCCGCTGAGCTATGGTTCATGTGATATTTTTTATGACAGAACATTTATGATGGGATGTTGTACCTTTGAACACACCCAGGAAGCCTCGTGGAGCTGAGAGCTCACGCGATACTCTTTGAAGTAGCGTTGAATCGTACTTTTGACTTTGGTGAAAACTGCTAATTATTTATCTGAGGTCTTATTATTTAATTTTATTCTTTCACAAGACTCAGAATATTCCATTTCGTCATGCTGCATTATTAAAACATTTTTGAAAATGGTATTTTAGCTTAAGGTAAGGTAATATCCTTGCAGATACGCAAATAGGAACGTAAGTAGTCGCTCAACGACTTCGGTTTGACGACCTACTTCCTTGAGACACCCAGTGCCTTGCACTACGTCTGGAGAATCCGCCCAGTACAGGCGTGTAATTGTATTTGTCCTGTAAGACATAGAAGAATATCCGCTTGTTAGCGTTGAATTGGTTATCAGGTGCCATCGTGCACTGGCATATGGTAAAATACTGGTAATTATGCACAGTGAGCCACAGAAACATATTGAAGATAATTATTGGCAAGTATTAGTGAATTATATAATTATACCGGAACACCACATTTTAGTACCCACGTGTTTGTGGAGGGCCAAATGCCTTGTGGAAAATATACAGGTAAATGTGTTGCAACTACTTCAAATAAGTGTGATTATGATAGTATAACATATTTGGATTGCCAGAGTGAAGTTTTTATTTCCAAAACGACGTACATTTTACCGATGCTGCATGATAGAAAAGTAGCGTCATTAGCACGTGCAGAATCATAGAGCAGTGCTAGCTCACATATCTATTCACATCCACGAAATTAAGGCTGTGTTATCAATTACTATCAAAGCCTACAACATTTACGACGAACATTATATTTTTGGAAAGTGAAAGAATGAATTTCATAATTTATTTCACCGTCAACGCGACCAGACTATTCCACACCATGTTTGAATCAGTCATCATGGGCTAATACCATCCTGGTATGAGGGTGATGTTTCTACGAGAACTAGCATGATGGTGGAGCTTGCAGAACCGAGGACGAGAAGGAAGGAATCCAAGATGCCATTTCCAGGCTATCCAGCATATCCACGGAGTTGTCGACAGGGACGAATCGAACCCTGGTCTTTGGAGGAGTCCAGATGGGAATCCTGATGAGGATAATACCGTTCCAGAGATCCAGAGAGGAATTTGTACAACCCTGGTTATTGAATAGAGGGCTGAGTGATAGCTTCTCCATGTCGTGAGTTTTTGGACATCCCTTCTCTTGTTCTAGTTCTGGTGGTATATTAGATTTAATGTAGTTTGTGAATCAACCGCACTCTGTGTCAGCCATTTTTCTAGGTAGGGATTGTATCTAGTTTAATTTAATGTCATTTATTTCAGTATAGTGAGACACCCTTGGGTCTGACATTTTGGTTAACCCTGGTGCAGCTTGATGAACATCGTAGAACGTCAAAGCCTATCTTTTGCTAGATGTGACTGTAGTCATTCGAGGCTATTTTGTACAACCCTATTTGGGGTGATTTTTCACGTCTTTGCTGACTTTAGTTATGACAATCAGATGTCATGGTTATTTCTTTAACTGCATTCTTTGCAGCCAGTTTTGATACACCCCTGACTTTCGTTAGAACAGTCGTATCAGTTAGGCAATCGACTGTAATTGCCAGTTTTGTAAATGCATTATATTTTCATTTTGAATAAGCTCAGAAGCTATTCTTGGTCAAGTGTGAACTTAACAACTAGAAGGAATGTTTCGTTGCCTAGCATCGAACTCGGTTCCCAACGTATCATTAAGCAGATCCTTGTATGGAATCTGCGCCACAATTATCATTTTGCTTGTGTCATGTAAGACACGTTTTTATTTGATGTTGTACTAGCAACTAGTGAATTGTATTTTGAGAGCAAAGAGCTCCAGTAATTGTAAGATTACTATCATTTAGACGTCTTTGGTAGAAAGACGGAATTATATTATTCTATTCAGATTTATTGCGTGTTTTTATACACGGATTCTTTAGAGGTTCATAACCTAAGGTAAAGTTTTTTATGAACAGGCCAGATGTATAGTTTTATTTTGATTAAATCGCCGGCCTTGAATAATGTGTGTTTTGTGTCGACCGAACGCAGGAATGTGGTAGCCTGCTGATGACATAAACTGGTTTTGTAATCCAGTGCCCTTGAGAGCACGCTTCATTTGTTTGTGAGACAGGACTACTTTGACAAGAGACAGAATGCAATTGTATTCGCTCTTTCTTTCATTGCAACTTAGCTTATGTAACCCAGTTTTCAACCCTGTCTCAGATCACATGTTTTATAGATTGCTTTTTGTTAGTTGAGCGTACTTCTTGCGTGTACCGTCTTGACGTGTACAATTAGGTCAGGTTTTCTATAGTGAGTTGTAGGCGACCCTGTTAAATGCAGGAATTTATTGTATGAAGGTACTTGTGATTACCTTGTCCGGGAGGGTTCCCGTTGACCAGATGTTATTGGAAGGTAACTGTTGTAGACAGGCCTATCCCAGAGTTATTGAATGCGAGCTTTGCGCCGCTGGTAACCCGTGTTATTGTGTGTCCGAGTTGTTATTGCTCGTTGATCTTATTCCGACTGTTGAGTCGAGGCTTTTTGTTGGAGAAGGATCTCAGTGTAGACACTCCGTGCCCGAGCTATTGTCAGTATTATTCGCCATAAACCAACGATAAACCTAAACCGACAACTTAATAATAAAACGCATAATTTTGGTAAAACAAAAGCTAACTAATGAATTCTTTCTATCTAACTTTGTTCTGTTGCATTTTGGAACTGTTGACATAGCCGTGCAGTTGAAGGTAATTTCCTTGTGTGGAAATGACTAGGACAGTTGACACTTTTGTAGCGAACTGAAGCATGCGCGAACCTAGAGTTCGTAGCTTGTGGAGCTCAGGCCATGCGATGTCAGACGTGGTCTCAACTACGCATTCGTCACCGTAATTACACACATTAGATGACTATGGCTTACAAAGAGTAAACCAAGGTGTAGGCAGGAATGTAATAAAGATTTGTGTCTATTTCATTACTTATTTATGATGTACAAGTGTCTAAATCCTACATGTTACATTATTGTGTGCTGATAGCACGTAGTTATTAAGAATAATTAAAAGTTTTTCATGGCTGTACACTTAGATTTGTTGTAATTGTTTTCTATTACGGACGTCATCGCCGTAAATTTTGTTATTAACTGTTAGGACTTAGCTAGATGATTACCGATAAATGTAAATGTGGAAATGGTATCATCCTAACTTAGATTTGTTTTGCTACCCTGTTAAATGTAAATTCTGATATTAGCTTAATCTTGTAACTTGAACTAGGGACTTGCGTCGTACCATTTTCCTAGTGTTGCTGTTGTTGCTTTATTATTGTGAGATAGATCCTTCGCGAGGGTTTTCCGTAACTTCTCAGGTAGGGACCTGCTCTTTATTTTCTTTTGTTTATTAGTTTGCGGACTAGCCGATCATAACCCTCCGAACTAGGCTAGGGGCTTGTGAATTTTAATAAATTTTCACGGTGTTTTACTTAAGTCTGGATGTTTAATTTCTCAGTCTAGTTTTAAGGTGAACCTTTCCTTAGGCAGTCTATGACCATCGTCACCATGTACCACGATCCCCGTGGACTACAGTGTCTCGTGCCGCTTAGCCTATTAGGAAGTTCACCTGATCCTCACGGTAATTTTATTCGACTTATGGGATGTTAGAAAAGTCATCGTGGTTGTTGACTCGACTAACGGTCTCAATATCAATATACTATGAGCGTAAGAATTGGTCAGCATGAAAAGTTCTACAATAAAGTCCGCGAGGGCATATTTCTATCTTCAATACATCGCAGACTATAAGTGTTTTCAGACTGGATGGAAGGGGCACGTCCCCGCGCGCTCTGGTGAGCGTGACGGCATCCCGCGCGCTTGACCTTGCTTTGCCCTTGGTTTGCACCTGCCGTTCGCGAGTAATTTGAAACAAGGTAAAGTGTTATAAAGCAAGATAAGTATTATGCAGATAATTTTCTAACATGTCAAGCGAGAAGCCTCCAGTCTTTCTAGCATTTTTCAGCATTTGTACCATTTAAAATGATACAAAGTCTAGTCTTTCAGACTGACTGTCACTTTTTAACATACAATAATAATTATGTTAGTTACATAGTTTTTGTAATGTTTTATTAATCATATTAAAACTGATAACGAGAAAGTTGATAGTAAAGAAACAATGACATAAATGTATTGTATGTCACAAAATAACAATCACGCACTTTGAGAGGTATTGGTGATGTAATGTGACACAGTGCCCGAAGCTGCTACATCACATCCTATTCATTTTCCACTTGTCGAGGGAGTTGAATGGTGCTAACTCACACACTATTAGCTAATTAATTTGTAAACTAAATGTAATGTGATCCATCCCACTCGATGGGTAACAAATGATTGTTTATTACAGCGTCCGAGTTGAAACTCCGTAGCTAATTTTCTACTGTAGTTACTTAGTCGATAATACATAGTTATCTGCAATTCGAGAGCTGTGTATTTGAGAAAATATGAGATATTCAACACACGAATTTAATACCGATCGGCGTAGCTCGGTGTGTTAATTGATAATACCTATTACTACAGTAGGTAAATAGATAGGTATGTTTCACCTAGTCAATACTCAAAAGAAATCAAGTTATATCAATAATACTGTTGTACCAGTTTCGATTACCTTGTAATCGTCTTCAGCAAATGTGGTATTACAAATTATGTTTGTGTGTTGTGATTGAGTCTTCAGTCTCTTGACTGGTTGGATGCAATTCTCCATGCCTCCCTGTCCTGAGGTTATCGATTCAACTCTACATAACTACCACACCTTACATCCAAGACAAACTGTTTAAACATATTCTAACCTCGGTCTACCTCTACAGTTCTTGTCCTCGACCCTTCCTTTTGTAAATAAGTTTACTTACGTTTAATTAGCATTTAAAGTGCTAGTCAAAACAATAAGGACACCACCCATAATGTAACTTTTGCCACTTGCCTGAAATGTATTGGTAATGCGCTGTTTTCGTAATCTATATATATAAAGCACAAAGTTTGTCTGTCTGTCTGTCTGTCTGTCTGTCTGTTATGTATACAGATCTACACCGTTTCACCGATCTGAACCAAAATTTGTATACTTACCCTTTGGAACCCTGCGGGTAACCCTGTCAACATTAAATTTCGGACAGACCACCCCATGCCCTGCATTTAGGCCCTTTTGCACAAATCTACACCGTTTCACCGATCTGAACCAAAAGTTGTATATTTAACCTTTGGAACCCTGCGAGTAACACTGTCCACTTGAAATTTCGGACAGACCACCCCATTCCCTGCATTTAGGCCCTTTGGTCCAAATCCACACCGTTTCACCGATCTCAACCAAAATTTGTATATTTACCCTTTGGAACACTGCGAGTAACACTGACCACTTAAAATTTCGGACAGACCACCCCACTCCCTGCATTTAGGCCCTTTGGTCCAAATCTACACCGTTTCACCGATCAGAACCAAAATTCGTATTCTTACCCTTTGGTGCCCTGCGAGTAACACTGTCTGCTTGAAATTTCGGACAGACCACGCCATTCCCTGCATTTAGGCCCTTTTTGCACAAATCTACACCGTTTCACCGATCTGAACCAAAATGTGTATACTTACCCTTTGGAACCCTGCGAGTAACACTGTCTGCTTGAAATTGCGGACAGACCACTCCATTCCCTGCATTTAGGCCCTTTGGCCCAAATCTACACCGTTCCACCGATCTCAACCAAAATTTGTATATTTGCCCTTTGGAACACTGCGACTAACACTGTCTGCTTGAAATTGCGGAGAGGCTACTCCATCCCCTGCATTTAGGCCCTTTGGCACAAATCTACACCGTTTCACCGATCTGAACCAAACTTTGTATACTTACCCTTTGGAACCCTGCGAGTAACACTGTCCACTTAAAATTTCGGACAGACCACCCCATTCCCTGCATTTGGGCACTTTGGCACAAATCTACACCGTTTCACCGATAAGAACCAATATTCGGAAACTTACCCTTTGATACCCAGCGAGTAACACTGTCTGCTTGAAATTGCGGACAGACCACTCCATTCCCTGCATTTAGGCCCTTTGTCCCAAATCTACACCGTTTCACCGATCTCAACCAAAATTTTTATATTTACCCTTTGGAACACTGCGACTAACACTGTCTGCTTGAAATTGCGGCGAGGCCACTCCATCCCTTGCATTTAGGCTGTTTGGCACAAATCTACACCGTTTCACCGAACTGACCCCAATTTTATATACTTACCCGTAGAACTCGACAAGTAACACTGTACACTTTAAATTTCAGACAGACCACACTATTCCCTGCTTTTTGGCCCTTTGGCAGAAAACTACACCGTTTCACCGATCTCAACCAGATTTTACATAATTACCCATTGGAACTCGACGAGTAACACTGTCCACTCGAAATTTCGGACAGACCACTCCATTTCACGCATTTAGGCCCTTTGGCACAAATCTACATCGTTCACCGATCGAAAACAAAATGTGTATACTTACCCTTTGGAACCCGATGAGTAACCCGATGTTCCAAACAGACCCAGCCTGGGGCTGGAAACTGTACAAGATGATGATGATGATGAGTAACACTGTCCACTTGAAAATTTGGACAGGCCACTCCATTCCCTGCATTTTGGCCCTTGACACAAAACTACACAGTTTCACCGATCTCAACCAGATTTTACATAATTACCGTTTGGAACTAGACGAGTAACACTGTTCACTCGAAATTTCGGATAGACCACTCCATTTCCCGCATTAAGGCCCTTTGGTACAAATCTACATCGTTCATCGATCGAAAACAAAGTGTGTATACTTACTTACCCTTTGGAACCCGATGCGTAACACTGTCCACTTGAAATTTCTGACATAGGCCTACCACTCCATTCCCTGCATGTAGCTCAGGAATTCCTCGGGGTTGCCAGCTTCCTAACTCACCAGTCATGAGCCCTTGAGGGTGTACCAGAAGTGGTGGGTCTACACACACCCTGCGTCTTTGAGGGCCTTGAGCAGAAGACATGAGATATTATGAAAAGGAAAAGAAGACAGACCCCTCGAAGAATGAGGGTATCAGGAAAGATGAGACAAAGCCAATTAAGGCGGGAAATTGAAAGACTCCCTAGCCCTCGGATACCCTAATACAGTCTGGGTCGGAAGAGAACAAGAGTTGACCAAGGGAGGCCGACAGGAAAGAGAACTGAAATGAGCCCGGCACCAGGAAGTAGAAGCGATGCCAGACTCAGCTGGGGTTCCGTGGTCGCCAACCCACGTCCCACAAGTTGTGAGACCCTGGGGGGGGGTCAGTTGTGAGAATAGCTTGCTGATTCATCGCGAGGTGACTTGAGTGTACTTTCCAGAGCCCGCCGTGTTATCTCCTGCTGTCTATGCTGATGCCAGCACAGGGCCGTTGCGAAACAGTGAGTGATTCCCGGTCAATCTGTATAGGACGGGGAACCCCGAACGTGTGTCATCATATTTCGTCATCATCTGCGATTATCTCAGGTTGGTGCAGCTTGGACCTATATTCTTTGTCTTTGCCGAGCAGTACGCTCTTTCACTAGACGCATCCAGTACAGGCCTAAGCCAGAAAATAAGGTTGAGACTTTGGAAGACATCGAAGCTAGACACCTGAATTACCTATATCAGTTTTAAAATAACACCATGTTCGTTTAGTAGTCATTTTTTCATTACCTTATTATTATCATCATAAGTGCAAATGACCTAGATGTTACGCGTATCATACCAATAATCACCGCCGCATAAAGTCTTTCTCGACTGTGATTTTTAAAATATTTATTTTTGGTTGGTTCTTAAGTTTAGGGGCTGCGACAACGCGGTCATGTAGCCCCGTGTACTTTGGGTGTGTGTAGAATCTGTCTGATAACCGGTGTTAATTGTGATGACTGTATTAGTGTGTGTTATCTGTTTTTTAATTTAAGTACAAACTGCAACTTAGAATTCTTCAAATAGTTCGTACTTTTGCCGCCAAGCGCCACCGTCAACGACTACTAGGCCAAGTTCGGAACTTAGCTACTAGACGCCACTGCAGTCGGCTCTTGGCAACGGACGTAGACATCTATGCGCGTTGTTTACCTATCCAATTTAGCTTCACACAGGTGTAATTAGTGGAAGGTTCTTTAACATGCCATAAACCTGACATGGGACCGCCGGCTTTACTTCCCCTCCGAAGAAAGGCATACTGACGGATTTTTAACGCTCTTAAAATATCCGACGGCTTCGGCCGGGTTTGAACCCGCTATCTTGGGCATAGAAGCTCAGCATGCTACCAAATACGCCACCGAAGCCGCCATATAGTTATTTTTATTACAGTACATTGTGTACATTATACGTTGAAGTGTCAATTCAATACCGGTAGTAGTTTCCCTTATCATCCTCATCATAAGAGCAAATGACCTACAGTAGATGTTACGCCCATTACACCATTAATCACCACACACAATAAGTCTTCCTCGCCTGTGAATTTTGAAATATGTATTTCTATTACGGTAGTTTGTAAGTTTGACGTGTCAATTCAACAGTAGTTTTTATTATCATCCTTATCAAAAGGGCAAATGGCCTAGATATTACTCCCTCATTGTCTTTGGGGGCAAATGACTTAGATTTTAAGTCCATTATATTTCAAAGGAGACCTTAAAACATTATCATCATTCCACCGGGCGAAGCCGGGTACTACTGCTAGTTATTAATACAACCTACAGAGAATAAGCAGGCGTTTAGTAAAAACACATGTATTTTGGTTGAAAAATACGAAATTTATTGGCAATTTTTATGTACCGTATGGTACAAAAATTAACACTCGTATGCACGGAAACCCCCATCCTAAGAGAAAACGAGGGCACGTACACATTTATAATTTGACATATCAATAAACCTCTTAAAGACCTGTCAAACGTGTAGTGTAAAATTATTGAGGAAAAATGTGTGGATGAGTGACGGCCGATTTTGTTTCAACAAATTCCTGAACTCGACGAAGTTACGCACTTATCCCCAAAAATATCACAAGCTGCTCAGAGAACAAACCAATCATCTGTTCCCAAACATCATTTCCCGCCTAAACAGACGTGTATCAAGTAGGCTGTGATAACATTTGAGCGCTGGTGCCCAACGTAACATTTTAAAACCATAAAAAATTGGTACTTTTCCTGAAAATTTCAAATAATTCAAGAGAAATGTATCACTCTCTCACTCATCCTCACATTTTTCCTCAATAATTTTACACGTCATTTTGAATCTAATTTTATACTCTCTGTGCCGGTTATTGTATGTGATTATTTGGATCTTTACGCTGATTCACAATGTTATAGTGCTTTCTACTTTGTACGGTATGCTTTCATTCTTTTTATCGATTTGTTTTTTGTTAACTGAATATTTCTGTTGGCCAATATTTATCTGATTTTTGTCGTTTTTACCATGATCAGGAACCCAAATTCACAGACGAATGTGTCGAAGACTACCGACTGTCACATTAGTTTATTTGGTATTCATATTAATCTTACTGCAGAACTGGGCAAATTTATTTCAATAAAGTTGGTATTTTGCCTTTCACGGCCAATAAAAAAACGCACAAAACACGGCGTAAGCCTAGAAAAGTTGCCGAGTTTTTATTGCTTGGCCCTGAAAATCAATATACAATCATTTTGGAAGCCTTTATAGGGAGCTGAAAGACTGTTTTAGCGTTTAGCTCTCGCAATAAAGTAGCGGAGGTGTACTAAATAAGAATTGAGGTATCGCACAGTTTGCTACTCCTTTGGTAGTCCGCAAATAGACCAGGGAGCCCGCTGATGAACCATCTCAGAGTTACTAGGCGTAATCTCGCAGAAGACACGGCATAAACTTAGAAAAATTTTCTGTGATTAATTTGTTTGTGTTATTATTACTTGGGATGATTGAAGTTTGTTCCGTTACTGTTACTCATTATCATGACATGGTACGTAGTTTTCGCAATATTACTTATTGCGGATTGCTATCAAGTTTGATGTAATTTTAGCATAATATTTATATGTTTAAATATAGTATGAAGACGTTAAACGAGAGGTTTTCAATATTTAAGACAGGTTATTTAACTTTTACTACATAGAAGCTGATATTTATTTCCAATATATAAACGCACTTTCTCACCTACAAAGCGGAGGCAGACAGGCTTTTCTCCGGGTACTCCGGTTTTCACTGTCACAATTTCATCCCAGCAACAATCTCCACTATAATTTCATTTGTCATTCATTTAATCATTTCCCCAGGGGAGTGCGACAGGCTTCGACAGCCGGCCCAGTTCATATCCTCGCTGCTAGATGGGGGTTTCATTCATTCCAATCCGTGACCCAGTCGGTCGACTGAATGCAGGCTAAGGATTTTCACTTTCCTACCTCTGATTAATAATTTGGTGAGTGAAAATGCATGTAGTCTACACATATAGTTGGTAACATGGAAATAACATAACTACATTACGAATGGGTGATTATATATATTAATGATTTAGGCCAGCAAGTACTAAAAGCCGTTCGAAGAACGGGTACTTCAACTAGTAGTACATAAATCGCATGGTCTATAATATAAAAATCCAACATTGTGACCATCCAAAATATTTAGACGGTTCTCAATATCTACGAATCTATTACAGCAATCAAACTGACAATTTTTATGTTGATAGAAGCAATTAATATTAGTAGGATCTATGAAAATAAGCTATTTAGTTCTTCACTGAACTACTTGTTTTTAAGTACGTTTCGCTTCACAATTTCAGGAATACTAAAGCTACCTGTTGAGATATACTCGAACTACTTGCAAATACGTATTCAGAAGACACCGTAGATGTTTGTTCCATGAATATCTCGTTGTTGTTGTTTGAGTCTTTATTCTTTTGACTGGTTTGATCCAGCTCTCCATGCATCCCTGTCATGAGCTAATCGTTTCATCTCTACATAGCTACCACACCCTATATCTGAGGCAATCTGTTTAACATATTCTAACCTTGGTCTACCCCTACAGTTCTTGTCCTTGACCCTTCCTTCCATAACTAAGCTTGCTATTCCTGGGTGTCTTAAAATGTGTCCTACCAACCTATATCTTCTCTTCATTAGCAGTCGCTGAAACATCTCTTACACTTTTAGGTCCCTCCGTCCGCAAGTTCTCCTCTTTTCTGCTGCACCAATCGTCCATGTTTCACTTCCACAGAGTACCACGCTCCAGACAAAGGCTTTCAAAATGACTTCCTATTACCTAAATCTATATTTGATGTCAACAGATTCCTTTTTTGTAGAAACGCTTCCCTTGCCTGAGCCAACCTACTTTTCATATCCTCTTTGCTTCGTCCATCACTGGTTAATTTGCTTCCTAAGGAACATAGTCTCCTACTCCATCAGCTTTTCACCTGCCAATTTGATGTCCATAGAGGTTTCTGATTATTTTCGGTTGCATTCCAATATTTCTGTTTTGCATTTATACATTTCCATCATGAATATCTCAAATTACACTAAATGTAATATAGACGTTTGTTCCCTCATACGCTTCAACTGTTTACATATTATTTCAGCTGGTATTACGAAGAGGTGAGCGTGAAAGGTTATTCTGCGTTTTCGAATTATCTTTGGTTAATACACTGAAGAAAATGGAAATTGCAACACCCAGAAGGAGTGGTGCTACATTGCTGCAATTGAACATGCAGGACGAGTGTTCGGTTGTGATTCGATGATTACACTTTTAGGTCCCTCCGTCCGCAAGTTTGGACAACAATCAATACAAGATGTGCCCACCACGAGCTGCAATACATTGATGAATTCTGCGAGGCATGGAGTCAATAAAGTCCTGGATCGATTCCTGAGGAATTGTGGCCCATGCTTGCTGCACTGAACGCGTCAGTTGTTCCAGAGTTGTGGATGGATGAGGACGGTTGGCCAGTTGTCGACCCATCATGTCCCACACATGCTCAATAGGACTGAGGTCCGGGGATCTGGCGGGCCATTCTAAGGTTGTGATGTCGTGGAGAGCTTCTCTGGAGATGCGTGCAGTGTGAACCCGGGCATTGTCCTGCTGAAACATCCCATTAGCATTGTTCGCCATCATTGGGACAACCACTGGATTGAGTACCCTATCAACGTACTGTCGAGCAGTCATAGTGCCCTCAACAAGCAATAGTTGAGATTTCACATTAAAGCCAATAGCTCCCCAGACCATAATGCTTGGTGTTGGTCCTGTGTGCCTCTCGACAATAAGGTCTGGGTGGCCCCTCTCCCCGGTACGTCGGCGCACACGATTCCGGCGATCACTGCGGGCAAGACAGAAGCGCGATTCATCACTAAAGACGATCCTATGCCATTCATCGACCCACGTCGATCGTGCTCGACACCAGGCCAGCCTTACACGTCGCTGTTGTGGGGTCAATGGAACACCTTCTGCAGGGACACGGGATCGAAAGCCAGCTGCACGCAGGCGATTACCAACTGTTTGTTGGGTAACGTGGGGTGCCACAGCTGCTCGAATTTGTGCTGCTGTTGCATGGGGTTCCATCCGGGCCTTCCGAATGATGCGGCGATACTCTCTCTCAGTTGTCTGTCGCGCTGGGCCTGTACCAGGTCTACGAGTGTGGGTACCTTCATTTGACCACTGCTGCCATACACGTTGTACCGTAGATTCCTGTCGGCCAACACGTGCAGCGACAGTCCATAGCGATAATCCAGCCTTTCACAGCCCAATTATCGGAGCCTTCTCAAACGGCGACAGTTGTTGATAGCGTGCTCTTCTCTGTCGTCGAGGCATGTTTGACGGGGAACACTTCACTGCAAAGACTGCAAGTCAACTACGCTACACCAGAGTCCCTATACTGGAGTTGATTCCTCCGCGACCAATCACGTGGGGAGACCTGTAGCAACAATCCAATGGGTCTGAAACTTTGATCGTTTACATACCTACATGGCATCGTTCCATATCTTGAAAATCAACACAAACGACCAATGCCTTCATGGTGTTGCAATTTCCATTTTCATCAGTCTATTATTTATGCCCAACTAAGGAGCGTGATTGAACCTATTTCACAGATGAATTTAAATTAACTTCCTTCTCATTCCAAAATGTCGTCATTCTCTATGACTGTTCTCACTTTCTGCTATCCATGCAGCGGTGGGTCTCATCCGGGGGTTTGCAGTAAAATGATGACAGTTCACCAACGATCTAGCTTGCCACGGTGGGTGAGTGGTTATCGTGTCGGACTACCAACCCCCAAGCTTGCAGGTTCGCTCCTGGCCATGGAAATTGATTTTTTTTGATAGGCGACAAACATCACGACATGCATGTCAAACGTTGCTGGCATGTTAAAGAACCTATTTGAATTCAGTAGCGCGTGTTCATTATGGCAAAATTAATCTCGGGATTTTCCGTCAACAAAAAGTTCCTCCATTCTCTACTAGAAAGCGCTATAGTGACAAGGAGCTTAGGTATCTAACCTCCTTGACTTTCATAGCGTTCCAATGAACGAAATTCAACATGCAAGCTGCCCTCTGGGTGTCAAATAACAAAGCTTGCACCCGGCACCCGAGGCCATGCGATATTATTATTATTATTATTATTAAAACTAAGCAATTCTTCTAGGTTTGTGCCGTGTCTTGTGTGGGGTTTCGCCTAGGACACCAAGCTGGCTCATCGGCGGGCTCTTGTCCCCACCCGGACCCTCACAGGAGGAATTATTAATTATGTATTTATTGTTAATTCCCCATAAGGAGAGCGTTACAACACAATCAATTTTCATGTTTCATTCTGGACCTTTCTTATTTTTTCCCAAAAACCTCTCATATACACACTATGTTTCCTCTTTCTCTCTTCTGTCCACCTCTTTGCTGGTTGTCTCTCTTTGGGAGTTTGCTCAAACTTCTGTGGTCTAAGTTTTTCTCTGTATTTGCTCCTGTCTGCGATGTCTTCTGTAGAGATGTTTAGTTTCTTAAGGTCTTCCACGGTTTCCTTTACCCAATTGGTTTTTAGTGTGCTATTCGTAACTATATTAAAAATTTTCTTGGTCAGTCTGTCTTCGGTCATCCTATGTATATGTCCATAAAATTTTGCCCTTCTTTTCCTTATGTTGTTTGTAATCGTCTCTGCCTGTTTGTACAGTTCTATTGTCGGTCTCTTCATCCATATTCCCTCTTTATGAACTGGCCCGTAGATATTTCTCAGAATTTTTATCTCTTGTTTTTCTAATTCCTTGATTTTTGTTCGCCCCTTGATTGCTGTCGTTTCTGAAGCGTATAAGGCCTCTGGTAAGACTACTGTACGGTAGTGTCGTAATTTGGCATTGATGGAAATACTTTTTTTATTGTAGTGGTTCCATGTAAGTCGGTATGCTTTCTGCAATTTAGCGATCATATCTTCATTGGATGCCAAGTTCAGTCCTGTTTTCTGTATAATCGCTCCTAGATATTTGAAACTTTCCATACTTGGTTTCCAGTGGGTGCTTGTCTGTAGATTTTGTGTCCATGACCTGTGTTTTTAGGAAAAAGTAGACTTATGAGATCGGGCAAATGTGTGTCTGTCTGTCTGTCTGTCCTTCTGTCTGTCTGTCTGGCTGTGTGTGTGTGTCCCCCTATCAACTCCTAAACGGCTGCAGCAATCGAAACAAAATTTGGTAGGAGTAAAGATCTATACCTGAATATCTCACGGCCATATTTGAAAATGATGTCAGTGCTACCAACTGCTAAAAAAACGCAATTGAAATTTGAGCTCCATGTTGGATATCTTGGAAAGTATGAATGGGAGCGATTTCCAAATTGGCACACGTACAGATCATAATATTTCAGTTTAATTTCCAGGAGGCTAAACATGGCAGTGTTGCCAAAATGATTATAAGCCTCCTGATAGGTCCAATTTTTAAATGCATATAACTTCTATACTATCAATTAGAATTCAACCAAATTTCGTATGTTGTATGTGTACATAACCAGATATGACTGAGCGTATTCTTAAGACCTAACAGGGCTGCCAACTGTTAATAAATGCTCCTATTTTTTAAAATCCAAATACCAATATATCAGAAAGTATGCAAGCCGACAGCTTTAAACTATGCACACGTATAGTACCTGACATTCTATATTAATTTGGAGGAACTTATATACGTCAGTGCTACCAACATGATTCTAAGCCTGCTGACAGGTCCAACTTTAAATACATGTAACTTCCATACTATCATTTGGATTTCAACCAAATTTCGTATGTGCTATGTGTACCATAACATATATGACTATGCGTATTCTAAGGAGCAACCAGTGCTGCCAACTGTTAATATGTGCTGTCCCTATTTTTGTTACCCTAATATCAATATATCAGAAAGTATGCAAGCCAATAGCTCTAAACTTTGCACACGTATAGTACCTGGCATTCTAGACGAATTTGAAGTAACTAATATACGTCAGTGCTGCCAACATGATTCTAAGCCTGCTGATAGGTCCAATTTTAAAATGCATGTAACTTCTATACTAACTAATGGATTTCATTCAAAATTGGCACAACAATAGATCATATTATTTCAGATTATTTCTGACCAATACATGCATGACATTGTTGCCAACATGATTTTACGCGCGCAGTTATATCCAATGTTTAACTACATGTAACGTCCATGCTATTCATTGGACTTCAACCAAATTTTGTATTTTGTACCTTAAGAGACGGAACTAAGAATATATTCAGTCTTCAGGGCTGCCAACTGTAGTGCTCTATTAGGATACATTATGCCAGGTATACAGTATTTCGAACTAATTGGAAATTTCGATATTAGCAACTTAATTTCGTCATTATTCTAGATAGGTTCATATTCTGTAGAATAATCATTGGCATGAAAAGTAGGCTGTATAGTTCTTCACGGAACTTCTTGTTTCGTATGAGATTTGTAACCCTGTTTTGGCTGAGATTTCATGTAGCGTCTCTAGAGCTTCTTTGGCTTCTTTTCTGTTATTTGTTATAATCGCTACATCATCGGCAAGGGCCAGACACTTAATGTTGACTGTCCTTTTCTGGTGTTTTGCCATTTTTATGCCTTTGACTCCTTTTTCCCATGTCTTGATTATTTTATCCAAAACTGAGTTGAATAGAATGGGTGATAAACCATCACCTTGTCGCACTCCTGTATTAATTTTGAAGGGTTCCGAGATCTCTCCCAGTAATTTAACTTTGGATATTGTATTTGTTAATGTTTCTTGGATTAGTTTTCTGGACTTATTGTCGACCTTCATTTCTTCTAATGTGTTAAAATGTGTTTCTCTATCTATGGAGTCGTACGCTTTTTTGTAGTCGACGAATGTGATTGTTGTGTTCCTGGTTTTTCTCGTTGCTAGTATTGTTCTCAGGCACCAAATCTGCTCACTGCACGATCTTCCCTTCCTGAACCCTCCTTGGTATTCTCCTATCTGTGGATCTATATGACGCTCTATCCGTTTTAACAGGGCTTTGGAGAAAATTTTGTATGCGACGGGTAATAGTGAAATCCCTCTATAATTATTAGGTTCGTTTTGTCTCCCTTCTTGTGGAGGGGGTGTATTAGAGCTGACTTCCATTCTTCTGGTACCTTCCCTGTTTCCCAGATGTTTTCGATGATTTTGTGTATTTTTGGTGTAACATTTTCGTGGTCTAATTTCCAGATTTCCGAAATAAATCCGTCTTCTCCAGGCGCTCTATTGTTCTTTAGTGATTTTATTATTTCCACGATTTCTTCAAGTGTTGGAGGTTTGGAATCAATGTTAGGTTCTGGCTTTTCGAACTGTAATCTGTGTGTTGGTTTATCACAGTTAAGCAGTGAGTCAAAATATTGTGCTAGTATCGTACAGTTCTTTTTCGGGTTTGTCTCCAGTGTTCCGTCTTGTCTTTTGAAGCATAAGCTCGGTGATCGATATCCTGTCATATTCTCTCTGAATGTTCTATTGAAGTTTCGTGTGTTATTTTTGGTAAAATCCTCTTCTATCTCCTTGAGTCTGTTGTTATCGTAGTTTCTTTTTTCTCTGCGGATTATTCTCGAGGAGTCTTTTTGTATCTTGTTGAATTCTTCACATTTTTCGGGTGTTCTATGGCTGTTAAATTTTTTCCAGGCTTGTATTCTATCCTCTATTGCTCTGTCACATGTCACGTTCCACCATCTGTGCTTCCTTTTCCTCGGGGGCTGCCCCATTTTTATCACTTCTTTCATGTTTTCGGACATGTCCGTCCAGTTGTTACTCTCAATTTTCTTAAGTCCTTGTGTTATTTCTTTCTTGTTTAATTGTAAATACTCTGGGTCTGTTCTGAAAATTCTGGTTGTTCTCTTAGTTTGTCTGTTTGGTATAAACTTAGCCTTGATTTGTAGTAGATGATGATCAGATTCGAAAAAACCTTTTCTCGTTCGTATATTCATAACTTCTCTGGTGCTTTTTGTAGATATCGCAACGTGGTCTATCTGAAATTCTCCGAGGGCGCTGTTTGGATATTTCCAAGTCCATAGTTTCTTGTAGGATTTCTGGAATTGTGTTGACATGATTTTGAGGTCAAAATTCCTACAGAAGTTTATCAAATTCTCTCCATTCTTATTTGTCCTCTGGTGCGCTGTATGTTTTCCTGTTGTGTCTCTGAATTTTCTTTCGCGGCCTAATTGTGCATTAAAATCACCAAGAATAATTTTACATGCTTAGTGGGGATTTTATTGGTGATTTCTTCTAAGTCTTCCCAGAATTCTTCTATCATCTGTGGATTTTTGTTATTGTAGTTATTTGTGGATGCATGAGCATTGATTATTGTATACGATTTGTTACCAGAACGTATCGTAAGTGTGGAATTTTTTTCAGATTTTGAGGTGAAATCTATTACAGAGTCCAATATTGAGTTGTGGACTACAAAACCTGTTCCGAAGAGTTTGAGATTTTTTCCTGGAATAGTTATGGCTGGTTTCCCCTTGTATATTCTGTAACTTCCCGAATCGAAGTGATTCTCATCTGAGAATCTCGTTTCCTGTATAGCCAGTATTCTGATATTGAATGTGTCCATGATGTTTGTTAGTTGTTTCACTTTACCTAGTTTCAGGAGTGTGTTTACGTTGAGTGTTCCCATGTAAAATATTCTCTTAGTTTTGAGGGTTTTTGATAAGCAATTCTCCTCTTCATGACATACCTGATCCCCTGGAATCCGATGATCAGGTACAATACCCAGTTTTATTGACTGGGGCCCAGGGTAGTGTGTTTGTTCACGTCGTTCTGTCATGATTATTGATTTATGTTCAAGTTGTGGTGGTGAAACCCCAAGGGATCTCACATAATTACGACTGGAGTTTTGAATTCCAGAAGATTGGATCACAGCCGAGCTCACAGAGCTAACAGACGCCGACCAGAGTACCGGTGGTTACCACACAGACGTGTCTGGATTTAAAATTTTCACCTAGTAACCCTAGGCAGGGGCCCTCTCAGGGTGCTACCATCCGGAGCCAGATGGACCCAGGTTTTTTAACGAGGTGTTACTCCTCCCCCTCCTCCTTCCTCAACACTTGCGTGATGAGGCCCCGGGCTTGGGACCGGCACTGGCGGAGTTATTATTATTATTATTATTATTATTATTATTATTATTATTATTATTATTATTATTATTTCATATGTTCACCATATCGTTGGGTATAATTAACCATTTCATCGGCATTTGTTGCAAGATGGAGTGGAGTTCTCTAAACTGGTAGGTTGAGGAACGACCGAACTATGAAGCAGGTCTCTAAAATATCTACTTTCTGCATACTAGTATACAGATTATGGTGGAGACCCAGTTTATCGAGGTTGGCCTTCAGCGACTTCAGTATGATCCCTGTGGAAGAGATTATGATAGGCAATATTATTATTAATTTTATTATTATTATTATTATTATTATTATTATTATTATTATTATTTTCGGTTTATACAGTACATATAACACATTTCTGGTATATTACAACGTAACTATACGGGCTTCAGTGAACCAAAGTATAGCTACGGAAACAGTAACTTCTAAGCTGGAATTTCGCTACCCATGAACTTCCGAACGATTCTGGTTGTTGATAGAATTACTGCCTTAGTTTGTACAGCCGAGTATCCAGATCCAGTTCTTTAAGGCCTTGGAGCAAGGTACTTGGGATCACGCCCGTACTCGAGACAATGATAGGTATGGTCTTGACTCGCTCTACATGCCATTGTCTTTTGATAGGGTCGACCAACTCGCTGTATTTGCTGATTTTTTCAATGTGTTTTGACTGGAGATTCTTGTTATTATTATTATTATTATTATTATTATTATTATTATTATTATTATTATTATTTTTATCATTATTATTATTATTATTATTATTATTATTATTATTATTATTATTATTATTACCAACTATCTGAAGCTAGGCCTGTACCATAATATTTCGTATGTTACGTTGATTTCTTGAAGGTCGTTCTCAAGTCCCGTTATAAAATTATTCATGGCTTTTACTGTCGAGGCTTGATTAAATATTCTGTTAGTAAGTTTTTCATTGCCTATTCTTTGAATATGTCCATACAGATTTAATCGTATTTTTCTAATAGTGCATGTTATTTTCTGGAAATGTTGGTATAACTACAGTAGTGAGACCTCATTTTGATCCACATTCCCTCTATGCACACTTGGTCAAAAGTTTTCCTGAGAATTTTCCTTTCTGTTTTTTTTCTCTAAATTTTTAGTTAGTGATCTGCCTCCAATGATCAGGGATTCTGGTGCGTATAATGCTTCAGGTTGAATTACTGTGCTATACTGCTTTAATTTTGCGTTCCGAGATATTGATTTATTATTATTTATTTATTTAAGCTGTTAAGACCCATAGGATCACACAAAACAAATTATGATCTGCTCCTGTTTTTCTTGGTCTTCCAAAACTCCTTCATCGTTTCGCTATTACGAACTCGGCGTTCCTCCGTCCATCGTTTCCCCATTCTCCTTGGTCGATCTTCAGGTGTAACTTCCCTACTGTGTATCTTTTGTCTGAAGGACATTCTATCTTCGATGTCTGTTGGTGTGATATTGGCACTAACTGTGATCAAATTTGGACCTGTGTAACCCAGACTGTTGTCACTTAAAGTTATCTTAACTATGTCAGAATTCTCTTTGTTAATCGGTCGTCATTCAGTCACATGATGTGGGCGTAAAATCACAGTCGTCGTTTGCGGAAAGCTGTCTCGATGTTGGAGTATCTCTCTGTGATTGTGAGCGATTGAAGACGATATCTTTCAGCTGTGTTTTTAGGACCCAAGATTTTCTGGATGATTTTTCTCTCAGCCTAATTGATGTTTTCGTGATCCCCTATGTAGTTGAGGTTTAAGGTCTCGCTGTCGTAGAGTGTCTTGGGTTTAATGGCAGTCGTGTAGTGTCGAATGTTTATGTTGATGCTCATGCATCTCATGTTGTAGATGTCAGTTTTTCTTCTTCTTCTTCTCCTTTTCTTCTGCTTTTACGGCCTCATTGGACCACTTCAAACATTTCTTGGTCCTTTCATTCAGTAAGTTTTCTTTTCGAGTTGCCCAGTAGATTTTCATTCGCTCTGATCTTCTCAAGCGTTCCTCATCTGTAAATACCCTTTTTGCTCTACTACGTTTGTCTATTTTTGCCTGAAATCTTATTCTTATATCTTTCAATTTTTCTAATATTTTTGTTTTGTTTTGCAAGTCATCCGAGGTTATTTCTAATTCTTTCATATCTTCTCTAATTTCCTTAATCCATCCTACTTGTTGTTTCATATTCCAAAGTTTCACTACAATTTTTCTAGATAACCTGGTTTCCGGTGTCCTCATAATGAGACCAAAAAAAAAAAAATCCGTTTCTTCCGAATAGTATTAGTGATGGGCTCCAGTTCTCCGTACACCTTTTCATTTGGTACTATCCGCCACTGTCCATCTTTCTGATATTTTTATTTATGCATTTTCTAGCTATATTTCTTCCTACTTTTAAAATCTTGTCGATTCTGTTTTCCTGAGTAACTTTAAAAAGAGGTTCACTTCCATATGTCACCTAGATGTTCGTTTATTATTATTATTATTATTATTATTATTATTATTATTATTATTATTATTATTTATTCATGCACATGATCTCGAGATTAACGGTCACGTTAACCTACAAGCTTCCTTCCTTTTTTTATTCATGCACCGTGTATTAACGAGAAACATGCATTAGTTGGTGATTATATTGCTCGTTTTAGGTGTGGGTACATTTATTTACTCGTTATGGCTTGTACAATATAAGACATACTACAAGCAGTGCAACGTGTAACAAGTTGTATGGATTTTCTTGCTACGTCTGGTCCATTTAATCACCGCTTCCCATTTGTGTTGCTCGGGCAGAAATCATCCTTAAGAGAATTATCTTAGTAGCATGGACCTGACAAAAACATGAGCACAACAGCGAGCACTAGGGGACATGCGCCCCATTAATGGAATGCTATACGTCAAATGAATTTGTAACGCACTATTAACCCACCCAACAATGTAGTGGTCGTTCATCATGCAGGCTAAATTGAGAGCGTGATATACACAACTCATGGCATGTATTTCATTCATTTATACATTTTAATAGATATTAGCGTGGCTTCGACGTAATATATAAACTAATTCTAACGATTTTCCACCCAGGGGCTCACGACTAGTGGGAGGTGGGTTGGTGAACACGGGACCCCAGTGGAGTCCAGTATTGCTTCCATATACTTGTGCCGGAGTCCTCTCTCTCATATTTCCTGTCGACCTCCCGTGGTCAACTCTTGTTCTCTTCCGACCCCGACGGTCTTATGTTGTTGTTGTTGTTGTTTGAGTCTTCAGTCTTTTGACTGGTTTGATGCAGCTCTCCTCCACGCCTCCCTGTCCTGAGCTAATCGTTTCATCTCTACATAGTTACCACGCCCTACATCGAAGGCAATCTGTTTAACATATTCTATCCTTGGTCTACCCCTACAGTTCTTGTCCTCGACCCTTCCTTCCATAACTAAGCTTGCTATTCCTGTGTGTCTTAAATTGTGTCCTACCAACCTATCTCTTCTCTTCATTAGCAGTCGCCAGAAACATCTCTCCTCTCCCACTCGTCTTAATACCTCTTTGTTTGTAACCCTGTCTACCCATCAGATCTTCATCATTCTCCTGTAACACCACATTTCAAACGCCTCAATTTTCTTCTTTTCTGCTGCACCAATAGTCCAAATTTCACTTCCATAGAATGCCACGCTCCATACAAAGGCTTTCAAAAATGACTTCCTAATACCTAAATCTATATTCGATGTCAACAGATTCCTTTTCTGTAGAAACACTTTCCTTGCCTGAGCCAACCTACTTTTTATATCCTTATACCTAGGGTATATTTCACTTTCCCACCTTAATTGGCCCTTATGTCATCTTTCCTGATTCCCTCATTCTTCATGGTATCTCCTGCAATAGGCAGTTGTATGGGCTGTAGGCCTAGTTCTGTTGTCAAATTCAAATTTGAACTCTATTTTTTGAGGCGACCCAGGATAAGACATATATAAGATAGGCAAAATCTGGAAGAATCATATTTTAATGCTCCTTGCTGCGACAAGCAACACTACTATAGTAGTCCTAGTCCTAGTGGGATGCCCTTTTTGAGATATCTGAAAAAATTATCTGCTCCTGGAAACTGATTTAGGAATGGCTAGCAGTAACCATGATAACGCAATCTAAAGATGTCCCATTCAAATTTACTTCTAGTTTTGTCAGAGCCACAGTGTCCAGCTCTATTTACCTCTTAAAATACCAAACAAACGTTATGCATGAACATACATGCGGACATGAATGTACAAACAACATCATACAGGGCCATTGAGTGTGTGCGCGCCAATAAACACGGCAAGCTAAGCCGGCTGTTACTAGCGCAGATCGCGGCCGCGCGCACCCGGTCCAGCCGGCGGTCAGGGTGCACTATCACACTTTTACCAAACATGTTCAATAATGTGCACTTACAGAGCTCATAGGCGATGCTGAAAACGTCCTCCCTCTCTTGAAACACACACCTGACATCTTCTGATGAAAGCATGTCCGTCAACTCTTTTATTATTTACGGAGCATGTTTCCTTAAATCGTTCAGCGAGCCTCGTAATTGTACTGGCATTAGGCACAGGTCTTCCTGTAAACTTGATTCAAAATTTTCGACTTGTTTCAGAAAAGGATTTTCTGCTTGTGTTGTTGTTTGAGTCATCAGTCTTTTGACTGGTTTGATGCAGCACTCCATGCCTCCCTGTCTTAAGCTAATCGTTTCATCTCTACATAGCTACCACACCCTACATCCGAACCAATCTGTTTAACATATTCTAACCTTTGTCTACCCCTACAGTTCTTGTCCTCAACCCTTCCTTCCATAACTAAGCTTGCTAATCCTGGGTGTCTTAGTATGTGTCCTTCTCTTCATTAGCAGTCGCCAGAAACATCTCTCCTCTCCCACTCGTCTTAATACCTCATCGTTTGTAACCCAATCTACCCATCTGATCTTCATAATTCTCCTGTAACACCACATTTCAAATGCTTCAATGCTCCTCTTTTCTGCTGCACCAATAGTCCAAGTTTCGCTTCTATAGAGCGCCACGCTCCAGACAAAGGCTTTCAAAAATGACTTCCTAATACCTAAATCTATATTCGATGTCAACAGATTCCTTTTTTGTAGAAAGGCTTTCCTTGCCTGAGCCAACCTACTTTTTATATCCTCTTTGCTTCGGCCATCACTGGTTATTTTGCTTCCTAAATAACAGAAGTCTCCTACTTCCTTCAGCTTTTCACCTGCCAATTTGATGTCCATAGAGGTTTCTGTTTTATTTCGGCTGCATTCCAGTATTTTTGTTTTACATTTATTAATTTTCATCTTGTATTCATTCCGTAAGACGGAGTCCATACCATTCAAAAAAAGTCGTCTCGGCACGCCGGAAGGCGGAGGTAGATTTCACCGGACAAACTTGGAGATAGGCGAAAATAGGCAGAATATGCAGGTTTTCGTAGAAGGATCAGACCTCATTTATCGCGTGAAAGTATTTTATAATTGGAGATTAATTAACTTTGATTTTCTTCATTTTAAACATATTTTAATTATTTTTATTGTCTTATGGGGACGGTAACCTTCTTGTCATTTGGAGTCCATTTTTAGCCTATTTTCAATTTTGAAAAAATAGGCTTATGAGATCACCTTTTGTCCGTGTGTGTGAGGTGTGTGTGTGTCCCCCCCCCCCCCTAATAAAATCTAAACGGCTGGAGCGATTTCAGTGAAACTCGGTAAGTTCATAGCACTATTCCCGGCGACCTCGACCGTGCCCATCGAATTTTGTTACGTCTCACCAATCCAACATGGCGGCTGTGCGAAATATTTCACTAGCATTCAGTATCTCCGAAACTATAACGGATATCGCCCTGAAATTGTGTACGGTGATAAAGGGTACTACTAGAAGTTCACCTATGAGACTTTCAAAAACCTGGTTACTACCTAACCAACATGGCGGCCAAGCGAATTGGAGACTTTTAAATAGACTTTTCTCGCGATTAAACTATCCAAACATAATGAAACTTGGTACAGCAAATATTTATACACATTGCAATGCACTGGAGTCTAATTTAGTTCAATTGTTTACATAACCTCAAAATGGCGGCTGTGTGAAATATTTCACTGACATTCTATATCCCCGAAACTATTACAGATATCACCCTGCAATTTTGTACGGTGATAAAGGGTACTGATACAAGTTTACCTATGTATAATTCATAAACCTGTAAAGTACAAAACGAACATGGCGACCAAGCGAATTTGAAATATTTTAATAGACTTTTCTCGAGAGTTAACTCTCTGAGCGCAGTAAAATGTGTTACAGTAAATGATTTTGCAGATTGTAATGTACTGCCATCTAATTTAATTCAATTGTTTACATAACCTCAAGATGGCGGCTGTGCGAAATTTTAAAATTAAGTTTTTATTTCTTGTGTCGTAATCATGCGATCGAAGTGAAAGTTTGAATAATGAACCTAGGAAATAAGTGTCCTTGAATGGTACATAACTCTATGGCCTATACATATAACAATCCTAAATGGCAAGCTTCCGTAATATTTAGACGGTTCTCAATATCTATGAATCTTTTACAGCAACCAAACTGAAATTTTTATGTTCATAGAGACTATGAACATATGTTCACCTATAGGACTTTCAGTAACCTGGTGAGCATGAATCCAACATGGCGGCGACGCGAAGTATAAATATTTAAATGGACGTTTCTCGCGAATTAACTATCCGAGTGCCGTGAAACGTTGCACGTTAAATGCTTACACAAATGTTGATCCACTGGCATCTAATTTATTTCAATTGTTTGCATAATCACAAGATGGCTGCTGTGCGTAATTTTAAAATCTCGTTTTTACTTCTTGTGTTCTAATCATGCGACAGTAGTGGCTACGCGGGCTAAAGCGCTGCGTTAGGTCAAGGGGCCAAGCTCTCTGCTGACTCGGTAGACGCGTGGGTTCGAGCCCCACCGTCGGCTGTCCCTGAAATGGTTTTCCGTGGTTTCCCTATTTCAACACCAGGCAAATGCTGGGACAGTACCTTCTGACAGGCCACGGCCGCTTCTTCCACATCCTTGCCCAGTTTCATTCATCTTCATCCATTCCATCTCTCATCCCGACGCGCAGGTCGCCCACGGGCGTCGACTAGAAAGACCTGCACTCGGCCTCTCAGGAGGCTACACGACAAAAAAAAAACATGCGATTGAAGTTTGAATACCACACGTACACAATAATCTTAATATAATAGTACAAAAATAAAAATCCAACCTGGCGAACATCTGAAATATTTAGACGGTTCTCAATATCTACGAATCTGTTACAGCAATTAAACTGAAATTTTGTATGTTGATAGAGGCAATTAACATGAGCAGGATATATGAAAATAGGCTGTACAGTTCTTCACGGAACTACTTGTTATACTTGTGGTCACACTGTCCTTATGCAAGGTTTCGACACTGATGTGTAACTATGTAACGGTCTGTTACTTCTTCACGCAAAATTATATCTCCCGCAGAGATGTTGGTTGGTTCCTCAGTTTAGGGGCTGCGACAACGCGGTCATATAACCCCGTGTACTTTGGGTGAGTGTAGAATCTGTCTGATAAACGGTGTGAATTGTGATGGCTGTATTAGTCTGTAATTCAGGTAAGGAATGCAGACGCTAAATTTCAAGCAGTAGTTCCTAATGTTGCTACCAGATACTAACGTCAACGCCACCTAGCTGTGAACTTGGCTACTAGATGCCACCTCAATCAGCAACTCGCAACGAACGTTGGAACTTCCCCTCCAAAGGAAAGCTTACTGGGGGATTTTTAGCGCTCTTAGAAAATCCGACGACTTTGGCCGGCTTTGAACCAGTGACATTGGGCATAGAAGTTCAGCATGCTACCAGTTACGTCACCGAAGCCGCTTCACACTTAGTCAGATGGAAATCTGAATCTGGTCTCGCGCAAGTGCGTTGTCATGACAACGTCTGATGGCTCATCCCTCATCAATTTAGTAGTGTTGCCATGTCAACCACTGATAGCTCTTGGCATTTTCTTATAATTCCGAAATCATTTTTCTCATCCCTTGGCGCAATGGTGGCTCATATCAAAAATTCTTTCAGACAAACGTTTTATGTAATTATTAGGGGAATATTGTCCATTTTGTACGGTTTTGATATTGTGCCTATTAACAGAGATATGATTAATGTTTCCCGAAAAAACCACTTTTTCCCACCCCTTTGGTCAATGGTTGGTGCTATCAAAAAACGTTTCAAACATAAATTTCTGATCTTTATCCGACACATAGTATGAACTTTGAACGGATTCGATATTTCACATATTAAGAGAGTTATAGCATTATTTCATTTTTTCGAAAAAAAAAGTCCCCCATTGTCATCCCCTTCGACCGATTTAGCCCAGTAACAAACTCGTCCGAGATTTTATGGGTATACATATTCGGTAAAAAATTCAAAGTGATTGGTGCAAAATTACGGCAGTTATCGTGTCCACAAGAAACTGATATACATATATACATATATTACATAAATTATATATAAACTTTTGAACTGACGGTGGTTTTGGGGTCTGGGGGATGTGAAACACGAAGATATGTCGACATTTTCCGGAAATCGAAACATGGTACCCATTGCAATAGTTAGCTTTCTAATGAAATCTACCTAAAATACTACCGTCAACGACACCTAGCTGTGAACTTGGCTACTAGATGCCACCTCAATCAGCAACTCGCAACGAACGTTTGAACTTCCCCTCCGAAGGAAAGCAAACTCAGGTTTTTTAGCGCTCTTAGTAAATCCGACGACTTCAGCCGGGTTTGAACCCGCGACCTTGGGCATAGAAGTTCAACATGCTACCAGTTCCGATACCGAAGTCGCTTCCCACAGACATATGAAAACTGAATGTGATCTCGTGCAGTGGCGTTGTCATAGCAACTGCTGATGGCTCATCCCTTATCAATTAAAAGTAAAGTTGTCATGGCAACCTCTCTTGGCACTTGGCATTTTCTTATAATTTAAATCATTTTGTTCACCCCGTGGCGTAATGGTGGGTCATATCAAAAATTATTTCAGACAAAGGTTTTAGGTAATTATTGGAGGAATATTGTCCATTTTGTGCGGTTTTGATATTGTGCCTATTAAGAGAGATATGATTAATGTTTCCCGAAAAACCCACTTTTTCCCACCCCTTTGGTCAATGGTTGGTGCTATCAAAAAACTTATTTGACATCAATTTTTGGCACTTATCCGACACATATTATGAACTTTGAAGGGATTCGATATTTCATGTATTAAGAGAGTTATAGCGATATTTCACTTTTTCGAAAAAAGCCCCCCATTTTCACCCCCTTTGACCGATTTTGCCCATTAACGAACTCGACCGAGATTTTATAGGGATACATATTATGTAAAACATTCAAAGTGATTGGTGCAAAATTACGGCAGTTATCGTGTCCACAAGAAACTGATATATATATATCTAATATATAAAAGTGAAAGTCTGTATGTATGTATGTATGTATGTATGTATGTATGTATGTATGTATGTATGTATGTATGTATGTATGTATGTATATATGTTGGTTCCGTATACAAATCTACACCGTTCCACCAATCTCAACCATATTTTGCATACACATAGTTTAGGACCCAGAAGGAACCGCTGGCTACATGAATTTTCGATAGTCTTTCTCATTCTTCTGATTTCGGCCCTTTTTCACTCAAAAAAAAAGTCCTCTCGGCGCGCCGGAAGGCGGAGGTAGATTTCACCGGACAAACTTGGGGATAGGCGAAAATAGGCAGAATATGCAGATTTTCGTAGAAGGATCAGACCTCATTTAATGCGAGAAGGTATTTTATAATTGGAGCTTAATTAACTTTGTTTTTCGTCATTTTATGCTTATTTTAAACATTTTATTGTCTTATGGGAACGGTAACCTTCTTGTCATTTGGGGTCCATTTTTATACTTGTGGTCACACTGTCCTTATGCTAGGTTTCGACACTGATGTGCAACTATGTAACGGTCTGTTACTTCTTCACGCAAAATTATATCTACCGCAGAGATTTTGGTTGGTTCCTCAGTTTAGGGGCTGCGACAACGCGGTCATGTAACCCCGTGTACTTTGGGATGGCTGTATTAGTCTGTAATTCAGGTAAGGACTGCAGACGGTCAATTTCAAGCAGTAGTTACTAATGTTGCTACCAGGTACTACCGTCAACGACACCTAGCTGTGAACTTGGCTACTAGATGCCACCGCAACCAGCAACTCGCAACGAACGTTGGAACTTCCCCTCCAAAGGAAAGCATACTGAGGGATTTTTGGCGCTCTTAGAAAATCCGATGACTTCGGCCGGCTTTGAACTCGCGACCTTGGGCATAAACATTCAGCATGCTACCAGTTACGTCACCGAAGCCGCTTCACACTTAGATGGAAATCTGAATCTGATCTCGTGCAAGTGCGTTATCTTGGCAACGTCTGATGGCTCATCCCTCATCAATTTAGTAGTGTTGCCATGGCAACCACTGATAGGTCTTGGCATTTTCTTATAATTCCGAAATTATTTTTCTCATCCCTTGGCATAATGGTGGGTTATATCAAAAATTCTTTCAGACAAAAGTTTTAGGTAATTATTATGGGAATATTGTCCATTTTGTACGGTTTTGATATTGTGCCTATTAAAAGAGATATGATTAATGTTTCCCGAAAAACCCACTTTTTCCCACCCCTTTGGTCAATGGTTGGTGCTATAAAAAAAACTCTTCAAACATACATTTTTGGGCTTTATTCGACACATAGTATGAATGTTGAACGGATTCGATATTTCACATATTAAGAGAGTTATAGCAATATTTCACTTTTTCGAAAAAAAAAGCCCCCCATTTTCACCCCCCAACGACCGATTTAGCCCAGTAACGAACTCGACCGAGATTTTATAGGTATACGTATTCGGTGAAAAATTCAAAGTGATTGGTACAAAATTACGGCAGTTATCGTGTCCACAATAAACTGATATACATATACATACATAAATTATATATAACTTTTGAACTGACGGTGGTTTTGGGGCCTGGGGATGTGAAACGCGAAGATATGTCGAAATTTTCCGGAAGTCGAAACATGGTACCCATTGCAATAGTTAGCTTTCTAACGAAATCTACCTCTGGTTGGTTCCTCAGTTTAGGGGCTGCGACAACGCGGTCATCTAACCCCGTGTACTTTGGGTGAGTGTAGAATCTGTCTGATACACGGTGTGAATTGTAATGGCTGTATTAGTCTTAATTCATGTAAGTACTGCAGACGGTCAATTTCAAGCAGTAGTTCCTAATGTTGCTACCAGGTACAACCGTCAACGACACCTAGCTGTGAACTTGGCTACTAGATGCCACCCTAACCATCAACTCGCAACGAACGTTGGAACTTCCCCTCCAAAGGAAAGCATACTGAGGGATTCTAGTGCTCTTAGAAAATCCGACGACTTCGGCCGGCTTTGAAACCGCGACATTGGGCATAGACATTCAGCATGCTACCAGTTACGTCACCGAAGCCGCTTCCCACTTTATCAGGCGGCTTTGGTGGCGTAGTCGGTAACATGCTGAGCTTCTATGCCCAAGATACCGGGTTCAAACCCGGCCGAAGCCGTCGGATTTTTTAAGAGCGTTAAATATCCCTCAGTATGCCTTCCTTCGGAGGGGAAGTAAAGCCGGCGGTCCCATGTCATAGATTTATGGCATGTTAAAGATCCTTCCACTAATTGCACCTGTGTGAAGCTAAATTGGATAGGTTAAGAATGTATACAACGCTCTTAGGTTTCTATGTTCGTTGCCAAGAGCCGACTGCGGCGGCGTCTAGTAGCTCAGTTCTGAACTTGGCCTCGTAGTCGTTGACAGTGGCGCTTGGCGGCAAAAGTAGGAACTATCTGAAAAATTGTTAGTTGCAGTACTTAAATTAACAAACAGATAACACACACTAATACAGTCATCACAATTAACACCGGTTATCAGACAGATTCTACACACACCCAAAGTACACGGGGCTACATGACCGCGTTGTCGCAGCCCCTAAACTTAAGAACCAACCAACCACTTAATCAGATGGAAATACTGAATCTGATCTCGTGCAAGTGCGTTGTCATGGCAACGTCTGATGGTCCATGCCTCATCAATTTAGTAGTGTTGCCATGGCAACCACTGATAGCTCTTGGCATTTTCTTATAATTCCGAAATCATTTTTCTCGTCCCTTGGCGTAATGGTGGGTCATATCAAAAATTCTTTCAGACAAAAGTTTTAGGTAATTATTAGGGGAATATTGTCCATTTTGTACGGTTTTGATATTGTGCCTATTAAGAGAGATATGATTAATGTTTCCCGAAAAACCCACTTTTTTCCACCCCTTTGGTCAATGGTTGGTGCTTTGAATGGATTCGATATTGCACGTATTAAGAGAGTTATAGCGAAATTTCACTTTTTCGAAAAAAAGCCCCCCATTTTCACCCCCTTCGACCGATTTAGCCCAGTAAGGAACTCGACCGAGATTTTATAGGTATACATCTTCGGTAAAAAATTCGAAGTAATTGGTGCAAAATTACGGCAGTTATCGTGTCCACAAGAAACTGATATACATATATATATACATATATATATATACATAAATTATATATAAACTTTTGAACTGACGGTGGTTTTGGGGTCTGGGGGATGTGAAACGCGAAGATATGTCGAAATTTTCCGGAAGTCGAAACATGGGACCCATTGCAATAGTTAGCTTTCTAATGAAATCTACCTAACAGGCTAATCAAATCATAAAATATACTCATGAAGGAATGGCAAGGCAGATAGTTTCCATGGCAACATAGCTCAAGTCGAGACACGGCCGTCTGGATGCCAATTGCGCTCTGCACTACCGGTATAGAAAATGAGGATCTTTACTTGAAATCCCGTTAGTTACTCAACTGCTCACACAGCACTGTCAACCGAGTATAGCATAACAAAGACTTGACACTATCTACTAGATATTGTCAAATACCACTCACTCACTCACTCACTCACACATTCATCACGAAATCTCAGAAACCACCCAACGGATTGGAATGAAATTTGGTATGCAGCTTACTCAAGGGTCGTAAACGCCCACTAAGAAAGGATTTTTGGATATTCAGGTTCTAAAGGGGTGTTAAGGGGGTAGACCTGCATTTCATCGAATAGCAATATCTCCCGATTGGTTTCACTGGGGGATGTGATACTCGGCATATAAACTCATCATTAAAAATAAGAAGACATGTGTCTGAGGGTTTTTCGATGTGGTGTATATTATGAGGTGAAAGGGGTGAAAAGTGGGGGTTGAAAGATTCCTAACGGAGCCAGTATCTCATAAACGACATAGGCGAGGAGTTTGAAACTCAGCGGGAAGAAATCAGCATACAAATAAGTAAATAGGTGTTTGACCGTTTTTTTTTCATAAATCCAATTTAAGGGGCCTATGGCGAGGGGTGAAATTCTGTGTAAAAAAAAAAAAAAGGAAAGAAAGTGTCCTAACCGATTGACTCACTCGCTCTTCAAACTCAGGGGGAAAAACTGCTTAAAAATAAGTATAACTTATATGTGTTCGACAGTTTTTTTGATAAACCAAATTAAGGGCTTCATCGGGAGGGGTGAAATTCTGAAGAAAAAAATAGATAGAAAATGTCCTGACTCACTCACACACTCATCATCGCCCAGCCAAAAATATTGAAGTTGGAAACATGTCATTTTCGGGATATGTTCGTTGTATGTCAAAACCATACACTAAGGGAGGATTTTTGAATATTCAGGCTCTAAAGGGGTCTTAAGGGGGTTAAACCTGCATTTTATTGAATAACAATATCTCACGAGTGGTTTCATTTGTGGATGTGATACTCGGCATATAAACTAATCATTAAAAATAAGCAGACATGTGTCTAAGGGTTTTTCGATGTGGTGTATTATTATGAGGTGAAAGGGGTGAAAATTGGGGGTTGAAGGATTCCTAACGAAGCGTGTAGGCCTATCTCCTAAACGACATAGGCGAGAAATTTTAAACTCGGCGAAAAAAAATCAGCTTAAAAAATAAGTAAGTCGGTGTTCGACAGTTTTTTTTTTCATAAATTAATTTAAGGAGCC
Source organism: Meconema thalassinum (assembly GCA_946902985.2). Lineage (NCBI taxonomy): Eukaryota > Metazoa > Arthropoda > Insecta > Orthoptera > Tettigoniidae > Meconema > Meconema thalassinum. The sequence goes on along the minus strand of OX336391.1, from coordinate 199,733,255 downwards.
AATGGGGTGGGGTGAAATTCTGGGGGGAAAAAGGAGAGAAAGTGTCCTAACTGACTAACTCACTCAATCACCAAACTCAGGGGAAAAAGACAGCTTAAAAATAAGTTAATAGGTGTTCAAGCGTTTTTTCATCAATCCAATTTAAGAGGCCCATGGGGAGGGGTGATATTCTGGTAAAAATAATTGAAAGAAAATGTCCTGTCTGACTCACTCACTCGTCACGCCCAGCGAAAACTATTAAAGTTAGAAACATGAAATTTTGGGAATATGTTCGCTGTATATCGAAAACGTCAACTAATGAATGATTTTTGTTATTCGGGGTTTAAAGAGGTGTTAAGGGGGTAAACGTGCATTTCATTGAATAACGATATCTCATGAGTTGTTTCTTTGGGGATGTGATATTCGGTATATAAGCTAATCATTAAAAGAATCAGACATATGTCTAAGGGTTTATCGATGAGGTGTATATTACGAGGTGAAAGGGGTGAAAATTGGGGGTTGAGGGATTCTTAACGGAGCGTGTATCTCTTAAACGACATAGGCGAGAAGTTTGAAATTCGGCGGGAAAAAACAGCTTAAAATATAAGTAAATAGGTGTTCGACCGTTTTTTCATAAATCCAATTTAAGGGGCCCTTGGAGAGAGGTGAAATTCTGGGGGGAAAACAGGAAATAAAGTGTCCTAACTCACTCACTCATCAAACTCAGGGGGGAAGAACAGCTCAAAAATAAGTAAATAGGTGTTCGACCGTTTTTTTTCATAAATCCAATTTAAGGGGTTCATGAGAGGGGTGAAATTCTGAAAAATAATTGAAAGAAAATGTCCTGACTTACTCACTCATTATCCCCCAGCCAAAATTATTGAAGTTAGAATCATGACATTAATGGGCTATGTTCGTTGTATGTTGAAAACGTCCACTAAGGAAGGAATTTTGGATATTCAGGTTCTAAAGGGGTGTTAAGGGTGTAGACTTGCATTTAATTGAATAACAATATCTCCCGAATGATTTCCTTTGGGATGGGATACTAGGCATATAAACTCATCATTAAGAATAAGAAGACACATGTCTGAGGGTTTTTCGATGTGGTGTATATTATGAGGTGTATGTGTGAAAAGTGAGTGTTGAAGGATTCTTAACGGAGCAAGTATCTCTTAAAAGACAGAGGCAAAAAGTAAGAATCTCAGGGAGAAAAATCAGATTGAAAAAGTAGTAGATAGGTGTTCGATCGTTTTTTCATAATCCAATTTAAGGGGCTCATGGAGAGGGATGAAATTCTGGGGAAAGAAGTCCACTAAGGAAGGATTTTTGGATATTCACTCATCATCCCCCAGCAAAGCTATTGCAGTTAGAAACTTGAAATTTTTGGGATATGTTCGTTGTTTGTCGAAAAAGTCCACTAAGGATGGATTTTTGGATATTCATGTTCTGAAGGGTTGTTAAGGGGGTTAAACTTGCATTTCATTGAATAACAATATCTCACGAGTTGTTTCATTTGGGGATGTGATATTCGGCATACAAACTAATCATTTAAAATAAGCAGACATATGTCTAAGGGTTTATCGATATGGTGTATATTATGAGGTGAAACGGGAGAAAATTTGGGGCTGAAGGATTCTTAACGGAGCGTGTACTGTATCTCTTATTCAACATAGGCGATAAGTTTGAAATTCAGCGGAAAAAGCAGCTTAAAAATAAGTAAATAGGTGTTCGACCATTTCTTCATAAATCCAATTTAAGGGGCCCATGGGGAGGAGTGAAATTCGGGGGGGGGGGGGGGAACAGGAAAGAAGGTGTCCTAACTGATTGACTTACTTACTCACTTATCAAACTCAGGGGGAAAACAGCTTTAAATAAGTAAATAGGTGTTCGACCGTTATTTTTCATAAATCCAATTTAAGGGGTTCTTGGGGAGGGGTGAAATTCTCAAATATTAATGAAAGAAAATGTCCTGACTGACTCACTCACTCATCATCGCCCAGCAAAAATTATTGAAGTTAGAAACATGAAATTTTGGGGATAAGTTCGTGGTATGTCGAAAACGTCCACTAAGGAAAGAGTTTTGGATATTCTGGTTCTAATGAGGTGTTAAGGGGGTAAACGTGCATTTCATTGAATAACAATATCTCATGAGTGGTTTCATTTGGGGATGTGATACTTGGCATATATACTAATCATTTAAAATAAGCTGACACATTTCTAATGGTTTTTCGATGTGGTGTATATTATGAGGTGAAAGGGATGAAAAGTGGGGGTTGAAAGATTCCGAACGGAGCGTGTATCTCTTAAACGACATAGACGAGGAGTTTGATTTTCTCCGAGTTCCAATCACCTTAAAAATTAATAAATGAATAAATAATTAAAATAAGTTGATGTTCGACCGTTTTTTTTTTCATAAATCCAATTTAAGGGGCATATGGGGAGGGGTGAAATTCTGGAATAAAAACGTCCACTAAGGAAGGATTTTTGGATGTTCACTCTCATCGACCAATCAAAACTATTGAAGATAGAAGAAGGGGATATGTTTGTTGTGTGTCGAAAATGTCTACTAAGGAGGGATTTTTGGATATTCAGGTTCTAAAGGGGTGTTAACGGGGTTAAACCTGCATGTCATTGAATAACAATATGACACGACTATGACGCGAGCGAAGCGAGGCTAAAAATGAGAAGGTGTGTGTCTGTGTATTACTCAATCACGCAAGAACCACTGGTCCGACTTACATGAATTTTACATGAAAGTAGCTGATTTAACTGGTTAACATATAGGCTACTTTTGATTTTAATACTTTGCACTATGGCGACCATTTTAGTGACGTCACTACACCCTTTGGTTTCAAACTTTCATATTTCCATTTCAAATAAAAAGTGAACGCTAAGAAATAGCAAACTTTTGATGGCATATACGAGGTTTAAAATTACATTTTCTATCCGAAAGGTATCTCCAACGGTTAGCGAGTAAAACCTAAATTTGTGCTATAAAACACGGTCAACGCCGAACGGTGTAGTTGGACAAAATGTTCCATCCTTAATCTCCCTCTGCGCAGCACCTCGCCTATCCCCTGTTTTAACTGTCACTTTCACATTTTAATTTATTTATGACGCGTAGCGAAGCACGGGTACTTCAGCTAGTATATATATATATATATATATATATATATATAGATACATATATACATAAATTATATATAAACTTTTGAACTGACGGTGGTTTTGGGGTCTGGGGGATGTGAAACGCGAAGATATGTCGAAATTTTCCGGAAGTCGAAACATGGGACCCATTGCAATAGTTAGCTTTCTAATGAAATCTACCTAACTCATTCAAATCCTCAGTCGTGTCGGCCAAGATGACGATGTCATCAGCAAATCTCAGAGTTGAAATTATTTCTCCTTGAATCTTCACTCCCACTTTAAATTTTTCTCCAATTTCCTTAATTGCTTGTTCAATATAAAGATTGAAAAGTATGGGTGATAAGTTGCAGCCTTGCCTTACACCTTTCTGAATACCAGCTTCTCTCTCATGTCCTTCAGCTCGAATGATTGCTGTCTGGTTTCTGTATAGATTGTAGATCACCCTCCTATCCCTGTACTTGATTCCAATAGATTTCAAAATGTCAAACAATTTAGTCCAATCAACGTTATCAGCTTTTCAAATACGAATTATGGATATACACACGTTCGCGCAATGTGAATTGGTGTCTAGGCATGACCAACAATCCCAGTAATCACAATACTCACTAAACATGCTACACTAACGCCTAAGCTTTGCCAATACAGTACACGCCCATATGAATGACAAAATACTTGTGAACTAACAATATGAGTCAGCGGAGCACACGAACCACCGGCTGGACCGGGTGCGCGCGGCTGCGATCTGCGCTAGTCACAGCCGGCTTAGCTTGCCGTGATTACTGGCGCGCGCACTCATAATGACCCTGTACATTGCGGACGGGTAACTGTTTCTTCTAGAATGTGGTTTTATTTTATGAGGCAACCAAGGGATTTGTTAATAACTCTACCAAAGGAAAATCAAATAAATCCCAACGTGTATTCAATTCTTAGAATCGAAAGTGCACAGTGGGCTATTATTACAGAATTATTGCGTCTGCACAGGGTGATTTCACATATGAACCGTTGGCATGAGAACTGTAATTTAAGTACAGATCGATTGAACACGTCGGAGGATATTAACAGAACACTTGTTTGTTTTAGTGGTTACACAAAAACGGAGTCTCGAGTTTCTTGCTCGTACAGTCATGCTCTAATTGAGGTATATGCTCATCTAGGCCTAGGGACTTTATGTGATATCAACATGCAAAATATATAACATTACTAACGGACCATGCGAGAACTCTCGCATAATGGATTGTGTGCGCCCCATGTGTACAGTTGTCATTCTTCGCTCTGAGCTCAGCCAGATCAGACGTGGCAATCCTCACCTCCACGGCTATCTTGCTGCCATCGCGCTTGGGTGCTTTTGGGTTGGTCTGCATCGTTTGCCGTCCTGTTCTAGCTTGGATGTCATAAGTAATTGACTTACTTGGGCTAGGTGAGGCTTCTTGTGCGTCCCGGTGCTGCCCACGGCAGTTCGCACTAACGCGAATTTCGCAGCTCCACTTCTCGGCTAGGCTTGGCCAGGACTACCAGAACTTCAGCCTTAACGCTCCGGACTTGCTACTACGAATTGGGCATACACCGACTTGGCTATCTGGGGCGCTGCTTCAGAGGATATTGGCTGCAGTGGCGAGCTAATCTCAGGCGCCTTCGGGTGCTTGAGAGGACTGAGGCGAGCTTCTCAACCAACTTCTACGCTCTACGTTCAGACTCGGCGCTGCCTACCATCTACGACGGCTCAGATATACTGAGCGGAGCTAACATAACAGTCAAACACATGTCTAGCACCTAGTGCAGACTGCTTTCCATTTTCTGTTTACCATTGGTAATCTCTAGCCATGTCGTGGAGACACCACTTATAAAAACTGAACCTGGCTCGAGACCCGGTGGTAGACACATAGGGAGCTGAGAATTAAATCCCCTCAAGGGTTTGACCTACAAGCTGCTTAGGGAACCAAACAAATAGGCATTAGGAACTAGGTACACAGCACATTTAAATTCTCCCCTGCGGGGAGAACCTGATACATTTGAATCCTAACGTTCGCCCATTGTTGTCCGCTAACATTATCATCTGTAGCCTTAGTTCTTATCTTCCAATTAACTTATTCAAACTACGGTACATAGTTTTAAATTACTAGTTCATCCTTCCCTAATCTACAGCCAACGCAAATATTATTAATTCAAATGAATTATTAGATTTATTTAAACCCCACTTCTGTAAATTAATTATTAATCTAGTAACCAATTAATTTAATAATTTCGAATATTTACAACCATTACCTATCTTTCCATTCCAGCAATAATCATTTCAAATATGTATTTATTATACTAAATCAAACTAATTCTCATCCAACATCCCAAAAATTTAGTAATCCTAATTAATTTCGTAATTCATATTAATTTATAAATTTAGTATTTTCATATTATCGCCTTAATTAACAAATCTCACTTATTAAATTACTAATAAACCCTTTAATTTTGCTAATCTTAATCATTTCTCCCCATCCAATTAATTAACTAATTTCAATATTTACAACAATTATCTTCACTTACATTATGATCCTAATTAATTCATTGCTTTAGCCAAATACCACGAATCCACACAATTTTGCTCATTTTTAGCCTACTTTTCACATTTTGCAAAAATGAGGAAAAAGTAGACTTATGAGATCGGGCAAATGTGTGTCTGTCTGTCTGTCTGTCTGGCTGTGTGTGTGTCCCCCCCTATCAACTCCTAAACGGCTGCAACAATCGAAACAAAATTTGGTAGGAGTAAAGATCTATACCTGAATATCTCACGGCCTAATTTGAAAATGATGTCAGTGCTACCAACTGCTAAAAAATCGCAATTGAAATTTGAGCTCCATGTTGGATATCTTGGAAAGTATGAATGGGAGCTATTTCAAAATTGGCACACGTACAGATCATAATATTTCAGTTTAATTTCCAGGAGGCTAAACATGGCAGTGTTGCCAAAATGATTATAAGCCTCCTGATAGGTCCAATTTTTAAATGCATATAACTTCTATACTATCAATTGGAATTCAACCAAATTTCGTATGTTGTATGTGTACATAACCTGATATGACTGAGCGTATTCTTCAGACCTACCAGGGCTGCCAACTGTTAATAAATGCTCCTAATTTATTTTATCCAAATACCAATATATCAGAAAGTATGCAAGCCGACAGCTTTAAACTATGCACACGTATAGTACCTGACATTCTATATTAATTTGGAGTAACTTATATACGTCAGTGCTACCAACATGATTCTAAGCCTGCTGACAGGTCCAACTTTAAATACTTGTAACTTCCATACTATCATTTGGATTTCAACCAAATTTCGTATGTGCTATGTGTACCATAACAGATATGACTATGCGTATTCTAAGGAGCAACCAGTGCTGCCAACTGTTAATATGTGCTGTCCCTATTTTTGTTACCCTAATATCAATATATCTGAAAGTATGCAAGCCAATAGCTCTAAACTTTGCACACGTATAGTACCTGGCATTCTAGACGAATTTGGAGTAACTAATATACGTCAGTACTGCCAACATGATTCTAAGCCTGCTGATAGGTCCAATTTTAAAATGCATGTAACTTCTATACTAACTAATGGATTTCATTCAAAATTGGCACAACAATAGATCATATTATTTCAGATTATTTCTGACCAATACATGCATGACATTGTTGCCAACATGATTTTACGCGCGCTGTTAGATCCAATGTTTAACTGCATGTAACGTCCATGCTATTCATTGGACTTCAACCAAATTTTGTATTTTGTACCTTAAGAGACGGAACTAAGAATATATTCAGTCATCAGGGCTGCCAACTGTAGTGCTCTATTAGGATACATTATGCCAGGTATACAGTATTTCGAACTAATTGGAAATTTCGATATTAGCAACTTAATTTCGTCATTATTCTAGATAGGTTCATATTCTGTAGAATAATCTTTGGCATGAAAAGTAGGCTGTATAGTTCTTCACGGAACTTCTTGTTTATTTTTATTTTTATTATTCTTTCCTTCCAATTAATTAATTAATTAATTAATTAGTTTAAATAATTACAACAATCAACACCAATTGCATTTTAATACTAATTTATTTATATTCTATCAACAAATTCCACTAATTCACTAAAATATTTGCCCATTCTTATCCATTTCATCTCTACCAATTAATTAAATAATTTAGATAATTTTAACAATTAACTTCATTTGCATATTTACCCTAATTAATTTATTGCCACCAACAAAATACCACATAAATCATTATTCTTGCTCATTCTTATCAAATTCTTCCCTCCCAATTAATTAATTAATTTATAAAATTGCAACAACCAACTTCTCTTGCATACCACACCTAATTAAATTTTCTATTAACAAAATACCATTAATCTCCACCAAATTGCTCATCCTTATTAAATTCTTCCATCCAATTAATTAAATAATTTTAGATAATTACAACAATTAACCTCATTTGCATTCCAATCCTAATTAATTCATTTATATCAACAATATACCACTAAATTCACTAAATTTTGCTCATCTTTATTAATTTCTTCCCTCCTAGTTAATTAATTAATTTAACTAAATCGACAATCTACACCAAATACATATTAATCCTAATTAATTTATTTTCTATCAACAAATACTACTTATTCACTACATTTTTGCTCATTATTGTTAAATTACTCCCTCCAATTAATTAATTAAATTTAAGATAATTACAACAATTAACTTATTTGCAACTTAATCCTAAACAATTCATTTCTATCAACAAAATACCTCTAAAATAATTATTCTTGCTCATTCTAATTAATTCTACCCTCCCAATTAATTAATTAATTAATTCATATAACTAAAACAACCAACTTCACTTGCATACTATTCCTAATTAATTTATTTCTATCAACAAGACACCTCCAAATCCATTAAATTTTGCTCATTCTTAATTAATTTTCCCCCTTCCAATTAATTAATTAATTTAAATAAATACAACTATTAACATCACTTGCTTTTTAATTCTAACTAATATATTTCTACCAACAAAATACCACTAAATTCACTAAATTTTCCACTTTTCATTAAATTTCTCCCCTCCCAATTAATTAATTCATTTAGATAACTACAACAATTAACTTCATTTACATTCTAATCCAAATCAAATTATATCTATCCACAAAATACCACCAAATCCATTGAATTTTGCTCATTCTTAATTAATTTCCACCCTTCCAATAATTAATTAATTCTTCCATTCCAATTAATTAATTAATCCAGATTATACAACAATTAATTCCATTCGCCATCATGCACACCCTGCCAACAACCTCAACCGCAGACACGCAAGCCATGGAATCAATATCACCAACATCACCATCTAACCCCAATTTAACATACGCATCAACTCCAAACCAGACCTACGCTGGCATCTCAGCCAGCCCATCGTACACACCCTCAAACACTCCACCGAACCGTAACGTAACAACAACACCTCAGCCAAAGGAAACTCAATCTGCTCCACCACCCCCAATCCAGATCAGATCTGATAAAAGGTGGCGAGAATTAAAAGCCCTAATCGACCAGGCCATTAACAAGGACAGCTACACTGCCACCACAAGCCCAGATGGAGCCACAGTGAGAGTAGCAACAGCATCCGACCACTCAAATCTAATCGCACACCTCAAAATCATTGGGACCAATTACTTCACCCATGCAATCAAAAAACCTACACTCAAACAAATTATTATCAAAGGCCTACCCAAAGACATAACCGCAGAGGAGGTCAAAACAGAACTAACCACAATGAACTTCAAAATCGCATTCACTCGCCAATTCTCCAAAACAATAAGAAATTCCACACGTATAAACCTTCCGATCCACCTCATCTCATATGAACATAGTGAACAAAATAAGCCCATCCACAAACTAACCAACCTCTTCTCACACACTATCACCATAGAGGACTACATACCAAGAACAACAGTACCCCAATGTTACAACTGCCTACTCTTTGGACACACCAGAGGATACTGCACCATGCCAACCAAGTGCATAAAATGCGCAGGACCACACAAGGCGGCAGACTGCGATATCACAGATCCCTCTCTTCTCAGGTGTGCAAACTGCAAGGGAAACCATCATGCCTCCTCCAAAGAGTGCAATTACTATAAAAGTAAAATTAAACCAGCTCCTAAACAACCTCCCCCAAGCACAGAGAACAGCGAACAACATCCCCCAGCCTCCACTCACCTTCCGACCAAACTAAAATACACACCTCTAAACAACCCAGAATGGAATCCCCTCACAACAACTAAATACAACTTCAACATGCTTCCATGCGAAGAAAACCCCTTCCAGGATGACTCAGAATTTCCAACAATCGAGCAAACTAACAACAACAGACACAAAACATCAAGAAACGGAAGGAAAGCTAACAAAACCAATGAACCTACTCAGTCACACCAAAACCATCACGATGAATTACCATCCACACCAATCAACCACAAACCGACTCCAACATCCAGCAGCACCATCGAAGCAAACCGCGCGAGCGGAGCAATTACACCTATAACCATAACCAACACTCCTATCCTAAAACATCACCAACCCACAACCAACTCTCATCCCAACCAAACCACTACTCCTAAACCATCAACACCTTGCCCACAATTCCTAAAAGAACCAGTACCCAACTCCCTTCCACCCCACACTAAAATAATACTTCAATCACTACAAAACACACTCAAAGACCTTGTCGAAAACATCTACAAAATCATTCTGCGACTTAGTAATTCCCTGGAAACTCTAGTCGAACTAGTCAACCAATAGAACTTTCAAAATAATTAAATAAATAGTTACCAGCCACCTAACCATAATAAATCACTTCTGGAATCCTAAACCAAAATGTCTATAAAAAATCTAAAAATAGCCACCTGGAACGCCGATGGAGCAAATTTTCTATATAAAAAGCTAGAACTAACTCAATTCATAAACCAACACAAAATAGACATACTGCTGATACAAGAATCCAAATTAAAGCCCACCAACAGATTCACCATACGTAACTTCACCATCTACAGAAATGATAGAGATGGAGCAGGAGGAGGCACACTAATTGCTATCAAAAAGAATATCTCTCACCATCAAACAATAATTCCCCCCCCCCCCTAACTAACATCGAAAGCACAGCCATAACTATTAATATCAAAGATAAGAACTACGCAATAATATCAGCATATAATCCACCTAAAAAATCAATACAACATTTAGACCTAGATACACTCCTAACCCATGAACACGTAATCATTGCAGGCGACTTAAACTCCAAACACCCTAACTGGAATAGTATAGTAACAAATAACAATGGCAATAGGCTCAATAACCACAACCTAAATAATAACTATTTCATACTAGCGCCCACTAAACCCACCCATTACCAAATGGTCAATGGAGTGCTAAAAGGTGGCATTCTGAATATAGCCTTGCTAAAAGACATTCCATACAATACTAAAATAGAAGTAATACACGAACTAACATCCGATCATCTCCCTTTAATAATCGAAGTTGGAGCAGACATAAACTTCCTAAATTCACAAAAACTAATAAACCCAAGAAATATAGACTGGAACCAATTCAAAGAGAACATGGAATTAATGCTCCCAGATAACACCCCTAACCTTGAAAATATAAACGAATTAGATGAACACATTCATACCTTCACACAAACCCTAATAACGGCCGCCAGAGCCAGCTCAATACCTAAAAAGATAAAACAACCTCAACTCCCCCCGAACTAATAGAACTAATCAAGGATAAAAATAAAGCCAGAAGCCGTCTTCAAAAACATAACAACATACAAGACCGAATTAACTACAATAGACTCCACTCCAAAACTAAAAGAGAACTAAACAAATATTATAATGCCCTCTGGGACAAAAAACTCAACGAACTAAAACCAAACGATAATTTTAACTCACTTTGGAAAACCGCTAAAATCTTCACTAAAAAGAACCTACAAATACCTCCACTCAATAAACCCAACGGCGAAGTAGCCTCTTCTAATCAGGAAAAAGCAGAACTACTAGCCGAAATACTTCAGCAACAATTCCAACCTAACCTTGCACTTCAAAATTTAAACTACGATAACTTCATAAACGACCACATAAATCGATATCTAAACACCCACACTAACAACAACAACAACAATAATAATCCACAACCATTCACTATAAGAGAAGTACATAACCTAATTAAAAACCTCTCTAATAATAAAGCCCCAGGCGATGATGAAATACACAATAAAATGCTAAAAGAATTAAACCCAAAAGCACTTATACATCTAACCAACATATTTAACCATATCCTAAAATTTGAATATTTTCCATCGCAATGGAAAATCGCCAAAATCATTTGCTTCCCCAAACCCGGCAAAAACCATAAACTTCCAACTAACTACAGACCAATCAGTTTGCTCAACATAATATCTAAATTATTCGAAAAACTCCTACTAAACAGAATAAGCAACTTCATATATAACAAACTCATAAATGATCAATTTGGATTCAGGAAAAACCACTCAACTGTGAAACAGCTCCTCAGAGTCACTGAATACATAACCCTAGAGTTTAAACATAATCAAAACACACTGGCAGTTTTCCTAGACTACCAACAGGCTTTCGACCGAGTCATACATAAAAATCTAATTTACAAACTAATACAATGCCAAATTCCCCCAACCTACATTAAAATCTTAAATCACTACCTAAACAACAGACAATTCTACGTAAATATACTGAATGCTAAATCAACCACTAAAAACATCTCAGCAGGTGAGCCCCAAGGCAGCCTGCTGGGCCCAATAATGTTTCTAATATACATTAACGACATACCTAAACCCTTAAACACATTCACTGCAATTTTTTCAGACGACACAGCAATTATGATCAAATCCAGGAACATCAACACAGCTAAAACACAACTCCAAAATCATCTAAACCTATTACAACCCTGGCTCATTAACAATAAAATTCAAGTCAACGTCAACAAAACCAAATATATGATCTTCACCTGGAAACATAATCAACGTTACCCCTCAAACTACACAATCAAAACATTCAACTGGTAAATAATTACAAATACCTAGGAATCACCCTAGATAAAAGGTTACTCTTCAACTACATAATAAAATCGTAATCCACCAAGCTAAAACCATAATGATTACCCTCTACCCAATAATTCACCCCAAAAGTAAAACCAGCACCAAAAATGTCAAACACATGTACACAGCCCTAATAAGACCAATCCTTACTTACGCCTACCCAGCTATTGGCCTCCAACCTAAAACAAATCTACAAAAACTATAAACAATCCAGAACTGGGCATTAAGAATAGCTCTTAAACTAACCAGCCGTATGGATAAATCCACGAAAGACATCCATAAAACACTAAAAATACCCTACCTTCTTGATTACTTCATTGAATCTACGACAAAATTCTATAACAAACTAGCCTTAAATAACAACCCCCTAATCAACAGCCTAGGAAATTACGATCCCGATCCAACCGATAAAATCAAAAGCCAACCCAAATACATACTAATACTCAAAAACTTGCTGCAAAACAACGACGTTTAAACTTTTAAAATAACCAATAATATCTCCCAAACCAACAAAAACTCGCTCCACACACAAAACTAAACTACAACACCCCAACAAATCAACTAGAAAAATAGCACCTCAACAACTATCAATCAGTAGCGAAATCAGGGGATACTCCTCGCGTGGATTACTACTGATTGAGACCCCAGACTGACGAACTACGAACCACGAACGACAAACGATAAGGGCCTCCCCATAGCACAGATTAATTATAACAACAAATATAATGCAACTATGGGTAACAAATGCCATTAACACAAGAAGGCAAACTTGGCTAACTTCTTCAGGTACATTTATCAAAATAGTATAAACACCGTACTTTTCGCTAAATTTCACCCCAAATTAAATTAACATCTTAAGCTGTGTCGGCCATTAAACATCCACGAGCTACTTCTGTCAGCACTACATTGGGGAAGGTCATTTCAAGTTCTAAAGTCACACTAAAAATGAAACACTCAAAAAATTTACTTAAAAAACCAACTTCCACCGTTAAATAATAATACCACTCAAAATCACTAACTTTATCTCCCTCATATCTGACGAGGCGATAAAGTTTATCCTCACCATTCAATATACTTATACAAGGGTAAAAGGAGCACCTCTAGGAGCACCAGTCCCTCACACCATCTCATGGACGCTGGGTCGCGCTTCGCGCTCCCAGCGCCCGCTAGCGCGCTTCGCGCGCTAGGAGATGTTACTGCACCAGAACTTGACTTGACATGTGTACAGACTACCCGCTCGGTTTAGTGCTCTGCGGGCTGTAGGCGACAGAGTTCTCGCAGGGGCTATCGTCTTGTTTATTTGTTTAAAAGCACTTTATAAACAAATAAATTATTTCCGTTGACTTTTTAAGAAATGCAAGATTTTTCCTGTACTATTGAGACGATTTGGAAGATTTTGGTACAAACCACACCTTCTGACTCCCTCTGGTTTAGGAGCTTGAGTTTTGTGATACATACACCTTAGTCTTAGCGTATTATAATTATAATAAGATTTATGTAATAATATTAGCTGAAATATCTTGAAAATTTTTGAAAAATACGTAGTATGAATTTCATTGATACTGCATTTACACATGATATTACTTGATTCGTCATTTTTAGCCTATTTTCAATTTTGAAAAAAAAAATAGGCTTATGAGATCACCTTTTGTCCGTGTGTGTGTGCGTGTGTGATTCGTGTGTGTGTGTCCCCCTAATAAAATCTAAACGGCAGGAGCGATTTCAATGAAACTCGGAAAGTTCATAGCACTATTCCCGGCGACCTCGACCGTGCCCTTCAAATTTTGTTACGTCCCACCAATCCAACATGGCGGCTGTGCGAAATATTTCACCAGCATTCAATATCTCCGAAACTATTACCGATATTACCCTGACATTTTCTATGGTGATAGAGGGAACTACTATAAGTTCACTTATGTGACTTTTGAAAACCTGGTAACTACAAAACGAACATGGCGACCAAGCGAATTTGCGACTTTTAAATAGACGTTTCTCGCGATTTGACCAACCAAACGCAATGAAACTGGTACAGTATATGTTTATATACATTGTAATGCACCGACATCTAACTTCGTTCAATTGTTTACATAATCACAAGATGGAGGATGTGCGAAATATTTCACCGGCATTCTATATCTCTGAAACTATTAGCGGTATCTCCCTAAAATTTTGTACTGAGATAAAGGGCACTACTGGAAGTCCATCTATAAGATTTTCAAACACCGGTTAACTACAAAACGAACATGGCGGCCAAGTGAATTTGAACATTTTAAATAGACCTTTCTCGCGATTTAATGTTCCAAGCGCACTGAAACCTGGTACAGGAAATATTTATACACATTGTAATCCACTGGTATCTAATTTAGTTCAATTGTTTACATAACCTCAAGATGGCGGCAGTGCGAATTTTAAAATTAAGTTTTTATTTCTTGTATGTAGTCATGCGATCGAAGTGAAAGTTTGAATAATGAACCTACGCATTAATTTTCCTTTAATGGTACATGACTCTATGGCCTATACATTTAACAATCCATCATGGCGACCATCCGAAATATTTAGACGATACTGAATATCTACGAATCTATTTTAGCAATCAAACTGCATTTTTTAATGTTCATAGGGGCTATGAACTTAAGTTCACCTATAGGACTTTAAATAACCTGGTGATCACAAATCCAACATGGCGGTGACGCGAATTATAAATATTCACATGGACGTTTCTCGCAATTTAACCATCCGCGTGCAGTGAAACTTGGTACAGTAAATCTTTATCCGAATGTTAATCCACTGGCATCTAATTTATTTCAATTGTTTCCATAACCTCAAGATGGCAGCTGTGAAAATTTTTTAAATCTCCTTGTTTTCTCTTGTGTCCTAATTATGCGATTGAAGTTTGAATACTACACGTTCACAATAATCTGCATGTAACAGTACATAAATCTAGGACCTACATATATAAAATCCAACATGGCGACCATCCGAAATATTTAGTCGGTTCTCAATATCTACGAATCTATTACAGCAATCAAACTGAAATTGCGTATGTTAAATAGTGGCAATTAACATAAGTAGGATATATGAAAATAGGCTGTATAGTTCTTCACGGAACTACTTGTATTCATTACATATTTGCAAAATATGAAAGAAGAATGCGAAAAGTTTAAGAGTGCATTATTTTGTAAACAGTGCAGAGAAAACGTGTGATAGAACATCAGGAAAGGTACGGGATAAGACGACAAAATGCTGGAATGATAGGGTGAAAGAAAAGTTAAGAGAGAAGAAGAAAATTTGGAAGGAATGCATAACAAAAAAGACTGGAGAAAGTAGAGCAAAATATATAAAAGCAAACAGAGATTGCAAGAAAGTAATTGCAGAGGAAAGGAAGAGAAGCTGGGAACAATTCACTCAGGAAATAAGGGAGGATTTAAATTGTGGGAAAAAATTGCTATTTGGAATTATAAAAAGTAGAAGGAATGGATAGGTGAACACTGGCTTCGTGAAAAACAAAGAAGGTGAAATACTGACAAAACCAGAAGAGATAACGGACAGATGGAAAGAATATTTCAGTGAACTGTTGAAGGTGAGACGTCAGGCATGCGGAGAAGTTACGCAAACAGCCAAAACGGTGGAGGAAAAAATAGAAGAAGATCCAGACATTACTATGGCAGAAGTGGAATGTGCAGTTAGGAAGTTGAAGATGGGGAAAACCTGTGGGAATAGACGAAGTGGCAATAGAAATGATCAAGGCGGCAGGACCAGTGGGACTGCAGTGGACATACAGACTTCTCAGGAGTGTGTGGAGAGATAAGAAAGTTCCTGAAGACTGGAAAAAGGGAATAATATTGCCAATATTCAAGAAAGGAGACAAGAAGGTGTGTGGTAACTACCGAGGAATCACCATCATCTCGCATGCTGCCAAAGTAATGGAAAGAATCCTAGAAAAAGAAATTAGAGTAAAGGTAGAAAGCCAAATAGAGGAGGAGCAGTTTGGATTTAGAGGGGGCAGGTGAACAGTGGAACCCATTTTCATTTTGAGACAGAACATTGAAAAGAGTTGGGAATATGGGAAGGATATGGTAATGACTTTTATTGATCTAGGAAAGGCCTATGATAGCATCCCTAGAACAAAAGTTTGGGAAAGCTTGACAAATAGGGGGATAGGCAAGGAACTGAGAGACATGATAAATGGAATGTGCATGGATTGCTACATTAGTGTGAAGACTAGAGTCGGGACATCTTAATGGTTTAAAATTGACACTGGACTAAAGCAAGGAAGTGTGTTGTCACCCTTATTGTTCTTAATGGTGATGGATGACATCATGATGGCACCAATGAAAGACTATGGTAGGGCAAAGATGAAGGTAATGTTGTTTGCAGACGATGTTGTGATCTGGGGCGAGGATGAGATGGAGGTACAAGAACAGTCAGACGAAATAAATGAAAAGATTGAGCAAGGGCATTGAAGATAAATGTGGAGAAGAGTAAACAGTGGTAATGGAGTAGAGGTAAGAAATAAGGAAAAGGAGTAATCAAAGTAGGAGATAAGGAATTGGAAGTGATTAAACACTTCAAATACTTGTGAAGTGAACTGAATGAAGATGGAAGACTAGAATTGGAAATTAGCAGAAGAATACAACTCGGGAGTGCTTGATACCAACAGGTACGGGGACTAGTATGGAACAAGGATATACCAATTAAGGCTAAAGAAGTTATGTACAAATCATATTATGTCCCTATAATGTCATATTCAGCAGAAACTTTGACAATGACTAAGAGGGATGAGAGCAGAGTACAGGCAGCTGAGATGAGATTCCTGAGAAGTATGGTCCAGACAACGAGGAGAGACAGAGTGAGAAATGAATATATACGGAAAGAACTGGGAGTACAGAAACTAAATTACAAACTGGAGCAAAAAGATTTAGTTAGTTATTGTTGTTTTAAGTGGCGGAACTACAAGGTCATCTGCCCCTCAAAAAAGAGAGAGATTGAGATGGTTTGAGCATTTCAAACGGATGAATGAAGCAAGGCTACCAAGACGAGCACTGGAACGACGGATGACAGGGAAGAGAGGACGAGGAAGACCAAAAATGCGTTGGATGGACTCGGTGAAGAATAGCATTAGAAAACGGAACCTGGATTGGAACACCGTAGGAAGAGGAATGGTGGAACGACACAACAAAGTGGAGAGGAACCATATTTGCCCCCTCCCAGTGTCAGCTGGAAAAGGGGAAATGAAGAAGATATTTGCATAATAAAGTGTGGTATAAGAATTAATTAATTAATGAAGCATGCCCATATTATAGCAATTTAAATAAAATCCATTATTATGTATGAGAAAATGCGCACGAACTCAAGAATAAGTATTGTGAGGGGCATCTTTTTGTTTTCGAGATGGGAGGAAATACAGCAGCCTTTCTAAACAACAGGTTGAAGAGTAGAGTCTTAGGGACTCACTGGACAACTGAAATACACTGAATTCCAGCCGCTGAGCCTCTGGCAGGGTGTGGCCTGAATTCCCATCCCCTTATCTACACTAATAATAATAATACTATCGTATGGCCTGGGGTGCCTGGTGCAAGCTTTGTTAGTTGACACCCAGAGGGTAGCTTGCATGTCGAATTTCGTCGTTCCTTTGAACGCTATGAAAGTCAAGGAGGTTAGATATCTAAACTCCTTGACACTACAGCGCTTTCAAGTAGAGAATGGAGGAACTTTGTGTTGGCGGAAAATCCCGAGATTAATTTTGCCATTGAACACGGCCTACTGAATTCAAATGGGGTCTTTAACATGCCAACAACGTATGACATGAGTATCGTGATTTTTGTCGCCTTCCAAAATCACTTACCATGGCCAGGGGCGAACCTGCAATCTTGGGGTTGGTAGTCCGACATTATAACCACTCACCCACCGTGGCAAGCTATCTGCACTAATATCGTTCTTGGAATTCTTCCCTAGCCCTATCTCAGCAGCTCATAAATTGCTTGGAAAATTCGTTTCATGTCCTACCTGAATTTCTAGTGAACACACATTGTAATACAGCCCGTTTTGAATTACCTTATATTTCACTTGCGAAAATATACATTTTTTACATTAAGAAACAAAATAATTATTTAATTTTGCATAAAATAGTAAAAGTAAAAAGTATTATGATCATATATGTAAAATAAAGAGACATAATATGCATTTTTACAATACGAAAAGAAAAATATGTAAAACAAATGTCATTAGGATCAAATATTTAAAATATGTATCATGAAAATGTCAATACATTATATGATAGCTAAGGTTCTAATTCATGGATATTGATCATTTCTATAAGCGGCTTCGGTGGCGTAGTTGGTAGCATGCTGAACTGCTGTGCCCTAGATTGTGGGTTCAAACGCGACCGAAGTCGTCGGATTTTTTAAGAGCGCTAAAAATCCTTCAGTATGACTTCCTTTGGAAGGGAAGTAAAGCCGGCGGTCCCATGTCATAGATTTATGGCATGTAAACGATCCTTCCACAGACTAAACTTGTGTGAAGCTAAATTGTTAGGTTATATTTCGTCGGAACGCTCTATAAAAGTTCCAACGTTCACCTCTAGGTGTTATTGATATCTGGTAGTGAAAGTTGGAACTACTTGAAATTGAACGGAACTTGTAGCTCACACTAAGGGTGTCCATTGAAAGCAGCTGCAGACTCTGGGGAGCCGAACATGTCCTCGGACACTCCCGGCACTAAACACCTTGCGATAAATAAATAAATAAATAAATAAATAAATATCATTTTCATTTATGTATAAACAAAGGGGAAGAAGATGTATTTACATAATTTTCCTAGCCCTACTCATAACTAGGGCTCGGATTTTTAGGTGCTAAAAATCGGGAAAATATTTATTTTTTATGTATTAAAAATACCTGAAATATGTGACAAAAAAGTAAAAATATTTAATTATAATTTAGTTGATTAATGTAAGTATAAACATAATGCAGTAGTCACGAATGCAATTTATGATATGTCTCACTGACTGCTGAAGCATTACAATACACGAGATACATCTTCAGGTTGTCCATCACAAATGGCCGACGATTATCGCGAAACACTTCTTCTGAAGGCGCGAAAATGCGGCAATATGTTTCTTGCCCTTGTGGTGTTTAACTTGAGATCGCTGTTCAGCCATGATTACTTTCTCACATAGCTGGCAGAACAGAACGCCCCTATCAAAAGTAAAATTATCTTTTAATTCTGCAACATACTGCTGCAGACGATAACTTGTAGATGTCTTTACTTTAGGCCTTACTCATCACAGTGCCAGAAATCAACCCCATGTGAGTGATACTGGTTCCAGGTAGCTGAGGGAGGGGGAGGTCTAGCACGTGGTGCAATATGGATATGGACAAGCAAATCCCCGGCTCCCACAGTGAGTGGCACGGGGCGACAAGTTAAGAAGAACACAGTTGCAAGCTGACATACGCTCTGCATGAAGATTAGATAGCTCACAGGTTCTTCCCTGTTGAAGTAACACAGAACAAAACTGTGATAAACTGAAATATCTAGCATACTGAATTTAAAAAATGTATATATTATGTATTTTTAAGTGCTAATAAGTGAAAAGCAGGAATTTAAGTATTTATAGAAAAATGCTTTAAATATGTATTTACATAAAAACTTATTTATTTACCTAAAAATCCGAGCCCTACTCATAACAGTCAATCACGTCGCATGCCTACATGTATCTGTACCTCAATGCTGCATGGTAGTAATTGTGTGATTCTGGAATTTGCGGCTTCTACGTGTGAATATTTATGGAGTGTGTTCTCCTATGCCGACGTAAAGCAAATGGCTCTAGGCTGGGTTTATAACACAATATATCTGTGAAATTGGAAACAAGACGCGCGAGGGAGGGGAGGAGGAGAAAATGTTGTGTGATAATGGGAAGGAGCAATCTGGTATCTCCCTCACGTCTGGTGGCTCTTGTAATAAGATATTCTGGTCCCGCCTTCTCCTGCAGGATATAAATAGCGCCTCATTAGATCACAGCCGATATCTGTATCCATCATGTCATTCCGACAACCTTAATCAAGATTAATACAGTACTTGCAAAATAACATATTGGTACTTAAAGGAGCTGAGCTCATCCATAAGACGGAAACTGAGTGTGCATTAGACCAGGCGTTCTCAACCTGGTGTACGCGAGCACCACGGTGATCTTTAAATGACATTTGGTGCTCTCATCATTCGAGCCAAAAAGTGCTTGCAAGCACAAGCTCCTCTCTGATCCATTCTTCAATTTAAATTCTGTTGCACGAACCGGAGTAATAGTGTTTTCATTACAAGTTTTGACTGTCGGAATATTTATCATTTTGGCTTTCACGGATAGTGAATTAACACACAAAATTTTTCTAGGTTTTTGTCGTGTTTTGTATTGGGTTTTGCCTAGGACACCAAGCTATTCATAGCACTATTCCGGACGACCCCGACCGTGCCTTTAGAATTTTGCTACATCTCACTTATCCAACATGGCGGCTGTGCGAAATATTTCACCAGCATTCAATATCTCCGAAACTATTACTGATATCACCCTGGAATATTTTACGGTGATAAAGGGAACTACTAGAAGTTCACCCATGTGACTTTTGAAAAC
Source organism: Meconema thalassinum (assembly GCA_946902985.2). Lineage (NCBI taxonomy): Eukaryota > Metazoa > Arthropoda > Insecta > Orthoptera > Tettigoniidae > Meconema > Meconema thalassinum. The sequence continues at coordinate 199,712,349 of OX336391.1, read as the reverse complement.
CTGGTAACTACAAAACCAACATGGCGGCCAAGCGAATTTGCGACTTTTAAATAGACGTTTCTCGCGATTTAACCAAACAAACGCAATAAAACTTGGTACAGTATATACACACTGCAATGCACCGACATCTAACATCGTTCAATTGTTTACATAACCTCACGAAGGCGGCTGTGCGAAATATTTCACTGGCATTCTATATCTCTGAAACTATTAGCGGTATCACCCTGAAATTTTGTACGGAGATATAGGGGACTACTGGAAGTTCATCTATAATACTTTCAAAAACCGGTTAACTACAAAACGAATATGGCGGCCAAGAAAAGTTGAAATATTTAAATAGACCTTTCTCGCGGTTTAATGATCCAAACGCAATGAAACTTGGTACAGGAATTGTTTATACACATTGTAATGCACTGGTATCTTATTTATTTCAATTGTTTACATAACCTCAAGAGGCGGCTGTGCGAATTTTTTTTATTTTATTTCTTGTGTCGTAATCATGCGATCGAAGTGAAAGTTTGAATAATGAACCTACGCAATAATTTTCCTTTAATGGTACATGACTCTATGGCCTATACATATTGTTTTAATCCCTCGGTTGGGGGTAGTTGGGATAAAACACGGTTGTGTTACTGTGTTAATTTAGAAGATTGTTCCTGGTTGAAAGTAGCTTCCCGTATCTGGGAGAGCTTACTCGTGTAGTGTGTTGATGTTTAGTGTCTAATCTCTTGGGGGTGTCCCTGCAAGATGTAAGTATTTGCTAGGGGATGGATCTCTAAATGCAGGCTACTATACTGGCCTGCCAGCTGGGTGGAATGAGTAATACAATAGACTTGCTAAGTCAGCGGCTCGACGCTATGCATTCGAGTCGCGTGCTGTGAGTACAATGTAGTCTGACAAAGCAATTACTGGCTACTACGGTCACGGGCAATTGTGACGAAGGTCAGGTGGGGTATGAGGAGGTGAAGTGGAGTGTAATTATTAATGCAAGTGTAGCTTACTGACCATGTGTTTATTGGTCAGTAGATGTAGATTGGTATGTCCCTCTTGGGGAAGCTAGACAAATATAAAGTACAATTTGTGTGTATAAGTTAGGGGTAGTTGTTTACAAGAATTAAAGGAGTCTGAGCACGGCTGAATCTCACCTGGTGATAAAAACTGGAACAGACGTCGGACAGGGCCACTGGCGAAGCACAGAGTAGAACAGATAATGGCTCCAGTTTGGACTCCATTCTTATACCTTCCGGCGCTGCTTGGTCAGCGTTGCGTAAATGTAGCTGTCCCACATAGTTGTTAGTGTAAATGTTTGTGTATGTTTTGCAAGTAGTTGGCTAACCTCCCAGGCTGGGTGGCCGCCGCTTGCTGTGTATAGATAATGTCCTGGTCTTATGGTGTTGCCAGTTGGGATGGTTTTGGTAAAAGAAGGGGGGTGGCTCTCAGGGGGTACTGCCCCCCCCCGGGCTGTACAAGTCCCCCTCATCGATTAGTTCGCGTCCTCGCGAACGGGAAGTAGAGTGGGGGTGTCGATGTGCTGGTTTCTTCTTAGTTTCTCCTCGTACCTCTTCTTCTTTGTCTTCCGTGTTGGTGTCGTGTAGGTGTAGCGATGTCGTGGTGATGTGAGTCCAGCGTGTGCTCAGAGGGGTTGGTTTTGGGTGTACATAGTTATACATAGTTAATCTAGAATTGCTCATTTTAAAAGTTGACATTTGAAATAGTAATAATAAAATACAAAAAATACATGTTTTTGACATTATATATATATATATATATATATGTTGGCGTTATCCAGGGAGGAAAAAAACCATGGCTGGACGGGTGGTTGTCCGGCGCTGTGTTGGAGAAAAAAAATGCTCCCTGCAGTGTATTGTGTAAAAGATGGAAGGAAATAGAAAAAACAGGCGCCCCAGGGTATAAGTTAAAGGAATATATATAAAATGGTTTATTGTGTTGGGGTAAAACGGGACACCTTCACAAGTTTTGTCGTTATTAGAATGGAAAGGAAATAAATAAAAGTGTGTTCACCGTGTGGCAGTGTTAAATGGTGTGACATATTATGTAAGACTGTGATAACGTTTTTGATACAGTATAGGATACATTGGTTATGATAGTAATAATAATAATCATAATTTCAATAATAATAATAATCATGCTAGTACAATAGGACAATGTGAGTGTGCGCTTGGCGCTATATTTATGTTATTAATAGTGGTGTCCATAATGCTGGGGTAATGTTATTTTCTGGATACGGTGATCCTACCTTTGCTTGTGTACTCTTACCTTATAACTATAGTTTACAATTTTGTTTTTTGTACAATACCTTAGAGATCTCTCGCTTTGGCCATTTATCTATACCTCTTAGTCTCGTGCGCACTCTACCATCGTGCCTTGTATACCATTCCTTACTCAGCTGTTCCTGGTGCGATTTAGTGGCTAGTCCGCTATTCTTTCGTTATACTTATTATGGAACCTCGTGGTTTTCCGTCGTGGGTCGGAATTCCACCTTAGGGTCGAAGGTTCGGCACTTACAACTTCCGTGCCGCCCTTAGATCCTGAAGACACGCTTCATTTGCGTGTGGAGATGTGTTTGCGTTCAGGAATGTTCAGCATCCCACGTATACTGTTCACTGCTGGCCGCTGACGTTGTCACCTTTAAGGGTGCAACTGAAACCGATGAGTAATGTGTTTGTGTGTGACATATTTAGTGTAGGATATGTGTGTTTGGGGGCTATATTTACAGGGGGTGAATCCATATGTGTCTGCCTTCCTGAAAATTAAATATGTTAGTGTCATTTACGTTGGCTCCTTGTGAACCTGCAAAAGATGTAATGGGTTACTGTGATCACATACAGTTGTCATATACCCTTCATCTCTGTTTTGCGCATGCCTTTTCATATGCATATGGCGCCATCTAAATCTAACTTAATCTAGGTTAGCCTATGTTAGTCTAGCTTAGCCTATGTGTTGTCGGGCTTACCCTGGTAACGGATTGTAGTTACCAGGTGCCGATCGTGCTATCTTAATACTATTTATTCTATGTATTGTCGGGCTTACCCTGGTAACGGATTTTAGTTACCAGGTGCCGATCGTTGTTATCTTAATTTTAAAAAATGTTTGACCTAAACTATATTAATTAATACTAAATGAAAAAATATCCTGTATATACATGCCGAGGTGGACCTTAACCTAATGCCGAAATGTGGTATAGCTACTGTTTTGTAACAGTGCTTATTAAATTTGCTTAAATCTAAGTTGCCTTTGAAATGGCACTGTAACTTATACGCTAGAATTTTGATGGAGGCTTGTCCGGTCGATTTCTCTCCCGGGGGCCCTTGTAGCCAATTGCTGAGACCGGAACCCAACAATGGCTCGTAGTCCCCTCCGTCTTAATACTAATTGTCGACATTACCTTATGAGTGATTAATAAATTAATAGTAATTAATAAAGTTCTGGGCGCCTGCGCTGCTAAAGAGCAAACGCCTCGCCCGGCTATCCTGTTGGTCGTTGTTATACTTGCCTCTGTCGGTATTATTCTCCATTTATCATTTGTTTATATTTATTGCTGGGTTGCCCACGAGACCCCCTGTGAGAGCTCGCTGCATTCCTCATTTACATCTCTGGCCGCCCGGTGCGTGACCATTTAAGCTCTGGAGACCCGGTGTCATCCATTTATGTGGGTACGGAATCGAATGATCGCATTCATTCCATACGCATTATTCATTATTCATTTATTATCATTTATTTGTTAGATCATCTTCACCTTGCCTCGCGGGGCAAGGACTTGGCGGATCTAGGATTGATCCCGCTGAATCCTGAGATCCTTCTTCACTTCACGCGAACGGAAGACTAACTTCCCGCCATGGAAGCTCTACTTAAGTTACATACTAACTATAAGTCTAGTCCTAGTGTGGTCGTCTCTAGGTTTGTCTCCTGAGTCTAGTGTGGAGCTGGCTAATTCTCCCACCAGCCGTCAAAAGTCTCCCCTGCAGGTTTTGGCTTTGATGACCGTGGCGCATAGTGGGTATAACTGTCTCCGACAAGGGGGGTAGGCTAGACGCACCCCTAGATCTTGACGTTTGCCCGCGCCAAGCCATCGATGCCTCAACCTTACGTAATTCCGTCTTTTAGTCTGGGTCAGGATCTGTTGGCAGCTTGCCCCGTCCCTGCCCTTCTGTGGAGCTTCCGCTCCCTCCGTTCACATCTCATCACCATCCAGTGTGATGTCAGACTCCTTTTATTAAAAAATAAATAAGTGTGATTTGTAAAATAAGTGTGTGTGTATCATGTAATTATGTAAGATTTTAAGTGTTCTGGGGTTGTAGAATCTTCTAAATGCATAGTCTACTTTAGGCCTGTAATTGCACTGTCGGATTTCCAGCGGTAATGCCTTGGTAATTTCCTGGAGGCGTTAGTGGGTTTGTAGGGCGTTGGGTCCCTTGTTATTGGGATCCGGGGGTGTTATTTGCTGAATGGGCTTAAAGCGTGGTAGGAAAGGGTCGTGCATAGTTGGTCTCCATGTTAATGGTGGCCGGGAGCCGATGATGCTTCTAGGATGTCTTTACAGTGAGGGGGATGGGGTAGGTTTTTCCCAAGTGTGCAAAAAAAAATTAAAAGTGCCATGCAGTTGTGGTAGTAATAAACCCTGGTATGTGGGTGGGATATTCCATGCATGGGGATGGATATGAGGCGTATCCGCTCTCATTTGAGGATAAGGTATGGGTCGAGGTATAATAACTCTATGTCCCTTGCATGCGGGATTATTTAGTAAGAAAATATTTGTTAGTGTTAATGCGGCCTCATCTCTGTACATAGAGATGTGCATTAGCTTGATATTATTTCCGACTCACCCCTAATACTTGGGTGTAGGCATTTGGGACCAGGGTGTAGCATACCCGAATTTTGGGTAGACGCATGAAGTCTATCAACCCCGATGTGTATTTTGGAATGTAGTCTAGCTGTTTTTATGTGTTTGTGTTGGATAGTGTTGTAAGTGACAGGTTATGTAGGGAGAAGGGTGCTAGGATGGTATCCCGTAGTTGGTATCTTGGCCATCCTGATGGCACTATCCATCTCTGCTCCTGTCATTCTCACTTGGTCACTATTTGTTTTTTATCCGCTCCTTGGGATGTGCACTGGTGAAATTGAGATGCCATAAAGCGTCTGCTATGTTCTAGAATACCAGTCTGTAGAATGCCTGTGGGTCTGTGATACCCACGTTGTGTATAAATGTTTGTATCTGTGGGCGTCGCCTTCAGGCTGCCCTTTGGGATGGTTAAGTGCAGTGACGCTGTGGCGTCACGGCCTAATGTGGTCTCCTATTCATACCGTTAGGATAGCAAGTGATTATAAGTGTAAATGGTCATGTTCTGATCGCCTATGATGGTTTTTAAAGATAGAAAAAAACAGGAGAAGAAGTTATTGGGGGGGGGGTTGTTCCCTCAGGGAATCTGTCTGTATCCGCCCCTGATTGGTGGGCCCGTGTGAGAAGGACGTGGCCGTGTCTGTGATTAGCGCGGCTGCGTGTGTGTGGTCGCGTACCACTGCAGCATGCTGGCGCGTGGGCTGTTATCGGATAAGTCTTATCGTGTGTCGTGTGGCTAATTGTCAGGTGACGCGTGTAGCTTGTTAACATCCTTGTATACATGCTCCTGTGTTCCTAAGATGAATCCGGCCTCTAGTATTTATACATCACTGGATGCCCGGCCTATTGTGAGAGCGCTGAATCCTGTGTCAACTGTATGCTATTATTATTGTTTGTTTTGTATGATAGTATCATCATGGTCACGTGACATTGTCACGTCTGGCTATGCTGGGAATGTCTACCGGTGACAGTGCTGCAATGCACTGGAATTCGCAACTCGGTGTTTTGTTGTGTTTGTTTTTGCGTCCTTGTATACGGGAAGTCTCTGATGTTATGTATGGCGGCTGACGGAACGTGACTTTTGCCCTTGTCCGTATGTGACATTGTTTTGCATTCTGGGAGGGCCAATGTGTTAATCTGTCCTGTTTTTGCTACCGGTGTTGTGTGGACATTTCTTCCGCAAGACCTTTGCCTGTGTAATTATCTGTAATTTGTGTCTAGGAAGTCTATTTCCTATGTTCGGGGTAATCCAAATTTGCCATGATTTCTGGCCGTAGAAATGTGGTGTTACCTGTTTTGTGTCTGTGAGAGTGGCGTCCCCCGTATCTAGGTTTCGGGCGCTATGGTTCAGAGAAAAGTATCTTGTGATCCCCGTGGGGGCCTAGCATTTTCGGTACGCCCCCTATTGGGAGTCCCGGGGTCGCTAATGCCCTAGGTAGGCTGTTGTAGCGAGTACCTTGGAACGAATCTATGCTCCTGTATGTATGTTAAAGAACCTCCCTGTGTTCATAATTGTGTGGCTCACCCGTTTATGTGCTTGTGTACGGCACTATTGCAATGCCTTTGCCACCTCTAGTGTATGTTTAAAGCGTGTACTCTGTGATAACATGCCATTTATATATGCATAATTTAAACAGTCTAATGCCTATTTTCACTCTTGGCTCCACTGTATGGGGCACAGTGTCTGTATGGAACTCTTATGTTTTTTTCTGTAGGGGATGGTGTATGCATGCCATTTGTGGGATGCTGCCCGTGATCTTTCGTCGGTCGACAATTCTTGTTTTCCACGTCGTCCGCTTTTATTGGGCATTCGGACCCGCGATCCCGTGAAATGCTCCGTGTTTTATGTCTGCGTTGTCTGTTGGGATTTGTGTGTCCCTAGTGTGGCCTCTGATTGTGTTGCCGTACCAAAAATGCCATTGGCTAGCGTCCTTTTTGGCACGTTTGTATTGTGTTTCTGTGTGTTCGCCAATGCCTTGGTCTAAGGCCTCGGTACTACAATTTTTGTGTTTTATGTACCATGTATTGTGTGTTTGCGACACGCGTATGAAAATATACGTTAATGTGAGTATATTATGCCATTTGGGACGACCCTCGTACCCTAATTTCGGGAGTTATCGGGTTTTGAAAATGGCGTGAATGATTGTGTCTGTCACAGCCGTAGTGAAAGCACTCCTTGCCCGTTGGGTACTGGCGAAGGTCGCATGCTCATGTATGTGTTATCGCTGACCTGGCGATAGTATTACGTTTCAATTGTGTAGGAAGTATTTGCTTGCTTGTCTGGTGGCCCCCTCGCCACATGTGCCGAGACGATGTGTGTAGGTTTGCTGACGCGCCTTTCTAATGTCTGCATATACAGTGTGCCTTGGGTTCCTCGTAATGGAAAAGAACCTACCTCTGTTCATATATTGTGTCCCCAAATTTTGTGTTATTGTAGGCGTGGGGTGAATATATTCCTGTTAGTGGTAGTTAGATGACTTTAGGTACGTGTGTCTCCGGGCCTCTAGTCGCGTGTTTGGCGACTAGGTGTCGGAGGTGGTTTTATTAATTTGTGCATATTAATTCCTGTTAGTGTGACTGTCCCTTATTGCTGTATCCTTCAATTGGATAGTTACCCGACCTTGCATTCCTGGTATTCAGAAGGTCGCGGGTTTGAGACCGTCTTTGTCCAGGGTAATCATTCCTGTTGCCTTTTGGGCCTGTGTCTCCGGGACATTTTGTCAGTGTTATTGACTGTTGGTATGGTATTTACATTTAGTGTGTGACCCCAAGAATAAATAATGGTATTTTCCCCTGAACTGTGAGTGTTACCCCATGGTGTTTATGTTTAGTTTGAGTGCTGTTATGGGGGACAAGAACATGTTATGGGCAGTGTAATGTATAACGTATACCTATGGATCAAATATATACAGTTCAACCTGGATGATTCGAACTTCAAGGGATTGGTAAAAAAAATTCGGGTTATCCAAAAATTCGAATTAAGACAGTTCTTTGAAAAGAGTAGAGAAAATATTTTATCACGTTTACATAGTGATTTACGTTCACCAAAGCAGATTAACAGACGACGGTACTTTATAAAGATTGTATCGTAAATAATCTCAAAAGTTTCAAATAAAAAATAAAACCTAAATGTATTATTCACCTATTTAACGCTGTTAGCAATACAGTAATCTAGTTACGTCTCAGGGAAATCTTCTATTTTTCAAAATAGTTTGAGATTCTTGACTGTTTCGTACAATTAAGTCTCTCAGCCCTCACGAAAGAATCTAGCAAATTGTAGGAACGTAAAACAGAACGCTTTAGTCATTTCTACTTAGAAAGACCCGCCTAAGCTCTGTGATGTGGTTTGTTGCTTAGGCTGCACTCGGAACAGTTCCTTCAGGAGCTGAGCCATATGACCCAACTGTTTGGCTTCCCATTGGCTTTTTACACTAAAAACTTTGAATTATCCAGAATATAATTCGAATTAACCACGATTGTAAACCATTGATAGCCTATAAAATGCTAGGGGCCAAGAGAAAAATTCGAATTAAAAAAGATTTCGAATTATATGATTCTGAATTAGCCACGTTTCACTGTATATACATGTAAAATGTATAGTTTTGTGCATGAATCTGTGTGTGTCTACCGTTTACAGGGGTGGAACCTGTCCTTTGTGTGTCAATTGTAGTGTTTCCTGCATGTAAAAGAACCTACTTGTGTGTATGTTTGTGGTGAAAGTGACATTAGTGTATGTTATATACAAACCCTGGTGTCTATTTAAGACATATCGTCATGATCTGTAAATACCGATACATATAATATAAATCCTTCTGTGCGTGCATGATCCTAATACGTATGGGAAAAATTGCGTCTATGGGAGCCTATGGTTGTTATGTGGGCGTGCGATTTATGGTGTTTATGAGGTGTCGTCCATGGAATTGTCTATCACTGTGTCTACACCCATGGCTTCAATTATATTATGCCATGAGAGTTGCCTTTTTCCTAGGTCGCTTTCCATTACTGGAAGAGTGGATTTTTTCATAGTGAAAGTTGTTATCGACGTCCGAGCGTCATTGCTCGAGAAGGTGAATACTTTCGCCCTGTCACTAATGCATAGACCCCTGATACCCATTAGGGTGCTTCTTTACTATTCTCAGGGGGTGTTTGTAGCAAAGTAAGTCTGGGTCTACGTTCATCGTAGTGCCTCGATATTGGCCTGAGTGTGCTTGTGCCTGAGGGGCTGATTGCGCTCCGTGCTACCCGAGGAGTGTTTATAGGGGTGTATGTCTTCCTGACTGCCTGGCCTCGTGGGGTAGGTAATAAAACCTTTCTTATGCCCCGTGTATTGTGTGTTTGCGCCTGGGCAGTGTGCACGGGCGTGCGTTTTGGACCCTGAGGGGCTGAAGGCAACACCCTCTTCTGCATTTGTACTGGGGGTGCACATGTTAGTATCCGCTTTCGTTCTGGTGAAATCCCCCTCTGAACTAGCGGTAAAGGTCATGTATTTGTCTGTGATTGCCCTGTCCATGTGTTGGAGGGTAGTCTGACCGATTTCTGGCCTATGGCCACGGTAGACTCCTTCCCTTGAGTCTGCCTCCATTCCGGCCTAATAGTCTTCTGAACCGGTGTTGTGAATTGTGTGGATGTATTCGAATGCCCCTTAGGTGTGTTAGAGCCTAACCTGGCCGTTTCCTGAACTGTGGCCACGGCGAACTCCTTCCCTTGTGTGGCGGTACGTGTCGAGAGGGACATTCTCGCAAATTGCTGCGTTAATGTGTCTATGCCTATGTCCTCTCTAGGCTGGGCTGGTGGTCCTGCCATGAACTCAAAAATGGCCTTGATGGCTTGGAGTTCCCGGCATTTTTCCCAAATTTGGGCGTACAGCCTATTGAGGCATATGGTCCGTTGGCAAATTGCTGTGTTGACGTGTTTGCGTCCTATACAGTTCTGGGGCCGCCAACTAGAGAAACGCCTGTTCGCGAATAAGCTCCCTGTATTGGGCATATAAAATTGTGTAGTGCACCCTCATCCTTTCTAGGGTTGTGTTGTCTGTTATAGGGCCATGTGTAGTGATTAATTGGTCGTATATTCTGTTCCTTTGGACATGGCTCCTATTGAGGTGTTCATGTATGTGACTTAAGTGTTTGTGTGCGCATCTAATCGCGCTGTCCTACACTCTGACGGGGTGCATGGCTGTTTGCACTGTATTGCTCCAACCTTTGTTTGGAGTGCCCGTATTTGTGCCTGTCGTCTTTGTATATGCCTCTGGCACCTTAGTAATAATGTAAATAGTATTGGTGTACCCCAGTTGCCTCTATGGCTTACAATCCCTGTTGCTTCTGCATGTGGTGCCATCCTGAGCGAAGTGTTCGCCTAAAAAGAAAATGTGTGCGACTTCTAGTGTATAAGATTTCCGATCCTTTCTAGTGGGGGTGGGTGGGTTAATTAGAATTTCCCTTGTGTTCCTAGAGTGCCGGGAAAAAAATAATAATGCTGTCTTAAAAAAAAAATTAACTATCGCTTGGCTGTGTGCGGTACGGATCGTTTCTACCACGAGGGCTCGTTGTATGAGTCCTACCCTTATTATGCGTGGTAGTAGCGCCTCCACCAAATATGTTTTAATCCCTTGGTTGGGGGTAGTTGGGATAAAACACGGTTGTGTTACTGTGTTAATTTAGAAGATTGTTCCTGGGTGATAGTAGCTTCCCGTAGCTGGGAGAGCTTACTAGTGTAGTGTGTTGATGTTTAGTGTCTAATCTCTTGGGGGTGTCCCTGCAAGATGTAAGTATTTGCTAGGGGATGGATCTCTAAATGCAGGCTACTATACTGGCCTGCCAGCTGGGCGGAATGCGTAATACAATAGACGTGCTAAGTCAGCGGCTCGACGCTATGCAGTCGAGTCGCGTGCTGTGAGTACAATGTAGTCTGAAAAAGCAATTACTGGCTACTACGGTCACGGGCAATTGTGACGAAGGTCAGGTGGGGTATGAGGATGTGAAGTGGAGTGTAATTAGTAATGCAAGTGTAGCTTACGGACCATGTGTTTATTGGTCAGTAGATGTAGATTGGTATGTCCCTCTTGGGGAAGCTAGACAAGTATAAAGTACAATTTGTGTGTATAAGTTAGGGGTAGGTGTTTACAAGAATTAAAGGAGTCTGAGCACGGCTGAATCTCACCTGGTGATAAAAACTGGAACAGACGTCGGACAGGGCCGCTGGCGAAGCACAGAGTAGAACAGATAATGGCTCCAGTTTGGACTCCATTCTTATACCTTCCGGCGCTGCTTGGTCAGCGTTGCGTGAATGTAGCTGTCCCAGATAGTTGTTAGTGTAAATGTTTGTGTATGTTTTGCAAGTAGTTGGCTAACCTCCCAGGCTGGGTGGCCGCCGCTTGCTGTGTATAGATAATGTCCTGGTCTTATGGTGTTGCCAGTTGGGGTGGTTTTGGTAAAAGATGGGGGGTGGCTCTCAGGGGGTACTGCCCCCCCCCCCGGGCTGTACAATATAACAATCCAACCTGGCGACCATCAGAAATATTTAGATGGATCTCAATATCTACGAATCTATTACAGCAATCAAAGTGAATTTTTTAATGTTCATAGGGACTATGAACATAATTTCACCTATAGGACTTTCAATAACCTGGTGATCACAAATCCAACATGGGGGCGACGCGAAGTATAAATATTCACGTGGTCGTTTCTCGCAATTTAACCATCCGAGTGCAGTGACACTTGGTGCAGAAAATCCTTATTCGAATGTTAATCCATTGGCATCTAATTTTTTCAATTGTTTCCATTACCACAAGACGGCAGCTGTGCGAAATTTTAAAATCTCGTTTTTACTTCTTGTGTCCTAATATATCTATTCTCGTGCAGTAATTAATGCATAAGCATTTGGGAGTAGAGACTGGAGCCTCTTAGAGGCTCCATTTACTCTATTCCTGGTGTGAAATTGCATATCAGTTCGTTTTCATGAGGTATCCATGCGATTGAAGTTTGCATAATACACGTCACAATAATCTTCATGTAACAGTACATAACTCTAACTATAAAAGTCCTCTCGGCACGCCGGAAGGCGGAGGTAGATTTCACCGTACAAACTTGGGGATAGGCGAAAATAGGCAGAATATGCAGGTTTTCGTAGAAGGATCAGACATCATTTATTGCGAGAAGGTATTTTATAATTGGAGCTTAATTAACTTTGTTTTTCGTCATTTTATGCTTATTTTAAACATTTTATTGTCTTATGGGAACGGTAACCTTCTTGTCATTTGGGGTCCATTTTTATACTTGTGGTCACACTGTCCTTATGCAAGGTTTCGACACTGATGTGTAACTATGTAACGGTCTGTTACTTCTTCACGCAAAATTATATCTCCCGCAAAGATTTTGGTTGGTTCCTCAGTTTAGGGGCTGCGACAACGCGGTCATGTAACCCCGTGTACTTAGGGATGGCTGTATTAGTCTGTAATTCAGGTAAGGACTGCAGATGGTCAATTTCAAGCAGTAGTTCCTAATGTTGCTACCAGGTACTACCGTCAACGACACCTACCTGAGAACTTGGCTACTAGATGCCACCGCAGCCAGCAACTCGCTACGAACGTTGGAATTTCCCCTCCAAAGGAAAGCATACAGGGATTTTTAGCGCTCTTAGAAAATCCGACGACTTCGGCCGGCTTTGAACTCGCGACCTTGGGCATAGACATTCAGAATGCTTGCTACCAGTTACGTCACCGAAGCCGCTTCACACTTAGTCAGATGGAATTCTGAATATGATCTCGTGCAAGTGCGTTATCTTGGCAACGTCTGATGGCTCATCCCTCATCAATTTAGTCGAGTTGCCATGGCAAGCACTGATAGCTCTTGGCATTTTCTTGTAATTCCGAAATCATTTTTCTCATCCCTTGGCATAATGGTGGGTCATATCAAAAATTATTTAAGACAACATTTTAGGTAATTATTAGGGGAATATTGTCCATTTTGTACGGTTTTGAGATTGTGCCTATTAAGAGAGATATGATTAATGTTTCCCGAAAAACCCACTTTTTCCAACCTCTTTGGTCAATGGTTGGAGCTATAAAAAAAGTCTTCAAACATAAATTTTTGGGCTTTATCCGACACATAGTATGAACGTTGAACGGATTCGATATTTCACATATTAAGAGAGTTATAGCAATATTTCACTTTTTCGAAAAAAAAAAACCATTATCACCCCCTTCGACCGATTTAGCCCATTAACGAACTCGACCGAGATTTTATAGGTATACATATTCGGTAAAATATTCAAAGTGATTGGTGCAAAATTACGGCAGTTATCGTGTCCACAAGAAACTGATATACATATATACATATAGATATATATATATATCTTTATATATATAATTCTTCGACACGTGTGTATGTGACTGAACTCCTCCTAAACGACTGAACCGATTTTGATGGAATTTGGTATGTATATTAGGGTGGGTCCATGTTTGGTTTAGATTCACAATCTGACCCGGTAGGTGGAATGAACACAATTTTAGAACCATAATTTGCACACAATTTTAGAACCACAATTGGTTCAAATCCCGGTCACTCCATGTGAGATCTGTGCTGGACAAAACGGAGGCAGACAGGTTTTTCTCCGGGTTCTCCGGTTTTCCCTGTCAAAATTTCATTCCAGCAACACTCTCCACTATCATTTCATTCCATCTGTCATTCATCTAATCATTGCCCCAGAGGAGTGCGTCAGGCCTCGGCAGCCGGCACAGTTCATATCCTCGCCGCTAGATGGGGGGATTCATTCATTCCATTCCTGACCCGGTCGGAGACTGGAAGCAGGCTGTGGATTTTTCATTTAGAACCACAATAATTATACAGTCAAAAACAGTCGTCATGGAAACCACTAGCCTTGGCCTTCGTGAAAGCTGATGTCTTTGGACGGTTTGTCTCTGCACGTTAGAGCCACCTGGTCGCAACCTGTGCAACTACCGCCATTACATACACTCCGCCCGTGGCGAAAAGTTGTGTTTTATACCAAAGGTGGCAGTGATGTTGAATTCTACTGTTTGTCTCTGCACGTTAGAGCGCACGAGTAGATTCAAATACCATTCGTCTGAAAGCGATGAAACTTGGGTCAGATGTTGTGTACACTCCAGGGAAGGCTTCTGGCTTAGTAAATCAATTTCACATTAGGTAGCGCACGACTAGATTCAACAAATGAGTGACGACGCGCGAAGCGTTTCAACAAAATCCCGTATAAGTTTTTATTCCATTCATAGATTGAGATGAAACTTTGATGAGTTGTTGTGTACACTTAAGTGAAGGCTTTTAACTTGGTAATTCATTTCACAGGAGGTTGCGCACGAGTAGATTCAACAAATGAGCGGTGACGTGCGAAGCGTTTCAAAAAGGTCCCGTATGAGTTCAAATACCATTCGTCCGATAGCTAAGAAACTTGGGTGAGATGTTGTGTACACTTACGTGAGGGTTTCTAACATAGTAAATCCATTTTACAATAGGTAGCTCACGAGTAGATTCAACAAATGAGCAACAACGCGCGAACTTTTAATCAAAGTCCCGTATGCGTTCATATACCATTCATCCGATTGCAATGAAACTTGGGTGAGATGTTGTGTACACTTACGTGAGGGTGTACACCCTACGGAAAGTTTCTGGCTTAATAACTCCATTTTACAATAGATAGCGCACGAGTAGATTCAACAAATGTGTGACGGCACGCGAATCATTTCAACAAAGTACCGTATGCGTCCATATACCATTTATCCGATTGCGATGAAACTTTGGTGAATTGTTGTTTACACTCCAGGAAATGTTTCTGTCTTAGTAAATCCAGTTTTTAATAAGTAGCGCACGAGTAGATTCAACAAATGAGCGACGGCGCGCGAATCGTTTCCACAATGTCCCGTATGCGGTCATATATCATTCATCCGATTGCGATCAAACCTTGGTGAATCATTGAGGACACGCCAGAGAAGGTTTCAGGCTTAGTAAATCTATTTTACAATAGGTAGCGCATGAGTAGATTCAACAAATGAGTGACGGCACGCGAATCGTTTAAAGAAAATCACTTATGCGTTCATATGTCATTCATCCGATTCCGATGAAACTTTGATGAGTTGTTGTGTACACGCCAGGGAAGGTGTTCAACTTGGTAAATCCATTTTACAATATTGGTAGCGCACGAGTAGATGTAACAAATGAGTGACGACGCACGAAGCGTTCCAACAAAATGCGTTCATATACTATTCATCGATTGCGATGAAACTTTGATGAGTTGTTGTGTACACTTACGTGGAGCTTTCTAACTTTGTAAATCCATTTCACAGTTGGTAGAGCACGAGTAGATTCAACAAATGAGTGACAGCGCACGAATCATTTAAACCAAATCCCGTATGCGTTAAATGCCATTTATCCGTTTGTGATCAAACTTTGGAGAGTTGTTGGGCACGCCCCAGCGAATGTTTCTAAATTAGTTAATTCAATTCACGATAGTTTAGAGGCAGTTAACAGAAATTGAAAAAAATATTGTGTATCCAAAAGCACTTCAAGAAACAAAGTTAAAACACTTTCTTTGATTGGCAGGACAACGTCTGCCGGGTCAGCTTGTATATATATACGTACATAAATTATATATAAACTTTTGAACTGACGGTGGTTTTGGGGTCTGGGGGATGTGAAACGCGAAGATATGTCGAAATTTTCCGGAAGTCGAAACATGGGACCCATTGCAATAGTTAGCTTTCTAATGAAATCTACCTAAAAATCCAACATGTCGACCTTCTGCAATATTTAGTCGGTTCTCAAAATCTACGAATCTATTACAGCAATCAAACTGACATTTTGTATGATGATAGAGGCAATTAAAATAAGTAGGATATATGAAAATAAGCTGTATAGTTCTTCACGGAAGTACTTGTTCTAGGTTTGTGCCGTGTCTAGAAAAAATGCTGAGTTTTAATTCACTGGCCGTGGTAGCCAATATACCATCTTTTTGGAAGCCTTCATAGGGAGGTTATGGCTGCTTGAGCTTTTAGTTTTCGCAGTAAGGAGGCACAGGTGCGCTTCATAAAAAGGGAGGTAGCACGCAGTTCGCTACTCCTGTGGCGGTCCGGGTGGGGACACCAAGAGCCCGCTCATGAGCCAACTTGGTGTCGTAGTTGAAACCCCACACAAGACACTGCACAAACATAGAAAACTGTTGAGTTTGACCTAAGGCTTTTTTTAAACTACTCGACTGTCCACACTTAAATGTATCTTATCTGCATAAGCTATGCGAGCAGTTGCAGCAAGCTTGGTGAGTGGTGAACTCTAGCTATTTCTGCACTTCAGAGGGAGAGGTAGAATAAGGAAAGACAGGCGAATGCTTGTTCCATTCTTCTTCGTATTATTATTATTATTCTTATACTTAATTGTCTACGTCTTCTTCTTATTATTGTTATTATCTCTAAATACTGTAGTATAAAACAAAGTCGTCGTTTCTTGGATGTAACGGGTAATCTCGAGAACCACTAGATGCATTTTTATACAGTTTTCACAATTCTATAAAGGATTTCTCGAGGAAGGTGTCTGTAGCAAACATACATTTATGACTAAAGGAAGGCGAGCAGTAACGATTTCAGTGAATTGAGTTGAAGAAAACCCTGCCGTCCCTGTGCCTTTTAAGCTTACGCTGGGTACCGTTAAAAATATATATTTACTACGAGTGGAAGAATTGTTCAGCATGAAAAGTTCTACCAAAAAAAAAAAAAAAACAGACAGCATTTCTCTATCCTTAATACATCGTCCACTATAGGTGAATTTCGTTTTTATTTCTTTCTGCAATCTCCATTTAGTGGAAATTTAAATAAATAGCTTCGGGGCGGGTTTACGAGCTAACGAGTGAGCCTGGTAGCTTTGGCCAGCAACAAACTGTCGAGTCGTGTCGAGTTAAGACTTCAGAGAAGAGTATAGGTCTATGTGTTTGGAGTTTCGATGTTCCCTTCGGCTTTACTAAATTGCATCTGGGTCCTTCCGTCCGTGCGATTTTTAAGCTTACCGGGTGAAGCCGGGGCGGGTTGCTAGTTATTATTTTATTCGATTTAATGGAGCTCGGTTCCTTCGTATGGCTTAAAGGTCCTGCTCATAGTCTCAATAAGTTTTTAGAACACTTCATTAGATACTCAGCGAACGTGATGGTGAATTAAAAGTCAAGTAGCTGGCAGTATGGAGACAGTAAATCCTATAAAATCTTCGATTTCTTAAATTTAATTGCCAGAGCTTTAGGAATGAAATTTGTGACGAATACACCGGGCGTCCAATGACATCAGAGTTGGATGCAGGTTATCACTTATTTGCTGCATCAGTGACATAACTGAAATAATTATTATGTTGGTGGGAAACTGCATTTAAAGATTCAGAGGCCGTTACTAAACTGTGGATTATTTTAATGTCAAGGTTATGACGCCATATTAAATTGGGGATGTATAACTTAGCTTAGGATCAGTGTAACAGACACCAACTAAATTAGGGGCTTTGCTACATCGTGGTCATGCAGCCTCATGTACTTCTTTATGTGTGGAATTTGTCTGATAACCTGTGTCACTGTGATGTCTGTACTAGTGAGTGTATTTGTAATTGAGGTAGGATTTGGCTAGGAAGCGGCCCACCTCAGACATTCATGAAGTGGCTTTCCGTGGTTTGCCAATTCTACTGAGGGCAAGTGCTAGGATGATTTCTGACTTAAGGCCGTGGCCGCTTCCTTCCTAATCCTCTCCCCAATTCACAAATACTTACGCCCAACTAGTACAGCCCTCACAATAACACAGATTATCACTAAAACTACACACGCTCAAATACACGGGGCTATAGACCTATGAATATGATGTCACAACCCCTACAAATAAGCAACAACAACAACAACAACAACGAACCTACCTCTTCTCAGTTCTGCCTCACAAGTCTGAGTGAACCACGACCTAGCCCTCAGACAAGAATGCCATTTCCTAATACGAGTGGTGATCAGAAACTAAGGTTACAAATCTTGCAGTGAAACGTGTACAATTTATTTCATAGGGTGGGCATCAATTCCACTCGGGTACCTGAGTCAGGTAGCCAGGGCTACCTCAATTCCACTCGACACTCCAGGTAGTCGCCAGGGGAGTCCCTCAACTCCGCCCGGTCGCGGTCTCTTTATCCTTATGCATTCTTAGAACGACACAAGTCTTCCATGCTCACTTCTACCATTGATTATAATCAATGCTTCTAATATAACTAATATATATTCTAATAATGATAACAAATTAAGTATAACTTCTCAAAATAACCTACCGTGGTCAGTTATATTTCAGCAGTACAATAACCACTGCTTCAGCGTTTACATTTTAAAGTTTACTAAAATAAGTGGAACAGCT
Source organism: Meconema thalassinum (assembly GCA_946902985.2). Classification (NCBI taxonomy): domain Eukaryota; kingdom Metazoa; phylum Arthropoda; class Insecta; order Orthoptera; family Tettigoniidae; genus Meconema; species Meconema thalassinum. The sequence continues at coordinate 199,694,113 of OX336391.1, read as the reverse complement.
AATTACGAAACATAGAGTAGAATTGTTTAACTTTTTGTTGTTACTTAGTCTACTCTTCATTTAACAATTTCTTATCACATGTAAACTGATAAGAACAGACGATATGATTGCATAGAAAAAGTGGTGTGCAGACGATATCAAATATCCGAATAGCTGTTACGGTAAACAAGCCTAGCTCTATAAGAGTTAGAATTCATAATTAATTTGTTGTGTGGGAATGCAGCTGATTTTCCGTTCTAGGCTGGAAAACAGCATTTTCAGCATCCGCAGCTGATATTTTTATGTACAAATTATACACCTATTATTATCTAAATTTAATTTTATGTCTGACTAGGTTAAAAAACATACAAACATTTAATTATACACATGTTAAAAACAATGCATAACATTTGTAGAAAAAATAGAAAACTTGGTAGACTTATTTAAAAGAATATTATGATTAATTTTAAATCACTTGTATTTTCTGCCATATAAGTTATAATGTGCCAAACACTTTATATCTGATTTAACGAATGAGTGCACTTGGTATGCGAGCATGAGGGTTATGAAATTTGTTTACGTCATTGGGGATAACCCCTTTGCCGACCCCTTGCCAAAGTCTGAGTGGAGTTAGGGAACTCATTTTTGGGTCCCTTGGAGGACCGAGTGGAATTAAAGAAAATCGAGGGGAATTGATGTTCGACCAACCAATACAGCCAACTGATATAGAACATACATAGTCTCCATATCGGTTGAGGCACTTGTCGCTTCGTGGGGTGAGTTTGAATATTCCCTCATGGTAACTATCCTGTTTTTGCGCGTTCAGCCATGTTGTTGCTAAGTGTTTCACCTCCTCGTCTGAAGCGAATTGTTCACCTTCTAGGCCCCCAGGGGCTCACATCTAGTGGGACGTGGGTTGGCGACCACGGGACCCCAGCTGAGATCGGCATTGCTTCTACTTACTTGTGCCGAGCTCCTCTCGGTTATCTTTCCTATCGACCTCCCTTGGTCAATTCTTGTTCTTTTCCGACCCCGATGGTATTAGGGTATCCGAGGCCTAGGGAGTCTTTCACTTTCCCGCCTTAATTGGCCCTTTTCTCATCTTTCCTGACACCCTCATTCTTCGAGGGGGCAGCCTTCTTTTTATTTTCATGTTATCTCCTGCCTTCTGCACAAGGCCCTCAAGGAGGCAGGGTGTTTGTAGCCCCACCACTTCTGGTGTATCCTGGATAGTGCTACACCCTCAAGGGCTCACGGCTGGTGAGTTCGGGATTTGGCGACCCCAAGGGATTCCTGAGCTGGGTGAAATAATTCCCGTTTTTCCATTGCCTTTGGGGCGGTCCCTCCCCTCTTTCCCTTTCCTCGCTGTCTTTCTCGGCTCTCCTTCCTTGCAAGTCCCTCAATTCTCATTATTCGAGGGTTGAGGGCATTCCCTTTCCTCCTGTCTTTTATTTACTTTCTTCTCCTTTTTGTTTCTCATTTCCCCTTCTAGTTTGTGAGTAGTTAGTTTTAGTTGTAAGTATCATTTGCTCATCTTTCATCTTCACTATCACCCAAACCATTAGGGGCCGATAACATAGATGTTAGGCCCCTTTAAACAAAAATTATCATCATCATCACCTTCTAGATGCTCCTTCAAGTGAGGAAACAGGTGAAAGTCGCTTGGATCAGGGTCCGGGTTGTAGGGAGGGGTGTCAATCATAACCCTGCGAAACCGGTCTTCCGGGCTGTATGAGGTCGCGTGTCGTCATGAAGGAAGATGACGCCCTCGCTGAGATGTCCTGGCTGCGGTTACAAGTTTCGTCCACAGAAATCGAATAACTAAGCGGATCTCTTCGCGAGACCAGTTTTCCAAACGAGTCACCATTCGTTGTTTACCTACAATTAGTGCTGTAGGGGGCGGGTGGCTGAAACTTTGCACAGTTATCAGCCATATGTATTTCAATTACCCCCACACTACAAATTTCTCTATAACAGAAGAAAATCCAGGATTATCGGCCTTGGAACCTTAGTTTCTGATCTCCCTTCGTAATACTCAGAATAGGTATAAAGATATTCATTGTCCACCTAAGTCGAAGACTAGAAATTAAATATATTAAATTGTAGTAGGCTACTAGTTTCGATTATATCTTCTTCAGCTAGTGTTGGTATTGATGACAATATAATAAATTGATATAACAAATTAATTTAAAAAAAACTTTGGCCACCTATGATCAAATTAACATTTGTCTATTCCTAAATGTACTAACAAAGAAGAAAATATCCACTATTAAAATTAGGTGTTTGTTTCTGTGTAAATAACAATCTTAACATAAAAAGAAAAATATTTAGAAATAGACATGATTTATAACTTAGCAATTTTTCTAGGTTTGTGTCGTGTCTTGTGTGGAGTTTTGCCTAGAACACCAAGCTGGCTCATCAGCAGGCTCTTGGTGTCCCTGCCCTGGCCCCCAATAGGAGTAGCGAACCGCGCGCTACCTGCGTCTCTTTACTGCGAGAACTAAAAGCTCAAGCTGCCATAACCTCCCTATGGAGGCTTCCAAAAGACTTGCCGTGAAAGCCAATATACCATATTTTGGAAGCCTTCATAGGGAGGTTATGGGTGCTTGAGCTTTTAGTTCTTGCAGTAAAGAGGCGCAGGTGCGCTTCATAAAAAGGGAGGTAGCGCACAGTTCGCTACTCATGTCGGGGGTCCGGGCGGGGACATCAAGAGCCCGCTGATGAGCCAGCTTGGTGTCCTAGGCGAAACCCCACACAAGACACGGCATAAACCTAGAAAAATAGCCAAGTTTTTATTCACTGGCTGTGGAAGCCAATATACCAGACATGATTCATGTTTGAATCAAAAAACAAATAGGCAATCTATTCTGAATTAATATCCTATATGTCTATATAGTAATTATTGATGGTCTTGAATAAGACGTTGTAAATTTTGTTCTCAAATCAGACCTGTAACGATTGGAAAATAAAGAAAACTTTACTAATGAAATCCAGTAATATCTCAAATAAATAATTCTAACTATTTTTGGAAAAATATTGTTGACACTAAGTTACATATGAGATGTATCTTGTTCTAACAGACAAGATCCCATGCTTGACACCAAGTTTAGTGAAAGATTAGATTATTTATTTTGTTCTTCAATTCGAAGATGACATTTCTTGGCAGAGAAGGGTATTGATCCGGTGACGGCCAACAAATGATCAGTTTTAATAACGAACTATTGAATTAAAGTTCATCTGTAATGTAATACGATTTTAAGAAACAGGGATTATTTTTTATATTTTTACTAGCAGAAGTACCCGCTCTTCGAACGGTCTTCGGTATTAATAACCAGACGTTATCAATTGAGCTACTGTTGCAATGGTTAGGGGCTTGTCATTCCTTTATAAGTTTATCAGAATGAAGTTAGTTTTCTGGGTATAATGCAGATACTGTTAATTTAAGGGCCATAAAATGTGGTTTTCGGAGACCCTTTATAAACTCCCTAGTTTTGTGTCACACATTGAGAAGCGCAACATATGCTTTGGTCGTCCTTCTAAGATAATTTTTATATTTCGCCTATTTTGGCATGTATTTTGAAAAGTTGTTCCTTATACCCACCCTTTTATGAGAAGCAGGTTGAAGAGTTTTATAAATGATTGGTGTATTGACTCATTGTTAAAATATCTAATTTTACGATGCTCCAAGCACCCGAACATGAATTATAGGCGTACATAAACATAAAGATATATCAACCACACAGTATCAAACAAAATCATCTTCACGATGTCGAAAAAAATATGATTAGTTAAAATGTGCTCTCAAACTAAACTCACCGAACGTGTACTTCCTGACGTGAAAATAATATTGAAAACCTCATAGACGAAACGCAATATATGTCAAATTAAAATTTACCTCACCGTTGTGGAAAGTCCTCATCCTCAGGAAGTCCCCTTTAATAAATTATAAAGGCTTGTGGGGCATGAAAATTCGGGATTTTTAGCCTCCAATGGCCTAAATTCCCAAAAGCTGCAAAAGACAGTATTCCAATCCGGGAATTTTTGAAAATAATGTTGCTGTTTGGAGATATAATAGACCTTCTGTACAACATATCGCATATCGCACGTGTAAGTCGCATAAAATTCTAGGGTACCCCTTGACCCCATTAATCGCATTGTTGAATTTTACAGTCTATGATTGATTTCATGATAACCTTATAGCCATTTGCAAACTTTCACAGAAATGAAAATCCACAGCCTGCTTCCAGTCTCCGACCGGGTCAGGAATGGAATGAAGCCCCCATCTAGCGGCGATGATATGAACTGTGCCGGCTGCCGAGGCCTGACGCACTCCTCTGGGGCAATGATTAAATGAATGACAGATGAAATGAAATGATAGTGGAGAGTGTTGCTGGAATGAAATTTTGACAGGGAAAACCGGAGTACCCGGAGAAAAACCTGTCTGCCTCCGTTTTGTCCAGCACAGATCTCACATGGAGTGACCGGGATTTGAACCACGGACCCAGCGGTGAGAGGCTGGCGTGCTGCCGCCTAAGCCACAGAGGCTTTGCAAACTTTCACAGAAATTTAATAAATTGAGTGGCATTGCTTCTTACGGAAATAGATGGAAAGTTGGATGTCACCTCTTGTGATAGGCCTACTGTTGTCATGGTTACCGGCTTGCATTACTTCATTAGTTTCTTCTTGTTCTTCTTCTTTCAGATGGGCCAGCTAAGGACCACGACTTTCAACTTTTCAGCTTGGCGAGGGACTTGATGTTTGGCCAATATTCGCGCATTCTCTGGCTATGTTTCTCCTTTCTCTCTTTTGTCCAGATGATGCCGGTTTTTTTTACAAGATGGTCTGTCCTGAAAACTCTTCTGTTTAAGTATCTTTCTGAGATGTGGTCGGCTTCTCTTATCACTTGTCATTATCTTCAGTTCTTGGATATCCTTGTTAACTACTGTTAGCGACGGTGTGACGCTCTTTCTATAACCCCAGTAGTTGAGAAGCCGGTTGGTTAGCCTTGTTGGGTTCATCCATGAGGCATGTTCGTAGAAAGACAGACGTCTCTTCATGGCCACATCGTGATTTTCTCAGTATATCTATATAGCTCCTGATTTGGTGTTCTTCTGTACTCGTCATCTATTTATTAGTTTATTAAATTAAATTAGTTTTCTGGGAATATCTCAGAAACGTGGTTTTAGAGCCTTAAAACATAGTAGCCTCCGAGCACCCGAGGGGCTGAAAATGAGTTTTGTCTCGTCCTTGTACGCTATAATATAATAATAATCTTAATAATAATGTAATGCTATAGGGATACGGATATAATAGACCTTTAGTACCACAGCCGCCCGTGTAAATCACGTGAAAAAATTCAAGAGAACCCAATGACCCCCTTAAGCGCATTATATACGTATTGATGAATTTTACAGCTTAAGTTGGTTCCGTGATAACCTTATAGCCGTTTGCGAACGTTCACAGTACTGTAATAAATGGAATGGCATTGCGTCTTACTGAAATAGATGGACTTCTGAGATTGTGTTGCCATGGTTACCGGCTTGCATTCTTTCAATAGCTTATTAAATGAAATTAGTTTTCTGGGTATATCTCAAAAACTGTTGGTATTAGGACCTTAAAATGTGGTTTTCGGGGCCCGTAGGGCTCCCGAGTTTTGTTTCTCACATTGAGATGCTGAGAATGAGCTTTGTCTCGTCTTTCTACGCCCATTTCAGCATGCATTTTAAAGGGGTATGCCAGTATGTCTTAGGGGCCGAGGACCTCGTAGTTCCGCCCCTTAAAACAAAAATAACTAACTAACTAACCAGTAGGCCTTCCTTCGGAGGGGAAATAAAGCCGGCAGTCCCGTGTCATAGATTTATGGCATGTTAAAGAACTTTCCACTAATTACACCTGTGTGAAACTAAATTGTATAGGTTATGAATGTAAACAATGCTCTTAGGATGCTACGTTTGTTGCCAAGAGCCGACTGCGGTGGCGGCTAGTAGCTAAGTTCTGAACTAGGCCTAGTAGTCGTTGACGGTGGCGTTTGGCGGCAAAAGTAGGAACTATTTGAAAAATTAAAAGTTGCAGTCCTTACTTGAATTAAGAAAAACAGATACACACACTAATACAGTCATCACAATTAATTAACACCGGTTATCAGACTGATTCTACACACACCCAAAGTACACGGGGCTACATGACTGCGTTGTCGCAGCCCCTGAACTAAGGAGCCAAACCAAAACCTATTTTATGAGGGGAATGGAGAAGAGTTATATCAATGATTACTTTCGTACCTTTGATGGACATCTGTACCAATTTTTACGTTGATCCACTCAGCCGTTCTCGAGTGATGCACGTGCAAATTTGTACACAGACAGACAGACAACAATTTTGTTTTTGCGCGCAACCGTCATAAACCAGTCTGAAACCCGTTAATAACTCAAATTTCCATGGAAATTCAGAAAAAAACAGACAAACTTTCATTTTTATACATATAGAGATTTAGGAGTCTTCAGTGTTAACAAAAAATACATTGAAACCTTCAATAGTATCAAGAAATAGTTTGGCTCTGGGTCACATGTGTTTGCTAGCTTTAATTTCACGGATATTAAAGACCGTTCTCTGTGGAACTGGAGTTATTTACTCTAGAGGCTGAGTGTTCTGCCTGTTTGCGAACCAATACGCCATCTTCTAAGGCGATAGAAGAAGAGAAGTTAGAGCGGAATTGCGGTTGATTCCCCGGGCGCATTGCCGTTATTGGAGAAAGTCAGGCAGACAGTGAGCCAAGAGGCTTGCTCGATAAAATGTAAACACGCTGCGGTCACTCACAAGCACCCAACTTCATCTACAAGATACGATTTTACATCTACTCTTTCCTCTTCAGTGCAGGAGCTATTCTGGCCGGGATGACATTTCCAAGGCTGCGTTGATATAAAGCAGTGAGCTACAGCACACACAATCCGACCGGCCAACAAAGACTGGATATGTTGGATACGTCTAGAGCTTGATTATAATGGAAAGTAATTATTTCTATTCATTATGGGTCTTGCGACATTTTTTGTCATCAATCCCCGTGTACTTGTGTGTGTGTGGGTGTATAGGATTCCTCTGATTATTTGAGTCATTGTGGTGTGTTTTCGTTTCACATCCAGAAAGTAATTTCTGTATTGTACCCATTTGACATTATATGGAGACCATGTGTTCATATCCTGACAGCTCTGTCCTTTCGGGGTGTGTTACGTCTCCCCCACATTGCGAACACATGCTCAGGATTTGAATACTACCAGGTACTACTCTACAGGCAATCAAACATATTTCTAAAATAATTGTATTTAATTCAAACTCATGGCATTATAAAACAACACAAAAACATCAATTACATTTAAAATTACTCCCTAATAACAGCAAATAAAGTTTGGGGCACACAGATGATAATTCCAAAGGGTCACCAACTCCTAATTTGCTTCATCTGTGCTCCGCAGCTTGGATCAACATTTGATCTCCTCAGGCATGCTGCGACAATATCTCTTCTTGTGAGTCCATAAGTCTACATGCGATGTCTCAACACCCTAGTCTACACTTTCAATAAATAAATTCCATGTTTGGAAGAGCATTCTTGTCATTCGACGAATGTTCTTAATTCATGCACATCATTTACGACAACAATAACCAAATAAAGGAATCAAATCAAACAACATGACATAAGACTGTACATAAATAGCACTTCCTATTCTTAAATGATACTACATTTGACTGATCTAACTGTCCATAGGGCTAATGGGACATTTACTTTTACTTTAATATTCAACAATGCCTTAACCATTGTTGTGTTTGGTTACTTGTTCAACAATTTACATTACTTCTGTGTAACAATCAACTTCCTCCGCCTTCTCTTACAAACACGGACTATAGTACCTTTCTATTCTACATAAACAATGTTAGTTAGTTATCTCAACACCATACATCCTTGTGTCGGTCAAAATATAAGTCGATCTAATGTTACAATTTCGTCAAACCCGCATTTGGCTACTCGTATGCAAATTTGCCTATTTTAACTGGGTTTTCCTGCCTAAACATATGTGTCAGTGATTTTAGCAAAGTTATATGTTATGAACATTAACTCGGCTAAATATCATTCCATTTCAACAAATTAAAAGAGGGATCCATATCCTCTGAGTGCAAACGATTGATATTTACAATCAAAACAATCAATTTCTCATTAATTAACAATGCCAGATTATACATTACAATTTCCCAGTAGACTTTTAACAGGGTCGGTCATTAGCCGTACCTCCCACTGTGCGAACAAAAGCTTATACCTGCCGGATCCAAAAGAAGATGGCTGCCTGGCTCGACCCTTGGCCGACCAGTCCTCTCCTTCTCTAGCTGTCTCATTAGTCATTCATACAATACCAACACAGTCTTAACTGTTTCTCCTTCACTTTCTTTCCTATGATCTGGAAATCCAAATATTTATTTCCTATCGATAGGGTAATGTTAATTGGCTCAATACATGCCTCAATAAAATATTATGGCAAAGGAATGGGCTTCTGATAGCTACAAGGTCTTGAGGAACGAATACGGCTTTTAAAATGCGTGGGATAGAGGTTTTACCGCTTGCCACTCCCGCATGCGAAGTATCGGTAAGGCGTCCATGGACCTTTCTGTAAATTTAATGGAGTCGCACCACGACGGGCGGATCGCTCCATAATGCAGCTCAATTAAGGTGGCACAGTTATTCCTTATAGGCTGAAAATGACGCTGGCATGGCCGACTAGGTACCATCACCTGTCTCCATCCGCAGTCAACAATATACCAGTACGCTCTGAGGCTGTACTACAATAATACCTTCGAAGAATTAGCCCAATATTGTCCTGACAATGTGCTACAGAGTTTTCCTTGCATTTAATAAAGTAAACATCTTGACTTTACTTTAAATGGCTCGCATATCAGCGGCTCAAACAACTAGGTCTGTTGGATTATTCCGGATCATATGACAATTCAGTTTCCCTTTCATATAGTTTACTCGAGGGCTTCACATTATTTCTCAATAAGTTGGCATGTGTTAATGGCATAACTACTGGCTTTTACGTTACAACGCTTACTGCGTGATTCAATACTATAATTACATTTGAACATGTATAACATTATTTCCTGACACATTATATGCCACTCTTACACTTATATACCTTGCAATTTCATGGTATTTGACGCAATTTATCGTTTCATGCATAACATGCTGAATATTAATTTTTCTTTCGACTTTGACCACTCATTAAGTTAATTATTAACTTTAACATTAGAGCCAAATCATTCTCAATTTGCAAACTCTTTATGGCAATTACGAGGAATGAAACTCGTATAAACTTTATTTCAAGTTCCCTATTTTGCTTTATTTGGACACGGACGTATGGTGTGCTCAACCGATATATTACAACATTGAAATGGTACTTACGCCTTTCACATTCCGTGGATGAATCCAACGATACAGATTGCGACCCACCATCCTTGCATCTAACAATGCCTCATGGTGGTCGCATTATACCTTTCTTGTGGTTTCACATCACTTTCCACTTTGATATTATACATCATTACTTTAGCACTTTCACTCATTTTATACACTATTTTATAACACAGCACTTTATATTAACACTTAAACACATGAAATGTTATATTACAATTGATTTACACACGGGTGCTTTCTTTGGCTTCACATCTGCGCAATATCAGAGTTGCAGGCGGCGCGATTTCTGACCTATCATTCTAATGAAAGTCTCGATCTCATGAGCGTTCATCCTGACTGATCCTCATCCAACGGCTCCCAAATCCTACTTAGACAATGAGTCTATCCTCGATTGTGTAAATGTCCTCCATCTCATCTAGCATCAATGTAATGTATGTGACTTAAATATAATGACACTGCCTGTGATTTCTTCCCATACCATGAGCTATCGTGAATTTACTAGTGTATAATCACGGTAAAACTCAATTATGACTACGCGAATCTCTTACAAAATTACCCGTTAACAGGTGTAATTACAATGTTCACAAACTATTCGCGTCACTTCTTGTGCGGCTTTGATAATTGTAAGCTTCTCTCAGCTCCAACTTGTCTTCGAACTCGTTGCTTTGTTTACCAATTTCATTCTGAAGAGTAACATTCTCCCCACATGAGTACTTGACAAAGACTTTATAATTACTTCAAACACTTGTAAGAAGACTTTTACTTCACTTAACGCGGCGTCGTTTACAATTTTCAGTGCGCGAGAGTAGCATGCGTTCTAAAAATGGATTGCATAATTACTTTTACAATTTCTGGAGCGGAGGAGTAACATCCTCTCCACGTGAACGCTCAAAATGGACTGGCTTCTCCAAGCCTCACTGCTCTCAATAAGGGATTTACTCAAAAATGTAGTTCCCTCAGATCATCAGAGCCTCCTTTCCTTCATAATTGCAATTTACGGCCCTGGAAAGGCATTCTTCTTGTTCAGTATTTCACGGAGGTTACAGTTCCTGCCCCGTGCAAACGATTCGATCGCCCAATTAATTGATATTAATTGGTTTCTGTGGTAGCGTACCCACGCCATCCACTCGGGGAATTCCCTGTAGGTCTACGCTAATGTCTTTCCTTCCGCAGTTTGCGTGTGATTTTCCTCCGATACTTTATAGGCTTCGATTTTCATATTTGATGGCTCTATAATTATCCTCTCGGGATTTCATTCATCTGGGTGTTCATCTCGATTCTCTCGGATGCATAGTTTCCCCGTAACCAATTTATTTCTCTTGGCCACCATCTCCTTCCATCTTCTCTTCATTGTGCTTCGGGGATTTTTAGGGTCATTTGTAGCTGTCCTGCTCCCCCTATGACGCTTGAAAGTAGTTCACTAGAGACAGTCTGGCCCACCCAGTTGCTTAGGCTAATCTGTCAAGTGTCACTTTGCCTCGAAATCTTGGTTCTTGGCTCAAGTCCTGCATGTTAACATAGTAATCATGCATTCTTTATGTACAAAATTACTTATACTTCCTCATAGACAACAGGAATCCAGCTGAGATTACTTCAGTAACCTTTATTTATGTGGGTCTTGGGTTCCATGAGGTCGTTCCCCCTCAGAGACCTTTAGTTCGATACTCTCTCAAATCAAAGGCATGATTTCTGTTACCTAGAGTATCAGGTTCGGTGCCCGTCAGCACCAGTACCATGGGTAGAGTATGGCAATTTAAGAAATATCTCTCAACACGCCGGAAGTTGCACGTAGATTTACCAGGCAAAGAAAAATGTACCGAATTCACTAGATGTGTCAATAGTTGCATACCTACAAGAGTTACACACGTTTAGCATTCGAGAAGCTGCGTCTGACCGACTGTGGAAGATGACAGCATTGACGTTAATTGAAAATAATCTAATAAATTTACTTGTGTCATGCCACATTATTCAGTTTAAGTTTATGTTAGGAAACACAAAAGGCATGAGAAACACTGCTTAGTTATTTTATATTAGTTTCTAAATTAATATTCTGTTCACGATTACCGTGACCCCATATTTCATAGTTCTCCAAATATATAGTACACTGTGTAACAAAGCAACCCATGGTAGGTCTGCCCATTATTGGAGGCAATTTACGAGTATATTTTTGAATTATATCGTTATAGCAATTACGTACTTTGCGGCTTCGGTGTCGTAGTTCGTAGCATGCTGAGCTTCTATGCCTAAGGTCGTGGGTTCAAACCCAGCCGAAGTCGTTGGATTTTTTACGAGCGTTTAAAATCCCTCACTATGCCTTCCTTTGGAGGGGAAGTAAAGCCGGCGGTCCCATGGCATAGATTTATGGCAAAAAAATAACTTCCACTATCGACACTTGTGTGAACATTTCTAGGTTAGAATTGATAACGCTCTGTTAGATCCGTTCGACGCCAGGTGCTGACTGCGATGCCATCTGGTAGCCAAGTCCGTAAGCCAGGTGTCATGGACGGTAGCATTTGGTAGAAAAAGTAGGAACTACTTGAAATTATAGTCTGCAGTCTTTACTTGAATTAAAACACATAACACACACTAATACAGTCATCACAATTAACACCGGTTATCAGACAGATTCTACACACACTCAAAGTACACGGGGCTACATGACCGCGTTGTCGCAGACCCTAAACTAAGGAACCAACCAACCATATTATGTACGTATGTAGTTGAAGACTCTATATTATTTGTATATGTACATATTAAATAGTGTTTAGGAGGTTGTATTGTATGTATTCTCATTGCACATTCGCCTTTCATATCCTCACTTTGTCCACGTTTAGATGTGAATTCCCAAAACCATGATTCGACCTTTCTCCTCCCAGCTCCTGATATGTTCCTCTAAGGTTCTTCCTTAAAATATTTTTCGTGATAAAACTCATTTCATTTTATTTTCTTATGTTATTGATTTTTGTTTACAGCGTATCGGTTATTCTTCTCTTAATTTAGTCACCTGCGACCTGTTATCTTATTTTGAAGAAGCGTTAAGATTGGATAGCTCTATTATTTCTGCTATTGTTGAATGTTGGAACGACGAGCCTGCCAGATATATCTCACTAACTATGTTGCATGCACTCATTACATATTCAGGACAGACAGACACACGGATTTGAACCCGTGCGTATGATGCACATTGTGCTGATTATGCACAGCATACAGCTGTGTAAGTTAAACAGTGCTAAGGACATTAGACGCTGATCACATAACACGTGATCACATAACACGGAATGTTACGGTATGCAACTTCGACAGCTAGTAGCTTTCCGAGTTTCTTAACCAACTTACAAAGGATCTCCGAAACTTCTTCTTTCGTAATCCCGAAAAGTTGGCCCTATCATTGTTGTTGTTGATTCTTTAGGGCTTTTGTGGCATCGTGGTCATATAGCTCCGTGCATATGGGTGTGTGTGGATGTTGTCTGATAACCTGTGTCACTGTCGTGTTTGTGCTAGTGCGTGTATTTGTAATCGAGGTACGATTTAGGTAGGAAGTGGCTGAGGCTGTAAGTTAGATACCATCCCAGCATTTGCCTGGAGTAGATGTGGAAAACCACGGAAAAGCACATCCAGGATGGGTGAGATAGGAATCGAATGCGCCTGAGTAGAGGCTGGGTGTATCCTGTTCCAGCCCTCAGATCAGAATTAAATTGCCAGCACCGGGAGTTGAACCTGGACCTCCGAGGCGACAGCCAAGAATGCTAGCCACTACACCAGGAGGTGGACTACTGTTTGTGTCTAAGACTGTTTAGCCGTGATATATATTTCTTGATACCTGGAGTTTTGTTATCATTAAAGTGCGTTTCATGAAGGCTGAATGACTTCGTGGTTTCCGGTTCCTCGTATTTAGAGTGTGTGTTGGAAACAGTGTCCGACTGGGAAATCTCCTGCTGCATTCATTCATATTCTAAAGACTAATGCCTTGTCGATGCAACCACACTCTTCTGTCGTTGGCGGTTCGTTTCAGTTCCATATAATTGTCACATCCCATTCTATTCTTGATGTCTTCCAAATACTTCGTCCCAGGCCGTCCTCTTCCATTCTTTCCCAGCATTTTTCCTTCAAGAATGTTAACGATGAAAGTGCTGTGTCTGATGACATGTCCAATACATTTTATTTTTCTCTTTCCCATTTCCTTCATTAATCTTCTCTTTTCTTTGACTTCCTTAAGACTTCCAGGTTGGTTTTTCCTTCCATCCAGCTCGTTCTTGTAATTTTCCGCCATATCCACATTTAAGCAGCTTCAAGTCGATTCTTTTCCAATTTACCCAGAGCCCATATTTCACTTCCATAGAGCAGTGTAATCCATACAAACGATTTTTCAAAGGATTTTCTTACATTAATATTCATATGTTTGCTGCCTTATGTTATTAAAGCTGTTGTTTTACATAATGTTGACTTCATGAAATCAATTCTCATACAAACGAGAAGATGTGCGCCCTATTCATGGTAGCTCCTCTGATCATTCTTCGACTGAAATGGTTGTTGGGGATTAGAGATATTGACACTATTTGGATTATTTTGTAACCTTCGATAAGTTTCATTTGTTCAGTCACGTCTTCCAAGAGACGTATATTGTTACGGCTGCGAGGTTGTTTCGTCGCCTCGCCGCGTGAGTCACAGCCGCCCCGGGCTATGCCCTGCCTCTGTGTGTTACCAGCGCCTTACGCAATGCGGCTGCGAGGACAAAAGGGATGGACCAGAATATTTGTGACCCAGCTAGTGATGGAAATGTCGAGAAGCTGTGAATCCTGGACTGTACTAGAAGCATTCATTGAGTCACCAGCTCGCTATATAAAGCGGCCTCACCAGCGAGAGAGGGACAGTGTTCTTGAGCGAGTGCAACAGTTGTTGGTGACGTGACGTGCAAAATTACGAAACCCAAGTGAGGCTGATTCTCTTGACAGCGGAGGAGTGTGAATCATACGGAGGGACTGTGTATTTGAAGAGTGTGTGTTTTCCAGTGCGACAGAGGTCATGGTGGTGAGTTGCGAAACAGTGTGTAGTACGGTATTCAGAAACAGTGAGTGACAGACTGAGTGCAGTTATTTCCTGCCAGGACTCAGGTCCACCTCATTAGCGAGAGGATTAACTGCAAGACCAAGTGAAAGGGTGAGTCGAGCTCCATAAAGGAAGTAGCTTCTGTAAGACAGCTAATTGTTTCTATTGGCTTATTGTACGGTGTAAATTTCTGACCTGCAATAAAGCAAACGTTTCTTTAAAGGAACAATTGTGTTGTGCTTCTACCCACCGTAATCCAGTTAACGAACTTGCCACTAGGGGCAACACGTAACAATATCAAGTACAACGTAAGTTTCTGATACTGAATAATGTTCTACTGGTTGTTGTAATCCAAACTCTTCCATGTGTTTCTCAACAGGCTTTTACTGAGTATCCTTCTCAAATGTATAATACCATCACTATGACACACTGAAATTGGGAGTATAAAAATTCTAGCTTGTAGTCATGCTCTAATCTAAACGACTTCCATTAGTGCTCAAAATCAAAATTCACATCGACCGATGGTTTAACAACATCGACGAACAAGGATCAGTGAGATATCTGAAGATAATGAACCCGGCTGTTTGTAGACATATTGCATACTGTTGGTTGAAGGAGAATTGGGGAAGCTTTACTGAGCCAACCGACCACAAGAAAACCCAAGTTCACGAAACCATATGAACGGTAAAGAACTGACTGTTGGTTGAAGACGAAACGGGAAATACCTTCCCTCTTTATTTATGGCCAATAAACTAATGTTTAGGAAACCTTAGTTACGGCTTAAATAGACAATTGGTGGAGGAAAAAGGTATGTACAACCTACAAACCGCAAGAAAATTCAGTTTTAAGAAACCTTATTAAAGGTAAAAATTGACTGTTGGTTGAAGACGAAATTGGAAACACTTTCTCAGTTTAACTACTGCTAGCAAACCAATGTCCAGGAGAAATCATATAACAGCAAACACTGACTGTTGTATGAAGGAGAAAATTTGGGCATCCATGTAAGGAATGATATAAAAAGGAGTACCCATGTTGGTTGTGTCGCCTCCAATACGCACTTGAATTTGCAATTAGGGTATTAAAAGGTAGTAGTACCACCGCAAAAGAATTAGGATATTTGATCTTGGTGAGTCCAATCCTGGAATAAGGCTCAGTGGTTTGGGACCTATATCAAGTAGGGCTCGTCAATGAGCTGGAGATGGTACAAAAGAAGGCTGCTAGGTTTGTGCAGAACGATTTTAATCCTGGAAGTAGTGTAGCTCGAATGATATAAACACTACAGTGGGAATCTGGATGATAGAAGGACGAAATCCAGACTATACGCTATGTTTAACACTTAACACTAATCGACCAGCATGGGGAGAACTAATCAAACGTCTGGAAAATTCCACCTACCTGAGCAGGGCAGATCATCCACACAAAGTTAAGGCCGACCGCAGCGTACAAATTATGGGAGATATTCTTTAATAAATCGTGGTATTGATAATTGGAACTGATCACCTGCCACAGTCTTAGAACCTTTCCCCTAATATATTGATGAGTGACCTATATGTTGCTTGGCACATTGGGTGAGTGGTTATCGTGTTGGACTACCAACCCCAAGCTTGCAGGTTCGCTCCTGGCCGTGGTAAGTGATTTTTGAAAGGCGACAAAAATTACGGAACGCGTTCATACGTTGTTGGCATGTTAAATAACCCATTTGAATTCAGTAGGCCGTGTTCATAATGGCAAAATTAATCTTGGGATTTTCCACAAACACAACGGTCCTTATTTCTATATTAGGAAGCGCTATAGTGTCATGGAGCTTACTGTAGATATTTAACCTCCTTGACTCTCATAGCGCTCCAAAGGACGACAAAATTCGACATGCAAGCTTCACTCTGGGCGTCAAATAACAAAGCTTGCACCCGGAACCCGAGGCCATACGATATTATTATTATTATTATTATTATTATTATTATTATTATTGGTGTGTTTAAGAGAAGACTGAAATTTTGTGTAGGCCAAAATGCTACGATTAATCACTATAGGTCTAGTTTCCAAATCGCGACTTTTGTTCGGTATATTAAGTGTGTTTGATATTCTTGTTGGTAATATTGTACAATATGTCACCGGTAAATTACCCCCATTTGCAGAAAAAGCAAATGAATGAATTAATGAAAAAACGACCTTCACAACCTACCAACCGCAAGTAAACTCAGGTTCAGGAAACCGTATTTAGGGCTATATCTGACTGTAGTATTGCTGACTAAATACTGTCCCACCTGTGCTCTTCCTAATCCTTAGCTCTAAATAAGCTATACTGAAGCCTTCATGTAATAAATTGAAAATCAATAGGTATTACCGCTAATGTGCGTAGTGCGTGAACATGACATGCATTCCAACACACAACTGATATGGGTTAGATATTCAAACAAAGCTCCGAAGTCGAATTCATGCGTTAGTTTCCCGTCGTCTTGTGTCGTTACTTCAAGCATAAAGAAATTCTGTCCCGTAATTTTTGCGAGTATAAATGGAAACTGTAGGCCTATGTACTTAATGTTACCAGAGCCCTCATTCGAAAGAACTTACTACTTTTGCAGTCCACCCTAACTGGAAACAACAGACTCTACGATATCTAGAGAAACATAGATTACCTGTGGATATTTAAACACTTGCCATATTAAGATTGAATGTGAGGTTCAGAATGATTGACCTGAGGCTCTAAATAAGTGGTGGTGGTTGTTATCTTACGGGGTGAAATACCGAAGGCCTTTCATAATGTTGAAAACATATTTTAGATTACACTAAAAGCACTCAGTCTATTGGGATCATGGCTGTCTGCGTGGCTCAGCGGCAACGTTCTCGCTTTCTGGGCCGAAGGTTGCAGGATCGAATCCTGGCGCAGCCAGTTGGTATTTGAGGGTGCGCTAATGTGAGGGAGCCGTGTTAGTAGATTTACTGGAACGTTAAAGAACCCCTTTGGAGCAACATTCCGGCACCCCGGTGTCTCTAAAAGCCACAGTAATTAAAAGGGACGTAAAACGAATAACATTATTAGATCGGGGCCCAGTTTAGCAAAATCTTGAATTAAGTTAATTTGACATCTGAACCAAAAGTTAAAAAAAAAAACTAGAAGTCCCAAAAAATGTTGTTGTTTGAGTCTTCAGTCTTTTGACTGGTTTGATGCAGCTCTATGATTAGCTCAGGACAGGGAGGCATGGAGAGCTGCAAATACAAGCAAAACCCAAAAAATAAAATAAAATAAAATTTTAAGAATTACTTCCCGCTTAAATGATATTTTGAAAGAAAAAAAATATCATCCTAAAACGCTTCTTTTTAAATTGGAACTTGTTGTACAAGTTTGAATGAAATTAAAGTTTGATTGTTTTAATTTATTCTCTGATTCTTTATCTTCAATTTCTGGGAAGCAGATTTTTGAATTTCTCAAAACGGAAGTAGATATTTCGATTTTGATTTGACCATGTAGGCTATGGGTCAACACTCGTAGTGATAGATTTAGTGAACTGCATACCACAAAGGATATGGCCTAACGCTTAGTGTCCATGACTTGTCAGTTTAGTGTGTGCCACCATGCCGCCAACTCGTAAGAGACGTTTGGTTAAAACACAAAATATTCAAAAGTGGAATAATAATATTAAAAAGCAGAAAGTAGCAAGATTCAGCGACGAACCTGGAACGTGTTTGCAAACCTTCTTGAAGGGCTGTGATTTTTTATACCACACAGTGATGCGGCTTCGGTGGCATAGTTGGTAGAATGCTGAACTGCTGTACCCAAGATTGCGGCTTCAAACCCAGCTGAAGTCATCGGATTTTTTAAGAGCGTTTTAGTCCTTCAGTATGCCTTTCTTCGGAGGGGAAGTAAAACCAGCGGTCACATGCCATAGA
Organism: Meconema thalassinum; assembly: GCA_946902985.2. NCBI lineage: Eukaryota > Metazoa > Arthropoda > Insecta > Orthoptera > Tettigoniidae > Meconema > Meconema thalassinum. Next base: position 199,675,752 of record OX336391.1, on the reverse strand, counting down.
TTCATGGCCTATGAAAGATACTTCCACAAACTTAACATGTGTGAAGCTAAATTTCTAGGCTAGATTTCGTTCCAACGCTCCATCAAAGTTCCAACGTTCACCACTAGGTACCAGTGACGGAACTACTTGAAATTGAACGGATCTTGTAGCTCACCCTATGGGTGTCTGATTGAAGCAGCTACACCCTCTGGCGAGCCGAACATGTCCTCGGACACACCAGGCACTACAAGCCATACGATAAATAAATAGTTATGCTGAAGAAGATAAAATGAAAGAGTGTCGATCCCTCAGAAAATGAGGGATTGGAGAGGAAAATATGAAGAACCATGAGAAGTGGGAAAATTGAAAACACTTTAGAATTGAGATACCCTAATACCGCCGGGGTAAAAAAGAACAAGGGTTGACCAATATATGTTAACATAAAATAACAACTTGAGAAGCATGGAAGTAACTTCATACTGAGTGGACGTCCCATAGTTGGCATTTATCTAGCCATAACTATAAAGTGCGTACAAAAAGTAACGAACTGGAGGCTGGAATGCGCAAACCGGTGACGACATTGGCTAATTGTGGCGTGTGTAACGAGGTGTGGTTCCGACCAGAGCGTGGAAGGTCACAGCCCGTCGCTAGAGGGCATGCGTGCACGTTACGTGACGATACAAAGCGAGCAGCAGCATGCAACAATCGTCCAACGCTGCCAGTCGCATTGCAAACAGTGACATGGAGGCGTCAACCGAAGAGCAAAGGGGTGTTGTTCGGTTTCTGACAGCGGAAGGAGTAGGGGAATGGACATTCATCGCCGAATGTCACAAGTGTCCGGCGAACACTGCATGTCCCTTGCAAGGGTCAAGGTGTGGCACAAGCGCTTCAGAGAAGGACGGGTGTCGTTAGCCGATGATGCCCGGTCTGGGGCACCCCCCTGCATTACCGATGACAACGTCCAGCTGGTTGATGCACTCATTACCCAGGACCGCCAAGTGTCAGTGAACGCCATAGCCTCCGTGGTCGCTCCACGACCATGCACGACCTCATACGGCCAACACAATCGCCGCACTCATGCAGAAATTCAAATGGGAGGTTCTCGGCCACCCTCCATACAGTCCAGGATTCTCTCCCTGTCATTACGCCATGTTTGGACCCCTGAAAAGGGCTCTGCGGGGCCAACGATTCACCTCGGACGCCGACGTCCAGCTGTACGTGCGGAACTGGTTCACATCGCAGCCCAGGGAATTTTATGAAACAGCCATTCACCGCCTCGTGTCACAGTGGGACAAGTGCCTCAACAGCCAGGGCCAATACTTCTAACATACAGGTACTGGTTTCTGTAATTATGCCTCCGGCTCGTTACTTCTTGAAACGCATCTTATATATATCGGTAAATAAACTTGTCCCAACGAGGACTCAAGGGCTATGCTGTGCCTAGAGGCATCTTGGTAAAAGCCAAGTAGTTCCAGTTATTTATTTTATTCATTGATACGTTTTCGGAATTCTAATGAACAACCGCCCTAGTGCATTTAAGGATTGAGGGTTGGAAGGGAGGATGATAGATGCCAGCGTTTCAATTACAAGGTTCAAACCTTGAATTGCGCAACATCTGAATTTTCTCTCCTCAGCTACGGATATGAATAGATGGGAGAATCCGAGACGTGGCAGGGAATTCAGAATGCTCGCTCACAATCAGCTCATAAGTAACTGAGAGTGTTCCTGTTCAATTTTGGTGGCCTTTACACGGTCATTCCCTAATTGATTCACCGAAGGAACTGCTTAACTCTTTTGACTGTTGGTATTGTTGATTATGTTGTTATCGTTGTTGTTTGAGTCCTCATTCTTTAGACTGGTTTGACGCAGCAATCCATGTTTCCCTGTCCTATTTAATCGTTTTATCTTTACATTTTCTACCATTTTCCACATCCGATCTGTTTTACATTTTCTAACCTTGGTCTAGCCCTATACATTTTATTCTCGACCCTTCCTTCCTTAACTAAGTTTGTTATTCCTGGGTGTCTTCATTATCTGTCGCCAGAAACATCTCTCCTCTCCCACTCATCTTAATACCTCTCATGTATTACTCTATATATCAATCTAATCTTCATCATTCTCCTGTAACACTACATTAGAAATGCTTCATTTCTTCTCTTTTCTGCTACTCCAACAGCCTAGGTTTCACTTCCATAGAGTGCCACGCTCCAGACATAGGCTTTTAAAAATAACTTCCTATTACCCAAATCTCTATTTGATGATGATGTTGATACTAATGGTAAAATTATCCCGCTTAAGGGCCTCAGAGGGCCCCTTTAATTTCACGGACAACAGCTGCCAGCTCATACCCTGTAGATTGCCAGGGACGCTTCACCAGCGTTCATGGATTTAGGTCATTTAACGCTCACAAACTACTCTATTTTCTCCTCAGGGCTGCGTGAACCCTGTTTCAGCTCTCTGCTCACATATTAAATTTCTTTCGGAGCTGGTAATCAAACACGAGGCGTCATTGGTGAGAAGCAGGTATACTAAAGTCTGTTCGTCGAGTCGAGATAGTGGAAGTAAGGACAGCTGCACACGTGACTGCAGGGCTGCCCGCAAGCGGTGCTTACAAGGGAAGTACCTCAGCTCGAACGGCGAAAACTGACTGAAAGTGGGTTTAAAGTATACAGTTGTACCTATGCCAATAGCTATCAATGCCATTCATTTGTAAAAGTACGTATTCGGTCGCCAGCACCATCTGAGTATGTGATAATGTGATCACCGTGGCATTTGAGTTTGGACTATTGCAATGCGGGAACATTGTAAATAATGGAGTATGTCTACATGTTGCCCTTGTTAAGTGTCCGTACTGTCCCATCCCGCTGTGTTTTTAATCTCTTCATTGAAACTCCACATTTACACTTCGACGTCGAATGAAGGACAACACATGTGCTAAGATTTCTTGTTGCAAGCAAGTGTTCAACCTTTGGCCAGATGATACTGCACCACATCTGTTTCTTGGTAATATAATGGTCTGAATTGCCTGTTGCACGGTAGTTTCTGCTGCGAATTGTGTTTCTGCAATCTTTGGACGCCGTAACTTCCAAACATTGTTTGTACACTAATACGGGTGGGTAGTAGAACAGACATATCTTCGTATGTTAAGTGCACTGCCAGTCGGTTTTAGCCGTTCGAGCTGGGGTACTTCCCTCGTTAGAGCTGTGCCTGTTGAACGTACGCCAACTTCAGTGCTGTGTATAGCCTACATGTGAAGCGGGCTGACTTGTATGTATTTATTTAATTGATTAATTAGTTTTAACAGCTTATGACAGGCAACAGTGTACAGTGCAGCAAGTCTTGTCTTTTCTAGGGCTACGGCATGACTAATGATCTCGGAGCTTCTTGGCTACCCCTGTCCGGCAGAGCCGGTGACATCATCTGGGCGTGTTTCCCTGTCCTGGCAGTCAAGTGACCACGTGCAAATATTTACGCATGCTATCTCAACTCGGCGAACAGACGTAAGCTCTATAGCACGGAGCCATCGATAGTGATGGTGATGATATTCTTCTCATGAGTGTAGGGAATTTGCAATCTTATGGAACAGTTCTTGTGAACTCTGGTGCCAGTGATGTCGAAATACAGTACTGTTTGTAGAAAGTGAAACACCCAGAAGGAATGGTCGGAGACACTCCCAGAACAGGGGCCGTATAGGCCTGCTATACCATACTAAGTGATTGAAATCGCAGAGAGATAGCGTGCACATTGGCCCACCAGTGCCCTCCGTCGTGGGACCGGACAGGTCAGTGTTCCGCACTGCTATGTTAGCGTGGGGCCGTCATATCAAGTGGAAATGTGTAAGCAAGTGCAACGATGCCTCGCCGACATCACAGGGTTGACTATCAGCATGTGAGTGCGGTTGAACGGGGCAGAATGCTTGGGCTCCGGGAGGTGGGTCTGTCTTTCCGTGACAATGTGGCTCGTACAGAGCACGCTGCGTCAACAGTAAGGCGTATGTGGATCCAGTGGAGAGAGGAGGGCCGTACACAGCGACGACAGGGTACAGGACGACGCAATGTGACCACAGCACGAGACGACCACCATCTTCTCCGCATGGCCGTATCGGACAGAACAGCGTCATCCTCGGTGTTGGCACTTGTTGGAGCACTGCAACGGGGGTGGACATGTCTGCGTCGACGGTGCGGCGCCGTCTTTTGAGGGCTGGACTGGTAGCACGCATGCCACTGCTTCGGCTTCCATTGACTGGGAACCACCGACGCCTCCGACTACAATGGGCAAGTGCACGCCGACACTGGTAGGCTGAATGGCGAAATGTAGTGTTTTCGGATGAGTCCCGCTTCAACCTGTCCTACAGTGATGGCCGCATACGCGCTCGACGCCGCCGTGGAGAACGCAATCTTGCAGACTGTATTGTTGAGCGGCATAGCGGACAAACACCATGTGTAATGGTTTGGGACGCAATAGCGTATAACGGGCGATCGCGCCTCGTACGTCTTGCGGGCATTCTGAACAGTGACCGCTACATCAGGGAAGTGTTACAGCCCGTGTCACTGACCCTCTTGCAGGCCGTTCCACAGGCTATATTTCAGCAGGACAATGCCCGCCCGCATGTGGCGAGGAATGTGCAAGCCTTCTTCGCAGAACATCGGATACTTCTGCTTCTCTGGCCTGCCCGCTCGCCTGACATATCGCCCATCGAACATGACTGGGATGAGGTTGGTCGGCAACTTGTTCGTTCAGGTCCACCTGCCGCTACTGTTTATGCTTTGTGGACGCGCCTACAAACCGCGTGGGACGGTATTCTTCAGCAGGGTATTCAAGTGCTGTATGATTCTATGCCACTACGTCTAGCGGCTCTGAGTGCAACACGTGGTGGCGCGACGCCGTAATGAAGATCGACCGTCAACGTGCATGTATCAGACTGTCCTTGTAATCAATAATGCATTGTTATGTCCCTAATCTGTTGTATAAAGTGCAATGTGGTCACATCTCTTGTTCTTGGCGTTTCACTTTCTACAAACAGTAGTGTAGTTTAGTCCATGCCGATAAAGACTAACCTAGAGGGCTGTGCATTTCGCACCTGAAAGTGAACTTGTTGAGTAATTACTACACGAAAGTTACTCCCAGAGTGAGCTGTCAGGAAGTCACGCATTAGGAAGCGCCGTGTAGTGTCAGACGAGGCAAAAAGTGTCATTTGTTGGCTGGCACCACGCGCGTGAGGTGGCACAAGAAGAGAATCCGCCCAACCCCCATCTTGCGCAGAGAGCAAAGGGCGACATGTTATCATGTGCTAATTCTGCTATCATCAGGATGCAACAAAAACTGGACTTCCTGGCGGCGTACCTTTTAATATGAACTTCACAGAGACATGTGTTAAAACACAACAAATCAATTCTAATGTAATGTTATTGGTTTTACGTCCCTTTTAACTACTGTGGTTTTTTGAGACGCCAGGGTGCCTGAATTTTGCCCCAAAGGGGACCTTTAACGTGCCAGTAAATCTACTGATATGGCCCCCGTCACATTTGCGCACCTCAAATGCCAACTGACTTCGCCAGGATTCGATCCTGCAATCTTGGGCACAGCAGGCGAAAACGTTACAGCTGAGCCACGTGGCCAGTCACAGTTGAATACACGCAGAGAAATATGCTGTCATTGATTGATTTAAGTTCTTTGAGACATCGTAGTCATGAATCTCCGTGTACTTTGGTGTGTGTAACTTGTCTGATAACTTGTGTTATTGTGATGGCTGTATTTGCGTGTGTATTTGTAATTGAGGGGAGGATTTGGAACGTGGCAGCCGTGGTATTAACCTAGGAAACATCCCAGCATTTTCCTGGAGTTGAAGTAGGAACCACGGAAAACCACTTCCAAGATGGGAGACATATCGCCTGTTGAGTTTAAGTTGGTAGAATTAGATATTTATTGTTGTTTTAAGGGGTGGAACTACGAGGTCATAGACATAGAACATGTAGGGTGATACAAACACCCCCGCGCGACTGCTTAACCCTTGAGAAGTAGCGTGAAAAAATATAACACAAGGACTGGCGCCGGGTCATTTTGACCCATATTGTGTCAATCCCATTTTGTCGTAGTCATACAGATTTTAATGAAGTAATTCACACCTGGTGTTTTCCTATGAACTATTCCCAATATAAAATGAAAATGAAAATCCACAGCCTGCTTCCAGTCTCCGACCGGGTCAGGAATGGAATGAATGAAGCCCCCAACTAGCGGCGAGGATATGAACTGTGCCGGCTGCCGAGGCCTGACGCACTCCTCTGGGGCAATGATTAAATGAATGACAGATGAAATGAAATGATAGTGGAGAGTGTTGCTGGAATGAAATTTTGACAGGGAAAACCGGAGTACCCGGAGAAAAACCTGTCTGCCTCCGTTCTGTCCAGCACAGATCTCACATGGAGTGACCGGGATTTGAACCACGGACCCAGCGGTGAGAGGCCGGCGTGCTGCCGCCTAAGCCACGGAGGCTTCCCAATATAAAATGAGGTTTATTTATATTTTTAAAATTTAACTGCAGAAAAATGACGGTAATATTTGTAGCAGTATAATTGACCTTGATAGTGGTGGCAAAGCAGTCATCTCAATTCTTTTGAACAAAGGAGCTGATGACCACAGTGTCCCTAGACCCTAAACAAGGATCAACAAGAACGTGAGCTATGTGATTGTGCTTCACCAAAATAGGTGGATTTTGCGTCCTGCATTTTATAGATTGTTCCGACTAACGTAAGCCAGAAATTGTCACGCGTGTACTGGCGCCATGGGTAAATCTGACCCGACCGTAAATAATATAGAAATAACTTGAGTGTTCAAAAAGCTATGGACATATTTATTTTGCAAGGTGAAGATCAAGGCTGGGAAGAAAGGTATAATAAGCGACAGAAAATAAGGGCTGACCAAAACGAAGATCTCTCTCTCTGGGTTTAACAGCCGTGAGGCTGGTTGGCAACAGCTCGCCATTCTTCCAGTCTCTCCGTCTTCCTCTTTAGTTCACAGTATGAGCCATAACCCATATCTTCCAGTATTTGACTCATGTACTCCAGTCTGGGTCTTCCTCTATAATTCTTACCGTCTACTGTTCCCTCGATTATAATCTTAAGTAGTCCATTGTGTCGCAGTATGTGGCCCAAGATGTGATTCCGTCTTCTTTTAAATATTCAAGGAATCATCTTCTCGCTCCCACTCTTCTAAAGACTTCCTCATTTGTGACCATTTCTTTCCAGCTGATTTTCATAATCCTTCTATAGCACCAGGTTTCAAATGCTAGTAGTCTTACTACGTGCAGCTGAAATGGCTGAAACTCCACGAGCGCAGGCAGTTATCAGTTGCCATTCTAACACATAAAATATTACATACCAAGACCCCGTTACATCTCTACAATGCCTTTACACCAGGCATTCTGTTCATAATCGAGAAAATAGATACACAAAATTAACACTACAGATTCCTATACACCGAACCATGAAGTTCAATAAATATTTTGTTTGCACCGCCTCACGCCTCTTCAACACCTTCGATTTATATAAGTTCGTCAACATTGCAAGCACTGCAGCTTTCAAAAGACATCTTTCATCCTGCTTCTTGGAGCAGTATACCTATCACATTTGATTACTGTATTATGTTAAAATCCTTTTTTTTTTTTAGTTCAATTATAACACAAGGACAATAGCAGAAAACCTGCCTACTTGTACAGTATATGGTGTTTGATTTTCGGGCTGATAGTCTGTATGCACTCTCACTCTTTTGTATATATTTTTTCCATTATCATTAGTATTATTATTATTATTGTATGGTTACTATCTTTTTGTTGTTAGACTATGACTATGATTATTTATATTGTGAATGTAAGTGAAATGTTTTATTTGTATAAGCCCTAACCTTATTTTATGTAGGGCGCTACTGTAAAGGAGCTCTTAAGCTCTAAGTGTAGCCGTGAAAATAAAATCAATCAATCAATCAATCAATCTCTCCCCTATTGTCCAAGATTCGCTGCCATATAGCGCGACGCTCCATACATAGGTCTTCAACATTTGTTTCCTCACATCAAGACTTTCAGTAAATAGGTTCTTATTTTTATAGAAAGCGTTCTAGACTTGGGCAATCCTACTTAATATTTCTCTGCTGCTTCTTCCATCATTCGAAGATATAGAGCATTATTTAATCCTCGAGTCAAAATATCCATGAGCCAGTCTCACGGGTTAAGAGTTAAGTAGCATTTTACTTTTCTAGATATTTAAACTATTTTATTTGTTCTTTACAGAGCCACGTATCTGGCGCTCGGAGCTGAGCCTTGCTGGTTCCATGTCAGCAATGTCCTGCTACACGCAGCAGCCTCGCTACTCTTCACTCGGGTCTGCCGAGCTGTCGCTGGACTGTCACCTCGTTTCGCAGCGGTGGCTGGCTTGCTCTTTGCTGCACATCCTGTACACTCCGAAGCGGTGAGTGTTCTCTCTAACTTATTAGCCTTTACGGAGAATAAATTTTTCCATAATTAACACTCGGATACTCGTGCTAGTAATAGATACAGCGTTACTCGCGCGGGCTACATATGTAGCCCAAAGGGTTATTCAATCTGATGAACTCGCACGTGTTATTTTTGGTGTTCAGTTTCAATAATATGATAAATAGTAGTATATATAAGTATTCTAAGCTAAATATGAAGATTTTATGTAGGCATTTATCTTCATATGGTGAGAAAATACAAAGTTAAGAAGAAAATTCAATTTTATCGTACATCTTTGGTAAAATTGCAACAAAAATAAAACTAATGGAACTAGATCTGTTAAATTATTTTTATGTAAACCTAAATACTTAGATTAGTACATCTTTGGATTGGAATTAACCAAAAATAAAACTAGGTTAGATAATTTCCTTAGAAAATCAGCACTTATTATGAATAATTTCAGTATTTTCATTTATTTTTTCTCGAAGTTGTGAAGTTTATTTTTGCCCTTTTGGCTACAATCTATAGCCCAGGAAACCCATAAGCATGTTGAAACAAATTTGTCACTCAAGCATTCTGTGCAAATGGACACAATGATCCGAGAAGATCTTCATTGCACTTTACGCTTCTGTTCCTTGTTGATTTATCCCTTCCTCGACCACACAAGAAGCAACAGCCTACTTTATTTCCACTACACTCAACCTATCATTACTTTCATCTAAACACTGACTGATTTGAAAGTCATCAACATGACCGTCTCCTGTGAGGCAACGTTTCCTCTGCACGTTCAATTCCGAAACAGCGATGCTCGCGCGGGCTACTATTGAAGCCCAGACGACTTCTAAACCATCTGGTGTCAGTTTGGTGCAATTGGTTCAGTTGGAATCAAACCCTTCTGTTAAATACAGCATCAACAGGCAGCTACAGAGAATCTCAATATTCCTAGCAAGAAATATACTCTGCGCTACAACAAACTAAATCACTGGGCTACACCTGTAGCCCGCGCGATTGTCTGAGGGTTAACAGAGTTCATTAACCTTAAATTAGATTTAAATATTTATTGAAAAATTTGAGTAAGGGTTGTATATGCCGTGGCGTACTGTTGGAAGATCTGAAGCTCGTGGAAGAATAAGCGTCCTTACGAGTAAATGATCTTGTAATTCCTCTCCATCCTGTACAAAGGGTCAGATGACCTCGGTGTTGTGCCCCTTAAAATGGCAATAACTAATTAACTCTCCCGTACAGCTGTTAATATTAATAGTGACTTGTAGAAGCTTTTTGCAACTTGTTTAACACTTTTCAAAATATGAGCGTTAGAGGATTTGTCACATTCATAAGTAATTTTATTTGTTTAAGAAGTGTCTTCAAACAAATAAACATGAAGATAGGCCCTGCTAAAACTGTGTCGCGTACAGCCCGCATAGCAATAAAGACGGACGGGTGGTCAACACACATGGGGGCCACAAGGAATCGATTGTGCATTCAAAAGAAACAGAATTAACCGCTGGAGTGACGAAGTACACTCCGATTTCAAAAATATCGACAATTTGTTTAAAAAGTTCGTTGACACAAATAAATATGAAGTGCGCATAACAGTAAAGCCAGTTGGGTGGATTTACAGAAATGTTTGTAAGTAGGCATGTGGCATGCAGTGCCAACAAGTAGTTCCATGAAGAACTAAACAGCCTATTTTCATATATCCTACTGGTCTTACTTAGGACACGAGAAATGAAACCAGAGATTTTTAAAAATGTGCACAGCAGCCATATTTAAGTTCTCATAAAATATCATTAAATTAGACGTCAGTATATTAAGGCTTGTATGACGATATACCGTGCCAAGTTTCATAGCGCTCAGATGAAAAGTCGGGAGAAAAATCCACTTAAATATTTAAATTTCGCGTCGCCGCTATGTTGGATTTGTGCTCACCAGATTATTGAATGATACATAGGTGAACTTATGTTAATAGCTTCTATCAACATACACAATTTCAGTTTGATTGCCGTAATAGGTTAGTAACTATTGAGAAATGTCTAAATATTTCGGTTGGTCGCCATGTTGGATTGTATAAGTATGCCTTAGATTTATGTACCATTACATGGAGATAATTGCGTAGGTTCATCATTCAAACCACTTTGATCGCCTGATTAGGACACAAGAAATGAAAATAATAATTTTAAAATTTAGCACAACCACCTTGAGGTTATGTAAACAGTTCAACTAGATTAGATGTTAGTGCATAGTAATATGTATAAACATTTGCTCTACACGTTTCACTGCGCTCGGACGGTTAAATCGTGCGGAAATTCAAGTACAATGTTTCAACTTTGCTTGGCCACAATGTTCGTTTTGTTCTTAACAGGTTTATGAGAGCCACATGCATAAACTTCCAGTAAGTTAGCACCCTTTATCAGGGTACAAAATTTTAGGATGATATCTGTGATCTCTTAAGCCTATTATTTTCATAAATGAAAATAGGTTAATCAAGATATTAAGGAAAGAACCTATAGCTTACTTTCTATTAAATTTATGGGCATAGTTATAACTCTTAGTACTTATCACCTATTTTATTCCCATTCTAAGTGCAAATTGGCACACTGGATTTGAGCAGCGACGTTCAAACCATAATTTATAATTTACCCCAGCATTTTGAAATTTCATCAGCAAACACTCCAAACAACGTAGGAATTCAGTATACTAACACCGACTACTTACAAGAATTGAAACTTCGTTGGTCTAAACGTATAACTGGGAGAAACAGATTTAATATACCTACTGCTCACCCAATTTTTAATCACGCCTATCCTTGGGAGTGCGCTCTATCGGCAACAAGAGGATATGTTCAATTACACCGTAGGTATGGGTTCACTAAATGGCCGGTATAGAGCGCAGCACGCAACTAGTGGGCCGTGGATAGCTCCCGCATACTGTAGTTCAACTGGTTGCTGGTAGATATCACTTGTGCAGATCTGTAAGGAAAACTTTGATTTAATTAATATATATATATATATATATTGTGCCCGTTTGGACCGAAGTCCGGACGACCACATATGCATTTCACCAAAAATCAGTCAGCACGAGAATCAAAATATCCCGGGGCGCCAGATGGGTTAAAGCCGAATGCAAAGACCCAACAAAAAAAATGCTTAACTGATTTTCGGCTCGACGCAACAATAAGGATAGAAGGAGATTCATGAAAACGGTGATGGCATACCATAAAATTATCTCATTTTATTAAAAATTTAAAATGACATGAAGAAAATATGCCCAAAATGGCATAAGAGATGACTGGAAATGAATAAATTATTTACACAATATACAATATCGCCAACACATGAACACTAACAAAGTTGAAACGAGAGGTCAGAATATCAGTCCTGTTGACTTCGTTCAACATAATTATGTACAGGGGTAGGGTTTTATCAGCGCAAAGTCAAGCGTCCATACTGATCCCTAAATTATTTAGCATTCCCACGTTGAAGAACAATAAGAAAATTTATCACTGGTTGGAAAATCACTTTCACTGTTCATTTCTCAAAACTATTATCGTAGCATATCGACTAACACTTCTTTGGCAGTAGTCATATTAGGATTTGTCAAATACAAAGTTTTTCATAATAAGTGGAATACACTATGATTTACATGGACCTTGAGCATTTTTGTGGATTCAAAAAAACAGAAAATATCTATTGAAACATAGATCTCAATCCAAAGTCTGTCAAAAATAATTTTGACTTAATCAAAAATATAATTATCCCAAATATAACGTCCATTCCATATGGATTTAGTCAACAAATTAATTAATTATTCCTTGAAAACATTAATTAGGAAATTTGAAATATCATTTAACATGTTTTATAATGAAACAAATTATTATTATTATTATTATCAAAGTGATTTTGACAAAAATGTCAAATATGTTCAGCATCAATTTATTAAAGAAAATGTGTATTTATTTTTATAGGATCTGAAAATCCTTTCAGCTTATAGTGGTTGTTAATAAGTAACAATTTCAAACAACAGCATTGGCCCATATGATTGACACGTGATAAAAATCACAGAATTATAAATCAGCATTTAGACAACGGTAAAGGATTCCTGAATGAATGGAACTAGTAGAATAATAATTTTCCGGGTAAGCAATTACTAGAAATATTTTCAAACACGTGGATCAACAGTAATTTAATAATGATGGTTCACAAAATAACCTGTGGTTATATTATGACTAAAGTGTGGCGAAAAACGACTCTCCTACTACATCAAAAACATCCAACCTACAATTTGATTGGTGCTCCATTTTACACAACCTCATTCCTGCGACTTAAATTGCGCACTCAGAATTGCATATAATTATCTACACACACACAATGACTTCTTCCCAAATTATACAAAATAATCAAGCCTTTGCTTGTTATGACAAATGGAATATTCAACAAGTAGTTCCGTGAAGAACTATACAGCCTATTTTCATATATCCTGCTCATGTTAATTGTCTCTATCAACATACAAAATTTCAGTTTAATTGCTGTAACAGATTCGTAGATATTGAGAACCGTCTAAATATTTCAGATGGTCGCCAGGTTGGATTTTTATTTTTGTACTATTACATTAAGATTATTGTGTACGTGTGGTATTCAAACTTCAATCGCATGATTAGAACACAAGAAGTAAAAACGAGATTTTAAAATTACGCACAGCAGCCATCTTGTGATTATGCAAACAATTGAAATAAATTAGATGCCAGTGGATCAACATTTATATAAGCATTTAATGTGCAACGTTTCACGGCACTCGAATAGTTAATTCGCGAGAAACGTCCATTTAAATATTTATACTTCGCGTCGCCGCCATGTTGGATTTGTGCTCACCAGGTTACTGAAAGTCCTATAGGTGAACATATGTTCATAGTCTCAATGAACATTAAAAAAATCAGTTTGGTTGCTGTAAAAGATTCATAGATATTGAGAACCGTCTAAATATTTCGGAAGCTCGCCATTTAGGAGTATTATATGTATAGGCCATAGAGTTATGTACCATTCAAGGACAATTATTACCTAGGTTCATTATACAAACTTTCACTTCGATCGCATGATTACGACACAAGAAATAAAAACTTAATTTTAAAATTTCGCACTCCCGCCATCTTGAGGTTATGTAAACAATTGAATTAAATTAGATGGCAGTGCATTACAATCTGTAAAATCATTTACTGTGCCACATTTCACTGCGCTCAGAGAGTTAAATCACGAGAAAAGTCATTAAAATATTTCAAATTCGCTTGGCCGCCATGTTCGTTTTGTACTTCACAGGTTTATGAAATATACATAGGTAAACTTGTATCAGTACCCTTTATCACCGTACAAAATTGTAGGGTGATATCTGTAATAGTTTCGGAGATATAGAATGTCAGTGAAATATTTCGCACAGCCGCCATTTTGAGGTTATGTAAACAATTGAACTAAATTAGACTCCAGTGCATTACAATGTGTATAAACATTTGCTGTACCAAGTTTCATTACGTTTGGATAGTTAAATCGCGAGAAAAGTCTATTTAAAAGTCTCAACTTCGCTTGACCGCCATGTTGGTTTTCTAGTCACCAGATTTTTGAAAGTCTCATAGGTGAACTTCTAGTTGTGCCCTTTATCACCGTACACAATTTCAGGGCGATATCGGTGATAGTTTCGGAGATATTGAATGCTAGTGAAATATTTCGCACAGCCGCCATGTTGGATTGGTGAGAAGTAACAAAATTTGAAGGACACGGTCGAGGTTGGCGGGAATAGTGCTATGAACTTACCGAGTTTCATTGAAATCGCTCCAGCCGTTTAGATTTTATTAGGGGGGGACACACACACACCTCACACACACACACACACACACGCACACACACACGGACAAAAGGTGATCTCATAAGCCTATTTTTTCAAAATTGAAAATAGGCTAAAAATCAGTAAACTTCACCAATGAGTTTACGACAATATCCAATATAATTTCATCATCAGAAATTCCACACAGTGTTGATATTAGCAAACGTTGTGAAAGACGCTGCGTCATAATGATTTTATTTTATATAAACTCTACCAAAAACCCTGCTTTATACATGCTTAGCTTCCCATTTCACTTCTTTCCGTGTCTTTATCAAAGCTTTAAATATGAAATGCAAACGTGAAACAATTTCACTGAATTTAACTGTTCATTATAAGTGGGCATGTGTTAACCACTAACCTTCGGAATAAACAAATATTCGATTTAGGGTATGACTTCAAATGTCAACTGTATTAATCATACAACAAGAAAATAATTATTATAAACCACAAATGTTTATTATTATTATTCCAGAAAAATAGAAAAATAATTATTATTATTAAATCCCATTATTATTATTATTATTATTATTATTATTATTATTATTATGTTCAAAACTAGGTTTAAAGTTATCAAACTGTTCGGGGATTATCACCCTTGACTTCATAATGATGGATAACTATCCATTCCTCAACTTAGATTAATTCTTAAATCTCAAATTATGACGGCTAATGACAGCGATAAGAAAAAACAAGATGTTCAGTAAAGAACATATAGCCCACTTTCTCCTAAATGTATGAGTATAGTTATAACTCGTTGTTATTATCAAAGAGTATAATAGAACTATTCTTTGTTGAAGACCTTAGAAACGATTTACCTCTACCAAACGCCACAACCTAGATAAAAACTGCTACCATCGTTGAAGAAAGAAAGATAAGAAGTATCTAAAGAATGTTATGGATCTGGAGACATAATCGACCGGACTGGCGGCGTGGCTCAGCGGTAACGTTCTCGCTTGCTGGACCGTATGTGTCAGGTTCGTATCCTGGCGCAGTCAGCTGGCATTTGAGGGTGCACAAATGCGAGGGAGCCGTGTTAGTAGATTTACTGGCACGTTAAAGATCCCCTTCGGGACAAAATTCTGGCACCCCGGCGTCTCTAAAAGCAACAGTAGTTAAAAGGGACGTAAAACCAATAACATTATTATTATTATTATTATTATTATTATTAATTATTACATAATCGGCCTGACGCGGGCAACATCCAACTTTGAGTTGAGGCATGTCTTTACACGTCTGGCTGCGTATGACTTTCACAACCCTAATTGAATTAACAAATCTTTCCATGACCCTACAGAGACGTGTGTATACCAACTATGTGGATATTTTCGATTGCTATTTGGCTGAAATAAAAGTATTAATTAATATCCTGAACTAGCACCAACGATAGAGTTCAGATACTATGTGAAATCGTTTTGATCTTTACTTCAATTAACATTTTCAAATAACGCGCAATAGGCTGTTACAAACCCTTTAAAATAAAAAGTAAAAATGTATCGTAGTATCATCTTGTCATTCTTCAAATTCGATGCGCATAGAATGCCAATGGTACAGTAATCAATGGAGCCCCACGTAGACTAGTCGTGACATCTAGTGGTGAAATATCGAACAATATAATCCTAACAGAGCGAGTGCATTCTAGCGGCCAGAAGAAGAAACTTTTCAATAAAATCTGGAAGTTAATAAGTAGGTCGGCATGCAGTTACCTTTTTGGCAGCTAGATGTCTCGAGTAAATCTGCAGGCGAATTATGTTTTAATTAAATACATATTTTACACCATAATATGCACAATATAACGCTTAATTTTAAAACATCTGAGTCATTACTAAACAATAAACATATAACATTTCAAGCAAAAAAACTAGCTCTGATCGGGTTTGAACCATAGGCATTTGAGCGATAGGCTAACGGTCTACCACTGAGCTAATTGTGTCAACGAATATCGTTCTATATAAAATGACTTACATGGAACTTGTTAGCAAATAATGATTTATACTAAACGATTTCATCACTGGAGTATATTATTTATATATAAAGCATTTCATACAAAGTTTATTTATTTTGTATCAGTACGCTATATTGCATGCAATACTCAAATTAGTGAAATATAAGTCAGGCACAAGATATCCGCTGCCACCTTGTCTTATTACTGAATCGGCTCAGCTTTTTAAAATCACGTCTGCACTATAGTATTACAAAATAAACTTTTAATTTCGAACGTGCCTCTTCCTTTAGAACAGTTAAAACGATTCTCGGCTCGATAATCGGAACTGGTGGGTTCCATGATATAGATTATAAAGTTTGCATAATTCGCACGGCCGCCATCCTAAAATGGTATGGCGGACGACCTTGTAGTTTGGCCACAAGACGCATCCTATACGAAGGTATGTTGTTACCAAATTTGGTAGAGATCGGATGATTTGGTTAGTCGTTATTTGATTTTACGTTTTGAACGTTTGAGTGGCCGCCATTCAGTTTTAGTAAAGATGGCGGCGATATAAAACATGACACTGAGGTGTCCTTTGCTAGTGCTACCTTTGTACCAAATTTCGTTCAATTCGCATTCACCGTGTTCGAATTGATAGGGGGGGACAGACATTCAGAGTACACACACTCACACACACACACACACAGACACACACACACAGACTCACACACACACATACACACACACACAGACTCACACACACACATACACACACACAGACAGACACACTTTTTTCGCCCTGTGTTGATCTCATAAGTCTACTTTCATTTTTTGCAAAAATCGAAAGTAGGCTAAAAATATTGAAATAAAATAAATGCTCGTTCTGCTCGTCCATAAATATCGAATCGTATAAGTCTGAGTAAAAATCAACGCAGGTCCTAGCTCAGGTTTCGAAGGAAAATATTTGCAAAAGCAAATAAACATATGGATGACTATAGAGAAAAAAAAATGTGTTGGCAAGACTGTTGAAAATACGAGAAAATCCAACTAACACGCATAGAAATAATGTAAATTGCAGCTTACATTCTTGTAGGTCTTGATGGTAGAAATCTGGACTGAACCAGACTACTCAGTCTTCCTGTTGTCTGACCCATTAGGACGCGTACTTATATTCTCGTATCAGTTTCCATGTTATACCCACAAGCTGTTTACGCAGACATAGTGGCGATTATAATGTCTTGCAGAAAAATGTTGGCAACTTCAAGAGCTGAAGTGTAGTTGACAGGGGTCTGATCTAAGCGATCCATGATGAAATAATTACCAAGACCCACTGTGATACAATCAGTATTCCAATACTCTTACAATCTTTTCAGCACAATTACAAATTCTGTCGAGTTGGCTGGGCAAAGCTTCTCACTTTTCAGATCGCTCAAGGCTAAACCTGTATTCCCATTCGGCTTTCGAATTGTAATATGCAAGACTGGTTTTGAAGTTACTGACTTATCTTGGCTGGTCCAACTATTGGATATAAATAATCCAGCTATAAGTGAATGTGGACTGAAGAAAAAGTTATAGACATCGTCTACCATATGTCCAATTTGTAGCGGTAAAAATTACCAAGTGCCACAGACTTATTTCACTTCTGTGAAATCGAAGAAAAGTTCTAAACTCACTCGAAATAGTTTAACACTTTCAGTAACCATGTACTGTCGAAAATTCTAAGTCCACAGCTTGTGCTGTAAGTTGAAGTTTAAATGCAACCATGTGCTCGGCGATAATAACGATGTTCGAAGTTCGGTGATAGTCAAGTGGCTAGAGCGCTTACGTAGCGTAGCACGACCAAGTCAACGGAATGCTTGTGATGAAGTGAACCTACCTCTGCCTGCGAGGCTCGCCTTATATACCCATCCGCTTGCTGGCTCGAGGTCACTGCAGCGAAAACGCTGGAACTAAAACAGCTCATAACTCGGCTTCTGTTCAATCAATTTCTTTGAAACAAAGCCCATTCTTCTTTTCTTGTTCTTGCCAGTAATCTGATATAGGTTTCATGTTTCCATCTCAACGGGAAATATTTAGTGACATATAGCCTCGACTATGACGCTCTCCTCCTACGTCACTTACCCACTTCTTGGCTGTAAATTCCTTCGAAAAGCTTCTAAGAAGGTTTGGCGCGCGCTATTCAAACATCCATATCCGAACTTAGAATCGTGGCCTGTTCCCTCAAATCTAGGCTCACGGCTTGTACCCTTCAATCTAGGCAACTGGATTTGGGCACAATATATATATATATATATATATATATATATATATATATATTCCATTGCGAAATGAACAATATAACGCTCAATTGCATAATGTCTCAGTACTCGACAATTAATATAAAAAATCAAGAAAAAAAACAACTCTGATAGGACTAGAACCCTAGCCGGACAGGCGAAAGATCAAAGCTTCAACCACAGAGCCAAATATGTCCTCTCAAGTTGAACGTTATCATTTGATTTTGATACAACGTCTTAGCAAATAATGAATTTGACTAAACAATTTCTTAACTGGAGTATATTTCAAATTTTATTTATTTATTTATTTATTTATTTATTTATTTATCGTATGGCTTTTAGTGCCGGGAGTGTCGGAGGACATGTTCGGCTCGCCTGAGTCTGTAGCTGCTTCCAGCGGACACCCTTAGGGTGAGCTACAAGTTCCGTTCAATTTCAAGTAGTTCCAACTTTCGCTACCAGATATCAATGATACCTAGTGGTGAACGTTGGAACTTGGATAGAGCGTTCCGACGAAATCTAACCTAACAATTTAGTTTCACACAAGTTTAGTCTGTGGAAGGATCTTTTACATGCCATGATTCTATGACATGGGACCGCCGGATTTACTTCCCCTCCGAAGGAAGGCATACTGAAGGATTTTTAACACTCTTAAAAAATCCGACGACTTCGGCCGGGTTTGAACCCGCTATCTTGGGCAAATCAGTTCAGCATGCTACCGACTACGCCACCGAAGCCGCTTATATTTCAAACAAAGTTCATTTCATACAAAGTCCGTATTATTTCTATCAGTAGGCTATATTGCGCGCAACACGCTCAAATAAATTAGTGAAATATAGGTCAGAACGAGAGATCAGCTGCCATCATGTCACTTCTGCACTATAATATTACAATATAAACTTTTAATTTCGAACGGGCCACGTCCTTTAGAACAGTGTAATCAATTCTCGGTTCGATAATCGGAACGGGGGGTCCCAAGTTATAGATTATAAAGTTTGCATAATTCACATGGCCACCGCCATCCTGAAATGGTATGGTTGTTGACCGTGTAGTTTGGGCACAAGACGCGTCCCATATGAAGGTATGTTTTTACCAAATTTTGTAAAGATCCGATGATTAGTTTGGTCGTTATTTAATTTTATGTTTTGACCATTTGAGTGGCCGGTATTACATTTTGGTAAAGATGGCGGCAATATAAAACATGACACTGAGATGCCCTTTGCTAGTGCTACCTCTATACAAAATTTCGTTCAATTTGGTTTCGTCGTGTTTTAATTGATAAGGGGGTGGGGGGGGTGTAAGGGGGGCAGGGGGGGGGGAGACACACAGAGTACACACACGCACACACACACTCGCAGCACAGAATCACAATGTTTTGGCCCTGTGTAGATCTCTTAAGTCTACTTTCGTATTTTGCAAAACTCGAAAGTAGGCTAAAAATCTGCATCAAACAAACACACAGGGGATTACGGCCCGTGTCACGGTAGCGTAGTTGCTATGGCGCAGTTCTATCAGCCAGGAGGTCCGTGTTCAAATCCATCTCTTGACGTAGTTGTTTCTTCGATTGATGCTCTCAAAGAGGTCTTGAGCCACATGCAAAGTCGGCAACATCACGTCGAAAAACCGGATGAGTTAGCCGGGGTCGTTATGGTGTGCTGCAGGCAGTCGCTCACATCCGGGAGGCGTGGAGGTTCGATTTCCCCCGCCGGCAACCTTGGAGATGGTCTTCTGTGGTTTCCTATCTTCCTTCCAGGCAAATGCTGGGGTTGGTCCCTAACTATAGGCCACAGCCGCTACCTTCCAATTCCTCGTCCTTACAATCCCACTTTCCTCCCCAGACAACACTCCACACGCGACGGTACTTGTAGCTCACCCCATGGGTGTCTGTATAGAAGCAGCTACAAAACTCTGGCGAGCCGAACATGTCCTCGGACACTCCCGGCACTCAAAGCCTTACGATAAAAAAAACCCTCATAAAACCAATTTGAAATCACCCGTGGAGCTATCTGATAGGCTAACTTCAGCAGCTGAAAAAATGATATTGGCGCGAGATATCGACTTATGTTTTCCAAAATATATTTTCAAGAAATGGAAGATTATTCCTGTGCTATTGAGACGATTTGGAACATCTTTGCGCAAAACGCACCTTCTAACTCCATCTGGCTGAAGGGTTTGCGTTTTGGAAAACCTACAGCTTAGCGTCTTATATGGCCTATATGATTTTAAGCGGAGTGTGATGATCACTGTTAATTTTATGCCTTATTATCTAAATGACTTGTAAAATGTGCACTTGAGACTTAACCAAAATATGCTGGTGTAACTTATACAGGAATCACTTATTCAGAAGGCAATCGGAATGAAAGGCTAATTCTGTGCTCATGTGATCACTGTTCGCTGGTTGGAACCACTAAAGACATTCACCTAATGAAGTTCACTTCACGAGCAGTAATTTAATACACAAAAAGCCGACTTGTGTAAACTCCCTGACTACAGTAGAAGCAAGTTTAGCTTTTTCATTCAACTTGCAAGAACTCGCCTGCGAATAATACTGTACTATACTAGGAAACTTTGCGGAATGCAGGGTGACCTAGATTCCAGTGCATTAGAGAGCTGTAAAGTCTGTCACACTAGAAAATCCCCTCCTTTTAGTGAACAACTGGATCAAGAGAATTACAGCGGCAAATAGTGTGAGAGTCAGAGCTACATCTCAGCAGATTGTGAACATGCCGGGGTAGACATTTACAAACTATGAGGGTGAGTCACCAGAGATGATGTATTTTGTCATTTTAAATGATTATGTCAACTTTATCTGGGATCTGGCGTTACGTTACGGTGACAGAACGAAATGTACCGAGAATGCACTAAGATGTGTGACGTCATAGTACTGCTTGAGTTTCTTCCTTTCACCGCGCGCTCCGGTGAGCGTGACGTCATCGAGCCTGCTACCTCCTTTGACCTAGGGTTGACCTTGCTTTTTCCATTTTTTTCTTTTTAATTTTTAAATTTTTTATAGCGTATGGCTTTTAGTGCCGGGAGTCGGCATATGTAGCATGTGTAGCATTTAAAATGATATAAAGTCTAGTCTTCCAGACTGACTATCAGTGTCTTTTTTACGTGAATGTGTATTAAAATGTGTATTAAAGTCTAGGCCTATTATTTTTACTTTGTATTTTCAATACATGGTGGATTCTTATATTATTATTATTATTTGCTGTTAAAGTCTTCAGTTTTTTGACTGGTTTGATGCAGCTCACCATGCCTCTCTGTCCTGAGCTAATCGTTTCATCTCTACATAGCTACCACACCTTACATCCAAGATAATCTGTTATACATATTCTAACCTTAGTCTACCCCTATAGTTCTTGCTAGCGATCCTTCCTTCCATAACTAAGTTTACTATCTGAGACTGAAATCCGCCTTATCAAAAACTACAAACACTTGTCAAACTTGTCAAACACTATAGAATGTAAAAACTCAGCAATTTTTCGAGGTTTATGCCAAGCCTTGCGTGGGATTTTGCCTAGGACACTGTAACCTAACTTTTCAGTAGGTTACAGAGACTGCTTTTTCTTTTCTTTCAATTTATTTATGTATTTATTTATTTATTTTTGTTTTTATCGGGTTGCCAGCCATGGCCATTTGTTGGTAGGCCGCCATGGAGAGTCTTGTATGCTCTCTGGTCTAGGATTCTTTAGTGGTGGGTAGCCAGTGGTGTTGTATCAGGTGGCTTTGACATGTGTGTGTGAGGTCAAGATTCCTCGACATGGTGAGGGTGCCATGGAATCAGCGGTTGATAGGTAATATAGCAGGCAAAATATGGAGGTGTTCTGAAAAAGTTTGTTGCAATAAAAGTTATTGAGGAGATATTTATGGGAATGAATTACTCTTGTTGATTGATGCCAGGCAGAATGGTAGCTGTGTTTTATGAAATGTGATGTGGGAATTAGTCACTCTGGTCTGGAGATTGGTGTTGTTGTTATAGTACAAGAGATCAAGGTAAAGGAAGCCTGTTACATGTTGACAAACAAGTATTAATAGTTTAGATTGCTGGAAAACGAACAGAAAAGGCGAGCTATTATTGCTATAGATGAGGAAGAATTTTTATTAATAAATAGCATATATTTAAAATAAAAAAGGAGTTAGTGTCCTGTTATTTGTGATATCATATTAGCAAGTATATTACCCCACGAACCTGAGGTGGCAAGCTTATTATAAGCAAGCTGACTCATCAGCGAGCTCTTGGTGTCCATGCCCGGACCCCCACATGAGTAACGAACTGTGTGCTACCTCCCGTTTTATGAAGCGCACCTGCACCTCATTAACTGCGAGAGCTAAAAGCGTTCAGTTCGCTACTCTTGTGGGTGTCCAGGCAGGGATACCAAGAGCTCGCTGTTGAGTCAGCATGGTGTCCTAGGCAAAACCCCACGCAAGACACCGCATAAATCTAGAAAAATTGCTGATATTTTATTCAATGGCCGTGAAAGCCAATATATCAACTATGGAATGTAGTTTATTAAACTACATTCTACAGTGTTTGGCTTCCTTATACCTAAATCTACTGTCAACAGATATCTATTCTGTAGAAATGCTTACATAGCAATCACCTAAATGTAACGCTTCTCACTTCTCCTTATGGATGAGAATTATGTCCGGTTGGTTGTTACTAAATAGTAACAATATTTGTCACGAAACCTCTGTCGCCATAAACCTCGGGCGCGGCATTGTCGAGCACTGCACTGATGTGTATTACCCTACCAGGGAATTGTTACCGCTAGACTTGGAGCGGTGCTGTTCTGTATACATTACGTCATCTCGCCTCGTTATGACTGCAGCGAGCGGTTGAAGAGCAAGAGGGGGAACGCATGTACAGTCATACAATGAGAACACACCACACAGCGCACGACCCAGCGCGAATCAAGCACACAAATGGGACGCGATGAGGTTTCGCTGGCGACAACTGCACGCCTATCGTAGGAGTATGGCTGGGCGGAGCGCATTAGTTCCGATTTCCGCCACCAGTAACAATTCCCTGGTAGGGTAGTATTTCCAGTATTGAATATGTTTGCATTCCATGACCAGTTTCAGGTGAAATATTTTGGGAGCATAATCGTGTCGATGCTTGTAGTCAGTGTTGGCCCAGGCGAGGGAAAGTTGGTATAATATAGGCCTACCTGTAAGGAAATTTAGTTCGAAAACTGTATGCATTGTTCTTTCAGAACACAGGCTGAATTTTTCATAGAGGAAATTTATCTTTCAAGGTACTTTGGCACTCACATTGGTGTGAAAACCAGGAGATTGGCCTTCTCAGTATGTACAAATACCGACATTCAGCTTTGCTCTTGACCTTGAGAGCTCAGAGGTAGGAGAGGGGTGTAGAGCGGTGCGGGGAGCGTGTCGAATACTTCCCTATCTGAGGACATTGACGCGTGTGACAGTAGGTTCTCACAATCAGACACAAACACGCTCAGCGTGGCAAATATTTTACGTTCCAGTAGTATACCGGGGACATGGGATGCGGAAGTGCAGAGCTAACTGCCGGTTACTGCGCAAGCCAGTGTCTTGGTGATGTGTACCATGCTATCTCAGGTGCATACTAGGGTGAAATACTGGCGATTTGATGAGCAGTCTAAGTAATTCATATGGACACAATATGTGTACCTGATTACGGCATTAATATCATTACAAAAGGCCATGTTTGTGAACCCAACGTTGCCCAAGTAGTGTCATAATGCGTAAAGGAAAGATACACACCAAGTATTATAACACAGTTCTCATTCCTTCATACACCCAGATGAACCAGGCAATGCGTGTCATTACAGGGTGCATCCGACCTACTAACACACACTGGCTTCCCACCCTAAGCCATATTCCATCTCCATCCCTAAGAAGATCACAGTCACTGCTTAACTCATGGAAGAAAATAGAAAACAATCCTCACCTCCCTATTCATTCAGACATAGCAGCTTCCCCAACCAAACGACTGAAATCCAGACACCCTTCTTGACGTACTGCAATGAATCTACAGGACACCTCTAATGTATCGGACGCTTGGAGAGAAGAATTGCATCTGCAATCCTCGTTATCAAATCATCGCAGCATTAAGAACCCCTGCAAGTGCCCTGATGGATTTTCCCTTCCCAGACGACAGTGGAGGACGCTAAACCGTATTAGGACCGGCCAAGGTAGATGTGGAGCCACTCTCTTCAAATGGGGATGGAAGGCAACACCTGAATGTGACTGCGGAGAAGAGGAACACACAGTGGACCACAATACATTCCAGAGTCCTTTACGTGCATACAGATGTTCTATAGAAGACTTACACTGTGTCTCAAGCGAAGCCCTTCTCTGGCCTCAACTTTTAACATGGAACTGTAGTTATGAACATTGAACATAATATTGTGTATAATTTTGTATTCATCATATGCTAAATAATAAAATAGTACATTATGCAACTAGCCTATAATGGCTATAATTAAGACACGAGTATTTTTTTATAAAACGAGCGTATGCGAGTTTTATAATTTCCATACGAGTGTCTTAATTACCATTATAGGCGAGTTGCATACGACTGTTTATGTTCGACGATAATTATAACTTTATTATATGTTTTAACATAAATATTCATAAATATCTGTTGAGAGTCAGCTACTGGAATTTTGTGATCGCAGAGCGAGCGTTGGGTGTTATATCATTGTCTTTCAAGAGCTTTGAACGACCGACGCATGCGCTCTGTGGGCTTGCAATGCCATATGCAGCCATATGTTTACATCAGCCGTCCCTCAGTAATATTGTCACCGCAGTCATTTGAAGACAATGCGCTGTGTAGAAATTAGTGTTGGTGATTTTAAGGTACAGTGCTATTTCTTGTCTCATATTCGCCAGTTTATTTACGCGAACATATGGACGGTGGGTATTCCATGTCGGTAATTTATTATAGTTCGATGTTGTGTTTATGTCCGACATGTTGGATTTTGAGCGCATGCGCGAAGTTATCGTTACCTAATTGGTCAATGAACGAGCTCTGATTGGCTGGAGAAACTGTATCATAATGGAAAACAGTGTTATAATGACCATCATTATGATACAGTTATCTGACACATAATAGTGAGGGTCGAACCTAAAAAATCCTTCTAATGCTTCTCAAGTGAAATAATATGAGCTGGGGCAAGTCCTTCTACAACAACTTGGAGCTTGTGCTTATTTTGGCCTGTGCGCGATTGTCAAATGGTCAAAATCATTAGAATATTGTGTATTATTATATTGTACGCTATATTTTGAAATTCACAACGCTTTATGTTCTTCCCAGGAGTTAAAACCAATTTCATGAAGAATTTGGGACCACCTAGTGGTGTAGTGCATAGTATTCTTAACTGTCTCACCGGAGGTCCGGGTTCGATTCCCAGCTATGCCAAGAAATGTAAATCTGGTATGAAGGCAGGAACGATGTTAACTCAGCCACGTGAGGCTAACCTGAGGAGAGCTGGGCTCGATTCCCACCTCAGCCATCCCGGAAATTGTTTTTCGTGGTATCCTTCGTCTACTACAGGCAAATGTCGGGATGGTTCCTGACTTATGGCCACTGCTGCCTCCTTCTCAATACTTACTTGAAATACATATACACACTCTACTACAGTCACACGATAACACAGGTAGTCATACAATTTCCACATGCACCCAAGTAGACGGGACTAAATGGCCATGACTTCCACGCCCCTCAAATGAAACAACAACAACAACAACAACAACATTTGAGCTTAATCTACTGAGTAATTGTTGCGTGAAAGAGTAACAGGACGACATACAGACAGGCAGACACCAGTAGGTTGAATAAAGGTGCAGATAAAGAAAATGATTCTCTTTCAAGGAATATAATGTTCATATCAGTGCTTATTCCTTTCATTTCCGAGACAGATTTTCTGAGTAAACATGTTAAGACGATGGCTATAACATTTTGAGTGCAAAATGTTTAGAAGAAAACTCCTAATTAACACACGTTGTTTGAAACTCCACAGAATAAGCCGTGAAAGGTTTTCCGCAGCGAATAGCCTCTGAAGGAAGAAAGGGCCCTCACCACACTGGAAGGGCAAGTAATTACAGCTTCAACTCCAGAAGTGAGGCCAGTGATGTATGTGGGGGATGAAATAAGTTGCAACCCCTACTCACCTTGCTAATGGAGCTCAGGGGAGGTCACGTGAGCAAAACAAATCCCTTCTTGTTTCTGTCATCAAAGGGCTTTCACACTGAACGGACTTTACATCCGCAGTATGTTGTTCTCCTTCTAGTTTGTTGGAGCTGTAAAATTTAGATAACTCATTTATAAAAGAAAGGTTGTTAGTAAATTGTTGTCATTTCATTAAATTAACTCAAAGTTAATTAAATTAATTAGATTTTATGAATTAAATTACCTAATATTACTTTATGTTCGACCCTGACTATTATATGTCAGAAAACTGTACTATAATGATGCTCATTATAACACTATTTTTCATTATGAAACAGTTTCTCCCACCAATCAGAGCACAAGAAAGATTTGTTTGACCATTAAGATAATTAGATGCGCTGAGTTCCATGGCCTTCTAATTTAAATTTCACTGCCTGGCCTAGTGTCATAGTAGGGTAATCGAGGAGGCAATGGTCAAATACAAGGCATTCTCTGCGTCTCATGCGCTCTGTTCAGTACATAAAACTGGCGAAATCTTGACAGTTATTTATGAATATTTATGTTCGAACATAAAATAGTTATAATAATTATCGTCAAACATAAACAGTCGTATGCAACTCGCCTATAATGGTAATTAAGACACTCGTATGGAAATTATAAATTATACGCTCGTTTTAGAAACATACTCGTGTCTTAATTATTGTCATTATAGGCTCGTTGCATAATGTACTATTACAAGAAAATGAAAATCCATAGCCTGCTTCCAGTCTCCGAACGGGTCAGGAACGGAATGAATGAAGCCCCCATCTAGCGGCGAGGATATGGACTGTGCCGGCTGCCGAGGTCTGACGCACTCCTCTGGGGCAATGATTAAATGAATGACAAATGAAATGAAATGATAGTGGAGAGTGTTGCTGGAATGAAATTTTGACAGGGAAAACCGGAGTACCCGGAGAAAAACCTGTCTACCCCCGTTTTGTCCAGCACAGATCTCACATGGAGCGACCGGGATTTGAACCACGGACCCAGTGGTGAGAGGCCGGCGTGCTGCCGCCTAAGCCACGGAGGCTATTACAAGATATTACATAAATTTATATTAGCCTATGTTATGAAATGGCAGTACAATACGTTACTAATGGAATTAAATTTCGGTACATTGCATCTAATCAAATCGAATCAAATCCAAATCAAATCAAATCAAATCAAATCAAAAGCCACAAAACAGAAAACAAGAAAACAAGAAAAAACTAACAAAAAACTCACAAACACAAGAAACAAAAACAAAAAATCAAACAATTAACAACAAACAAGAGAAAACAATAATCACACACACAAACATAAATCTACTGCCATCAAATTCAATTAATGTAGAAGATGCATCATAGAAAGCAAGTGGATAATAGCAATTGATAGAACAGTTCAACTATACTCCGTCCAAGCAATCTGCGAAGTGCCAGTGTTCATACACGTAGTCTGCTCACAGGAGTGACTCGGCTGACTGGTCCAATGAGGCGCAATACCACTGAATTATTAGAGCAGGAGGGTGGGGTGACCTTGGTTTCAACGAACTCTCGCAATGGCTGGGCTGCCAAGCTCCGCCCATCGTATTCTCTTTTCACTTCCGCCATGTGACGTCATGCGCAAACCTACTTCACAGATTTCGTGGATGAGGTATAGTTTGAAAACTTAGTTCTTTCAATGCCAAGCATCTGATAAACAACACATTATATTTTTATCACATTGCACCCGTTAAAATAAACAAAAGGGTACAACATATCTTGTGCGAATTTTGTCATCAAGATTGCATTTGCATTACGCAGCACCTCAAATACTGCCTCTTTACATTACTGTACTTACAAGGGAACGGATATCGGTGTACAATTCTAATCTGGTTGAAATGTAACACACAATATTCCTACAAAGTTGTACAATGACGTAGTGAAAACCGCATTGTACACTTTCAATTTTGAACGCCAATATTGAACGCCGAAACCCTGCAAGGCGACGACATGAGCGAGGATGTGGGAAGGGGTAAAGTTGACCTTGAATCCTAGTAGCACGCGGCCACCTGCTGTCATATCGATCACTTTCAGCAAAGCAGTTTTGTGGACAAACTAGCCTACCACATTCCAAATATTAAAATTTGGAAGGGGTTCCAATTGAACATTGTCGTCGTCAGTTTCTAACATTTGTAAATATTCTGACTCTAAAGTTAAGATTTTATCATTATTTGTTGTCTGTGCCAGTAATATTAAAAACAGACGAAATAAAAGTGACACACTTAAATAGCTTGATGACAGAACGATTTGGGACCTGAACATCCGAAACATCACTTTTATTTTGCATGATCCTACCGAACTGATATGGGAATGACGGGATGAGGGGAAGGTGGATGGAGGGGAATGTAACGCAGCACGGCAGGTCGCTGCAGGGTGGCCGGGAGCCATCGCGTGCTGCAAGGATTCAAGGTCAGCTTTACCTCTTCCCTCCTCCTCGCTCATGCCGTCGCCCGACAGGTTTTCGGCGTTCTATACTGGCGTTCAAAATTGAATGTGGCCCTTGCGGTTTTCACTACGTCATTGTACAACTTTGTAGGAATATTGTGAACTAAATATCGACCAGATTAGAATTTTACATCGCAATCCGTTCCTTTCTTAGTACTTGAGATCTATTGTAAAACTTTTGTTAAAGATAAATTTAATTAAATCTCAGCCATTGGCCATCCTGGAGAGTTCTGGTTTCCACTGCCAGGTGGCAGTGTTGAACACAACGTCAAAACTGGAGAGTATACAGCCTCGCCTTCGGCCGGGTTTGAACCCGCGATCTCTGGCATAGCAGTTTAGCATGCTACCGACTACGCCACCGAAGCCGAAGACATGGATTTTAAACTCCGAATGGATACGAAAGCAAACCTATGGACATACGTCGAAATGTCGATCGTTTAAGATATTAATAGTATTATTCTAAGTTAATGGGACTGATGATCAACGTATATCAAGCCCCTAAATTTAACTGTAAACTACAGCAACGCGTTAAATCTGAGTGCTAAGGGAAAGAAAACACAAGAAACACAACAAAATGACCCGATGGGGAAAACAATCACATGTCGGTGTATTCTGATTTATGAGGGCGATGTCGGATCAATAAAAGTGAACAAAATAAGGAATGCCAGTGTACCGCAAATTCAATGTCTGGGACAAACTCAAAAATCGCCATGAAGTTGGTGTCTAAAATGGAATTTATGACTAAGTCACTTGTTAAAATTCTGTACAGACGATTCAAGCTCTTAAATTATTGTCTAGTCTATGTAGCAACTCGATACTTAGTCATGATTTCCTACATTAGGTCATTGTGATGATTTTATGAGCATAGGCTATTGTTAGCAATACTTAGTTCAGAAATAGTAAAATCAGCAATTCTTCTAGGTTTGTGCCGTGCCTTGTGTGGGGTTTCGCCTAGGACACCAAGCTGGGTCATCAGCGGGCTTCACTGGCCGTGAAAGCCAATATAGGCCTACCATTTTTTTGGAAGCCTTCATAGGGAGGTTATGGCTGCTTGAGCTTTTAGTTCTCGCAGTGAAGAGGCGCTTGTGCGCTTAATAAAAGGGAAGTAGCGCGAAGTTCGCTACTCATGTGGGGGTCCGGGTGGGGAAACCCAGAGCCCGCTGATGAGCCAGCTTGGTGTCCTAGGCAAAACCCCACACAAGACACGGCACAAACCTAGAAAAATGGCTCAGTTTTAATTCACTGGCCATGAAAGCCAATACACCTTCTTTTTAGTAAAATATATATTTGAGAAAGCATTATAACTTAGTTTGAAGTTAAATAACACAAGATTTTTCCAAAAATGCGGGAACTAACCTATACGTGGATTTATATATGAATTGCAGCCAATGGCCGTAGCTGGAATTTTTTGATTGAACGCCCGAGGGCTGACAACAAGTTCAATTTCAAGTAGTTCCAACTTTGGCTACCAGATGCTAGTATCACCAACACCTAGCGGCAAACGTCGGAACTTGATAGAGCGCGTCTAACTAGGCTAATATAACCTAAAAATTTTGCTACACTACCAATTGCAGCGGTAGGTTTTTTTATGTGCCATAAATCTATGGCATGGTGCTGCCTGCTTTACTTCCCCTCCGAAGGAAGGCATACTAAAGGATTTTAACGCTCTTAAAAATCCGATAACTTCGGCCGGGTTTTTTGAACCCGCGATCTTGGGCACAGCAGTTCAGCATGCTACCGACTACGCCACCGAAGCCGAAGTCATGGATTTAAAACTCCAAATGGAAACAAAAGCAAACCTATGGACATACGTCGAAATGTCGATCGTTTTAGAACTATACACCTTCCAAGATTCTTCTGAAATTTGTAGTGCTAGCCCAACCAGGCACATCTGTTCTGATACTTCACTTTACAAGAAACACCTCATTATTCAAACACTCCAGGCCTTTCAGATATTTTATGACAATAATGTACCTAACGCTACGAAGCTTTGCCATGCCCGTAATGAGTGTTTAACAATATTGTCTGGAAATTAAACGATACCAAACGACAGAATACCAGACTTGAAAATTAGTCGGACATATCCTCTCATTTCGAGTTGACAACATAACCAGGCATAACAAGTAAACGACAAGTGTACTATATATGTTCCAACTTCTATTTTGGAAAAACTCTTTAAAGGGTGTAACAACAAGAAGTTCAATAAATAACATATAGCCTACTTTCTCCTAAATGCATGGGTATTGTTATAACTCTTTGTCCTTTCCAAGGAGTATATTTGAATGTTGGTTGTAGTAGCTTGTTGAAATACAACGTGTTATAAGGATATTAAACATGAATATGAGGTGCCCTTTGCTAGTGCTAACTCTGTACAAAATTTCATAAAATTCGGTTTCGCCGTGTTTGAATTAATATGGTGAATCGATTTGCACACATACATGGGCACTATCTGCAAACTATTGGGCAGATGACCTTGTAGGTCAAAGGATGCTTCCCAAAAAAGGGTATGTTGTTGCAAAATTTGGTAGAGATCAAATGATTAGGTTGGTCGTAATTTGATTTAAGCTTTTAACATTTGGGTGGCCGTCATTCCATTTCCGTCAAGATTGCGGCGAAATAAAACATGACACTGAGGTGCCCTTTGCTAGTGATACAACTTTACCAAATTTCGTTCAATTAAGTTTTACCGTGTGTGAATTGATAGGGGGAATGGATTTGCACACATGCATGGCCGCCATATGCAAACTATTAGGCTGATGACCTTATAGCTTGGTCAAAGAACGCATCTCACATAAATTGTAGTGCTAGCCCAACCTGGCACATCTGTTCTGATACTTCACTTTACAAGAAACACCTCATCATTCATTCTCATACACTTTCAAACACTCCAGGCATTTCAGATATTTTATGACAATAAAGTACCTAACGCTACGAAGCTATGCCATGCCCGTAATGAGTGTTTAAAAATATTGCCTGGAAATTAAACGATACCGAACGACAGAATACCAGACTTGAAAATTAGTCGGACATATCCTCTCATTTCGAGTTGACAACATAACCAGGCATAACAAGTAAACGACAAGTGTCCTATTGAACCCTTTACCCTATGTTGGTTAAATGATTCTACTTTTTATTTCTTCAATTAATAAATATTTCAACCAGCATCATGAAAGCAGCCAGACAGCCATGAGGAAATTTCAAGCATTTGTTGGAGATAGTAGGGACATACCTGCATCAGTTTAACAAAAGGCTAAGTACTTGAGCTATGAAAAGAAATAGCAGAGCGATGTATCACAGGGACAGGTGTGGCTACCTCAATTTTAGAAGCGACGCGCGGTGAGACATGGTTCTGGTATGTTCATTGTGATATTCGCGCCTAGAAGAAATATGATGCAGTAACGTGAATGGCTGATGAAGAAAATAGACACTCCCAAGACGCCAAGATCTACTAGAAACCGCCAAATTATCAGAAAATGGAGAACCAATGAGAAGAGAATGCCTACTTGCGCGCCAACTCTGGCTGGGGTACGCGGTGGCTAGCATTCACGCGGGAAATCGCCTAGAGAAAATCTCTACGATCGATTCTAGGATTAATGGGCATATTCTTGACCTGTGCAATATTACGAGTTCAGTGATATGTATTTCATTCCTGTATCACAATTATTTCGAGAAATTTTTACATAAAATCCCCCTCCATCTAGACCCAAGGGCCAGTTCATTTATAAGTGTGTCGAAGAGCCAAGACATTGACTTTTATTCTGTGCGTCTACGGACGTAGATGACTTTCATTCCGTGTGTCTAGGAGACATGACTTTTATTCCGTGTGTCGAGAACACAGGACTTTGATTCTGTTCGTCTGAAGAGATAGACTTGTATTTGTGTCGAGGACACAAGATATTCATTGTAAAGTGGTAATTTCAGTGATAGATAGTCATTGTACTATAGTTATAGGGACAGTAGCGTCGATAATTCGCCAACGAACAGTGACAGGGAATTTAGTACCTGAACAAGCGAATTTAATAGTCAGACATAAAGTGCATAATAACCTAATTTCTGTATCAGCGCAAGGATGACATCGATGAATGCAGAAGAAGTGTGGAAGTCTCAACAGTCCGTCCAGATGGCTGCTATGAGATAAAGAATCATCCAGTTGGGGAATGGCGTCTGATGTTCTTTGACGGGTGACTACAACACGAGATGAGTACAAATAATATTTTATTATATATATATATACACCACGGACAGGCCAACAAGGACCACGCAAATATCACTTCTTTATAGGTCTAGTTTCCTTCTTTCTCTTCCAGAAGTCTTTCATCCTGGTCGACTGTGCAGCTCTTCTTTCAGCAGTCCATTCTCCTCTGTTGAGATTTTTCTTCTCCCCGACAAGAATTTTGAGACCAAAATTTTTTTTTCTGTACTCTATTCGATTTAGACAATCTTCTTCAGTAATTTTGAATTTTTGAAGTTCTTCTTTCATTTGTTTTACATAGCCTCCTTGTCCTTTATAGTTCCAGATTTTATCAAAAATGTGTTTGTTTAACCTTGAGCAATCCATGCGGACCATATGTCCGTAGAACTGAAGTCGCCGTTTTCTGATCATCACTTCAAGGTTGTCGATTTTACTATAAATTTCTGCATTCGATCTCAGTCTATAACCTTCCTGTGTTTTCCTAGGACCATAAATCCTTCTTAAAATTCTTCTTTCTATCTTGAGCAAATTCTCCATTCCGGTTATATTTGTAGTTTCCATGCCGTACAAGATGACTGGTCTAACAACAGTATTAAAATGTCGTAATTTTGCATTGATAGACAGGTTCTTTTTATTGTATATATTTTTTGTACAAAAATTTAATCTTTCCAATTTCCCTTTTTTGTTCTCGATTGCCAATTTATCCGTCCCATTGCTACTAATTATTTCTCCAAGATATTTAAATCGGTCAGTGACCCTGGTGCTCCCATAATTTGTTTTTATCATTTTCTTAGTGTATTTCTGATCACTTGTCATCATCTCTGTTTTTACCAACGAAATCTGTAAGCCCGCTTTTTCCGCCGTTTCTTTTAACTGATCAATTTGGTTAATAGCTTCTTGTTCTGATTCAGCAAACAACGCTACGTCGTCAGCAAATGCTAAACCTTTGACTCTGAGGTTCTTATTCTTTGTACCAATTTTAGCACTTGAATCGTTCTTCTCCCAAAACGTCCTCATGACTTTATCCAAGACCAAATTGAAAAGCAGTGGTGATAGACTGTCCCCTGGTCTTAGCCCAGTTTTTACCTCGAAGGGCTCGCTAACTTCATTTAAAAATTTGACTCTGGAAATCGTATTAGTTAATGTAAGTTTTATTAAATTTATGGTTTTTTGATCAACTTGGTATTCCTTCAATGTGTCAAAAACAGTATCCCTATCCACTGAATCATACGCTTTCTGAAAATCAACGAATGAGATAAAGATATTCTTTGGCCTGTTGTTGTAATATTTTAATATCAATTTTAAACTAAGAATTTGTTCTGCACACGATCTATTCCTTCTGAAACCTCATTGGAACTCGCCAAGCTGTGGTTCGATCTGTGGTTCAAGTCTGTTTAAAAGTAGTTTGGCAAATATTTTATATGTGACAGACAACAATGAGATCCCCCTATAACTATTGACATCAATTTTTGAGCCTTTTTTATGTAGTGGATGAATTAAGGCGATTAACCAGTCTTCTGGAATTGCTTCCTCAATCCAAATTTTCTGGAATAGATTTGTCGTCGCTATTAAAAATTCATCATCTACAAGCTTCCACATTTCTGCAATTATTCCATCTTTGCCTGAGGCTTTATTGTTTTTAAGTGAGTTGATAATACATTTAACTTCATTTACATCTGGGGGCGTAGAGTCAAAATTTTGTGTTGTAAATTTGAAACTCAACTTGTCTGTCGGTTTTGGACAATTTAACAACTTCTCAAAATACGCAGCCAAGATATCACAATTTTCCTTGTTGTTTAATGCTAGCGTACCATCTTCCCTTTTGAAATTTAAACTCGGCGCTGAATATCCAGTGATTTCATTCTTAAATGCTCTATAAAACAATCGGGTGTCATTTTTCTTAAAATTGTCGTCCATTTCCATTATTTGGTCCTTCATATATTTTCTTCGAATCGTTCTTAAAGTCTGGTGGGCCATTTTCCTTAATCTTTGTACTTCCTCTAAATTTTCTGGAGTCTTGTTCCCGTTCCACTTGTGCCAAGCACAATGTCTTTCTTTGATCACTCTTTCACATTGTTCATTCCACCAAGCATGTTTCCTATAAAAGTTCAACGGTGCAATTTCCTGAGCTGGTTCAAGAAGGTTATTAGTAACATCATTCCAATTGGTTGGTATTTTAAGTTTTCCTTGAAATTCTATCCTTTTTTCATTTGTAAGAACCTCTCTATTAATTTTCGGAATTTTAATTCTAGTTGTATTTTGTTTGCGTGTAAAAGGTATGAAATTCATCTTGATTTGAGAAAGGTAATGATCTGAAGTTACATTAATGGATTTTCTGACCTTGACATTTTGAATTTCTTTGAAACAATTTCGAGAGATAGCTACATGATCTAGTTGAAACTCACCCAGCAACGCATTTGGGGAGACCCATGTTTTCTTTTTACTTGGTTTTGCTTTAAAATGTGTGGACATAATCTTTAAGTTTAGATGTTCACAGAGTTTAACCAATCTCTCACCATTCCTGTTGGTTCTATTGTGAGCGGGATATTTACCTATTATATCAGAAAATTTTCTCTCAGATCCAAGCTGAGCATTGAAATCTCCAAGTAAAATTTTTACATGATTAGAAGGAATTTTGAGAATTTCGGCTTCTAACTCGTCCCAAAATTCATCAACTTTCTCTGGATTCGTTTTATTATCCTTATTTATAGGAGCATGGGCGTTGATTAGCGTGTATCTCTTATTGAGAGATTTTATAGTTAGAAAAGATAGTCTGGCATTCACACTTCTAAAAGCGATAACTGCGTCCAAAAATTTCTTGTTGACCATAAAAGCTGTTCCAAGATGTGGCATGTTCTTCATCACTCTCTTCCCAACTTTTCCTTTGAAAATTCGGAAGTTGTCAGATTCAAAGGTGTCCTCATCCAAGAACCTGGTCTCTTGAAGGGCTAATATTGTAATGTGATGTCTATGAAGTTCTGTTGTTAGTTGTTTTAATTTTCCAACCTGAATTAAGGAATTCACATTGTATGTTCCAAAAAAATATTTTCTCATTTTCTTGAATCTTGAACTGTTCTTGTGGTGCTCCGATTCACCATAATGTAACCCTAAACTGCTAGGCACCCTGGAATCCGATTTACGCCTAGCATTGTCTTCAGGGTAATCATGACCAATAGAAGCTAAATCCATGATATTAAAGTAAATGTGGGTTGGACAAAGTCCAACGTTATACAACTAAGATTGTGAGTCCTAGAGGTTGCCTCAAGATGTGTTCTGGCTCTTATTTTACGGCTTAAGCCAACCCTCCTCCTTTCTCCGGGCTTGGGACCGGCAACAGAAACTACTGAGCTACTCAATCCACCCAGTAGATCCTGCAGGCGGAGTTAAATAATGTTTTATTATTTATTAAATTAACTTATGGTTTATGGGACATATTTTTGTAAATACTTTGCTTGTGTGATTTAATGTAGTATATATAGTTTTGATCTGGCACACTTTTGTTTGGAAGCAGCTCGCACAATGGTAGTTAATGGAAGGTTCTTTTCTTT
The DNA here is from genome assembly GCA_946902985.2 of Meconema thalassinum. NCBI lineage: Eukaryota > Metazoa > Arthropoda > Insecta > Orthoptera > Tettigoniidae > Meconema > Meconema thalassinum. Next base: position 199,638,836 of record OX336391.1, on the reverse strand, counting down.
GTGTTGTGTTAACTAACGTATCTATGTGAACGGCCGTGTTCGCCTAGGTTACGAAGTGCGGTTAAAAACGTCTCTCGGAGATATGTCGTGTTTCAGAAGTAGGACTGAATTAATATAATTATATAGTAGATTGGAGGGTAATTAAATGTTGTTGAAAATTATTATTGATCAGATTCAGTGTGATTATTGCCTTTGGAGCAATGTAATTTGTGACGAAGAGTACTCAGCTCTATCGTAGGTTTTAAATATTGTGTTAAATGTTTGCGAGCTTTAATTCAGCAGACCCATGTGAAAGGCGTTATGTCAGTCCCAGATGTGTGTACTGTGAGTATATTGTTGTGGTATTACAAGCGGGAACTTCAGCAGAGACTGATTTCTGTCAGCTTGGTACCAGATTCATATTGTTTCCTTGCGAGGACAATTATGGATATGTGATTATTGTCTGACCATATGTTGAGTGGGAGGAGATGTTAGCGGCTGTTGATTCCTTGAGATAACAGTTCAGCGGGTCGGCTATTTATATACACTGGATGGGGGACATGACTGGTATTGTGGAAGGGGCGAGTTGTTGTCACAAGGGCTGGCTGAGTTTCGCAAGCAGAGCTCATTAGGGGAGTGCACGTTTGGCTCCCAATTACTTGAAAATAAATATAAATGTGAGAAACTGATCAATGGTAAAATTGTTTAAATAAATGGGAGTTGCCTACGAAACACGATTACCTTCGAAGCGTATCTTTAACATGCAGTTTTGCTAATATAAAGTAATCTTAACCACTCAGGTTGTTTGTTGTTGTTGGTTTATTCTTTGTTTATTGTACATGTCAGTGACTCGTTAGTCACGTGCGGCGCTGTGCTTCCTTGTTGTTGAGTATCTGGCCATTGTGGCAGCTCATTTGTTAAGTGTGTCACCACACTAATAAGGGTCTCAGAGAGATGCCTGTAAATAGTAGAGTTGTAATATGTGTGTCAGAGTTAGATTTAAGGATTTTTATTAATGTTATGCCCATAGCCATAAAAGTTGATTTACGAGGTGAGTGTTCGTGAGCACCGTGGCTGTTAACCCGTTGTGAACGAATGATCATCCAAGTACTCATTTCCCGTAGATAGTCACCACGCGAACATAAATTCACATGCAAGATAGTGGAACTTGGATCCACATTTTATTAGAAAAGGGGAGATCTGTCTGACTCCTCAATGTGATAAATATTCCTGTCAGGGGAAAATTCAGGGAGGAATTTGTTTATTATTGTTTGTTTTATTCTTTTATGCACAAATTAGTTATTAAATATTGTTATTATCTTTCGTTTTGTCTCCTTTCTTTCTTAGTTATAGTTTTCATCCTATAACCCTTGCCTCAGAAAAGCACGTAGTTTGGCGGACGTAAACACCACACTATGAACTGAACGCGACCCCTTGATCTAAGATTCTTGCATAAAACACTGCTATTCTGAAGGGTTCATAGGTGAAAACTGGCGGCCAACGGTGGGGCTATTCACTGTGGTGTAACGGGGTGATTACACATGTCAATAGTGGCGCATTTGAGTAAAACTGGCATGCCGCAAGTGCAGGCAGATATGACAGTATTTAATCACCGGGAAGTGATATTTTATTAAAAGTAGTTAAGGCGAAGTGGATACCGCCAAATGTGTGAAAGATAAATTAAAATCAGGAGTTTGCAAAGTAAAATACGGTTCACGTTGTTGTCTTTTAAATTAAAGTAAAATTAAGATGTGATACCGGGCGCCCAATGATAAAGTTAAAACTAGATTTGTTTAGAAAGTCAAACTCATGGAAATATTAGGAGGCTGTAGCCTAAAATGACAATTAATACTTGGTTAATTAGTCAGTGTTAATATCAGATAAGGATAACTGTTTAATGACTAAATATGTGCTTGGGGTTAAAATTAAATTGAGTAAAACTAGAACTACTCAGAGATGCAATCAACTAATGGGGTTAAAGGTAAAAATAAATGAACTGAGTAGGATAAAGAAATTAAATGTGCATTGGATTTATGTGCGTGTCAAAGGGCATTGGCGTATGCCATTTCCCATATGTCTCATATATATTGTAAAACATGGCAACGGTGGCGCAGATCCAGGAGATCATTGAAAGTGCAGCGAGGAGAACGCAGGAATTGTTGGATACTAAATTAGCAGAGCAAAGTGAAGCGTTGAACACTAAATTATCAGAACAGAGTCAATCTATAAACACTAATATGTTGGAGCAAAGTGAAGCGTTGAATACAAAATTATCTGAACAAATAAATACTAAACTGTCAGAACAAAGTGAATCGCTAAATACTAAACTGTTAGAGCAAAGTGAATCGCTAAATACGAAAATGTCAGAACAAAGTGAATCGCTAAATGCTAAACTGTTAGAACAAAGTGAATCATTGCGGACACAGTTAAATAACAGTAGAATTGAGCAAAATGAATATCAGGCGGAACAAGCTAGGTTATTAAAGAGTGAAATTAATGACACTATAAATTCACAGTTAGAGGCGCAAAATAATAAAAACACGAACCAATTAGCTTCGTTAACCGCAGAGATGAAAGAGCACACAAACCAACAGATGATATTACTGGCCCGTGATGTAAGCAAAAATAATGAGAAACAATTAGAGCAGATTAAACAAATGGAGAGTATTTTCGATAAAAAAAAACTTAGCATTCTCGATGAAACGGTGTTAGCTAAATTAGAGCAGATTGAAATAGCATGCACAATGAATACAAGCGAGGTCAAAATAGCTCAGGATAGGTTGGAAGGACGATTTAAGGAGATGGAGAAAAGTGGCAGGGTCATTCAACAACAAATATCAGCAGTAGATGAGAACATATCAGGCATAATTAAAGATATGGACCGTCTAGAGATAAAATCAGCGGAACAGTGGAAAAGCCTAGAAACGGAACAAGAACAATTTAAGAGTACACTAGACGAAAGGCTGAGCCAGATAGAAAATAATCAGGATGAAAATAAGAGCCAAATTGAAGAAAAAATAAGCACGATTAAAGAACAGATCAGGAAAGATTGGAAGAAAATGAATATTGATTCTAGAGAGGAAAGATCCACCATTATTAAAACAGTAGGCGAAAACCACACGCGTATTCAAGCTTTGGAGCAAGAGGTAAAAAATAGACTTAAAGAGCAGACAGACAGGATCATTAAAGCCGAACTTCGCTCATTAGAACAATCGTCTATATTTAAAACGGGAGCATTGAAAGACAAGCAGGATGACTCACATAGTCCCCAACCCAGCATAGCAGGAAGTCAGAATCAAGCAGAGAGCCCATTAACAACAAACACGGAAGGATTTCGTAAGAACGTAGATAGAAGCTCAACACCACAGGACGGTCATCAGCCCACACAACTTATTCAAGTAATTCGCTCAAATGACTACAAACCGCAGAAATACACCGAAAATTCAGCGGTAACACCTAAGGCCTTTATCAAAGAGATTGAAGACCATTTCAATGACACTGGGGTACCTGAAGCACGCAGATTGAGAATGATGGAGAGATTTTTATCAGGGAATGTTCTCACCTGGTTTTTAAGTTTCAAATATACATTTGGAACCATGTCAGACTTTAACTTAGCGTTTCTGCGCAAATACTGGTCTCCCGCCATACAACAGAGTTTAAGAATGGAGCTTTACTCTAGAAAATACCAAACTACCCAGCAGACAAAATACTCAGATTTCTTTAACATGCAAATGCTAAAATTTCGCGATCTGGATTACCCATTAAACGAATCAGATTTGGTGATGACAATAGCAAGGCAAATGCCAGTTAATGTACAGCAAGTGCTAGTCGCAGCAAACGTCAGTACGGCCCTACATGCAGAGCAGATATTACGGCAAATAGATGAGACCACATCTCATAGTCATTTTAGAGGAGGAAGACAACTGGAATTAGTCAACACTACAGAGGTCGTAAAAGCAAAACAAGGAAATACTAAAACGCAAGGTACTAATACGAGCACCTCCACACCTAGGCGAAACCAGGAAGAAGGGGAAAACAGACCATATCAGCGTAACGAAAATTACTACAACAATAGATACCAGGGCAACAATAGATACCAACAGAGAGGATATCAACAATGGCGTGATAATCGAAGGAATGACAGGCCTTATGGAAGATACGGTGATTATAATGCCAATCAACGATGGAAAGGAAGGAGAGATCAAAATCAAGGAGATCAACGTAACTATCGAGATGACTGGGATGATAGGCACGCTCAATCACAAAATTACTTAGAGGAGTTACACGCTAATCAAGGTGGAGAACTAGGAAGATGGGAAAAGGCCATTGGGAACAGAAAGAACCCAGATACACATACTGAGGAAGCTGGAAGTCTACTGAGACAAGAGGAATATCATGGACATGAGCGACAGAAGGATGATGGGAGTCGAAATGGAGCTAAAAAAAAAAATGTTAATTTTGGATCAAGGAGACAGTCTCAAAACACAACAGTCGGAAGTTGAAGATGGATGGATAGTAGCGAACATACAAGAATGGATTGCTTTACCAGAAGATTGCCTGGAGGAGACGGTGAAACCACGGAACGATGAAATTAGGCAATTACCCATTATTTACGCAAGGATTGGTGGAATTAATATAAGATGTTTATTGGATACGGGGTCACAGATCAGTCTAGTATCGGAGGCCTTGGTCCGAGAGTTGGGACGGACTCAGAATATTCCTGTAATTCCGGTACCACAGCTCAAAGTGAGGGGTGTTATTCCTGAACGCACCGTTACTTGTAAACGTCAGGCATACTTAGAGCTGAACATATTGGAACACACTTTTGGGCAAACATTCATTATCATGGCAAAGATGAATTTCAATATAATTCTTGGTGCAAATTTCATTTGTGACTATCAAGCAGTGATAGATTTACACAAGAATACAGTCAGTTTTAGAGAATATGACCAGCTGAAAAACGTGGGATTGCATATGGATGAAATCACTACCGGAAGAGATGTAAATTCTTGGGCATTGGAAGCAATATCAGAAGAGACGGAAGAGGAGGTACGAAAGGCGGAAGATAACATCATAGAAGGGGCTGTTGTGGAACTAGATGAGGAGATAGAATCCCAGGAGATATGGTCTTTATTAACAGAAGGAGATGACAGTGATGCACAATTTGAAGAGTTACTACAGGAGCGGCTCAATGACATTCAACTTGGGGGTGAACACAGAAAACAGTTGGAAGAGGTTTTAAGGAAGCACAAATCAGTATTTGATACAGTACCTGGGAAAATTTTAAATTTCAAGTACTCTATGCAAGTTGAGGACTGGTCACCTTTCAAAAGCAGATTATACCCAATTCCTGAAAAATATCGTGGGCAAGTTAAAATTATTATAGATGAGATGTTAGAAGCTGGAGTGATAAGGAAGACACCTACACCTTATCTAAATGCGATTTTGGCAGTCACAAAACCAAATGGATCTATTAGACTTTGTTTAGATGCCAGAAACCTCAACATGAGACTCATTTTTCCTGAGTATGACAGAGCGCCAATTATCAGAGACGTATTAAAAGGCTTTAAAAACAAGAGCATTTATTCATCAGTCGATCTGACGAGCTCGTTCCACCGTCTTGAATTGGATGAGAAGTCACAGCTTCTAACTGGCTTCTTATTCGATAACCAGACATATTGTTTCGTCAGAATGCCTTTTGGGGTCAAAACAGCGGGCTGTGCTTTAATCCGAACACTGGACCGGAACCTAACCGAGGAAGTAAAGGAGATGACGGTGCGATACATTGACGACATTCTGTTGGCATCCGACAGCATTGAAACTCACATGGAAAATTTAGATAAAGTATTGGGCAACTTGAAAGCATCGAATTTCAAAGTAAACCTGAAGAAATCGCATTTCTTCAAGAGCGAGATCTTATATTTGGGTCACGTCATTGACAAGGAGGGAGTGATGCCAAACCCAGCCAAGATTGAAGCGATAAAGAATTTCCCTACACCAACGAGAGTCAAGCACATTCGGGCTTTCTTAGGCGTAACGGGATTCTTTAAAGAAAACTGTCCAGGTTATACGGAGACTGTAGCTCCAATGCAAGAAATGTTAAAGAAAAATAACAAATGGTCATGGAACGCGGAATGTGAGAAGGCATTCCAAGCAACAAAACAGCTATTGGAAAACTGCATTAAATTAGGATATCCAGATTTCAAGCTCAAATTCATAATCCAAGCGGATGCTTCACTAATTGGGATAGGTGCTATGCTCTACCAAGAGGATCCAGCGAACCTGCAGCACAAAACATATTTGGCATTTGTCAGCCGAAAATTGCGTAAGCACGAGCGGAACTATACTGTAACCGAGCTAGAATTGTTGGCCATCCTTCATGCGCTCCAACAATGGAAACGAATAATCTATGGTTACCCGATTGTTGTCAGAACTGACCACAAGGCGTTAACATTCTTGTTTAAGACGTCAATGGCAAGCGAACGTGTGACACGTTGGTCTATATACATTCAGCAGTTCAGCATTGAAATTGAACATTGTCCAGGGAAGATGAACGTGATACCGGAAGCACTCAGCAGGAACCCAGAGCCTGATAATGAAGAAACAGCGATGGTACAACACTTGGAGTTAACACCGAAGTACCGGGAATTCTTGGAGGAGTTACGTGAGATACAGCGAGAACAGGAAGCGGAACCATGGATGATGCTATTAATTAATTACTTCAAAAAGCAACTACCTACAGGAACACCTGCATTTCGAGAAGCGAAAGCCAAAGAAGGAAGATATGTTTATGTCAACAATTTGCTACACAAATGGGTAGATAATGACCACACCAAGTTACGCATATTAGTACCTGCATCGTTACAACGAGGATTGACATGGCATACGCACGAAAGTTACGGTCACGTGGGCTTAGACAAGTGCGAAGCGACAATAGGAGAGACATTTACATGGCCACGTATGAGAACAACTATATGTGACGTCATTACAACTTGTGACCCGTGTCAGAGAACAAAGCCAAATAATTATTTACTGAGGCAATATCCTAGACCATTGCTACCTCAGAAACCATGTGAGCTACTGGCGATGGACTGTCTTGGTCCAATTCCGAAGGGAAGGAGAGGTTGCCGTCATTTGCTGGTGTGCATTGATGTATTTTCTAAGTTTGTAGTACTATGCCCTATTCAGAAAACAACATCGAAGCAGGTACTCAGTCGCATTCGTAATAGAGTTATTCCAACCCTTGGAAAACCAGAGTTTATATTATCAGATCACGGCAGTTATTTCACAAGCGCCGAATTCAAGAAAGGAATGGAAGACATGGGTATAAAACATGTTTTAAGCAGTATGCGACATGCCCAAGCAAATCCAAGCGAGAGAGTAATTAAATCTGTAACTGCATATTTGAGAATCTTCATTCCGAACGAACACCACAAATGGGTCGATAAAATTAAGGATGTAGAGACATGCATGAATTCTACCAGGCACGAGTCAACAGGACAAATCCCTATGGTCCTACACAAGAACGAGTATCCAGTAAGAACGTGGAAAAGCATCATTAACTGTCCACAAGATCCCATGATAGCACCAGACCTGAGAATTGAAAGAACGAGAGAATACATGAGGGAACAAGCAGACCGCAGATTACGGCGAGTAAGAAATAAGAGGTTCCACGGAGATCTTGAAGTCAACCAGCTCGTTTTGGTAAAACGACCTGCTACATCGGACCCAGAAAAGAAAATCTTTAGTAAGTTCTGCGAAAAATTCATAGGACCCTATGCTATCGTAAGAAACCTTGGAAATAATGCTTACAGAGTGAAAGAATTAAGCACAGGAACAATGTCAGTTTACAACGCTGCCAACCTAAAGAAATATCGTCGAAGTGAACCATGGTAGCGCCGAAAATATGACGCTGTTTGAATATACGGACGTCCTACTATCAACAAAGTCAACGGGGAGCAGTTGACTACGGCACGTGATGAAGGAGGAAGTAGACTTGTTGTTGACAAACATTAACGAGGCGAGTAAGGTGTTGCCGCAGGCATCGAGCGTCACGCAAGATTGGAAGGGGAAGAGACAAGCAGGATATGAAAACGAGTAAATGCCATTGAAGACAGGAGCGCCTAGACCAAGTAAGAAAAAGGGGTGATTCTGGAAATAAAACAAATTGGCCTACGGAAGTATTGTAAAATTGTCGACTTTATTCCTAAGTTCGAAATTTTGTGAGTGGGAGAGTTGTGAACCCTTTACCCTATGTTGGTTAAATGATTCTACTTTTTATTTCTTCAATTAATAAATATTTCAACCAGCATCATGAAAGTAGCCAGACAGCGATGAGGAAATTTCAAGCATTTGTTGGAGACAGTAGGGACATACCTGCATCAGTTTAACAAAAGGCTAAGTACTTGAGCTATGAAAAGAAATAGCAGAGCGATGTATCACAGGGACAGGTGTGGCTACCTCAATTTTAGAAGCGACGCGCGGTGAGACATGGTTCTGGTATGTTCATTGTGATATTCGCGCCTAGAAGAAATATGATGCAGTAACGTGAATGGCTGATGAAGAAAATAGACACTCCCAAGACGCCAAGATCTACTAGAAACCGCCAAATTATCAGAAAATGGAGAACCAATGAGAAGAGAATGCCTACTTGCGCGCCAACTCTGGCTGGGGTACGCGGTGGCTAGCATTCACGCGGGAAATCGCCTAGACAAAATCTCTACGATCGATTCTAGGATTAATGGGCATATTCTTGACCTGTGCAATATTACGAGTTCAGTGATATGTATTTCATTCCTGTATCACAATTATTTCGAGAAATTTTTACATAAAATCCCCCTCCATCTAGACCCAAGGGCCAGTTCATTTATAAGTGTGTCGAAGAGCCAAGACATTGACTTTTATTCTGTGCGTCTACGGACGTAGATGACTTTCATTCCGTGTGTCTAGGAGACATGACTTTTATTCCGTGTGTCGAGAACACAGGACTTTGATTCTGTTCGTCTGAAGAGATAGACTTGTATTTGTGTCGAGGACACAAGATATTCATTGTAAAGTGGTAAATTCAGTGATAGATAGTCATTGTACTATAGTTATAGGGACAGTAGCGTCGATAATTCGCCAACGAACAGTGACAGGGAATTTAGTACCTGAACAAGCGAATTTAATAGTCAGACATAAAGTGCATAATAACCTAATTTTTGTATCAGCGCAAGGATGACATCGATGAATGCAGAAGAAGTGTGGAAGTCTCAACAGTCCGTCCAGATGGCTGCTATGAGATAAAGAATCATCCAGTTGGGGAATGGCGTCTGATGTTCTTTGACGGGTGACTACAACACGAGATGAGTACAAATAATATTTTATTATTTATTAAATTAACTTATGGTTTATGGGACATATTTTTGTAAATACTTTGCTTGTGTGATTTAATGTAGTATATATAGTTTTGATCTGGCACACTTTTGTTTGGAAGCAGCTCGCACAGTGGTAGTTAATGGAAGGTTCTTTTCTTTGTGTTGTGTTAACTAACGTATCTATGTGAACGGCCGTGTTCGCCTAGGTTACGAAGTGCGGTTAAAAACGTCTCTCGGAGATATGTCGTGTTTCAGAAGTAGGACTGAATTAATATAATTATATAGTAGATTGGAGGGTAATTAAATGTTGTTGAAAATTATTATTGATCAGATTCAGTGTGATTATTGCCTTTGGAGCAATGTAATTTGTGACGAAGAGTACTCAGCTCTATCGTAGGTTTTAAATATTGTGTTAAATGTTTGCGAGCTTTAATTCAGCAGACCCATGTGAAAGGCGTTATGTCAGTCCCAGATGTGTGTACTGTGAGTATATTGTTGTGGTATTACAAGCGGGAACTTCAGCAGAGACTGATTTCTGTCAGCTTGGTACCAGATTCATATTGTTTCCTTGCGAGGACAATTATGGATATGGGATTATTGTCTGACCATATGTTGAGTGGGAGGAGATGTTAGCGGCTGTTGATTCCTTGAGATAACAGTTCAGAGGGTCGGCTATTTATATACACTGGATGGGGGACATGACTGGTATTGTGGAAGGGGCGAGTTGTTGTCACAAGGGCTGGCTGAGTTTCGCAAGCAGAGCTCATTAGGGGAGTGCACGTTTGGCTCCCAATTACTTGAAAATAAATATAAATGTGAGAAACTGATCAATGGTAAAATTGTTTAAATAAATGGGAGTTGCCTACGAAACACGATTACCTTCGAAGCGTATCTTTAACATGCAGTTTTGCTAATATAAAGTAATCTTAACCACTCAGGTTGTTTGTTGTTGTTGGTTTATTCTTTGTTTATTGTACATGTCAGTGACTCGTGAGTCACGTGCGGCGCTGTGTTTCCTTGTTGTTGAGTATCTGGCCATTGTGGCAGCTCATTTGTTAAGTGTGTCACCACACTAATAAGGGTCTCAGAGAGATGCCTGTAAATAGTAGAGTTGTAATATGTGTGTCAGAGTTAGATTTAAGGATTTTTATTAATGTTATGCCCATAGCCATAAAAGTTGATTTACGAGGTGAGTGTTCGTGAACACCGTGGCTGTTAACCCGTTGTGAACGAATGATCATCCAAGTACTCATTTCCCGTAGATAGTCACCACGCGAACATAAATTCACATGCAAGATAGTGGAACTTGGATCCACATTTTATTAGAAAAGGGGAGATCTGTCTGACTCCTCAATGTGATAAATATTCCTGTCAGGGGAAAATTCAGGGAGGAATTTGTTTATTATTGTTTGTTTTATTCTTTTATGCACAAATTAGTTATTAAATATTGTTATTATCTTTCGTTTTGTCTCCTTTCTTTCTTAGTTATAGTTTTCATCCTATAACCCTTGCCTCAGAAAAGCACGTAGTTTGGCGGACGTAAACACCACACTATGAACTGAACGCGACCCCTTGATCTAAGATTCTTGCATAAAACACTGCTATTCTGAAGGGTTCACTATACAGGGTGAACAAAAAATGCCGCACTTGGAGGTCGGCATGCGATTCCTCATCGAATTGCAAGACAAAAGTTTCTATAGCAACATCGGATCGGGTGCTGTGTGAAAACACAAGTATGAAAACGAGAAGCTGGCAACACTGTCACATCCTGCAGTGCATTGGAATGTAAAGAGGAAGCTCCGGCAGAGCGCCGAGTTCCTGCGACCTGCTTTTGGCCACGTTGCATGCAGTTACAGCGTAGCCAGAGCCTCGTTTCTTAACGCGCATTTCTGTTAAACCTATTGGCGGGACCAGGTTTTGCAACATAAACTTTTGTCGAGAATTTCGACGAGGAACCGCATGCCGATCTCCAAGTGCGGCATTTTATGTTCACCCTGTATATGTTCCATCTTCTATTTTGGAGACTCTCTTTACAGGGTGTAACAAAAATATACGGCACACATTGCAGGACACATTCCTCACACGTAGACGAAGAAATTATGTTATACGAACATGGGTCCGGAAACGGTTTGTTTTCATGCTACACCTCATTGTTTCCAACTCATTAATCATGGGAATCACAAGAACAAAACGTACCAGTGTGCCGCATGCAATTCGTTCTCACAGGATATGTTCAATACGCCCTCCGTGCGCATTGATACATGCAACAACCCGCCGTCGTAGTGAATCTCGAATCCCTGGAGTATTGCGTAGACTGTGGTTCAGCAGCCTTCCATAATACGAGCACGGAGACTCTGAACATCTTCTATTGGGTTTCGATACACAAGAGCTTTAAAATGCCCCCACAAATAAAAGTCCAGTGGGGTTAGGTCCGGAGAGCGTGGAGGCCAGGCAATTGATCCACCTCTACCTATCCATCTGTCACCAAATCTGTTATTTAGAATCCGTCGGACATTAATACTAAAATGAGGAGGTGCTCCATCGTGCATGAAGTGCATGTTTTGTCACACAGCTGCAAACAAGCAATGCCGTAAGTCGCATGGCAACTGGGCCATGTTAAACAAAACACTGGTGGTACTCCTACGATAATGACAACGTAACCAGACGTAACCAACAGTGCATGTTCACCATGATTCTAACGTTCTGTTCTTGCGTGTTTCTCATGATTAATGAGTTGGAGAAAATGAGTTGTAACATGGAAACAAAGCGTTTTAAGACCCATGTTCATATAACATAATTTATTCGCCTACGTGTGAGGAATGTTTCCTGCATTTTGTGTCGTATGATTTTTGTTACACCGTGTATCGTGGAGAATCGCCTCGACAAATTAAAATTATCCTTACGTTGTTTACAGGTCTCTAAATGATCTTAACATATATATTTCAACACTACTCACCAAAATTATAATATTGTTGCTGAGAACTCGACTACGCGTCCACCTCGTCTCTCATGAAAGTTTCGACAAGCAGGCGGGTGATTTATTCAGTTATTTGCAAGATTAAACGCTGTGTACGATGGTATCTACTGAGCATAACAGTGTTTGATAATGTTAACTCCCGCACCGAGAATAACCCTGCCTTACATATTTACACGAGTTGTTCGAGAGAAAATTAAGACCGGCTCACGCATGACTGAGCAGTCGAGGAGAGGATTAAATGGGATGAAGGCGCTAACTAATTATGGATTCAAGTTATCTGTAGCCAATCGGATCGTGGAGAAAGGGTGAAGCCTGGGGATAATTATCTGTCCCCATTTTTAAGTCACAATAATATAAAAAATGCAGGTAAATGAAATCCAGACCCATGACTATTTTATCATATAGTCACCACTATGGTTCAGGCATGTGCCCCATCTCTGCCCCAGTTTGTAAATGCCACTCTTGCACGTTGTTGTCGATTGCATATAAATGTTCTCTTCTTGGCCAATACATATAGGGGTGCCCAATTATCTTCGGTGGTAAAGACTAATATATTCTACTCAAATAACAGCAATCATGGCTCACTTATAAATGTTTACTCACTCATTTAATGAATCAATCAATCAATCAATCAATCGATCAATCAATTCTTAAAGGCAATTAATTATCAATGCAACCATTGATCTCTGACTTAAGCCCCTTTTTTAATTTCCTAATAGGAACCATAGTGAAGATTCTGTGCCATGTCTAGAAGGAACTGTTTCCTCGGTCACACTCGGCCTTTCTTCCCCGTGATGCTTCTTTCCAACAGATGGATTATAAGGTATTATGTCGCAAGATATGGTCGTTGAATTTATCTCTTATTTAATCTGTATTTCATTAAGAGGCTTATATTTAGTTGCAATTAAATGATTAATTAATGGTTTGAACTCTCACACCAAGAATAATCCTGTCATACATATTCATACAAGATGTTGTAGACTGAACAACGGCCAATGCATTTAATTTAAGTAGTAAAGGGTACAATTTGTAATCGCATTTATAGAATAATATTAATCACCCAAGATAATTAGACCTTCCTCTACGTGTAGAACGATTGAGAAACAGTTACTCAAAATTTACTAGGCGACGTTGAAGAAATTGACTCAGAATTTTCTGCGCAGTTATAGAATTCATCCGGTTAGACGTCGAGACATCGCCAGACAGTGGTCATCTCATCATCGTCGGAAATTAACCTCAGACCTGCAGGTTTTTTTTTGAGCACCAAACACATAATAATCACTGGGGAATAGATCTGTATTGTACGATGCATAATCCATAACGCCTGTCAGTCCTGTTTGGGGACTGGCTGCGTGGCTCAGCGGTAACGTTCTCGCTTGCTGGGCCCTAGGTTGCAGGTTCGTATCCTGGCGCAGTCAGCTGGCATTTGAGGGTTCACAAATGCGAGGGAGCCATGTCAGTAGATTTACTGGCACGTTAAAGATCCCCTTCGTGGCAAAATTCCGGCACCCCGGCGTCTGTAAAAGCCACAGTAGTTAAAAGGGACGTAAAACCAATAACATTATTATTATTATTAGTCCTCTTTGTCACACGAGGCCTGGCGTTGTCGAAGAGGAAATCCACATTGACCATGATAACTCCTTGGCGATTCTACTTTATGGCAGTTTGCAGTTGTATTTCAGCGCACAACTGATCTAATTCTACAACTGTGGAATCTCTAAACTACTGAGGTGCTGCGATATTGCTAATGCCTGAACTGAGGTGGTGACTTCGTGAACAACAGAACACCCAACGGTACTTAAAACACTGCCTGTATCTTGATTTCCTTTTATATTCATTATTGTGGCGGATTAAAACAGTGGTAAAAACTATTTAAATTATCCCTGGCATATTACTTATATCAGCTTTTCACCTGCTAATTCAATGTCTATAACGTGTTCTGATTATTTCCGGTAGCATTCCATTAGTTTGTTTTACATTTATTGATTTCCTAAATAATTTAATGAATTCCAAGCTGAGACTTCCCAAATGTTGAATATATCAGGGGCTGATATTTACGTCAGTGTTTGAACTCACGCTAAATAATATAATTAAACCGTAGAGTATTTTTAAGGTTGATTTATTTTACACAACCGAAGACATTCAATAATAAACAAAAATATAATGTAGTTGAGATTGTTATGCACTTATGCTTCACGAATGTAAGCAAATGTTCTCTTGAATTTTACCAAAGTAAGATCATATCATGAATTTTTCCTTATGTCGATATTGAAAATGAAATCTGGCGTAATAAATGTTATTTTGCTTTAAAATTACTTCATTTTTCGAATTTCTCTACGAGACAGGGCATTGATATATTATTATGTGCATACATATTAGTCACAACACGTCATACAAGTAGAATAACTTTACCAAACGTTTCATGGATTTTTGTTTTGCTTTTATAAATCCTCTGCCGCCTCGTACATTTTCAGCACCCATGAAGGTTTGCATTAGAGGTGGCAATAATGGATGTTCGATTAATCGATTAATAATTGAATAGTCGAATAATTTGAAATTAATCGGAAACGATTAATCGATAGACTGACCATTAAATCGATTACTTGACTAACCGAACACCACAATAATAATTGGCTAACCGAAGAATCTATTAATTGATTAGTAGACACGAGATAAGAAAATAAGTTTAAATAATAGGTCCTTAATTTGGTTTACGCCTATTTTCGGGATGGTATATAGATATCTATAAAAGTTACTTTTTGCCTAATTATACAAAGTGTCCTTCTTTGATAGACTATGTTAACAATAACAAAATAAGAGTCGGTTACAGCGGAAGGACAGATATCAATAAAATTGGGAAGGGTTTCGAAAAAAGAATACGAAGAATTTTCAGCAAAGATTTTGTATTATTGTTCAATGTTTATAATTTAGGACAAGAACAGTTTTGTTTTATTTTGTTTTGCCTGGTTTTCACAAAGAACGTGTCCTACAATATATTTTAATGAATTAAATGTTTGTTTTGTTCCTGTCAGAGCGTAGTGAAATGAGCGAAGACAATCGACCAATCGATTAATTGTTGTTTGTAGCTATTTATCCATTGTTATGCTTTGATTCTTCGATTATTCGATAACTTAAATTAATCGAGTAAATGTTCCAGTCCTAGTTTGAATGTATCACGCATGAATTTGTACACATCTACTGTTTTAAGCCAACTCTTGCTCCTTAGTGTTGGGGTAGGGCGCTGCCTCTCACCCCGAAGGCTCTGGGTTCAATTCCCGGCTCCGTGAGAGATTTTAGAAACTGACGTGAGGGCTGGAAAGGGGTGCACTCAGTCTCGTGAGGACAATTGAGTAGCTGTCTAACAGTGAGGCAGCGCCCCGGTCACGAAAACCCAAGATTTACGGCCGAGCGGACCCGATGCCCTGACCACGCGTCACTCCAATATCTGAAGGCTGGGCAGCGGTCGCCTGATAGGCCTAGGTCCTTCATGGGATGTAGTGCCAGGGTTGCTTTTGTGGTGGAAAAATCTTAACGCAATCAGAGGCTACATTTATGTCGTGCCGATGTAGTTACCTTTGGGCGTTAAGGTTTCAGAACATGGAGCCTTACTACTCCGGATTTGGAATACGAGTGGGTTCGAACCACACCATCACATCTTCTAAAATGGCGTTCCATGATTTCCCATTTTTAACTCACGGCAAATGTCGGCATGGCATCCGTTGTTATGCCAAGGTTGCATCCTTGCAACTACTTGTCAAGTTTCATTATACTCAATTCTTTAATAGAAATAGGCAACGCTGAAAAATGCCTTCAAATACTCCAATTTTAATTATTTTCAATCTCTCACTATCTCTTCTTATTATTTATTTATTTATTTATTTATTTATTTATTTATCGTATGGCTTTTAGTGCCGGGAGTGTCCAAAGACATGTTCGGCTCGCCTGAGGCTGTAACTGCTTCCAGCGGACACCCCTAGGGTGAGCTACAAGTTCCGTTCAATTTCAAGCAGTTCCAACTTTCGCTACCAGATATCAATGATACCTAGTGGTGAACGTTGGAACTATGATATCTAGCCTAACAATTTAGCTTCACACAAGTTTAGTCTGTGGAAGGATCTTTTACATGCCATAAATCTATGACATGGGACCGCCGACTTAACTTCCCCTCCGAAGGAAGGCATACTGAAGAATTTTAACGCTCTTATAAAATCCGATGACTTCGGCTGGGTTTGAACCCGCTATCCTGGGCACAGTAGTCCAGCATGCTACCGACTATGCCACCGAAGCCGCTACTCTTCTGATGAGACGTTGATATATGTGCTTATTTTACCTCAACGTCAGTAAGGACATTCAGCCATAAAATACATCCACCACAAATAATAATATCACGTTATTCACGACTCGGTAGAAACAGGAGTAACGAAGTGTAGAAACCTTAAAAGAAAGACACTTTAATTTGTTTATTTTATGGACGTGTTACAAATTGTGATATTTTTAATATTATTCTACATTTTACGGTATAAAATGCAAATGTATTCTATGTCCAACCCTTGTTAATCCCGTTTCCAACGGGGTTTCTGATGAGAAGCGATGAATTTCCACGTGGCTGATGATTTCTATGGCCAGAAGCCCTTCCTGACGTCAACCTCACGCGAGGAGTTAATGAGAGATGAAATGAATGAAGATGAATGAAATTTCAATTTCAAGTAGTTCCAACTTTGGCTACCAGACGCCACTGTCACTGTCACCCAGCGGCGAACGTTAGACCTAAATAGAACGTTTCTCACAAAATAACCTACAAATTTAGCTACACAGTTGTAGCGGTAGGTTCTTTTCCATGCCATAAATCTATAACATGGGCCCGCCGGTCTTACTTCCCCCCGATGGAAGGCATACTTGAGAATTTTAACGCTCTTATAAATCCAACGACTTCGGCCGGGTTTGAACCCGTGATCTTGGGCATAGCAGTTCTGCATGCTGCCGACTACGCCACCGAAGCATGCGTATAAAATGCAAATGTATACGGTACCTCAATTTTTTCTTTCTCATATACAGGCTGTATTTGATATCCATGAAACCCGTTACACTGGTGATAGAAGCTGGTAATCTATGCACACATCTTCATAAAAGTTAGTGCAGGTGAAATTAAATCACAAAAATCGTCGGTCAATGTTTTGGAAAAGCAAATAGCCTGAATTCCCTACGCAACACAGCTGATTTTTCCCCTCTGGGCTCTCCTCCAACGCTGTGGCATGTAGGTTGACAAGAGTCTGGAGGTGAATGACCTGTTCGCTGTCTGCCAATAGCTATGAAGTACACTAATCGAGCCTATCACTCTTCACAGGAAGTGACCTGCATGACTAGTGGTGTTAGATCTATTTAGGATTCAGCCAGTCGTATAGCTAATAACACAACGTAAATGACTTATTGGTCTACGCACGGTAGCCTATAGTACAAAACCTGCATTACGAAATTCAAATCCTCAAGATATGGTAATTTATAAAAGGAACTCTTATGGTCTCACTTTTTGCGACAACATGCATCGTCTGTACAGTAATGAGAATAATAATAATAATAATAATAATAATAATTATACCATAATAATAATAACAATGATAATTATAGGTTTTTAGACAAACTGTTTTTATACTTTTCGGGGATGTTGAGTTGCCAGAATTTTGTGATCAAAGAATTTCTTGTAGCCTACGTGCCATTAAATCTATTGGCATAAGGGTATTGTACAGTATATGCTCACCTTCATTTAATACATGACTGAGCCTCGATCGAACCCTCGAGAAGGATAGCACTCTACTACCTGAGTTACACAGCCTCGCTATCATTATTACTTTTTATTATTGTTATTTTTCTTCTCCTTATTATTATTAAGTATATGTGGTACCTTATTGGTATTAGATCTTGGAAGTAGTTTTCCATGGTTTTCTACTTCTACCCCAGGCAAATGCCGGGATGTTTCGTAACTGAAGGCCATGGCCGTCTTCTTACCAATCCACACCTGAATTACAAATACCCACAATACTACAAAAGCCACAGAGACACAGGTTATCAGACAAATTCTACACCCACCCAACTACATGCCATGGGGCTACTTGGCCAAAATCGCCGAGCCTCTCAAACAAAACAATATCAAGTATTTTACGTCCATCTGAACAGACGTCGGGGTATCGGAATTTTATCCCACTGTATTTCTTTAACGTGCCGGAAGCCAGCGACACACGAGGGCTGATAATCGAAATTATTTTATCCTTTACATCAACATCATTCAATGACTTCCACACTTACAAAATAGGCTACACAATACTACCGCTTCTCTCATTCCAAGTCATTGTGAGCGATTTGAGCAACAACAACAATACAAATTTTCTTACGTGGGGATTTTATGAGACGAGTACCGCTATCCTCATGCCAGCAGATACCCTCTCCTCCTCACAGGTTAGGTCAATGCTCCAATTACTCAACAACTTCCCCGCCCCACCTCATTCCACCTCGATTCCCCCAGAGTCCTTTTCCACCTTCCTCTTGAAGGGTTTCTGAACAACCTACAAACATTGACTTTTTAATGTGTAACTTTCAATTTAAAGATTGGTGACATTTTTTTTTTTTTTTACCTAGGGAGCTTA
This sequence comes from Meconema thalassinum, assembly GCA_946902985.2. Classification (NCBI taxonomy): domain Eukaryota; kingdom Metazoa; phylum Arthropoda; class Insecta; order Orthoptera; family Tettigoniidae; genus Meconema; species Meconema thalassinum. The sequence goes on along the minus strand of OX336391.1, from coordinate 199,619,886 downwards.
GAATATTATTTTCTATCACCAGTGTAACGGACTTCATATATATCAACACCGTGTATAATGACAACATCAAGTAAACGAATTATGGCGTACTATAAACATGTGGGCTGATGGAATTACACTAAGCCACAACCAACATTTGATGTGTTTATACAGTCTGCATTTTGTTAAGAGCCTAATATGTACTTATATGTACAAATGAGTGCTGCACCTAACAATACCACTCTGTTTCATACATTCAACACTGCATAAATATAACATCACTGTTTGATTTCAACTAGTACTATCAAATAACAAGCATAATGGAAATAGTCCAGGCAAAAAAAAGTATACTAATATTTATCATCAAGCTTTAGCTTCCGTTTAAAATGTACAAGAGTTCAAACCGGTCTATGAATTTATTATACGTTAAAGGGTCGTCACGTATTTGTTACTAGCAATTAGGACAGACCTGACAATGAGAGAGACCTTCTAGAGATCGAAAAAGTAGAGGCGACATATTTTTAGAAGGCCCTGTCTGTCAGGTAGTTAGCCCAGAGGCTGGTTGGATCCTCAAACAGTGCCACTGTCGGTTTTAAAACTCAGCAATTCTTCTAGGTTTGTGCCGTGTCTTGTGTGGGGTTTCGCCTAGGACACCAAGCTGGCTCATCGGCGGGCTCTTGGTGTCCCCGCCCGGACCCCCACAGGAGTATCGAACTGCGCGATACCTCCCTTTATATAGAGTGCAACTGCACTCCTTGACTGCGAGAACCAAAAGCTCAAGCAGCCTCAACCTCCCCATGAAGGCTTCCAAAAAGATGGTATATTGGCTTTCACGGCCGGTGAATTGTTGGCTTGTTGGCTGAAACCCGCAAAAACCAAAGGGAACACTATAGAGGCATACTAAGCAAGGTGAAGAGTGAAGTAGTTTGCCATTGCTTTCCTCACTGAGTCGGTACAGTAGTACCTACCCTATGAGTAGAACCTTTCTCAGTACACACAGGCACTGGCTGTGCCCTGAATGACATTACTCAGCACCAGCCATACCTCAGTAGCTTCCATATAGTCACAGCCAGGGCTAGATTTGTGACGGTACGCAACCGGTACGCCGTACCTCTAGTTAGTTATTGTTGTTTTAAGGGGCGGAACTACGAGGCAATCTGCCCCTGAACCGAAACCTCTGATTGGGGGGAAAATCAAATATATAACATAATTTTTAGAACTGTGGAACGTTAGTTGTAAGTCAAGGTCAAGTTGGTCTTTGACTGGACTGTACTTCAAAGTACGTAAAATCTTGGCTACTTTGGGGACGTCACTCCGCTCTGGATACTAACAGCAAGGTGAGAGAGGGAGGAGGCACATAACAACGAACACTTTTCTAAAATTTGGGCAATTTTAGAAACTGTGAGGTAAAACACGTTTAAGTACAGTACCTATTATTTCAGAAAACTGAAAAGACCCATGAAGACCAACTATCCTTTGGACAGGAAAAGGTGGCGAGGGCTCGTTAACAGCACCCGGGGGACTGGAGCTGGAATTTGATGATGAAGATGATAAAAAACAAGAAATAAAAGATTGTGGGTGAACATGTGTGTATTTTCAAATTGAAAGTATTTTTATTACAAAAAAAATAATAATGCACATTCTTAGAATGCTGGCCTAGTTGGCCTACATTAGAATTTATTATAGGCCAACGGCTATGGTAAGAAAAATGTTGCTACAGCAGTCTCAATTTAATTTAAAATTCCAATCAAAATTAGATTGCAATTTTGTCCGATGATTAATGTTTAAATGTTTTCAAAAACGTTTAAAAATATCGTTTTCAGAACTCCATATTTCAATATTCCATAAAAAAAAACTCCCACCACCACCCGGTAGCCCAACGTACCGGATCCTCTTCTTTTACAAATCAAGCACTGGTCACAGCCATAAATGAGACTGAGACATCGGTGAAAAGTCACATTTTACTGCATCCTGTGCCAGCAAATGCAAAAATACTGCATCCATCAACAGCTGGTAAACAGGCACAAAAAATGGCCCTAAGACTCTCGAAGACTCGCTCACGTCTTGTTTACGAAATTACAAGAGAACAATTCTACAACGTATTCAGCTGTTATTAACTACTACAGATGCATACACTGAGGCAATCAAGGACTTTCGTATGAAGAAAGATGGAATATGGTATGAATTGTATTCCACGGATGCAATGGTCACGACAGAATGGAAACGGGCCGACTACGACCTTCGACACATGCCGACAAGATTCGCTACACAAGCTTTTCACTTCAAATGCTGCAGCAACAAGAAGCACCACGACCCAGGCGAAGAGCCTATTTGTGAACTATGCTGTACAACATGCGTTGTTATCGTCACCATATCAATGTGTGCGGGAAAATACAAGTATCTCTTATAGAGTGCTGTACCAGAGAGTAATTTACTTACTCGGGCAAAGAAATCGAGTAACATTTAATTACAGCGTGTACCGATTCAACACGGAACTGTGAAATGGGTTGCCTACCCACCTGCAATTGGCTTAAAATCTGCTCGCAGCGCCCTAGCGACGGGGTTGAGTTCGATTCCACTGATTGCCGCCTTCTTATGCAGCATTGCAAAGCATTTTGCTCTTTCAAATTTTATTTACACGGGCTTCACAATAAGTTTGAACGATTTCTGTTTCAGAACTTGTTATTTTATGCTTCTGTTAGTGGCTTTTGCAGAGCATTTCTATGAAATAAAATGCTATAAAACAATATAGTTTATTACAACACAATGTATTTTTGTGTTGTATTTTATTTTCAACACAATTTATTGCTTTTTAACCCATACCACAAAGTATGTCTACCCCTTATTATTCCTGTTTTCCAACGGAGTCGGGGATGAGATGCGATGGAGGTCTTTGTGGCGATGGTTTTTACGGCCGGATGCCCTTCCTGACGCCAACCTCATCAGAGGAGTTAATGAGAGATGAAATGAATGATGGTGAATGAAACTGGGCAAGGATGTGGAAGGAAGCGGCCGTGGCCTGTCAGAAGGTACCGTCCCAGCATTTGCCTGGTGTTGAAAATAGGAAACCACGGAAAACCATTTCAAGGACGGCCGGTGGTGGGGCTCGAACCCACGCGTCTACCGAGTCAGCAGAGAGCTTGGCCCCATGACCTAATGCTGCGCGTTAGGCAGCGTAGCCACTACTGTCGGTTTTAACCCATACCACAAAACGAGATACAAATGGAAATGATGTGTTACAAAATTGTAATCAGTCTTCGATGCGACTAAAAAAAGTTAATTTATCACAGACGTTACATCTACTACAAATGGACATTTACATAAGGTGTTCGAAGTGGCGTCCATCATTTTCCAAGCAGAGGGCCACTCGTCGCATGTTGTTCTATCTTGCGTTCGACAACATCTGAGAAGTAATTTCCGCAAAGGCTTCGGTAATGACGAGCTCCATTTCTTCGGTGTTTGTGGTGATCTTAAAAATGCTCTCGACCTGTCGTAGCCCCAAATGAAGAAATCCAGGACGGTCAGATCAGGTGAACGTGGTGGTAATTCTATAAATCCGCCATTTCCTATCAACCGGCCAGGAAACAAACGGCTTAAAATTTCTCCCGCCAGTCTGGAGGAGTGCGCTTGATGACCATCTTGTTGAAAAAGCATGTTGTAATTGTGTTGCAATAAACTATGTTGTAGAATAAAATTTTATTTCATAGAAATGCTCTGCAAAAGTCATTAACAGAAGCGTAAAATTACAAGTTCTGAAACAGAAATCGTTCAAACTTACTGTGAAGCCTGTGTAAATATATTTTGAACGAGCAAAATACTTTGCAATGATGCATAAGAAGGCGGCAATCATTGAAATCGAACTCAACCCCGTCACTAGCGCGCTGCGAGCAGATTTCAAGCCAATTGCAGGTGGGTAGGCAACTCATCGTGTTTAATCGGAACACGCTGTACACTGTACGATATATCATTAAATATTAATAAAGGTTCATTATAATCTAAATACCTCACTAAACACCCGTTAGCTTCTCAGAACTCAATCTGTTATTGATTAGAAAAAGAGGAACTCCGAATATGACTAATTGAATATTCTGTTATTAGACGCTTTTCATTGAGACAGCACGAGTATGCCCAAATTAGATTGGGCGGGGAATTACATTTAATTTCTTGTTGAATGAAATAAATTCAAAGAATATTTATACACTTCATTAAACACTTCTCACGTAAATGGGGGCTAAATTGGATGACTAGTTTCGATCGTCAAACAAACATCATCAGCTCATTCTCATATAGGCTCAATTTAAATTCAGTGGTTATGTAGACAAATAATAGTACATTATGCAGCGAGTCTATAATGGCAATAATTAAGGCACGAGTATGTTTATAAAACGAGCGTATTCGAGTTTTGTACTTTCCATACGAGTGTCTTAATTACCATTATAGGCGAGTTGCATACGACTGTTTATTTTCGACGATAATTATTATAACTATTTTATGTTCGAACATAAATATTCATAAATAGCTTTTGAGATTTCGCCAGTTTTTGAACAGAGCGCATGTGACGCAGAGAATACATTGTATTTGACCAAGGCCTCCTCGATACCCCACTATGACACTAGGCCAGGCAGTGAAATTTAAATTAGAAGGCCTTGGGACTCTGCGCAGGTGCGATGATATCCTTATCTAATTGGTCAAACAACTGTTTCTTGAGCTCTGATTGGTGGGAGAAACTGTTTCATAATGAAAAATAGTGTTACAATGAGCCTCATTATAGTACAGTTTTCTGACATATAATAGTCATGGTCGAACATAAACCAATTAACTTGATGACGATTATGATGGAATATAGGCTACGAGGCAATACTTGGAGATCCTTACAGGCAGTTTAGTTGAACCTCGTACACCTCTTTCTTCGGTGAAGGCTTGCTAAATTTCGCAGTAAATTTGTTTCGACAAGCAAAGACAAATGTTCTTGGTACTGATATTCTTCGTCAGATAGCACAATCAAACAGCGACGTAATAATAGCAGAGAAGCTACCATCTGTTTTAAGATCGTTGAACTGCTTGAAATTACTGTTCCCAACATCGTACCAAGAACGCACAATGTTGTTGCTAAATTAGGGATAGTGCGAAATAAGAAAGGTCTCCCTTATATAATACTTATAAACATCAGTATTTAAACAAGCTACATACGTTTTTAAATAATCTTTGTAATGAGGCAGATTTCTTAACCTATTATACATTATTCTGTTAGTCCATTACATTTCTATAGTGTTACGTTTATTGTTAGTGTTTTTATGTGTTTAAGTGTAAAACCTTTTTGAATCGTTAACTTCTACCGTAGCGAAATATTGAAGTGATTGCGTTCTGGACTGTTTACTTGATGACTGGCTTCGTGGCTCAGAGGTAACGTTCTCGCTTGTTGTTCGCAAGGTTGCAGGATTGAATCCTGGCACAGTCATCTAGCATTTGAGGCTGCGGAAATGCGAGGGAGCCATGTGATTAGATTTACTGGCACGTTAACGATCGCCTTCGGGGCAACATTCCGGTACCCCGGCGGGCGTCTCTAAAAGCCAGAGTAGTTAAAAGGGACGTAAAGCCAATAATATCGTTATTATTATTATTATTATTATTATTATTATTATTATTATCCTCCCTATATATTCTGCTAAGGTCCCATTCCGGTTTTGTATCGAAAATAAGGTTCTGTTAACACCAACCTACACAGATGGGGTACCTACAGGTACCGCATAACCCCATGTGTGCCCGAAACGCACTCTCTTCCACTTTAAATGCCTCACAATTGAATAAATAAACAAGATGTTCAGTAAAGAACATATAGCCTACTTTCTCCTAAATGCATGGGTATTGTTATAACTCTTTGTCCTTTTCAAGGAGTATGATTGAATGTTGGTTGTAGGAGCTTGTTGAAATAAAACGTGCTATAGGGATATTAAACATGAATATGAAGTGCCCTTTGCTAGTGCTACCTCTGTACCAAATTTCGTTCAATTCGGTTTCACCGTGTTTGAATTGATAGGGGGAATCGATTTGCACACATACTTGGCCACCATCTGCAAACTATTGGGCTGATGTTCTTGCAGTTTGGTCAGAATATGTTTCCCACATAAAGATATGGTGTTGCAAAATTAGGTAGAGACTAGATTATTAGGTTGGTCGTAATTACATTTTAGCTTTTAACATTTGGGTGGCCGCGATTACGTTTCCATCAAGATAGCGGTGATATAAAACATGACACTGAGGTGCCCTTTGCTAGTGCTACCTCTATACCAAATTTCGTTCCATTTGGTTTCAGCGTGTTTGAATTAATAGGGGGAATCGATTCTGACACAAAGATGGCCGCCATCCGCAAACTATTAGGCGAATGACCTATTAGATTGGTCAAAGGATGCTCCCTCCATAAAGGTATGTGGTTGCAAAATTTGGTAGAGATCGGATGATTAGGTTAATCGTAATTTGATTTAAGCTTTGAACATTCGTGTGGCCGCCATTACGTTTCAGTCAAGATGGCGGAGATATAAAACATGACACTGAGGTGCCCTTTGCTAGTACTACCTCTGTACGAAATTTCGTTCCATTCGGTTCCACCGTGTTCGAATTAATAGGGGGAATCAATTTTGACATAAAGATGGCCTCCATCCGCAAACTATTATGTGAATGACCTATTAGATTGGTCAAAGGATGCTCCCTCCATAAAGGTATGTAGTTGCAAAATTTGGTAGAGATCGGATGATTATGTTAATCGTAATTTGATTTAAGCTTTGAACATTCGTGTGGCCGCCATTACGTTTCAGTCAAGATGGCGGCCATATAAAACATGACACTGAGGTGCCCTTTGCTAGTGCTACCTCTGTACCAAATTTCGTTCCATTCGGTTCCACCGTGTTCGAATTAATAGGGGGAATCAATTTTGACATAAAGATGGCCGCCATCCGCAAACTATCAGGTGAATGACCTATTAGATTGGTCAAAGGATGCTCCCTCCATAAAGGTATGTAGTTGCAAAATTTGGTAGAGATCGGATGATTAGGTTAATCGTAATTTGATTTAAGCTTTGAACATTTGTGTGGCCGCCATTACGTTTCCGTCAAGATGGCGGCGATATAAAACATGACACTGAGGTGCCCTTTGCTAGTGCTACCTCTGTACCAAATTTCGTTCCATTCGGTTCCACCGTGTTCGAATTAATAGGGGTAATCAATTTTGACATAAAGATGGCCGCCATCCGCAAACTATCAGGTGAATGACCTATTAGATTGGTCAAAGGATGCTCCCTCCATAAAGGTATGTAGTTGCAAAATTTGGTAGAGATCGGATGATTAGGTTAATCGTAATTTGATTTAAGCTTTGAACATTTGTGTGGCCGCCATTATGTTTCCGTCAAGATGGCGGCGATATAAAACATGACACTGAGGTGCCTTTTGTTAGTACTACCTCTGTACCAAATTTCGTTCCATTCGGTTGCACCGTGTTCGAATTAATAGGGGGAATCGATTTTCACACAAAGATGGCCGCCATCCGCAAACTATTACGCTGATGACCTATTGGTTTGGTCAAAGGATGCTCCCTCCATAAAGGTATGTTGTTGCAAAATTTGGTAGAGATCGGATGATGAGGTTAATCGTAATTTGATTTAAGCTTTGAACATTTGTGTGGCCGCCATTACGTTTCCGTCAAGATGGCGGCGATATAAAACATGACACTGAGGTGCCTTTTGTTAGTACTACCTCTGTACCAAATTTCGTTCCATTCGGTTGCACCGTGTTCGAATTAATAGGGGGAATCGATTTTCACACAAAGATGGCCGCCATCCGCAAACTATTACGCTGATGACCTATTGGTTTGGTCAAAGGATGCTCCCCCCATAAAGGTATGTCGTTGCAAAATTTGGTAGAGATCGGATGATTAGGTTAGTCGTAATTTGATTTAAGCTTTGAACATTTGTGTGGCCGCCATTACGTTTCCGTCAAGATGGCGGCGATATAAAACATGACACTGAGGTGTCCTTTGCTAGTGCTACCTTTGTACCAAATTTCGTTCAATTCGCATTCACCGTGTACGAATTGATAGGGGGGGACAGACATTCAGAGTACACACACTCACACACACACACACACAGACACACACGCACACAGACTCACACACACACATACACACACACAGACAGACACACTTTTTTCGCCCTGTGTTGATCTCATAAGTCTACTTTCATTTTTTGCAAAAATCGAAAGTAGGCTAATACCTTAAAAATGTACATTTACAAAGGGAGCACCGTAACCTGGCAAGCCTGCCGCTAGAACACAGGGCAGCGCGGCGGCGGTAGCCATCTGGCGGGGGCTCGGCGTACTGCCAGGCAAGCCTGCCGCTAGAGCGCAAGGCAGTACATTCACGTTGCGAAAGCTCGCACGGACCCACTTGTTATTATTATTATTACGGTATTATAATTATTATTATGTTTGTTTGGCGAGCTTTTGTAGTTTGATAGTTAGGTTTATTTATTTAGCGTGTGGCTTTTAGTTCCGGGGGTTTCCGATGACATGTTCGGCTCGCCAGTGTTTGTAGCTGCTTCTATGCGGACACCCATGGGGTGAGCTACAAGTACCATCGCGTGTGGATGAGATGAAATGAACGATGATGAATGAAACTGGGCAAGTTCAATTTCAAGTAGTTCCATCTTTGGCTACCAGACGTCACTGAAATCCAGCGGTGAACGTTGGAACTTGATAGAGCATTTCTAGCCAAATAACTAAAACACACTACCATTTGTAGTGGTAAGTAGTGGTAGTGATGTAGATCCACCGGATTTACTTTCCTTCCGAAGGAAGGCATACTGAAGGATGTTAACGCTCCTAAAAAATCCGCCGACTTTGGATGGGTTTGAACTCGTCTTCTTGGGCATAGCAGTTCAGCATGTAACAGACTACGCCACAGAAGCCGCTGATAGGTTAAACACTTAAATGTAACTGAGTGGTTCTGTCCGGAGTCCACCATTAATACCAGGTCATCAGCATAGGCCAGGGCAGTGATTCGAAACTAAATACAAGGAGAACGCATACCATTGCAGTCCCCTTGTGACAGAGACGGTGGCTTATTTCAACTTCGTTTGGGTGTGAAAATCATAGTCAAGGGTGGATCGTAACGAACCTTCTAGTTGATGCACTGTATGCCTGGTGTTTGCCATCACAGAAAGTAGATGATGAAAGGATTATGCCCTCTGATGATGATAAAATAGGTAAGCAACTTGTTATTTCAGTTCGTTGACCAAAGAGCTTAATTCTCTGTTGCCTTTCTTCCAGGTACTAACGATGCCTTTCTGAAGAGATTAGCCCTGGCGGTACTTATTATTTCATTACGTTAATGAGCGACTTTTTGAGCCGATTATATCACAGCACTGTGTAAATGCATTAAACTAGGGGACTCGTGCGAGAAATCTCGCATGTCAATATCGTTGTCGTTGTTCATTAGCCTCGCATAACAGTAAGGATCAACGCGACACAGTTCTGGCAGGGCCCATGCAAGTCTTGACGCGTCATCGTTCTGGTAGGTATTATCCGAGGCGTGACGCGACACAGTTCAGGCAGGTATTATCCGAGGCTTGACGAGACACAATTCAGGCAGGTATTATCCGAGGCTTGACGCGACACAGTTCAGGCAGGTATTTTCCCTTGCGTGCCGCGACACAGCTCAGGCAGGTATTATCCAAGGCATGCCGCGACTCAGTTCAGGCAGGTATTATCCAAAGATTGACGCGACAAAGTTCAGGCAGGTATTATCCGAGGCTTGACGCGATACAGTTCAGGCAGGTATTATCTGTGTCTTGACGCGACACAGTTCAGACAGGTATTATCCGAGGCTTGACGCGACATAGTTCTGGCCGAAACCATCTAAGACTTGACGCGACACCGTCCTGGCGGAGTTTGGCTTTCTGCCGGATTTTACCGTTATGCGGGTTCTATACGACACTCTTCTGGAAGGGGTTGTCATCTTGTTTATTTGATTAAATAAGTATACAAACAAATTTTAGATATTTATGAAATGAGTGAGAGTATCTTTGTTTTGAATGCTCTTTTGTTACGATCAGTTACTAGTGAACGTCTCATGTGTCTAGACCACCCACCCGGCTTTACTGTTGAACGGGCATGACGCGACACAGTTTTGGCAAGGGCTATCGTCTTGTTTATTTGTTTAATCCTTTATAGTGCAAAACTATTTTATTTTATTTTATGTGCTTTTACATTTTAATGTATTTTAAATATTATATATTGATAAATTTGTTTCTCTAATTGTAATGTTTATACATTTATTTTTATTTTTCAATTTATGTTCTTACATATTTAATTTTGATATTTTATTGAATTAATTAATTAACTAATTTCAAATTGATTTTTACAATTATTTTCAGATTATTTTTATAGTTACGTTTATTGTTTTTTTTATATTTCTTTTATTAGTCAATAGTAATTTTATTTTTTTGATTTTTATTTCTATATTTATATTTTATTTTTACACTTTAATTGTTAATGTTTTTATTTATTTTATTTTTTTATTTTATCCAACACATAACATCAAGTAGATACGTATGCATATTTGATTTTTTAGATATACATTACTAGCACTTCGGCATAAAAATTCTCCGAAATTTAGCTCAATTATTCAACTATCAGCAACTTTGAGTGCATATAACGTACTGTCCTTATGACAAGTGGTTAATATAGAGACCACTAACCCATATAGGGTTAAACGCACTTCATAACAAGTGATATCGATTTACGTTGATTTTTCAAGAAATGCAAGATTCTTACTCTACTATTCAGACGATTTGAAAGATGTTGGTACAATCCGAAACTTTCACTCCGTCTGGCTTAAGAGCGTCAGTTTTGGGAAACACACACCTTTGTGTTTTATATACAGCCTATGATATTATACACATTTATTTTGAAATTGTTAGTATTTTTATTGTTGGAAATATTTCTTAGCATAGAAAGTACGAGTTTAGCAAAAACGTAACATTTTGCAACTTCTTTAACTAGGCTATAATAAAAGTTAAAGGGCTAAAATGGCCGGAACAGATTCCAATTGTGAGTCTTGGAGAGCTCTATCAAACCAAAAACTAAACATTTCGAGAATTATTTCCGGCCTAAATGCGGTTTCGGAAAAACAACCTAAAATCGCTTATTTCCTTACTCGTATTATTTATTCAAATTCTAGCCAAGTTAACTTATTTACATAATTATTTCATTACTGCGTTCCTTGGTCCAATATCCTCAGGCGTATTTAGATTTTTAGAAAACATTCACACCGGAAGTAGTTATAAGTACTTACGTGAAACCCTGCATTCACTCACACTAGCGCTTATAGTGGTAGATAAGGCAAACTTATAATCTAATCGACTTGATATGGTGGAGTTTCATTGACTCACAGTAGCGCTCGTAGTGGTAGAAATGGCTAACTTATAATCTAATCGACCGGATATGGTTGAGTTTTTGGTGATCAGTTATCAGTCAACCTCGTGTGATCATGCCGGCACGTCGTAAGATACGTTTTGTGTGTACTTTACGTTTTGAAAGGTGGAGAAAATCTCCTAAAGGTACAATGTACTTAAATTCCCAAGTAGGCTACATATCCCCTAAAGGAATGGTGTTCATAGAAGGGCTTGCCTATCACATTAAAGGATGTTTCAAACACTGAGTTGCTTGTGTGTTCTTTTTTCTGAAGGAAACATTGATAATTATTAAAGGACTATATAAAATGTCCTTCTTTTGAAGTTTGATGTTTATTTCGGAATCCAGAGGGAACAACTCATATTAACCTTTAACTGGCGGTGTCTTGTGGAGCGTATGTGTGATTCTAGATCAGAGATATGCCTGTAATCAGGGGTCCTCCGACCAGTTGTCATTTGGATGAGGTTAAACATGGATTTCAGAATGAAGTGGTCGTAAGTCAGTGAGTAGGTCGCCAAGAGTCCGTTGAAGAGCATGTTGTGGTGAACCTAGTGACACTCACAACTTACGCGGCCATTTTTGTTAGTTCGTTACTGCTAAAATTAACGGACTTTCTTCTTATATCGTTACTGGTAAAAGTAACGACTATTCTTGTTATTTTGTTACTGCCAAAAATAGCGAGCATTTTCGTTATTTTGATACTGCGAAAAAACACATATTCGCGTTATGTCGTTACTGCTCAAAGTAACGAGTATTTTCGTTATTTCGTTACCAAGTAACAAGAAATTTCGTTATTTCGTTACTGGTGAAAATTAACGAGCATTTTTGTTACTTAATTACTGCTATAAATAAGGAGCATTTTCATTATTCTGTTACACCTAATATCACGCATTTTTTTCGTTAGTTTACTGCTAAAAATAACGAGCATTTTCCTTACTTCGTTTCTGCTGAAAATAAAGAGAATGTTCGTTATTTCGTTACTGCTAAAAATAACGAGCATTTTCGTTATTTTGTTACTGCTAAGAGTAACAATCAGTTTTGTTATTTCGTTACTGATGAAAATGACAAGCATTTTTGTTATTTCGTTACTGCTAAAAATAACGAGCATTTCCGTTATTTCTTAACTGCTAAAAATAACGAGTATTTTCCTTATTTCGTTTCAGCTAAAAGTAACGATAATTTTCGTTATTTCGTTACTGTTAAAATAACGTGCATTTTCGTTATTTCGTTATTGTTAAGAGAAACAATCATTTTTAGCCTACTTTCGATTTTTGCAAAAAATGAAAGTAGACTTATGAGATCAACACAGGGCGAAAAAAGTGTGTCTGTCTGTGTGTGTGTATGTGTGTGTGTGAGTCTGTGTGTGTGTGTGTATGTATGTGTGTGTGTGAGTCTGTGTGTGTGTCTGTGTGTGTGTGAGTGTGTGTTCTCTGAATGTCGGTCCCCCCCTATCAATTCGAACACGGTGAATGCGAATTGAACGAAATTTGGTACAAAGGTAGCACTAGCAAAGGACACCTCAGTGCCATGTTTTATATCGCCGCCATCTTGTCGGAAACGTAATGGCGGCCACACAAATGTTCAAAGCTTAAATCAAATTACGATTAACCTAATCATCCGATCTCTACCAAATTTTGCAACTACATACCTTTATGGAGGGAGCATCCTTTGATCAATCTAATAGGTCATCAGCGTAATAGTTTGCGGATGGCGGCCATCTTTGTGTGAAAATCGATTCCCCCTATCAATTCGAACACGGTGAATGCGAATTGAACGAAATTTGGTACAAAGGTAGCACTAGCAAAGGACACCTCAGTGCCATGTTTTATATCGCCGCCATCTTGTCGGAAACGTAATGGCGGCCACACAAATGTTCAAAGCTTAAATCAAATTACGATTAACCTAATCATCCGATCTCTACCAAATTTTGCAACTACATACCTTTATGGAGGGAGCATCCTTTGATCAATCTAATAGGTCATCAGCGTAATAGTTTGCGGATGGCGGCCATCTTTGTGTGAAAATCGATTCCCCCTATCAATTCGAACACGGTGAATGCGAATTGAACGAAATTTGGTACAAAGGTAGCACTAGCAAAGGACACCTCAGTGTCAAGTTGTATATCGCCGCCATCTTGTCGGAAACGTAATGGCGGCCACACAAATGTTCAAAGCTTAAATCAAATTACGATTAACCTAATCATCCGATCTGTACCAAATTTTGCAACAACATACCCTTATAGAGGAAGCATCCTTTGACCAAATGAATAGGTCATTAGCCTAATAGTTTGCGGATGGCGGCCATCTTTGTGTGAAAATCAATTCCCCCTATTAATTCAAACACGGTGAAACCGAATGGAACGAAATTTGGTTCAGAGGTAGCACTAGCAAAGGGCATCTCAGTGTCATGTTTTATATCGCCGCTATATTGACAGAAACGTAATGGCGGCCACACAAATGTTCAAAGCTTAAGTTAAATTACGACTAACATAACCATCCGATCTCTACCAAACTTTGCAACAACATACCTTTATGGAGGGAGCATCCTTTGACCAATCTAATAGGTTATTAGCCCAATAGTTTGCGGATGGCGGCCATCTTTATGTCAAAATTGATTCCCCCTATTAATTCGAACACGGTGGAACCGAATGGAACGAAATTTGGTACAGAGGTAGCACTAGCAAAGGGCACCTCAGTGTCATGTTTTATATCGCCGCCATCTTGACTGAAACGTAATGGCGGCCACACGAATGTTCAAAGCTTAAATCAAATTACGATTAACCTAATCATCCGATATCTACCAAATTTTGCAACTACATACCTTTATGGAGGGAGCATCCTTTGACCAATCTAATAGGTCATCAGAGTAATAGTTTGCGGATGGCGGCCATCTTTGTGTGAAAATCGATTCCCCCTATTACTTCGAACACGGTGCAACCGAATGGAACGAAATTTGGTACAGAGGTAGTACTAACAAAAGGCACCTCAGTGTCATGTTTTATATCGCCGCCATATTGACGGAAACGTAATGGCGGCCACACAAATGTTCAAAGCTTATATCAAATTACGACTAACCTAATCATCCGATCTTTACCAAATTTTGCAACTACATACCTTTATGGAGGGAGCATCCTTTAACCAATCTAATAGGTCATCAGCGTAATAGTTTGCGGATGGCGGCCATCTTTGTGAGAAAATCGATTCCCCCTATTAATTCGAACACGGTGCAACCGAATGGAACGAAATTTGGTACAGAGGTAGTACTAACAATAGGCACCTCAGAGTCATGTTTTATATCGCCGCCATCTTGACAGAAACGTAATGGCGGCCACACAAATGTTCAAAGCTTAAATCAAATTACGATTAACCTAATCATCCGATATCTACCAAATTTTGCAACTACATACCTTTATGGAGGGAGCATCCTTTGACCAATCTAATAGGTCATCAGCGTAATAGTTTGCGGATGGCGGCCATCTTTGTGTGAAAATCGATTCCCCCTATTAATTCGAACACGGTGCAACCGAATGGAACGAAATTTGGTACAGAGGTAGTACTAACAAAAGGCACCTCAGTGTCATGTTTTATATCGCCGCCATCTTGACGGAAACGTAATGGCGGCCACACAAATGTTCAAAGCTTATATCAAATTACGACTAACCTAATCATCCGATCTCTACCAAATTTGGCAACAACATACCTGTATGGGGGGAGCATCCTTTGTCCAAACTAATAGGTCATCAGCGTAATAGTTTGCGGATGGCGGCCATCTTTGTGTGAAAACTGATTCCCCCTATTAATTCGAACACGGTGCAACCGAATGGAACGAAATTTGGTACAGAGGTAGTACTAACAATAGGCACCTCAGAGTCATGTTTTATATCGCCGCCATCTTGACAGAAACGTAATGGCGGCCACACAAATGTTCAAAGCTTAAATCAAATTACGATTAACCTAATCATCCGATCTCTACCAAATTTTGCAACAACATACCCTAATAGAGGAAGCATCCTTTGACCAAATGAATAGGTCATTAGCCTAATAGTTTGCGGATGGCGCCCATCTTTGTGTGAAAATCGATTCCCCCTATTAATTCAAACACGGTGAAACCGAATGGAACGAAATTGGTACAGAGGTAGCACTAGCAAAGGGCATCTCAGTGTCATGTTTTATATTGCCGCCATATTGTCAGAAACGTAATGGCGGCCACACAAATGTTCAAAGCTTAAGTTAAATTACGACTAACATAACCATCCGATCTCTACCAAACTTTGCAACAACATAGCTTTATGGAGGGAGCATCCTTTGACCAATCTAATAGGTTATTAGCCTAATAGTTTGCGGATGGCGGCCATCTTTATGTCGAAATTGATTCCCCCTATTAATTTGAACACGGTAGAACCGAATGGAACCAAATTTGGTACAGAGGTAGCACTAGCAAAGGGCACCTCAGTGCCATGTTTTATATCGCCGCCATCTTGACTGAAACGTAATGGCGGCCACACGAATGTTCAAAGCTTAAATCAAATTACGATTAACCTAATCATCCGATCTCTACCAAATTTTGCATCAACATACCATTATGGAGGGAGCATCCTTTGACCAGACTAATAGGTCATTAGCCTAATATTTTGCGGATGGCGGCCATCTTTGTGTGAAAATCGATTGCCCCTATTAATTCGAACACGGTGAAACCGAATGGAACGAAATTTGGTACAGAGGTAGCACTATCAAAGGGCACCCCAGTGTCATGTTTTATATCGCCGCTATCTTGACGGAAACGTAATGGTGGCCACACAAATATTCAAAGCTTAAATAAAATTCCGATTAACCTCATCATCCGATCTCTACCAAATTTTGCATCAACATACCATTATGGAGGGAGCATCCTTTGACCAGACTAATAGGTCATTAGCCTAATATTTTGCGGATGGTGGCCATCTTTGTGTGAAAATCGATTCCCCCTATTAATTCGAACACGGTGAAACCGAATGGAACGAAATTTGGTACAGTGGTAGCACTAGAAAAGGCCACCTCAGTGTCCTGTTTTATATCACCGCCATCTTGACGGAAACGTAATCGCGGCCACCCAAATGTTAAAGGCTAAAATGTAATTACGACCAACCTAATAATCTAGTCTCTACCAAATTTTGCAACAACAAATCTTTATGTGGGAGGCATATTCTGACCAAACTGCTAGATCATCAGCCCTATAGTTTGCAGATGGTGGCCAAGTATGTGTGCAAATCGATTCCCCCTATCAATTCAAACACGGTGAAACCGAATTGAACGAAATTTGGTACAGAGGTAGCCCTAGCAAAAGACACCTCAGTGTCATGATTTATATCGCCGCCATCTTGACGGAAACGGAATGACGGCCACCCAAATGTTAAAAGCTTAAATCAAATTTCGACCATCCTAATAATTTGATCTCTACCGGATTTTGCAACAACATGCCTTTTTGTGGAAAGCATCTTATGACTGACTACAAGGTCATCAGCCCAATAGTCTGCAAATAGCGGCCATGTTTGTGTGCAAATCCATTCCCCAGATCAATTCAAACACGGTGAAACCGAATTGAATGATTTTTTTTACAGAGGTAGCACTAGCAAAGGGCACCTCTTATTCATGTTTAATATCCCTATAACACGTTGTATAACAAGAAGCTACTACAACCAACATTCAATTATACTCCTTGAAAAGGACAAAGAGTTATAACAATACCCTTGCATTTAGGAGAAAGTAGGCTATATGTTCTTTACTGAACAACTTGTTTATTCTGTTACTGCTAAAATAACGAGCATTTTCTTTATTTTGTTACTGCTTTAAGTAACAAACAATTTTGTTTTTTTGTTACTGTAAAAAAGAAAAAAATATCGCCATTACAATAAATTAATGCGTTACTCCTCAAACCTGTAGTAAATCTGCAGGGTGGGGGCGATGACCTCTCTGTTCCACCGCTTAGAACTGGAATAACTGACTAACTATGGCAGCACTGAGTAGGCTACTAATATATCCTTCCTAATCTTCTTCTTCTTCGTATCCCTAGTGCCTTCAAGCGTCGGAGTAGCCTCGTTCTGTCCATCTCAGCCACTCCGATCTATTTTCACACAATCTCTTCATTTCCAGCATTATTTTCCCTCGCTTCTGTCCGATTTTCTCAATTCTGTCATCCCAAGTGGTACGGGGTCTTCCTCTTCCTACTCTCCCTTCCACTCGCATTTCAAAAACCTGCTTTGCTTTTCTCTCTTGTTCCATCCTCCTGACATGTCCATACCACTTCAACTGACGTTCCTCAATCACCATACTTATCGCCTTCTTTTGTCCTGCTTCTTCTCTGATTCTCTCATTCCGGATCCTATCCCTTCTAGTCCTCCCCACTGCTCGCCTTGTATACTTCATTTCAGTGGCAGTAATCTTACTGAGATGCTTGTCTTGCAGTGCTAAACTCTCTGTGCCATATAGGGTGATCGGGGCCATAGCCGTGTTGTAAATCTGCATTTTGGTCTTGATGCTTATCTCATTCTTCCCTACTATTGTATTATTCATCTGATAGTAGGCTGAGATGGCTTTTTTTAGTTCTATTGAGTACCTCTTGCTCTATTTTCCCATCACTACATACTATGGTGCCAAGATATTCAAAAGTTTCTACTTTTTCGAGAGGTCTTCCTCCACATATTATGTCAAGTTGTTGTTCCTGTCTGTCCAGTTTTGAGACCCACATTACTTTGCTTTTATCTGTATTCACTACCATTCCTTTTCTTTCCAATTCTTCATACCATTCCACCACGGCCTGCTGAAGTCTTTCTGGTGTATCAGCAATCACTATTATATCATCTGCATAGAGGAGTGCTTGCAAGTATACAGGTCTTAGTCTCCACATACCAAGCTTGGTCCTATGGGTTCGCCGCTTACATATTTTTTGTTATTTCATCCAGGACGATATTAAACAGTAGAGGGCTGAGGCTATCACCTTGTTTTACTCCTCTCTCCATTTGGAATTCTCCAGACATTTCACCATCTATACGAACTATTCCCACAGGTTG